>BPLT01000006.1:3993750-5287500 GCA_019656295.1 Rhododendron mucronatum var. ripense
ATGAGGTAAAAAGAATTTATGAACAGTTCTTCGGTATTTTTAACTCAGCATTGTTCAAAAGCCTTTCTTTATTTTATTGTTTCTTTCTTTCTCTCCTCCCTCCTCTCTCTCTTCTTGATCGTGAAAGTTGAAACCCAGTCGGTGAGAATTCGGCCAGTTCCATGACTCATAAGCTCGTCAGCGAAACCTTTGACGGAGAAGATGTACGAAGAATTGCTGTTTCTCGACTGCATCGGAAGTCTGGCGAAGTCGGAATCGATCTCGACGGAGGTCTTCAATGAAGAAAGGCTTGGGTTTCTCTCTCTTCTGTTCCCGAAATCAATCTTCAACGAAGGTTCGGCAACATCGTCGATCAATTGCGAGCTCCGGAGACCTCGATCTCACGTATATGTAGATACAGTATCCACAGGCCGCCTATAAAGGAACCAAGTTTTGAATTGTGGCTTACATTTTGGTCATCTCCGGACGATAATGCCTCTGTGTTCGGAAACTAGCCAATTGAATTTACTTCTTTGGAGTTTTGGGCATTCTCGTCATTTCGCGCTCAAAAGTGGTGGGCCATAGACACTATTTAGGTTATTTACGAATTACTTTAACGGGTTTTCAGACTTTCGATGTTTTCCGTCTGCGTCCCTATTTTTATTCACTATTTTGTCACGTAGTAGTGTTGGGCCAGGGGGCTTTTCGGTAAAATCACCTTCCCTCGGTGCTGTACATGCGGGAATCCTGCCTGGATTCGAGGTCGTTTGTCTCTTCAAATTTAGCCGTTCACGTCTTCTTCCCATTTTGCGTTTTCATCCATCTGTTCGCCACCATCTCTGCGAGTTGACTAATACGCACACGGCGGCGGAGAGGTCATCGCTAATGGATCTCGATCTCGACGGTCCCTGGCAGTTCGATCAGAACTTCTTCGCCAACCCGACGTCGCATTTTCCCTGCCGTCCTAACCCCGCTTGCCCCTGTTGGATTGTGACGAACTCGTTGGGAATTCCACATCACCGCGCGGCGGAATTACTCGACTATTCTACAACTGTCGAGAAGTTTCGTGTAGGCTCACCTCTCCAGGTTTCTCTCTCCACCCATTTCTCTTCCGCCATATCTAAAAATTAGGGTTTTCAATTCTGTTTGGGCCAATCAAACAGAGGGCTTGAAATTCGTGCTTAACGGTTTGAGATTTTAATCTGTTACAGGGAGTTTTGCCGAAACGTAGCATGAGGAAGTGACTTTCCCCGAGATAAGCACTGTTATGCTCGAGAAGATCTGCCAGTACTTCTATTGGTCGCTCCAATGCGCCAGGTTTTTCCTCTTTTTTTTTTTTATCGTTTTCCCCCCCTTTACTTCTAGCATCCTATGATGAGTTACTGATGCTGAGTAAATATGCGGGAATTAGAACCGAATGAAAACAGTGGTGAGCGAAAAAGCTCCTACTATTATTTTGCTATGTCTACAATTGAATTCGCTAAAATTGCAATGGGAATACAAAAGGAGAACCTGAAATTTTTGAAGATTTAATTTCGATAGTTGTCTTGGGAACTGCCTCAGAAGTCAAAAGTGTGAATTATCTTATAAAAAAATGATAATAGGAGAACCAGAATCAAATGGAAACCATGGCGAGCAAAAATTCTTCTATTATTTTGGTACGTTGCTGTGGAATTTGGAAAAAATGCAATGCGGAAACAAAAGAACTGAAATTTTTATAATTTTATTTTTGATAATTGTCTAGAGTGTGTGTATTGGGGAGGGGGTCTTGTGTGGATGGAACTATCAATTTCCGTTGCTTCCAACAGATTTGGAGTTGGCTTTTGCATTTGTGGACCACAAGAGGAGGTAATTTGTGACTTAAGATTTGATATTTTGGTGCTTTGTTTGGCTTATTAGTCTATCAATTTCCGTTGCTTCCAACAGATTTGGAGTTGGCTTCTGCATTTGTGGACCACAAGAGGAGGTAATTTGTTACTTAAGATTTGATATTTTGGTGCTTTGTTTGGCTTATTAGTTTGTGAAAATGATTAAACACTCAACATATGACTACAATTGACACATGAATATGGGTTTTAACTTTTAAGTATACGAGAGTCGTGTTATGCATTTATTTTCTATATTAGTAGCACAAGATTATGCTTCGAAATTGTTGTCACTGTTCCATTCAGTATAGTCGAAGTTACTGATTTGCTTAGGCTCTTAGGCTAATCCTTGGTTTAGTGACACTCTGAAATTTGGCCAGGAGTGTCACTAAACCAAGAATCCTTTGTATAGTTGAAGTTACTGATTTGCTTAGGCTTTTAGGTTAATCCTAGGGGGGTTTTCCCCACCGTGAGTAGTGTGTGAGAGTGAGAGGTATGAGACCAGAGAGTTGTGTAATTGTAATTGTAATTGTATTCCTGCTTTTTGTTTGATTAATTCAATCTGTGTGTCTGAGTGTATAGAATTATATCTCTCTATACCCATCAACTCTTGGGATGGATGTTTTGAATTCAGAATGAAAACCAAAGTTGCATATCCTAAATTGCATGTTTTGTTCATCCCTAGAAATCTAGATTTGTAGGATTATGGATAGTGTCTTTTACTTTTTGGTACCTTTAAGGCTAAACCCATTTGGGAGAGCTAAGAATGTCCGAATTAATGGATTTCTTCTCGACATAGGTCTAAGGCCATATAAATGAATTATTAGAAATAGATAAACTGCTACTAACTAAAACATCTGGTCAAACTCTTGCGAACATTGATGGGAACTCATAAATCATTATAATGTAGCTGAACTATATTTATTCTTTGATCGGGATCAACTACAGGAAAAATGATCATGAAAAATATTTTGCCCATCTATTTCACAGCATCTATATGTTACATGGTAAATAAAAGTAGGACTAGGCTTCACATAATTTTGCCTCTATTTACTACATGCATTTACAATGGTTTGAAAGAGAATAAGTAACCCTTATTATGCTTTCTTTTACAATAGAATCTCAGTGCATATCGGAGTAGCAACATCTTGATTTACAAAGCATTTGATAGGTTTTGGAACATGAAAACCACCAAGTTCTTTTTGTTATCAAGTATTGGCAGTTAGCACCTCTAAGACATACACAAGTTACTACTCCTTTGTAGGAGTATCTGCACTACCTTATAGAGTAGCTGTAACACTGGTTTGTTAACAGCGGTATGCTTGTCTTTCCTCTTGTTTCTTGTGCAATACATGAGTTTTGAAGTTTTAGCATGTACTATGCTGGTATTGGTGTAATTCTCAGATGGAGTCCTCTTTCAGTGTTTAGAATTGGGAGCATCAAAGGTTGTTCTCATTGGAAGAACAGATTAACCATTAACTAAAATATTATTTGGCTCGTAGTTTCAAAGTTATGTGTCACAATATAATTATGCAAGGCATGTGATTTGTTTAAACTTGCAAAGGCATGCTCCTCAGGAACTGGAGTTGTTTGAGAAGCAAGGAAAATTAGGCTGATGAAACTGTCCATTAGAAAAGCTTACCAAGGCATTTGTCCAATTGTTTTGCATTACTTGGCGATCCCCTCTGTGCAAATAAGAAAATAAAGTCAAGCTCCCATGTAATGAAGCAATTTCCATGGAAAACGTTTTAGACTTAATATATTTCTGAGTTCTCACAATAGTGATCTGCTTTCCACTTACCAAAACTAACTCTTTTATTGGCGTGTTAGTTTAATAAGACCTTGATCTCATTTTTTGGGCAGATGGACTTCATCAAGCTGGAATTACAAAATATTGAAGTTCTTATAATACTGGTCAGAGTAATTCTTATCTATCTCCTTTTTAAACTTTATTTGCCATTTATCTCTCAGATTGGCATCAATATCTTAAAAGCCAACATGATGCATGACGACATTGGACCCATTTTTTTTAAAACGGCAAAAATATTATAAGGATCAATGAACTCAATAATGGGTACATCAAGGAAGAAAGAAGAGGAAAAAGAAAGTAGGGTGGAACTTCCAACGAGAAGTTGGGAAGAAGCAAACAAAGCTAGGTACAAAACTCCAAACCTAACATCCAAAAACCTCAAAGATTTCAACTGCAAGTAAACAAATTCCGTGCATTTGTATCCAATCTTCCTTCCATATTAATAGAGCAGCATCCAAGGTAAGCAGGGGGATTATTGAAACTTATTTATGAGGCCAAAACCCCCATAGCCACTTCATCATTCTGCCATCAAAACCTCGTCAGCATCATTCAACATCAATTAGCTATAGTTGCACATAAGAATATGAAGCATAGTTCCTTTTCCCTGTTTATAAGCCAGCGAAATACTTAGTAGTTGATCTGCTCACGCATTTGCAGATTGACAGCCTAAAGAAGGCATTGGCTAACAAGGAAGCACGGAATGGACAACCAAATGAGCCAAGATTTCTACTTGAGAAACAAGCAATGAATGAACGTACTTATCCACGCTTCCGAAGGCTAAGCATTGGAAATTGCCGCACAATGTAAAAGGAGAAACCACGATCAACACCTGAACGTACCCCTCCACCACGCTCCCGGAGGTTGAGCATTGAAAATTGCAACATAGAGAAAAAGGAGAAATTGACGATGAACGCCAAAGAAAAAAGGGGAACCAAAACGCCTTCTATGCCAACTCGTTCACATAGACTAAGTTTAGAGGCTTCAAAACTACTTGAAGCAGGGTCAAAGCTTTGTGAACAACGAGCTCCTCGGACTCCAACAAGTGCTCTGTATATACAAGCAGAGTGTCAAAAACAGATGGTAGTGCAAAAATACGACCCCTTGAAATACCAAAGACATCTGAGCCACCATCAAAAGTAGTAGAAATGAGGTTCAAATCATGACCAATAGTACAAATGGGAAATGATCTCAGATAAGGAAATCTCTGTGGACGATTGGGAATCTGATTAACGGCTCAGATAAAAAGTAGTTACAAAACTCTATAGCTTACTTTGGTTTTCACTTTGGAGTGCATACTTTGCTTTGTGAATGGCAAAAAATTGAGAGATTTTGCTTTATCAATGGCCAAAAATTGAGAGATTTAGGAGTTACATGTTCAGTCTTTCCTATCATGTTCAATTAGGAGTTAGGAGTTACATACTCGGTCTTTCCTACCATGTTCAATTAGGAGTTACCACTTTGGTTGTGGAACATAACCAAAGAAAACATGCTATATGTCGACCTTTACTCAAATTTTTTTGACAGGCTTTGAGAAGTCTCTAGACCTCATTCCATGACTAATATATTTGGACCTCAATTTTAACTGGTTGCAAGGATCACTTCCAATTCCACCCCATTCACTTCTCTTTATTCTGTTGCAAATAATTTGCTCTCCGGAGAAATTTCACCATCCCTCTGCCACAATAGTTCTCTTTCTGTACTTGTCTTATCTTACAATAACTTAAATGGCATGATTCCTCAATGTTTGGCCAATTCTAGCGAGGCTTTATTCGAGAATAAATTGCACGGGCAGGTACCGCCATCATTGGCTAATTGCACAATGCCACAAACTCTTGTTCTTGGAAATAATCATATTAAGGGTACCTTCCCCGTTTGGTTAGGAGCTCTTCCCGATTTACACGTTCTTATTTTGCGGTCTAACAAATTTCATGGTGTCTTGAGAATCCAAAAATCAATTTAGCATTTCCAAAGCTTCGCATCGTTGACCTTTCTCACAACAGTTTATCGGGAACCGTTCCAAAAACTAATCAAGCTTTACTTGCATTAATTCTTGTCTTCTTCCATAACAAACATCGGCATCTTCAAATGCTCAAACAACAATACATTTTCGAAAAATTGTACTGAGCATGCGATTCGTGCAAAGCACGTCGCGTGACACTAGTATAGTATATATGAACGTATATAGAAATATATCCTGCAAGTTTACTTTTTACTAATATTTAATTAATGGACAGAGAAGAAGTTGGGGAAACTTCGGGTGTTCGGATAAATAAGCCAAAGTGGCTTATTTTTTGTCCTTATTCAAATTTTTTTCGTATCACTTGGCTTATTGTCAATTTTTTGGGGATTATTGTATCCTCGTGACAAGAGAAATCTAAAAAGTAAAATTTTTTGACCGAAATCCAATTTTTTTTGAATAAAGACAAAACAAGTGGCTTATTGGCTTATTTTCGTTTTTTTGTGGGTTTATTTGGCTCATTTTTGGAGGGAAAGCCAGTGGCTTATTTAGGAGAACAACGTGGGCTTTTCGGTTTAAAAATAAAGGATAAAGAAAAAGAGTGAAAAATGCATATTCTAATAGATATTAGGTAAAATAGATATTATTTGTGTAGTTATAAAAAAAAATTGATAGGTAAACTAGATTTGAGAACTGTTCACAGAGGACAAAGGAAATTTTAGCTTTACACCGGTAAACTTGCTCTTAAACAAGAGAGAATACCTGGGTTTCCAGAAGTCTCCATCTTCTCTCTGAAGTACACAGCTCTTGCCCACGTCGCAGACCGAGCAGCCTCCCTCTCTCTCTCTCTCTCTCTCTCTCTCTTGCCCACGTCGCAGACCGAGCAGCCTCCCTCTCTCTCTCTCTCTCTCTCTCTCTCTCCTGCGATCCGGGTTCACGATTCCATGCCCACACTCTCTCCCTCTCTCTCTCTCTCTCTGCGATCTTTCTTCGGTTGAATTCCAAGCAGAATGGCCAAGCATTTGGTCCATTGCTTTGCTAGATGGGAGGAAGAAGGGACGTGATTCTTCCCAAATCGATGGGTTCGACGGCGAGGAAGATGAGAACGATGAAGATGGATGATCGACCTGGGTTCTCATTGCAGGTACCAAACTCCCTCCTTAATAAAACCCATACCCAGCATGCTTGGGGTTGAGTTTTTTCCCATTTGGTCTTCAATAGCTTGATCTAAAGATAGGAAAGTCTCTCATTCTCAGATAGAGAAAGCCATGTCTCTGCCTCAATCAGCGCCAACATCACGTCGTACAAACACAGCGTCGACCTCAGGTCACGACATTATCTCTCGGCCTCACTGGTACCCATCCACATCTCTCTCTCTCTCTCTCTCTCTCTCTCTCTCTGTTGCTCACTAATAAAGTCTCTCTTTAACCAAATCACTGTATTGAATTACGTATCCGCCTATTCGGGATCATTTGGGCACTTCTTTCACAACTTTATTTTGTGTGGGTGATCCTTGCTCTGCAATTTTGCCGATGGTCTTTTTCCTTGTAGTGATCAGTTTTGTGCGGTTGGCTCTGGAGCTTTGTGTAGTTATGAGTTTTTGTGCCTTTGTTTTGGCTTTGGCCTTTGTTTTTGTTTGTTTGAGCTTTGTAAAATCTACAGTTCACCCAAAAACATATGCGTGCACCCGCATAGATACATGCCAATTTGAGTCAAACTTGCAGTTCTTAGATGCATAGCCTCTAATCAAGTCTGTTGATCCAATGAGGACTGGTAAAATTATTATACACTTTTAGTTTTGGCTTTTTAGGTTGTGTTCAAACAGTTGACTTCTTCTCTTGGAACAATACGCTTTTAATGATATACTACAGCTTGGTAGTTGAAGGTATGTGAGCAGTTGAAGTGATTGCTTGGGACAGGAAATTCTTATGATGCAGTCGTTTGTTATTTTCAACGTCTTTAATTTGGTTTCAAGTGATTTCATAGTTTGATATTTGAGACACGGATTATCTGGGAATTATACTTTCCATATATGTTCTTCCATAGAGGTGTCTCCCTGGGACGAGATGGCACTGCTTAAACTAAAGAGTCTTTTTCTTTATTATTGGTATAGCTAAGAGACTGTTTGATCAATTCCTTGACATCTGCTTTCATAGCTTATTAGAAAAAGGTGTGTTTTATGTCATGAATTTTAGCCTCTAACCTCATTCGTGTAGAGGCATAAATTCACTTAGTGGAGGATGTAAGGATTTCGGTGGAAATTGTTCAGTTGTATAAATATGGCAAACGGTTTAAGTTTTAATTTTATTGACTTCATGGTTTGCAGCAATAATTCGAAAGGCTTAAGCTAAGCTTTGGTCAAAGCACCTTGATTGCATTTTTTCTCCTTTTTTCACATCCTCTTTAAGGTAAGTAGAACCAGAGGCCTTGACCCAGGGAATTTTTGTTCTATTTTATTGTGTTCATCATAGCGATCTAGCCAATGATTGCTCAGATCTCTGAAACAACCAATATTTGCAGTTTGTTGATAAGAAATTTTGTCTCTGAAAGTGTAGAAAAGTTGTTTGTTTGTTTAAGATTTGGGTATTACTCAATTATAGTTTGCATTTTTATGATATAACTTGAAATAAACATTTCGATTTCCTTAATGGTGTATAGGGCTTTTTGTCTATTGCCTTTTTTGTATACAGGCATGCGGTATTCCCTTAATGCCTTCTATTAATATAATTATTTACTTATCAAAAAAAAAATTTCTTCAACCATTAATTTGTCTGTATTAGTGGTGTGCTCATCCCTTTCTTTTGTACAAATTTCCCTGGAATCTTTCCATTTATTTGTCTGACACTTCTTAGTAAGAAAATTATAATCTATCGTATTTTTTTACAGATTTGATGTCTTCAAGAGAAAAACGACGGTGTTGTGATTCGAGAGGAATGAGACCTTCAAATGGCGTAGGCAAAGTCCAAGGGAAAAGAGTCAAAAGACAAATTAATATCTGCTAGTAAGGGAAAAAAAGATGCATTTCCAGTGGGATGATTCTTTACCCATTATTTCTTTTTAGGTTCAATATATCTTGAAAAGAGAAACGGAAATATTGCACTTCGAGAGGAACGCGATCTGAATCTGAATTTCTAGATGTATTCTCTTGATTTAATCTCTTTTTTAAAAAAGTTGTTCCGACCCTTTTCCTGAATATCTAGATT
Source organism: Rhododendron mucronatum var. ripense (assembly GCA_019656295.1). NCBI lineage: Eukaryota > Viridiplantae > Streptophyta > Magnoliopsida > Ericales > Ericaceae > Rhododendron > Rhododendron mucronatum. The sequence continues at coordinate 4,002,565 of BPLT01000006.1, forward strand.
GTGGAGTGTAGTAATTGCAACCCTTTTCCTGGATGTATTCTCATAGGTCTTGCTAGAGGAGTAGATGTAGATACTGTAGTATTGATGGCTGCGAGAGCCTCCAGAGTGAAAAACCAAGATGCAATGGGCACTGCTATTGTAGGAACATTGAGCTACTGTTGGCACATTGATCGATCCGAAAAGGGGCATCTTGATTAGTATATGAACTTTATATTACATAAGGTTGCAGTAGCTGAAAACAATGCACGTAAATTATCAATTGGATCTTCCATTGGATGACTTGGTGACCATTTCTTCTCTTAATGTGCTGAACATAAGGCAAGGGCTGGCATTTATTCTCGCACACAATAAATCAGAAATAGAGCGGAGAGTTCATGCTGTGATTGACAAGTTTGTAGAGCGGTTGTGGTTTCCAAAAAGAGTTAAGTTACCATTGAGATCGAGTTAAAAACAACAGTTGTATTCAAAAAAAAATTTGGAAAAGTAGAGCTTGATACTTCATTTAGGCTGCGGTTAGAATGCATTAGATTTTAGATGGAGTTAAGTTAAAAATTGCTGCAATTCAAACAATGGAGTTCAACCATGAGGCTTCCAGTTCTAGAAAATGGAAGATGCACAGTGCACGTATCCCCTATATTGTTGCCAAATGCTATTAGTTAAACATGGGCTTGTGCCACTTTTCCCTTTCATAACTGGTAAGAAGTTTAAATATTTACTTGCATTTCATTTCCTTGTCATTCTATCTTATGGAGTTATTTGATGCAGAGTGCCATATTTTTTGTCACAAACTGCAACAAGTGGATAGCAAATCTGTTGCCATGTAGAACTTCCAGTCGAAAAACTTTACTTTGATGCTAGCCTTTCATCATAAATTCTAGGTGCTTATGTATACATAAAGCCCTTGATCAAACTTATGCAGATTGCTTTTGCTAGACTTGTCCGCTTTTACCATGGCTCCCAACAAATTGATTAAAATGAATACATGTAAAACTATGACCCACGTAAACAAAGAAGACTACTTATTCAAGTGTGGGTGCCTTTGTTTTTAACAAGGAAATCCTCAATTGAGAGGTAAAAAGCAATAGCTAGATGGATGGCATATTCATAAGTGTCCATATTTAGTTGTCAATAAAGTGTTTGATACATCGTGGACGATAGTGAGTGTTGTTTTCGTCTTTATCTAATAGGAGCTGTTGTGATTTAGTTGACAAGATTCCTTTGTTTTTGTGGCACTGATGATACCTAGAAAATTCATTTTCGCAAGAGAACTATCACCCTGGCAAACCAGTTATAAATAACTAACGATACATATATGACAAATGGTAGAAGAATTATCTTTCTCCCCTACGTTTTACATGTGCTAGATCAGTTTTGTGTCCTGCTTTTGATGCATCACCACCCCAAACTTCCCTCCCATTTTCCCTTAAGCATGTTGTAATGTGACATTGGGACAAAAGATAGATATCATGCCAGAAATACACAATTTGGGAAAGGAAACAGAGGTAGTATAGTGGAAATTCGCCATACAATTTGCTCTTGGAGCTAATTTCAATTTTAACCTTTTCAGGTATGATTGGTGATTGTATGGGTTAACGGCAGGGTTATAATCACCCTTTGATGCTGTCCTTGGCATAGATTAGTAGCTTGCTTGCTGAAGCGATAAGCCTTTACACCCTTAAGTTGACCATCGATTATGAGCTTCAATGTGATGATCTATGTATTGTTTTCTACCTTTAATCGTTGGCTAAGAATTTTAGTTAAGTGTCAAATGAAATAGAATACATTGGGTTCTCTCCACTTGCATGAAGACTTTTCGATGGTTTGGAGTCGAAAACCTCCATATTGTCCCACCTCTAATTGTGTGGATGCTGCTTCGGCAACTTTAGTGGAAGTGTGGTGTCTCTTCAGCCTTTGAGATGGGATAACACCTATGGTCTTATATGCGTTGAGTCATTGACATTCTCACATATTGCACTGATGTTTATTTTACAAGATATTTGTTTTGCTACAAAACGTCATATTCGATTGTAGGTTAACAGCCTTAGCATTTGAGTTTGCTTCTGTCTTATTAGTTCATTTCAAGCTGCGAAAACGACAGGCTCTAAAGGAGTGCTTCCTTCATCCTTGGTCTGGTCTCTTTCTTTCGCTTCTTCCATGCTATCCCCCCATGTTTAAACCAATCTACCCTCTTGGCTAAAAGAAATGCTTCTGCTGTCTATCCCTATTCACAACGAATTTTCTTATTTTTGGATTTGAAAAACTGATAATTGGTATTCACAGGGACTTACGTTTATCTCAAAGTACATGCCTAAAACCTTCCTCAAACCTACTATTACATAATGGGCACAAATTTCACAGGCACGAGACTCTGCGTGCTAGCACGCGCGCCTCACCTAGTATATATATATGAGGTCGGTTTCGCTCAAACCCTTTTTGATTCCCGATTTTGTTTCGGGTCCCACTATGATGTTCCGAACCATTGATCTTGTTTAAATTAGTAAAATAGGGGGCCTTGCAAAAAATCAGTTCATTTTGATATCCGTAAGTGCTTGATCCAAACAATTTTACAGAAAGCTGTGACAGGAACTGGTGTTTTGCAAAACTGTTTGGATCAAGTCCTTACCGATATCAAAATGAGCTAAATTTTTGCAGGGCCCTCTATTTTACTCATTTAAACAAGATCAATGGTTATAAATAGTACAGTGAGACCCAAAAGAGTGAAGTGTCAAAATAGGTATCAAAATGGATGTGAGCAGAACCGTCCCCTATATGGGATATATATATATATTATAATAAATATATTTATTAGACCAATATAGACCAACAGGTTGGATAGCCTAGTGGTAAAGAGAGGAGAGATCCTTCTAGCCTTCCAGGTTCGATTCCCCTCCCCTATGTTTATATATATATATATATATACATACACACACACACACACTAATCTTCTAATAAGAGCGTCGTTACCTTATTACAGTAAGGACGTCCCTTTTTTGACCAATTTGCGATGATTCGAGCCGCTCAATATGTTCAGAACATGATTTTAAAGGTACCCGCGAGAAATCAGCAAAAAAAAAAAAAATCGAAAAGGGCTTGATCCGAGCAGTTTTTGTTTGTATTTTATCGAACGGTTTAAATAAAAATTGCTTAAATCAAGCTCTTTCCGGTCATTTTTTTTGTTGATATCTCGCGGATACCCTAAAAATCATGTTCTGAACACATTGAGCGGCTCGGATCATCGAAATTTGGTCGGAAAATGGAAGAAAAGGGGAAGCCTTTATTAGAAGCTTACTGTATACATATATATATATATATATATATATATATATATATATATAACCGGTCCGGTTTCGATCGGTTTTTAAAACATATAAATCGGATCGAAATTATTCGACCGGTTTGAAAAATTCGGTCCAGTTTTTCTCATTTCGATCGATTTTCCGGTCTCAGCTAATAACCCTAGAAATAAGCTTGGTTTGATTGGTTCTTAATGCTTGATAGCTCCTAGCTCGTACAATTCTAAATGCTGCTTAAAGTACCTGACTAGTTGCAAAATATCAAATATTACCATGTTCAAGATATTGGTTTCTTGATGCATGTGTTGGATCGAATTTAATTAATTCTAGGTTGCTGAATTACAATAAAAAAGTGACCCACAACAAAAAGTATAGTTTGATATGGACGTACATGGGGAACGGTGGCGGAAAGCTTAATTGCTGGGAGGCTTGGGATAGGACATTTTCATTTTTCGTATGTTGAAGAATTCTCTATGGTGTTATTTAATTCTTATGTGGCTCTTTTGGTGCATGCTTGGGACCCCACAATAGCCAGCAAGATTTTGAATTTGAAGGCACCTTTAAGATAAAAATAATATCAAAATGAAGACAAAAGAAGGAAAAGGCCAGAGATAATTTTTTAGCTCATGATTTAGTGCAGCAGCGTATTCAAGAATTTTATATACTGAGGGCATCTATTATTATAATTTATAATTTTAAAAAATATTTCTTTAATTATATGTATACCATTAAATTATTGTTCAACCATTAAATATTGATTACTTATTCTATTCCGCAACTGATTTTTCACAATCTTAGTGACAAACATAAAGTTGTTACTATAGTCTTAGGTTCTGTTCGGAAATTAGAAAGAAGTGGGGAAAAAGAGAAATTTTAAAAAGAGAATCTCAATTAAATTTTCTTCTAGGTTTTCTCTAATTTCCTTGAAAGCAATTATTTCTATTCTTTTCCTAGATTCCAAACAGAGCCTTAGTTTCAAAGTGAAGGTTAAAAACAAAAAAAAGGGTTCCAATGTTAGACATAAAAGTTGAACCCATGTTCCTCAAGCCTTTAAACATGTGTTGTTGCCAACTAACCGGCCAACAGCATCCATCTAGCAAAAACTTTCTCAAAAAGTATACATATGCTTTAAGAAATTAAATGCTGTTGACCGGTGAACCTAAAGCGGCCTCCATATAAAATCTTCGTCAAAATATGTATATATCAAAAATTTTATTATTAATTTTTTTTTAAAAAGACGTGGGGCACGTGACCCCACATGCCCAACGTGGGTCTGCCTCTGAGTGTAGGCTGTAGCACTAAATTTTGGTGAATTGTTGAGTCATATTTGTGGAGTTATGATGACTTGGAGAAACGTTTGATGTGGGTTCACATATGAAGTTCTTCAAAACGTATTGGGCCTATTGCCTTTACTATCAATAACAAAAAAAAAAAATGCACCCCCTTTAGATTTGTTTCATGCACTAGAGGCCCTATATATGCCCCTTCTCCAAGTTTTTCCCTCGGAATTTTTATTTTGAGGTACGATTAAGATATGTAGTGATCTTTTATCATCATATCTGCAGGTTTCATGCACTGTCTCATATTATATTGGACTCGGAGATTTTACCATGGTATACATAAATGCAGATCGAAACACCAATGGAAGCCGATTCTTTACATGCTTCATCAAGATACCTCTACATATTTTCTTATTATTACCATCATCATTCTGCTGCACCATTGACAATTTGAGCAATTGACTTCTATCGTGGATAAAACTTTCAAACTATAATTCATTTGATTTTCAACTAATAACGTTATGGGCAATCCTTTAATGATCGAAATCTTTAAGGATTATGAATATACTTATCAAAGTGTTGAGGTGTTTTTTTTTAAATTTTTTATTTGAGCTTCTTGGATTGATGTGAGCTAATTGTTTTTGCTTATGTCTGTTGAATGACATACCCCACGATGGATCGAAGGCATGTCATGTTACGCTGATTAAGTCGCAAGAGACAGACAAAGTTTATCACCCCTAGAAAGAAGGTGGTGATCATTAGCGACTTTGGTATCCTCGATGTTGCAATCTCTTCAATTCGGAGTTCTCATGATTTTCTATCTTGTTTGTATTTTTTGATATTCTTCAAAAATTGGAGGTCCCATAAAAACGGAATTTTCTTGAAGTTTCTCTTTTTGGTTACTATGTATGTGATGCATTGTGGTTTTGTATAATAGGTGCATTGTGAAATGGATGTGCTGATTGAGCTTGAAAATGAGTTTAGACAAGGTTTTACTTCGCCAAACACACTCTTTGTGACTTTGTGAGTGTGTTCCCCATGTACTTGAGGTGGTTCATACAAACTTGTGGCTGTAAAAGTTCATGCCCTAAGAGCACCCGGCGTAAAAATTTATGCCCTAGGAGCACCCAAAAAAAATTTCAGAGAGCAAATGCATTGTTTTTGTTTTCTTGTCAAAATGGTAGGAGATTTCATTAATAGAAATAAGCAATCAATGAGGGTTATCAATCCCAAATGAAGACAATAACCAAGAGGTTTAGATGCACAAGCCTTAAAATCCAGAACCTCATAGACTAGAATGGTGATCCCTGACTATTATCCAGCAAGAACCTCCTAAACAAAGACAAGCCAACACCGAGAATAGCAGGCAAACTCTCACAGCCACGACAGCCATAGGAAACATTTCGACAACTAAATGTCAAAACCAACGAATGAAACCCCAACAAAACCCGCACTCAAAATATTATTGGCCACCGGGGAGACAAGAATCTGGTGTAGAAAAACTAGACTGGGAGAGACCCAGCCGGGAGAAAACTCACCGATAGGAACCAGGTGAAGAAAAACCATGCCTCTTCACCAAGCCTTGATCCTTATTAGCCACACTGTTGACACCTAGCTTGCCAGATTTGTAGACTCCAGGATGAAGGACAAGTCAGAAACACCACACGGCCGGTGGTGAACAGCTCGCCACAAGATCAAGCAAGACCACGTCGGTCTCATACCCAACTTGCAGACACGAACTGGGGAGAGAGAGGGGAAGACAGGCGGGGGGGAGAGGGATGAGGAGGGAGAGGAAGACAAACGAGAGCGGGGGAAGGAGAGGCAGAGAAGGAGGCACCCCCACCCCCGAGCAGAACCCTTGCCGCAGGCAAAAGTGTAGGGAGAGAGGCTCTCAAGATTAGAGAGAAAAAGAAGAAATCTGTGTACTTGGGGGGTTCGCAAATGCATTGTTTAACTGATGTAAATTTTAGGGAACATGACCGCTCATGACGTGTTTTGATAATTAATACATTTTAAGAACATGCAAAGAACATTTGCTAATGAACAAAATGTCCTTAACGAGTATTAATTATCAAAATACATCATTGGACGTCATTTTCCCTAAATTTTAACATCCTTTTCTTCTAAAATGATTTCTATCATAAGTAGTGTTGCAAATGAACTTGGGGTTTGCAAGATCCTCGAGTTCGGTTTGACGAGGGCTCGTCGGCTCTGTTGGATTTGGCTTGTGAGTTAACTAACAAGATTAGGCTAGAAGTTTAAGTTCGTTTGACGCTCGGCAAGAATAGGCTCCTCTACACAAGATATATTTATGAATCTTTTCAAAATATTGTAGTAATTTATAAGAGTAATATTTTATTTTAATTGGAATAGTCTTATAACTCCAAAGAAAAAATTATTGAAATTTTCTTCAAGAGCTCGAAGCCGACTTTTTTGATACTACCTCCGTCCCAAAATATTTATCCAATACGCATACCAAGGACTTAAAAATAACACATAACTTAAAGAACTCATTAATATCTAGTAAATTGGATAAATCTCGATTAGTTGTATAATTCAAAATTATGAAAAATATTATAGATTGAAAAATATAAACAATTCAAAAATGACACGCAATTCAAAAACTTACAGTAAAACTGAGACGGAGGAAGCATATATTATAAGATATAATCAGTTAAAAAGTGACATAAACTCCCAAAAGGGACTACTATTAAATTTGGACGGAGGGAATAATAATCTTTCTTCAAGTTCTATTACCCGTTCTCGCTAGTGATTGATTCATGCACTACATTTTTTTGATTTTGTCCTTATTCAATTTTTTTTTGCGTTTGTTAATTTTACGCCAAATTTTTATGTAATATGAGTAAGTAAGGACGAGAGGAATCAGAAAAGTAAAAATTTTAACTTAATTTTAGAAAATATTCAAAGAAAAAAGTTAGTTTTTGAGCTTTTTCTTGAATATTTCCTAAAATATTTGTGTAAAAGTTAAATTTTTTGTTTTTTTGAATCTTTTCGTCCTTACTTACCCAAATCACATAAAGTTTGGTATAAAACTAACAAATGCAATTTATTTTAATAAAAATAAAACCAAAAAATTATTCTGCATAAGTTAATCACTTACGTAAACACTTTGGAATTTGGTTAATTTATAACAACATGATCACGTCACAAGACATAGGAGCCCCTTAAATTATGCGTTTGTAACCTTCTTCTTAATTAGTGTTGGTGGAATGTTTTGACATGAAAGGATTCCCATCTCAGCCTCTTATGTGATCCTGTAAAAGGAGTTCCGCACTCCACTCCATTCCACTCCACTCCACTCCACCTTCATAATTCCAACTATGCCGGGTCACAAAACATCTCACTAGCGATAATCATCTTTTTCTTTGTAAAAAAACTAAAAAGTCAATTTGCCACCTCATAGCTAGCTTAGCTTAACATTCTTTACCCTTTCGTTTTCTAATAATAATAATAATTCAAAATTCCGCATTTAAGATACTCTCATAGTCTCATTGTCATCATCCAAACGACAAGACGTGGAGCAATTATTAGCAACTTCAAATGATTATGATTGTGAGAGGATTGTTAGGGTGTAGACAACCTTCAACAGTGGTTTAGTCCGGGGGTCCGCCCCCACAGCAAAAATGATATTTCAAGGATTTGGGTGTAATTTTCACATAGGATCCGACCTATTTTACACTGCAGTTTGTATGTAATTAGGTTAACGTGTTTTTAGAGAAAAATAGAGAGATGCGAGAGAAAATGCAGGTCTCAGAGAGATTGCGAGAAGACTTGTACTCTTGATTCGATTTCATAGTGGACTGGTGTGGCTCCCGTGATTTTTTCTCGCATTGAGGTTTTCCACATATATCTTGTGTTCTTTCTTTTCTTGTTCGTTACGCACAATTTTTGTTTGCTTGCGATTTCTGTGATCCTAATTTCTAAGATCCGTAGGACGTTGTGAGTTGAACAAGGAGTTCAATTCTTAATGACTGATATCAGAGCCGCAGGTTGTGGTAGGGTTTTGTTCGACAGGCTAGAGTTTAATCTTGTTCGGGTAGCCTAGGGTTTCAGTGGGAGCTATGGATTCTAAAGAAGGCAGTCAGAAGATAGCAAAGTTTGATGGGTCAGACTTCGCGTACTGGAAGACGCAGATAGAGGACTATCTGTATCAAAATGATCTTTACCATCCGTTGGAGGGAAAGCTAAAGGAATGAGGGCTGAAAAAAAAGATGTGGATTGGGATGTTCTTGATAGAAAGGCATTAGGAGTTATTCTTCTTTCCCTTTCTAAGGTAGTCACCCACTACATATTGAAGGAGAAAACGATGAAGGATCTCATGGAAACGCTAAAGAAGATGTACGAGCAACTGTCTGCAGCGAATAAGGTACATCTTACGGAACAACTTTTCAACCTGTCTTTATGTCACACCTTAGTGAGTTCAATACAATTGTTGATCAACTTACGATTGTCAATATCGAGTTTGATGATAAGGTTCAAGCGTTATTGATTCTGTCTCAATTGCCAGAGATCTGGCAGGGTACGGTTACTGCAGTAAGTTATTCGGCCGGGAAAGAAAAGTTAAAACTGAGTGAGGTTGTTAGTTTGATTTTGACCGAGGAGGTCAGAAGAAATTCGATTGATTGTTCAGGTTCAGTCACTTCGGGTTCAGCCTTAAGTTTTCAGCAGCAGAGGGGCAGAAGCCAGAGTAAGAGTGGTCAAAATCATAACATAAATAGGTCGAAGTCGAATGGTGGCAAGGGAAATCATGGTAAATCTCAGGCTTTCCAAGTTCAGCCCATTAAAGGTGAATGTTGGAATTGTGGTCAGACAGGCCACATGTGACAAACATGCAAAGCACCGAAGAAGAATAAGGATGAGCAGAAGGCTCATGTTATGCACGATGCACTTATTCTTGCTCTGAACAGAGACACCGATTCGTGGGTTATTGATTTGGATGCCTCATTCCACGACACTGCTAACAGAGAGGTTCTACAGAACTATGTAGTAGGGGATTTTGGGAAAGTATACTTGGGTGACGATCAGCCGTGTACTATTGTGGGAAAATGTGATGTTCAGATTACTATGCGGGGGTTCAAATGGTGTCTGAAAGATGTAAAGCACGATCCTAATTCGAAGAGAAATCTTGTTTCAATTGGGCAGCTTGTAGCAGTGGGTTATACATTGACATTCATAGGGGACATATGGAAAGTCTCCAGCGGTACCATGGTGATGGCTAAAGGGAGGAAAGTTGCTTCACTTTACTTGACTTCACATGGTAGTGACACTTGCTATTGCAGACAGCAAGAAAGGTTCAAATTTGTGGCACAATAGACTGAGACTTATGAGTGAGAAGGGAATGAAGGTTTTGCAGGCCAATGGGAAGCTACCGGGGTTAGAGTCAGTAGATATTGACATTCGTGAGGATTGCATCTTCGGAAAATAGAAAAGAGTTAGCTTTCAGAAAGGCGGCAGGCCTCTCAGGGCTTAGAAACTAGAACTTGTCCATACAGATGTTTGGGGTCCAGCTACTGTCCGTTCTCTTGGCGGTTCTTACTACTACATTACTTTTGTCGACGATCACTTAAGGAAGGAATGGCTATTCTTCATGAAGCAGAAGTCAGAGGTCTTCAAGAAGTGGAAAGCCATGGATGAGAATGAAACAGATTTGAAAGTAAAGCAATTGAGGTTTGATAATGGCGGAGAGTATGAGTTGGTGTGTTCAAGAAAGCCTGCGCTCTTTACGGGATTCGTTTAGAGAAGACACCCCCAGGGACTCCACAACATAATGGCATCGCAAAAAGGATGAACAAGACTTTGACTGAGCATGCGAGGAGCATGCAGATACACGCATGTTTGCCTAAGGAGTATTGGGCAGATGCAGTTAGCACAACAGCATATTTGATCAATCATGGGCCATTAGTTTCGTTGAACTTTGGGATACCGGAAGAGGTTTGGAGTGGCAAAGAGGTAACTCTTTCATATTTATGGGTTTTTGGTTGCTTGTCTTATGTGCATATCAGCAATAAGGAAAGGGTTAAGCTTGATCCTAAATCGCAGATGTGCACGTTCATTGGGTATGGCGGTGATGAATTTGGTTATCGATTTTTTGATTATAAAAACAAGAAGATAATCAGAAGCAGGGATGTTGTATTTAATGAAAAGGTAATGTATAAAGACAGGGACAACAAACAGAATAGTAGGGTTGACACTACAGATGGGGACACTTCAAAGTACTTTGGGTTAGAGGATCTTTTAAATGACAGAGGGGTTCAGCCAAGTTCTAGTAGGACAGATGGGGTAATTTCAGATGAGGCAATTCCAAAGACAAAGTCTAGCTCACCGGTCAGAGATTTGAGGAGGTCAACCCGGCTATCCAAACCTAATCCCAAGTACCTTTCGTCATTAGATTACTTGCTTTTGACAGACAGTGGTGAACTAGAGTGCTATGATGAGACTTTGCAGGTTAGTGAGTTAGCCAAGTGGGAACATGCGATGCAAGAAGAGATGGATTCTCTTTACTCCAAAAAAAACTTGGGATTTGGCTACTCTTCCCGTAGGAAAGAAGGCTTTGCACAATAAATGGATTTTTTGGATTAAACAAGAAAGTGATGGTAAGAAGAGTTACAAGGCTAGATTGGTAGTAAAAGGCTTTCAACAAAAGCAGGGGATCAATTATACAGAGATATTTTCCCCAGTTGTGAAGCACATCACTGTTAGAGTGGTGTTGAATTTAGTTGCTGTTGAAAATCTTTCCCTTGAGCAGTTAGATGTGAAAACTGCATTTCTTTATGGTGACTTAAACGAAGAAATCTACATGAACCAACCTGTTGGCTTCATTGAGAAAGGAAAAGAAGAGATGGTGTGTAGACTCAAGAAGAGTCTATATGGTTTGAAACAGGCTCCCAGACAGTGGTACAGAAAGTTTGATGGTTTTATGCAAAGCAACGGCTACAAGAGGTGCAATGCAGATCACTGTTGTTACTTCAAGAGGTTTGAATCCAGTTACATTGTTTTATTGCTTTATGTTGACGATATGCTTGTAGCAGGATCCTGTGTTAGGGAGATAAACAGTTTGAAAGAACAGTTGACAACAAAGTTTGCTATGAAGGATCTGGGTGCAATAAAACAGATACTTGAGATGAGAATCAACAGGGATAGGGCTCAGATGTGCGATTGAGTCAGGCTGAGTATAGTGAACGTGTTCTGGAGAGGTTTAATATGCAAAGTGCTAAGGCAGTTAGCACGCCCTTGGAAAGTCACTTCAAACTTTCTTAGGATCAATCACCCAAGACAGATGTAGAGAAGGAGTACATGGCCAAGGTTCTTTATGCCTCGGTCATTGGTAGCCTGATGTATGCAATGGTGTGCACGAGACCAGATATTGCCCATGCGTGGGAGTTGTAAACAGGTTTGCTAGCAATCCAGGGAAACAGCATTGGGAAGTAGTCAAGTGGATCTTGCGTTACTTGAGAGGTACCACTTCTTTGCCAATTTGTTTTGGGAGAGGGAAGTTGACAATACAGGGATATGTGGATGCAGACTTTGCCGGTGATCAGGATACGCGGCGAAGCACCACGGGATATGTTTATACTATTGGTTCAACAACAGTGAGTTGGGTTTCACATCTACAGAAAATAGTGACATTATCCACGACTATGTGGCCGTGACTGAGGCTGCAAAGGAGATGATTTGGTTGAAGAGTTTTTTGGAGGAGTTGGGTTTGAAACAAGAGAACCGCGTTCTTTTCAGTGATAGCCAGAGTGCTATACACATTGCCAAAATTCCAGTGTTCCACGCTAGGACAAAGCACATCGATTTGAGGTACCATTTCATTCGTTTGCTTTTGGAGGTGGGGATTTGTTACTAGAGAAGATTTTGGGAAACAAAAATCCAACAGATATGTTGACCAAGCCTGTTATTGTTGAGAAACTGAAGTTATGTTCAACTTCAATTGGCCTTCATGTTTGAAAAGATGATGGGGCTGGAGCCACACCAAGAGGGGTCAGATGACTACGTCTGCGTTGATTGAGATTATTTGGGTTTTGCAGTTGTTTGTTTGCTGATGCTTCTGTTATCTTCAAGTGGGAAATTGTTAGGGGTGCAGATAACCTTCAGCAGTGGTTTAGCCCGGGGGTGTGGGGGCGAAGCCCCCGCGGCAAAAACGATATTTCAAGGACTTGGTGTGTAATTTTCACATAGGACCCGATATATTTTACACTATAGTTTGTATGTAATTAGGTTAACGTATTTTTAGAGAAAAACAGAGAAAGGCGAGAGAAAACGCATGTCTTAGAGAGATTGCGATAAGACTTGTACTCTTGATTCGATTTCATATTGGACTGGTGCATAGTTGTCAAAAGCGCGCCTAGGCGCGAGGCGAGGCCCAGCGCACCCCTTGCGCCTTGAGGTAGCCCAGGCGCAGTGCCTTCAATAAGGTGCAGGGTAGGCGCAAAAGGCGAGCAAAAGCGACGAAGCGAAAGGTGCAATAAAAGCGCGCTTCTTTCAAAATTTGATCTCAGCCCTTGGATATTGAAGATCTAACCCTCGCCGTTAGATTTGAACAAAAAAAAGAACAAAAGGGTTTACCTGTCGGTTGCTTCTCTCACTCGATCTCTCATCTCTCACTGCTGAGACTGTCGACGATCTCTCTGCCGAGGCCCGAGACTGCCAACGATCTCTCATCTCTCAGATGATCTCCCATTGCCAACGAACTGCTGTTGTCTTCCATCTCTCTTTCTCTGCTTCTTCGACCTCTTTGTCTCTGACTCTCTGCTTCATTGATCTCTCTCTCTCCTAAGGTATTCTCCCCCCTTTTCTCTCTCTCTCTCTCTCTCTCTCTCTCTCTCTCTCTCTTCATACGTGTATATGTATGATATGACACAGAGAAGCAAAAAATAAAAATAGGAGAATAGCTATCAGATACCCACACGAGGGGTATGTTTCCTGATACACGAGCATCTCTCTTGCTTTCTTTCCAATGTAGGTATCAGATACCCACATCAAAAGTAAGAAAATACGTATATATGTGTGGGCTTGTGGCTGATTCCTTGAACTTGTTTTTTTTTCTTTTGTTGTTAGATGTCAAGAGAAGAAATTACGAATAGAACAGATCCTGCATGGAAGTATCACAGTTTGGTAGTTCCCGCGAACACTAATAAATTTAAGTGTAATTTTTGTGGCAAAATAACAAATGGCGGGGTTTATCGGGCAAAGAAACACCTTGTGGGAGGTTATAGGGATGTGTTAGGTTGTCCAAGATGCCCACCCGAGGTAAAACTAGAGATTCAAGAGTATATGGGAAACAAGAAAACATTGAAAGAGCAAATGCAAATGATACCAGATATTGATGATTATGGTATGGAGGATGATGATGAAGATAATGTTATGGAGATTCCGGTTGGGGCCACTGGGCAAGGACGAGGTAAATTCACCGGAAGCAGTCAAGGCTCCGTTTCTAAACCTATGCCAAAAAAGCCGAAGACTAAAGGGCCTATAGATGTATTCTTTACACCTAATCCAGATGTGGGGAAAAATAGGAAAGGGAAACAACCAACAATTGATGCGAATGACCCATACAAGAAAGAACTAAGAGATTGTGTGGTAACGAGATTCGCAAGGTGGATGTATGATGCCGGTATTGCTTTTAATGCAGTTAAATATCTGAGTTTTGGGCCCGCGATTGAATCTATTGGGCAATATGGCCCGGGCATGAAACCACCAAGTTACCATGAGACACGGGTCACCTATTTGAAGAAGGAGGTGATTAATGTAAATACTTTGATGACGGATCACAAAGAGGATTGGGTGAAATATGGATGCTCTATAATGGCGGATGGATGGAATGATAGGAATCATAGGAGCTTAATCAATATTTTGGTGAATTGTCCAAAGGGAACAATGTTTATCGAGTCCATCGATACCTCAAGCTATTCTAAGGATGGAAAAAGGTTGTTTGAACTTTTTGACAAGTATGTGGATCTCGTCGGTGAACCCAATGTAGTCCAAATTGTCACAGATAGTGCCTCGGCTAATGTATCGGCAGGTAAGAATTTTATCTATTATATTTCATACTAAGTGTTAAAATTTGTAGGTTGTACTTTGTTGTAATACTTTCTTTTTTGTTTCAACTTCTAATAGGAAAGTTTTTGCAAAGAAAGCGACCAAATCTTTATTGGACACCATGTGCGGCCCATTGCATTGACTTGATATTGGAAGATATTTTCAAGATACCACATCTGAAGGTGGTTTTTGAAAAGGCCATTAGGTTTAATGGTTATATTTATGCCCATTCAGGCGTAATTAATATGATGAGGCGTTTTACCGGAGAAAAGGAAATGGTGAGGTATGCGAAAACAAGATTCGCAACTGCTTTCCTCACTTTATCTAGGATTCATCAACAAAAGAACAATTTGAGGAAGATGTTCATTTCAGAAGAATGGACATCTAGCAAATGGGCAAAGGAGCAGTTAGGCAAAGAAGTGGCAAGATATGTTATGATGGCTTCTTTTTGGAATAATATTGTCTACGCTCTTAAGGTCTCTGGTCCTCTTGTGAAGGTGTTGAGATTGGTTGATAGCGAGAGAAAGCCTCCCATGGGATACATTTATGAGGCTATGGATAGGGCAAAAGAAGCCATAGCCAAATCATTTGGTGAAAAGGTTGAAATATACCAAGACATCTATGCTATTATTGACAATAGGTGGGCAATCCAATTGCATCGTCCTTTGCATGCTGCGGGGCATTTTTTGAATCCGGAGTTCTTTTACTCAAACCCACAAGTTGAGCAAGATGTTGAGACTATGACAGGGATTTACGATTGTATAACCAAGTTGATTGCAGATGAAGAGATACAAAATAAAATCACTTCTGAGATGACTATTTACATGAAAGCTGAGGGACTTTTTGGACTGCCACTAGCAATTAGGCAAAGAAATACAAGGGCATTAGGTAATTTACAATTTCATGAAATATTCTATTCATAATTTATTTTTACCATAACTTGATGGCTAATTAGTTCAAAACTTCAAATGCATAGCTGATTGGTGGGTTGCATATGGTTCTACGACGCCTAATTTGCAAAAGTTTGCGATAAGCGTTCTTAGCCTTACATGTAGTTCGTCCGGTTGTGAACGGAATTGGAGTGTATTTGAACATGTAAGTATCTACGTCAAATAACATATACAACTATTAATTGTTTTCACCTCCTTGTATAAAATAGAAGTTCTTTTGATTCTTGCAGCTCCATAGCAAAAAAAAAAATAGGCTCCAGCAAAAACGCCTCAATGACTTGGTGTTTGTCAAGTATAACAGGGCACTAAAACGTCGATATGATATACGAGATACAATTGATCCCATTTCTTTGACAAATATTGATGAAAGCAACGAGTGGTTGCCTGGGAGGATGGATGGAGAATCTGATGAAGATAATGAGCAGGTGTTTGGTAATGATAGTTTAACGTGGACTGATGTTGCTAGAGCTTCTGGAGCGTTAGAGAGTTCCCATGTAACTAGAGCTACAACATCAAGAGCACGAGCAAGGAGTGCCACATCCAATCCAATTCATTTGGTAGATGAAGAAGAGGTGGGTTCCGAAGAGACGGAAGAAGAGGAAGATGACGAGGGATACAAATCCGTTGGTGAAGAAGAAGATGATGATGATGACTTTCTTGGTGTTGATATGGACAATGATTAGTAAACTAAATCTTCCTTAGGATGATTGAAGTGCAACAAGGAAAAGTACTTGGATGCTTGTTTTTTAGTGATTTTTGACGTTTTAGTTTTTCTCTATGCGAGATCGGTGGCTATTTGACATTTCATAAATATTTTTATGTATCTTTTGGATGGTAAACTCATTGGTTTAGTATACTTATTACTTGAAATATTAGTGTGTGCTATTTTTTTCTATTTTTTTCCGTATAGGTGCGCCTCGCTTCAAAAAGGCGCGTGCCTCGCCTTGCGCCTCTCGCCTCAGGCCCAACAAGATTTTGCGCCACAGTGCGCTTTTCTCCCGTGACAACTATGGACTGGTGTGGCTCTCGTGAATTTTCCTCGCATTGAGGTTTTCCACGTATATCTTGTGTTTTATCTTTTCTTGTTCGTTACGCACTATTTCTGTTTACTTACGATTTTTGTGATCCTAGTTTCCAAAATTCGTAGGACATTGTGAGTTGAACAAGGAATTCAATTCCTAACAGATCATACCATACGCACCCACAGTATATTCACATGAATGGGCATCAAACGCATTGCACACACTCATACACCATGTTCACATGATGGATAAGCCTCACACAATGCGGTGCTCATTAACAGTGTTAGTATGATAAGAAGTGTTTTATGTATCATTTTCCGCTTGACCAAAAAAAAAAGTGTTTTATGTATATATGCATGTATGTGTATGTTCGTATTGTTTTAACAAAATTATTTTACTTTATCCATCCACATAATTTATTGGGTGTTCATTTTTAAGACGTCGTCACATTATGCTTCAATACCCCTTAACATCATGTATTTATGCGGAAATTTTAATCGCAAGGACGATTTGCAGGGAACCGTGCAAGGAAAAATGTGATTGGGCTCATTCTGGGTCCCACAAAAATCTAGAAAAATATCCATAAATTTTTGAATATTATTTTATGGGATCCTATAAAAAATCAGCTCCAATGGATATCGGTAAGTATTACTTTTGGATTCGTAGGGACGAAACTGTTCAGTTCGTCCATATGAATCCAAAAGTAATACTTACCGATATCCGTTGCAGCTGATTTTTTACAGGACCCCATAAAATAATATTAAAAGATTTATGGATATTTTTCTAGATTTTTGTGGGATCCAGAATGAACCCAAATGCATTTTTCCTTGCGTAATTCCCCACAACTCTTCCCTGCGAATAGCAGAGCTCATTTTTATGTGTAAGGTGCAAATCTTTCTCCTGAACCTCACAGTAAGTAATGTGTGGGGTTTAAAATTGTTGACAAAAGTGTAGCTATAGCTAGTGTCGAGAAATGTATTACGACAGTGATCACAATCCTAAACCTGAATGATCTCTTATCTCTCTACATGCGTAGAACAATTTTGCTATCTGCAGAGACATTCCCACCGACCCTTGACCCGACCGAAGTGGAATGCACATGTGGTAAGATGGCCCCACTTGGAAAGAAGAAACACAAAAGGCCCACTCTTCTCACTCCTCAGATTTGGTTCAAATAATTGGCGATTCTTTTGAAGAAAATTTCTGGGATAGAAAGCCCTCCCCTCTCTCTCTGAAATACTCCTTCTCTCTCCACCCCTGATTCTGCTGCTTCTCTTCTCACCACCACCGACGTCCTAGCCCACCACCATCAATGCCCAGCACTACGTTTCTCGACTCAAATATTGCCGCTATCCGTCGTCGCCTGAGCTCTGGTAATGAAACTCCCTAATCGTATTCTTCTCC
Source organism: Rhododendron mucronatum var. ripense (assembly GCA_019656295.1). Lineage (NCBI taxonomy): Eukaryota > Viridiplantae > Streptophyta > Magnoliopsida > Ericales > Ericaceae > Rhododendron > Rhododendron mucronatum. Next base: position 4,020,576 of record BPLT01000006.1, read on the forward strand.
CGCCAACCCAACTTATCCTCCTCTCTCTCTCTCTCTCTCTCCACTGGGTTGCTCTCTCTGGACCATACTCGAAGAACTCGAACTATGCTTGAACAAACTTAGAGGTCAAAATCTCGATGATTGAACCCTCTGTTGAAAACTGGTAATCTGTCATTTTGCCCAAGTTTTGTTCACTAGATTTATTCATTGTTATTTTCAGATTATTGCGAACTCTCAAATCGCCTCATCTTTGCTTTCTGTATTGGTTTGGAGATTAACTTACAAGATTGATTGTTGCTTTTACTCTACTTTCCAGCTCTTTGTTTTTTTCTCCTCTTTTTCTTTTGCTCATAAATCAGTGCTTGATATTGAATTTCTCCAAGCCTAGATTTCATATTCCTATTTACTTTCCTTTTCTATCTTATTTGCCTAGTAATCCATCTGAACCAAAAACGACATTCTTCCTTTGCATATTTAGTTGAATTGTAATCTGTAATTATTATTTTTTGGTGCAATAATCTGTGATTTTATTGATAAATAGGTAAAGCATTGCAACGAATTTTGTGTATTTTTTTTCCCCTTAAAAACAATATTTCTTTATAGAAGTATGAAATTACAAGAAACATCACCCAAAAAGGTTCAAGCTAGTCGAGCCAACGCGAAGAGTAGAAATAGCAACCAACTTTGAATCATTTTTTAAAAGAAGCTACAATAAAAAAATTACGTTACAAAGTTATTTGTACACGAGTCACCGATTGATTTGGAGAACCGAGTATAATGTCTTCTTTTTCTCACCGGTTGTACATGTTGGAAGCGTAATCTTTAACTTTAATGGTGCTTTAAAATTACTCCCATTATTTGTTTTTGAAGAATAGATTGTTGAATGCTTGATTAATTTGATCAATGAATCAGAAAGTGTTCCCAAAATGTGCTGACAAACGAGTCCAAGGAAGATGAAAGCGTGTAATGTGCAGAACATTTTGTAGCTGACGTCCAAAGAAGGAAATTTTGTAACCGTTGGCATTCTTTTGGTGATTGCTTTGCCAAAACCTAACCATTGTAATAGGTTGATTTATCTCAAGCGTAGGGCTAGATCGTTGTCAGCATAAATATCGGAGAGTCCGGAATCGTTCCCATATAGATAATCTTCATAGCTTGTTAGGATTTGTAGATGTAAGGGTTTGCGGCGTTTAGACGGCCAACTTTTGGTTTTGATTTGAAAGGTGGAAAATGCTTTAATGAAAAAGATTAGAAAATGAGTTTTTACTAAGTTAAACAAGCGGCAAGGCATTGGGGTAACTAACGACCGTAACTTAAATCATCTAACCATTTTCAACGAAAACTCGGTTGAATCGTACGGCATAGACTATCAACCGGAATATTTAGCTATGAAACCAATAAAGACTAGAAGTGCAATATGGAAAACAAGTGAGCTCTTTTGTTCTCTTGGCAAACACGAACCGAGACATCGCTCCGGAACCATGTGAGCTAGCACATGATCACCGGAGATTAACATCGGCAAGTTTTGTTACATATAAGGCGAACCCTACATATTTTCCATATCAAACCTCAAACCGTGAGTTGAGAAAAGCAAGAATAACATAAGTCACGAGGTGTTAATCACCCCGTGGCCAAGCCTAATCGACTACTCACACATTATGAAAGAACAAAACATGCTAGAGAAACAAGCCATAAGATTTAACAGATAAACTTGAAAATAAACTTGATATTATAGAAGATCCAATGCATACAAACAACTTTAATACTCGAGAAATTAATGGAACGTAAATGCCTTGAAGTGTTCTTGAGGAATTACACTTGAAAAGAGCTTACAAGCTTTAATGGAGAAAAAGACCAAGTTAATAATGAACTAGCTACCAAAAGGGGAGAGAAGAGGGTCCTATTTATACACAAAGGGCTTTCACTCTCCTCAAAAGGTCAGGAAAAAATCCAAAAAGCTACCCAGAAAAAGAAAGTTTTCATAAGTGGAAAGTCTGGAAAAATAAGAAAAATATCTGCTGGGAACAATTGTTATCGATAACAACAATTGTTATCGATAACTACACTCTGATGGTCACCCGTAAAGAAAAGTTATAGATAACAAGGACCATATGTTATCGCTTCCCTTGCCTCTGGACGAATTCTGGACCAAGATAGTGCAAAGGTATCGATTACTTGCACTAGGTATTGATAACAATTTGGTCTGAAAGGCTGTTGGAACAGAGTTGGGGAAACGTTATCGATACCCTATAAATTGCTATCGATAACATCTTTAAAACTTGCAGAAATCAGCCTACTGGACTGCTGTACTTCCTCACCACCTCCCGAGCTTCATCCAAAACTTCATCTTATGGCTGCTAGGACTTGGTGGTATCACTCTCCATGGCCTCGAGTGCTTGGACACCTGGTTACATCCCGAAACATCCATTGGCATGCAAAACTGCCTTATTCGCACGTTTTACCTGAAAAGCTCAACAAAACACCTCACGTGCAATACTTGACTTTATCGATCAAATAAACATAGAAACATCACAATTCGGAGGATTTGAGCACCAAAATTGTACAATCTTGAGTGCTTATCAGTGATTTAGATGGAATCTTTTTCTTTGACTTCTTGAATGGCAAATTCCTTTAATTGGATCACTCTATGGAATTTCATTGTGTGGATATATATCATTGTATGGAATCTCCTACTACAAAGGTACACATATCATTGTATGAAATTTCATTCCATGCCATTTCTACCAACAAATACCACTTTTAGTCTTTTCAGCAACCGATTTCCAATTTCTATCAATTACAATTCATATTCATGCTTGCAATTAGAATTAGTTTAAAAATTCAAGCACAAGTTTTCAGGAACTGTATTAGCAGAATTCTGCACCATCAACACAGTCCTTACTTTGATTGGTAACAAAATCTCTCAAGACCCTAAACAAGATATATAAAAGCAAGATTTGGTTCCTAAAACAAGAGATACACTAGGGTACCATTGTTTAAACTAGAATGTGGTCTACGAGTTCCCTAATCAATTGGCAGAAATTAGCAGCAATGTCTCTTTGCTGAATAAGTTGCAGTTACCATATGAGATTCATTTTTTTTTTTTGGAACAAAGAACAATAAAAAGTAGAAAATCTGAGTATTCAGTTTAGGTTCTTACAACTCAGCAATCATACTTCTCGATGCAAATCAAGGAATACTCCACTATTATTTTGTCTACAACCCGTTATTAATCTTTCTGTCAAAAGGAGTAGAACCAATGGTCCATGAATGGGAATTCCTTACAGTAGTGTTTTTTTTTTTTAACAAGCTTTAATCTCAAGCTGCCTTGACTAAAGGTTAAGAAGAGATTCCACATATTGAGCTGAATTCCTCTCCTACTCGTAGTTCCTGAACCAACTTTGACAACTTCTCCGCAATTTTCCCTGCACTCACTCTCAAATGAAATGATTTGCCAATGTGACAGCTTCATCAAATGAATAATTCTCCCCCAATGCATTTGTCCATCCACCCGCTCAATTCCTGCATTCGCCGATCGTAAACCAAATTTCTCCGATAGCTAAACATCCCCTTCTCATTCCTCCTCGGTACGGGTTTTCCCTTAGATAAGACCTCAAGCAAATCCACACCATAAGCAAAAATATAAACTTTTGGAGAAATAATTCCCTGTTGGAGAAATTCAGGTGCTATGCTGTTAGGCTGTGGCAACGTCAGACAGATCCTCAGCCGTTGTATCAAGTTAAAGAAATAATAGCAGGAAGCTATGAAATGGCTCTTCGTTGCCAACCCACCGTGGAGCCAGTCTTTCAAAGTACCATTCTTAGCATACTCGGAAACTAAATACAAATTGGAACCTTCAGTTGAACATGTACCCATTAATCTGTGGTTTTTTACTATAAAATTGAAGTCTTAAGTTCCTTTTCTCAGCTCCTTGATCGTGTATCTCTCCACCGAAACATTATGCGGTGTGATGAGGATGCTCTAACATACCCGAAACATAAAATTCTAGACTTTCTATAGCTGGAAATCACATTCTAATGGGTTACAAATGAACTGGAAAAGTAAAAAACCACAGATAAAAGGGAATCACAATCAAGATTTTGACCTTTAAGCACGGTTCTAGTTCTTCAAGTATGATTCCAGAGAGAGCAACCCAGTGGAGAGAGAGAGAGAGAGAGAGAGAGAGAGAGAGGGAGGAGGAGGAGGAGGAGGATAAGTTGGGTCGGTGGCAGAAGAACACGATTTGGGAGTTTCCTCACCAGAGCTCAAGGGCAACGGACAGCGGCAATAGTTGCATCGAGAAATGTGGGGCTGGGTGTCGATGGTTGTGGGCTTGGACATCGGTGGTGGTGAGAAGAGAAGCAGCAGAATCATGGGTGGAGAGAGAAGGAGTATTTCGGAGATAGAGGGGAGGGCTTTCTATCCCAGAAAATTTGAAATTTCCTTCAAAGGAACATCCGATTATTTAAACCAAATCTGAGTGAGAAGAGTGGGCCCGTTGTGTTTCTTCTTTTCAAGTGGGTCCATCTTGCCACACGTGCATTCCACTTCGGTCGGGACAAGGGTCGATGGGAATGTCTTTGCAGATAGCAAAATTGTGCTTTGTTTGGATTGAGATTTGAAAAGTATTTTTGAAAAATAGTAGGGGTAATGAGTGGAGAGAGATAGAGAGAAAAATGTGGAAAGTAGGGAGAATCTAAGGGGAATTTTTTGAAAATTTTTTTTTGAATCGCGAAGGGAACAAGGCACAAAGATTTGGGCGACAGAATCGAATCCAGGGGTTATTTGAATAATAACTTCTCCACTGTTTGAGTAAAATTATTTGTGTCTCTGACAAAATGATCATGTGGGCATGCATCAAAGATTTGGGCGACAGAATCGAATCAAAGTGGCCCAAACGGGTGGGTGGTCCCATTCGCTAAATTAAATCCTACTAATTAGAAGGTGTTCCACTTTCCCTTCTTTTTGAAAAATTATTTTTTTTAATAAATTTTAAACTCAAATATAATGAAAATGAAAAATGATTTTATGATTTTTTTTGCACCGTTTAAAATATCTCAATAAGATCTATCAAACAAGATTCATATTGGTAGAAAAATTATTTGTGTAAATGCATTATTTTTGAACTTGAAATTACCTTCCTTTTCTAAAACTTCCTTTATTAAGAAACCGAAACGGCCTCTAACTACTAGGCCTTTCTGTTCTAGATGAGATAGATAACTTATACTATACCCCAACACCCTTTCCATTTTCCAAGCTGCCAACATGAAGAAATCTCTCTCTCTCTCTCTCTCTCTCTCTCTCTCTCAAATCAAAAAAAAAAGGAAAGCAAAATATGGACCAGCTTTGTTTGGTTGGGAGTTTAGTTTAGTTTAGTGTAGCGGGTCGAACCCAACTGTGATATTGCCAGGGGCTCGGACTAAGCCGAGGCTCGACAGTTGCTGGATTTGTCTTTGAAATACATCCAGCGATAAAAGGATTTATATCAAGCTCGGCCACCATCCGGGAGGTGGCTCCGTCGATGGATTTTTACCGGGTCTAAACTCCTCGCGGGCTCGGCAACCACCACGGATCTTCTGGGCTCGGCTACCTGCGCGGCCACGTGCCCACCCACGTGCGGAGATGGTTATGCCAAAGGATATTCGTGAACGCACATGGAGCATGCCAGCTCATGCCAAAGCGGTTACCAGATTTTTCCGGTGACGTCATGACGACAACACCCGGCCCGTGCAGGGCACATGCCCATGCTTGGAGAGCAAGTCAGGGAGATTCTATAAATACTAAAGGATAACGCCTCTGAAAAGGTATACCCGAATACCCACTCAAAACCCTAGTCTCTTTCCTCTCTCCCTGCACATACTTATCCTCTCGCCGGATGGCCTTGCCGGGCAACCCCCGACCGGGTATTAGCCATGCGTTCATTGTGCAGGCTAGGTGGAGAAGGCTAAGAAACCACTGAACTAGCGACGGAAGAAACCAGATCGAGGATCACGGGCTGCACAATTGGTGAACCCAATGTGAAACCTTCCCAGCTTTTGATTCAAACGGCTCAAACCCTTCTCCAAACCACCTTCCTCTTCCAAAGACAGTTGAAAATTCAACCGCAATGGGCGGAGATCCACCAGGCGTTACCGTTTCGGGCGCCAAAGACACCAGTGGCAACACAATTCTTCCACCGTTGCCCGAGAGGCACATGTCCATCTCGTTTCCCCCCAGTTCTGGGCTATCTTTGGCCGCGGACGACATAACGGCGGCCTACATTCGCTTGCTGCAATGACGAGACGACGAAAGGGATAATGAACTGGCGGCACTAAGGACGAAGGTGGCCCTGATGAAGCAACATCTGCAGGGCTCAACACTGGCCGCCTCCAGATCTACTGGAGGCGGAAGGCGGAGGCAAAGAAACTCTCCCCCTCCACCTCCTCCCCCTCCACCACAAGAGCAACCGAACGAGGCGGGCCACCGCGTCTCCGTCAAAGACCGCCTTGGGTTTACACCAGAGAGAGGAGACGCCAAGGAACTTATCCTCTATAAACGACCTACAACATCTGGAACGCACCGCTCGAGGTCCCACCACGAGCGAACCCGCACAAGGGACCCTGAGTCTTTCACGAGCACGTATTCGACTGGTCGTGCGGAGTTCTCTTGCACAACGGTCTCACGCCGTAGCCGAGACTCCGTAGAGATAAGGCGTCATGTCTCTGAACGCCACGAGGAGATTCCACCCGAAAACTTGGATAACGGAAACAATGTTCGGCTGAATGAGAAAGGAGTACGGATTGAAGGGATGGAGAACGGAAACAAAACCATCTTTGATAGGGAGAAGTCAGTTGACCACCCCCACAAGACAACGACGGACCTGCGGGACAAGCTTCGCAGCCGAGTTCACGAGAAAACCTCAAAAAAAGAGCCCATAGAAAGGGACCCAAAACGGACGCGAACAGATGCACTTGGCAAACCGCCACGTCCGGGCTTTGAGCGACAGCTAAAGGACCTCGGTGTCTCGCCCTTCACATCCCACATAATCAAAACCACTGCCGAACCCAACTTCCACCTACCAAAATTCACGAAGTTCGACCCAAGCACCTGCGAAGCTTACACCCACCGCATTCACTTTCGCCAAACCATCGAGCTGTGCACCACTAAGGATGAAATCAAATGCAAAGCGTTCCCATCCAGCCTCGGCTCCCTAGGACTCCAGTGGTTCAACAAATTGCCCGCTGGATCCATACAGAACCTAGCCGATCTTGAACGCGCTTTCAATACTCGCTTTATCACAAGCAATAGGATGGCAAAAGAACCGAAACCTTGTCCCAGATGAGGAAACTACCGAATGAAACACTCAGACAGTATGCCGAGCGTTACTGGCAATTTTTCAATGAGATCCCTGGAATCGATGAGTACTGGGCCGCACGCACCTTCAAGAATGGATTGGAGTCTGGTAGCAAGATACTAGACGAACTGGCTATTCGACCTCCACACGACATGGGAGAGTTGATGCGCGTAGTGGAGCGATTCTGTGCCCTCGAAGAGTTCTACGCTGACCGAGCCGCTTAAAGGATCCCCAACTCGACAACCTCCCTGCCGACGGTAGCCGCACAGCTGTCGACACCGATCGCAACCCAGCAGTTTCAGCCAAAGAAACACGTCAACAACATCAAAGAGGGGAAGAAATGTCAGCCAAAGGTGCACGATTACGTGGCCGAAACCACCCACTTCAAAGAACCCATCTGGTCCTTTCTAAAGGAGATCATGAGGCAGCCATGGTTCGAGTGGCCGCAGGGTAAGCTCGGCACGGACACTGGCCAGGCAGATCAGAACCCAAGGAAGAAATCCTCATATCATAATGAGCTCGGCCATTACACGACGGCATGCTCCCCGTATAAGGCCCTACTGGAGCGTTTGGCGGCCCAAGGACATCTCGATCAGTACATTGACCGAACAAAAACACCCACCCTTCAACCTGTTGGAAATCCCAACCCCAATGAGCCGCGGTCGACGATACACGTTATCAACAGCCCTGTGACAAAGGAATCGGAAACAAGCCTTCGTTTCGACCTAGACCGCACCTCAGCTTCCAAGCAGGTACTCATGGTAGTACCAGGATCGAAACGTCCACGTCCAGCAGACTTGCCCAAGTGGACGATAACTTGCCCAAGTGGACGATAACTTTTACCGAGCGCGACCTTGAATTCGTGCAAACCCCGCACTCCGACTCCCTAGTTGTAACCGTCCAGATTGGAGTTCATGACATGAAGCGCGTCCTCATCAATCAGGGAAGCTCGGCCGAAGTCATGTACTATGACTTGTTCAAAAAGCTTGATTTACCAGAGTCGGCCTTACAACCCGCCGACGTACCTCTCATCGGATTCAACGGCGCACCTGTTCGGCCACTTGGTCGAATCTTCCTACCAGTCATTGTCGGCTCGCGAACGTTGAGCGTCGAGTTCATCATTGTTAATGTGCCGAGTCCATACAATGCAATCCTCGGCCGAACCTGGCTTCACAGCGTGCAAGCAATCGCTTCCACATACCACCAGGTCGTCCGCTTCATCGGCACCAATGGAAGATAGGAAGATCTGCGAGGTGACCAAGTAGCCTAAAAAAAGTGCTACGTCTCAGCTGTCCACAACTCTACCAAGGCCAAACAAGTACAATGGGTTGAAGTCCCCGACATGGCCGTGATTGAAGACGTCGGCCAGAAGGCCGAGGACAAAGCCGAAGAAGACCTAATCCCAATGCCCATCAACGAGGATGGCTCGCGTTTCTTTTTAATCAGTTCTTCCCTTAGTGACACCGACCGAGAAGAAATGTTCGAATACTTAAAGAACAATATGGAAGTCTTTACGTGGACCCCCAACGAGATGCCAAGAGTCGACCCTGATTTTATCTGCCACTCCCTCAACATCAAAAAGGACGCAAAACCTGTAGTCCAGAAAGCACGACAATCGGCCACAGAACATGCCGATGCCGTCGTGGAAGAAGTGAAACGATTACTGGAAGCCAACGCCATCCAAGAGGTACAGTACCCAACTTGGCTGTTCAACACAGTGGTTGTTAAGAAGAAGAATGGCAAATGGCGAGTTTGCGTGGACTATACCAACCTTAATGATGCTTGTCCAAAGGATTGGTTCTCACTTCCCAAAATCGACCAACTAGTCGACGCAACGGTAGGTCACGCTCGACTAAACTTCCTCGATGCTGACCGTGGCTACCATCAGATAGCCTTGGACCCAGACGATATGGAAAAAAACGGCCTTCATCACCCCTCATGACATTTTTTGTTACCATGTTGTGCCATTCGGCCTCAAAAACTCTCGCGCCACATTCAACCAAGGCATATTCAAAATGCAAAATGCCCAAATCGGCCACACCTTGGAAGCATACATTGACGACCTCGTCGTCAAAAGCCAAAAGGAGTGCAACCACCTCCAAGAGTTGAAAGAAATATTCGACATTCTCAAATTCTACAAGCTCCACCTGAACCCTGAAAAGTGTGCGTTCGGCATAAGCGCCGGGAAATTTCTCGGGCATTTGGTCACACGGTGTGGTATCGAAGCCGACCCCAACCAAATCAAAGCAGTTGCAGACTTGCGGCCTCCCAGAACGATCAAAGAAGTACAACGACTCAAAGGGATGGCAGTGGCTCTGAATCGGTTCATCAACAAATCTTTCGACAAGTGCCACGCCTTTTTCCATGCTTTGAAAGGCAAAAGCCAACGCAATTTCAAATGGACCCCCGACTGCGATATTGCTTTAGCCGAACTCAAAGCGTACTTAAGCTCAGCCTCGCTATTGGTGAAACCAAAAGAATTTGAGACCCTCTATCTGTATCTTGCAGTCTTTGCCCATGCGGTCAGCTCAGTACTTGTTCGGCGAGAAGCGGCAGATGACATGCCCATCTACTTCACAGGCAAAACACTCCTTCCGGCATAAAAACGCTATCTCCCTCTGGAAAAAATCGCTCTAGCCCTCGTCTTGGCGGCAAGAAAACTGCTGCCATACTTTCAAGCCTATGCGATCACTGTGTTAACGGAGCACCCTCTCAAAGCCCTCTTCTGGAACGCAGATCTCTCCAACCGTGTCTCCAAGTGGGCTATTGAACTGGCAAACTTTGACATTCGCTTCGAGCCACGTACGGCAATCAAAAGGCAAGTTCTGGCTGACTTCATAGCAGAACTAACTCCAGAAAATGCAGACGCACTTAACGCTCCGACCCCACCAGCCATAGCCGAACAAAGCTCTGCAATCAAACCATGGCATCTTTTTCAAGGCGAGACCTGGCGCCTAAACGTCGACGGGGCTTCCAACAGCAACGGAGCCGGAGCAGGGGTAGTTTTGGTTTCACCTTGTGGGACACTTCATGAAAGCTCTCTCACCATCGACTTCCCTGCCACTAACAACGAAGCTGAATATGAAGCCCTCCTCGCTGGCTTACGCTCCGCCATAACGATGAAAGTCACCAACCTCATCGTTTATTGTGATTCCCAACTCATTGTTAATCAAGTACTCGGGACTATGAGGCTCGGGACCCTCGTATGTCTAAATATCACGCTACGGTAGCAGAGCTCATTTCTCACTTTGGCAACTTCAGCATTGAACAGATCAATCGCGAGCACAACGCACATGCAGACACACTCGCGGGCCTCGCCTCGGCATCTAAAGTTTTAGAATTTAGAACCATCAACTTTGGTAGCATCGACCAACCAAGCTTTGACACAATGCCAGAGATACTCAACGTTGAACTCGGTCCAAGTTGGATGGATGAGATCATTGCGTTCCTCAAACATGATAACTGAGTACCCGAGATTCTTATCAGGAACAAAGCCGCTTACTACTAGCTCTCGAAAAGCGGCCAACTCTACAGGAAGTCTATATCCGGCCTTTATCTCCTAGTTGTCCACCCAACTCAAGTACCCGAGATTCCCACCGAGCTTCACTCTGGTAGCTGCGGCTGCCACTCCGGCGGTCGTTCCCTCTGTCAACGCGCAATGAGCCAAGGATACTTTTGAAAAAACATGAAGAAAGACTGCGAAGAAGTTATCCGCAGGTGCCGACCGTGCCAACTATTTTCTCCCATCCCAAAACAACCTGCCCAGAATCTTTCCCCCATCACAAGTCCTTAGCCCTTTGCACAATGGGGGCTCGATATCGTGGGAAAACTGCCAACGGCTCCGAGAGGCTTCAAGTTTCTGATCACGGCAACGGATTACTTCTCCAAATGGGTTGAAGCCGAACCCCTCGTAATGACAACTGAGGCTGATGTCCGGAGATTCGTCTGGCGAAACATTGTTACCAGGTTCGGCATCCCTTACGCCATTGTCTCAGACAATGGAACTCAGTTCGTCGGCAAGGACTTCACCAACCTTTGTGCCGAGTTTGGGATACGTTTCTTCAATTCCACACCAGCATACCCCCAAGGAAATGGCCAAGCCGAAGCAACAAACAAGACAGTTTGTGTCGGAATCAAGCGTCGCCTAAACTCCAAAAGAGGAAAATGGGCTGAAGAATTGCCCCGTGTCCTATGGGCCTACCGGTCTACACCAAGGCGTTTCACAGGCCAGACAACATTTTCAATGGCATTCGGCATGGAAGCCGTGATCCCATTGGAATTGAAGTTTCCTACTCTCAGAACTGAAACATTTAACCCCAAAACAAACAACGAAGCTGTTGAACAAGAGCTGATTTTGGCAAAAGAAAAGCGTGATGACGCTCGCCTGAAAGTCGACGAGTACCAGCAGCAGGTGGCCAAGGGATAAAACCGAAGCGTGCGAGTCAAAACGTCTAAGCCAGACGATTTGGTTTGGCAAAAAGTTGTGCAAGCCAACAAGAAAACGAAATTCAAGCCCAACTGGGAGGGACCTTTTCGTATTGTCAAGATTGTTGGTGAAAGTGCCTACGTGCTGGAGGACATGAATAGGAAAGTTCTAACCAACCCGTGGAATGCACAGAATCTAAAGAAGGCCTACATGTAATCAAAATACCAACAGTATGCCTCATGATTCGGCCACCAACTATCCTGTTTTTCTTTATATCAAATGTTCGTTGGCTTTGACCACCAACGTTTCAATCTCTTTTTGTTGGCTTCGGCCCAAGTCTGTACATTCAACTTGTATTTCATGATTATCAAATCAAGGAAGAATCTTGTCGGGCAGTCGTTGTCCTTTGTAATTTTAGATACATTTTCCTTACTTTATATTTTCCCTTGGCTCACTCGGCCAACCACAAACGCTGACCTCGGTCACACCCACAAACGGCTCTTATGCCCTTGCTTCAACCATTATTATTGCCCAAAGAAGCAACTAATGGACATCAGGTCCACCGAGCCTAGAGACACATTATGGCTGGAATCTAGGCTCCGGTTCGGCTTAGCAAGACATTAAGGTTGGCTATAGCCCGGTTACACTCATGCTTTGGTGAGCAAACCACCCATAAACGTTCAACATCCAAAGCCCTCAATACCTTGGCCAGGGGCTGGCAACTTAGCCGAGCCCCAACCACAGGAAGGGGCACCCATCCAACTTTTGGTTGCTTACATAATATCAACTACACTAGCACAATGGCCGAGGATAACGTCAAGCTCGGCGGCAAATAAAATTCTACTCGATTATCATCCTTTGGTCAAGGCTCAGCCATTATTCAACTACTTAGCCGAACCCAGACCAAAGTAGGGGCTACGGATAACTACCATTTCAAAACAAGCATGTCAAAATTTTCCAAAGACGAGAACGTTGCAAACAAAAAACAGAAGGAGAGAAAACAACATCATGCATTCAAGTTCGGCGAACCGTTCAAAGCCAACACCCACAAACAATTGTATCTGGAACGGCAAAATCCAAGTTCGGATCAGTCCAATCCAACAAAAAGTTCAAGTGCTAGAAAAACAAAAATTAACGAGTACGGGAAATAAAGGGTAGCTAACTACGATAGCCGGCCACCATGAGTCCGGCACCTGCGGGCGTTTCTCTCTCAACCTTGGGCAGCTCCTTCAGTATCAACATTACCTCCGGCAACAACATTAGCCTAGACCTCGGCCTCGGCGTTCGTATCAGCATTCATCGCCTCCTGCTCGGCGTACTCAATAGCCTTCTCACCACCCTCACCGTCTCCCTTCCCTCCAAAGCCAACTCCAGCATTCGCGTCGGCATCGGTGTCAGTAAGGTCTTCAACATCATCCTCACTCTCGGGAACATCCTCGGGAGGAAGGGGTGCGCACTCCTCTTCAGTGTACGGAAGGACGAGCTTGGGGGTTACTGGGGCTGGAATTGATTTTGTCAGATTCATGTCGGCCTCTAGCTGCATAACTCCACAAGCAGCCCTCACTCCGTCCTTATATCCCGTTCGGTAGGAGATGGGAACCCTTATCCTAATGGGGTTGTTTACCATCGACCGAGCATCCCTCATGTACTCGGCCCCGGCTCAGTCGAAACCAGCCTGATACGCCACCCCATCTACCTCCTTCATTTTTCTTTTCTCCCTCCTCAACACCCTGGCCACTTCACGCTCGGCCTTCTTCACCTTCTCCGCCATCTCTTCTTTCTACTTCTCCATCTCGGCGACCTGAGCCTTCACCATTTTCAGGCTGCCCTTGTGACTCCTCACTTTCTCGCATTTGACCTTCAAGTCCTCGTGAAGACGAGCGCGTTCGGCCAGAATGAGCTCGGCATTTTTGGACACGCGAAGCAAAGCTTGTCCGGCCTGTTAAACAGAAAGAACCTCAGTTCGGAAATACTCAAGCAATAAAATGATGGTGATTGGAGGAGAAGGATCGGGTTCGGACAATACCTGAATGAGGTAAGCGCTCGCATGAACCAAGCTCGGCCAGAGGCCCTCAGGAATTTTTTGCATGTCATTCAATAAAGCCAAACCTTAGAGCATTGTAGTGGCTAGCCCCGGTTCAACCTTGACAGAATCCTCCGCTGTAACGACCCTACCTTTGACCAAGGCGTAAGATGGAGCAAATTCCTAAACGGTGATAGGGCCAGCCGAGCCCAAAGATTTTTGGACTGCCTTTGAGCCACCTGCAGCCGATGATTTGGTCCTCTCCTTCTCGCTCAGACGGGGAGTCGGCGGCTTGGTCGGGAAAAAGTCGTGAGTGACCCTTTGCCTCTTTTCAGCGGGCTTGGCCAAGCCAGACTCTTTCTGACGGACAACAGCGCCGTCTCTGATGTACACGCAGACTACATTCCGTCGGCCCATCTCGCTGGTGGACTCGGGTACGAGGGTTTGAAATGGAACACTCGGCTTGCCGGCTCTCTTGGAACCAAAACTCTGCGGGCTTCCTGAACGTCGGCAATTTTACCCTCGGCTGCTTACCACCTCCTGGCGGCCCCGCCTTTTGCCCTTGGCTTCTGTCCTCTTTGCTCGGCCCCGCTTCTTTTTCCCTCCTTTTGAGCTTTCCCTTGTAAGACGGCTCGTAACCACATAGCGTCGGCGCGTCTCTGCAAGCTTGTGACAGAAGGGTGTCAACGTGTGCCTCAAAGATTGTTGAGTCTTTGTTATGGCTCGGTGATCTGCAAGGAGGAATAACAGTCAATAGATTGAAAATTGGAAGACGACCATGTTCGGCATAAACAGAGGTGGTAAAGCTACCTTTGAAGTCTTTGATTTTTGGAACACTGAATCTACGGTTGGACTGATCGCCGAACTCAAAGTTGCCACTACTTCAACAAAAAAATTGGCCCATTTATCGGTGTCGGGCAACCCGTCCACCAAAGGCTATTTTTTCCCCCGAGTCAACAAATATCGGCGCTCGGTTTGGCCATGCCTAGACATGATGTAAGTGTGGAAGAGGTCGGCGATGGTGAATTCTAGGTCATGGAGCTCCTTCAGCTTAATCACAAACATTACTATTCGATAACTGTTGATGGCGAAATAATGGGGGACAATGCGAAATAATGGTGTTCTCTCTTATCCCTTATCCTGTTGCTCGTTACCTGGCTAATCACAACATCGTGGGGATACTGTACTCTCGGCAAAAATTTTGATATTCCCTAGGCTCTCCGCTAAAGAAGTGAGCGTGGGGGCAAACCTGACCTCTCTTATAGAGGTCGGTGATCTCATTGTTCTCGGACTAAGCTTCGTTGGGCCCAGAGGAAGTGTCGTTGGCTTGAGCCTAGAGTCTGGATTCAGCCTCTGGCCCAAGATGGGGCTCAGCCTCGGATCGAGTTGACGGCGTCAACGAGATCTCGGGTTCGGTATTGAACCCGTTCGCTCCATACTCATAGTCGCGCTCGGCGTTTGAATCACTCGTATCAGCCGACATGTTCGAAGCAATGGAAGATGCTTGGCATCGACTTCTATGCCTTTCCAGATATTCTCGGATTATAGAGTCTCTAGAGTCGTCCCCTGAGCTTTCAGAGTCGGAAGAGATGACTATAACTGGGTGAGCGAGACCTATCAACACAAGAAAATAATGAGAAACCTTATCGTCGGCGATAGATGAGGATCTCCCTACGCTCGGCTACCCTACTGGCCCACCCTGTTTTTGTCCTATGGAGATTCAAGCTCGAGAAAGTCTGAGACTCGAATTGTGGGGCTCGGCCTTACTCGGTGTCGACCAAACCCAACCAACAATGAAGTTGGGGCTCGGAAGAACATGATGAACATCAATGTTCATGCCCATGGGTGTATTGTTCACATGGAACGGAAAACCCCCTAAAAGGCCCAGAATCACAAGGGGAAAAGGCATAAAAACTGCATAAAAGTAAAGAGAAGCCAGAGTCGAATGAATACCTGGAACTTTTACAAGGATTGATGTTGAATCTTCTGGAAATCTGGTATGGAAGACGAACGGGCGTAGAATAGAGCTTTGGCGATGGAGGGCTAGAGAGAGAAAGGGTCTGTAGCTTCTCTCTCTCCTCTCGCAGTCCTTTATATAGAGGTAGGGTTTGGGGATTCGAAGTTCCCACCCATCATGACAACGCCGAACCAATGGCCAGTAGCTGCTTGACGTGTGGCAATGATAGGACAGCTTTCCAGAACTTGAAGTGTGCCAGCCGTGCCTTCCGTCAGCCGTTCTCAACCAAGGATGGGCACCTGGCACCCTCTCATTGGTCCGGCCAGGACAGTAGCGGAAAAACCACTCGTGCTCGGCAATCAAAAGGTTCGACCTATGCTTTCTGTCAATCTCTACCACGCGCTCGACGACGGCAGAGATTGAGGGGCTATTGTAGCGGGTTGAACCCAACTGTGATATTGCTAGGGGCTCGGATTAAGCCGAGGCTTGACAGTTGCTGGATTTGTCTTTGAAATACATCCGGCAATAAGAGGATTTATATCAAGCTCGGCCACCATCCGGGAGGTGGCTCCGTCGATGGGTTTTTACCAGGTCTAAACTCCTCGCGGGCTCGGCAACCAGCACGGATCTTCTAGGCTCGGCTACCTGCGCGGCCACGTGCCCACCCATATGCAGAGACGGTTATTCCAATGGATAATCGTGAACGCACATGGAGTATGCCAGCTCATGCCAAAGCGGTTACCAGATTTATCCGGTGACGTCATGACGACAACACCCGACCTGTGCAGGGCACATGCTCGTGCTTGGAGAGCAAGTCAGGGAGACTCTATAAATACTGAAGGATAGCGCCTCTGAAAGGTACACCCGAGTACCCACTCAAAACCCTAGTCTCTTTCCTCTCTCCCTACACATACTTATCCTCTCGTCGGAGGGCCTTGTCGGGCAACCCCCGGTCGGGTCTTAGCCATGCGTTCATTGTGCAGGCTAGGTGGAGAAGGTTAGGAAACCACTGAACCAGCGGAGGAAGAAACTAGATCGAGGATCACGGGCCGCACATTTAGTTTTGGTAATGGGTGGAGAGAGAAATAGGGTAATGGCTGGAGAGAGGGATAATGATTAGAGAGAGATAGAGAGAGATGAGAAAGTAATAATTGGAGAAGTAAGGCAATGATTGAAAAAAGAAGTAAGGTAATGATTGAAAAACAAAATACTCAACTGAACATAGCCGGTATACTTCCAATTTTCCTATCACTTACTGTACGTGTTTTATTCAGTCATGACGAGTCCAACTACATACTTGACTTGACTATATCAGGTTTCACTCGGCTCGATGATTTATCGAGACAAATTTAAAGTGCTTCAACTTTATTCAAAACAAAGTCTGATGAATACTGTGTCAAATAAAAATGACAAAATCCTCTCCACCTAAATTTAATGTCAAATTTACAAAATGTCATTCTTAGTGCCAAATTTGATATCAAATGAGCTAGGCATTGTCACATTTGAAAAGAAAGGTTGACAAAGAGAAAAAGTGGATACGTCAAAATGGCATTGCAATGGCAGCACAATTTTTTTAGTATTTTTTTAAAAAATGAGATCGTAGTCGGTCAAAAAATTGACTTTGATTAGACACCAATAAATGAAATTGCTCTAAAAAAGCCTTCATTTGTTTGCAGTTTTATATGAAGTGTCCGTTCCAGAACCGAAATAAGAATTTATTTTTTGTCTAATAAGAAGATGTGCTCTACAAAATGGTGAATAAGTACTTATTTTTTGAAAAAGTAATTTCAAGCTAAAAAATCATGTACTTACGCAAATAATTTTTTCATCACTATGGCTCTTATTTGATAGATCTCATTGAGATCTTTAATACGGTGCAAAAAAATTGAAAAATTATTTTTCATTTACATTATTTTTGAGTTTGAAAATGTGAAAATAAGCTTGTAGAACAAAGCTCCAAAATAAATACTTATAAAATAAGAAGGTTTCTGGGACGGGCCCGAAGTCTATCACACTGCCCGCTGCGCATGGTTAGGTTTATCCTCTTAAAGATGAATTCTTGTTTCAAATTTGCCTTCATATATTATGCACATATTAGGAGTGGCAAATTGAACTCAAACCTATTAATAAATCTAAACCCATCAACTAAATAATAGACTCAATCCAACCCATTTATAAGTTGAGTTAGAATGAGTCTCAACTCATCTAACCCATCTATTAATGGGTATCAACTGAGTATCAATTGGTTCAATTTAAATAATCCAATAAGGCATGCATAACCCCACGAATAACTTTCTCATCAATTGGTCCCTTTCGGCAAACGATGCAACGGGTTCTCCGCTGCTTCTTTATGGGCGGAGCTCCTCTCTATCTCTCCCTCCCTGTAATTGCTGCGCCACTGTTTTGCTCCCACTGGACTGGTTTATGATTTTTGAAACCCTAGGCCGCGAGAAATCTTTTGTGCTTGGTGGGTATATCCCACGTAATACCCGCTAGGTATATTCGGGCCATTCAATATATTTTTGGACGGTTCGGATTAAAACATTCTCTCTCCTCTCATTCCAACACTTTCTCTCTCCAAATCCTAGCGGACACCACGTGGTTTGCTCCTTAACGTCTATTTGATTATTGCAATAAATTTTGTGGACAGAAAAGACATGGGATCTACTCGACACTGTGGGCACTTTCAAGGAATATACTATTCGGATGCGCTAAGGGAATTAAGTACTTGTTTTTTGAATTAGATGCGATGTATTATAAGAAAATAACTTGTGTCATAGTAAAACGGGAAAAATATTGAAGCAAGATAAATACAGTCTAGAGAATAATAAAATCCCAATCAGCATAATCTTTTTCAAATAAGCATAATCCTTTTCGCGGTTGACATTATAAAGTAGTTAGACACTTCGGTAATTGGTACTTTATTAATTTTAGCATATACTCATAGTATGTAATTGGGTTAATGGACGGATCGGGCTTGATTTTAAATAAATGGGTCGGGTTGAGTATGGGTAATTGAACTCATAATTAATCGGTCTAAATGGGTCAATGACCCATTAAAGACCAACCCACTTACAATTTGCTCATTTTGGCCCAAACCCGTCCGTTTGACACCCATAGCACATACTAATAGATATAGAGAACCCTAGGTCTTGAAGTACAAGAACAATGATTGCACAAAATATAGTTACATATCAAGTAAAAACAGAAGGCGGCAGGGGGGAGAAATGTACATTTTACATGAAAGTATAAAAAGAAGAAACATGATTGAAAGAGGCCTAACACAAGGTCAACAAGGGATTTTGCCCAAATGCACTCCTAAAGCCACTGATTATATCCCTAGTGAACGACTATTTACATGCATTTTGACATCTCGCCTAGTTCACCTACGAAACTAGCTCATGAGTAGGACCTTATCAGACCCAAGTTGTATAGAAACTTCTCCGATCTTGAACGGAAAAGATTACCCAAGGAGAATCTCCCACTTTCTTGCGGTGGAGAATTTGAGACGAAATCATCATCCTTCACACTTAGAATAGCTAGGCCTATCTCTTTTCGAACTGCCTCAATTGTTTCACTCTTAACTGGACATCCCGATGCATCAGTCACGAAGAAAACATTCATGGCTTGGGATCCCCGTGTTGTGACCTCGGCCCTAGTGACGGAAAGACCATTTTCTCTAAACATGCGAGTGACATCTGATAGAAGGCCTGCCCTGTCTTCGCAACAAAGTTCGAGTCTAATACCCTGTATTATATAAATCGCAAGAGCATCACATGTACCGTATATCCAAAACTTATGTCAAATCAAAGTAATCAAACCCTTCTTCATGCCTTACCTCAGATGTTCGCCTCCTAATAGCAGCCTCCAGACAGTGAATGACGCGTTGCATCTCTGCTTCAGAGCTAATTGGGCATCCATCCGTATGCCTGATGTAGTACTCCTGTCCAAGACATAATATAACAGGCAACATCATTAGGTTCAAAATCTTTGGAGTGCTGAATACTATTGCCTTCTTCAATAACTTCTTCTTTCCTCAAGGACTAGGAAAAACAAATAGACCTACAGGCTACATTCAGTTACCAGTGGAATGCTTATATATCATATCAGGCTACTCTTTTTAAGAAATCTACTTCCAGAAAAATTGGGCAAATTTCATTTACTAGAAAGCCATAATCCCCGTGCATAGTGATGTACCATAACCATGATCAGAAAAAGTAATAACAGAATAATTCAACTTCAAGGGCATTAGAGAGCACCTGACAAGCCTCTGGTCCTTCAGCAATGACAGTACCATGGAACACCACATACTGCATATCCGTCAATGTACATACTGTGTCGAAGAGCAACTTAGGCCGATCAGGACACCTCAAGTTCACAATGGTGTACCCTTTTTCAGCACAGTTTTCAACATTTACAAGGGGGTTGCTCCGGTCACTCGTGGAACCCCCTGACCCACTCAATTCAGCCATATCATAGTCTCTATCAGCATACATCATCTGATGCAACCTTCTCTGAGTATGAGTTAAACCCACAGAAACAGCAGTGTTGGCACCTCGCTTATCTCTATCCCCTTTCAGCACGTAGAGGAGGAGTTGTTTGATTTTGGCCAATCGATCAGGATCGTCAATTGGCAATCCATTAACTTCATCCGTGATGTAAACAACGGATGCCATTCGTGAATTGTGGGTCCACACCTCTGCGGCCACCACATTACATTTGAGGTCCGCCAAAACAGCAAAAACTTCCGAAAGCAATCCGGGTCGGTCTCTTCCAGTCAATTCAATAGTCGTATGCTCCGTGGCCGCTTGGACACCAACTGACCTTTTCAATGAGCGAGAACTGCGTCCCCTTGGTCCCAACGACTGTGACACATAAATGTGACCATCAAATTGTCTTGAAAATCACATGGTTCTGCACAGAATGCTGCAATTTGCAGCACAACAAATCCAGTACAAAGCAAAACAACAACCACCACTTGGTCTGTGTAGTCTATTTGTCTTTGGGTGTGGATAAGCATGCTTTTGGTAGTGAAGTCTACAGTGGGAGTCCTTGCAGATAGCAGTAAGGTTCTAAAGCAAAAGTAGAGTACAGTGGTAGGAGTACTAACATTACTTATGCTCCAGTTGTTCATGCTACTAGGGCTGCATTCTTGTTAAGTCTGAAACTTATTTCGATAGTTTTTACTTTTCGTAACTTTTGGTTTAGCTTTTCGTTGTAATTTCGGGGGTTAATCGTTCGTCTCAACAAGACGGATTGAAAAAGTATAAATATGGACCGATATTAAAAAATTCAAATAAAACGACACTTTAGACAAATAATACTTTTTTTCGACTTTAGTGAACTTTTTTGTTTTTTGTCATAATTTTGTACTTTTTAAACTCCTCTCGTCACGACGAATGATTAACCCAAAAAAAATGACGCGGATCTAATCAAAATTTAGAAAAGACAAACAAAACACACAAAACGAAGAAGAAAATTAAGTTTACAAGAATGGAGCCTAGAGATGTTTTGGCTGACACTCCCCCTCTCATCACATTTGTCTCTTTCAACCAATACTTATCTAGAAAGTACTTGACTTTCTTTTCAGAGGAAACATTGATGGCAATTTTGAGTGTAGTAATTCATATGAATAGTATGAAAGTAAGTACTTGTTCTACTGCACATGCTACTCTTTCTTTTTAGTAATCTCCTCAAGGAGTGTCTCTAGACCATCTAGAGTATTTTCTAGACTACTTCACTAGTCCAATCTACAATAGACAAAACAATAGCACACAAAGAGAAAACCACTTAGCATCACGAGAGCAAGGACGACAATGATTGGAATATTTGGCGAGGATTGCACGAGGCTTTCTATTAATAAACATCTAGTTTTACGAAAGCCTGTGACAAGAAAGCTCATTCCATACCTCATAATTAAGGTAAAATCAAGCATATAAACGAGATTAATTTTTTGAGCCTGCTGACCTCATTCCATAACTCATATACTACAGTAATAATTAAGTTTAAAAAATCAGGTATATAAACGAGATTAATTTTGAGGATGTACCTGCTGAATGCGTTCAGCGACACCATCTTCGGGGATCTTATTCCCATGTTGATCAGTAACATGAAACACTGTGATTTAGACCAAGAAAATCAATTCCAATAACACAACAATGGGTACAAGAAAACTTAATCAGAAACTCAATGAAGTAGCTAGCATAAAAGAAAACTAACCATCCATGAACCACCCCCCATCTGAAGAAATATAGGCCCGTCTAATTATAAGATTCATATCATTCAGAACTTGAACCACCTCCAACAAGCTCCCTCTCTTATTCGCGCTGTCAACCTGTGGAAACCGCCCCCAACACAGGATGGATACAAATACAGAGAGCAACCCCCCTCTTCAACAATTAATGAGTTTCAAGAAAGCACAATCGACGGAAGTGAAGTTCAACCACTTATTAATTACCTTAATCAGAGTGGCTTTTCTGTCGGAGGCGTTGTCAACAGCAACCCTACGAGTTCACGATCAAGGAAAATGGTCAATCATACAGACCCAATTATCAAAATCTTGAAACAATTAAAACAAAGAATAGGCGATGCAATTGGAATACCTTGGTGGGTTCATACGAAGCACAAGTTTCTCAAATTCGTCATCGACGGGCAGGGACGAGGACCAGTGGTCCATTTGAACACACCAAGAAATTCACCCACAAAAAACACAGAGAGAGAGAGAGCTCTTGGTTTTCTCAAGAGATCTCTTCTCAGTTCTCTCTCGGGCCTGTGGTGTTTTTTCTTCTACTAGCAAATGGGTTCCAACTGGGGTAAAACTGGCAAGGGGATTTGGTGGTGGCTCTTGAGTGGGACGAAGCGTTATTTTTGGAGGGACATATTAAAGAAAAAAAATGAGGACAGTCCGTATGTGGGGTATTATTTGGGCTTGTCGTTGGTCGTGTGGACCCCACAAACCCCACCCGCCAACTCCCTCAATTCTCCTCCTCTTCCAACACTGCCCTATCTATTCAATGCCAATGGTCTCCAGTTTGTTGCCCTTAGGGCTCGTTTGGATGGAGTATTAGGTTTTGAGGCATTATGTAAGAATGGGGATTAGATAGTAGGGGGTATTATGTAAGAATGGTGAGTCCACGTTGATGTGACGGGAGGATTAAATAATACTTGGTTTGAATGAAATATATAGTAGGGAGTATTATGTAAGAAGGGTGAGTCCACATTGATGTGAAGGGAGGATTAAATAATATTTGATTTGGATGAGGTATAAAATAGGGGAATAAGGTTATTTTGTAGTTGAATGGATGAGAGGGGGGTATTATAAGGTGGGATTCCACATAGCCACCTCCCACCCTAGCCAGTGTAAGCCCCCCTTAGAGGGTATTAGGGGGGATTATGGAGGAGGCCGTGTAAAGATATACACCCTAGTTATGGACTTCCAAACCGCGCCATATGCACGGGCCCACGTATTAGGAGGTTGATATCATAATTCCCATTTACATTGCTGCTTCCAAACAGGCCCTTAATGTAATGTAATTATCCTGACCGAGTGCTTGTGTTCATGTTCCCTAAACCTGAGGGTCAATTTTACGAATAGAGACACCAAAACTTGTTTCCGATGCCTTTACAAGGAATGTTCCGTTCGGGAACGATTTCGGGTATTGTTTCCGGGTCGAAATTCGACTTTTGTAACCGCGAAACAAATGGGGTCATAAATTTTGCGAAAATTCTAAAGTGACTTTGATACAGCAATTATGTTCCAACTTAGTTAATTCGTGAGCACAAATACTCTAAAGTTGATTTAATACTCTTGTGTAAAGGTAAATATGTGGTTCATCTTTTAAAAAAGCCAAGGTTACTTTTGCAATTTTATTGTACTCCATCTTTTAATGTGGAACTATTTTTGCTTACTCTTTGTAAGACTGGTCCGGCTTTAAGGGCATAAACCTATTCTGGTAATTCTACCACCAATCCAGGACTTTGGAATTCTTAGGGAAACCAAAATCTTACTCCCTCCGTCTATTTTTAAGTGTTCTACTTCGTAATTCCAATTTATTAAGAAAATATCATCATTACACATTTTCACATCAACTTTTACCTCCACTCTTCCTACTTACCTTATAAGGAGACATTATCATCACATTTTACTCATTAATTTTTTAAAATGGAAATAGAAAATGTACCAATTTTTATCTACTAACTTTACAAATAGACACTTATTAAAAGACAATCCAAAATAAAATACTACACTTTAAAAAGGGGACGGAGGGAGTTTAAGATTTTGCTTAACCTGATTTAGGGACTCTCTTGGGCTTAGGCCCCGTTCCAGAAACCTTCTTAAAAAATAAGCATCTTATTTCACATTTTTAAACTCAAAAATAAAGTACAGTAAATGAAAAATAATTTTTCAATTTTTTTTTGCATCGTATAAAAGATCTCATCGGAATCTTCCAAACGAGATCCATATTGCATGTTTTTAGATTTCAATAAGACCATAATTTTTTAGCTTAAAATTGCATTTTTAAAAAATAAAGACTTATTTTTGGTTCCGGAACGGAGCCTTAAGGACACCCACCCTTCATGTCTCCTAATACTTACAGTCATATCGTTGATTAATTAATTACTATAGTAATTAAGTTTCCATATCGAGCAGGATTCTGCTAAAGCTGAAAAGATTTAGAGCAAGTTTATCAGCATAGGTAAACAAGAGAAAAAGCTATTTTAGCTAACCAAAGACATAAAATCCCCCTGCAGCAGCATAGGTAAACCACACTGTATAATTACTCCAGCTACAGTCTTTCGCTTCATCTACCGAACGACTAGGGGTGTTCAAGAAAACCGCCCGAACCGTAAAACCGGTCCGATCCGGACCGAACCGTCTTATTTGGTCCGGTTCTGTGGTTCTACGGTCAGGTTATGGTTCCAAAAAAATAAGAACTGTTAATTTTGGTTCGGTTACTGGATTTCAATTAATGAACCGTGGTTAGAACCGAACCGGACCGTTTAAAACTAAGATAAATATAGATATACATATGTTTGTGTAATTAAATATATATTTGAATTTGATAGGTTAATCTTTTCTTTGCTAAACTTAATTTATTTAGAGATGAAATTTCATTAGTATTAGAAAAACTTTTATTTTCTTCCTTCATTTCCTATTCTAACAGATTATCTTCCTATTTCTTTAATTTTATGAGTTCATATTTTGTGAATAAGTGTTTGGATGCTTATTGGATAGAACCGGAACCGAACCAAAACTGGATCGGTCTTACGGTTTGGTTCTGGTTAGGTTCTATGCATATATTGGTTAGGTTCTGGTTCCCAATTTTCTAGAACCGTTTAAAGTGGTCTGGTTATTGATTTTCTAGAGAACCGGACCAATCCGGACCGTGTACACCCCTACGAACGACTGTTCGCCCTGTTCCCATTTTTTAATTCTTTTTCCTCCCCTCCCTCTCTCTCTCTCCCTCTCTCTCTCTCTCCACCAAAGAAAGAAATGGAACTGGAACGAACGAAGAAAGGTTTCGATTTGAAACGATCGATCGACTTTGATCTCGCCGACCAAGAGGTCGAAGACATCCTCCTTTAATCTCGCTCACCAAAAATCGCCCAAGTTTGGCAAGACCATTCAACTTGGGCGGCGAAAAAATGGCTGAGAAAATGAAAAATAGGTTCGTTCATGTATATACTTATGTAGACATGTATATATAGACATATACTCGTATAAGCCTGTGTATAATTTTTGGGGTTCCTCAAGTAGGGCGAATTTTTGTTGGCAATTTGGGAGGCGGGGGGGCTGCTCCCCCCCTTGCTGCTCCCTTTGCTGCTGCCCCCTCCTTTTCGGGCCCACTCCGGTCTCGCTCCGATGATCGGAAACGTTCACTTTGTAGAGCTCGTCGAGTAGAACAACCATGTCAAAAATCAGCTTGATTGGATATCATTAAGTGCCTGATCGGAGCCCATATAACTCTCGGTCCATGGGTTACAATGGATTTGATTCAGTGTTTCGGATCCATTCTTTTTAAGATAAAAAGGTTCCGATCAAGGACTTAATGATATCCAATCAAGCTGATTTTTGACATGGTTGTTCTACTCGACGAGCTCTACAAAGTGAACGTTTCCGATCATCGAAGCGAGACCGGAGTGGGCCCGAAAAGGAGGGGGCAGCAGCAAGGGGAGCAGCAAGGGGGGAGCAGCCCCCCCGCCTCCGGCAATTTAATTCCAAAAATCCAGATCTGGTGTGTTGTTGTTCTAGGGCATCCTGCGTATATTCTGAGCTTCAAACCCAAAGTGGGAGGAAGAAGAACAAGAAACGAAAAGAGAAAAAAAAAAAAAAAAGAATAATATTTTAATAGAGAATAGGTAAAATAAATAGTATTGATGTGGTATTGGAAGAAATATCAGTAGGTAAAATGAAAAAATTGCACTATTCACTAACATTTTTACATGACAACTGGTAAACTTGCTCTTACGCTGTCTTTGTACTAGGGGTGGGCACGGGTCGGGTGGGTCGGGTATGGCCCGCCACCCGAACCCGACCCGACCATGTCGGGTAGGAGAAAAC
This sequence comes from Rhododendron mucronatum var. ripense, assembly GCA_019656295.1. NCBI lineage: Eukaryota > Viridiplantae > Streptophyta > Magnoliopsida > Ericales > Ericaceae > Rhododendron > Rhododendron mucronatum. The sequence goes on from BPLT01000006.1 coordinate 4,046,855, forward strand.
CCAACCCGAACCGAACGATGGTGTACACCCGCCCGTGTGCCCGATTTTTTTGGTCGGGTCGGGTCGGGTCCGACAAAACCGAAGTAAAGCTACATGAATTGTTCATGTTTTGGTCGGGTCGGGTACGGAAAAACAGCACCCGAGCCCCGAACCGAAAACTGATTTTTTCGAAAAATTGAACCCGACCCCGACCCGACCACATGTTCGGACCCGCCCGAAACCCTTCGGGGCGGGGCAGGGCGGGGCGGGTCCGTCGGCCCACGGGTATTTTGCACAGCCCTACTTTGTACTCACTCGCACAAGCTGAGCTACTCTCTCCAAAATCGGATTTGTATTGGCCATTTTGCCGGATGGAGAATCTCACGCGCTTTATCTTCCACCCCACCCCATTCATTGATATATTCCTTCCTTATGGGTGATACACATTTTTGTATGCTCATCTTCTAAATAAGTCATTGGCTTTCCGGCCAAAAATAAGCTAAACAAATCCAAAAAAAATAAAAATAAGAGCCAATTATTTCGTCTTTATTCAAAAGAAATTGGATTTCGGTCAAAGAATTTTACTTTTTAGATTTCTCTCGTCATGAAAATGCAATAATTCCCAAAAAATTGACAATAAGCCAAGTGATACGAAAAAAATTTGAATAAGAACAAAAAATAAGCCACTTTGACTTATTTATTCAAACACCCATCATCATCCGCCAAGGAATCCATAGCATTTACTCTGGCTGCCAATTTGACTCTCATTTGACCAAATTGAGATTTCGTCATCAGCATCATCTCATCATTTCTTCTTGTTATAGAGTAGTTAGGCCCCGCTTTTTTTATTTAAAAAATAAGTATTTATTTTAAAATTTAAGAATAATAAATTTATGAAAATAAATATTTAATTTTTTTTGTAGGATGATAGATCTCAATATTGCATATTTTTTTATTTCAATAAACTTATTATTTTTAAACTTGAAAATTGTAAATAATTACTTATTTTTTAAGGACCAAAAACAGAACAGGCCTTTAATGTTTTTCACCAAGTATGAGAAATGAGAGAATTTTACACATTTGTTAATGCCAAAACAAGTGTTATGTGCTTAACGCAGCGGAACTAACAAGAAAAATTAGTTGCATAATAATCGAACGAATGATAAACTTGACCACGAGAGAAAGAGACAAAATCTGAATATTATTGATAAAAAACTGCATAAATATTAAATTACAACCCATATATAGGCCGAAACCCTAAAAACCTCAAAAATAAATTTTGGAAAATAAGAAGTCCACTACAAAAAAATTTTTTTTTGAGGGACGTGACAAAAAGTTGTCATTAAGCTGTCACCAAAAGTGTGTTGCTAAAAATTTTTAGTGAGAGCTTTTCAGCTATATCACTTGTTTTTTTAGTGAAAAGCTGACACAAAATTTTTAGCAACACACTTTTAGTGATAACCCAATGACAACTGTTTTGTCAGTATTGCTCATTTTTTTGTAGTGGTCCCAGAATTTGGGGTTTTTTTTCTAAAATTGAAAACTTGAAAGAAAAAAAAGATTTTCCCAAAAAGAACCAACTAATAAGGAATTATGATCTAAGAGTTATTAACGAATTAAAACTTTCCTAAAATGGAAAAAATAACGCAATTGAAGACCTAAACAAATGAATTAGGCCGAAATCCACCATATATCACAACCCGACCTTAGGGTTGTGTGTATTGATCGAACCGCGAAAATAAATCAGCTCACCAAGTTTGAGCATATTCTGAGCTCGTCAGAATTTTGCCAAATCGGGTAATCGAAAACTAAACATTGTTTGGGCTTCCGAGGCTTGGCACGGTCTAACTGATCATGGCATTAGGCCTTCAAGTGTTCTACATCAATGCTCCACATTGTAGAGTGGATGCAAATCACGAAATCAAGTTATGGAGAAACTTTTTTGTATACCAGGGGTACCACCCCCTCCGGTCCGTTTTCAATTTTTTGATCACACTTAGATGATCGGCTCCGTTCAATTTGTAGAGTTCGGCGAGAACCTTAATCATATCAAAAATCGTGTTCATCGGACTTTAATAGATATATGATTGGCACATGTGGAAATTGCAAAGAAAAACAAACTGGGTTCCGATTGAGTATGGTTTTGATCCAGTTTTAGTTTTTTTCAATTTTCATGTTTGCCGATCATGTATCTACAAAAATTTGATGAACACGATTGTTAGTGTGTTTAAGGTTCTCGTCGAATTCTACAAAATGAACGGAACCAATTATTCAAGTGTGATCGAAAAATAACAATTTATTAGAATTAGACAGGAGGGGATACCACCACTTTTGGTATCCCTGATATAAAAAAAAGTTTCTCCAAGTTATGATGGTTTGGCTTGTTAATTAATACTGTAGTAGATTGTCTTATTTATAATGACTTCTTTTTTTTTTTTTGTTTCTGGTGACTTTCGTAATTCATCTTCTTCTTCTTCTTCTTTTTTTATTATCAAGTTATGATGGCTTGGGATTTTTTTTGCCAGCCGACACTAACATCTGGCGGCTGGGACTTTTGGAGGCGTGGCCAGCACTTCCTGTGGCGTACAAACCTCGCTTATCTCCGACCCGTCTTCTAAAACACAAAAATAGAGAATAAATGTGATATATTGAGAAAATATTGTGTAATTCATTTCTCCTTCTTTTTTTTTTACTTTATGAGAGAATATTGGAAAGACCCATGGTACATTTTAGAACTTTGGTCTCCAAATTTATTTTTGGGTCTCAAAAAATAGAGATACTACCATTTTGGAGACCAATGTTGTGTTTGGTTTGGTTTTTGAAAAATAGTAAGGGGTAATAAGTGTAGAGAGATAGAGAAAGAAATGTTGAAAGTATGGAGATTTAAAGAATTTTTTGAAAAATTCTTTTCGATAACTAAAGAGAACACATCACAAATCTCTAAAAAGTATCATAGGTCCCTTTAAAATTCTCTTATAAAGTGCAAAAAAAGAATAAATTCCAAAATCTCCTCTTAATATGTCACATCTATTCTCTATTTTTGTGTTTTAGAGCTTGGTTGGAACCCAATTCTCAAATAGAGAATTAAAATATACTCCCTCCGTCCGGATTTAATTGTCCCTAATCCTAATTCTAACCGGCTAAAAAATGGATTATATTTTTGAATCCGTAATGAATTTCATATCAAATATGAATCTTGTTTGATAGATCTCGATTACTTCTATAATATAATGTTTTCGAAATCACGTAAAACATTATAAATTAAAAGATATAATCGATTGAAAAATAGTACGAACTCCAAAAAAATAATATTAAATCCGAATGGAGGAAATATTTTTTTATTCGAAAAGCAAGTTTAGATATTTTTAGTATTCATTTCAACTCCAATCCTAAATCTCTATTTTCATCTTTATATTCAAAAAGCAAGTTTGGTGAAAGACAATTTTTACACAAGTTTTCAAAGGTAAAGTGGTGATTTCACCAAGGGAAAAAAATTTAGAGAGCATTCTCTATATTTTTGGAACATCTCTATATATAGAGAACCAAATTTGGGTCTCTAAAAATTGAGACCCAATATAAAGCTTGATTGGAATAATTTTGTTCTCTTATTTAGAGATATAGAACTTGATTGGAGATGCTCTTAATGGTTCTAAACTCTTTAAAGCTCTATTTAGTTGTCAGGAATGTTGTACATGAAATTTTATTATGAAAAAATGAATTCAAATAAAATAAAGAAAAAGAAAATCTGTTTTCTTGTGAGTATCCATTTGACAAAAGAATTATGTAGAAAAATTTAATTGTTCATTTGTCAGGAAAAAGAAACTTACGAGAAACTTCTTTTATATTGATTCAATGGCTACTTTGAATAAAATTAATTTTAGGAGCTAAATATTTGGCCACCACATATTCAGAAAATTAATACGTACGACTTGGTACCTCCGAATCATCATGCAACTCTAAAGTCAGACATAAAAAGGAAAAAGAAAAACACAAATGCCTGGTTTGACTTGAATAAGCCAGTTTTTTTTTTTTGCCTTTTTCAATTTTTTTCTCTACATTTGTTAGTTTCACCCCAAATTTTTGTAGATTGTTTGTCCATTTCGACAAGAGGAATCGAAAAAGAAAAAATTATGTTTGAAACTCAAAAGTTTGTGGATAGATTTTTTTGGATTTATTCAACATATTTTGAGATTCAATCTTAATTTTTCAATTTTCTTATTTCTCTTGTCGAGAAGAATCCATAATCCACAAAAACTTTGACGTGAAACTAAAAGATATGAAAATTTGAATAAAGGAAAAAAAAATACAATTGGCTTATTAAGCCAAACCAGACTAAAGTATTGTTATCAATCACCATGTGATACTATTGAAGCTTAAGAAATAAATAGATAAGACAAGATAAAACTAGTGATAACCTTAGCTGATTAATTAGTTTGTACAAACAAAACAAAAAACTGATAACAAGGTAAAAAAAAATACTTCAGAAAACCAACAAATTAAATATGCTGACTATATTTACAAAAGAAAACAGAGAAAAAAATAGAAATATATAGGAAATAAAGGAGGGATGGAGTGTTGGGGCAAAAAAATTAAAAATGGCGTGAGGAGAGAGAACTTCCCCGAAAAGCAAAATTCCACATCTTTTGCAGGATCTGCTTCGAGTCTTGAGCTCAGCTCGCCCCTACGAATCCAAAAGTAATACTTATCGATATCCACTGGAGCTGATTTTTTATAGGGCTCCATGAAATAATATTCAAAAATTTATGGATATTTTTCTAGATTTTTTCGGGAATCAAAATGGAGCCAAACGATTTTGTCTCTGCGTGATTTTCTGCAAATTATCTCTGCTGTTAGTATTTTTGTGCTTAAAATGAGTCCTACCCGGGAAATCATTTTCTTGGGTCCTATCCTTTTCTAGGTAATTGAACACTAAAAAATATTGGGTAAATTTCACAAACCTCCCCTAAAGTTTCTAACAAATGCAAAAATCTCCCATAAGATTTTTGAAATGACATGACCTTCCTTGCTTTTGAAACTACTATCAAGATTCCCCTTCAGTTAATTAATTAAATTAGTAACGGTGTTAAATTTAACTTTCAAAAGACAAAAATACCCTTCAAAATGCATTTTCCTCCTAGTTTTGATTTTGTCCTCAACTATAGCTATATTTTATTTACTAACGAATATTAAGTATTGTTCCATTATTTGAGTTGGGGTGATTTACCAAAGCTTATCATTATTTTTATTTATTTTTATTAAAAAGAATTAAATAATTTAGCTAACAAAATATGAATGTTTGGCCTATTTATTTATTGGGATTCTATTTACCTTTCTAATCTCCATTCAAGTTTGATTTTTTTTTCTTTTCTAATTCCTCTTATTGTCACAAATAAATAACCTAAACATTATACAAAGTAAGCAAAACGAGAAAAAAACTTAAGATAAAATTAATTAGTTACGCCAAATCACCCCTATCTCAACTAATGAAATAATGATTGGTAATTGCTGAAAAAATAAAATTGATATAGGTTAGGATAAAATAAAGACAAAAAACATAATGTATTTTGAGGGACATTTTTGTCTTCAAGCATTACATTTAGCACCATTAGTGATTCAGTTAACGAAAGGGGAAATCTTGTAAATAGTTTCAAAAACAAAGGAGGTCAGTGTCATTTCAGAAACCTTAGGGGAGGTCAGTGAAATTTACCCCTTAGAAACATTTATATATATATATATATACCCTTTTCCTAAGAACCACCTTAACTTAATAAAATAAGGACTTTCATTTCCCGATCAAATTTCGATGATCTAAGCCGCTCAATGTGTTCAGAACGTGATTTTAAGGGTACCCGCAAGAAATCAGCAAAAAAAAAAAACCGAAAAAGACTTCATCCGAGCAGTTTTTGTTTGTTTTTTATCTAACGGTTCAAATAAAAGCTGTTCAAATTAAGCCCTTCCCGGTCATTTTTTTTGTCGATTTCTCGCAAGTACCATTAAAATCACATTCTGAACATATTGAGCGGCTCGGATCATCGAAATTCAATCGGAAAATGGGAGAAATGGGAAGGTCCTTATTTTAAAATAAGGACCTTCCCATTTCTCCCATTTTTCTGTTCGAATTTCGATGATCCGAGCGGCTCAATGTGTTCAGAACGTGATTTTAAGGATACTTGCAAGAAATCTGCAAAAAAAATGAACGGGAAGGACTTCATCTAAGCAGTTTTTGTTTGAACCGTTTGATAAAAAATAAACAAAAACTGCTTGGATGAAGCCATTCCTGGTCATTTTTTTTGCTGATTTCTCGTGGAGTACCTTTAAAATCACGTCCTGAACAAATTGAGCGGCCTGGATCATCAAAATTCTATCGGGAAAGGGAGGTCCTTATTTTATTAAGTTAAGGTGGTCTTTACGAGAAGTGGACTGAGAAGTGGACTGTATAAATATATTGTCAAAAGTGAAAAGATTATATTTATAAACGCACAGCGACACTTACAAAACGGAGATCATTACAAAGAACTTGGACAAGCCAAACTAATCATCTAACAAATACAAAACAAGTAAATCACAAGGCAATCGATGTCTTTCATCCTAACCCAGACATGGCTTGATGCAATGGCAACACTTTTAAACTGCCTAACATCTAATTAGGAGTCTCAAAAGAGAAAGAGTGCAAAGTTAAGGACAAAAGGCACCAAATACCCAGATGATCAAATGCACTCCACCCAAGTATGAATGCACCAAGGAACTCCCAAGAACTACATATCTGCCAAGCAGCCACGAGTTGCCTCGCCAAAGACATCATGTAGAAATAGAACGATGAAACATAGGTATTGTTGTGAAGTAACCTTGATTGAGAGAACCCGATCTGTAGATAAAATTCATCCAAAGATGAAACTAATAACTCTTAATGAACAAGAGACAAAACTCTCACATATCAAGTTCTTAATCTGGAAAGACGGAAGAGAAAAAAAAATAAAGAAAAGGAGTCGGCTCCCCCTCCCGTCACCGCACACGAGTATGGAACCCATGGGGGGAGAGAAGGTCAAGGAGTTGTGGAGGCTAGGATTGAGAGAGAGAGAAAGAGAAGGGCAAGGATTGAGAGCGGGGGGGGGGGGGTGGGTTTGTGTGTGGTAGGGTTTGTTGAGAGAGAGATATGGGAAGTTTGTGCCTTGTACGGCTTAGAAAAAATGATTCCTAGTTTGAATTTTTAGGAACACATTTAAGCCTACCCTGTTCTTCTTAAACTATTGGTCTGGTATTTTTTCGGTATTATTTAGTCTACATAATTTGTTATTTATTTATTTTTTTCTTCATTAATTTTGAGATTAATCACTAATCTCACTGAGAGGAATTAAAAAAGTATATAGATATGGTCCGGAGATGAAAAAAGTTCATATAAAATGACTACACAACTGTTTCACATTTTTCCCTCTTAGTGAATATCTTTGTTTTTTTGTACTAATTTTTGAAATTTTAAACTCCTCTCATCAAGAAGAATGATTAATCCAAAAAATAGAAACGTAAATCTAGATTCTGAGAAGATTTAAAAATACTAAAACAAAAACTTAGAAAGAAAATAGGGCCGAATTGAAGGTGAAAATCCCTCACACGTAGGGGTGTCAAATGGGCGGGTTTGGATTAAAACGTGCAAGTTGGAAGTGGGTTGAGTTTTTAATGGGTTATTGACCCATTCAGACCCACTAATTATGCGTTCAATTATCCATACCCAATCCGACCCGTTTACTTAAAATCAAGGGAGCCTTGTTGATAAGGACACACTACAGGATTTAACGTGCAATTAGTCCACCTAAACTTTTCATAGTGGTGACAGTCCTTATATGGACACACGTTCCAAAAATACCCCCTTCTAAGACAAACACAAAGAGGGCTCTCTTCCTCGTTATTAACGATAAATGCTCCGCCTAGTCCATGCGACACAACTCACACATCCACGTGCCAAAATCACATTCGCCCCACCATTAAGTTTCTCCGTCGCAGTCTCGTACAATAGCACAGCGCCCTAGTACACTGTGCGTCATTGCTTTAATTACCTACTGCATGTGCATGTACAGTAGACTTTATTGGACATTGAGTCTACAGTAGCAAGCTTTTGTTCTTCAATTTATTCCAATCTATTTTTTTCTCTCTAAAATAAAGCAACAAATAACGTATCTATTGAAGTTCTTGGCATAAAACACAGTCCAAAATTTCACAGTTAATTACATTTGTCTGTGTTCTTATCAAGATTCAAATAACATATTTTAACAGTTATGGTTATCGATCTGATGATATTGTTTGCAAAAAACAAAGTTTAGAATTTCACAGTTAACCACATCTATCTTTGTTCTTAATATATTTTGAAAGTTATGGTTATCTATTGATATTGTTGGCATACCATACAATCCAGAATTTCACAGTTAACCACATCTGTCTGTGTTCTTATCAAGATTCGAAGAACATATTTTGACAGTTATGGTTATCTATTAATGTTGTTGGCATACCACACAATCCAGAATTTTCCAGTTAACCACATCTGTCTGTGTTCTTATCAAAATTCGGAGAACATATTTTGACAGTTATGGTTATCTATTGATATTGTTGGCATACTACACAATTCAGAATTTCACAGTTAATCACATCTGTCTGTATTCTTATCAAGATTCGGAAAACATATTTTGAAAGTTATGGTTATCTATTGATATTGTTGTCATACCACACAGTCTAGAATGTCACAGTTAACCACATCTGTCTTTGTTCTTATCAAGATTCGGAGACTATAGTTTGAAAGTTATGGTTATTTATTGATGTTGTTAGCATACCACACAATCCAGAATTTTACAGTTAACCACATCTGTCTGCATTCTTATCAAGATTCAACGAACATGTTTTGAAACAATGCGGCCATCAAAAAAATTTTACTTTTTGGACGATTCGCGATAATTTTCTCTATCTATCTTCACTTATTACATAAAAAAAAAATTCTCAAAACCAAACAAAAGTAAACTATTCTCATCAACACTTCTCACCAGTTGACATTTCCAAGAACACAACCAAGTCGATACTCCAAATAGGAAAATTTACTCAGTGCTCATCCATCCATACACATCTAAGATGCCCCAATTTGCATATTAAAAAAAATGCATATTCAAATACACATTTAGATTCAGTGGATATTGTCTACTAGAAGTACATACCAGTAAATCACTTTCTCTCCCCCTCCTCTCTCTCTCTCTCTCTCTCTCTCAAGTGTGTGAAACGTTGGTGGTAAAGTACAGTTCTTAATTCTCTGACTCCCGACATCTCTCTTTTGCCGATGGGCCCATCAACTACCAAATGTTCTAGGAGGAGGTTGCGTAATTCAGATTACCAGATTTCTTTTTTGAGACCAGTGAGGATGCCAAGCAATAGTGAACTCCGATCGCCGGTGAACATGAAAGCGGAGACCAGAGAGCTAGGCGCTGCACATACGGTGAACTCCGGCCACCGGCAAATCTGGGAGCAGAGACCAAAGAGCTGGAAGGAGAAAGTTCAAATCGATTTTTGGGAAAGAGAGAAGAAATTATTGTTGTATATAACCGGGGCAATTTTGTCAATTTAGAGATCTTAAACTCTAAAATTAATTCATTAATGGACTCCACAACTTAAAACCACCTAACGTGAGCTATTATGTGGAATCTTAGCCCAATTTGCTGTATATAGTACGCCTAGGGGCATTTTCGTCTAGAAATGGACTGTAGACCTAATAAATATACAGTAGTGGACCTTCACCACTATTACTCATTAGGCTGGACTAAACACCCAAAACCACTTTCAAAACGGACCCTAGCCCAATTTACCGTAAAATGAAACCCGACCCGCCCATTAACCCAATTACATACTACATACTAAAATTTAAAATGGCTAAAATACCAGTGTACATTAAAATGAGTATATTACCCCTGTAAATCTAAATGACTAAAATACCCTTGTACACTAAAATTACCATACTATCCCTATATTACTAAAATGACCAAATTACCACGCCACACATAATTATCATATTACCGTCTCTCTTTATCTCTCGAGTCTCCATACTCTTCACTTCCCACACTCCTCTCCGCTAGCCTATTGTGTTTCACATGGGTCTCGTTTGGACTCTCGTGAATAATGGCATTTATTTGTTATGCACAGGTTTAATTATAAAAACAAGAATGGTTTTTTGTCTTTTTTGTTTGTCTTAGATAAAAATGAAAAATTTAGATATACCAATAATATTTTTATAAAGAACACAAAAAAAAAATCATTCTAATTTTTTTTTTGCATTTATTCAACTAAAATTTTCAAATTCGCCGAACTTTTTATTCAATTTCTCTAATTGAAATGAACTAAGAAATTAGTAAAAATTCACAAAAGGTAGATTCCATTTTCAGATAACTACTTCTACCGATGATTTTTACAACATCCGAAAGAACCTTTGGTTTATATATATTTTTTGGTGCAAACCTTTGGCTTTATATTCCACCCATTCCCCCAACTCACTATTCGCACACGCTCTCTCCAGAAAGAAAGGAAACACGGAACAGAGAGAGGAACAAGGCGTGCATGTGTGACCTAAGTTCCATTAAGCCGGCTTTTTGGACTTTGATATTTTCAAAAATATTTGGATAAAAGTGAAAAAAAATGAATTTTTTGAATACTCTCATCAAGACAAATTAATAGGGGCAAAAAGTTTGTCGCAAAACGAATATACATGAAATTTTTTTAAATAAGGACAAAAAAAAAGTCAAAAAAAAAAAACTGAGCGGATAATTTTTCCTTAGTTTGTGTGTTGAGTGGGTTGGGCACGTTTGGCAAATAATAGCGCTGGAACCTAACTGGTGCAATTCGGAAAGGAGCCGAGCGGAAGGGAAAATTTATTCGCCCAGGAGTTTTCTATAGAGGCCCGTCAATATTATTTGGTGGATTGTATTCATGATTTATTGGGTCATTTAAGTTGACCCAATTATCAAATGGGTTAGATGGGTTGGACCCATTCTAACCCAATTTATTCTAACCCAATTTATTAATGGGTTGAGTCTATTTTTTATTTGATGAGTTTGGGTTCAATTTGCCACCCTTACTCAGACGGCCACTCTTTTTTCTTTCTTTCACACCCACACTTCAATAGATATGGATAATTTTAATTACTACTAGTAGAGTAGTACGTGTTATTTTGGAACAGCTCAATAATAGATGGAATCTGGATGGTATACAGGGGGTAAATGGGTTTGTGGTGGCATTATAGTGTATTATAGTATTGTGCACATACGAAATATATAACACTACATGTGAGGGTGAGTCAGAGACAGGGAAGATAGGGCCCATGCACCGGAGAAAAAGGGAAAAACATGTTTTGCTTTTGTCGATTCACTATGTACACCGTTGGATCATTTCTACTAAAAAATAAGCAGCCAATCTCAAGGTAATAATAAGAAAATGATATTGCCACACCATTTTTTGATAATGTCATGATAAGTATAAAATAACCTCCCAAGGTCAGCCCAGACCAGGATGCCTAGCTCAACACGAAGGGCCACGCAAGGGTCCTTGCGACATGGAGCTTAGCTTGAAGAATTGAGCTCAGTGAACCAGCCCAAGGGCAAAGGTCAGCCCAAACCAAAGAGCTCACGAGCACAGCTCATAGAAAGTTACCGAGCTCAGCTCACCAGGTGAGCTCGGCAAATATGACGAACCTGCAGCCAGAGACTTATAAAACACAAAGGTCCGTGTACCGCGAGGACTCCTAACCTTGATGACAATCATAGAGTCCTAAGGAGAGGAGGACTCCTCAAACCTGATAAAGATCAGGGGAGTCCTAAGGTGAGGAGGACACTCCAACACCTATCTACACCCGTCATGTACGGATGAGCCCAAGAGGTCCAGCACCGTAAGGACTCCTAACCTGACGTGCAAGTATAAGAGTCCAAAAGTGAAGGGACTCCTCAAATCTGATAAGAATCAGGGGAGTCTTAAGGTGAGAAGAACACTCCAACACCTATCTACACCCGTCATGTACGGATGAGCCCAAGAGGTCTAGCACCGTAAGGACTCCTAACCTGACGAACAAGTGTAAGAGTCCAAAGGTGAAGGGACTCCTCAAACTTGATAAGAATCAGGGGAGTCCTAAGGTGAGGAGGACACTCCAACACCTATCTACACCCGTCATGTACGGATGAGCCCAAGAGGTCCAGCACCGTAAGGACTCCTAACCTGACGAGCAAGTACAAAAGTCCAAAGGTGAATGGACTCCTTAAACCTGATAAGGATCAGGGGAGTCCTAAGGTGAGGAGGACACTCCAACACCTATCTATGCCCATCATGTGCGGATGAACCCAAGAGGTCCAGCACCGTAAGGACTCCTAACCTGACGAGCAAGTATAAGAGTCCAAAGATGAAGGGACTCCTCGAACCTGATAAGGATCAGGGGAGTCCTAAGGTGAGGAGGACACTCCAACACTTATCTATACCCGCCACGAGCAGATGAGACTTAAGAGTTCCAGTCCCAAGGGAGTCCTCCCAAAATGCCTATATAAAGATCACACCTCCACCTCATAAAGGTACGCAAAAATAAACAATACGGAACTCATACTCAGTCCATTCTCTCCATATCTCGACTGACTTAGGCATCGGAGGGGCGATGGCGACAGCCACGCCGGTGCCCATAGTTTACCATGTTTGTTTAGCAGGTCGTTAATCGAGCACGCCGAAAGCCATTTCATCTGCTGGAGGATCAGATGGAAGGTTGGGGAACTAAAAACCACTTCATCATGCCATATCCTGTAAGTGTATTTTTACACCAAAAAATACACTTGTAGGGTGTGATATTATCAAAAAATGGTGTGGTAAAATCACTACCCTACGCCCAGAATACCTTTTTATTTATTTTTCCCAAGTCAAAGACCAGATTGATTGGACAATCTCAACAAGCAAAAGTAAAGCAACCATCATGGACATGGATAATAATCTTCTCTCTCTCTGTAGTGCATAACAGCGGAAAAATGAACTCCTGTCCGTGTGGCGAGAGGGAGGGAGGGGGGGGGGGGGGGGGGGGGGGGGGGGATGTGTTCTTTGTCCCAGCAATTTTCATCTGATGATTTTTTTTTTAATTGTTTGGTGAAGTGTCTTTTATAAACTGTGTGAACATTGCGGAGGTCCTTTATATATTTTGTTAAGGAGTTAGGCCAAACAATTAATTTTGGAAAATCAGAAGTTTTCTTCTCTAAAAACGTTCCTCTAGTGGATAAAGAGAGGTAATTTGCGAGGTCTCTTGGAGTTACCTCTGTCGATAATTTGGGGGTCTATTTGGGTTGTTCCTCTTCGCCATGAGAGACCCTTTCGGACCACTTACCAGTCATTGATAAAGTATGTCCAACAAAAATTGGCTGGTTGGAAGAGTAGAAATCTGCCACCCGTTGGTAGAGTACTTACTCTCATTAATTCTGTCACTTCTACCATCCTAGCTTGTTACATGCACTGTAATTCTCTCCCCTGTGTCTGTCACTAAGGCTTTGGACCGCACTAATTGAGACTTTTGGGGTTCCTCAGTTGATCACCATAAGCTTCATGCGGTTGGTTGGTCTAATGTTACTAAACCTAAAGTGAAGGGGGGTTTGAGTCTCAAACCTATGGCTGAGATTAATAAGATTGCATTGACCAAGCTTAATTGGAGAGCCCATTCTGAGCCTAACGCATTATGGGCCAGAGTCCTTAGGTGCAGATTTCGACCCAACACTAGGGCCCACTTGAAACCTTTTCCCACTTGGAAAAGTATGTTCAAAGGTCTTGATCAATCTATTCCAAAAGAGAATAAATTCTTTATACCGTCGGTGTAAATATTTATTTTCTCCAATTAATTGCATTGTGACACGTGTCAAAATAGTGGTCCCCATTAATAAAACACGGCAACGTGGCTCAATGCAATTGATTTGGAGGAAACAAATGTTTAAACTGGCAGTGTAAAGAATTTATTCTCTTCCAAAAAGGTATGAGATCTAGTATTTATCAAGAGTGGTTGTACTACTAGGCAAGTTTTGGTGGGACAATTGGCTTTTGTCGTGGGCCGTTAAGGAATTTAATCGAGGGCTGCGTTCTAGTCAAGAAGCTAACCTCATGGTTTGTGATTGTTGGATTAATAACTCTTGGGATCTCTCTGTTATCTCGATCACCCTTCCTAAAGATGTTGTTCATGAAATACACCTATCCAATGGTATGGGTCTGATGATGATACTTGGGCCTGGGCTAGTAACTCAGGGGTTTTCTCTAATAAATTTGCTTATGCTCTCCTTCACAGCCCCCCCCGGATAGATTGGATTTGGGTTTGGAAGATTAAAGCACACCCGTATGTCATTTTCTTCATTTGGCTTGCAATTCTAAATCGTTTCTCTACCAAATTTTTCTTGCGATTCAAAAAATTTCTGATAATGATCTTTGTCCAGCTGGATGACCTAACCAAGAGTCGATTACCCATGTCCTTCGTGATTGCAGTGTTGCCCAACAGTTGTGGAATGGTGTTGGGATTCCTTCTTATGTTAGCAGCTCCTTCTCGCTTTCATTTGAGTCCTGGGTTCATGATAATTGTAAGTCTAAGGTCCTTCACCCATGCGGTACCCCTTGGTGCATTCTGTTCCCAATTGTCCCGAGGTCTATTTGGCTTGCCAGAAATCATTGTATTTATGATGGTCCCAACACTCCTCTTACTATTTTTCTCACAATTAGAAATTCTATTAATTTAGCCCTTGAATGGTGTAGGGGTTCGATTTGATAGGACCTTGACTGCAATTTGGGTCAGGTTCCTTCCTCCGCCGCTCCGCGCTCCTGTTCCTGGACCTGCAACAAGTCACTAGGGCTTGGGTAGCCCAGTGACCCTCCGACGATCAAGTTAGATTTTAGGGGAGGAATTTAGGTCTAGGGTTAGGGTAGAATGACATACCTCTCTAGGTGAGTATCCCTTTGTATTTATAGACCTAGGTTTACTTGATCTCCAAGCTAGCGCGTGGAGGGGACGGTCGAGTAACCGCCTCGGGTGACGTCATATGTGACGAGTGGATCAAAGCGGTTACGGAGCACATGGCCAGATTTGATCCCCAATGATTACACTTGCCGCATAATCCTCGTGGGCCCCATATGGCGTAACTACTTCTCTTAGGCAGCTTCGGGAACATTGAAATAGATACACTGCATGCTATTGATAATTACTGAAACAGGTACAGAAGGCTTGTCACCGAGCACTAAACCGAACTATATATCGGGACCAGTAGCTTTTACCAAGTTGCTGGTCAGACCCTCACGAGGCATCAGTTTAAACCATCTGACCAGGTTACCAAGACTGTAACTGAGGCCACCACAATTGCCCCTCAATTTCTTGGAGCGTTAGTTCTCGGCTCTAGGGAGTTGACCCTTCTTGTGAATCACCATGCTTGAATCTTATACACTTAGGTTATCGAGACAACGAGGGACTTCAGTAGTTATCAGACTCCCAGCCCCAGCTTTTGGAGCCATGTGTCGATCATCGCTAAGGTGCCAAGAGTTGATAGCTATCTCGGCACGTGCCATGTCAGTTGATTGGTACGAAATGTCCTCTCGGGGACACATCTCATCATGCCCATGGTTCGGTAATCCGGCACTCTGACCTTGGTGTAGAACCTCCAGTAATGACCGTCCAATGAGGACACATGTCAGAGATCCAACGACTCGGTGCACGATGCTTCGTTTCCCGTGCAACCCTTCGAACGCTCCACTATAAAAATGGAGAAATGGAGAGTCAATGGTCACTTTTTCTTCTTCTCCGTCATCGAAACTTTGCCACCATTGCAACTTACTTTCAATAAGGATTTCAAGCGATTTGGCAATAGATCTTTGCACGAAACTCAGGTATAATGATCTTCAAACATTAAACTTCATGTTTTGATCATTTTCTTCAAGTTTTTCATCATTTTTAGCACGCATTGCGGTTGAGCCACCGCTCGCCGGCGTCTGGTTCATGGCGGGGCTGAATTCCTCCAGCACTGTTCATGTTCTTCCTGAAGCCTATATTCTTCCCGAGGTCTAAAATCATCCCAAGGCCCATCTTCATCCTGTGACCATAGGAATAATAGCAAGCCCCAGGGACTCTTCCAGAGGAAGGGTGCTTTGATAAAGACCGAGACTTAGAAATTCCGAGGAGCAACGACCATTCTGTCCCGAGCATTAGATCGTCTTGCTTTCCCCTAAGCATATAGCTAATGGGCTTTTGCACATTTTCTTCTTTGTTAGGTAGGGGCGAATGGTCATTGAGCTCTCTTTCGACAGCTCCAGTAGTTCAGGCTCTTCTCCTGTTGAAATTCCCGAGGACATCCTTGAAGCGCTTCGGAACAAAGCATTCTACCAAACACCGGTTGACCATATCGAGCCGCTTGAGCCCTCTAGAGCCCCTCGTGCGGTTACGACATTCGAACCTTGGGAGATGGAGGGATTGAGTACATCAAACCAAGGACCAGGACCATTTGCGAATGCCCCTGAAGAGATTCGGGGACGTAGGAGACCGATGAGGCCTTGTCCTTATCGGAATCAGTACTTTAATGGCACCCAGGCTGCCTACGCCGAGTTCAAGAGGGTTTATAGCATCTCAGCAGATGTCGAAGTACGATTGCTTCCAAACATCGACCCCAAGGATCTTGCTCATCGACAAGGGGAGTTGATTTTTCCCTTGAGGGCGATCACCGAGGGAGGAATCAGATTTCCCCTCTACTAGTTTGTGCGACGGGTTCTTCGAACCCTAACTCTCCCCTCCTCCCAGCTCACGATGAATTCCTACCGAATCATTACCAACATTATAGAGCTGAGGAGGCAGTATAATTTGACCTTTGGGCTGGAAAAACTCTTCGGAGTATACCTGGTAGGGATCAACCGAGAAAACGCTTGGTACTACCTCTCCTGCTGGACAGGGTACGACACATTTTTGATTGTTCGTCTGCCGGACTCTGAAGAGTGGGCAAGTATTTACGTCTTGGTCTTCGGGAACTTGATGTTTGGGCCTGGGGAGAGCATTGATACTGCGACCATGGTCCAGTTTGAGACCGGAATTCTTGGTTGGTTGATCTCTTTCCTTTGTTCATGTTTGCATATTCTCTCTTGATTTGTATATACTAACTTCTCTTCCTTTTTGGTGGTTCCTTGCAGCCGAGGGGATCATGCAAGAGCTCTGGGAGAGAGCAGTCCAAGCTCAAATGACAGCTGCCTACGCCATCCCTCTCACGAGTCGGTACGCCCCTAATCTACTCGGGTGTGTCCCCACTTACACAAGTTATCTAAAGAAGAAGCCAAGGCAGCAAGGGGTTTCGAGGGCTAGTTGAGGAAGAGGTAGGGGAAGAGGCGGAGGAAGAGGACGAAGAGGGGAAGGGAGCGGAAGAGGAGCCGGTGCACCCGAAGTAGAAGGGAACAACTCAGGGCCTCGGGGAAATATCCGAGAAGAGATCAACCGAGAGACACCAAAGCAAACAGGACTCAACAGAGATATGTCCGACCAAGGGGCAAGGGTGGTGTTAAACCTCAGGTGCCAGAGACAGAGGGCTGAGGCTCCGGTGCTTCTCTCGGGATGCTAGGTGTTGAAAGTTCGCGAGCTGCCCCTGTCTCCCTTGAAGGACCCCCAGAAAAGAGGGCTTGGCATGATGAGGGGGATAGCAGCTGAGGTAGAGAGAGGGAAACGATCACTATCCCCGAGGGGGAAGATGAGCAGGGAGATGAGACCGAAGGGGGGGATACCGATGTCAAAACAAGGATTCGGGCGAGGGAGGTCCTCTAGGCTCCTGAGTTCCGCCACTACACCAGACGCCTGATCCGCCAAGCCGACATTGTTGGTAACATAAGGACGGCATTCGGATTGCTCCAGTTGTGCATTCTTCCAAGGGATGCCAAAGCCGTGAATGGTTGTACCAAAGACCTTATGGGGGAGATTGCACAGGCACTCCTGAATGTAAGATTTTATAACACTTTCCTTTCCCTTTTGCTGATCGTAGGCTTTTGTGACACTTTCTGTTTCTTATTGCTAGGCTTGCGCTCTGGCTTTAACAATTCATGATAGGTACAAAGGCAAGAGAAGGAGATCGAGGAGTTAAGGCAGACCCTTGCAACGAGGGAGGATGACCTAAGGGTGGCTCAAGAGACCTGTGATCTCTATTTGGCGGATTTCCAGAGGTATGATAGAGAAAGGGTGGAAACTGAGAGCCGAGCTACAAAAGCCGAGGAGAATGCGGTCACTTTGAGGGTCACCCGAGCCCGTGAAGTCGATGCCGCAAGAAACAATGGCTACGGTGAGGGCTGGAACGCGGCTGACGTAGAGTACAAAAAGCAAGTCCAGGAGATTGAGGCGGAGCTACACAGGGAGCGCTTCTTGGATGGGCTCTGCTATGGCCATGAGGCTTTGCTGAGCATGCTTAATCTTCTGGAGGATTCAGATCTCCGAGCTGTGCCACAGCCTCGTCCTGAGGAGCTTATCTTGCCCGAGGAGGAAGATGAGATAGTGTCGAACCCAGAGGGAGAGCCCCACCCCGAAGGCCAGGCCGAACCAAATATCATTGCTCCAGCCGATGCTTAGGATGACTCTACCGGGTTCCTTTTTCTGGCATGCACTTAGAATTTTTGGTTTACTTTTGACTGGACGGCTCCGAACATTAGGAGTTTGTTGTTCCAGGGATTTGTACCAAATTGTCTGTAATAGTTGAGTAGGACTGGCGCCGAATAATTGGCCTTATCCAGATCCTTGGTAGGATTTTGACTTTGAATCGTACATTTGCTTCGTAGTTTTCGGTATATGAATGCTTCCTTCTCTTGAACACTTTTGAGCTGTTATCATTAGAATGTTTATGTACTTGTGGTTAATACTAAGGGGCGTGAGTGCCCCTGCTTTGGTTAGGCTTGTGGAATAATAGTACAAGTAAATCAATTGGGAGATCCAGATTGGGGTGTCTACATAACCGAAACATGAACCGACGCTTACTCAAAATGTTCGACAAAAATTGATTTGTCTGGAAGCCCTTGCTTCGAGCGGGCGTGCTTTGTAAATAGTCAAGGAAATAATTGAAGCAGTAGAGTTGAGTACCGAAGCCCTGTCCGTTAGTAGGATGGTAAAGGACCGAGTGACCTAAGCCAAAACGAGTAGATAGCAATTTTGAATTTCCCATGCCCCCGTTTCAGGTTAGGGTGGCTCGGCCATGTGCTAAGGAGTTAGCTAAGTGACGGACAAACACATGATATTGTAAGGCTGCGTGGGGATGTGGGCTGGGATCTCGAAGGGGAAGTGGCATCGGCCAGGAGTTCGGGACGCAGCGAATCTGAGCAGTGGGTGACTTGTACGTGGGTCGGAATAAGGGGCTCGAGAAAAACCGAGTATCCTTAAGGTGAGCGATCGAAAGTCCAAACGACGACGAAGGCCGGGGTGACCTTTTGGGAATTTTGTCCGCAGGTATTACCCAGTGGAAGACATAACCCCTTAAGTCAATAAAAAACGATTCGAGTGATAGCGAACCGAGTGAAAAAGTAAACAACAGAAACAAAAAGAATAAGCATTAGCAAGAAAAGAAAATTCTCATTGATACTTGTTTAGTACTATCGTTACATAAGCAAGTTGTCCCAAAACAAAATTACTTAGAAGATGAATACTGATAAAAAGGAAGTTGACGGGTCCTCGGAACCGAGTCGCTGCTAACCATAGAACTTCTTCAGGTTGTTTGCGTTCTAGGATTTAGTGATAGGAGAACCGTTCAGCTTCTCCAGCTTGTAGTTTCCCGAATCGAGGTGCTTGAGGACTCGGTAGGGTGCCTCCCAATTGGACATTAGCTTCCTTTTCTTGGACTTCTCCACCACTTTCTTCCAGACGAGGTCATCAGGCTTGAACGATCTAAGATGGACGCTACGGTTGTAGCCCTTGGCAACTTCCTGCTGGTACAACGCAAGCCCAATCCTTGCATTTTCACGTTCCTCTTTGGCCAAGTCAAGGTACGAAGCGACGTTGTCATTATTCACTGACTTGTCGAAATTTTTCAGTACGCATTGTTGGGAGCCGACTTGGAGAGAAATGATAGCCTCCATTCCAAGTGCCAAGGAGAAGGGAGTGCGACCGGTGGATTGCCAAGGTGAAGTATGGTAGCCCCGGACCCTAGATAGCTCCTCAGCCCATTTGCCCCGATGTGACTCAAGTCGGCGCTTTAGTCCCGATGAAATTGCCTTGTTTGCAGCCTCGGCCTGCCCGTTGCCCTGGGGGTAAGCCGGAGTGGATGTGTACCATTTGATGTCGTATTCGTCTAATAAGGACCAGTATTTCTGCAAGTGAACTGTTGTCCGTTGTCTTTGATGATGGTGAAGGGAACACTGAAGCGAGAGATGATATTTTGCCAAACGAAACGAATGACGTCTATATCTTCAATAGTGACCAAGGGCTCAGGTTCGACCCATTTCGAGAAATAGTCGATGGCGGTAAGAGGAACTTGAACCCACTGGGAGCAACGGGGAGCTTGCCGACGATATCCATGCCCCCTTGAGAGAAAGGCTTAGGGCTGGTAAGGGGACTAAGGTTTCGAGCCGGCTGGTGGATAATGGGGGAGAACATTTGGCACTTCTGACAACGCTTGACATACTCTTCAGAATCCTTCTTCATTGTTGGCCACCAATACCCTTGGGAGATGGCTCGGTGAGCGAGGGACCATCCACCGAAGTGACAACCGCTGTCACCATCATGGAGCTCTTCAATGATGCCCGATACTTGGTGGGGGTGTGCAACCAGTAGATACGGGCCGGTGAACGATCTTCTGTAAAGCTTACCGTTTGGATTGAGCAAAAAGAGAGCGGCTTTATTGCGGAGTTGGTGAGCATCTTTCTTCTTGTCAGTGGATAGGACATCATCTCTCAGGTAGCCAATGATCTCATCCATCTAGCTCGGGCCGAGCTCTATGCTGGGTACCTTCTGGCTTAATAATTTAAGTTCGAAACTTGGCTTGTCAATGGAGCTGAAGGAGATAGAATGACGTCTTGAGGAGGAGCAAGCCAAAGCGAGTCATGCAAGGGCGTCGACATGGGCATTCTGTTCCCTGGAGATATGTTCGACTCGAATAGCTTTGAAATTTTTGATGAGCAGGATGGCAGAGCTGAGGTATGCACGCATTCGGTCGTCCAGAGCTTCATATTCCTCCGAAAGTTGGTTAACTACTAATTGGGAATCACTATAAACCATAAGATCTTTGATGCCCAGAGCGTCGGCGGTCTTGAGCCCGAGGATCAGTGCTTCATATTCGGCCTCATTGTTAGAGGCTGGGAAGTTGATAGAGAGGGAACTTTCATGTAAGACGCTAGAAGGGGAGAAGAGGACGACTCTTGCTTCTGCTCCTCAGCTATTGGACGCGCCGTCGACATACATCTCTATGAAAAAGCTTCTAGGCAGTGCTAGGGTTTGCCTGGAGCATTGCTTCAATGCTTAGAGCTAGAGCCGAGGTTGGAGAGTCGGGCTGAGTGAGCTCGGCAATGAAATCGGCGAGGACTTGAGCTTTGATTGCTGTCTGAGGTTGGAAGTGGATTTCATAGTTTGCAAGCTCGATAGCCCACTGAAAGATTCGGTTAGAAAAGTCCGCTTTCTGGAGGAGGAATTTAAGAGGGTACTCGATGAGGACGATGATGCGGTGTGACTGGAAGTAGGGGGTCAGCTTCCTGGAGGCTGAGACGAAGGCGAGAACAAGCTTTTTCAGTGGTAGATAGCGTGTCTCAGCGGGGGTCATTGTCTTACTGGAGTAGTAGACGGGTTGGTGTTCTCGTCCTTCCTGTCGGACAAGCACCGAGCTTATAGCATGCAGAGAGACGGCTAGGTATAGGAACAAGTCATCTTGGTCCAGGGGCGTGACGAGGAGTGGTGTCTCAGAAAGGTAAGTCTTCAACTACTGGAGGGCTCGATCATAGTCTTCTTTCCAATTGAAACTTCGTTGGCTGCCCTTCAAGAGGGCGAAGAATGGTTGGCATTTGTCGGAAGAGCAACTGATGAATCAATTCAGGGTGGCGGCCATGCCTGTTACACGCTGAACATCCCTCTTGTTGTGAGGAGCTGAGAGTTTCTCAATGGCAAGTAGTTGAGCGGGGTAGGCTTCAATACCGCGTCGGGAGACGAGGTGACTAAGAAATTTACCGGAGTTGACAGCGAAGGTGCACTTCTCGGCATTGAGGCAGAGCTTGTGCTTTTTGAGGATTTCCAAGGCTTCGGCGATGTGGGTCAGGTGATCACCGGTGGGCATGCTTTTGACCACCGTGTCGTCAATGTAAGCCATCACGGTGTTGCCTAGATTGGAATAATCGACGCAGACTCGCCACTCGCCACTTGCCATTCTTCTTCTTGACCACTACTGTGTTGGCCAACCACCTGGGGTACTACACTTCTCGAATGGCCTTTGCATTTAGGAGCCGGTTGACCTCTTCAATGACAGCTTCGGAGTGGACCAGGGAGGATCTCCTTGCTCTTTGCACAACTGGGCGTTTGGCTTGGTCAATGTTGAGCTCATGGCAGATAAATGAGGGATCGACCCCGGGCATCTCATATGGGGTCTAGGCGAATACTTCTATGTTCTTGTTGAGGAAGTCAACCATCTCGTTCCGTTCGGTATCACTAAATGAGGAACCAACAGGAAAAAGTGGGAACCATCTTCGGTCATGGGGACGGTGACAAGGTCTTCTACAACTTTCTCGTCGGCTGATCTGCCAACGTCTTCGAAAACTGGGGTCTCGGGAACCTCAATGAGGTTGACCGGGGAAGTTTGCTTACTGCTTCGGACTACATTGACATAACATCTTTTGGCCGCAGTTTGATCTCCATACAAGTCCTCTTGGCGTCCATTAGCACCAATGAAACGGACCACCTGGTGGTAAGTGGAGGTGATAGCCTTAGGCTTATGTAGTCAGGTGCGCCCGCCAATGGAGTTGTATGGGCTAGGAACATCGACCACCACAAACTCCATATTGAGGACCATCGATCTGGCGCGGACGGGAAGAGTGATCATGCCGAGGGGCCATATCGGGGCCCCGTTATGGCCCCTCGGAGGTAGGTATCTGAGAGCGTCAAATCCTTGAACAGAGAATAGTACATGACCTCAGTCGAGCTGCCTTGGCCCACGAGGATGCGTCAGACGTTGAAGGTTTCAATGCGTAGCGTGACCATGAGGGCGTCATTATGCAGAATCTAGACACGGTTGAGGTCTTTCTTGGTAAAGGTGATGGTCCACTTCGAGCCATCGTCGGTTCTGGCGCGCTTTGGCTCAGGACTGACCAACATGACTTGTTTGGAAGAAGAGGCGTCATTCAGCTCAGCACGGATGATAGCCGCGGATAACATGGATCGTTTGAACTTCTTCTTCGGTATGGTTTTCGACACACTGTGCCCGAACCCTGGTTTTCTCGTCGTCGATGAGGTTTCCGAGATGGCCTCCTGCAACAAGTTGCTCCAAGTAGGCCTTGAAGGGTTTGCAGGCAGTGGTAAAGTGACCATGCTCGTTATGGTAACTGCATCGGACGATATGGTTCTTGATTTTCCTTTTCTCGGTGCCGAGTTTTTTGTTTGGGAAAGAGAAGAAAGGCTGATCCTTCACTTGGTCGATAATCTAGTAGATAGGAATGGTAAAGATGGTTTTCTCGGCGTTGAAATCGCTTGGCTTCGGTCCCTTCCTCGAGGATTGCTTGATGTTGTTGACTTGTTTTTTAGGGGTTGAAACAGGTATGGAAGCCGGAGAGGCCTCCGAGGCGGACGCTGTCTTTAAGCTCGTGGGCTTCCCGATGCCCCTCTCAGCTTTGGATTCGATGAGCTGGCACCAGCCTTCGATGCGAGTCGTGAGGTCTTTCATGGAGTTAGGCTTGTGGCAGGCGAGGTCATCGTAGACCTGCTCATCCTGAGAAGTGAGACCGAGCTTTGATCCTGAAGCCGAGATGACACTGTCACAACCTTCTATTTCATTGAACAACTCTTAGTAGCGATCGGCATACTAGTGAAGCGTTTCGTCGTTTCGTTTATGGAGGGCGAGGAGGGAATTGATCTCCTTCTCGTGCTTGTTGCTCATGACGAACCGAGCCATGAAGGCATCGTAGAGGGAGTCAAACGAGGAGATTGACCGGGCTAGGACTTGGTTAAACCATGTAAGGCCCAGGTTCCTGTGGCTGGCAGGGAAAACCTTGCACAAGAAGGCATCGTCTGAAGGTTCATTTCGGAGGAACAGAGACATGACAAGTTTGTATTGTACCAGATGAGTGTACGCATCGATCTTGCCATCGTACTTGGCAAATTTAGGTTGGGTAAATCCCTTTGAGGGTTGACTGAGTCAATGTCTATTGTGAAAAGAGAGGTCGTGAGTCTTTTGAGTCTGGCATCGCGATGAGGTTGGATCGAACGGTCGGAACCGTCTAGACGCTCTGTCGCTGTACGCTTCTTCGGGACAAGCTGATCCAACCTTTCATACTCCTTTCTCTTCGGGATGATGCTTGCCGACTTCTGGGGGGAGCGTTTGTGGCGGTCTCTTTAGTAGCCGTCTCGAGGGGAAGGCTCGATTCGTTCGGTGACTGGGCTTTTGTTATGAGCATCCTTCGGGTGTGAGATGATAGAGCTTTTGGCTCGGGCATTTTTCAGTTGCTTGCGCTAGCCCTTTTTCTGGAACTCTAGGAGGCCGTCGTCTTCCTTGGCAACCCTTGTAAAGCTAGGGGTGGATTCACGCTGCCCCTTGCCGATTCGAACCAAATGAGTGGAGAAGGCGGAGACGCTTCCTACTTCAAATCTCTCGAAGGCGGATGGTTTCGCTCTTAGTTTTTTAGGGGAACAGGAACATTCCCTATGCCACGCACCCCTTTCGGTTCAACCAGCCTCCGTACCTGGTGGCTCGAGACGGTCTTTGACTGAGGGCCGAGATCGAGGCTCCACCAAGTGGCCTCCTTCGTGACTGCGGGGAGGGCTATGATGGCTTTTTCTTCTGTCACGGCTCCGGGAGGAATGAGATGGGGAAATCTGGAGGAGATGCTTGATCTTCGCCAACTCGTCCCGGATGTGCTTGTCTCGTTCCACAACCGTTGTTAGGTCATCGATCTTCTGCTCCAGGTGGCGAATGTAGGTGTGGAGTTCGAAGGGTGGACCTGCGTCTGGTGTCGAGGTTACAGTCTCGATTCTGATGGACATGTGGGTGAAACTCTAGGCGTTGGCTCCGCCGAAGGTCTGGTTATGATCTCCGAGATTGCCGAGCCTGAGGGTGGTGTCACTAGGACGCGGATCTTCAACCACCACCGTCACCGGTTGAGGGAAATTGAACGGAGCTTTTATGAAAGAAGGAAATAAACGTTGAGAAGATGGC
Source organism: Rhododendron mucronatum var. ripense (assembly GCA_019656295.1). Classification (NCBI taxonomy): domain Eukaryota; kingdom Viridiplantae; phylum Streptophyta; class Magnoliopsida; order Ericales; family Ericaceae; genus Rhododendron; species Rhododendron mucronatum. Next base: position 4,072,183 of record BPLT01000006.1, read on the forward strand.
TAAGTCCTCAGCAGAGTCGCCAATTGTAGGGGTTCGATTTGACGGGACCTTGACCGCAATTCGGGTCAGGTTCTGCAACAAGTCACTAAGGCTTGGGTAGCCCAGTGACCCTTCGACGATTAAGTTAGATCTCAGGGGAGGAATTTAGGTCTAGGGTAGAATGACATATCTCTCGAGGTGAGTATCTCTTTGTATTTATAGACCTAGGTTTACTTGACCTCCAAGCTAGCGCATGAAGGGAACGCTCGGGTAATCGCCTTGGGTGACATCATATGTGACGAGTGGACCAAAGCGGTTATGGAGCACATGGCCAGATCTGATCCCAATGATTACGCTTGCCGCATAATCCTCGTGGGCCCCATCTGGTGTAACTACTTCTCTTAGGCGACTTCGGGAACTTTGAAACAGATACACTGCATCCTATTGATAATTACTGAAGTAGGTACAGAAGGCTTGTCACTGAGCACTAAACCGAACAATATATTGGGACCAGTAGCTTTTACCAAGTTGTTGGTTAGACGCTCACGAGGAATCGATTCAAACCAGCCAGCCAGGTTACCGAAACGGTAATCGAGGCCACCACAAATGGTAATTGCTTGTGATAGTGGTTCTACAAACCGTGGCTTAGTAGGTTGGAACCCTCCTTCGGTTGGGCAATTTAAGCTCAACACTGATGGCGCCTTCAATCCTCGATTGAGGTCAGACATGGTAGAAGGTCTTATTCGTTCTGGTCATGGAGATTGGATTGTGGGTTTCCATAGAAAAATTGAGGCAGCTTCTTCTAGTACTATGGTCGAGTGCTGGGCACTTCATGATGGTCTGAAATTAGCTTTGAAGCGTAATTTGCAGGGCATTCTTGTGGAGATAGATTCTATGACTCTAGTTCGCCTCCTTAATGAGAAAGGATCGGGTACTCATGAGTTAAGTAATATTCTTAATGATTGCAGGTTTCTTCTACATTGACTTAAAGGAGTTCAACATGTGTTTCGAGAAGCAAATCAGACTATCGATGCGGTTGTCAAACTTCCTTGTAGTAGTAATACTAGTTCTAATGTTGTTATTGCTTCGTATCCACACTGTTTCGAACAATATTTGTTAGACGATTCTAGGGGAGTTATGTTCCCCAAGACTATGTTTTAGTTTCTTTGTAATATTCCAGTTAATAATAAATAAATAGATAAGCAAACCCCAATTATTACTTTTGTTTTTGATCCTGCAAAGCCCAATTATTTTTGTTTATTTTAGACAAGCAAAGCCCAATTGTTACCAAATAAATTCTACTCCATAAATAGCAGAGCTACTCCAAGGTTTCTTGCCACTTGACGAAACTGCTAGCTTATCCAGCGCAGGATAGGCACATGGAGAGAGAGAGAGAGAGAGAGAGAGAGGATGTTTGCCTCTGCTTCTTCTATTGTCTAACCTTTTATGGGTTAAGCACAGAGAACACATGTAGTAGTTATGAACCCCTAGCTAATATAGTTCACCAACTGACAGAAAGAGCCCAACTAATTTGCATGAAATAAAGAGTTATGTGTTGTTTCATTTGGTTTTTAAACTAGTTAATTACGCGGAAGATTGCCATGCCTTCGAGTTTTTTACTATTTTTAGTCGCCTCCTACCGTACTTTTTTTTTTTTGAATTGATGAAGCGGTTTTTAGTCATCTCCGGAGGAGGGGTTCCTCAACCGTCCATCTGATCGTCCAGCTGGTGAAATGGCTTTCGGCGTGCTCGATTAGCGACCTGCAAAACAGACACGGTACACTATGGGCACTGGCGTGGCTGTCGCCATCGCCCCTCCGATGCCTAAGTCAATCTAGATATGGAGATATTGGACTGAGTATGAGTTTTGTATCGTTTACCATGCGTTACATTACGTTGCGTTGTCCCCTTTGTGAGGTGGAGGTGTGATCTTTATATAGGCATTTTGGGAGGAATCCCTTGGGACCAGGACTCTTAAGTCTCATTCACTCGTGGCGGGTATAGATAGGTGTTGGAGTGTCCTCCTCACCTTAGGACTCCCCTGTCCTTTATAAGGTTTGAGGAGTCCCTTAACCTTTGGACTCTTGTACTTGCTTGTCAGGTTAAGAGTCCTTACAGTGCTGGGACCACTTGGGCTCATCCTTACATGACGGGAATTGGTTGGTAATGGAGTGTCTTCCTTACCTAGGACTTCTTTGATACTTATCAGGTTTAAGAGTTCTCCTCACCTTAGGACTCTTGTGCTTGTCGTTTAAGGTTAGGAGTCCTCGCGGTATACGGATTTCTGTGGTTATCCTTTGTGGACCGTGGCTTGTTCTCTTCTGAGGAGAAAAGGCTTGTGGCTGCTCCCTGAGTTCCCTTCGTGCATGGATCTCTGATGGTTAGCCCTTGGGATTCGCAGCCTCATCCCTTGGGGTGAGATAAGGCCTTGGCTATTCCAGAAAGGGAATAAGAGTTCGAATTTTCTGAGTCCTTTAGACTATACGAACCTCTCTTATGGAGTGTTTTATAAGTTTGATTGGAGGTTTTTCATATTTGCCGAGCTCACCCGGTGAGCTAAGCTCGGTATCTTTCTATGAGCTGTGCTCATGAGCTGGCCTCCACCCTTGGACTGGTTAATAGAGGCTAGCTCTTATAAGCTAGATTCCATATTCTTGGGACTCTAGCTTGAGCCCTTAGGACTGTGCCCATGAGCTCTTTGGTTTGGGCTGACCTTGGGATAACCTTTGCCCCTGGGCTGGTCCATTGAGCTTAGCTCTGCGTCACTGGGTCTCTTACATGGCCCTTCGTGTTGTGCTAGGCTTCCTGGTCTGGGCTGACCTTGGGAGGTTATTTCCTACTTAGACAATCAAGATCCTTTAGATGAACCGGATCTTCTTTTGGAGTAACTTGGTGGCCTGGATAGCTGGGCTAGGTGATGCCATGTCAATTTTTTAATAGTAATGAGGATGACAGGACGATACTACCGCTCACATTCAATCTTAAGCCTTAGCTTTCTATCGTTTATGCTACGCTTTAACCTCTAGTTGAGGTGCGAAGGTCGTACAGTGCACAGGCCATGCTATGTACGGGCCATGCTCAGCCTTTTAACTTGGTTTAGAATTTTAATTTCTTTGTTTGACCCACTTAGTTGTCCAAACTCTATATATCTTTTATGGCTGGGTAAGCTTTGTCGGTTGAATTCAGGCTTGCTTCCAAAGCTCTTTGAGCTAGCCATACTTCCCTACTCACCCAAGTGATAAGGTGTTGGAAAAACAGCTTAACACTTGTAGATTGTGTAATTATTTCATGTAGGCCATTGGTCCTATGACTGGTTGCCCCTTGGGACTTGATTGACTGACAATTTGATCAGCCTTGTCAATGTTTAGTCCCAATAAGGTTTTTATTGGGAAATAGGCCGGAGCCTTGGCGTTGCATTCGACTTAAGAAACGTCGCAGCTAGTGCTGCAGAGCTTCCGTAGATAGGTCTTTTGAGTAGATCTTACCTCTCTAAGAGGTCTTCTTGTCATCAAATGCTGCAATTGATCTCTTTGAGTGAGGTCTTCTATCTGCTGCTTGAAATCTATGCAGTTGTCCGTAGAATGGCCATGGTCCTTGTGGAACCTATAATATTTTCCTCTTGACCTTATGCTCGAGTCGACTCGTAATCTCCCGGTCATTTGAGGTTAGGATCACCTTGGGTTCCTGAATAAGGAATTAACCTGAGTTTAACCTGGTTATGCATGCTGCTTATGGAGACGTTGTCGTCCATATTATCCATTTGGTGATGTAGTCGCGCAACAATTTCCACTTGTCCTACTTTATGGTAAGGAGGTGGGTTGCTGGTTTGCCGGGACACTAGCCATTAGTAACGTGCAAGGCTTTCACTAAGCTCTTTGAAGTTGCTTATGCTACTCTGTTGGAGCATGTTAGATCTCGTGTGTGCGCTTCCCCTTAGTATAACAGGGAAGGCTTGGCACATGACCTCTTTTGGTATTGCATGAAGATGTGTTAAAGATTTGTACATCTTTTAATGATCCACTGGGTACGTGGGACCATTGACCGTTGCCATTTGCGGCATCTCGAACTCCCTTGGGAGTGGGGGCCTTATTATTTTGGCCGTGAAGGGAAAGTCGGTGACTTGGATAACTTTTCCACGGTAGTGGTAGCTTTCCTTTTAACTTGTTTAATCAGCCCCTCAATTTGGGTTTGCCTCCATAGAAGGGTGATGAATCAGCTTTGTCGTCAGCTTTGACCTCTTCTTCTTGTTGGATCTCTACTGTCTTATTAATATGCAACTAATAGGAGGTTGAGTCCTTGTAGGACTGTATCTCGTAGATTCCGGATTACCTCTTTGAGGTTTTGAAGGGTCCCGCATCAGAGATGTTTTGTACTTATCTTGTTGGTGGAGTCCTTTATTCCTTAGGATTTGGGTCTTTCCTTATCCCGTTGGGATATCTTTATCGGAATAAGTATATTGCAAGAATAATATTACGAATATTACTCTTGCTCGTATAGCTAAGGTCTAAAGCTGGTCCTTGGACCACATAACAGCTTCGTCTAAAGAGCGGAGCTAATCTGCTCTGAGTCTCCTTTAGGTAGGATTTCCTAAAGAGGACCAGATAAGGCTGGTTTATACTCTCCAGGTCTGTGGTTCTTGTAGTGCTGCCCTTCTTAGGTCTACCATACTTATCAAAGGGCTTCTTAGGAGAGATTTTTGATATCTTTAGATGTGGCTCGATCGCCTCTTTTCGGGATCAGTGTTACTTTCCTCTTTTGTTCTCTAGATGGACTTTCGTCTAAATTAGCGAGTTATTTGTTTAACTCCCCATTCATTGGTCTTGCCCGTTAACCCTTGGGTTAAAACTTGCAGTTGATCTTGCAAGGGTTCGATTACTCCTTGCATAGTATCAGCTTGTTTCTGTTAGGCGGTGAACGCTGCTAGATAGAATCACCGTGGGTGAGGTGTCCTTCTGGTGACTTTCTGGAGGCGATGGAGCACGACTCTTTAAAGCCGTTAATCGAGTATCCATTGTGGAAACTGTTCATCGTAAAGGGTTGAGAGTGATATCTAGTTTCCCACAGAAGGAGCCAACTGATGAAGCGGTTTTTAGTCACCTCCTGAGGAGGGGTTTCCTCAATCGTCCATCTGATCCTCCAGCAGGTGAAACGGCTTTCGGCGTGCTCGATTAGCGATCTACAAAACAGACACGGTAAACTATGGGCACCGGCGTGGCTGTCGCCATCGCCCCTCCGATGCCTAAGTCAGTCGAGATATGGAGATATTGGACTGAGTATGAGTTTTGTATCATTTACCTTGCGTTATGTTGCATTGCCCCCTTTGTGAGGTGGATGTATGATCTTTATACAGGCATTTTGGGAGAAATTCCTTGGGACCGGGGCTCTTAAGTCTCATCCTCTTGTGGTGGGTAACTGGGTATAGATAGGTGTTGGAGTGTCCTTCTCACCTTAGGACTCCCCTGATCTTTATCAGGTTTGAGGAGTCCCTTCACGTTTGGACTCTTGTATTTGCTTGTCAGGTTAAGAGTCCTTACGGTGCTGGGACCTCTTGGGCTCATTCATACATGACAGGAATTGGTTGGTAATGGAGTGTCTTCCTTACCTAGGACTTCTTTGATCCTTATCAGGTTTAGGAAATTCTCCTCACCTTAGGACTCTTATGCTTGTCGTTTAAGGTTAGGAGTCCTCGCGGTACACGAATTTCCGTGGTTATCCTTTGTGGACCGTGGCGTGATCTCTTCTGAGGAGATAAGGGTTGTGGCTGCTCCCTGAGTTCCCTTCGTGCATGGATCTCTCATGGTTATCCCTTGGGATTTGTAGCCTCATCCCTTGGGATGAGATAAGGACTTGGCTATTCCAGAAAGGGAATAAGAGTTCGACTTTTCTGAGTCCTTTAGACTATACGAACCTCTCTTATGGAGTGTTTTATAAGTCTAATTGGAGGTTTGTCATATTTGCCGAGCTCACCTGGTGAGCTGAGCTCGGTATCCTTTTATGAGCTGTGCTCATGAGCTGGCCTCCATCCTTGAACTGGTTAATAGAGGCTAGCTCTTATAAGCTACATTCCATATTTTTGGGACTCTAGCTTGAGCCCTTAGGACTGTGCCCGAGAGCTCTTTGGTTTGAGTTGACCTTGGGATGACCTTTGCCCCTGGGCTAGTCCATTGAGCTTAGCTCTTCAAGCTAAGCTCTACGTCACTGGGTCTCCTACATGGCCCTTCGTGTTGTGCTAGGCTTCCTAGTCTGGGCTGACCTTGGGAGGTTATTTCCTACTTATCAAGAACTGTCAATAAACTCTTCATTTGGTAAGATTAGGGTTCAAACCCCACCCCTACCTCCTTCCCTTCGGATAATTATGATTTTTATGGCTAAAAAATAAAAAAGAATGGAGTCCTGTGTTGTTACAGTTAAACAAAGAGTAAGTTATGGCAAGTGGCGGATTTACTTTGAGGCAGGCACATGGGAATATGTGCCCCCACTCGTAAATATGAAATTTTACTAGCGCCTTAGTATTTATCTTTATTATGGTAGCATTCTTAAGAGACCTTTGATCCAATGGTATCAGAAAGTGCACTTAGGTGCTAAGAGTGAGAATGTCAAAATTTCAACTTCTCCTTGAAGATGCTAGTCTAACAATTCTAACTTTTGCTGAGCAAAGGAAAAAAAAAAAATCTTATTAGAAAAGAGTTGGAGGTTTTTAGTCATATCTTCCTAATTATTAGTTACATTAATTAGGACTTTCAATCACATATTACGTATTGTTTACGAAAATTTAGTTCCATTTTAAGAAGTGCACTCCCTTCGCTAGCTAGGGGTTGGGATGGTGGCCCCCAATATTATTGGTTTTGGGCCCATGGCAACTTGGGCCTGGGCAAATGGACCAGCCCTTCCAGTTGGAGGAAATCGTCAACCAAACTAGGAAACCAACCATTTTAGGGGATCGATGGTCCCGGACTAGCACATCACTTCTGGTCTCCTCTCCTCCATATCGAAAAGGATATTGGTACAGATGAAAAATCTGTACCAGACAGAATAGATCCGTTTTGGGTCTCAAAAAATGATCGGAACTGCTCATTTTATTTAGAATATATATTTTAAAGTCTCTGTAAAAATTCAGCTAAATCCGACTCCAAGAAAGGTGTTTACGAAACATCCTAATTTGCTTCAGAATTTGGGCCTGTATTCTAGAACAAAGTTGGATGTTTTGTAAATCCACTTAACGATGTCGGATTTAGCTAAATTTTTGCAGTGACTTTAAAATATATATTCTAAACAAAATGAGCGATTCCGATTATTTTTTCGAGACCCAAAATGGATCTGTTCTGGCTGGTACAGATGAAAATCTGTACCATTAGCAGGGCTCCCTCCATATTTGTCTGGTTTAGAAAGTCTGTCCACACAGACGAGATTTGTGCACAGATTTTAATACGAGACCTATTACGGGTCCCACACAATTAACCTGAATCGTTTATTAAATTTAAAACATTTTTCAAAGGTACAAGCAAAAAATCTACTAAATCTGATACTTATAAACCATCAACCGAACAAGGAATTAAACCCTTGAAAAAATATTTTACGTTTTTTGAATGACTTAAATCATTTGTGTAGGGCCTGTGGTAGGTCATAGAGCGAAATCTATGGACAAATCGGCTTTGTGCGGCAGCGTTCTGTCTGGTTTGCCACTTAAGACGAAATAAAATTTGATGTCCCGCCGTTTGCTATCATATTAGAAGAAAGTGGGCCATATATTTTGTTCCAGTGAGTCAAGATGTACGAACACGATGAGTGTCTATATCAAAATTGATGTGGTCCGGTTGTGCATGCGCAATGGGAACCATTACCACACTGAGGCGATCCGGTTAACAAAAATAAAAAAAAAAAAATTTAGCTCAATCGAATAATTACAATTGTGCTTGATCTAAAAATTTAGCTAAATTGGAACGTTAGATCACCCAGTTTAGTCATTTGATTCAGTTGATTTCTACATAACCATTTGCAGAAATATTTAAAAATTAATGAACCATTCCGAAGTGCACTACTACATGATTGGATCTAATTTTGACCTGGAACAATTTCAAAGTAACTAACGGGAATAACTCACCGTCAAGTGCACTTCAAGACATGCGTAATTTATGGATGAAGTGAACCATTCCCACAATGATGTATTGGTAGCCGTCTCCCTCTCACTAATGAATTTGCATAAGTCTTATCTGTTTTTTTTATCCTATAAAATAGAGAATCGTCATTTTTTAATTTATTTGTTTTCATTTTTCACGATTTATGAGAATTTTCAAGATTTTACTAATTTTTTAATATTTTTTTTGGTTTATGTGACGCGAAGAACAAAGAAAGTAAGAAGTAAGAAAAAGCACATGCAATAGTTTAACAAATATTTTACTTTTTCCTTATTTTTTTCATTTTCTCTGTGCAAGAAGAAATTACATTGGCATCTTATTTAGAAAACTTATTTAGATGTCCATCATAATAGTTTTGAATGCTTATATTCCCATTCTCGAAATGCTTTATTGCCCTATTATACCCCTAGTTATATGTTAATATAGATATTGTGAAAAATAATACTTGCTAGGATACAAACAGTTGTCTTGGTGCTTTGGTCCTTGTGAACTATACGTTACCAAAAAAAAACTTGCTAGGAAAATTTGTTAGCATCAATATATAACAACTGAACACAAATTAAGTTGCCAATTAAATGTATGCAAATTGAGAGTTAATTTGGCTTATTAACCTTTTTGGTACTAAAAGTATTAGCTTCGTTTTATTTTCGTTCCCAAAGTAAACATTGGAAACATTTAGTCCCAAACGTTTCAAATTTGTACCAATCAAGTCCCCGAGTGGGAACGCCGTCAGCCCCAACGTCAAAATGAAGGGCACCCTCGTAATTTCCCCTTTTATTTTTACTTTCACTTATCCTCCTCTTTCTCCCTCCTCCATCTCCTATCATCTCTCCCTTCTCTCAAATTCTCCCTCTCTCTCACTCTTTCCAACCTCCCTCGGGTCTCGTTTGTGATCCGAATCCCCTGTTTCCCAACACCCCTCGGGTCTCTTTCTACGATCTAATAAACCTCTTATTCACCCTCTATATTTATGTTCGATGTATATGTAACCACTCCTCTGTTTATGTCATTTGACGACTGTGCTTATTTATTGTCAATTGATTCCTAGCTGAAATCGCCCTCCACCACAGAAGTTCATTAGAGAGAGAAAGAGGAAGAATTTGTTCGAGGAATAACTTCTTCAATTTGTTTGTTTACTCTTTCAGAGTAATCAAAGCTGTAAATAAAGTGATATTTCAAAGTAGAATAGGTGATATTTCAGAGTTAAACTCCAGCCGAATTCGAGGTAAATGCTTGATACTCCAACGATTGCATTTTGAATTTGAGGGCGTTCAAATTTGGGGATTTAGCAGATTTGGGGTTAGGGTTTAGATTGCGACTTCGGGTTATGGTTAGGGATTGTGGTGTTCGGTGTTGGTGTTTTACCGTGGTGAGGGTATTTCTGCAGAGGTGTTGGGCGGCTCCTGGTGGTGGGGATTGTGGTTTAACAGTGGTGGTGTGGTGTTCGGCAATGGAGGTGGTTATGGGTGAAAGATGGCGGTGGTGGTATGGGGGAAGGGCAGCAGCGAGAGAGAGAGAGAGAGAGAAAAGAGGGAAGAGGAGAGGAGGAGAAGAAGAAAGGAGGGGAGGGGAGGGGAGGGGAGGGGAGGGGAGGAAGATAAAGATGAGGGTGGTGGCGGCAATGGTAGCCATGGCAGCGGTGGCCGACTGGCCGTGGTTGCCGCTGCACTTCTTTTTTTAACTTTCTCAACAGAAATTTGGGTTGGACGAAATGACAAAGGTGCCCTTCATTTTGACATGGGGCTAACGGCGTTCCCACTCGGGGACTTGATTGGTACAAATTTTAAACGTTGGGGACTAAATGTTTCCAATGTTTACTTTAGGGACGAAAATGAGACGAAACTAATACTTTGAGGACCAAAAATGTTAATAAGCCGAGTTAATTCATTGCTTATCATCAAGTAGCAAGGGGCACTTCCACACTCGGAAAAACAAAGAATCACTTTAGCCCCTATTACTAGAAAATACGATGCGATAATAAGAAGCTAAGGAGCTTGACATGATATCTATTTATAACGAGAATTTTTGAAAAACCATAAACATGGTAGACTGATGATACAGTGTTGTATATATATGCATATATATCGTACATAACATAATCTTAATTAAATCAAAAGTTTGTATAAATCCATCACAGAATCAAGTTTTCATTTTGTCAATTAAAACATCATCGAAAATTAATGCACTATGTAACATATTTCAAAAGACCAATACTCAAAATTACTCAAAAGGTACGTAGTTGCATCCCATCAGAACTAAAAACGAATCAAACATCTATCTTTAATTTTAACTAATTATTTTATAAACACAGACAAAAAATGGAATTAATACATCTTCAAATTACAACATTTGAATGTAATTATAAGTTCACATGACAAGGGGCGAATAGGTAAATGCCTACGTTGTTGTTCTTTTAAGTATCATTTATGTGTCACATGCATGTAATTTATTAAGTAATTTAATTCAAAATGGTAATATATCACACATCCAATGCTCATTGAAATGAATGTTGAATATTGTCTGGTGTAATTATTGTGCATGAATGTCAAAGTTCGACAGAATATATATATAATACACACACACTTCTCGATCATACACATCTAAGAAGGATGTGATATGTCACTTCCTTAAATGTGTATGATCGAGGTACGCTATATATTCAACTAGCTAATTCGGCCAGGGCAAAAAAAATGTTTGAAAGTACCATTCAACTAATTCGGCCGGGGCAAAAAAACCTCATCATGGAAACCACTCCTCTAATGTATATATTGTGGTTCAATCACATTTTTGTTTCTCAAGCATGCCCCCTCTACAATGGCCGGCTTGCACATGGCTCACACTACTCATGATTGGCTCTGACTGAATAACTTCCTGTACGTCAAGAAATTAATATAGTTACAGACAGCTATTAATTTCTTGACATAGACAAATTAAGTTAGAGAAGAAAATGAAGAATGGCTAAGCCACTTCTTAGGGGATTTTTCGATGTGGTCCAATTATATGTCAGCAATTATAATGTAAGGGCTATCAATAGTTAAAAAGGCATAGAGAACCATGTGTAATGATAACTCTTGATATTATAGACATGATACCGTTAAACATTTGTTCTCACTGCAAAATAAAACTTCAAAAGAATTTATAACGGATCTGTTGAGTTGAGTTTTGACTAGAGAGCAAGTTATCGATCATTGAGGGGAATAAGATTAGGGCCTTTTAATTAAAAGTAGCCTCCGCGGAAACCCAATCCTAGTTGACGTACTGGAGATCTCGAGATCTAGATTCAATAGGGACAACCAAGTGGCAGATGAAGAGATATTTCTAGCTCCAACTCATTCTTATTGAAAACAGTTCTCCAGCTCACTCTTAATTAAATCAGTTCTCTCGATTAGCCACTAGAAAAAAATAAGTAGTATATACAATTCACATTTTTTCTCTAATTACAAAAATTCTGACTATGTCCTTGATTACAACTATGTGTATTTCTAGTTCTCACATCACGTGTCTGAATTTCATAATTCAGATTCTTCTTCTTGCCCTTTTTCTTGATTTAATTATATCAAAATTCCCAACAATCAATTTGGCTTAAGTTTATACGTGGTTTTGTAGCTAGCTGGATTGGTTGATCTTTGATTAAGCTTTAATTGAGCAGTAAAACCTTAATGCCCTTTTTCATGCTAGAATTTCCTTCGCAAGATGCTTTTCTTCCACTTAACGCACGTGCAGCCTTTTACAACAATTATGAAGGATAGATAGTGATCGATACTAGTGAAAGTAAATTAATGATGGGTAATTTATTTAGTTTACCTAGCGAAACTTGGTGCTGCTTTGTTTGCTTCCTATCTTTGAAAAATATTTTTGATGTAATGAGTAGAGATAGATAAATAGCGAAAATTATTGAAATTCGTGTAGGAGAAAAATATTTTTCTCAAAGATGGGAAACGAACGAAAAATTTGTTTTTCTTTTCTTTTATTTTTTGGTGAAGTCGGGTGCGACAATTAAAGCATTTTGGGTTGATATGTCAAAAGTGGAAATAATAGCTGTACTTCATTCTACATTTTCAAGCATTTATCAATACGACACCACATCGTGATTACGCATTTTAGTGTTTTTTTTTCCTTCTAAAAAAAAGTTACTTTTGGTTAATGAATGAGAAATCTTTATTCTCCACATCTCCATAATATTCCAGAAACCCCCTCCCCCCATAAGTCTAGCATATAGTATTGAAACTGTTTAACTTCCTTCTAGCTAAACCATTCAAAAGTATGTAGAACATTCTCTAACATTTGAGACCATTTTAAAATACTCTACAACATTCTTAAACCTTCCGACATTGATCAGCCGACGCTCTACTTAAAGTAGCTTCCCTCTTTGCTTTGTCTGCTTTATTTTGTATTTGGTTGGGTTTAAGCATAACTGATAATGTTCTTCTGGGAGTAGGCTATTGGCATTGATTTCTTGTCGAAGACAATGTATCTTGCCACTTGTTGTCGAGTTATCAATAATTTTATTGCCGATCAAAAAAAAAAAAAAAAATAGTTTCATGCTAAATCGTGTTGTCAAGAAAATAAATTTACCTCGTGATGAGGTAGACAGAAGACTAAATGGGACGCCCTGACTTTTATTTTCTTATCTTTAGTTTTCCGTTTAGAAATTTGACTTTTATTATTGGGGTCGGTATGCGGTAATGGCATTATTGTGGTTTTGGAGGTGTAAGATTTATTTTAGTGAGTTCAGTTGTATAAGTTTACTAATTTATATATATAGTGCGGGTGGATAGTGTCATTATCTTTATTTATTATTTAGAATGTTATAACAATCCATTGGCTATAAATGTGGGTTTTGGTTAGTCTCTCACACATACACGTACGTTGAATTATAGGTTAGGGTTTTGGATCTGGAAAGAAATTAAATAGGGGTATCTAGAGAGAGAGAAGTGGCTGTCAACGTCCACGATTTCCTCAACTTCTCTCAAAGGTAAACTTGCTGTAATATTCTTTCCATTATATTAATTTTATTGCTGGTCGCTTTTGGTCATGGGCATTGGTAGACTATTGAGCGAGATGTGCTTGGAGGAGTCCTGTGTGGCGTGGTTTTGTGTCTTGGCGGTGGTAGTTCAATGCAAGTGGTGTGTGGTGCATGGTGAATGGAGGTTTTTGCAATTTCAAATAGTTTAATTGTTAGTATTGGATTAGATAGTAAAAGGGAGGAGTTTGGGATTTATGCAATTGGTGGATCCAATGGGAGTTACGCGTGGAATTAAGTGGGTTGGATTTCAGAGATGATTTTGGTTGGTAATTATGGCCCTGATGAGTTAGACTTAGGAAATTTACTTGTAACAATACGGTAATACTATTTTATAGGGTTACTAGTAATCAACTGCGATTTATTTTTGTAGCAGGTTAGTCTCATTTTGCATTGTTCGATTGCATTAGCTTTGGACTCAGGTGAGTAGTTAAGTATGTTACGTATTTCTGAAAGATCCCTGTGTCACTTAAAAGTATTTCCTTTAGAAATTTATATAAATGTTATTCGGAGACTCAAAACTGTATATAAGTTCTATAAAGTGGCATGCGATGAATTTTCTGAGATCAATTGTTAATATTCTTTTTGGTGAGAACTTGTTGGATATTAATGGGAAAATTTATTTCTCAAGTCCAGGAAAATTATTCCTCTTCGTGTTGGTGACCCTGGCCATTGAGAAAAAGACCGTGTTAGGCCGGTGACCCCAATGCTCAACGGCTTTCTTTTGCCGAATCGTCTTGGGGAAAAGTACCATGGGCTGCCAACCCTGGTGACTCTAAGTTTGGTATTGGATCCAATTTTGATGAGATTTATTTTGGCCATAGTACTATTTGATTGTGGTTTTCCATTGTTGATGGAGTTAATGCTGTGATCACCATCAAAAATATTTATTGGTTAAATGCTTCATTGATTAATTTGTTATTCTACTGGACACCACGTATGCCAAATTATGTTTAATAGTAAATTATTTTCATCCCCGCTTTCAACTTTATTTAATATACATACTTGCTATTCACTGAGCTCGTCAGCTGACGGATTTTTATCCAACTTATTTTCCTGGCAAGTTGACGATTTAGGCAAGGACTCTGGTGGCATCTTAGGGATTTCTTTTTATTAACCTCCATAGGATTTTGCATTTAGTATAAAGATTTTAATCATCGCTTCCGCACTTTGTATAGCTTTTGAGTAAAATGGGATTACTATATTGTTGGCGGTAAATTTTTATTGGCTGATTCATGGGATGGTTTTGCCCCATGTTTATGATTGGGATTTATTTGACTTTGGATTTATTTAATAAAAAAATTATTATTGTTCGACAACTTATTTTTATTCTAAGCTACGTGTTCCATGAGTTGGCCTTGTAGTACACGGCCGGTCACTTCCATTTTCAGGGTGTGACACTAAACCTTTCGTTGGTCGTTTCAATGTAATTGCCTTCTCGTTTGGATAGGCTATCCTTCATCCAGAGCAAGATCGAGTGTTAATAGTACAAAAACGCTATTGTTGGCTGCAAAACCTCTGGTATTACTTTGCATTATTGGCTGCAAAAATATCTTTTTTTATTTTTTACATTTGTCATAATTCTTGTAAGAATAATTTTGAATGAACGAAAACAGGTGCCAGATTATGCTCTATACTTGTCCGTGGGACATCAACCAAGTATGCGTATTTGTGTTGACAAATTCTAAGGATATTACGCTGCTTGGTTTTTCATGTTTTGTAACATACTAGCTAAATAATGTAGGTCGTTTGGTCGCTTGTGGTGGGATGAATTTGTGCATACTGTAGTAACAAGAGCAGAACCTCACAAATTATTTGGATAGTGTCCTTCATCCAAAGCAAGATCGGGTGTTAACTGGTCGTGAAAACGTTCGGTTACAATAGTTCTCCGACTAGTACAAACTATGTGGAGATGTCAAAGAAAGGCTATCCTTCATCTAGAGCAAGATTGGGTGTTAAAAATTTGTGAAAACGCTCGATTACAATAGTTCCTCTACTTATACAAAGTATATAGGGATGTCAAAGAAAGGTATCTGATCAATTTCTTCATTTGTATCTTTTGTTTGATTGAATTTAGAAATTGATAGGAAAAGTAGAGGTATCGGATGAGGCTAAAAATTGACCGAGATCTATGAAATTTGATAGGACCTTATTTACTACATGTACAAATAAATTTATGCTTATGAATTGTTACTGTATTAAGATGGTTGAACCGTTTAATAAAAAACTGCTCGGATCAAGCCCTTTCCAATCAATTTTTTTGCTGATTTCTCGCGAGTACCCTTAAAATCACGTTTTGATCACTTTGAGCGGCTCGGATCGTCGAGATTGGCTCAGAAAAGGGGAGTCCCGCACGGTAAGGCCGTGCGGGATCTCTCATTGAATCCGGACTATATATATATAGTCCACACCGTCCGCACCGTCCACACCGTCCGCACCTCCCTTTTCCGATCGAATTTCGATGATCCGAGCCGCTCAATGTGATCAGAATATATATATATATATACACATATATATAGATGCACTTTTGGCCATTTCCTCCCTCCGACCATAGTTATGAATACCGTTCCATACCGGCCAGTACGTACGTACCATTTTGACAAATAACCGGTACCTTAACACCCCAATTCCGTTTCGGATCCAACACCGGTCCTTACCGCACGGTACCAGCCTTTTCGGGAAATACCAGCCGAGACAAGGTTACCGAAAATCCCGGCCGGAATTTTGCAGAGCATTTTTTTTTTTTGGAACGTTTAAAAAAAATTACATATTTTTTCTGGAAAAAAAAGTTGTCCATTTCAGAATTTTAGCAAAACATGGGCAAGGCTCAAATCCCGAATTTGCACCGCTCCTGCGCGCGAATAACTCGTGACGAGCACCCGGTTAATTGGTTTCCAAATCAATTTTTCCAAATTGCCTTAGGCCACGGCCCATTTTTCCGAGCGCGCGAGGCCTTTTCTTAGATCTTCATTCACAAACCCACTAGTTTGCAAAGTCATTTAAGATGGAAAAAAATTTTGTAACTAGACAATGTGGGATAAGAGGCAAACACATAGGTATTTTATGATGAATTGCATAGTATGGAGGAGTTTTTTGAATTATAATTATTATATATATTGTAGTTGAGGTAAATCCGAAACGGTATTCGGTATTTGACCGGCACCGATATGCACCGTACCAATAGAAAAACCAGTACCTTGGCTAGTACGATATTCAGAACATTGCCTCCAACCACTCCACCCTACCCACGATATCTTTTGAACAAGTTGTCTTCTGCAGACAAGTCCACATTGACCCAAACCTCCACCATTGCAAAAAAAAAAAAAAAAAAGGGCGATACTGACAAAATAGTTGTCATTGAGCTGTTACTAAAAATGTGTTGCTAAAAAATTTTAGTGACAGTTTTTCACCTATAGTAATAGATAGTCGCTCAAAATTTTTTTTTTTCATCTCTCCTCAAAATCCAATAGACAGCCCCACACACCCACACTCCAACACAACTGGGTTTACTAGATAAAAATATCTTCCTCTGTTCTCAATCAACACAAAATTATCCCCCAACAGCACAAATCAGAAACCTTGGCACGTAAAAGTACTGCTTTTGATGGGTCACATGAAGGAAAAAATTTTCAGTGCCGAGCGGGTACCACGTGGTGCTCGCTCAGCCATCCGAGCCGTCCATTATGTGTATGGACGGCTCAAATTTGGAGAGAGAAGAGGAGAAAGTGTTAGAATGAGAGGAAAGAATGTGTTTTAATCCGAATCATCCAAAAATGTGTCGGACGGCGCCACGTCGGCAATACCCGCTCGGCACTGAAAAATTCCTCCCCATGAAGAGAATTCGAAAGTGGTGTGTTTCTTTTTCCAAGATACTGATGTTTTGGGTGGGAAAATTGAATGCCAGATTCTAAACAGAAATAAGGAATGGAGGGAAATTGAAGCCTCGTTAATAAATTCATTTCTTGTGCTACAACTTGGGTTTCAATTAGAGGAATTTTTTGGTCAAAGTGTATACACAGGGTTGACATGGAAACAAATTTCAAAATACAAGATTCAGTTTGTTCAATTTAAAACATGAAGGACCAAAGTGAACATTCACTTAAAGTCGAAGGGATATAACAAAAATTTTGCCTTCAAAAAATGGTATTTAACTATTTATTGACATGGCAGTTTTGGTCTTGCAGTACTGCCACTCACCCTGTTCATACAAGCTTTTGACGGGTGCGGCAATTCGCAGCCACGTATTTTCTCCCACAGCCCGTTAAAAATTTTCAATTAGACTCAACAGTTAGTTACCGAAATTGAGATACATTTTCAACATCCAGTTACCGAAATATGATATTTTTTTCAACAGCTATTTATCAAAAATGCATGTTTGGAAGTTGTCTACCGAAAATTGAATATATTTTCGACATATAGTTACCGAAATATAATCTTATTTTCAATAGCTATTTACCGAAATGTTATTTATGATTTTCAACAACCACTTACCAAAATATAGTGGGTTATGAGAGAAAATACGTGGCTGCGGATAACCGGCCCCGCTTTTAATTGGCTCTTTGTATTGTTAAGACTCAGTCAAATGTTTTCTTTCTTTCTTTTTTTTTTATTATTATTCTTTAGATTTTTAATCCCGACTCGCTATACAAGAAAGACAATTGATGGGGATATAAAACAAAAAGACACAACAAGGCCAAGTTTAAGCATTTCTTAACTACTTTCGTCTCAACATTTTTGTTGTTTTCCATTAGATCGATTTTGAATTTTGGGACTTTTTAGAGTAAAAGTGTCTGAAAAAAATATTTGAAAATTGCACAAACCCGCTCAGATATACATATCAGAAACCCCTGCCAAAGGATCCATACCATTTGTAGTTTCACATTTCCTAAATTCCTAGTAATGCAAAAATCTCTGGAGGCACATTCCAAGCTAGCTACCCTACGTGCAGTACACACACACACACACACACACACACACATATATATATATATATATATATATATATATATATATATATATATGCGCGTACCGTGTGGGAAAGGGGAGTCCCGCATGGTAGCACCGCGTGGGATCCCTCATTGGATCCGGACTGTATATGTGTGTGTATATATTTATGTGTGTGTATATCCCGGGATTAATTGAGATGCATGTAATGTAATCTGGCATGAACACCTCAATTTTCAAAAAACCAAAAAAGCATGCACTGCTGGTTCAAATCTGTATAATTTGTATACGCCAAGAGGAGTCCAGAGCTCCCATTCAAAAACGAGTCAATTCATGAGAACAAGAACGCCAATTTAAGTCCTAGAACTCTCTACCTATAGTGAAGGTTTTCAAATAGGGATACGTATCGTGTATCGGTTTTATAATTTTTTGTATCGTATCGGGATACGTATCGAGTATCGTAAGATACGGTAACAAAAGTTAATTTACACTAATTAATCATAAATACATTGCAATAAACTACAAATTGATAGGACATATGAAAAAGAAAAAGCATTTAGGATGCAAAATAACACATCTTAGGCCATCTAAAGTGTTCCAAAAGGGTAAGGTGTACCAAAGGGATATTGGGATAAACAAATACAGTGCTCTGTGAAGTGTGGACTGTGGACTGTGATAATAAAAAAAAAAAAAACAAATTTAGTGCTCTGTAGACTGTGATAATCAAAAAAAAAAAAAACAAATATAGTGCTCTGTTTTTGTTGTCTCTTAGTGGGATAATAAAATACAGTGCTCTTTGGACTGTGATAATCAAAGAAAACAAACAAATATAGTGCTATGTGGACTGTGATAATCAAAAAAATATATATATATATATATAGTGCTCTATTTTTGTTGTCTTTTAGTGGAATGAAAACGGGACTTGCTTCACTTATTTTAATGGAGTAATAGTCCCAAGAAAGAGATTTCAAAACAGGGGAAAAAAAGTCGGTGGAAGACTGGTAGGTGAACATGAATAATGGAGTCAAAAGACTCAAAACACAAAACCCCACTCAGTGGGCTTTTACTGTATACACACACAATATATATATATATATATATATATATATATATATATATATATATATATATATATATAAAGCCATAAAGGGTCGGTGCTGTCTGCTGTCTGCTTCTACTGTGTATGTATGTATATATATATATATGTTACACACACAGACACACTACTATAGAAAGCAACAAAAACAGAGCAGTAGAGCACCCACTTTATCCAAAAATAAAGAACAGAGAGCACTGAACCTCTCCAGAACCAGATTTATGAAATTTCAGAAATCGGACCAAAACATACCTCTCGGCTCTCAGTCAACAACTCAACGGCAAGAGCAAAGCTTTCAGAGATCGAAGAGATATCGAAGAGTAGCAGTCGGAGAGAGATCGGAGAGCAAAGCTTTCACCGTCGATTGCATCACAGACTCGTCGTCGTCGTTGGAGAGTGGAGTCGACTAGGGCTCAGGAGTCGCCCATGGTGTATCTCGGTGGGTAAAAGAGTTAGGGTATGGCCCGTACGAGATTAAAGTTGAATCGGGGGTTTAAAAAGGTAAGTTCTTACTGTGTTCGAAAATCGGACGATACAACCTCGTCTCCCGATACGTATCGACTCGTACGATACTCCCATCGTAGCGTACGTTTTCTGTTCAAATACGGTTCGTCTGTCGATACGTATAGATATACATACAATACGATACGTAACGTACGATACGTATCGCGTATCGTACGATATTGACAACACTTCCCTCATTGGATCCGGACTGTATGTGTGTGTGTATATATTTATGTGTGTGTATATCCCGGGATTAATTGAGATGCATGTAATGTAATCTGGCGGAACACCTCAATTTTCAAAAAACCAAAAAAGCATGCACTGCTGGTTCAAATCTGTATAATTTGTATACGCCAAGAGGAGTCCAGAGCTCCCATTCAAAAACGAGTTGGCCCTGTTCTTCTAAAAAAGCCACTGGCTTTCCCTCCAAAAATGAGCCAAATAAATCCACATAAAAACGAAAATAAGCCAATAAGCCAATTGTTTTGTCTTTATTAAAAAAAAAAGGATTTCGGTCAAAAATTTTTACTTTTTAGATTCCTCTTGACATGAGGATGCAATAATCCCCAAAAAATTGACAATAAGCCAAGTTATATGAAAAAAATTTGAATAAAGACAAAAAATAAGCCACTTTGACTTATTTGTCCGAACACAGCCTCAATTCATGAGAACAAGAACGCCAATTTCAGTCCTAGAACTCTCTACCTATAGTGGGTCACTTTTTTTCTATCTACATCACGGAGCAGGCATTAGGATTTTCGTCACTGAAAAGCTGAGGCGCGTATACTAGTCCTGGTGGATGGATCTGGTAATACCAGCAGGGGTTAAATTTTTCGCAATCTTTTTCCTTTTCCTTCTCGTCTTCTTTCTTCTCTGGTGGTGTTTGCTTCACAATCACTGCATGTTTGCCTGCCTTTTTGTGGATGTACTCCACTAGCTTCTTTGTTTCAAATGTTCCTTTGACAGTCACTTGTGCGTTCTTCATGTCTGTCTCCACTGTGTGAACTTCTGCATTCATAAATTTACAAGCACAAGTTCACTTTTCTTGAATTTTAATTTGACGCTCGGTGTTGAATTCATGGCACCAAACAGAAAAACAATGCAGAATATATTGAAATAAAACTACACGCAAATCAGTAACAATACTTATAGTTCACTAGAATGAAGTTGCGCTCTATATTACCAATGTTGGTTGGTGAAAACAAGATTACATAACGAATAGATTACAAATGAAATCACTGAGTATCTGTTGGAAATTGACTAGAATTCCTAAATTGACTAGGATTTGTTTTCCTATTCGGTTTAGGTTTGTTTAGTGTTTTTCTATAAATAGGGACCTTGGGGGTTCCTAGGGTTATGGTCTTTTGTTCAACGGCTTAGATATTAGGGTTTTGTTCATCTCTTAAGGTTCCACCAAGGGTTTGTGCCTCCCTTTTGGGTTCCACCAGAGATTTGTCCCTAGATATCTGTTTGGTGCTTCAAGTAGAGTTACGGGTATAGCCGGCTCTTTATTTCTCTCCCCGTTTATAGTGAATCCTCTTGCTCTTTTTCCCGTGGAGTCTTGCTTTGTGCTTGAACGGAACCATGTATATCCTTGTGTTCTTGTTTATCGTTTGTTGATTTGTTATATTCTCAATTTCATGTTCGGCACAACAGTATCATTCATCAATTCAGCTAAATGCATGGCCTCATTAGGAGGAGCCGTAGAAACAGTCATTCTCTTCAGTTTGAAAAGTGTTCAGGTGATCCCAAGACAAAACTTGATCCCGAAAAAATAAAAAATAGAAAATCCCTTACACCAATAGTTTGGGGAGTTCAAACTGGACAGGGTCTAATTCCAAAAAAGGTGAAAAATGGACAGGGTCTCATGCGATATACTATTACATTACAATGGTGGTATTGTAACTATTCATGATTTTGAAATTAGATTTTTATATTCATGGGGAAAATTGGACTTGTTTGGAACTTACTTAAGTTTCCCAAAGTGTGATTTCAAATAAATAACTGAAAGGGGAAGAACAGAGCAATTTATAATATATAACATAGAATAGAAAAAGAGGAAGGAAAAATGAAAAGAACATGGAATAAAAATAATTTTCTGCGTAATTCAATAGGTTATCTTTGTTTTAACGGCAAAAAACAACCCCGAGGGCTTTCTGTCTTCCCCACGCATCAGGTAATCGATCCAGAGGACTTTTAGTACAATAGATTCACGGCAATTGATTCCTAAATAGGTTGAGATTTGGGAATTAAAGTCGAAATTAACAAAACAGATCGACAAAGACTTGAATGTAATTAGCTTAAACTAGACGTACCCTGCATCTTATGAATGCGGTACTTGATATCCTCTGCACAACCTTCACAATGCATGAGAATCTTCAGTACCACTTCGAAAATCTTCGGCTGCATTACAATCAAACAATAAAATTAAAAACAGAACTTATATATAGCATAAATATAGGGAGATCGAAAAAAAATAAGGACCTCTTACGAAATTCTCATATCGTACATGTACTAATTAAATACAGATGAGATTGATAAAAGTATTGTAGCAAATTAGATACTAATATATACCTCTTCTTTTTTCTGTTCCTTTTTTTCTTCCACTTCGAGAATTGGAGAAATGAGATGGATGTGTTTTTCAGTCTTCTTTCGAAGCCTATCCACCACTTTCCTCGGGTCAGCATTTTTGCCCTTCACAGTGACTCTGTGAGTTTTCATATCCGTCTCAATTTGTTCAACGCCTGAGCATCAAAATCCAACAAAATTAACCTCCCATGGAATTGAAAAACAAACTACCAGGGGCAGGCCGGGAATGTGTGTGTGTTTATATTATACTATATGCCTAGCTATATATAGGGATCGATATATGTGGCTCTATGAAGTCGTGAACAGAGAGAGAGAGAGAGAGCGAGAGAGAGAGCCTTCGAATTAGTACAACTGAATTCAGTGATTGGAAACTATACCGTCGAATCCACGCAAATGGTTGACGATGGTATCGGCGCATCCCTGGCAGTGCATGTAGACGCCCAACACAATCACACCCTCAGGGTTTTGCGCATTTTGGTTCTCGTCCTTGAAAAGAAAAATGAAAAATAGCGATCAAAATCAACACGATCGAGAATGTCATTCTATGATTCCATATTCATTACACCTACGTTTGAGAGAGAGAGAGAGAGAGAGAGAGAGAGAGAGAGCTCTGTTTGGTTTCCGAGAAAACGCGGGAAAATAAAGGGCGAAAACTAACTATGAATCGACAGAGAGCATAGAATCTTTCTTTCATGTAAAATTTGAAAGCAATTTCTGAGGGAGCCGAGAGTCGAAATTGTTCCAGTTCGATCTGGAATATGTTTTCTAAGTTTTCTTAGCAACCAAGCAACATGGACAATGGTGTACCTTCCCCATTTTCTCGATGAAAGATCCCTGGAGACAACAATTACAGAGTAGCTAGAGTCTCAGACCTCTAATGCTCGGAATATATATATATATATATATATATATATATATATATATATATATATATGCGAATAGGCCAAGCCGCCTCTCTCTCTCTCTCTCTCTCTCTCGTCGCATATGTATACAAACTATGCATGCATATGGCATAGGTCATAATGCTTGTGCCTGATCATCACAGCCACGACAGATCGAGGACTTGGGATGGGGATACGATCGACCATCGATCATGAATGTCGACCGTCTGATTATTAATTAGTACTAGTAGTATTTTACAAATCGGCTGCGTGCATGTTATGATACGCAGATGATCGATGAATGGAAAAACAAAGGGTCAGGATTTAGTTTTGGGTGTCATCATTGCATGCATCGTGCTATAATGGTAATGAATGCATGGTATATACTACTCCATATATAGTTAAGTGAGGGTAGTAGATCGATAGAAATGGACATTTGTGATCGAGCAAAGCACTTGGAAATGAAAAGTTTCATTGGGGTGGGGGGTTATGTGATCATGGGGGTTAATGGTGTTACCAAACGCAGAAATATTATGCAGTGAATTTTGGGAGTTCACCGCAGGTGAGGTTAAATGTTGTAATTCCCAAATGGAGATTTATCTATCTAGGATTTTAGTATCTCGCTTAACCAATTTTTACACCCTCGGAACGATTTTACAATTCTACTGCTTCTCTAAATTTTGCTCCCTCCCATTTTAAATGCTACTCACGAAAAGTCGTGTATTTCGAATTCGACAACAAAAAAAGAAGAAGGTATTTCTAGGAATATTTTTCTAATACTTTTTCAAAAAATCTCAGTAAGTACTTCTCAATGGTGCAAAAAAAAAAATTAAATTAATTCTAAAAAATATTTTATTTTGAGGTCAAAGTTACACGATTTTTCAGTATAAAACATTTAAAATGGGACGGAAAGAGTATAATCATAAACACAAAATGCACAAACGCATACACACTCTCACAAGCCATCTATGTGAGTTGTGGTCCCATATGCCCTCTAAGTGTGTGCTAGTGCTTGTAAACTTGTTGTTTGCTTATTTTGTGTATGAATTTGTAGCACAGTCTATTTATGTGTACATTCTTTTTTATATATATAGATGAAAAGACAATAGTGTACGTGAATTCAATCGAAAAAAAATGGAGTGCGATTACAAATTAAGAAGATCGAGGAGTGTGAAAGTCAGTTATTCCCGACTAGTCATGAATTTGACGGACAGATCTCCAAATTTGGAAATTTAATTCATGTTGGGGGTAATTAAGGTTACTCTAACTGCGACACTCCATCTGGATGAAACGCATAATACTTTCTGAGTTCCTTTTTTATGTGTTTTCTGTTATATGACGTTTAATTTTCAGATAAAAATAGCTTACTTTCGTGCATAATATTTTTAAAAATTTATGGCATCAAATTAAAAATCTTACAGGGACTGGGAAGTAGAATTTGATATTGCGCCTTCCTTATTAATCATTGAAATTGAAAAACCACGAACCTTCATATAATTCAAAATGCAAACAGAGTGGCCCGCTTGGGAGCCTAAGTTTTCCAATATACATTTTGCATGTTTGGGAGCTAAATTTAAAATACATTTCGTCATTCTGTAAAAATGAATACCGAATGCAAAATTCAATAACCATCCTAGAGGAGTTTTTTAGATTCTAATTACACTTTCACTCAAAAAATTGTTTTTCAAAATCTGTTCTGCACGCATCAATCAGACACTATTATAAATTCTCATTATAATCAAAAAATTTATGATTTACAATCCACAATCCAAAATCTATAAGATTATTCACTCCCAAAAATAGCCCCTTGAAATAATCCCAAAGAGTTGGCTTTGTAGTTAAAGCATGAGACTTAGAGATTTACTCGCTCTTGAAGGGTCTTGGTTAATTTCGTAATATTTCAGATGCTATCAACGTACCCTTTTGGGGTCAGCCCACAAGGGATGTTTTTTCCAATTTTAATTGACCCGTAAAGTGAACAGTGAGATTGATTCCTCAAAATTAGTCAAGTTGCATATAAGCCGATTCAGACACTTGACTTACTCTAAACTTTGACACGTCCAAGTGGCCCCATCCAAATCACAACTAATAACTTCCGAAAAATGGTTACGACCTACGACTATTTGAGACTACTTTAACATTGTCAACATGGAAACAGAGGCTATACGTACCATACATTACCTTGTTAAGAAAGTTATATGAAAAGTTATGTAGTGCACACAAGAGGAATGTAACACTACAAGAAAAATTCAATTGGGTGACGAATGAAAATCGTCACAAATTGCATGTTTTTCATCACAAATAATATAGGTGACGAAAAAATATTTGTCAACTAAAGGTTGTCAAGGATTCCTACCTGGTGACGACATCTATTTTTCGTCACCTATAGTGCCTTTTGATGACGAAATATTTCGTTACCAAAAAGTGTAATTGGTAACGAAATTTTTTTCCTCACTTATTGTGCTTCTGACGACAAAATTTTTTGTCATCAATTATTCCTTTTGGCGATAAAAAAATTCGTCACCGATGGGTCACACCAATATAAGAAATCGGTGACGAAATTTTTCGTTGCAAAAGATGTTTTCATATGGGAAAAGAATTCCTTCTTTCTTGCTCCTGCTGGGTTTCAAACCTGAGTCCTATGAGTTTTTCGCGCAAGCTCCGATCAACTGCACTACACACACTTTTCAGTAAATATTTGAAATATCTAATATATAACACATATGTTTAACATGAAAATATATTTCGAATGTAATTTTGAACCTTTAAACATTAAAATTAGTAATTTTGATAAACATTAAAGTTGAAGGCAATTGAGTTATTGTTCAAACCCAATTTGAATTATCTCAATCAGAGATTTTAGTAATGTGTTATGTCTGAAATACAATTAGTGACAAAGTGCAATTCATAAATTTCACGAAAGGTACCCTTTTGACGATGAAATATATTTTTCGTCGCTGAAAGCGTTAAAATGGTGACGAAAAGTATATTTCATCGCTGAAAGCGTTAAAATGGTGACGAAATTACTTTTCGTCACCAAAGTTAAGCATTTGGTGACAAAAAAAATATTTCGTCACTAAATTGCTCTCATTTGGTGGCGAAATATATTTTTTGTCACCAAATGATTATCTTTGGCAACGAAAAATAATTTCGTCACCTTTTTTAAGCTTTCGGCGACGAAAAATGTATTTTATTGCCAAATGGGTATCTTTGGTGACGAAAATATTTTTTTCGTCGCTAAACAGGTATAATTGGTGACGAAATTATTTCGTCACGAAAGTTGTCAAAATAGTGATGAAATTAAATTTCGTCGCTACTTTTTCGTCACCAATTTTCATTTTTATTGTAGTGTAATGCCAAGAGAAGTTCAAAAGCTACTTTGACTTTAGTAACGTCCAAGTAAAAGTTTAATTCCGCTAACTGAGAAGAGACAGAGTCAATTGTCAATGGTTTAGGTACTTGCAATGTTTTTTTTTTTTTTTTTAATTTATCAACAACAAATTTCATTTCAAGATGCCTAACGGCACTTACGTGAAATAATCACAACAGTCGGTAAGAGTTAAATATACTAAAAGCTAGGAAACGAGCAAACTACAAAAGGGCATACAAGCTAAAGACGCATTACTGCAAAAGCAGACCGACATGATGTAGTATAGGGTCCATCCTATCAACGGTAGATGAGCAACGGCTAATGTTGGCTTTCGCGGCGAAAGGGACGAATCCCTCATAGCCCCAAAGGAAGCTCCAGAGCGAGTTTCTGCTGGCACTTCGAAACTCCGGGCGCGGTAGAAGAATAGACAATCCACAACAAGCCAGACCTCCTTGCAAGCACACAAGCCGGGATCTGGAATCCAGAGCGAATAGAAACCAACCACCAAAACTCATTCAACAGGTGCAACACCGGAGGCAGCCGAAGCTAGACGGCATACACCAACAACAGCCGACCACTCCACAACACCACTATCGAAAAGCGAGATCCAGCAACCACCACACACAGAAAAATTATTAACCACCAGCACCCACTGGATCTGGGGATACTAGACCAGGACAAAAATCCGGATGGAGGAGGACCTCACCGGAGAAGAAAAGGCACAAAAAAGGCCCAAAAAACAAACTAACAAATTCCTAATCCTCCACAAACCCTAATTATTACCTGCCAACTGAAACCAACAGAGCCCGGCTGCCTCAGAAACCCCATGAACCAGATCCGAGCTTGCTTCGGAAAAACATAACGGCACACGAGCCGCCGGAGCTGAGCTGCGTCGCCGGGGCTGAAGACAACGAAGCTGAAAAAAGGGAGGGAAAGCAGAACTGAGATCTATGGCTCCAGAAGGAGGGGGGTGGAAAGGGAAGAGGCGGTAGCCCACCCCCCCCAAAATGGAACCCTTGCTCTGGAAAGTGTAGAGAGAGAAAGAAGAGAGGAGGAGAAAAGGAGAAGATTGAAAGAAAGATGGTACTTGCTGTGTTGACATCACAAGTTTTAGGGCATGTTTGGGAGCCTTGTATTGTTCATTTTTAAATTGTGAGTGTTTGGTCATTTAATTTTTTAATCTATTCTACCAAATTGCTTTATAAAAGACCAAAACGTAGAAGTAAAATATTAATTCCTCAAATAGAAAAGTCACAAACTTACCCCCAAAAAAAAATTTACTTACCCAAAAATAAAGAAAAGAGACAAAGCCAATTTTATCAATGGTTTAGCCGTTTAGGTACCTGGTATGTTGACATCACTTGTTTTAATGGTATGTTTAGGAGCGACACTATCATCTTGGGTATTGTTCATTTTTGAATTGTGAGTGAGGTCATTAATTTTTGAATCTACTTTATCAAATTGCATTATAGTGAGAAAATACAAGTTGTGAATCTCCTTCTACCGCTGTTTCATACCAATTATAGTCTCCTTCTATAGTTATAATTTCATACAACTTTCACTTGTGAGAAAATAGGCAAAAAAGTATTTTTTTTATTGTAACATTTTATTAAGGAGGGGCGATCCAACCAAAAGTTGAGTCAATTGGGACAGGCCCAAACACACCTAAAAGGGCAAAGCTCTCTTTAGATTAGTGGGCCTGAAATGCCCAAATATAGCAATACAAGCCCGAAACACATGTGGGCCTAAAATGCCCAAATACAACAATATAAGCCCAGCCAAGAAAACCCTAAACCTACCTCAACATTTCTATGAAATTTCAACGCCCAGTCACCGATCACTGTTACAAATAGAAACAACTAGCAAAACGGGCCCACACACCACCGAACCACCACTAGTCAACCCAGGGAATAACGTAACCAACCCTGTCGCGGAAGCACACCCAAGCCGTTAGGCAAGAATCACGCCTCCTAGCAACGGACACGGCGGGAGACCGTGCCGATCAGCCGCCCTTTGCCGCCTGAACCACCAAGCCGCTTGGCCAAACCCTGGTAAACCCAGCAGAAACTGATATGGGGAACATAACAGGAAAGGAAAGGATCGAGAACAAGGCAAACAGAAGGAGAAGTGACCGAGAGAAGAAACAACACAGAAAAGCAAGGGAGGGTGTCGGGAAAAAAAGAAAGGAGTAAAGAGGACACAGAGGAGAAGAAGAACCATACCAAATCGCCAACCTTGCCGGACATCCGCCGCCCCAGAAACGGTCGTCGTGACTAGGAAAAAAAATTAATGAACGTTGAGTTTTCCTAACGCCTAGCATCGCCCACTAGATCCGCCGCCGCCGACCCACTTGTTGCCGATCATTATGAATAAGGGAAAAGAAAAAAAAAGAAGAAGGTGGAGAGAAATCTAAAGGAAACAGAAAGGGAAGGGGACATAGAGATAGACATTTGGGGGGGGGGGGGGGGGGGGGGGGGGGGTTGGAGTTCCCAGCCCAAAAAATTCTAGGTTTCGACTGCTAAAGAGAGATGGGGAGGGGAAACGTCTTTAGAGCAAGTACATCAGATTAGGCAAAAATTGAGCCAAAATTGTCTGTGAACAGTGCACATTTTTCTTTTTAACTACCTATATCTTTTTCAATACTACACCAATACTAATTATTTTACCTATTCTCTATTAAAATAATACATTATTATTATTTTTTCTTTTTCTTCTTTTCATTTCACTATTATTCTTCTTGATGCAGGAGAGAAAGAGAGGCTAAAAGAGAGACAAAATAATATTGAATGTATAAATGGTGAATAGTTTTTAGGTAATTTACCTAAGCATTGTTGCAAAATTTAATTTACTTCACCTCAAAAGGAGCTATTGCTAACCTGGGGCAATGCTCATTTTGAGTTTTTGCTTAAATAAATAACCTAAGATGTTATTTTACCTAATCTAGTGCACATGCTCTTAGGAGAGGGAGAAAAGTCTTTCGTTAAACGCCTTTTGGAATTGGAATATTTTATGCAAGAAGAATATTGCTCTCAATGGGCTCGAATTTCAAACTTGTACTCCTATAACGCAATATTAATTATTACCTCTGCTCTTCTTAGCTCTAACACATGACCAAGGACGATCTTGATATTTTGGAGGCCCAAGACAAATTTAATAAAGTGGGGCCTTTTATGCATTTTACACCTAAAATGATAAAGAATAATAATAATGCAACTTCAAAAAGAAAAAAAACACTAGGTTTCAACAAGATAAAACTATGCATATCATTATAAAAAATCTAAAACACTCACTTTAACATCACTTTTCTTTCAGTTTTAGCAGGAAAAAGTGCCAATTATGTTCGTGTAATATATTTTTTACTTATTTAACACCTCAATTTGAATAAATACAATTGTATAAACCCATATTTAATTTAGTGAACACCATACAAGTTTTTAGGTACCCCTCAATGCCCTCATTATAGCAAAATTTCAGAGCCCCAAAAGGAATATATGTTTTGCTCCCTTTCTGGTACTGCACTTTTGCTAACTAGACTCGGGGCCTTGCATGCTAGGAAGAAGGGATAGCATTGGTGTTGTCCCTACAAAACGGTGTTGTTGTGGAACAAGCACTCATATCCTCTTGGTCTCACTTTGGTGCCAAATAAATGGATATATAGATTGATGATTTTGTGGGGCTCATTTCGAGTCTAAAAATATGATTTAAACTGTAAGTTATTCTTCAAATATTTTCTACTCGTTCTTGTAAAAAATTAGCACAATATGATATCCGTAAAGGCTCTTTCAACATTCATAGGAGCCCATGAATGCTGAAAAAGCTCTTATTGATATCGAATTGATTTAATTTTTTTTCAAGGAACCAATGAAAAGTATTATGAAACTGATGAGTGGTTTGAAACATCCTCGTGGCACCCAAAATGGGCCTGATGAAGCAGTTTTTGTTATCTCCGGAGGAGGGGTTCCTCAACCATCCATCTGATCTTCCAGCGGATGAAGCGGCTTTCGGCGTGCTCGATTAACAACCTGCAAAACAGATACGGTAAACTATGGCCACCGGCGTGGCTGTCGCCATCGCCCCTCTGATGCCAAAGTCAATCGAGATATGGAGATATTGGACTTAGTATGAGTTTTGTATCGTTTGCCTTGCGTTGCGTACCTTTGTGAGATGGAGGTGTGATCTTTATATAGGCGTTTTGGGAGGAATCCATTGGGACTGGGACTCTTAAGTCTCATCCTCTTGTGGCGGGTATAGATAGGTGTTGGAGTGTCCTCCTCACCTTAGGACTCCTCTGATCCTTATCAGGTTTGAGGAGTCCCTTCACCTTTGGACTCTTGTATTTGCTTGTCAGGTTAAGAGTCCTTACGGTGCTGGGATCTCTTGGGCTCATCCGTACATGACGGGAATAGGTTGGTAATGGAGTGTCTTCCTTACTTAGGACTTCTTTGGCCCTTATCAGGTTTAGGAATTCTCCTCTTCTTTGGACTCTGTGATTGTTATCGAGGTTAGGAGTCCTCGCGGCACACAGACCTTTATGGTTATCCTTTATGGACCGTAGCTTGATCTCTTCTGAGGAGATAAGGCTTGTGGCTGCTCTTTGAGTTCCCTTCGTGCATGGGTTTCGTACGGTTATCCCTTGGGATTCAAAGCCCCATCCCTTGGGATGAGATAAGGCATTGGCTATTCTAGAAAGGGGATAAGAGTCCGACTCTTCTCTGAGTCCCCTAGACTATACGAACCTCTTTTATGGAGTGTTTTATAAGTCTGGCTGCTGGTTTGTCATATTTGCCGAGCTCACTTGGTTAGCTGAACTCGGTATCTTCCTATAAGCTGTGCTCGTGAGCTGGCCTCCGTCCTTGGACTGGTTAATAGAGGCTAGCTCTTATAAGCTAGATTCCATGTTCTTGGGACTCTAGCTTGAGCCCTTAGGCCTATGCCCGTGAGCTCTTTGGTTTGGGCTGACCTTGGGATAACCTTTGCCCCTGGGCTGGTCCATTGAGCTCAGCCCTTCAAGCTAAGCTCTGCGTCACTGGGCCTCCTACATGGCCCTTCGTGTTGTGCTAGGCTTCCTGGTCTGGGTTGACCTTGGGAGGTTGTTTCTTACTTATCAGCTACTCCTCTGTTTCCAAGAAAGAACATAAGCGAAGATTTGGAAACACTATTTGCTCTGGAATCGACGACTATGCCTACCTATCCTGTGTATCAAGCGTAATGTTCATTAGGTTACAGTGTATATAGCCATCGGTTAGTTCAGGGGAATTTTTGTGGACCCTTAGTCTTATGATCGCGTTGCGGTGTTTGACTTTACCGAACATCTTCTCTGGCCGGCCTTGCTGAATAGCAAACCGATGAGAATGTTCAGGGGGCTAAATAGAGCGCACCCTTTTACTTTGATTAGCACCCATTTATGGTAATTATTTCAACCATGGGGCATCTAGCCTTAGCCTTGCTGAGTAGCAATGCTTGTAGCAGAGCAAAGAAAAATACATTTGTTTTTGATGTTTAAGGGAGACAAGCTTTAGTAAGTCTTGCTCTTATTCTAGAGCTTTACATTAGGTCTGTTCTTCGTCAGTTCCCTTAGGAATGCATCGGGATAGCTTAGACGTGGGGGTACTTATTTTTGGTACTCCCCCAATCCCTTGAGTGTGTAGTTGTTGAAAAATAACTTGATACTTGTGAGTTTGTGTCCTCTTAGGACTGATCTTGTGTTGATATTTCGCTTTAGATTTTGGCTCATCAATAGCTTTTCGGCTGAGTGGGTTTGTAGGCCACTTCCTTCGAACTTGCGTTTCAAATTTCACCGAGCTCTGACCAAGTGGGCTTATAACCCACATCCCTCAGACTTTTAGCCCCTTGGGACTCTTTAATGCTTATTTAATAAGTCATGGTGCGAGCGGCTCACGGGCCACTTTTTGAAAATAATAGTCTAGAGCTCTTTGAGCTCTAACTCTTTAAGGCTCATTTGATAAGACCTGGAGCGAGTGGCTACAGATTGCTGAGCGTCAATGCTTATTTTAGTGTGGTTATGCCTTAGCACGAGGTTTGCTTATGCCTTAGCATGAGACTTGGAATAGAACCTCATGCCTTTAGCATGAGATTTGTTTCTGAGCTCATCCCACCATGGGCATCATACCTATAGGATGAGGTTTGATAGCTGGTGAGCTTTTATTAAGGGGCACTGGAGTGACCCTATTGAGTTAGGTGGAGATGTACTCCAGATCTTGGGATCTATCGGGCTCACGACTGAGCTTGAATTTTGCAACATGTAGGTCTTGGCTAGCCTGTGGCATTTAACCTTAACATTTTGCTTTCTCTATTGAGCCACTATGTATCTCTTGTTCGCTGGCCCGAGGCCTCTTGTTTTTACCGAGCTTTTGATGTTTCTTGAACTTTATTAGTTCAGTGCTCTTCGAGTTTGGTCTGAGTGGGCCTGTTGGCCACGTCCCTTGAATCTGTGGTTCTGAGCTTATTGAGCTCTGGCCAAATGGGACTATAGGCCACTTTTTTAATATTACAGTTTGGAGCTCTTTGAGCTTTGACTCTTCAAGGCTCATTTGATAAGCCTTGGAGCGAGTGTCTTACGAGCCACTTTTTGAATTGCCTTTGGTAATTTAGACCGACTTGTGTAGCCCAGCTGACTGAGTGTTATTGCTCACTGCTCCCTTGTCATAGTTGTGCCAAGCTCTTGAGCTCGGTCTTTTTGCCTTGGCTATATGTATCTCATAGCTGTGCTACGTCTGTGAGCTTGAAAATTTTTCTAGGCTTCTTTTATTGCATAGTTGTGCTACGTCTCTGAGCTTGGAAAATTTTCCTAAGCTTCTTTTATTGCATAACATTGTAGATTTTCCGGATCAAAGGCTGAGTCTGGATTTACTAGACCACTAGGTGTCCTAGGCTGGCCTAGGTAGCCCTAAACATACCGAGTCAATAACTGAGCTTGGATTTTCTAGACCACCAAGCCTCCTTGGTTGGCCCATTAAGTAGTAGATTTACCGAATCAATGGCTGAGTTTGGGTCTTCTAGACCACTAGGCGTCCTTGGCTGCCCATGATCTTGTAGATTTTGCTGGATCAATGGCTGAGTCCAGGTCTTCTATACCACTAGGCATCCTTGGTCGGCCCATGATCTTGTAGATTTTCCGGATCAATGGCTGAGTCCGGGTCTTCTAGACCACTAGGTGTCCTTGGCTGGCCCATGATCTTGTAGATTTTCCGGATCAATGGCTGAGTCCGGGTCTTCTAGACCACTAGGTGTCCTTGGCTGGCCCATGATCTTGTAGATTTTCCAGATGAATGGTTGAGTCCGGATTTGCTAGCCACTAGGCATCCTTGGCTGGCCCATGATCTTGTAGATTTTCCGAATCTATGGCTGAGTCCGGGTCTTCTAGACCACTCGGCGTCCTTGGTTGGCCCATGATCTTGTAGATTTTTTGGATCAATGGCTGAGTTCGGATTTGCTAAACCACTAGGCGTCCTTGGCTGGCCGATGATCTTGTAGATTTCTGGATCAATGGCTGAGTCCGGGTCTTCACGTACTGAGTAGTTGTGCGCTTTAGCTAACTCAACAGTCTTCGAGATTTGGCTTGAAATCTGTTTTGTCAGTCTAGAGCTCTTTTGGACTGGGCCGAGGAGGCTTTTGGGCCACACACTCGGACTTTTAGTTTTAGCTCTTGAGCTGTAACTCTTCAGTGCCTATCAGTGGGTGAAACTGGTGTGGGCAAATGCGATTTGCCCGAATCTTTCTCTCTCCTCCGGGAAGGGGATTCCGTTCCCCACCTTTTGAGAGAGAAAAGATGCTGCCGGTTCGCGGGAGCGCTTTTTGAAGCTGGACGACAAACGCTCGCGAAAATACAGAGTCGCCACTTGGGTTTGAAGGTCCGACACCCAAGGAACCGTATTTCGAAGCACTTGCCGCGCTGTTTGATTTGAAAAAGTTAAGGAACCAGTCCGTCATAACCATATCTGGGTTCGGGAGCCAGGTTATGAGAGGGGAAGGGTTTTATGGCACCCCTCTCGCCCAATCCGGAGATCGGTCTCTACTTAGGCATTTGCGAAAGATGTTTATTTGCGATTCTGTTTGATTAATCAGTTTTTAGCCAATTAGGGTGGGGAAACAGTTTAATGGGGATTAAAGCTGTAACAACTTGCAAGATGTGATAGATAGCATGGATGAGCAGTTAGTATAGGATGAGAACAGACTGCTGTGGGAGTTTAAACAAACTGGGGAGCCCATGTTTTGGAGTGACGTGCGCAGGAAGAAACCAGCATGCACTGAACAAGTCACTGCATGCTGTTCACTCTTGCGCGCATAACTCCAAGACACACGCGTGCCGGTGAGCTTAAAACCCACAACTCTTATTCTCAAACGTTCTGGGCTCTGGAAGGACCAGTGCACACCCAGGATAAACCACGCAGTTTATAGGCAGCATAATATACAGTTTAAAGGCTTAAAAGCCCTAGAAATTGACAAAACACCCCATAAACAGTGTGGGGACAAAATAACAGCCTAAATCCAAGTTACCCGTGCAAGGCCATTCACTGGTCAGAGGCAAACCATCGCGCGATGAAGTCACTCTGGCGCGCGATGGTGCGCCCTGGCGCACTGTCGCGCGATGGAGTGAGTCAGGCGCGCGATGGTGCGCCCTGGCGCAGGATGGTTGCGCCCTGGCGC
The DNA here is from genome assembly GCA_019656295.1 of Rhododendron mucronatum var. ripense. Taxonomy (NCBI): domain Eukaryota; kingdom Viridiplantae; phylum Streptophyta; class Magnoliopsida; order Ericales; family Ericaceae; genus Rhododendron; species Rhododendron mucronatum. The sequence continues at coordinate 4,107,371 of BPLT01000006.1, forward strand.
GGACAGACCAGTGCTTGGTTCACATTTTCTGGGTTCTGGGACAGATCCAGAATTATCCCAGGGGTATTCCACAATCAGCAGAAATGAATATTTAACTATAGCTAACAAATCTAACAAAGGAAAGCCGTAAACTGGTTTTTAATATGCTTGCAGTGATCTATACGTAAATAAAGCACAAAACAGCAAGACACCAATCCCCACGAGAACCGTCGCGCGATGATCGAAACCGTCGCGCGAGAGAGTGGCTCCATCGCGCGCTGGTTCTTGCCATGACGGTTTTTGAAACCTCGCCAGCTTTAGGACCAGAACTGGTATTGATTACCAGCCTTGGCCCTGCCAGCCCCCCTCAGGGATCAGAACAGAAACAGAACAAAGGTAAGCTATACCTTTGGCTTCGGGTTTGAAAGAGTATTTGAGCTTTGAATTGAGGTTGAGGTTGTTTGAGGTGTTTGAGTTGAAGAAGAACAAGCTATGCTCTTTATTGTGCTTAGGGTGTAAGCCTTTGAATGCCAATTTTTGTTAACCCTTTGAAAGAGAACAAATGGGGGGTATAAATAGGAAAGGGGGTGAATCTGGTTGGAAACAGAGGAGTTCAGGCAGTCCACGAGGCCTGCTGAGAGTTGCATTGGTGGCTAACTGTCCTCCTTCAGAAAGGTCGGTGGTAGGTTGGACCATCGCGCGACAGAGTGAGTCTGTCGCGCGATGGTGCGCCCTGGCGCACTGTCGCGCGATGGAGTGACTCTGGCGCGCGATGGTGCGCCCGGGCGCGGGATGGATGCGCCCTGGCGCGGACCAGCAAGGTTTTTGGTTTTTGAAGTGGCTTAGGCTAGGTTAGGTTCAAGGGTTTTGCAAACACTCAAAGCTCAAACACGCTATCATTCCCGGGGTGTTCTTGATCCATTTCATCATCGGGGAATCAAAAACCGTAAGTAAACTAATCTGGAAGCCCAGATTGGGGTGTCTACAACTGGATCATGCGGATTTGTCAACGCTTTGGGAATTAAATGTCAATCTAAGCTCTGTGAGCTTTGACTTACTGATAACTAATATGTTGCTGAGCTCAGTCTTACATCTAATACATGCATAAATACGGCCACATGGAAAAGTAAAAATAAAGTACATACTCTGTAATGAAAGTAAATACTTCTTACCTTTATAGGAAATTGGGATAGCTCTTTTCCTTATGAGGTGACTAGCATATAAACCCTATCTTTTGAACGCTGAGGGAAAAGGTCATGCTCTTCTCAATTTGGTTCAGGTTTTCCCAATTTGTCTCCACGTAGGATTAACTTTCTAGGAAGGAGATCTTCTGCTTAGAGATTTCTCAATTTTGACCAAGGTATTGTGATACCGAGATATCTTTGTTTTAATAACGATCTTTGTGTTTTGACCAAAGGGGTTTGTAGTCCACCTTCTTGGGCTTATTCCTTGTGGTAGTATACATATATTTAGTGCCGTGATGCTAAGCTGTGATCTTTTTCTTGTAAGATAATGTCCGGTCTATTCCCTACTCTCTGAAGTGGGAAGTTGTGTGAACTGCTTAGCACTTGTAGATATAATGCTATATGGCCATGGTTGGCCTTAGGTACTGATAACATTGGGCGTATTGGCATAAACTATTGTTTTATTGAAGGGTCTTGTTGGAGTGCCCTTATACTCAGATTGTCATGCAAGTTATGCTTCCTGCCGTAGTGTGATTGTGGTGATATGTCGTAGAATATCATCTTTTGTCTTTACCATGAGAGCGTCTCAAACCTCTATCATGAGGTTTATATCATTCTACGCCTTTTAGCGCGAGGTTTACCGTAGAGGTAATGTAGGTGGCAAGCTCTGCTCTTTCTGAAGGATGCTCGTTGGGCGCTTGAGTTTTTGCAAAGTGCAATCTACTCCGTAGTCGAATTAATATTGATGAAGCACTATGCCTATAACATGAGGTTTCTGTAAAAGCTCATCGCATGGTGGGCATTATGCCTGTAGCATGAGGTTTCTGTCAGAGCTCATCGCATAGTGGGGGCTATGCCTGTAGCATGAGGTTTCTATCAAAGCTCATCGCATGGTGGGCGTAGTGCCTATAGCATGAGGTTCTCTACGGCTACAAAATGGCTCAAGGGTTGAGCGGGCGTGACAAAACTTGTCTCGTCCAACGTAAAGGACTGAGTGCCCCTTTTCTGACTTCTAAACCGTGAGAGCGAAAGTGCTGCAAACCTAAGGGCTGAATTGCAGTGTTGGTTCATGACTTTGCCTCTACGAGCGAGGACTTAATAATTTCCTAACCGTGTAGCAAAAGAAGTAACAACTCAGAAAAACTTTATTATATCGTAATAACAAAGTTGGGGATACAAGATAGATATGAATAACTCTATTATGTCGTAATAATAAAGTTGGGGTATAAGAGAGATAGAAAACCCAAATTACTTGAAGAAGTAACTGAATAAATGAGAGAGAAGTGAGATAATTGCTTCACTGGGAAGGCTTTAGTTTTTTAAGCGTTGAGCTTGATTGGTGTGTGGACCCTTTTTTCTTCTTGTGAACTAGTATTTATAGGCAATGGTCTTCGGTTTTCTGCATGAGATGAATTTCCCGCCCTTGCTTCTCGTGATGACAAGTGTCCCTTGTAACTTCTCCCTCTTGAGATCATGGGCGGTTAAGAGGAGTTTTAAGTATATTGCCCATGTGCTTTTCCATCATGGGAAGTTACTAGGGGTGAAAAGATAGTTACCCACAAGTTACTCCTGATCATGGGCAGTTGAGCAATTAGTGGGCCATTTCCATTTCCTTTTTCGTGGAGACTAAAAGAACGTAGGCCATTTGGCCGGGTCAAATGGCCATGTGGCAAGCCTCTCATTAATTTGTTCCATTTCCCTTTGTGAAGCTTCCTCAAGTCGTACAGCTAACATGATATCGGGCTATTTGATCCATTTACATAAACAAGGCCCTTTCCCCGAAACAAACTGCTTGGGCCTCGTTCTGAATTTTGTAAAACATGGCCCAAAGCCCATAAATCCAATCTTCAGTCCAAAATAGACTAAAATTAATTAGGCCCAATCAGTAGTACCTTGGCCCATTAATTTTTAATCTCATAATTCTTCAATTCATGGCCCAATTTAATTAAATAACAATTAAATGGCTCTCCAATGCTTGCCTAGGACTGAGTGTCAAAAACTGGTGTAAACAATGCCCCCCAGGCCTTGATCTTGTTCAAGATCTAGGCTTGTAAATTAGGACAGAGTATAGTTTTTGGCAAACCAAACGAGTCCTTATCATTAAGTTTGAAAAAATAATAAGACTTACTTAGCCTAAGAATTCTTTTTCAAAAAATTCAAATGTTTAAACTCAAAAAGATAATCAGGCCATAATTAGGCCTAACAACTTTTCGAGTTCCAAAGCATGTCTCTTAATTGGGTTTTGGACTCCCACTTTGAATTGAACCAAATCCCTAGAAAAGGGGGATGAATAGGGGCGCCGAGGAGTCCCATCTGTTGCAGGACTTTGCCTTAACGTAGGCCTAAGGCGACACGTGTCATGCTAAGAAGCCATACTTCTACCACCATGCATATCCCCAAGCTTGTCATCATTAATAGGACGCCAAACAATTAATGAGACCAAGAAAAAGACAACTGGTAATCAGAATCCACAACATTATCCTCTAAACTCTTTTAAAACCCTCTCGAACTCCATCTTTCTCTTTATTCTCGAAAGAAACCCAGAAAAACCCTAAACCTCCATAGCTTCTGTCTGCGTTTCTGGTTCCTCAACAGAGATGCCTACCCATAAAGCCCAAACACCACCTCGGAATCCTAACAGCCTCGCTGTACAAATTCGAAAGATCCTAGCCGATGAGCACATAGCGATTACCAACGACGTTTTGGTGATTGCTGCGCTGATCGGGTTGGTCTTGGCCCTACCTTCCAATTGGGGTTTCCTTCTCAACTTGCCCCAATGTACCCACTAGCGGAAGAGGTTTTTCCCTTCGAGTCTCCGTGCCTCGATTGGACTCGATTCTCCCCAGATATTCCCAACCGGCTCTGGCACAGACCTGACGCTAAGTATGTGGAGTGGCTTGATCCAATGTTGGAGGCCAAAGGCAACTTGTGGAGACAAATAGGGATCCGAGATGCCATCCTACTTAGTCGATCTCTGATTGACACGGACAAGAACCTATTTCTTGTTGCTTCTCAATTTTGGTCAGTTACAACCAACTCCTTTCACTTCAAGGTAGGCCTTATGAGTCCGACTCTTCAGGATATTGCCTTCTTAACAGGCCTCTATCCTCACGGGATCGAGGCAACTACTTCCTGTCCCAAAAAACCCCATACTTTGAGTATAAGGAGCCTTTGTCTTTCTCCCCTTTCATCAATCATTACGCTAAAAAAGGCCCTGTTGAAAATTGTGAACACGTACCTTTCCTCCTTTACTGGTTGAACAAATTCATTTTTTGTGTCTTTGCCAATAGGGTTACCAAAGACTTCATACATCCGGCCTGTGCCCTAGCTTCGGGGCAGAAGCTGGCATTAGGCCCTAGTTTTGGTACATCTTTACCGTGGGTGAAAGAATTGATAAGCAACAAGTTTATTTTTGCCCCTGGTCCACTGTGGATCATCACCCTGTGGTTATGGTCTTATTTCCTCAAACTTGCTCCACCCATGAATAAAAACTCAGAAAACACTTGTTATGGTCTTCACTACGTTGACACCCGTGGCCTTAGATATGCATTCGGTGTCTACTTCAAGTTTTTCTACCATGACCTCGTGAGTATGGGAAAAAATTGGACACCTTTTATGAGAGACACCGTACCTTAGTGGTTAAAACGAGGTGCGTCAGACCCTGGAGATGACTATGATGATCATATGGAGATCTGGACCAGTTTCTTGATTTGTACGGACCTCATGTATGGAATGGCCTTCACTCCAACAAATTATAAATGTGGAGTCGAGTAATAAAATGCAGCCCAATTCGCCAGGCAATTTGGCCTGTGTCAGCTCACCCCTGTGCCTCCATATCAGTCCTTAAACGAGGACTTTACTGACACGCCTGTGATCCAACCAAGGGAACTGGAAAAAGTTAGGAATCTACTCCCTAAGTTCAGGAAAACATTTTCTCTCCATCCTTGTGTGGAACGTACTGACAAAGGAGCAAAATTTGATAGCTGGTGAGGGGGATATATAAAGATGCACTTTTCGACTCCATATCTGGATGCTCTTACTAATATTCTACCTCACCCTACTGGAGCTCCTGAACCTGGCATAACCGTTCCTTTACACCAAATCCGTCCTTCCCCGGTTTCAAGCGTCAAGAGAAAAGGTAATTTAAGAGGCCCACTCGTACTTTAAATTCTTTAATGCTCCAAAATCTGGATTAATTTTTTCTCTTGCTAGCAGGTTCAGAAGATGTGCCAAAGGATGTTTCACTGAACCCCCCTGTTCAAAGATCAAGGAGATTGAAGACTACTGCCAAAAGACAATGGCCAAAGGTATAAATTCCTTAGCCCTTCTAGCATGGTCCTTCAAAATAAGGTAGTTATGCCTTTATCTCTTCTGTAGGCCTCTAAGAAAGTAGTTTCTAGTAGGACAAGAAGTAGTGCCAAAACCAGCTCTCCTGAGACTGACCATTCGGGAAAGGTCTGTACTCTCATTGGCTCTTCCTCTTATGCTCTATTTGAATGTTTTACTAACTTTCTTTCTCACAGGCCACCTCTAAAGGCAAGGAAGGGCAAGCAGAATCCGCTCCATCTGAAAAAAGAAGAATGAGAAAGAAGGCTTTTACACTGGCTGACTCTGAAAACATCGTGTCCGCCACTGAACACAACCCAATTGTAAGGATGTATTGTGACACAAAATCCACAGCATTTATGGCCCCATATTATCATCAACTTCCGCTTGCTTTTGATCCCCAGGAACTCGATAATTACTTTGAAGAAGAAGTAGATGCAGAGGAGAGAGAACTAGACATGCCTGAGCAAGAACCTGAGCATGAGGCATACTTGAGGACTCCAGAGACGCCAAGGTCTCCAGTCACCCAGTCCATTCCATCAATCGATCCTCCTGTTGAGCCTGAGCTTGTCAATGTGGTAGAGGAAAAGGAAGAGCAAGATGAAGACTTGGATTCTTTATTCAAATCTGCCCAAGACCTGTTGAAGGCAGCTGCCTCTGGCACCTCAGGCAGTGGGCTTGACTTAACCTCTCAATCCCAGTTTACTTCAGAAGAAGTTGCTGAGGCCAAAACAGCCCTCAGAATGGCCTTACTCCAGAGTTTCAAGGCAGTAGCTCATCCCTTCAGGGCCTCAGACATTAAAAAGGCCATGGATGTGTTGGTAAAGTCCCAAGCCCTGGGAATAGAAGAGACCTCACTCTAATATTTTCAAAAAGAATTCCCCAACATGGTCAAATCCTATGACTCCTTCATCAATGAGCTTAGCAAGATCAATTCCAAGCTGTCAGAACTGGAAGCTTTGACATGGAGCTTACCAGATTCAGCACTGAATGGAACCAATTGAATGAGGACATCAAGGCCAATGAAGCAAACATCACTGCTACTTCCACAGAAATCCAGGACCTTAAAGGCAAATTGGCACAAGTTGAAGGTCATCTGGATGATCTTCGGAAAGAATCCAAAAATTTGGCTCAACACCATGATGAGTTGAAGGCTGGATCCATGAGCCAAAAGATGAAACTGAACCTGTTGGTTGAGGAAGTCCCAAGTCTTCGTGGGCAGCGGGAAACACATGAAGCTCAGCTTGCTAGCCTTGACATCTCTTGGGAGAATCTCAAAAATAGTCTCGAAGGCCTTCTGTAGGTCTTAATTTCTATGAACTCACTCTTTCTTTTGATTAGGGCCTGTAATAACTTTAAATTTGTTCTTTTTGTGCCTGGCCTACTTTCTTTTAAATGGCCAAATGAACTGGTTTGGTTTGATGATATGTGGCCTGAACTTGAGGCCTTTATGAATTTTGCATAGCAAATATCATGGCCTCCGTCAGGCCTTGCTGGTAGATTTTTTATGGTTAGTTAGATTGATTTTCCTCAAAATCCCTCATTTCCCACATAGTAGGATAATGATGCTTTAGGTACTTTCCATTTGTTAAATGCTTAAACAAACCGTCATCTAAGTCCAAGAGAAGATAGACGGTACCTCTAAGGACTTTAGAAATCTGGTACGGTCCTTCCCATGTTGGAGACCACTTGCCATATCTTGAATTCTTTTCCACTAAGGGAAAAATAGCTTTCCAAACCAAATCATCTTCAGAGATGCTCTTCCTTCTTACACGTTTGTCATAAGATCTAGCAACTCTTTTCTTCTGGACCAACATGTGGTCAAGGGCTGCAAGTCTAACTTCGTCCAAGTCCTCAAGTTCTATCAGCATTGCCTGAGTGTAATCTGCAAGAGTGAGGCCATTTTTGTAAAGACCCATAAAATTAATGTAAATTCCGAAAATCGTTTGTTGTGCATGAGAATAGTTTTGTTATTAAAGTCGTGCATATGTTCGTGGAGGTGTTTGGATATACGTATCCGATTGCGTGTCGGACTCTCGGAGAGTAGTAAAATGCAAGTTTTGATGTTATAATGTTGTTTGGAGGTGTTGGTATCAAGTTGGGTTCGTTTCGGAGTCCGTTGATCATTTTTCATTTTTCTGCCTAGCCGGTACCAGTACTGGCTTTTCCCCAGTACCGGTACCCACTTTCCTGAGGTGTTCAAAATCGATATTTTTGAAGGCTCCAGTACCGGTACTGGGAGTCGCCCAGTACCGGTACCCGCTGCGTTCTTTCTGCAATTTACAGCACGCTTTTTGGGCTTCTATAAATACCCCCTTATGTCATTTCTCACTCCCAAAACCCACGAAACACACTTGAAAACATCCCCTCTCACCTACCCAACCTCAATCTCACCCAAGATCCTTGATTTTAACCTCAAATCTTCAAGATCCAAAGGTTTCCAACCTCAAAATTACAAGATTCTTGCATTTGGTGAACCAAGGGTGAGTTTTGTGTTCTTGCTCTCTCTTCTTCTTGAAGCTCTACCACGTTTTTCTCTCTCTCTCCTCGGTTATTTGTTGATCTTTGCTTGTTATTCTTGTTTTTGGGCTTTATTTGCTCTAGATCTTGTATCCAAGCTTGGGTGAAGCTTGTATTTGGAGGATTCGAGCTTATTGTCCTCGGTAGACTTAGGGTTTTGCTCAAAACCCATTTTGGTAGGGATTTCTCTCTTCTTCTACATGTCTTGCGGTGATTGTGCGTGATTTTAAGTATTTATTTGTCATAAATGGTTGAATGGAATGTTTTATGACTCGAGGTTTGCGTACTCTTTGAAAGTAGTAGTGTGAACTTGAGTGTTGTGATTCATGAGTTATAAGTGATGTATTTGATTGATTGATGTGAAGCGGGTGTGGAGAATATTGTGTCGCAAGGTGTGGGAAACACAATTACGCGAGGGGTGGAGAACATTGTGTCGCAAGGTGTGGGAAACACAATTTCGCAAGGGGTGGAGTATATTGTGTCGCAAGGTGTGGGAAACACAATGTCGTGAGGAGTGGAGTTTATTGTGTCGCTAGGTGTGGAAACACAATCTCGTAAAGGGTGGAGGACTGTTAGGAGGTGTGTGTGTGTGTGTATGTGTGTGTGTATGAGCATGTTATGATATTTTGTAAGTTGTGTTGACGTACATTCGTTTGGACTTGATGTTAAATTCGGTTTGCTGCATTCATGCTCAACATCTCATTACATATAGATTTTGTAGAGAATTTCCTACTGGGCTTGTATGGCTCAACAAAATCCTTCTTTTCAGGTTCAAATGCAGGGCAGTAGGTTGCATGACTTGGTGTTTTCGGAAACGAAGATTTTTGGAAGCTAACATGATTTAGTTACTCACCCATCTTTGTTTTGGTTTACTTTTGGATAGAGATGGTATTGTAACTAATTTTCGTTATTTGATCTTTTGGCAACAGAATGTAATATCCTTAATACTTTACACATGTACTAAACTTAATTTGGGCCGTGGTGCCAAAGCTGTAATTTCTTAAACTTGTGGACCTTGTTGTAATTAAGCAGGCGGGAAATCTCATTTTGGGTATTATTCATATTATGCGAGAACCTTCTTTAAATTGGTTATTTATTTATGTTGAAAATCGAGGGTGTGACAATTTTGATATGCTATCCTTGTTGACTTTACTGCTACTTCCATGGGTAGGACTGGATCATGTCCATATACCAACATATAAGGAGTTACATTGGTGGTTCTGTAGGTCCATAAGGCCTCAGAAAGTAACTCGTGCCAGGCCCTTGGGTTGTTTTCCACCATCTTCTCGATAATATTGACCAAAGTCCTATTAGTGAACTCGGCCTGACCATTTCCTTGTGCATAATAAGGAGTGGAATTAGAAACAATGATGTTTTGCAGTGCAGCAAAGTTAACCACTTGTTCCCCCATGAATATCGTACCCCTATCTGCAACCAAGTGTTGAGGCATCCAAACCTATGGATGATTCTTTCCTTAATCACTTTGATTACTTCTTGTTGATCCACGGATGATACTGACACAGCTTCTACCCATTTAGTGAAGTAATCCGTGGCTACCAAGATGTAAGCATGATTTCCAGACAAAGGAGGATAAATTTTTCCAATCACATCAAGGGCCCAGCCTCTAAATGGCCAAGGTTTGACCACAACATGATTATCAACTGCAGGGACACACTGGATTGGGCCATGGGCTTGACAGGGCTGACATCCTTTGGAAAAATTAATACAATCCTTTAAGGTGGTTGGCCAATAGTATCCGTACCTTCTGATTAGCCATCTCATCTTTATCCCTGATTGATGAGCTCCACGACTCCTTCATGGACCTTGCTCATGACCCTCATGGCCTTAGGGCGCCCTAAACACCTTAAAAGTAAGTCATCCTTAGAGCATCTCCAATCCAATACTCTATTTGAGAGTATCAAAATACTCTATTTTATTCATAAAGTGATTTTAGAGGAAATTATTTTTCCTATTTACTCCAACCACAAAGCCTCTATTTTTCCCTTTAAAATCACTTTACGAAAAAAAAAACCCTTTTTTTATACTCTCATAAAGATAGGGTTGGTATAAAAATTTAGTTAAAAAAGCTTACAAGGACAAAAATGTCTTTTAAAAAGGTGAATAGTATTATGAAGATCATCCTCTATATTTTCTCTTACCCTCTAAATATAGAGGATCAAAATCCAATACGCTCAAATGAAGGAGGGTTGAGAGGATGGGTTGAAATGCTTTGATACTATCAAATAGAGATATAGAGTATGGGTAGGAGATGCTCTTAGGGCTCTTCTTGTATAATTCATCTCCTACAAGAACTCATGGCTCTCCTTCTTACCTTCCTAGAGGCCCTATGATAAGGCCTCTTTAGGAAAGAAATAATACGTGTACGCCACTCATTCTCGGGCTCATCATCGGATTCTTCCCCTGTGAAATCAGAAATAAATACTTCCAGTCCTAGACCCGTTCTCCTAACAGAAAGTAGCAATCTCTTTTGGACTGTGATAATTTTATGGATTGTTTCTGGAGCTAACTTCAGACCTGTTGAGGCCTAAGCCAAGCTGTTGGCTTCATTGTTCATATTCCTTGATACGTGTTTGACAGTTACGTTATCAAAGTCTTGAATTAATTGCACTGTTGCCATATAATAAGGAGCTAAGTCTTCACTATAGCATTTGAATGTTCCTGCCAAGTGATGATTACAAGGTTTGAATCCCCAATAACTTTTAATTCTTTGGGCTCTAAATCCCTAAGGATCTCAAGGCCTATAACAACTGTTTCATATTCAGCTTGATTATTTGTACAAGAGAAATCAAATTGAAAGGACAATTCAGTCCTCAGGCTTTGGGGAGAAATAATAATTACTTCACAGCCTGAGACCTCTTGAGTCCTTGATCCATCAAAGAGCAGTATCCAAGGAGTGAGGGATATTTCGAGAGCGTTCAGTCCTATCTCAGACTCATTGCCGATATCCATGGATGGATGATCAACAAGAAAATCTGCTAAGGCCTGGCCCTTTACAGCTTTTTGAGGAACATATTGAAAACTGAATTCCATTAGAGCCAAAAACCATTTGCCAATTTGGCTTCTCATGTTGGCCGAGAAAGCAAGTATTTAACTAGGTCTGTTTTACTCTTAATGTAAACCAAAACAGGAAGCATGTAGTGACTCAATTTTATTGCTGAAAAGTACAAGGCAAGACAAATCTTTTCAATAGGAGTGTATCTCCTTTCACAAGTAGTCAACAACCTACTTAAATAATAAACTGCCTGTTCCTTTCCTTGAGCATTATCTTGAGCTAAAAGGCCTCCAATAAAGCCTCCAACTACTGAGATATAGAGTTTCAACGGCTTGTTCTTGATGGGAGGCATAAGGATTAGAACCGTTGCTAAATAGCCTTTGATCTCATCAAAGGCCTTCTGATGGCTTGCCTCACAAACAAAAGTATCATGGTCTTTCAACTTCAAGAATAGAGAAAAAATTTGAAACTTCCTAGCTAGGTTTGAGATGAACTTCCTCAAGAAGTTGAAAGAACCCAAGAGCTTCTGTAACTCCTTCTTGGTGGTAAGAGGCTTTGCTTCCATGATTGCTTTGGCCTTGTTCTTGTCAACTTCAATCCCTCTGTTGTGGACCAAAAATCCAAGGAATTTGCCTACAGAGACTCCGAAGGCACACTTTAAAGGGTTTACTTTCAAATCAAATTGTTGCATTCTAAAAAACGACCTCCTCAAGTGCTCCAAATGTTCATTATAGGACTGAGACTTGACCACGTTATCATCAATGTAAATCTCCATGAAATGGCCAATGAAATCATGAACTATGGCGTTCATTGCTCGCTGGAACGAAGCACCTTCATTCTTTAGGCCAAAGAGCATTACGACCCATTTAAAGGTTCTTAGGGCTCCAGGACACCTAAAAGCAGTCTTAGCCGTATCGGACTCGTCAATAAAGATCTGATTGTAGCCAGAATGTCCATCCATGAAGGACAAAACCTTGTGACCAGAAGCTCCATCTACTAACTGATCTACCACTGGCATTGGATATTCGTCCTTTGGGGATGCCAAATTCAGGTTTCTGAAATCTACACACACTCTGACCTTGCCATTCTTTTTAAGGACTGGCACAATGTTAGAGAGCCAAGTAACATACCTAGCTGTACGTATGAAGCAAGCATTGAAGAGGCGTTCGATCTCATCTTTGACTTACAAATAGACCTCATTGGACATCCTCCTTGGCGGTTATTTGAAAGGTCTGAATTCTGGTTGAATAGGCAGTTTGTGCTCCACTAGGTCTTTGGACAGACTTGGAAGCTCTTCGTAAGTCCAAGCAAAACAGGACTTGAACTCCTTTAAGAGCAGGAAGAATTTCTCTTTCACATCCTCTGGCAGAAGTTGGCTAGTATATACAGGTTTGGGATTCTGTGAGTCTCCCAAATTAACTTCTTCCAAAGGATCCTGCACGTCAGCCTTTAGATCATCCAACTTGGCTGGGGCTGCTTCAAGGTCTTCCAAGCAGATTTCGTCCAGATCTTCAACCAGGTTTTCATCCTCGTTGATTACTTCGGCCGCATAGGCCGAATAATCTTCCTCTGACTCTTGACTGCCCATCAACCTTCACTCTAGTAAATAAGCTTCAAACTTTGATAATGTGGTTTGAAGGGCCACATATTTCTCGGTTTCTGAAGGGCTTACTAACATTGAGAAGGGCATTTGAATGAAGCTGTAATCGGGTTGCTTGACTCCGTGATCATTGGACCGATTAACTCTTGAAAAAGTGCCTTCACTTCTTCAGCTGACTTGTTGTTATGAATAGGGGCTATTTTGTGGCAGCCATACCTATCAAGGCCTGCCACCTTCATTGGACCAACCCATTTGTCATATAAGTGAGCCTCAGCGTGGTTAGTAGAGGCCTGAAATGGTCTGCAATTAGCCCATACCACCTCCACATAGTCTTGATTCCAAAAGATAAGACATTGGTGAAGGGTTGAGGGAACTGCTAAACAAGAGTGGATCCAATCTCTCCCTAATAGAACGTAGAAGGAAGAGTGTGAATTAACAACAAAGAAAGGTGTTGTTAAGGTTTTGGACCCTACCATTAAGTTCATGATCAGAATACCTTGACAAGCTGTCGCCTACCTAATGAAATCAGTTAAGGTTGAAGTGCATGAAACTAGGTCTTGATCAGTCTTCCCAAGCTTCTGCATCATAGACTTAGGAATGAGATTGGCTACTGACCCATTATCCACCAAGATACGATTGACTGACATCCCATCAAGACCAACAGCAATGTACAAGGGCTTGATGTGTTTGTTCGTCGTGAGACTTGGCCTCTCAAAGATCATGCTAGCTGCCCAATCCTCATTCTTTCCTTCGGTCTCATCCTTTAACACAATCACTGAAGGCCCATTCAGTCCAACAAAAAAGCACTCGTTTAGAATTTCAGCTGTCTGCCCCATTTCTACAACATCTCCCTTCATGGCTGTTGGAGTGTTGTCTTTGGCTTCCAGATCTGCTGCTAGGAACACAACCATGTTGCACTGCATATTAGGACCCTGTCCAGGCCTGAATTCTTTGGCTTGTGGATTCAGATCTGACTTGCCCCCCGAGTACGGCTTCCTTGGTTCAAGGGTTGTCTTCTGGAGCAAAGTGACTTGCCTTGGTGGAGGCTGAATCCTAGCTTCCTTAAGAGTTCTTTCTAAGAGGATTTGTTTCTTGGATACAATAGCTTGCTTTATAGGTGGTTGGGTTACAGCCTCTTTGTATGTCTTTCCTGAAGGGACTTGCTTCTTAGGTAAAGTCCTAGGAGGAGGCTCAATGATAGCCTCTTCCACAGTCCTTTCCAAGGGTTTGTATACCCTTTTAGCCTTAGGTTTTTCAACCATAGGCTCTTCTCCTACTAGGACTTCCATCTTCGTCTCTCCTTTCGGATCATCTTCAATCATTGGGTCGTCCAGTAGATCTGTCTCCTCCTCAGCCTTTCTAGCTACCTGCCTGAATCGTTGGCGGCGCCTCTTTTGAGATCTGGACAAAGGTGGAGGTTCGAAAGGAAACTTGGGATGTTCAACCCTATGCCACTCATTTGGGGGAGTGACTGGAGGTATGACAGCCCTTGGCTTGTCTCTAGAAGGAGCAAATATCCTCAAGTTGACTATCTCATCTTCAATTTCAACCAACCCCGCTGAATTCGGTTGAACACAGATTCACGTACAACTCTTCTCCCCTTAGACCTGTATGGCTCCTTGGGACTTAGTTCAGTCCTTCCCACGATAATTCTCTTCAAGACTGGCTTGCTAGGACTGCCGCGATGTCCACACTCTGTGCATACCATGGAGCAAGTTGGTTTATCTGGTTTCTTCACTCCTGAACGTCTGGACCACCAAGAGTTTTGCTTTTCAAACCTTTTAACCCACTCGGTCCTGACCTCCCCTTCATCATAATAAGGATCCCAGTACATGCCTAGGCTGGACTTGTAGACTGCTCTGGAAGGGGCTCCCAAACTTATCTTCTGCCTAGTAACAGTCCTAGGCATGTCTCTCATGTTGACAGAAACCATATTTGTACTAAGCCCTGAAGGACAGGGATTGCCATCCACCCCCATGGGCTGCTTGTCTTTCTTAGAGAATTTGAACTCTCCCCGCTCGATTTTATCCTAGATATCATTTCTAAATACTACGTAGTTATTAGTTGTATGACTCCAAGAATTGTGATACTTACAATACTCCTTGCCCTTCAGTTCTTCCAAAGTTGGAATCTTGTGACCAAAAGGCAGTTTGAGCAGCTTGTCGGCTAGGAGTTGATCAAAGATAACTTCAGCCCTACCCATGTCAAAATTATAGGTCCTGGTTGACTAATGAAAAGTGCTTTGGACTGGCTGTTTTGTGGGCTCCATCTTAACAAAGGCCATGCAAATGTATGGCTTTTTGTTGATGATTTCAGCCATTGGCACGTCTGGGTCTGCCTCTGCTTCCACTGCAGCAACCTCGTAATTAGGGTCACGGTAATACGTTCCCTTGGATGCTGTCTTCTTGCCCTGCTCTTCTGCCAAGAACTTTTCATAATGTGAGGCCTTAGAGGATAATTCAAACAAGTCTCTGAATTCTGCCCCATAAAAATTCTTCTTCATTTCAAAGCCCAAGCCGTTTAGTGCCATACGCACATATTCAGCCTCTGGAAGGACTATCTTGCATTTGAATTGAGCAGTCTTGAAACGTAAGAGATAGGATTCCACAAACTCTAGATAGGTTTGACGATAGCATGAGAGGTCTACCAACGTCACTTCTGGTTCTACCCTGTAGAACTGCTGGTGGAACATCTCCTCCAATTGTGCCCAGGTCTGCACTGAGTTAGGTGGCAAGTTAATGTACCAAGTAAAGTCTGTCCCAGTAAGAGAATTGGGAAAAAGGCTCAACTTTAGTGCATCAATGGTTCCAGCCTCTCCAAATTGAACTTGAAACCTGGCAATGTGCTTCACTATTGACTGCACGGTTTCACCATTGAAGGTCTGAAATTCTAGGACTCCATAACCTTTTGGGAAAGGTGTATTGTCCACCTCTTTGGTATGAGGTTTCCTATACATTGTCCTACCCAAAGGTCTGAAACCAGATCCTAACTGCTCCTGAAGCAAGTTTAAGACTTGGTCCCTTCCCACGAACAAGTTTGGTACATGAGACGGCTGTGGGCATTGTAGGGGGATGAAAACAACTGATGCTCTGAACAACACCAAACTGCAACGGCTTCACGTGCCTCTACACCGGAACCGTAGTTTATCGTCGGAACCCTAATCTGTAAAACAGACAAGGAGTGAGTGCACCTTTGCTTCTCGTACCAAAGGCCCTCCGATGCCAAAGTTAGTATCACGTACTAGTCAATAAACCCTAATTATGAGTAGGAGAATAATATGAATGCCAAATATTGCGTACCTTTTACCTCCAGGTTTACCTCGTATTTATAGACTCATAGATGCTTGCTCACCAAGCATCCCTATTGTCCTAGGATTCTTATCACGTATGGGAATCCAGGACATCTTGGGCACTTGTTTCCTTATCAGTTCACTAAAAGAGTTGTTTCTGGACTCTCTTCCACAACTGGCCAAACCTCCCACTCACGTTGGGTGTCTTCTCCAGATCCTACACATTCGGGATCTCATTCTTTTATAGAATATTACGTATCCCTAAACTTTCTAGGGCGTTTCTGCAGTCGGAACGTTTAAGGCTGCTTTTTCAATAGTTCTTTCCCTGTTCGACTATCTCATTGTCGAACAGAGTGTCTGGTCCAATGACCTCATGTGCAACTGGTTCTTATCACTATTTTTGGACAGATGACTTCTCATGTCTTTTGTCCCTATAATGCCGAACAGACTGCCCGGACCAATGACTTCCCATGTCTCTGGTCCATATCGCCGTTCACCGGGCTGACCTGCGGTATGCCCTCTTATATTTACCACGTGGTTTCATATATCACGTGTTCGGGCTACTCAATGTATCTGTTCGGGAACACCTCCCTACAATTGCTCCCCAGCTTTGCTTGTAAACACTGTTCTGGGTCAACTAATAAAGCTAAATTTAGACCCTGAGCCGAACTTCTCTGACCCCGGGCAGTCGTAATATTTAATACTCATTGATGCTTTTGGCGCCCTTGTCATTATACCATCCCGAGATAGTGACTCCACGTGGCATGCCTCATATGCCTTGCATTTGTTTTGAACTGATGTTTTACTAAGCGGCGTCAGAACGGTTTCTAGTTTCCGTTACTTTATCTTGTAACGGCTTGAGACCTATCATTTCGTCTCCGTCCCACTTTTTTATAATCCCCTAAGAGGCAGTTTCTAGGGCTTTCCCCCACTCCGAACCAGACGAAGAACTTCACATTCCTCCGCCATCGCCGCCGTCTGCAAACCGTTCGAATTTCCGGGAATCTGCTTTCTCCATCTCGTAAGCATTTCCACTTCTCATTGTAAACCTTCTTTGAGTTTCTAGGATTTTGGATCTCTGTTTCCCTTTTCTGGAGTTCCGTCCATTTCTTAGACTCCCCCTTTCTGCTTACTTCTGAGTTCCACAATCATCCATGGCAGATGAAAATGAAAATGCCCCTAGGCCCAGTAAGTTCAGGAGACTTTGCGAAACCCCCACAGCCATGGCCACTTTTAGGGTTGAGTATAATATCCCTGAGAACGTAGGGGTTGAACTTGCCCCACTAGGGGCAGATAGGGACGCCGGTTCATGGGATAGGATGTGTATCCCTATCGTAGCTATTGTCGAGGGTAGAGTTTGTTTCCCCCTACATCCATTGCTTCGCCAAATCCTAAACTGGTATCGTCTTACTCCCATGCAAGTTTCGACGAACGTCTTCAGGCTTATAATGGGAGTAGTAGCTTTAAATAGGATTCTGGAAACTAATATAGGCTTATGGGACATTCAATGGTGGTACAGTATTGTGCTAAACCATGAGTACAATACTTACTATTTCAAAGTAAGGAAAGCGGAAAAACGTCTCGTGCTCAACCTGCCAGATTCTGCTTGCGATCATGAAATAGATTTCCTCTATATCACTGGAGCTTTCGAGCCTATTGGGGAAGACGGCCAAGTCGTGGGCTTGCATTGCCCCCACATATGGGGTTACCCACGTATGCTCTTTTTGTACTTTTTGCAGTTACCTTTTGTTTGCTTACCATAGTTCTTGGATGTCGCTAATTCATGTATATACTTTATTATTGCAGCGAAAAACGCTAACAGGCGCCCTAGACGAGAGCCTAGTTAGATCCGAATAGAGGATATTAGCAAGGTTCTGAAGTATACGGGTATACCTGGTACCTTATCTGCTGGTCGGGGTCGAGATGCCAATGTTTTGCTAGGCTACGACCCTGCTTACAAGGGATTTATTGACAGAAGGCTAGCCCATCCGAGCACCAGCGGTGCTTCAACTTCAACTGCTCCCAACCACGGAGCCCAGGACTTGGCGTTGGAGTTACAATCGCCGGACAGCCAGGCGAATATCCAATCTCGGAAGGCGTTCCCCTCCCGTGAGTGGTTTTGAGAAGGTCTTCAAGAAGACAAATTATTTCTCACCAACAGTCCGAGCAACCAACTCCTCATTGTGATACCAGCCAATCGTCGTCTTCTGGGTACTCTGCATCTCCCCCAGATATAGGTGACATGACTCGACAACCTTTGAATCTCAGTTCTTTACTTACTGTTTCCTCACGAGGACGAGGATGAGGCGCCTCTGGTAGGGTGGCATCCAGTGGTCGCGCCCCCTACCACCTCATCGTACTAGGGGGTCTTCGACTCGATCCTCCTCCTCTCCTCGGGAACAAGATGGTTCTCTTGAGGCAGCTGATGCTCACCGGGACAAGCGTCCCAGGAATCAGGATACTGGAGCACCCAATGCTCAAGCTCCTAATTCTACACTGGAAACGCCCCCACAGATTATCCCTGTAACTCCCGAGGTCTGGTCCCCACAGCTCATAAAGGGCGATCGTCCTATAAATGTCGGGGACAGTGCAAGCTCGTCAGAGACTGCACTAGCTCTTTGACAAGGCCTGCTGCTGCCCGTCGATATGCAGAAGGAATCTTCATCCCCTCCTGAACGGCTCGTATCCACCGGTCTCGTCAGTGGGATCAAGGTAACTAAAATTCTTTCATAATTCTAGTTTTACTTTTCTCGTAGTAATTGATACTCGTGATCTTATTTTTCATTTGGTATTTCCCAGTTTATCCAAAAAATGGTCACGCTGGGACAAAAGTTCCAGGAAGCAGAGACGGAAAGAATTAAACTACTAAATGACAACGCCAGGCTGCTCTGAACAGTCTCAAGGTTGGAGAGAGAGAGAGACAAGGCGAAAGCAGACTTTGCTAAAGCAAAAGGTAAACTCGAGACTGCTAAGGACAGCCTTAATCAAGCTTTGGCAGAAATTGATAGCACCAAGAAGGCGGCCTATGAGGACAGATACCAGAAAGGTTTTGATGCCACAACTGCGAGTTATGTCGAGCAGATGCCTGCCATCCAGGATAAGATATGGGTTGAAAGCTGGGAGGCATGTCTTACGAAGGTAGGTGTTGCTGAGGATTCTCCACTTTGGGAAGACAACGACTTACCGAGCACCTGTGATGCAAATGTGCACGATCCAGGGGAGCAGCCAGAAGAAGATATCGAGCAACAGATCGAGAACTTTGCTGAAGCTGAAGAGAACGTAGTCAACGAATCTACGGCCGAATGTTCACCTGTTCGGGAGGAGACCAACGATCCCATTACCTTGGAAGAAAATACTATTGGTGGTGGTCCAAGTACTGAAGTCACTGCAGGAGCCTCAAACAAGTCTCACCCAGAGATTCAAGACTTAAACTAGCTTTGGTAAGTATGATCATTTCTACTGAATTCCTGAAAACACTTTGCAGGTCCTGCGTGACTGTAGTTTTACAGCCCTGCGAGGCATCAGTACACTCTTTACTTTTGATGATAAAGGTATTCGGCCCCTTATGGCAAAATTCTTGGTTGTAGGGTGGCCATTCGTGGCTATCTCGTTTTTGTTTAGGTTTATCGTTTGCTTGAAATACTGCATTTGTTCATATGCATGGTTTGAGTTTATTCGTACTCAGAAGTATTGCTAAAGCAAGTATTCGATATCCGTTTGCTCGGGTATTTAAGTATCTCTTACTTAAGTATCCTGTACTTGTTTCTAGCTTACATATGCTCGTTATGTTTTAAGCGAAGCCAAGTACTTCATACTTGGTCCGTAAGTATCTCGTACTCAATTTCTGCATGTTTTCGTATGCATTCGTACTAGGAGAATTTTGACACAAGTGTCTAAGTTTCTCATACTTAGTCGAAATAACATTTCTCGTTATGTATTGACCCCAAGTGTTTCATACTTGGGGAACATTTATTCATATGTTTCTAAGTGTCTCGTACTTAGTTTAAACCCCTAAATTTCTCGTACTTACACAAATTGAAGTTTCTCGTACTTAGATTTCACTAAGTCACTCGTACCTAAGTATCTCATACTTTGATTGATAAACAGATTTAAGCCTCTCGTGCTTTCAGTATCTCGTACTTTTAGTATCCCAAGTTTTTTCATACTTATCAAGTTGTCCGTTTACTTTTGGTAAGGATAAGTGTATTACAAGGCATTCGTGCCAATCCCGTGCTCCCCAATTTGAAAAAGGAAAATAATGCAAAACTTCATATTCCATATTTCATATTTTCAAAGCGAAAAAAGCTTGATATACTGGAAAGAGATGACTTTATTTATAAACCTGAACTCAGGGGGGCGTTATTCGTGCCCTTTGCAACTTGAATTAAATATTAAAACAAGGGAATTTCTTTCGTAATTCCCACACAATCACGTAGTGCAATCTAAAGCAAAATTCAATTCTTTTTAAGCAAAGAATTTTCTCAGGTTATGGACATTCCAAGGCCTCGGAATTGGATTACAGTCCAGATCGGCCAATTTATAGGCCCCTATGACCACAATCTCGGTTACTTGATACTTGCCTTCCCAGTTGGCCCCCAGCTTGCCTTCGTTGGCTACCTTGGTGTTGCCAAGCACCTTTTTTAGTGCAAGGTCCCCAACGCCAAACTCTCGAGGATGAACATGCTTGTTATAGCTCTTCATTAGCTGTTCCTGGTTAGAAGCCAAATGTACCAGGGCCCTTTCCCTTCTTTCCTCGGCCAGATCAAGATCAATTTCTAGGGCCCTGTCATTGCCCCCACTTTCAACCAATGCAGTTCTATTAGTTGGCAGACCAACCTCCAAAGGAATTACTGCCTCCGTTCCATATGCCAACGAATATGGGGTCTCTCCCGTAGACCTCCTAGGCGTTGTTCGGTGAGCCCACAACACTAGTGGTAATTCGTCAGGCCACTTCCCTTTCGCTTTGTCCAACCTTTTCTTGATCCCATCAAGGATAGTTTTATTAGACGCCTCTGCCTGCCCATTACTCTGTGGGTAAGCTGGGGTCGAATAATAATTCCGTATTCCATATTGGGCACAAAAAGCCTTGAATTTCTTTTGAAATTGGGACCCATTATCTGTAATCAAAGAATAGGGAACCCCAAATCGAGTGATGATTAGGGATGGCAATCTCGGCCGCCCCGTTCGAACCCGCCCCATTCCCCGCCCCGAAAATCCCCGAACTTCGGGGACCCGTTTAGGGATTGGGTAGGGTATGGGGAATTTTTTTTTAAAAATTCGGGGATCGGGTAGGAGTCGGGGATAGGTATGTCTCCGCCCCGAACCCTACCCGTCCCCGTTCCCCGTTCGTTACCCGCCCCGCCCCGTCCCCGAATCCCCGAAATATACATATTTATATATAAAAATAAATAAATATATACTATATTATATAAACCTCTTCGGTAGTATGTTTTTTTAGGGTTCTCATAATTTCATTCTTTTCCATTCATGTCGTTTGTTTTTTTCGACTAACTTTTTGGCACAGTCAATTTTTTCATCCCGTGATACTATGGCGGGAGGGAATTAATAATTTTCACAGAGAAGTTTGTTTCCTTAGCCCTTTTCCCTAGAAAAAAAATACAAAACAATCCAAGTCCTTTCAGCTTTCAAATGCTAGTATATGCTGTTAGGTACTGAAATTGAGAAATACAAGTGCCTGAATCCCGAATCTCCGTTTTGGATCCCCGTTCCCCGTTCGGGTCGGGGATGGAGGAAAAAAACAAATCCCCATTGGGGATCGGGTCGGGGATGGGGATGAGGCAGGGGGTAATGGGTAGGGGGTGGAGGTAGTACCCCCCGTCCCCGACCCGTCCCCATTGCCATCCCTAGTGATGATACTCTTCCAGACGAACCTTTCTATCATAGGCTCGGTTATTTTGGCCAATGGTTCAGCCTCAATCCATTTAGTAAAGTAATCTGTTGCTACGAGCAGGAATTTTTGATTCCCAGTTGCTTTGTGGAGGGGACCCACGATGTCCATTCCCCACTGGGCAAACGACCATGGACTTGTCAAAGGCACCAGATCCTCGGCTGGTGTTCGAATCATTGGTGAGAACTTCTGACATTTTTCACAAATTTTTACGTATACCTTGGCATCCTCTTGCATATGTGGCCACCAATAGCCTTAAGTAATTGCTCGGTGGGCAATGGATCTACCTACAGCATGGCTTCCACAAGTCCCTTCGTGTATTTCGTGCAGAAATTTTTGCACCATTTCAGGGTGCACACATAGTAAATACGGTCTTGCAAAGGACTTTTTGTAAAGCTTTCCTTCTAGAGACAGCCAAAATCTTACAGACTTGGTTTTGATCTTATGAGCTTCCTTTTTGTCAGTGGGGAGTATTTCATCTCGTAAAAACTCCACGATTGGGTCCATCCAACTTGGTCCTTGGTTCACGTCCAAGACCAATTCTACACTCCTTCCAATGCTTGGCTCTGTCAGATACTCAACTGCTACCCTCCGTTTGAGTTCAATTGGAACAGCTGCGGCTAACCAAGCTAGAGAATCGGCATGAGAATTCTGTCCTGAACTTATCTGTTCAATGTGAACCCTTTCGAAGGTATCAAGTAAATCTTTGGCTGCTTCCACATATGCTGCCATCTTCTCATTCCGGGCTTGGTACTCCCCAGACAGTTGATTGACTACGAGCTATGAATCACAATACACCCTGACTCGTTTTACTTTCAGAATCTTTGCACTTCTCAATCCAGCAAAGAGTGCTTCATACTCCGCCACATTATTTGATGCATTGAAACCAAGCCGAACAGACAATTCGATCATTACTCCCTCAGGAGGAAAAAGGACAATTCCAATTCCCGAACCAGTATTACATGCTGATCCGTCAACAAATAACTTCCACTCGATGGGATCTTGTTCGGCTGAGAATTGGCTTTTCATGGGTGATGTTTTAGTTGCTTGTTCCTTTCTCGTGGGAGGCCAGGGAGCCACTGCAGGAGAAAACTCTGCCACAAAATCAGCCAACACTTGGCCTTTGATTGCTATACGAGGCTGATAATCAATATCATATTGGCTTAACTCTACAGACCACGTCGAGATTCTCCCTGAGAAATCTGCCTTTCATAGCAGTGATTTCAGTGGGAACTCAGTATAAACCACAACCTTGTGGCTTTGGAAGTAGTGTGGCAATTTTCTTATGGCTGTCCTAAGTGCCAAGACAAGTTTTTCTAGGGGCAGATATCTCGTTTCTGCATCCAGCAGTGTCTTGCTAACGTAATAAATTGGGATTTGCTCGGTTCCCAAATCCCTTAACAGGACTGCACTTACAGCATGTTCAGAAACAGCTAAGTACAAGACTAAAGACTCACCTGGTTGTGGAGTTGATAGAAGTGGAGGCTCGGCCAGATACTTCTTTAGGTTCTGGAAGGCCTGTTCGCACTCTACTTCCCATTCGAATCCCTCTCTCTTTTTCAATAACTGAAAAAAGGGTCCGCATTTGTCACTTGACCTGCTGATGAATCTATTAAGTGCTGCAGCCATTCCAGTCAACCGTCGGACTTCCTTAGTAGTTTTGGGACTTTGTAGCCTTTGCAGAATCAAGTGGCCTAGAAACTTCACAGAACTAACTCCAAACGCACATTTCAAGGCGTTGAGCTTTAATTTATATTCCCTCAGGATTTCGAAAGCCTCCTTCAAATCCGTTATGTGTCCCTGTTTATCTTGACTCTTCACCACCATATCATCTATGTAAACCTCCATAGATTTGCCAAGCAGCTTCTTGAACATGATGGTTGCAAGTCTCTGGTACGTTGCCCCAACGTTCCTTAGCCCAAATGGCATGACGCTATAGCAATACAACCTTCATGGTGTAATAAAAGAGGTTTTCTCTTGATCAGGTCCAAACATAGCAATCTGATGATATCCTTGATATGCGTTGAGAAAACTCATTCGCTCGTATCCAGTAGTTGCGTCAACCAACTGGTCTATCCTTGGAAGAGGGAAACTATCTTTTGGACACGCCTTGTTTAGGTTTGTGAAATCTACACAGACATGCCACTTTCCATTCTTCTTCTTTACAACTACTGTGTTGGATAACCACTCAGGGTAGTAAACCTCACGTATTGCTTTGGCCTCTAGCAAACGATCGACCTCTTCAATTACAGCATCCACATGCTGCACGGCTGCCCTTCGCTTTTTCTGAATGATCGGCTTATGCTGAGGATCAACGTTTAGATGGTGACAGATCACACCTGCATCTACTCCGGGCATTTCCTCTGGCACCCAAGCAAATACGTTGACATATTCCTTCAGAAATCTTATCAGCTCAGCCTTTTCGTCTGCTGGCAATGATTCTCCAATTAAGAAATATCTTTCAGGATCAATCTCGTTGATCTGAATTTTCTCTAGGCCTTCCACCACATTTTCTGTCGTGCCTCTCCTCAATAGTTGGTTGATCTGGTACTTTTAATGTATGAACATGGTGGGCCTTTGGAGCTCTTTTGACGATGGATATTAGACATTGTTGGGAACTTTACCATCTGGTGGTAAGTTGAGGAAACTACCCTCATTTTGTGCAACCAGGTCCTTCCTATAATCGCGTTATAGGAAGAAGGAACATCTACAACCAGAAAGTCTGTCCTCAAGACAACTGATCCGACCCGGACAAGCAATGTTACTTTTCCGAGAAGCCAGACTGCTCCTGCACCAAACCCAATCAGGGGTGTTGTAGATTGCTCTAGGTCCGTTTGGGCCAACCGCAGTTTCTTGAAAGCATCGTAATACATCACCTCTGTGAAACTCCCTGAGTCCACCAGAATCCTTTCGATGTCATATTCCCCAACTCGTAGGGTTATGACTAAAGCATCGTTATGGGGTATCTAGACTTCTCCCAGATCATCATCTGTGAATGCAATGCTTTCATTGCATACGCCACTCTCTCGCCCTCTCTTGTTTCCCAATCGCATCACGTGCTGATCGTGCTTGATTTGCCTTTGTAATAGCCTAACCCCATTTCTCGTATAAGGTGTGGCCAACCCATGTATCATATAGATTATTCCCTTAGGATTTTGCTCGTAATCCAACTCCATGGCTTTCCCTTTGTCTTTGGGATCTTCCTGGATAAATTCCTTGAGATAGCCCCGAGAGACCAAATTGTCAAGGTCTTTTGTACATCTCACAATCCTCAATCATATGGCCCCAATCCTTATGGTAGCTGCAGTGCTGATTCGTGGCACGTTTTGCGTCCGTATCTCCGCCTAGACTTGGGGGCCATTTCAAGATGGCTGATTCTTTATTCGATAAAGAATCCTATAAATTGGTTCCTTCCAAACCGTAGTGATAGAAAAGAAAGATTTAGGGTCAGGAGCTTGTTTATCCATGTACGGCTCTTTCTTAGCCTGCCCGTACTCCTTTCTCTCTCTATAAGTCTTGGGCTCTGGCTTATCCACCTTTTTGACAGATGCCTTCGGCTGTTTGGCAATGATTCTGCCATCCTCGCGGAGTATGTCATCCTCCATTCTGGCGCGTTACACTATTCATTCCATCAGTTTAGCCAACGTGGCTACCAGATGTTTATTCAATAAGCGACGCAGTTCTCCCCGAATAGGCAAACCAGTCTTAAAGGTTGCAATGGCATATTCCTCACTGCAGCTTTCAATCACGTTGAAAGTTTCCCAGTACTTCTTTGCATAATCCCTGATCGGCTCGTTCTCCGCCTGTTTCATAGTGGAAAGACTCTCAAACGTTTTTGGGGCTTTTCTGCTTGTCAAGAACCGAGCAGTGAATTCCTCAGCCAACTGCCTCCATCCCCGTATGGATCGTGGGGCCAGTTTGTGAAACCAAGACAATCCCACCTTCCCAAGACTTAAAGGGAACATTATCGTGCATGAACATTGCCTGCTGATAGTGTTGTATGTGAGCCACGGGATCCGCATTTGTCTCGTAAAGAACGAACGTTCCGTGCTTCACTCTGCTCGGCAACTTAGCTTCTTGCAACCTCCTTGCAAAGGGGGAAGCTGCTATACTGCTTAGGGCCTTTCGTGCTGCTTCTCATGCAGTCACCGTCCCATCCTCGTGTTCTTTCGATTTGTGGGGCGTGGCTTTGCCCCAATCAGCATCAGGCCTTTCGTACCTGTCCCGGTGATGCTTCCTTGTTTCCTCCTCTTCTTGGGTGGAACTTCGGTCTCTGCTCCTCCTTTTTCGTGGAGAAGCCCTTCGTTTGTCTGGTGTTTGGCTTCTACTTCTGTTTCTCCTCTTTCGTGGAGAAGCCTCGTATCGCCCTATTGTAGGACTCCTGCTCCTTCTCCCTCGTGAATGAGCCTGCTTATGGACTATCAGAGTCTGTCTATCTCTCTGGGAATTCCTTCGTGAAAGTCCGGAATCTTCTGGGTGCTCTCGTACCCGCTGTAATTCTTGTAACTCGTATTCTCGTTTCCTAATCAAACGAGCGTACTCCTCGATTTCGCTTATCTTTCTATCGAAGACATCGTCATCATTGTGTATGCTTCTTGAACGGGTGACGGATTCTTCTCTTCGGTGAGACTTACTCCTTCTCGTGGAGCCCGTAGTTGTCCTGCCCTATTTACCAATGGGCTTTTTCGGAGCACCTGGTGGAGATTTTTCTCGTCCACCACTTAAATGGTCCTTTCGATTGAATGGCGTGGCTGGATCTTCTTCCACCATGATTGTTCTTCAGAGAATTGGTTCGTTTCCCACAGACGGCGCCAATTGTAGGGGGATGAAAACAACTGATGCTCTGAACAACACCAAAATTGCAACGGCTTCACGTGCCTCTACACCGGAACCCTAGTTCGTCGTCGGAACCCTAATCTGCAAAACAGACAAGGGGTGAGGGCACATTTGCTTCTCGTACCAAAGGCCCTCCAATGCCAAAGTTAGTATCACGTACTAGTCAATAAACCCTAATTATGAGCAGGAGAATAATATGAATGCCAAATATTGCGTACCTTTTACCTTCAGGTTTACCTCGTATTTATAGACTCATAGATGCTTGCTCACCAAGCATCCCTATTGTCCTAGGATTCTTATCACGTATGGAATCCAAGACATCTTGGGCACTTGCTTCCTTATCAATTCACTAAGAGAGTTGTTTCTGGACTCTCTTCCGCAACTGGCCAAACCTCCCACTCACGTTGGGTGTCTTCTCCAGATCCTACACATTCGGGATCTCATTCTTTTACAGAATATTACGTATCCCTAAACTTTCTAGGGCGTTTCTGCCGTCGGAACGTTTAAGGCTGCTTTTTCAATAGTTCTTTCCCTATTCGGCTATCTCATTGCCGAACAGAGTGTCTGGTCCAATGACCTCATGTGCAACTGGTTCTTATCACTATTTTTGGACAGATGACTTCTCATGTCTTTTGTCCCTATAATGCCGAACAGACTGCCCGGACCAATGATTTCCCATGTCTCTGGTCCATATCGCCGTTCACCGCGCTGACCGGCGGTATGCCCTCTTGTATTTACCACGTGGTTTCATATATCACGTGTTCGGCTACTAAATGTATCTGTTCGGGAACACTTCCCTACAGGCATGCCTCTTGTACTGTTTGGTTCTGAATAGAGATTGCCCCAAAGTATCAGAGCTTTGAGAAGTATGGGAGACTCCTTTGTCCTTTCCAGAGCCTTGGCCTTCTTGCCAAGGCCTTTTGTCTGTCTTGCCAACCTTGTCGAGCTTCCTCTAGTCCTCAACCAAAATAAACCTTTGATAATTACTTGCTGGAGGCGTCAAGGCTCCTCCTATCACAACCCCCTTCTCTTTTTGGCCCCTGAGTGTAGGGCTGTTAGACGAGGTAGCGTGATAAAGCGTTTGAGGAGGGGGAGTTACCCCCAATAAGCCAACTTGGTTTTGACCGTTGCCATAAACACCAAACTGTGGAAAGCCCTGCTGCTGAAGAGCCAGCGGTAGCCTCTCTGTAAGCGTAGCAACCATTTTGTCGACTGTTATGGTCAGAGGTTTCAAGGACTCAGTGAACGATTGCGAGATTAACTGCGTAACGTTGTGGGAGATCTCACGTACTGCCATAAACATATAATTTTTGATGCTGTCGGTAGCATCACTAAGATCTTGAGCGCTGATCTGAGGACCAGCTTCCTAGAGTAATGGCACGTCGACTGCCACTCCCTCAGGACTCTATGGTGGACCCGTGATGGGTGGATTCGGCTGCTGTTGTTGTTGCGCCTTCTTGACAATGATAAAAACTTAGACGATTAGGGTCCCACCGGGCATGCCAAAAAGATGTTCGGCTCCGAAATGGCTCAAGGGCTGAGCGGGCGTGCCAGGACTTGTCGCGTCCAACGTAAACGACTGAGTGCCCCTTTTCTGACTTCTTAACCATGAGAGCGAAAGTGCTGCAAACCTAAGGGCTGGATTGCAGTGTTGGTTCGTGGTTTTGCCTCTACGAGCGAGGACCTAATAATATCCTAACCGTGTAGCAAAAGAAGTAACAACGCAGAATAACTTTATTATATCGTAATAACAAAGTTGGGGATACAAGAAGGATATGAATAACTATATTATGTCGTAATAATAAAGTTGGAGTACAAGAGAGATAGAAAACCCAAATTACTTGAAGAAGTAACTGAGTAAATGGGAGACAAGTGAGATAATTGCTTCACTGGGAAGGCTTTGGTTTTTTAAGCGTTGAGCTTGATTGGTGTGTGGACCCTTTTTCTTCTTGTGAACTAGTATTTATAGGCAATGGTCTTCGGTTTTCTGCATGAGATGAATTTCTCGCCCTTGCTTCTCGTGATGACAAGTGTCCCTTGTAACTTCTCCCTCTTTAGATCATGGGCGGTTGAGAGGAGTTGTAAGTATATTGCCCATGTGCTTTTCCATCATGGGAAGTTACTAGGGGTGAAAAGATAGTTACCCACAAGTTACTCCTGATCATGGGCAGTTAAGCAATTAGTGGGCCATTTCCATTTCTTTTTCCGTGGAGACTAAAAGAACTTGGGCCGTTTGATCGGGTCAAATGGCCATGTGGCAAGCCTCTCATTAATTTGTTCCATTTCCCTTCGTGAAGCTTCCTCAAGTCGTATAGTTAATATTATATTGGTCTATTTGATCCATTTACATAAACATGGCCCTTTCCCCGAAATAAACCGATTGGGCCTCATTCTGAATTTTGTAAAACATGGCCCAAAGCCCATAAATCCAATCTTTAGTCCAAAATAGACTAAAATTAATTAGGCCCAATCAATAGTACCTTGGCCCATTAATTTTTAATCCCATAATTCTTCAATTCATGGCCCAATTTAATTAAATAACAATTAAATGGCTCTCCAACGCTTGCCTAGGACTGAGTGCCAAAAACGGGTGTAAACAGGTTTTTATCAAAACTCATTGTATGGTGGGCGCTATGCCTGCTAATATTGAGTGCATGAGCTTTGGCGTTGCATTCAATTTAAGAAACGTCGCAGCTAGTGCTGAGAGGTTGAGCAAGAGATTAGTATATGGAGGCATAAAAGTGCGGAACTTTTAATGCATATGGCCTTGCTCACAAGTACTGAGAAGTCACTTAGCTTTTGCTGCATGCTTGTAGCTTGTAAAACAGTCATTGGCATGAATTTCTACAATTGAAATGATATTCAGATAGTTTGAAAAAAGAAGCTTTTCCTGCCACGTTGTGGACTGTCGAGCTTCCGTAAATAGGTCTTTTGAGTAGATCTTACCTCCCTAGGGAGTTTTCTTGTCATCAAATGCTGCAATTGACCTCTTTGAGTGAGGTCTTATATCCGTTCGTTGAGGTCTATGTAGTCGTCCGTAATATGGCCACGGTCCCTGTGGAACATATAGTATTTTTCTTCTGGACCTCATGTTCGGGTCAATTCGTAATCTCCCTGGTCATTTGAGGTTAAGATCACCTTAGGTTCCTGAATAAAGAATTGACTCGAGCTCAGCTTAGTTATGCAGGCTGCTTATGGAGACATTGTTGTCCATATTATCCATCTGGTGGTGTTGTCATGCAACGATTTCCACTTGTCCTACTTTATGGTAAGGAGGTGGGTTGCTGTGACGCTGGCCATTAGTAACTTGCAAGGCTTTCACTGAGCTCTTTGAAGTTGCTTATGCTACTCTGTTGGAGCTTATTAGATCTCGTGTGCGCGCTTCTCCTTAGTATAACAGGGAAGGCTTGGCACATGACCTCTTCTGGTATTGCCTGAAGATGTGTTAGAGATTTGTATATCTCTTAATGATCCACTGGGTAAGTGGGACCATTGATCGTCGCCATCTGCAGCATCTCGAACTCCCTTGGGAGCGGGGGCCTTATTATTTTGGCCGTGAAGGGAGAGTAGGTGACTTGGATTAACTTTTCCATGGTAGTGGTAGTTTTCCTTTTAACTTGTTTAATTAGCCCCTCGATTTGGGTTTGCCTCCATAGAAGGGTGATGAATCAGCTTTGTCGTCAGCTCTGACTTAATCCTCTTGTTGGATCTCTATTGTCGTATTTATAGGCATTTTGATAGGAGGTTGAGTCCTTGTAGGACTGTATCTCGTAGATTTCGGATAACCTATTTGAGGTTTTGAGGGGTCCCGCCTTAGCTAGGAATCTCAATCTACCCCTGATTACGTATATTAGAGATGTTTTGTACTTATCTTGTTGGTGGAGTCCTTTATCCCTTAGGATTTGGGTCTTTCCTTATCCCGTTGAGATATCTTTATTGGAACAAGTATATTGCAGGAATACTATTACGAATATTATTCTTGCTTGTATAGCTAAGGTCCAAAGCTAGTCCTTGGACCACATGACAGCTTCGTCTAAAGAGTGGAGCTAACCTGTTCTGATTCTCCTTTAGGTAGGATTTTCCAAAGAGGTCCAGATAAGGCTGGTTTATACTCCCCAGGTCTGTGGTTTTTGTAGTGTTGACCTTCTTAGGTCTACCATACTTATCAAAGGGCTTTTTAGGAGAGATTTTTGATCTCTCTAGATGTGGCTCGATCACCTCTTTTCGAAATCGGTGTTACCGTCCCTCTTTTGTTCTCTAGATGGGCTTTCGTCTAAATTGGCGAGTTATTTGTTTAACTCCCCATTCATTCGTGTCGCGTCCATTAACCCTTGGGTTAAAACTTGCAATTGATCTTGCAAGGGTTCGATTACTCCTTGCATAGTATCAGCTTGTTTCTGTTAGGCGGAGAACGCCACTAGATCGAATCACCGTGGGTGAGGTGTCCTTCTGGTGACTTTCTGGAGGCGATGGAGCAAAACTCTTTAAAGTCGTTAATCGAGTATCCATTGTAGAAACCGTTCACCTTGAAGGGTTGAGAGTGATATCTCGTTCCCACAGATGGTGCCAACTAATGAAGGAGTTTTTGGTTACCTCCGGAGGAGGGGTTCCTTAACCGTCTATCTGATCCTCCAGCGAATGAAGCAGCTTTCGGCGTGCTCGATTACTAACCTGCAAAATAGACACAGTAAACTATGGGCACCAGCGTGGCTGTCGCCATCGCCCCTCCAATGCCTAAGTCAGTCAAGATATAGAGATATTGGACTGAGTATGAGTTTTGTATCATTTGCCTTGCGCTGCGTACATTTGTGAGGTGGATGTGTGATCTTTATATAGGCATTTTGGAAGGAATCCTTTGGGACCGGAACTCTTAAGTCTCATCTGCTCGTGGCGGGTATAGATATGTGTTGGAGTGTCCTCCTCACCTTAGGACTCCCCTGATCCTTATCAGGTTTGAGGAGTCCTTTCACCTTTGGACTCTTGTATTTGCTTGTCAGGTTGAGGGTCCTTACAGTACTGAGACCTCTTGGGCTCATCCGTGCATGACGGGAATAAGTTGGTAATGGAGTGTCTTCCTTACCTAGGACTTCTTTGGTCCTTATCAGGTTTAGGAGTTCTCCTCTCCTTTGGACTCTGTGATTATTATCAAGGTTAGGAGTCCTCACGGTACACGGACCTTTATGCTTATCCTTTTATGGACCGTATCTTGATCTCTTCTAAGGAGATAAGGCTTGTGGCTGCTCTCTGAGTTCCCTTCGTGCATGGGGTTCTCACGGTTTATCCCTTGGGATTCGCAGCCCCATTCCTTGGGATGAGATAAGGCCTTGGCTATTCTAGAAAGGGGATAAGAGTCTGACTCTTCTCTGAGGCCCCTAGACTATACGAACCTCTTTTATGGAGTGTTTTATAAGTCTGGCTGCAGGTTTGTCGTATTTGCCGAGCTCACCTGGTGAGCTGAGATCGGTATCTTTCTATGAGCTGTGCTCGTGAGCTGGCCTCCATCCTTGAACTGGTTAATAGAGGCTAGCTCTTATAAGCTAGATTCCATGTTCTTGGGACTCTAGCTTGACCCCTTAGTGTTGTGCCCGTGAGCTCTTTGGTTTGGGATGACCTTTGCCCCTGGTTGGTCCATTGAGCTCAGCTCTTCAAGCTAAGCTCTGCGTCACTGGGTCTCTTACATGGCCCTTCGTGTTGTGCTAGGCTGCCTTGTCTGGGTTGACCTTGGGAGGTTATTTCCTACTTATTAGGGCCACACAAAAAATAATCGATCGATAATATAAAATTGAGTGTTGGTCGCTCAATCATAGATTAATAATTTATGTTGATAAAAAAATAGATTAATGATTTATTAATAATTTGAGGAGCCCATTTCGGTTCTCACAAAAATGAATCAAATAGCTCATTATTTTTAAAGTATTTTTTTCTTGGTTCATACAAAAAATTAGCTAAATACGATATTGGAAAGGGCTTTTTCAGAATTCGAAAGGCCATGCGAATACTGAAAGAGCCCTTAAATCTCGGATTGACCCCACAAAATTATCAATCATCACGCCTATTTATTAAGCACCAAACGGGAACTAATGAGAAATGGGTGCTTGTGTCACAATAGCACCATTTTGTAGGAGTCAGCGAACTCAGCACCAATGCTGACCCCGAGTCCGTGCTAACCTTTGGATTAACAACTACGGACAGTAGTATTGATAATAACATCAAATTCATGATTCCTAAATGGAACCGTCGATTTTGTGTTGATTACCCCACGCCATGTGGGTCTAGTATGTTCGTCCGTCACATGGCCTTATGAGTTAATTCTGGGCCGGTCCTACTATTGAATTCCATAGCCCACCAATTCCTATGGGGTAAAAGTGCAATGCTCACTAAGTCTTGTGGGTGTAATTTTACTTCTTTACCCCACTTTAAATAGTAATAAATGAACACAGCCCATCATTTAGGGTTTTAAATGAATGTAGCCCACTCCCCACCACGGCCACAACCACCACAGCCACCACCGCCGCCGCTGCCGCCACCACCACCACCACCATCACATCACACCACAATGTCGCCACCACCACAATGACCACCACCACCACCGCCGCCACCGCCACCGCCCCACCACCACGCTGCCTCCGCCACCACCACCACCACCATCACGCCACCACCACAACTGCCTCCACCACCACCACTACACCACCACCACAGTGACCACCACCACATCGCTACCACAACAACCACCATCACCACTACGCCGCCACCACAAAAATCACCACCATACCGCCGCCACCACCACCACCACGCCACCGCCACTACCATCACCACCGCGCCACCACCACCATCACACCACCACCACCACTCCGCCACAACCGCCACCACAATGACCACCACCACGTCGCGACCACCACAACGCTGCCGCCATCACCACCACCGTAATACCGCCACTACAACCACCATCACCATTACACCGCCGCCACAAAAATCACCACCGCGCCGTCACGGCCGCCACCACCACCACAATTAACAGTGGTAATTTTTTTCTAAATTAACAGTGTTAATTTTCATATAAATTCACACCACAATTAATAATATTAATTAATTTCTATATAAATTAACAGTGTTAATTTTCATACAAATTCACACCATTATTAATAGTGTTAATTAACAGTTGGCCCATATAACCCCCTACACCCCCACTCTACCACCACCACCATAATTAACAGTGTTAAATTCTGTCTAAATTTATAACCATTAGTGTTAATTTTCATTTAAGTTTACACCACAATTAACAATGTTAATTTTCATTGTCTTCATTTCTTAGCCAATTTTCAATTAAGGAAAGGATAATATATGGAAAAATCTACGGTACACGGTACACATACTTATATATGAAGGATTCTTAAATTTGGACAGAATTTAACACTGTTAATTGTGGCGGTAGTGGTAGTGGAGTGGTAGTATAGGAGGTTATATGGGCCAACTGTTAATTAACACTGTTAATTGTGGTGTAAATTTATATGAAAATTAACACCGTTAATTTAGATAAAAATTAACTCTGTTAATTGTGGTTGAGATGGTGGCGGCGGCGGCAACATGGTAGTGGTGATTGTGGTGGCAATGGTGGTGGCAGCGTGGTAGTGGTGGTTGGATCGTCTCTCTCCAATCGCTTTTTTTTACGAGGGGTATTTTTGTCAACAAAATACTGAAAAGGACTGATTGGGTTATAGGCTCTTTGGGCAGGACCTAATAAGCTATTCTTCACCTAAATAGAACCGGCCAAGAAGTTCCCCCTCTTGATATTTTTATGGGCCGGTATTACTATGCTTGGCCCAATTATTAGGGTTGACAATTCGAACCCGTAATGTTTTTGTTCTTTCTTTTTTTCTCTCGTCCAAAGTAATTTTTGACCTCCAAAAATTTCTTTACTTTTTTTTGATAAACATGTGTCTGGACAACTAATGCAGCGCAGCCTCCTTTTACAAAACTATTTGCAACAAGAGATAATGAACTTACTTACGTTAAAGATTATCTCTTTGAAATATAAACACATATAGGTATGAACAAGAGGTACTCCCTCTATAAACACACGATATGAGATAAATCTCGATTTTCATAATTCAATAAACAACTAAATTTTAATATCACCCTACAACTTATTTTACACTAAAAAACTAAGACCGAAAAGGAATCAGCAAAATAGGAACTGAATCTCAGTGAATCTCTTATTGACTCAATAATTACCAAAATCAAAAGATTTGAGATATTCTCAAATCTGAATACTAGAAAATAAAATAAAAAACTTGCCAAAACAAATGATATTTAAAGAGGAATATTTAAAAATAATTTATAACCAAAATAATAAAACTAGAGATTGTTATTTACTAAATTATTTCTTTCCATTCTGCATCATTCTCCCCGTCTTGAAGAAACTCGTCCTTGAGTTTATATAGTTGAATATGCCGAACCTTGTCTGCATCAAGCTTGTATTTCAAATTGATTTTTGCAAACCCAACTTGTAAAGAAGAGTCTTGATAATTTGAAGGTGTGATTTTCATTAACCAAACAAATTCACCTTCCTCTTAAATGAAAACACAAGGACACAAAAGTGTCTTCAATAAATTCCCAAAATAGATCAATAAATTCAGTTTTCAATAACGCTATAATTGTAACAAATTTTTTTTTTTGCAATATTTTTTTATTTTCTCCTTTTGTAATTTTTTCCACCGATACTTTATCAAAAACTGGTGGCTTACTCCAATCCACTACTGGATCTGGAATAATATTTGATGTGAATGACCGCTCAATGATAGCTTCATCCACCATTGTCCTTCCCCTCGAGTGATGGTTACCAGTCAAAGGTTTGGTGATAGAAATATCATCTGATACCTCATCCTCTTTCGGAAACCGAGGTTGAACCGAACGACAGCGGGATGGATTTCCACCAACAAACAAGGCAACAATCTGATCGGTTAGCGCTCCAAACGCCTCCTCCATCTGCTGCTCAAGTTGTTGGAACCTATCGTCTATTCAAGCATCCCAAGCAGCATCATCCCGCTCATAAACTTCATCAACATAAGCTGTATGACCTCCTCTTCCACCTTGACCTCCAGCACGTCCTCCAGCCATAGTCAGGATTAGAACGAGAGCTCTGATACCAACTGATGAAACTCCGTAGTGTAATCATCCACTGGACGGGAACCCTGACGGAGATTTCGCAATTGCTGATACATCAAACGAGAATATTTATGGGAAAAAAAAGCCACCCGCAGCCTCCTTTTACGAAACTATTTGCAAGAAGAGATCACAAACTTGCTTATGTTAAAGATTCTCTCTTTGAAACATAAACACAAAGAGGTATGAACAAGAGGTATTCCCTCTATGAACACACGATAGGTAGAGGTGTCAAACGGGTCGTGCCGTGCTAGCACGACCCGTTTAACTCCGTGCTAACCGTGCTTCGTGCCGGCCCGTTTACAGTATTTACTCAAATCGTGTCGTGTCGTGTCATGCCGTTTGTCAATCGTGTCGTGCAAGCCCGTTTACTTAAATCATGTTGTGTCGTGCTATGCCGTTTGCCAATCGTGTCGTGTCATGCCGGCCCGTTTTCTTAAATCATGTTGTGTTGTGCCGACCTATTTTCTTAAATCGTGTCGTGTCGTGTTGTTTTCAATCTTGTTGTGCCGTGCCATTTTCAATCGTGTCAAGACTTGTCGGCTCGTTTACTTAATCATGTCGGGTTGGACCGTGCCGTTTTAAGTTGTGCCGTTTTAAATAAATTCCTTTTGTATTAAATTACTCTTGCACCATAAATATTTTGATAAGTTTTTTTAATTTTACTCGTTAACTTGTAATGTTAAATTTACAAATCAAAGGTCCAAAGCCTATTCACTAACAAAAACAAAGCAAATACTTTTTACCGAAATAAAAATTGATAATTTTTTAAAGGTAAAATATTGATTTTTTAAAAACATGAATTTTTTAAGAAATTGTTTTTTTTTAAAATTAAATATCTTAGATGTTTAAAGGTAAACAAATATGTTTTACCGAATAGAAATTGTTTACTTTTTTTTAAAGTATAAAAAGCCATTTGGCTTATTTATTTATTTTTTTGTCTTTCTGTGCCTCGTGTCGTGCCATTCCGTGCCAGTGCCAGTGTCGTGCCGTTCCTGTCCACTTTCCGTGCCCGTGTCGTGCCATGCCGTGCCAGGCCAACTTTCGTGCCGTGCCTGTGCTGTGCTGCCCACTTCTGTGCCCGTGTCATGCCGAGCCCACTAAGATCGTGTCGTGCCGCCTCGTGCTCGTGCCGTGCCATGCTAGCATAGCCCAATAGGAGATAAATCTTGATTTTCTTAATTCAATAAACCAACTAAATTTTAATGTCACCCTACAACTTATTTTATACTAATTAAAAACTAAGACCAAAAAGGAATAAGCAAAACAAGAAGCTGAATCTCGATGAATATCTTATTGACTCAATAATTACAAAAATCAAAAGATTTAAGATATTCTCAAATCTGAATACTAGAAAATAAAAAGAAAACTTGCCAAACAAATGACACTTAAAGTGGAATATTTAAAAATAATTTATAACCTAATTAATAAAACTAGAGAATGCTATTTACTAAATTATTTCAATTTCCATTCTGCATCAGCAACTTATGCGCATCTTGACTAATCTCAAACTCATAAATTACAGCAAAAGGGGTAGAGGCTTTGGGTTTTCGCCAAGCATTGATTACTGCAATAAGTGATGAAGCTAGAGAGATTATTTTGGAGAGAGATGCACAAACCGTCATTCGAATGCTACAAGGAAAAGCAAGTATCAAAGCCAGGTTAGAAGTTGTCATCAAAGACTGATCTTTACAATTAGCTAGTTGTTTTATATCATGTTCGTTTAATTTTGTTCCTCGGAGGTGTAATAGGGTGGCTAACGTATTAGCTAAGTTTGTCCTTTCGTCATCTTCACATGCATCATGGCTTAGTGATTTTCCGAGCTGGGTATGTAGTGAAGCTTTTTTTGGATGTTTCTATTCCTTAATGATCAATAAAGTATGTTATTGATTGACAAAAAAAAAATCTCCAATTAAAGAGAGGACGAACCGCCAGTGGTCCCAAGGTTTAAAATACTTGAATTTCATGAAATTCGACAAAACCGTACCTAAGGGCGAAACGCCTGAACTCCCAAGGGCCTTAAATGCCCACAACAAATATATACAGCTCAAATAAAAGGGAAAATGACAGCAAATGACGTGTTTTGATAATTAATATCCGCCAAGGACATTTTCAGCATTAACAAATGTTATCAGCATTTCCTTGACATATATTAATAATCAAAACAAGTCCTGGGCCGTCATTTTTTCCAAATAAAAAAGTTAAGGACCTAAACCTGCCCAAATCAGAAAGTTGAGCTCAAACAAATCAAAATAGGCCAAGCCCAGACCGAAAAGGGAGGCCCAGCCCATTCACCATTGCCGTCCAAACACCAACACAGATAATCTCTCACCGAGCAGTCCAAACATGTCGCCAACCACCAACCTCAGGCAATCACACCACCACTAGCAACCACTGATCTGGGCACAATGCTATTGAAACACGGATGGAGCAACTAGCACAAAAGTTGGAGAAGATGGAACTAAAAGGGGTGAAAGAAGTTAGAGAGGTACAAGCAGTAGAGATGTGTGCTATATGTGAAACATCAGGCCATTCCACCGATAACTGCTCGTCCATTCCGACTCTTAGGCAGCATTACCATAACCTCAACCTTCCTATTGAAGAAGTTAGTGCGATCAACCAAAGGTTTGACTCCTTTCCGCAGAGTTTCAATCAAGGTCAAAGGCAAAACATGGGGTTCCGCTGGAACAATCAAATTGATGGAGGGCCATTGCAAGCACCTCTCGGTTCTCAAATGCAACCATGGCGCCCTGCACCAGGCCAACGGCAACCTCGATTTTCACAAGGACCGCCAGGGTTTGCACCATCCGGACAATTTCAGGGTTCTAACCAATTTCAACCCCAGCCAAGGCGATCTTTGGAGGATACTTTGCAGTCCTTCATGCACGCTCAGACCAATTACAATGAGAATAATACGCAAATGATGGGGGAATTAAAGAATCAAATGGGGAAGTTGACAACGTCAATCGGGCTTCTCCAACAAGAACGGGGTAAGTTTCCGACACAGCCATAAGCCAATCCACAAGGCCAACTACTCATTGGTAGTTCTTCAGGAACTCCGCCCGAGCAAGCCCAAGCAATTATCACTCTTAGGAGTGGGAAGGCCGTTGATAACCTTGTTGTCAACCCGCCGGCTACACCTCTCCTGGTGCCATCTCCTGCTTCGACAAGTTCTCCAACGCTTGGGGAATCTCCCGGGCCAACTCTAGAAGACGACGGGGAATCTCCCGTGCAAGATCCACCGGACACCGATGCTACTCCAAGTCAACAAGTGACTCCCGTTCCTGCACCCTATCCTTCTCGACTGAAAAAGCTGGTCCCTCCATCCAAGGAGGCCGATATACTGGACGTGTTCAAAAAGGTCAACGTTAATATTCCTTTGATGGATGCCATCAAGCAAATCCCTTCCTATGCTAGGTTCCTGAAAGATCTATGCACTCAAAAGCGCAAACTGAATGTGCACAAGAAAGTACTTCTCACCGAGCAGGTTAGCCAGATTTTCCAAACCGAAATTGCCCCTAAGTACAAAGACCCTGGATGTCTTACCATTGCAATTTCTATTGGGGGAAAGAGAGTGGAGCAAGCTCTCTTGGATTTGGGGGCGAGTGTGAATTTGCTACCATACTCGGTGTACCAAGAACTTGGTTTGGGGGAGATGAAGCCCACGCGAGTTACTCTACAATTGGCAGATAGGAGCGTTCGAATTCCTCGCGGCGTGGTGGAAGATGTATTGGTCCAAGTTGATCAATTTGTGTACCCTGTCGACTTTGTTGTCTTGGATACTTGCTCGTCATCTTCCTCTCCGTTGACCACTCCCGTAATCCTTGGTCGGCCGTTCTTAGCAACCTCGGATGTAGTTATCAGTTGTCGGAATGGATTGTTGAACATGTCTTTTGGAAACATGAAGATGGAGGTCAATATGTTTCATGTCGGAAGCCAAATGGGTGATGACGATGAGTGTCAAAATGTCAGTTCTGTGGATACATTGGTACAGGAGCACGTGGACGAGTTCTTATACAAGGACTCTTTGGAGGTAGCTCTTACCTCCGAAGAGGCTGCTTTTCTTGATTCGGATGAAATGGGGTCTCTATTCTCCTTGCTCAATGGGGATGAAGGTGATGAGGAAATTTATGGAGTTGCATCATGGTTCCCGAAGTTCGAGGAGTTACCTCCTCTTGAGAGGAAAACGATACCATCTAGTGTTGAACCACCTATTCTTGAGCTGAAAGCACTCCCGGACACTTTGAAGTATGCATTCCTTGGGGAGAACAATACATTTCCGGTGGTTATTTCTTCCTCTCTTGGGAATCTCCAAGAAGAGAGATTGCTCGAAATTCTGCGGAGGCATAAAAGGGCGATTGGATGGACTATTGCGGACATACAAGGCATATCTCCCTCGATATGCTCTCATCACATTTACTTGGAGGATGACGTTAAACCTTCGCGCCAACCTCAACGCCGGCTTAATCCAATAATGAAAGATGTTGTCAGAGCGGAAATTCTCAAATTGCTTGACGTTGGGATTATCTACCCTATTGCTGATTCTAAATGGGTGAGCCCCATTCAAGTTGTGCCCAAGAAGGCAGGGGTGACCGTAGTGCAAAACGACAAAGGCGAGTTTTTGCCGACCCGTGTTACAACTGGGTGGCGAGTGTGTATTGACTATCGCAAGCTGAATGCAAGCACACGCAAGGATCATTTTCCTCTTCCATTCATCGATCAAATTCTGGAGCGCATTGTTGGTCATGCCTTCTATTGTTTTCTTGATGGTTACTCGGGCTACAACCAAATAGAAGTGGCGTTGGCCGATCAAGAAAAGACAACGTTCACATGCCCATTCGGGACCTTTGCTTATAGGTGCATGCCATTCGGCTTGTGCAATGCTCCCAGCACCTTCTCCCGGTGTATGATGGGGATTTTTAGCGACATGGTTGAGAAAATTGTGGAAGTCTTCATGGATGACTTTTCTGCGTTTGGTGACTCATTCGAGTCGTGCCTTACCAACTTGGAGAAGGTCTTAACAAGATGTGAGGAAACGAATCTGGTTCTAAATTGGGAGAAGTGCCATTTCATGGTCACTCAGGGCATTGTGCTCGGACATATCGTGTAAAGGCATTGAGGTAGACAAGGCAAAAATTGATCTCATCTCCAACCTCCCTACTCCAAAGTGTGTCAAAGACATTCGCTCGTTTCTTGGCCATACCGGGTTCTATCGGCGTTTTATTAAGGATTTCAGCGCAATTTCAAGGCCACTTTGCCATCTCTTATCCAAAGATGTTCCCTTTGAATGGACTGCTGCATGTGAGTTGGCGTTTCTTCAGCTCAAGGCTAGCCTCACCACGCCTCCCATTGTTCAAACACCCGATTAGAATCTGCCTTTTAAGTTGATGTGTGATGCAAGCGACTATGCCGTCGGGGCCGTTCTTGGCCAAAGAAAGGACAAGCATCCATGGGTGATTTATTACGCAAGCAAGACTTTGAATGACGCGCAAATGAATTATTCTACTACAGAGAAGGAACAACTTGCCATAGTTTTTGCTCTTGATAAATTCCGATCTTATCTTGTTGAGGCCCCGATCACGATCCACACCGACCACTCGGCACTCAAGTATCTCTTCACCAAGCAGGATGCTAAGGCACGTTTAATCCGGTGGATTCTTCTTTTGCAGGAATTTGACATCACTATCAAGGATAAAAAGGGAGTGGAAAATGTGGTAGCCGACCATTTGTCGCGCTTGGAGTTTACGGATAGCACTTCACATGTTCCTATTGGAGACACTTTTCCCGATGAACAACTCTTTGGTATATCAAAGACCCCGTGGTTTGCAGACATCGTAAATTATTTAGTAATGGGTTTGATTTCAACCCATTGGTCTTCTCATGAGCGGCGGCGGTTTTTATCGAAAGTGAAGCAGTTTTCTTATGATGAGCCGTACTTGTTCAAATACTGCCCTGACAAGATCATCCGCCGGTGTTTTCCTGATTCTGACCAAAGCGGGATTCTTAAGTTTTGCCATTCGGAAGCGTGTGGCGGTCATTTTTCGGCAAGCAAAACTAAAGCTAAGATACTTCAATGCGGCTTTTACTGGCCTACTCTGAACCACGACGCTTATGCCTTTTGCAAGACTTGTGACCGCTGCCGGCAATTGGGTAAAGTGACCCGACGGGATGAAATGCCGCAAGCAAAGTTCCTTGTTGTTGAAGTTTTCGATTGTTGGGGTATCGACTTTATAGGTCCATTCCCAATGTCGTTTGGCAACTTGTAAATCCCATTGGCGGTTGATTATGTGTCCAGATGGGTGGAGGCCATTGCTACTCGTACTAATGATCACAAGGTCGTGCTTGAATTTCTGAAGGAGAATATCCTATCGCGTTTTGGGGTCCCTCGTGCAATCATCAGTGACCAAGGGTCTCATTTCTGCAACCGGCCATTCGCCGCCTTGATGAAGAAGTATGGCATAACTCATAAGGTCTCCCTCTCATATCATCCCTAAACCAACGGTCAAGCCGAGCTCGCCAACCATGAGGTAAAACGCATTCTTGAGAAAACAGTAAATCCTAACCGAAAGGATTGGTCTTTAAGATTGACCGATGCTCTTTGGGCATATTGTACTGCATACAAGATGGTTTTGGGCGCTTCACCCTATCGGCTTGTATACGGTAAGGCATGCCACCTTCCGGTGGAAGTAGAGCATAAGGCGTATTGGGCTATTAAACAATTGAATTATCGTTTGCCCGATGCTGGAGTCCATCGTAAACTCCAATTGAATGAGCTTGACGAAATCCGTAGAGATGCATATGATAATACTAATATTTACAAGTCTAAAGTTAAGGATTTTCATGATAAGCACATTCAAAGGAAAAATTTTGAAGTTGGCCAAAAAGTTCTTTATAACTCAAAACTTCATCTTTTTCCGGGCAAGTAGCGTTCTCGGTGGATTGGCCCCTATATTGTGCATCAAGTTTTCTCTCATGGGGCCATTGAAGTGGCTAATCCGGTAAATGGACATCTTTTTAAAGTCAATGGGCAAAGGCTTAAGCCATTTTTGGAAAATTTCCCGAACGAGGAAAGCGAAGAAAAATTGGTCGCTCCGGTGTATCCGGTCAACCTTGTTGTTTGAGTTGTTTCCTTTTACCTATTTTTGCACGGGGAGCGAAAGCGTAACCGCTAAACTTAACTGTTTGTCGGACCCGGCCCCCAGGTAGGGGGTACCCACCATCGACTTGGGTTTGTAGCTCCACACGTCGCTACTAAAATAAGGATCGTATGCCCAGCTCCGATTAGTAAGGGCAATGTTTCGTGCTTGTGCATATTTGTG
Organism: Rhododendron mucronatum var. ripense; assembly: GCA_019656295.1. NCBI lineage: Eukaryota > Viridiplantae > Streptophyta > Magnoliopsida > Ericales > Ericaceae > Rhododendron > Rhododendron mucronatum. Next base: position 4,150,507 of record BPLT01000006.1, read on the forward strand.
TGTTTCTTTCGTGTTGGGTTTTTTTCCAATTTTAAGATTTCACCAATGCATCATTGTATCAGATTTTAATTAGTCTTTCTTTGCAGTAGTTTGCCGTTAATGATCCATGCTCCCCAGATATGTCCCTATCGGGGGCAGCTTAGGTCTTTGGGTGCGCTTTGATATTCCCGTGCTTTGGCTCTGTCTTATCTCACTTTGTTTAGATCATAGGGAACGCTGGGCTTAATTGCTTGGCGAGGTCAAGCGGTGAATTTTACTTCGGGCATGATGTAACGAACTTGACGGTCTAGTATAGCCACCCGTGTCTTTACCTACTTGGTGCGACACGGGGAGAAAAGTATGACTCGTAAGATTGCGTGAAAATCGGGCGGTGTTCTTTCCTGTTTACCTTGTATATATTTGTTGTTGGCACTCAGATAACACGAGCCGGGTGGTTCTAATGTCATTTGTCTCTTAGTAGGTAGTTCGGGCTTAAGTCTTTTACAGGGTGTACACGCTACCACACCAGCCTTGGTGGTTTGGATCTACCGTCGGAGTGATCGCGGCATTCGGGAGCCCTGAGCATGGGTGCGATTACGTGTCGCGGTTGTTAGTCCAACAAAGTTTCGACCATGATCCTATGTGACTAGCTATGGTTCCGTTTGACGAGCCGAAGGAGTTGACCTTGGCAGCCGTTCGGGTGACGAAAAGAGCCAGTGACGCAAAAGCCTCCAACTTGGTCGAGGTATAAGGGGGTTGACATTCCCCCTTTGGTATGTTCTTTTGTTCCTTTTCTCCTTGCTTCTGTTTTCTTTGCTATGAGGGCATAGCATATTTTAAGTTGGGGGGAGGGTTATATTTATGCTTTAAATATATTTTGTTTGTTTATAAGTTTTGGGGTAAAATTTTTCAATTTTAGTCTTGCAATCCTTCCGTTATTATAGAGCTAGTGGATTAAAATAGCTAGGCACATGCTCATTAAGTGTTATTTGGCAAGAGTTCATTTTTCGCAAATTTTGTACCTTGCAACTTACATGAATGGACTAGGGTTGAATGCGTGAAGTTCGAGTATGTTTTTGATCAAGTTTTGTCCATAACCCATGTTCATTCCTTGCATTCTTAGCTTAGGTAAATAATCTCATGTTCATGCCTAAATGTCTTTTGACGTCTTTATTGAATCGTTAAGGAATATATGGCGTACTTAGGAAGTGATACAAGGCATTCTTTGTGTGATTATACCACTTACGTGTCCCCTCGCCCTATTTTGTATCCTAGTCCGTGTCGTCCCTTTTTGTTCATTAGCTTAGGGAACCGGATGCTTGGAGGGGTGTTGGAAGCTTTACTGTAATGTTGTGTGATGCTCTGGAGAGTATGCGGCTGTGCTAAATGTTGTGGGAATGGGAAAACAGGTGAAGAACTGCAGTTTACCAGGAAACTATCAATTGTTATCGATAACATTGACTAAGTTATCGATAACTTCTGTGATCAGTGGGTTCCCAGGACAATTGTTATCGATAACTCCAAGGGAGTTATCGCTACATGTGCATTACGGGCGGCTTTAAAATTTGAAAAGGCACGATCAAATCCCTATTAATAAACACCCACTCTCTCTCTACTCTTCCATAACCGCCCCACCTCCTAACCTTTGCGATCCCAACTTTCCAAACCCCTCTAAATTCGTTCTTAACCTTCAGCATTCTCCACAAAATCACCCATCTCCACCCTCATTCACCACGTTTCTTCCATCAATCCAAGGGTTCTGAAGGATTTCCACATTTCTCAAGTCTCAAATCTTCCAGAGCAAGGTAAATCCGAAATATAACTTTTCTCTGTCTCTTTCTCTCTTTTTCTTTCCATTCTTCCCACCTTATTCCTCCATGCACTATCATGTTGAACCAGTTCACCATATAACTTAACCCCCAACAATCGAAACAACCAGGACTCTTAGCCTGGATTTTTGAACTTTTGGTTACATTGGGCATTGGCAATGCACTGTTTTGTTACCCCTGTTATACTGAATCTTGGTTACTGAAGTTGTGTTGTACAGACCTGAAGTTCTGTTTATTGCGGGGCTGTCTGTTTCAATGGCGAGAACAAAGCAGGTGGGCGAAAGTACAAGCGGTAAGGGCAAAACGATTGCCTCCTCATCTCGTCAGGAGAGTGAGGATGACATTGTGGAGGAGAGTGAGCATGATTCGATGGAGGAGGATAGTGAGGAAGAGGGTGTTCCTTTGGAAAGCCGAACGGGCCAGCGAGAGAAACGTCGCAAGCATAGAACGCCCGAGCAGATGGAGGCGGATGCTAAGTTAGATTGGGTGGAATCAATACCACTCAAGGGTTTCAAGTGTCAGCGGAATGTGAATCGGAGGAGCTTCGCAAACGACAATGATATGCTCAACTTGCTCCATAATCAAGGTTTGAAATTCTGGACTAGAGCTCTTCTTGGTTACAATGCGGCTGGTGTGATTGAATTTTATCAGAATTTAGATATAAGTGAGGCATTGACTAATGGAATAGTAAAGTCGAAGGTTCATAATAGGAGGATTGTGGTGGATGCTGGGGAAATTAATAAGTACTTGAAGTACGAGAGGCCGCCGGGGGATTTGGTAAATTATCCGCGTTCCGAGCCCTTAGACACGGATATGATCATTCATGACTTGTACTCCGCTATATATTCCAAAAGTCGGGGTTCCTCCACACATACCGGGGAAGTTTAAGGATATCTATAGGGTTTTGAACCAAATTGTGCATTACAATCTTTATCCCCGAGGAGCAAAGAATAAGCCGTCAAAGAAAAGTGCGGAGATTATGTATGTGTTCATGAACGAGGGTGAGTTTAAAGCAGATTGGGCAAGGTTTATTTTTGAGCAGATTGTGGATTTCAAAGGAGATACTTTCGGCACAGCCCGCTGTCCTTATCCTTGCATGATTACAGCATTCTTGAAGGATAAAGGCATTTCAAAGGGACCTTATGAGAAACTTGATCCACCATCTCCCGGAGCGATCACCAAGGATGTGCTTGTGAAAAGCAAGTCTCAATCCAAGGCAGTTTCAACAGGAACATCAGCAGGGCCGTCGGCTTTCGCTCCGCCTGAGCCATCTCTATGGTCGGTCCCTGATCCTAAGGCATCAAAGGAAAGTATTTGGCAGAAGCTTTGCTGTCAGAACATAGCCATTTGGAATTGCATTCAGAAGGAGAAGAAAGAGAGGAAGAAGTTAGCAAGAGAGGTTGGGGAACTCAAGCACAAGCTGAATTGGCACACGCGTTACATTGAGAGTACTACAGATGAAAAGTACGAGGCTCCGCCTAGGGCTGAAGAGGAAGAAAGTGAGGAGGAAGTGTTGTTTGGAACGGGGGCTGTTCCCGGAGGGCAGTAAGGAGTTTGTTTAGGGTCGGTGGTATTAGTAACAAGTATAAATCCCTCTATTTGGTCGGGGTGCTTGGTGGTTGACAGCCCACCTTTCTATCTTTGTTTATCGTTGTTAGTTAGTGAACTTTGAGTTAGGAGTTGGTAAGTTTTTGTTTAGGCCTTGCTGAGGCTTTAACTTGGTAGTTCGAGTTGGTGGCAGCCAAAGGGTAGTTGAACCATGCTAGTATATGGCTGCCACCCCGTTTTGCTAACCGTTCTTTCATTAAACCAAGGTCATTATATGCTTAAAAGTCCTTCGTTGATTCGTAGTACGCCTTTATTTTGTTTTGATTCAGTTGTGGTGTTTGGCATATTTAGTTCATGGCATGTTTTCTCGTGGTAATTTAGATTTTGGCGTTGTGATTTTGATATTCTATGCGAGGTGCTCTCTGCATAGAAGACATGGTATTTTTGTCCCCCATTGCCCCTTTTTCGAGCACCTCTTTTGTGGGATATGTTGTTTAGCGTGTGTTTACATTGGTGAAGATCGTACCCTCTCTTTTGACTCCAGATACGATCTTTTATAACTTGCTCTGATTGTGCTCGGTGCTTGGTGATATATCCTGGTTATCAGCTGTTAGTTGCAAGTTTAAATAAATTTGCTTTTGGAACTCTTGCTAGCTGTTAAGTTATGAAACATGTGCCTTAGCTGTTTTATCGGAAGGATTTCTAGTTTTTAGTAATAGTTGTTTATGTTGCTCTGGGCATAGCAACGTTCAAGTTGGGGGGTGTGATAAGCACCTAAGATTGCACATGCTTGGGTGCTTAAGTCCTCCTAAATATGACGTTTCTATGTCTTTTTGTTCACTCATTTCAAAAGTTGCACGTAAGGTGTTCTGTCGAGTGTTTCAGGTCATTCCTGCTAACAAGGCGATTTTGTATGGCAATGGATGCTCGGGAACACTCAAGGTCATGAAGAGTATTCCCCGCCAAGTTCTACAGCCATAAGACGAAGTGCTGGATGAAGTCCAAGTGGCGACGAGGATTTCAAAGCATTCCAAAAGCTGGTTCAAGATTTCTGCAGTAATGTTATCGATAACTTAACAAAACGTTATCGATAACATTTTCCTTCCGTTCCTCCAGCTTACCAGAAATCCTATCGTAAACTTGAGTGAAGTTATCGATACCCTTGCGCTATCTTTGGCCAGAATTTGTCCAGAGGCAAGGAGAGCAATACCATTTCATTAATGTTATCGATAACTTTTTGTCCGGGGTGGCCATTTCAGTAACGTTATCAATAACAATTTCAATGTTATCGATAACGTTTTGTCCGGGAAGATATTTTTCTTGCTTTTTCAGACTTTCCACTTATGGAAACTTTCTTTTAATAGGCTACTTTTTGGGGTTTTTCCTAACTTTTGAAGAGAGAGAAAGTCTCTTGTGTATATATAGGGTCATCTCTCTCCCTCTTTTCTATCTAGCCCATTACGTAATTAGGTTTTTCCCCATTAAAGCTTTTCAAGCTTTTTCAAGTGTAATTTCCATTAAACTCAAGTAAGTTCTTCGTGTTCTTTGTTTTCTCGTTTATTAAAGTTGATCGTGTGGTTTGGATCTTTATTAATCTCAAGTTTATTCTCGTTTTTATCGGCTAAGAATGTTGGTTAAATTTAGCATGTCTTCTAGTCTTTCAAATATGGGTGAGTAGTCGATTAGGCTTGGCTTCGGGGTGATTCACGCTCCGGGATTTACGTTTATCTTGTCTTTCTCAACTTTCGACTTAAAGTTTGATATGGAAAATGAGCATTGTTTGGCCTTTATGTACCAAAACTAACCGATGTTAATCTCCGGTGATCATGTGCTCGCTCACATGGTTCCGTGAGCGATGTCTTAGTTTGTGTTTGCCAAAAGAATGAAAGAACTCACTCATTTTCCATGTCACACTTCGAGTCTAACTATTTTCACCGCTAAATCTTCCGGTTGATAGCCTAAGCCGTGCGATTCAACCGAGTTTTCCTTGAGAAAGTTGGATAGCTTAAGTCCCGGGCGGTAGTCATTCCAACGCCTTGCCGCTTGTCTTAATCTAGTAAAAACTCATTTTCTAGTCTTTTCAGTCGAGCAATTTCCACCTTAAAGCAAAACCAAAAGTTGGCCGTCTAAACGCCGCAAACCTTTACACCTAAAAATCCTGGCAAGCTATAAGGAATTATCTCTATGGGTACGATCCCGGACTTTCCGGTATTTATGCTGACAACGACCTAGCCCTACGCTCGGGGTAAATCAACCAGTTTTAACGGTTAGGTTATGGAAGAAGCATTCAAGAAAATGGGTATTTTAGAACTTTGGGTTTTTTTTCGAGTTACATTTTCTGGAGAAAAAAAAAAAAAAGATCCAAACCGAGAGTGCTTCTAAAATACCCATTCTTGAAAAAAAAAATAAAGATCCAAAACCAGATAACAAGCCTCAACAATGGGCAGTTTTGGACTCTGTTTCTTTCTCTTTTTTTTCCGAGTTACATATTCTGAAAAATAAAAAATTTCAAATCCAAATCGAGAGACTAAGTCAGATCCAAATCGAGAGAGTAAGATACCTTGAAATGGAGCCCTAATGTGATGGTATTTTGTGTTCTCCTTTACAAGTAATCTGGTATTACAGGAGAAAAAAAAAATTCCGAGTTATCGTTGGGAAAATCGAGGGGGGAAATTGCGCGCGCGCGAGAGAGAGAGAGAGAGAGGGAGGGAGGGAGAGATACCTTCGTGGTCTTCGTGTTTGATTTCATCTTCTTCGTGTTCCATTCGTCGGTCTGTTCATCGTCGTCGCTCAAAATCGCCCTCTTCTCTCTCTCCGTCTGAAGCGTACTCTGGAAGCTGGGAACAAAAAGGGATCCGCGTGTGTGGGAGCCGGACTGACCCAAAACCAATTTTACCCGACCCAACCCCTATTTAACCCGCGAGTTTATCCCCTTTTATCAGAGCCGTTGGATGAGATCCAACGGCCACCGAGCAAAGTCCGCATTTTAGCATTGTGCGGACGCCCGCAGCTGAAGCGTACTGTGTGTGTGTGTGTGTATATATATATATATATATATATATATATATATTTATTTATTTATTTATTTATATTTATATTGATTGCGAGGGCTGCATATATAGAACTAGGAGGGTGACTAGGCCTAGGATCCTGTCTAGTCTCTTTTAGGAATTGATCAACAGACTTAATTGTGACTTGTATATATGGTGCGGTGCGTACGTACGTACGTCCTTTTTTAATTATCGAAGTTGTTGTTTTCTTAATCAACATTATTAAGTTATTAAACCATACATACTTTTCATTCCCAATCATCAACCCCCTCCGATTTGCTTTGCAGTTTGCTCTCAAAATCGAATTTTAAATTTCGATTTCGCTTCTTCGGTAAGATCCCTGTCGTTTTGCTTCTTCTTCTTTATTTTTTTGTGCTACGATATCATTCGCATGCTATGTGGCTTTTCTTTGCCTAGTACTTATCAATTGATATGTGTGTGTCTGTGTGTGTGTGAGATCTTTGAAGGGCTAAATTCTCAATTTTCAAGATTTCTCCTTGATACTTTTTCAAGAGTTCACTAATAAAATGAAGAGTAAAGTACGGATTACCTTCCTGTGGTTTGGTCTTTTGGCAAATAATCTCCCTGGGATTTATTAATGACCAAATCGCCTCCCTGTGATTTTGAAGTAAAATGCAACCATAATGCCGTTAACGTTAAAGCTGAACTGACTATAATACCAATTGTAACTTGTTCCTCTCTTTTTTCCGTCTTTTTTTGGCAAAAAAAAAAAAATTTGAAAGTAGAGGAAGAGGAGAACTCTTTTCTTGTTATGAGCAGGAACTTCAGCATCAATTGCTTATTTTGCCATCAACTTTTATCAATTATAATTACAATCACAATCACAATCATAATCATAATCATAATCAACGTCCAAAAACGTAATCAATTGCAAAGTATTTTCCGACTGCAAACACCTGACACCTGGTACATCATTGACCAACCCAATTTCAAATCCGTCAGCAGCTAATTGCAGCTCCCATCACCACCAGTTAAATACCCAGCCCTATTAATCGAAAATGAAACAGAAAGCAATCCAAAAATCCCCAATTTAAAACCCCTAAATATCTAAGTATTTTCCGACTGCAAACACCTGACACCTGGTACATCACTGACCAACCCCATTTCAACTCCGTCAGCAGGTAATTGTAGCTCCCATCACCACCAGTTAAATACCCAGCCGGCCAGCCCTACTGAATCGGAAATGAAACAGAAAGCAATGCAAAAATCCCCAATTTAAAACCCCTAAATATCATAATTACTCAAAATTGCATTTTTTATGCGAAACCCTCAAAATATTTAGGGGTTCGAAAACTACTGCACCATAGTTTGAGGGAGGAGAAGATGAAGTTAGGTGGGTTGACCATTAGAGATGAGGAGGTAGAGGGAGGACGGGAAGGAGATTCGATTGCGTCGACGCCTGCGTCATTGGAGTTGAGAATCGTCGTTGCAGTTGAGAATCATCTGCGTCGGAGTAATCCACCGACTGGGAAAGCTTGAAAGGAAAGCTGAGTTCGGCGGTGTGTCTGCGTCCACGTCGGAGTCGTTGGGTAAACCATTGGCGACTCGGCGGGTAGAAAGAAAAAGGAAACCTTTACGTTCCTTTTACAGTTGATTAATGGAGTGGATACAGTTCTGGCTATAGTTAAGGAAGTGGATATAGTTAAGGTAAGGAAGTGGATAAACAAAAGTAAGCCGTCGGCAGTGGGTCGGAGTAAACCTAGATAGAGGTTTGGGAACGTTTAAGGAAGAAGATGAGAGAAGGATAATATAGTCCTTTTACAATTGATTTTGACTTTTATTCTTATTATTTTTCTTTCCCACTTTCAAACCACGTTCGTGTAGTCCAATTTCTGTTAATTTAGATGGAAAATGTAACGGTTGCACTTTACTCCAAAACTACAGGGAGGTGATTTGGTCATTAATAAATCTCAAGGAGTTTATCTGCCAAGATGTCAAACCACAAAGAGGTAATACGTGCTTTGACCTAACATGAAACAATATATATTAGCCTCGTCAAAATCCAGTTGGGGATTGGAAAGATAGAGAATTGGGTCCTGTTCATCCCATTTGTATGCCCTTTTTCGGGTCAACCTCATTTCTAACAGTTTTGATGGTCCACTTGGATCCGTTAGGACGCGATAATGGGCTGAACAAGCCCGCCCAATTGTTCAAGGAATCAAGGAAATGGCTTCCCTGCTATCTTGTGTTTGGACTGCAGAGAGCCGTCGGTGCAATTTTAGCCGTCCAAAAAGTAACAATTTAGTAGCATAAATGTCAGAGCTAGATCCTATCTATTCTATTAGTTAATCAGTTGAAGTGATGTAATGGTGAGATTTTGTTGAAAGACTCGTGTGGGAGAAGAAACTATTCTTTTTGAAGGGGGCTTTTAAAATTTGAACTATTGATCGCTGGGATGAATGGACGAGATGAGACTGCAAACGCAATTGCAGAGAAGCTGGATCCTTTCAGGATCACATCTGTTGAAAGAACATCTAGTAACGATCGGTTTAAGGCCCTTGTTTCCAACTACGTACCTCTTGTCCGAGGGTATAAAACGGGTATTACATGATTAGGTACTATGTGGTTTACCTTAGTTGAGGTCCTGTTCCGCTTTCTTCCAAAACCTTCTTTTTCAAAAACAAGGTAATTTCAAAGTCAAATATAACGAAAATGAAAAATGATTTTTCAATTTTTTTTGCACCGTTTAAAAGATCTCAATGAGATCTATCAAACAAGATCCATACTGGTAGGAAAATTATTTGCGTAAACAAATGATTTTTGATCTTGAAATTACCTTTTTTTTTTCTTAAACTTCATTTTCTTAAAAAGTGGAACGGCTTTTGAATTATGTGATTCCTTATCGTCTGGATGTTTGGTTCAAAATTTTACCATTGCAAATCCAACTTCTCAATTCCTTTGTTTCCCTCCTGATTAGGGAAAAAAATTAGGTTATCGTTTTATGCTCTATTGATTGGTCACGCCATTTTTGAAAACATCATAATATATACAGAAACAAGTTAAGTAGGAACATCAAAGTCAAGAAGACATTGGAGCTCAGGCGGAATACAACCAGAAAAAATATAGTCCCTATTGAGATTATTTATAGCCAACCAATGTGCTACTCTATTCCTCTCCCTAGGACACCACACGAAGGACCACTTCCTGGTACTAGCCCAGCCTCTGATATCTTCAACCATAGCTCAAATGTCCCAAACCAATTATTGATGAGCTTCTGGCTCGCAAGGAATCCACGTAGCCTGGCTCATTTAAAAAGGAATAACAATATTGCAGTGGGTCCCACTTGATGGTGACTTACTTGCCCTCAGGAATGGATTTAGAGGATGCTGCCCGGTCATTTTGGAGACACCGTAATTTTTGGCATAATTTTTCTAGGATGATGCTATGGTGTCCCCGGTCATTTTGGGGACACCGTAATTTTTGGCATAACAGAACCCTTACAAGCATAACAAAAATCATTACAAGTATAATAGAACCATAACATGGCATAACCAAGGCATAACCAAAAACCAATCAAGGCATAACCAAAAATCAATCAAGGCATAACCAACTAAGTTATGCCTTGTTATGGTTTTGGTTATGTTTATAATGATTTTGGTTATACTTGTAATGAATTTGGTTATGCTTATAATGGTTTTGTTATGCCAAAAGTTATGGTATCCCCGAAATGATCGGGGACACCGAAGTCATTCCCATTTTTCTATTAAGAGCATAACTAAAATCAATTACAAGCATAACAAAACCCAAACAAGGCATAACCAAGGAATATCCAAAAAACCAACCAAGGCGTAACTAAACTCAACCAAGGCATAACTAATATGTTATGCCTTGCTATGGTTTTGGTTATGTCTCATTATGGTTCTGTTATGCTTGTAATGGATTTTAGTTATACTCATAATGGTTTTATTATGCCAAAAGTTACGATATCCCCAAAATGAGCGGGGACACCGAAGTCATTCCCAAGGATTTAACTATAGTGAAGTTCATTTTGAATTCCCCAAACAACTATAGAAAACGCATTATCGATTTTATCCTTTTTGGGAATGACTTCGGTGTCCCCGGTCATTTTGGGGACACAGTAATTTTTGGCATAACAAAACCATTATGAGTATAACCAAAACTCATTACAAGCATAACAAAATCATAACAAGGCATAACTTATTTGTTATGCCTTGGTTGGGTTTAGTAACGCCTTGGTTGTTTTTTTTGGATATTCCTTAGTTATGCCTTATTTGGGTTTTGTTATGCTTGTAATTGATTTTAGTTATGCTCCTAATGGTAAAATTATGCCAAAAATTACGGTGTCCCCAAAATGATCGGGGACACCATAACATTATCAAAATAACCAGGGACACCGAAGTCATTCCCAATTTTTAATACCCCTTGTCCCAAAGAGCTAGATTGTTTGATATGAAGCATAAGTGATTGTATCTTTTGACAAATATGCATTCTTTTAATGATGTTGTGGTGTCCCCGGTCATTTTGGGGACACCGTAATTTTTGGCATAACTTTACCATTAGGAGCATAACTAAAATCAATTACAAGCATAACAGAATCGAAATAAGGCATAACCAAAGAATATCCAAAAAATCAACCAAGGCGTAACTAAACCCAACGAAGGCATAACTTATTTGTTATGCCTAGCTTGCTATGATTTTGGTTATGCCTTACTATGGTTCTGTTATGCTTGTAATGGGTTTTGGTTATACTCATAATGTTTTGTTATGCTAAAAGTTATGGTGTCCCCAAAATAAGGAGGAAGTTATGGTACACAGGGTATACCGTATGTCTAAATTATGACAATTTGTGATTTGCATTATGCCGATTTTTGGTTTTCTAATACATATTTATGATTCTAGTTACTACTTGTACTTTAAAATTTACCTGTTGAACAGGTCATTAGCAGGTTACTCATAATTAAAAAATATTGTTGTTATGTAACCATAATTATTCGTACCGGAATCCATAATACTTGTACCCTAACCAAATATATGCGTACAATATCAAAAATTAAATAATGCTACCAACAAATGTTATAATAACACCATAAATTGGCATTATCTTACTACAATGAGTCGTACAAAAAAAAAAAATTGACTCGTATGATATTCCGTAACAAAATCAAAATATGTCGTACCAGAATCAACAATTGTTATACTCAAGCCAAAAACATTTGCAAAATGCCACAAATTTTATAAAATAACCACAATTGTTATGACAACACCTAAAATTGTCAATTTCTCAACACAACGTGTCGTAACAAAAGAAAACATATTTAAATACCACAAATTATACAACAAATCACAATTGTTATGATAATATCATAAATTTACGTTTTTTTATCACAATGTGTCATACCAAAGGAAATTAATTACAATATTCCATAATAACACGTGTCTAAAATACCACAAATTCAGTAATATAACCAAATTTGTTATGACAACACCATAAATTGAAGTTTTCATACCCACAACGTGTCGTATAAAAAAATTCAATCGAAATGTTCAATTAACGATAATTATAATCAGCAAAATATCATACCACAATTTCAATAATATAGCCAAATTTATTATGACAACACCATAAATTGACGTTTTTATATCCACAGCGTGTCGTATAAAAAAATTCAATCGAAATGTTCAGTTAACGATAGTTATAATAAAAAAAATATCATACCACAAATTTAGTAATATAACCAAATTTATTATGACAACACTATAAATAGACATTTTCAATCGGAATGTTCAGTGAACGATAGTTAAAATCAGCAAAATACTATACCACTAATTATTTTCAATTCCCGCCACATTATTTTTTCAAATTTTAAAATTTTCACCATATTATCTTAATTTTTTATTCCCTCCACACTATTTTTTCAAATTCTTATTTGTCCCTACACAATACCTCAATAATTTAAACTAAAAATGAAGTTCTCGCTCAAAATTTTCATCCAAGAAATTCACCAAAAAAGAAGTACTATACCCAAATTTTCGAATATAACTACAATTTCCCTTAAAATATTAGTCTAAAGTAAATTCTTTCTCTACAAAATTTAATTCAAAAAATCAAAATTCCTTCAACTTTTCATGGAAAAATGAGAGGTCATGACTAAAACAAATAATTACCCAACTGTCTCAAGATACGGATATTCAGAGTGGTGCACTTAACAATTGGCACTATATATTTGACAGGTGGATCGGTGCCAAACTTTCACCCTATATATGCATACAAATCCAAATTTAATGGTGGTCCTTGGAACTAGGTCGTGGAAGTACAATATAAATAATTTTGTAAATTTATTGTCATTGTACTTTCTTTTTAAAAAAATTATTATAGTCGACATACTGAATTACACCAATGACATAGGCTGAAATATGATCTACAAGTGCATGCCAAGCATTAAGACAGGTGCATTTGAAGCCACTGCCTTCTCAAATTTTCAGCCTAAAAATAGGGCCCCTACGTACAAAAAAGTATTATAAAATTAATAGCTTTTAGAATTTCAAATTCTCAATTATATACCATAGTGAAAAGGTGTTGGAGTTTAGACATTTATCTAAAAGATCAGAGGTTCAAGTCTTGCATCCTTCATTCCTATTTTTTTTTATTTTAAGAATGTTGTTTTTTGGTTAAATTACATAGAGTCCTTGTAGTTTCATACTTCGACAAATCTAGTTGTTCAATTTCAATACAACATTAAAATCTAATAATGCATAATCTGAGCCCTACGTAAGGTTTTTTTTTTTTTTATAAATCTAAATCGTCTATCTTTTATATAATATCAATTAGGTCATTCGTACCAAGAATGAAGTTGATGGCTTATAGCTAGACACTTAATTGGATGGAAAATATCATTATATTATTCAATCTGCGTGCCGATGATGCAGCTTTCTGAACTTGATTGAGGCAAAAATTTACGTAGGTGAGTTAATCAACAAACATAAAAAACTCAACGGATTTAATTGTCGTTTTTGTGTCACGGTAGCATGACTACCGTATATTCAATAACAACAGAGGACTAAGTTTCATAGCAAATATAAATTGAATATACAATCTAAATGTCGTTAGTGAGTGTATTTTCAGAATGATGGATCAGGGCTGTTAGGATGTCAAGTTATACGATATTTATCAAATATAAATTGAATATACAATCTAAATGTCGTTAGTGACACTACTACAATAATAGATAAATACCACACTAAGGAGGTTCACAAAGATCATAGTTTTCAGTGAAAGCGTGATAAAAAATTGTAAGCTAACTTTTTTATCTCAGTTTAAATCAAAAGCTGAGATAAAAAGTGTGTTTGGCCACAGAAAAGAGCAAAATAATAGATCTCACTCTTGCGACGAGATAAAAGAAAAAAGACCTCACTCTTACAGTGTGATAGAAGAATTTAGTGTGAAATAGCCGCAGAAAAGAGAGAGATAAAGACCTCGCTCGTGCGGTGAGATAAAAAAAAAAAGGACCTCACTCTTGCAGTGTGATAAAAAACTTTGGTGCGAACAAGGAGCGAGATAAAAGATCTCGCTCTTGTGGCGTGATAAAAGACTATGGAAAAACTCGGGAACTTCTGAATTTTTTTGGCTCATTTAGGCGCGCTCGGAAAAGGAAAAGTAATTGAAAGGGTGCTCAAAATGACGTCGTTTCACGTTAGCCCAAAATAAACCCTAGTTTCTCTCCACTCACACGTTGAGGCTCTCCAGTACACGTTGAAGCTTCATCCTCCTACGCTGCCGCGGCCTCTTTGCCCCCATCCTCACACGCCGCTGCCGCCGCCTGTTCTCTCTCCACCACCACCGTGAAGGAAGAAATGGTGCGCTCCCTCTCTGTGATTTCTTGTATTCCTCCATTATCCTTCTCCGAAGTGTCTTCTGATTTAATCATCGGTATGGAAAATTGCATGGGAGATGAAGATTTTCGTGTATTTTTATTGCGTTATAGAAATGCAATTTGTATCTATTTCGGTGTTGTCTTATCAGATCTGAATAACTTTCACTCTCCAGAATTTTTTCAAAACTAGAGGATAGATTTTCATTTCTTCAATGGATACTACCGATGGAACAATCACCTGGGACGACAAGGGTAATCCTAGGCTGTTCGTAGTGTTAGTGGGCTACAAGGACAGTAAAGCATCATCGGTGGGTGAGGCCACCGAGTCAATGCTTATTGGGTGTGTGTGTGTGTGTGTGTGTGTGTGTGTGTGTTTTTACGTATTCCTTAATTAGGATGCTAAACAGGGACATATTGCATTTTTTTACGTATTTCTTAATTAGGAAATTGGGGCTTTCTGGAAAGAGTGAAACGATTTCAAGAAGTGAAGGAGAAGAACCAGACCTCGTTGGATGCTTGTGCTTGGTTTCACACAATTGCAATTTGATGCCATTTTTTTAAGGTTCTGCCTTTAGCTTGTGATCGATTTTCCCCTTTCTCAATTCTGTTTTTATCAGATTTGGTTGAAATAAGATTGTGGAAGAACAGTTATGTCGAAAGGTCTTTCATGACTGACCGAATTTTTTGGGCAATTCATGGAGATTCTTGTTTGTGATTCGATTTGCCACTTTCATCTAACTTTCCAATTTGGGTAATTTAGGGCCTAACCCTTCTTGTGTTGAATCATTTCTGCCTTCATTTTTTTAAGGAAAGTTTGAAATTGATTGAAGGATTTACCAAAAGACATATCCTTGTTAAGAGAATTCTAACTGGTATTTGTTTGTTATTTTAAGGACGAGTACTAGTGTTTGAAGAATATACTGCCTAATAATACTAATCGAGCACATAGATTTTTTGTCTTTGTTATCGTGGAGGGGGCTGTAATGGGGAAGAAAAGGAAAAATGGTTGGTTTTGCTGCCTTTTGGTTTGATACTAATCAAGCACGTAGATTTTAAGGGGAATGCAACTGGAGGGCTTTTGATGGGGTGGAAGAGCTAGTGTCCATGAAATTGCATAAGTCTAATTTTGTCTTGTTCATGTAGTATGTTCTTGGGTGTTGACGTGGCGTTCATTTGTCCTTGAACCAATTGTCAGACTTCTTTAAGAGTCTTTAGAGTAAAGAACAAATATGTGCTAGTAAGGGCATTAAAAAATGTCCTAGTTTATGTTATTGAAGTTTGATTTCCTTTGAACGGGTTTTGGTTTAATTTGTTTTGTAATCCCTGTGCATGAGAAACAGCGAACGCATTTCCGTCCTTTTCTTTGGTGTTTTTTCGGTTCTCTTTTAGTTTGTTTTTTGGCCATCCATTGTTTGACAATCCATGTGCGTGAGAAGAGTACTCACATCTCATCCACATTCCCCAACATCAAACCGTCATTTCTATTGCTCACACCCTTTACTTGCCAAAAGTTCATACAATATGCTTGTATGAACTCTTCAGGTTCCTCCCTCTCTTTCTCAAACAAGTACATAGTTTGTTTGTTTTTTAGCATGTGTATTGATTGTTTCTTTTGGCATTGAAGGTTTGGCTTGGTCGGTGGACAAGAAGAGATTGAAGGATTGCTTTAGATTCTTGAGGGGATGTCACAAAGGTTAATGACTCGATTTATTACTCGTAATTTGGTTTCCTCTATTTGAGTTGGTACGAGGGCCGTTCGATAATTATTCATCACTTTAATTATTATTCGTGAAAATTATTGCACCAACATTGTTTTAGAGAGGTATTAAAGTCCGTTAACTGATCAAGACATGGGCAGATGATCACCAAAACTTGGAAGAGTGTTTGGTTTGATTAAGTAATTTAGAAAAAGAATGGATATTCACTGACCACATTTTTGTTATTGTTTGATTGTTTTAGTGTCACATCATTGTTGGCATGTAGTGGAACTCTAAAGGACCCATGTTGGAATTTTCTCTTAGGACATTTCTATGCCATGGTAACATAGTTGAGATTCGAGAACAAGTATGAGGCCTCAATAGGTCTTGTTTCATTGTTTTCTCTGCCATGATCTTCATTACTTGCATATATTGAAAATGGGCCGGAAACCATTTCCAATTAGATGGAAATTCTAGATGTCTTTTGTGTTTTTGTTTCCTGGATGGTCTGACTCATTTTATCACTTGTAATTTGTTTTCCCTTATTTGAGTTGGTTTTAAGTTATCATCATTCACCAATTTAAGTGAATGGCCATTCCATTGAGAGGCCAAAGTAAGAATGGCCATTCCATTTATTCTGCTGCAAACTAAATACTACATTAAGATGGATACTCCATTACTCTCTGAATCCTTCTCTCCATGTAGAGTTCGCTGGAGACAAATGAAACTAAAAATCTTTTGACTTCTTTTTATACCATTGATCTAATGTTAGCTACTCTTTCATTATTGTTTTCCTATTATCTGTACGGAAATGAAACTAAAAATTGTTTGGAGGATAGATAGCATGTTTTGTTTTGAGTGGTATTAGCTTGGCTAACTTTGATGTAGTTAACTTGTGTTTTAGCAACTGATGCAGCCACTCATCTTCCATGGTCTCCGGCAGATTGTCCATGAATAAAGTGAACATCAATTCAAGGAATAAAGTTAAAGAACTTGAGGTGTTTTCAAAATCTAGAACACAGATGGAGAAAGAAAGAACTCAGCTACAAGAGCTTTTTAGATTCTCAGTTTGGAGTGTTTCAGGTTTGCATCGGCTGTCACTTTTGTTATTTAATACTGCCTCTTTGCTTAGTTTGTGACTAGAAGTCATTCCACTGAACTTCTTAGGATCTAAGGGTGGCCTCTTGAATCATAAAGCAAAAAGTTTTGAAGACACAAAAGGTCTACTCTGAAGAATTTAATCACTTTTGGGTAGGAGTGCTTAACTGAGTTTAAAATTGGATTTTTCTACTACTTAAGCTTGTGCATTTGTTATGTGGCAAAACTATGGACTTCACGTTCCGTAAATGCTCACTTCTATTTCTTGGTACTTGCATAGTTGCATGAAACCCTGAAGTCTCATGTGTGAATCAATTTTCATAGGATGTTGTTTAACTATTTGAGTTTATTGTTGGTTGAACCACCAACTGTCATTCTCTCATCCTTGAATTCAGTTCTGGATTGAAACGCCTTTATGTGTTTGGATCAAATAGCTTGGAAGTTGCGTCTATTGGATTCTGAATGTGGTCTGAACATTCATTTGTCTATTTTTCAATCAGATCGCGCAGAAATTGCAAATTTGCATAAGGAGTTTAAGTCTTTTGAAGATAGGCTGGAATTGTGTTTCTCTTTGTTTGTAGATGTAGCTTTCTGACCACGATACTTTCAGTTGATACTGTGCCCTCATGGACCATTTCTTTGTTCTCTGCTACTTGTTTTCGTTTCTAGTATCGTCTTGAACTGACACACTTGGTTGATTGGATATAAACCAACCGATATTATACTTTTTTGGATAATTCAGATGTCTGGGCCAACTTGCGCCATATGCCAGTCGTTAATGGCATCACATGTTACAATTTCCTGCACTATTAACTAATGTGCATTATGATACGGCATTGCCATTTTATGCGGCATCACGTTCAGGGGACCAAATCAATCAATGAATAGATTATTATCGTGAATGCGTCCCATTTATTGTCCATCAATTGATGATTTGGTATCCCACTTGAGAACACTCAATTGGTTCCAACCCCAAATCCACTTAACATGGCATACAGATATTCGAAGGAACTCTTAAAAAAACAGGAAGAAAGTGTATGCAGAGCTTTCCAATCTTGACCTTACTTAGGGGCAAAGGTTTAAGGCATGTGTGAATATAGTTTGCGCAGAGGAAAGGCTAGACAACTTTTATGGCATTCCCCCACATGAAAAGCTAGACTGGGTTCTATGCCTCTTGGAAGGGGACCTTTATCCACTAGTGTGCTAGTGTTTGTTGAATGGGAAACAAAAGAACTTGTATATTTTGTATATGTTGTAGTTGGGTTGTGTTTTTGTATTATTAGTTCACCCCCCACCCCTGCTCTTGGGTTATAGCCCTTGTGCATGGTTAATTGGCATAGTCTTTGCCAATTTTTTTGACTTTTGATTAACTCCATGATGGAAGTATGATAAAACTGATGCAGTCGGCGATGCATTTGTGATGAAACTTGTAACCAAATATGAAATCCAGACTTAGCTGTTGTGATGGACACGGATCCAAACTATGTATTTTGTTTTATCAGATTTTCTTCTTGGAAACTACTGCTGTTTACTGCTGTTGTCTTCTTTTTTTGTTAAGCACTGCTGTTTTCTTCTTCGTATTTTGTTTCGTTGTTTGATTTGATTGTAGGCACCATCTACTGGTAACATCTGTGTTTTCTGGCTAAGGAATGCAGCCTTTGTATGAAATAGATATTCCCATGATTGTGTATCGACTTCAACCCTAATCTGGATTAGATTTTGGTTCTAGCAAATGCATGCTTTTGAACATTTTTACCTGGAAGAGTTGATGATGTGGTTCTAATATCGGCCGTTGCTTATTGTATCGGTTACTATGTAATGTGACAAACAATACTTCGCAGGCAATTTCTAGTTCACCAGTATGTCGGCCATCTTGGATTATTGGCAATAGCACTTCGTCTACTTGTTTTCATTTGAGCTTAAACCAGTCGTATCTGTGGTTAGTATTCATGGCAGCCAAGCCTTGTTCTTTAGTTCTTCAGTTGTTTTCAATTTCTCCGCCGTGGTCCATTATGTTTCTTGTTGGCAATTGGGTAAGCATTTTGGATATGGCACATTCTCTGAAAAAGGAGAAGACTTTTTTATTATGTTGATTTTGTTGTTGCCATGATGTTGATGTGAAGTGCTCTATTAGCCTGCTGCTCTATTGCCTACTGCTGGTTCTCTAATTGATGTTGTTACTTTTTGCTTGGAGTTCTTGATCTTATATATGTCTGAGTTTGGTTCTAAAGATATGTTTTCTGCTGGATTAATTTAGGCATGCTTTGAGAATGACGAAGTGCTTGAAATTGGCTTTTGAGGATGACGAAGTGCTTGAAATTGGCTTCAGAGAATGACGAAGTGCTATTCGTTGTAGCATAGGACATAACTTCATGCTTGTGGTTCAAGTGTTCTGTCATTTTTTTGTTGAAGCTTTTGTTCTGTATTTTTTATGCATTTTCAGAAATTTGATTGATCTTATATTAAAAGTAGGCTTTTTGGCACGATGTTTCTATCTATGATATGTTTTGGGCAAGATGCAATATCATTTATGCATATTTCGTATGGCAAAATCTTTTGTTTTGGAGAAGATAGCTACAGGCTGAATACATATTTTACGTGTATTTATTATTGGTTAGAGATTTGGCCATTTGGGTAATTTTTTAAAGCAAAAAAAAAAAAAAAGATGTATCTTTCAATCACGTTTCTAGACTGTGATGATAAGAATATTTAATCACGCTTTTAGACGAAAACCGAGATCTAAAAACATAAAAGATCACGCCTAACTATTTTCCATCTCATTTTTTAGACATGAAAGATCACAGTATTTGGTGGTGATTATATCTACATATAATCACGGTTTTTCAAGAAAAATGTGATAAAAAACCCAGGATGGAACACGCCAGTGAGTTTCCATCTCGGTTTTGGGTAGAAACGATCACACCTTTTGGGTGTGATTGTTTCTATCTTTCAATCACGGCTTATAACAGTGAAAAAAGTGTGACTTACAATCACACTCAGATCTATCACGGTAGCACGAGTGTGATGGAAAACTAACAATCACTGTCAATAGCTGTGATTGTTATGCTTTATTGTAGTAGTGTGAGTGTATTTTCAGAATAATCGATCAAGGCTGTTAGGATGTCAAGTTATACGATATTTAATTTGTGATATTTTAGACATGTATCTTGCTTGAGTATAATAATTATTGATTGTGCTATGACATATTTTAGTCTTGTATCTAGTATCTTTTGATCGATTTTTTTTGGTACGACACATTGTGGTAAGTAAGTGCCAATTTTTTGTATTGTCATAACAATTGTGGTTATGTTATATAATTTGTAATATTTTACATATGGGGGGAGAGAGAAAGTCAACTAAGAGATAACAACTTGTTACCTGCTAAGCCCTTTTTTTAATTTTATTAATTGATTTAATCAATAAGTGGTCCAGATTATTCACTTTGAAATCCAATGATTTAAAATCATGATGCGTACGGTACACCCCCTAATAAGGGGTGTGTACCATAGGACTACCCTTAATACTTACCAAAGTTACTCTATAAAACAACTCAACGTCCAACAAGAGGCCAAAAAAAATGTAGAACGTATCAAATTCTAACAGTACATTAGTACATAAGATCTGTCTTAGAAAGATTGAGTACATAAAATGAAAGGAATGACTTCCGCGTCCTCAGTATTAAAAGGTGCAATGCTGCCTTCTCTTTCAGGTCACAATTTTCCATCAATCCAGTATATTCATTTCTGAAAATTCTTCATTTTGAAACCTTAAAAAGTCCAACCAAATACCCTCTTGATCGAGCAATATCCCAGAACCAGGTGAAAGAAATGTCAGGTGTAACTCTTGCCGTGGCTCCTGGTACAAACCGCGATGAAACCAAAACCACTTCCTCTGCCCCAAATTCGCCCCACCACCACCGTCAACAGCCAGCGATAGGGGGCATAATGGGTTCGCTTCGGGTGATTGAACTTCAACTTGTAGCTTTCATAATGGTTTTCTCAGCCAGCGGTCTTGTCCCCCTTCTAGACCTAGTCTTTCCAGCCATCGTCTCTGCTTATCTTCTTGCTCTATCTCGAATAGCATTTCCTTCTTACGGAGGCATAGCCGCAGGATCGCAAGAAATATTTCAAGGAAGTGGACTCTCTCGGTTTTACGTGGTGGTCGGAACCACAATCGGGCTTTTCTTGCCGCTTGCTTACGTTTTGGGTGGTTTTGCAAGAGGAGATGATCATGCTGTCCGATCTGCTACGCCCCACTTGTTCTTGCTTTCATTTCAGATACTAACGGAGAATGTCATTAGCGGGTTGTCATTGTTCTCTCCCCCCGTGAGGGCTTTGGTTCCGTCGCTTTATACAGTCCACAGGATATTTGTAATTATTGATTGGATTCAAGATGCGTGGATCAACAAGGCTTTACCCGCAAATGCCGAATACAAGGTGTGTTCTAGTTAACTCTGCAATTTTTTTTCCTCTTGCATATGTTTTAAGAAGGAAATTGATTTCCAAAACAAAATGCATTTGTACATTAAAGTTCATCCAGAATGAAAGACATGGTAGTTGCAGCTAGCTGCTAATTATGAGATTCATAAAAGGAATGCAGGGAGCTGCATATAGAAATTCTGTACAAGAGGTATTTTTGTATATCACTCACTAGGTTGAGGACCGGTAGCATTGCACAAACAAAGTGATTATACCAAAAAAAACCCATTCTGAATTATGTTCATTGCATTTTTCAGATTATGATTTTTAATTGGTAGGCGTTTGGCCTAAGGGAAAAAAAAAAGGGGGGGACTTCATCATTACATATTGAAATTAAGTACGAAAATAGTATCTTGTTTGCTTACCCCTACATACTCTGTTATCGCGCTACAATGTTTGTTCGTATTTTGTACATTAGTGGATGCTAATAAATTTCATGTTGGTGCGTGAAGGATGTTGCATGGTACTGGTTTGGGAGGGCTCTTGCAATTGCCAATCTGGTGTACTTCTCAATAAATCTGTTTGCTTTCTTGGTTCCCAAATTCCTTCCAAAGGCTTTCGACATGTATTTCAGGGAGAGGGATGAGGTACATGCTAAAACTGCGGAGGACAAGCGTTCTGCCGCGGCGAACAAATTACCTACGGACAAGAAAGCTGATTGATTCTCCTGTTTCTTAGTGTTTGCCGATGAAGAAAAGTTAATAGGTCTACTTACTTTTTGTTGTTTAATGAAGTCATCTAAAAACAGTTTCATTTTTCCTAGGGCTGCTCAAAAAATCCGGTGAACCGTGAAACCGGTCCGGACCGAACCGATCCGTACCTTTTGGATTTTGTCCGTTGATTAATGGTTCGGACACGGATTGAAAAGTTAAAAAACCGTGACTCGCGGTTCGGTCCACGGATTTTCATTACGAAACTGTGGATTAACCGAACCGGACCGTGAAATATTTATTTTATATAAATAATATATATTTGTGCATTTATATAATAAATTGATAGTAATGTTAACACTTTTTCCACCAATTTTAGTATTTTATCTTAATAATAGGATATAGTGTAGATGTACATAAAATATATGGAGTAAATCGTAGTTTTTTAGTAAAAATTACGGGTAACTTTAGTTGAGTTTCAGTGGTTCGTTTCTTTTATGTTATGTAATATACTATAATGATACAATCATACTAGTATTGTAGATTCTTTTGAATTTGATTTCTGAAGTAAACCTTTGGTAGTTTATGTAACAAGTACTTTATAATGATGTTAAACTTAATTCTGAATGTAACATTCTTCCCTTTTATTGTGGGATATATGCTTGAGCTTTATTTTTGCTAAAATCCGTGGACAAAACCGTAACCGATCCGCGAGTCACGGATCGGATTGGAACCGGACCGTAGGACTTTTGGTTCGGACACGGATTTCATTTTGTAGAAACCGTGACTAGTGGTTCGGTTCTCGGATTCCTAGAAATCCGAACCGAACCGAACCGCGAGCAGGCCTAATTTTTCCCTTCCTTATGGGAAAATTTCACGTAGGCACCCGACCTTTCACACAAATCACACATAAACACTTGACCTTTCTTAAATTTCATATAAACACCTGAGCTTTTTAAAAACTCATCAATTCAACACCTGACCTTTATTAAATTTCATATAAACACCTGACCTTTCTAAAAACTCATAAATTCGACACCTACCGTTACCCTTCCGTCTAAAACCAAACGGAAAAAAAGTTAAGTGCTCCGATTTTTTACTTGTTTGAAATAGTGCTAAGATCTTATTTTCCTGATCGTTTTATCCTAAAGAATCGTAATTAATTTTTGACTCTAAAGCTCTCGTTAATTAGCCCTAAAAAAGTCGTATAATCAAATATCTCTTAGGGCTAACTAACGAGAGCTTTAGAATCAAAAATTAATTATGATTCTTTAAGATAAAATAAAATGATCAAAAAAATAAGATATTAGCATTGGTTTAAACGGACTGAAAATTGGAGCAATTAATTTTTCAACAATGTATAAATCGTTTATATATTAAAAAATATAGTTTAAAAATTAAGTGCTCCAATTTTCAATCCGTTTAAACCGGTGCGATGATATTATTTCTCTGATTATGTTATCCTAAAGAATCATAATTAATTTTTGACCCTAAAACTCTCGTTAGTTAACCCTAAGAAAGTCGTATAATTAAATATCTCTTAGGGTTAACTAACGGGAGCCTTAGAATCAAAAATTAATTATGATTCTTTAGGATAAAATTATCAAAAAAATAAGATCTTCGCATTGGTTTAAATGGATTGAAAATTGGAGCAATTAATTTTTCAACCATGTATAAATCGTTTATATAGAAAAAAATATGGTTAAAAAAATTAAGTGCTCCAATTTTCAATCCGTTTAAACCGGTGCGAAGATTTTATTTCTCTGATCATTTTATCCTAAATATTCATAATTAATTTTTGACTTTAAGGCTCTCATTAGTTAACCCTAAGAGATATTTAATTCTACGATTTTCTTAGGACTAATTAACGAGAGTTTTAGAGTCAAAAATTAATTATGATTCTTTAGGATAAAATGATCAGAAAAATAAGATCTTCCCACTGGTTCAAACAATTAAAAAATTGGAGCACTTAACTTTTTTTCCGTTTGGTTTTAGACGAAGTGGTGACGGCAGGTGTTGAATTGATGAGTTTTTAGAAAGGTCAGGTGTTTACATGAAATTTAATAAATGTCAGGTGTTGAATTGATGAGTTTTTAGAAAGTTCAGGTGTTTATATGAAATTTAAGAAAGGTCAAGTGTTTATGTGCGATTTGTGTGAAAGGTCGGGTGCCTACGTGAAATTTTCCCTTTCGCTATCATGTTCATGTTTTAGACATCTATCTTCGGTCTAGCTGATAAAAAAAGAACTTGTATGTTTTTGGGGGTTGGAGTAACCACATGAATTAATTTGAACTCTTTAGTAAGAAAAGATTGCTGTATCCTGGAATTCGGATGAATGTGACCAAATAACTATGTATAGTTGTGCTCGGTAAAAGTTCGTTCGAGTACTAAACAAAGTGAACCTGAACCTCAATTTAAGGTTCATTTAGGAAATGAGCCAAACTTAAACTTAACAATATTTGGCTTGGTTAGGTTTGTGAACTCGAAGTATAAGTTATAACCTAGAATATGTACAAACTTTTGTATGTATATATTGAAAATTTTATAACTTATACATGTACGAACCTGTAAAGTATTATAAACTTGGAAATTTTATACGTTTTTACTACTATAATTTTGTATGCGTGAACTTATTTATGTACAAAGTTATACGCCATATATATAAATCTCTACCCAACAATCCTAACCCGGCCTGCCCATCACAGGGCCTGAACACCGAACCAGCTCCTTGTGGAGACGTACGGATTTACTATTTAACATAACAAACCAACCACTTATCCAACTAATAACCATTTTTACGGAAATGGGTTGTGACAAGGCCGGCCCTCAATATTTTGGGCTCTTGGATCCCATGTGTTTCAATATATACCAAGAAAAATACTACTAATAAGTACTGCTATATAATTCTCAGTGGCATGTTAAATGAGTATCGAGCATGTCACGTGAAACAAGTGAGTGAGTTAGGTTTGGGGTTCAAGGCTATGGATAGCCTCTGAACTCCCCGTTAACTAATATACTAACACCTCGCTAACTCTGGCTGATGTATACCGTATAAAATAAAATAAAATAAACACCACCACCACCACAACAACTACCAAGATTTTAAAACATCTGGAAGTAATAAAAAGAACCCTGTTTTGAACCCACCAACAAGGAGCCGTAGAGCCCTAACTAGAGTGAGGTTAGTAGTTAGTACCCAAGGGACGGGCTTGAAGTTCTCCCAGTTAATTGGCTACAAGTTTAGGCTAAATTCTGAAGCAAAGTTAGATGATTCGTAAACGCCCTTGTCTATATCAGATTGAGATGATTTTTTACAGAGACCCTAAACAAAATGTTTTTAACAAAATGGACGACTCCGATCATCTTTGCGGGATCCCAAACGGGCGCAAAAGCAATTTATACGCAGCTGCTGTACAACCTTTGTTGTACCTATAGCAACTCTGTTATATTATATGCATGAGAGATCATCTTGTGTTCTCTGCAATCTGCACTGATCGATTGTTCTACATTGACCACAAAAATGATTAATATTTAACTAATTAATTTAACAAGCCCAGTCCTTTTTAACATTAATGTGCAACACCAAACATCTTGTTCTAAACACTTGGAACAGTCAAAATAGCAGTTATCCTAATTAATTACACTGAAAGTCTACAACCACCAGCCATGTAAAGGAATGTAGTATATGGGTTACACGTAGGACTACTTACGTGTAGTTATCCGTGGGCTGGAGAGGTGCGATTGGTCGATGACTAGTCAAAGGGAAAGAGAGAGAGTCTTGCGGGGAGAAGGAGTGGGAGCAAGAGGTACAGGAAGAACAGAGGCAGCGTGTCCCTTTCGGTTTCCACGCGGTATTCAACCTTTTCTGAGCTTAAGCGAGGGAAGTCACCCCGTCTCTCTGAGGAAGAATGTTCTCGTGCCTCAAATTCAGTGCTCACTCACTTTTTCCCGGAAAACGGTCGTCATCAATCATTAGGAATGTTAGGGGTATTTATAGGGCACCTAGGCCTAGGTCAGGCCCAGGACGGCGCTCCTATCAATTCCTGACACGTGTCCCCCTGTATCTCCTAATCTTGAGAAAACTTGCCTTCCCGCGGACGCTTTTCCGCGGGAGGGCTCGTTTTTCCGCAGTGATACCGCCAACTCCAAGCCACCAAACCACAAGAAACCCCCAATTCCCGCTAGAGCGAGGTCGCGACTTGCAACGATCGTTTCTTTCCGCGGGGTTCCCTCTACACCCTACCTCTGGGCCTAGGACGGAGACCCTGCGGTTTGGCTCCCAAGGGAGGACCTCCCCGTAATCGCGAGATTGGGGAGACTTAGAGAATATTGGCATAAATCCTGCCTTTGATATCAACATGTGGGGTCCGCGGACCCGCTTTCTCTTATGCGGGGTCCACGGAGAAGGTCCGCGGATGGTCCCATTTTTCCGCGGACTGCCTTTCCGCGAGTGCGACTGTTGGCTTTGTCTATACACGCATCATTGTCTTATAGGATAGTCAACCGTTCTTCTCATGCGGACCCCACCGCCACGTGTCTGTCCGCTATTGCAGGGTCAAATAGTCATCTCGAATGACAAGCTAGCAACTCTGACCGCACCTACATATACCCCCCGCGCGCGGGCGATACAGGCATGTCGTTTGCGCTAATTTCCGCAGGTGCACTCGAACCGTGTCGCGTCTCTTGCTGTACAGCAGGCAATCGAACAGGCGACGCCGCCTCGGTGACTGATGCGACCCTTAACCTACGGCTGTCATAAATGCTCTCAGCCGACTTATTATATAAACCTTTTCATCCGTCGTTTTTACCTACTGTTCAAACCCTAGTCAAAGCTCTGTCATTTTCACTTCTCTTTCCAGCGAACAATCTTTTCTTACTTTCTTCTCACTTTTTCGTAAGAGTTTCCAAATGGCAGCACAGGGCGCAATTATTGAGGAACCAATCCCCACCGCGGATCAATGGAGAAGGGCCCCGTACCTTCAATCTGCGGAGGACCCCTTTTGGGCCCAGGCGGAAGCTTACAGTGCTGAGTGGCCCTCTACCACTAACCCCACCTTTTTTACGACTCCTGCTGACATGAATGACGCGGAGTTGGTCGACCCGTCCTCAATCTTGAGTCTTCGCCTTGAGCGCGGGGATTTTCCTTACTCTGAATGTCGTTTTGGGGCCCAAGCCTCGCCATCCTCGAACTAGTCTGAATGGGTCGACGAAGTTATGGGTAACCCTCCTTTCAAACAAATCTTGATGGCCACAGGTACTCTTGACGCCATATTGTTGTCACGGAACTTGAGTATTCCGTGGCATGGGGCAGCCCTCAGGAATTTTAAACCATGCATGCTCACGCTGGAGCACCAACGCCCACTCCTTCGTATGGGCGTGGGGCGAGAGTGGCCTCTCATTGGAAGACGTGGTGATCCTCACCCACCTTCCCTTACGCGGGGTCACGCTCCTCGATCTCGACAAACTCTCTCCTGCGGACAAACAAGACACCGCGGAGCTGCAGAGGCTAGGCAAGTCAACCCAGTTTGGCCCCATTTTTACGGCGCAGGGAGTCCGCAAAGCTGCCGCGGCGAATGCCAAGAAGACTTCTTTTGCTAGCTGGATCCATTTCTTCTTCAAGGACTTCCAGCCCGCGAGGACGTTCGCTGACGGGGCGCTTCGAGATTTCGTCGCCGGTCCCCATTACGAGGGGCGGCTCCACATGGCCAGCTTCTTTGCCTTCTTCGTGTCCTACTTCGTCCTCCTAGACTACTTAGCAGACAGCCCTTCCCCCACGGTTTTTCCTCTCGCGGTTCTCCTATCTCGCGGGGAGTCCGTCGGGCTGGCTCCTCTGTTCTTGGGGTCGCTCCATTACCAGTTAGACCTGGTTCATGCTGACCTCGCGTGATCCCTCGGGAGGTGTGACCAATTTTCCATGGTTCACATAGGTTTCCTCCTCGCCTATTTCTACGAGCACTTCCCGGCAATTGCTCCAGTTCCACGGGACTTCCAGGCGTCTGCCAGCCGGTCTCGATCAGAGAGATGGATTGGGACTAGCAGCAACGCGCTTTGGTACGCGACGTGCGATGTCGCGGGGAACTTCGTCCCGAGGCCCTACACTACTACCACTCCGGGGGTGGTTGGCTTAGGGCAGTGCCTCCTGCCTACCCACTCCTCCCTCTCGGTCTCGAGTGCGAATAATTTCATAGCCCGGGCGGTCATCAATTCCGCTCTCATCGCCCTCCCCGGATGGATCCCCTTTCTCAATGGCGAGACCAACGGCGTGTTTGTGTACCGGCCAGACCGGTTCACGCGGCAGCTAAGCTTCGACCAAGGGGTGCCCGGGCATGCCTCGCAGCCGTCTTCCTTCGTCGATTCCCAGCGCCGGTTCACGCGGCCACATATTTCTGATGTCCTGTGGGCCTCGGGGACCTTCAAGCCGGGATGAAGTGGGCCAATACACGCCACAATTCCGCCAATTTTGGCTGGGCAATTTGGATGCATTCTTTCTCTTCGTTGGCGGAGAGGCTGAAGTTCTTGTGGTGCCTAAGATTCTCGCGAGGGATTCCTCGCTCAGAGCCATCACGGATGTCCGGGGGGCTGACTGGCCCGGGCCTCAAATCATGTGGGTAGTGACGAATGTTCCACCTCTGAACGTGGCTTTCCCGCCAGGACTTCCCCCCGCTGCTCCAATGGCCGTGAGGCATGCCCCCGCGCAGGGCCCTCGAGGGAGGACTCAGCATCGGGCCGCGGAGGGGCCTTCTCAGCCATCTTCCTCAAGAGCAACCTCAGTAGCGGAAACGCGTCGCCGGAACCGGCTTCGCACGGTATAATCTTGACTTGCGTCCTTTCTCGCTGCACTTCGAAGCTTCTGCTTACGTTTCCATTCTTGTTTCCGCTACTATCATTGCATGTATATTTATCTATCTTCCTTATTCTACAGCAGCGGGACGTGGATGCCAGCACTTTTGTCCCGATCGAGCCAGGGGTGGCTGCGGAGGAGGAGGCAGGGGAACGGCCCATGGAGGAGCAACCAGAGGGGCGTGCATCCGCCGCCGTAGCTAAACGGCGACGTCTTGAGGGTAAGCTCTACACTAGTTGTCGCATTGCTCCCATCGTTTGCTCCTCTGATTTATAACCCTTCTTGCCATAAAAACAGTGGTAATCGAGTCTGATGATGAGGAGGAGGAAGAGGACGCGGGTATGGGCGGTCGCGATGATGTCTACACCGATGTCGATGATGATGGAAACAATGATCAGGACAACGTACTACTGAGCGACCGCCTCAATGCCTTGCATGCTCGGTCTCTCTCCCTCGGAGGGAACATTGCCGCGAGCGACGCCGCGGGGGCCAGTGAAGTCGAACTAATTCAACCCCGGGCGGAACCGCTCCCCTATGCACGGCCCGAGCCTGAATCTTCCGCGGTGATGGGAGGTATGTTACCTGATGAACCCTTGATTATGGATCTCGGAGGGGACCCCAACACAGTTTCTACAGACCCATCTTAGGCCTCTGAGGAATCCGCAAGTGTCATTATTTACTCCCCTGATCGAGATCCTTCTCCATCTCATGCAGCCTACTCAGAAGCCCACGAGCCGCCACCTACAATGGGCTCCCGCGAGTCCACTGGTCAGACGGAGGCTGTCGCAAGGCCGCTTTCCATGGCCACAGCACAAATCTTGAGGGAAGAGGAAGACGATGATATTGGGGGACTTCTTTCGCACTCAGTGGGTGCCCCCGGCGCGTCCCATCAGCGCACTCCACCCTCTGCGGCTCCTTCAGGGTCGCAACAGTAGTCTATCAGCGCCCGCCTGCATTCCTCTGCAAGCTTTCTGGATCACGTGGCGGCTGACTCTCCAGGCGTCTCTAACGCCCCCTCCCTGTAGGGTCGCGGTTCATCTGGTAGAGAAGTCGAGACTGTACGCAGGACTAGTCCTCGCTCCCCAGCCTATTCCACTTCCCAGACTGCATCTCCCCGCCCGTCCGCGAGGTGCACACCTACCCCGCCACCTCAGCATCTCCAAGTGGAAACAGACCGACAGCTGGAGGTAAACCCAGAATTTATTGGTGGGCCCACCTCCATTACTGACTCAGATCTGAACTCTCTATTTAAAGACATGTCTTTCATACAGACTGTTGATGTTCTAGGAGGTCAGGGAAGTGCTGCTCTCGGGGATTTTGGTGCAGATCTGTAGTCAGGTATGGGTGAGCAAAACAAGGACGAAGTGGAGTCCAGGGAACGCTCTCCTCCTCGGCAGAGCCCCGCCGCGGATCTCGGAAAAGGGTTAATGGCGCCCGGGATGGAGATGTCGGTTCGCCTGTTCCCCGCGGACTTCCCCGTGGACGAAGCTTACCATCCTCTCCTCAACGCCATAGCTCGGACTCATCCAGAGACCTTTGTCTGCTTCAACCCGCAGTCGGCTTGTCTCGGTGGGCTCCTGCTGAGGGATATGCACGAGGTCCTTACTCCTTGGGCGCAGCCACGCTTTGGAGACTTTTCCGCAGAAACAGAATCCGCTCTCTAGGAGGTTGCGCAAGACATGGCGGCCATGGGCTTCGACCTTGGCTGGTTAAGTGCGCGGAGCTCCGCTCTTAGGGCAGCCGATGAGAGGTTGGCCTTAAGGCCTGAACTCCAAAATCTTTCCGCGCAGCTGGCATCCGCTAGGCAGAACCTGGCGGAACTAGAGGCCCAGTTTGAACAACTCTCCCAATATGGCGCAAGGCTAGCGGCGGCGGCGCTGAACCTCGAAGACCCGGATCCGGAGGAGCTCATCTTCGCGGATTGGCTGAGCTAGGGGAACTCTTCTTTCTATCTCTCTCTCTTTTTTTTTTTTTGTAGAACCACATGTATTCTTTCCCTTCCATTTACTTTGAATAAAATGACAAGTCGTTGCTGTATCAATGATTCGTGACTCGGATTCTCTCTTTTCTTTTGTTCTATTATTACTTCTTCCTTTCATCTTCACGATTAATCACTTCTTTTTTTTTTGGCCAAGTATGGAAACATGCGCGAGCCATGCTCTGACCCTTCGCGACTTAACATTATCTCTATTTGATAATCGTTAAGTCTGGAAACACGCACGGGTCATGTTCTGACCCTTCGCGACTTAACATTATCTCTATTTGATAATCGTTAAGTCTGAAAACACGCGCGGGTCATGTTCTGACCCCTCGCGACTTAACATTATCTCTATTTGGTAATCGTTAAGTCTGGAAACATGCCTGGGTCATGTTCTGACCCATCGCGACTTAACATTATCTCTATTTGATAATCGTTAAGTCTGGAAACACGCGCGGGTCATGTTCTGACCCCTCGCGACTTAACATTATCTCTATGTGATAATCGTTAAGTCTGGTGACACGTGCGGTACAGTGAACAACGTCGCGCAAGAACTTGAAAGCACACAAATCCAGAATATGCCAACAACTTTTTTCATTAAACCAACGTTCGTCAAGAGGCTTCGCATTACATAGCAAAATTGAAAGGAAAAGGAACTGTATCATTACATCGGATAAAAAGTAAAGGGAAAAAAGGGCTTATAGCAGTAGTAATCTCTCCTTTTTTTTCTGAACGATGCAAACATCCCAGCATTTTACGGGTAAAACTTCTTTACATACTTCGAATTGACTGCCCCGATCCAGAATCCATCCTCCACGCGGGCCAGATGGTAGTGTCCGGCCGCGAACGCACTGGTTACTTCGTATGGCCCCTCCCATTTGGGCGTGAACTTTGGGGTTTTTAGATCCCTCATCACCGCTATGGTCGCTTTCCACACTAAGTCTCCCACCTTGAATACTCGCGGCACCACGCCTTTGTTGTAGTATCGCGCCACGGACTCCCAATATTTCTTCTGAGTGGTGGTTGCAACGGCTCTTCTTTCCTCCAAGGCTTCTAAATCTGCTCTTCTTCCTTCTGCGGAATTCTCCATCGCGAGGATCATACGAACAGACGGGACGTTGAGCTCCGCGGGCAACAGTGTCTCAGCTCCATATACCAAACTGAAAAGGCTGGCACTGGTGGATTTCCGTTTCGACGTGCGATATGCCCACAAGGTTGCTGGCAAGTGGTCCGCCCATGTTCCTCCGCGCTCGTCTAACAGCTTGCTAAGGGTTCTTATCAGGGTTTTATTCGTTGCTTCTGCTTGTCCGTTGCCTTGGGGATAATACGCGCTGAACGTGTGGTGGTCAATTACGTATTCGTCAAGAAGACTTCCCACATGGTGGTTGATGAATGGGGTTCCGTTGTCCAATAGGATCACCTTGGGTATGCTGAACCTGCAAATGATGTTTTCCTTAATGAACAATGCTACCGCGTCCCCTGTGGCCCTTTTCAGTGGAATTGCTTTGACCCATTTGGTACAAATCTTTGTGGCTGCGAGGATCCACCTGTTCTTCCGCGAGGCAGGCCTAATTGGTCCTATCAAATCCATCGCCCACGTATGAAAGGGATATGGGGCGCGGATGGAGTGCAATTCTACCGACGGAGCATGGACCAAGTTATCAATTTTTTGACACGCTTGACACCTCCGTACATGTTGTCTGGCGTCGCTTTCCATGGTAGGCCAAAAATATCCCCAATGGACTAGTTGTTCGTAGAGTTTCCTCCATCCTTGATGCTTAATTCCTTGGGTGCTTCGCAGAACTACCTCTGCTTCTTCCTTGTTTATACACCTCTACGCCGTCCCGTCTAGGGTTCTCCTGAACATCATTCCTTTCTGCAGGAAGAAACGCCGTGCGCTGCGAACAACTTTTGCGGATTTAGTCCGCTCCAAGGGTAAGGACCCTTCCCGTAAATAATCAATGTACACCTGCCTCCAATCCGCCTCCTGATTGTTGGCGTTTACCATTAGGCACTCTGGCTTAGCCATGTATAAGGAGCACCATGTGCAGTTTTTCGCAATTAGATCCGCGTCTTTCTTCATGCTGGGCCAGTAATAATCTTGCCTTTGAATCCTCCGGTATAGGGCTATCTCATTGTCCGCACAATTGTCATCGTGAATCCGATTCAAAACTTCATCTGCCTCTCTTGTGTCCACACACCGCGCAAGCCACCCTTGCGGCGCATGATGATACATCTCCCCGCGCAAGACTACAAAGCATGAAAGTTCCGCGGTGGACAAATGTCCTGTACCAGTGGTCAGTTGCACTTTGATGGCTCCGCGCCAATCCTCTGTCGGCTCGGAAAAGTTCGATAAGGCGGCGGGCTCAAACATCTTCATAATTTCTATATAAAACATCTTCATAATTTCTATATAAGTCTTTTCTTCTTCAAATTCCGTCCTTGCCCCCAGCGTTGCAAGGGCGTCTGGGAAACGATTTTCCGATCTGGGCCTGTGCACAACACTGACACTTTCAAAGGATTTTATCAGCTTCTGCACGGCTATTCGATATGGGGCCAGTGTTGGCTCTTTCAACGCGTAAACTCCTTCTATTTGAAGGATTACTAATTTCGAATCTCCCGCTATCTTCAGGTGCTTGATCTCTCTCTCTTTTGTGGCTAACAGACCCAAGATCAAAGCTTCATATTCTGCTTCGTTGTTGGAACAACGGAAGTTTAACTTGTAGGCCAGATGGAATTTCTCTCCTTCCTCATTCCGCAACACTATTCCCGCACCTCCTGTTCCTTTTCCCGCGGCCCCGTCGAAGCTGAGCGTCCAGTGCGGATTACCGGCGCTGGCCGCGAGAGCTTCAAAACCATCGCCGGGCAAAGACTCTTCGATCGGCTCGCATTGGCCACTAGGAAATTGGGCCAAGAGATCCGCTAAGGCTTGGCACTTAATGGCTTTTGGTGAGGCACAGGAAATGTCGTACTCCGCCAGCACCAATAACCATTTCGCGACCCGCCCCGTGAGCGCGGGTCGGGACAGAAGATATCTGACTGGGTCGCATCTGGTGATGATCTGTATGGGGAAGGATAGGAAATAATGCCTGAGTTTCTGGGCGGTGAAGACAAGCGCTAGGCAGTGTCGCTCGATTGCTATGTATCGCTCTTCCGCGCCCTGGACCTTCCTACTGATGTACCGGGCGCTCTATTCCATCCACGCCTTACACCAGCAGGGCCCTGATGGAACGCGGGGTCGAAGTGAGATAGAGTATTAACGGCTGTCCTTGTATGGGGGCCACCATTGTTTGTGGAGAGACCAAGGCAGCCCTGATTCGCTGAAAAGCTTGCTGGTGTTCTTCTAGCCATTCAAACTTTGCTCGGCCTTTCAATAGGTCCGAAAAGGGAGCTGCGATTTCTGCGAGTGCGGGAATGAAGCGTCGTAAGTAGGAGACCTTCCCTAAAAACCGCTTGAGTGATTTCTGAGAATGGGGTGCGGGCATTTCTGCGATAGATTTAATCTTGGACTCGATGACGTAGATGCTGTGGCAATGTACGAGGAAGTCCAAGAATTTTCCAGCGGTCACTCCGAATGCGCACTTGCGGGGATTTTTAAGGTTAAACTTTCTGCACCGAGCGAACACTGTAGCTAGGTCCATGAGGTGATCCTCATGTTCCTTAGACTTTACTACGAGATCGTCCACGTAGTCTTCCATTATCTTGTGCATCAGATCATGCAAGATTGCTATCATGACACACTGATAGGTTGCCCCCGCATTCTTTAGTCCAAAAGGCATGACGACATAATAGAAGTTTCCCAATGGGGTGCGGAAGGCTATCTTTTTCGCGTCTTTTGGGGCCATCTTGATTTGGTTGTAGCCGGTGAATCCGTCCATGAAAGAAAACATCTGATGACCGGAAGTCGCGTCTACCAGTGTATCAATGTGTGGGAGCAAAAATTCGTTTTTCGGGCATGCCTTATTTAGATCGCGGAAATCGACGCATATCCGAATTTGGCCATTTTTCTTCTTGACGGGGACAATGTTCGTGAGCCATTCGGGGTATTAGATGGGGCGAATGAACCCTGCTTTCCTTAACTTTTCAACTTCTTCTTTGATCTGTCCCTCTAAGTCGGGGTGATACTTCCGCTGCGGCTACTTCGTTGGTGTGGAATTTGGGAAAACATCCAAATGGTGTGCTACTAGCTCGTGGTCCAAACCCGGCATTTCTTCGTAATACCACGCAAATACGTCAGAATTATTGCGCAGCAGGGTAATTAATCTCGCGCGGAACACCGGGCTCAATTTCTTGCTGATGAACACCGACCGCGATTTTCCTACCCCGTCATTCAAATCAATTTCCTCTAATTCTTCTGACTGTGGTTTGGGCTGATCCTGCATGCACTCTGGGGCGGGCTCCGGTGTTTGGATGATTTCGTCTGACGCCCCAACACACATTCCTCCGGGGCCAGCGGATTCCTCGCGGACCGCTGCCCCGGTGGACCGTCATAAGTGGTAGTCAGTTTTGCCCCCTTCTTTTGTCTTAATGATCTTCCGGGGGGCCGCGGATTCCAACGTAGAAGGGCTCCTTTCCAGTTGCTCGTGCGGTAGGTCCCGAATATCTTCCCATTTTGGAATTTTGACGCCACGTGGCCGCGCTGTTATTGGTTGGGATACGTTACCCAGTTCCAGGAAATAGACGGCATCGGGGAGATGGGCCTCATGCGTGTCGAAGGGGTTTTCTGAGGCGCGGACAGTAACCTTCTTCCCTGCCCAAATTCCTTTCAAACATTGGTGGTAACTGGAAGGCACGATCGCG
Organism: Rhododendron mucronatum var. ripense; assembly: GCA_019656295.1. Lineage (NCBI taxonomy): Eukaryota > Viridiplantae > Streptophyta > Magnoliopsida > Ericales > Ericaceae > Rhododendron > Rhododendron mucronatum. Next base: position 4,186,308 of record BPLT01000006.1, read on the forward strand.
TACTTTTGCATCCAACTTCGTCCGAGGATGATATGGTAGTTTGGGTCAGCATTGATCAAATGGAATTTAGTAGCAGAGCGAATTGCCCCCACTTCCAAGCCAACGACGACGTATCCCATGGACCGCTGCTTGTCACCGCCAAAGCCCGTGATGGTGATTGAGGAGTCCACTATTCGATTATCTTGAATGCCCAACCGGCGGAACGTTGAGATGGGCATAAGGTTGATGGAGGCCCCACCATCGAGGAATGTTCTTTTCAGCTCGATCCTTTGACGCGGGAAGTGACATACAGCGGGCGATTGTGAGAATGCGATATCTTTCGGTCGATATCCGAGAAGGTGACAGAATTGGACTTGTCATGGATCGTCCGCGGGAGAGACCCGTCCACAGACATGCAGGACTCTTGGTGAACCTCCGCGATGCTGATAATCGCTTTGGTTATCTCCAATCGTGCGGCAGGGGTAAAGCTGAATCCGTCGAAGAACGCACGAAACTTTGTGCTATTCTGCAGCGTTTTGGCGGAGCTGTTGGGATCCGGTGTCACCGCGGGGGTTGGACCATCACTCTCTTCAATGATTTCATGGCAGGAGACCATGTAAGCCCCTACTTCCTCTTCGATGTAGTAACCGTTGTCTGTCCCCTCCGCAACGTCATACATGAACGGGTAGCATTCCGCCATGTTGACCTCACCGTTGTTACCGTGAGCCAGATAGGGCTCGACGCAGATATCGCGGCGCCCTATCCGCAGCTCATTGGCATTTTGCTTCCTCTTGAACAGTCATTTTAGGGACCAACAGTCGCTAGTCGGGTGTTTGGTATGTCTGTGGTAGATGCAGTACCGCGGATGCTCCCGATCCTCTCGCGTTGGCTCATACTCGACTGGGGGAAGTTCTAATTCGCCATCCGCCACCCATGCATTTACTAGGGCTCAGACTTCCTCCATACTGCACGGATAGTCTGGGGCTGGTCCTGGTTCCCGTTCCAGCCGCTTTCTTCCACCGCTTGCTGTCTGCGGGGCACATCCACGATGGTCACTGCGACAACCGCGGATTTCCCCTTCCAGCTATCCCGCTTAACTGGCTTAAACACGTGGCGGATGTTGTACGCGGACTCGAGCAAGGCAGAGAAAGTTCCCAACTTCAGGTTGACAAGTAGCATTTTGAACTCATCCATCATTCCCGCGATGCAGATTTCGACTAGCTGCACCTCCTTGACTGACTCGGTGCAGTCGACTGCGCGATCCTGAAATCGTTTGATGTAATCCACCACGTCCTCCGTGCTTGTCTGAACTTCTTTGGTCAGGCTAATGATGGTGACCTTCTCGCGGACTTGATAGAATTTCGCGTAGAAACTGTTCACCATTTCTTCCCAAGTAGCTATCGAGTAAGGCTCGAGATTGGCATACCATGTATAGGCGCGGGAAGTAAGGGACTTGGAGAACTCGCAGAGTCACAACTTAGAATCGGACGCATGTGCCCCAAGGGATTCGATAAAACGGACCACATGTTCTTGTGCGCTACCCTCCTTGCCATCAAACTTCACGAACTTTGGTAGGGTGTACCCATCCGGATAAGGTAACGATAATACCGTGACCGGGTAGGGAGGACGAATGTTTGGGCTTGGTAAGGAGGGTAAAACAGTCTTTGCCTTTCCTTTGGTGAGGAGAGCTTGTACATCGGCTAAAGTGATGTATTGCCCAGCGAAAGGGGTAGTGCTGGTCTGGGCTACAGCCGACTCCTTCGGGTTTGTGCCACTCGCTTGTTGCTGGGCCAACAGAGCCTGTACTTCCGCGATTGTGATATAAGGCCCCAACGAGCGTGTGCCTGCTCCGTCCGTGACGGGCTCTTTTCCACGACCTTCAATGGGTTTGCCGCGATTCTCCGACAAGAACCCCACGCAAGGGGTGTGGCGAGGATAAAGGAATTTGGGGCTGCAGGGGCTGTGTGGTCTGGCTGTTGCTTCCGCCAGCGTGGGTCTGTGGGAGCTCGTCGCCTTGGCTAGTTGGGGCTCGTGGGAGAGCCGCCGAAATGAATTCCATGAGGCCTGTGAAGGCCGCGAGCAGCTGCTTCTGTGTTTCGAGAAATTGACGCTGCCCGTCCTGGAGGGCACGTAATGTCTGCGCGGCAACACCTGCGTTGTTGGTTTCTCCCACCTCTTCGAGGGTTGGTATGGCGTTATCTTGCGTCACCATTGCTCTTCGACGCGGCAGTTCAATGTATTCTTTAGAACGAGTACTAACCATAAACCAAAAGACACCTCCCCAGCAGAGTCGCCTAAATGTAGTATATGGGTTACGCGTAGGACTACTTACGTGTAGTTATCCGTGGGCTGGAGAGGTGCGATTGGTCGATGACTAGTCAAAGGGAAAGGGAGAGAGTCTTGCGGGGAGAAGGAGTGGGAGCAAGAGGTACGGGAAGAACAAAGGCAGCGTGGCCCTTTCGGTTTCCGCGCGGTATTCAACCTTTTGCGGGCTTAAAAGAGTGAAGTCACCCCATCTCTCTGAGGAAGAATGTTCTCCTGCATGCCTCAAATTCAGTGCTCACTCACTTTTTCCCAGAAAACAGTCGTCATCAATCATTGGGAATGTCAGGGGTATTTATAGGGCACCTGGTCCTAGGTCAGGCCCAGGACGGCACTCCTATCAATTCCTGACACGTGTCCCCCTGTACCTCCTGGCCTTGAGAAAACTTGCCTTCCCGCGGACGCTTTTCCGCGGGAGAGCTCGTTTTCTCGCGGCGATACCTCCAACTCCAAGCCACCAAACCACAAGAAACCCCCAATTCCCGCTAGAGTGAGGTCGCGACCTGCAACGATCGTTTCTTTCCGCGGGTTCCCTCTACACCCTGCCTCTGGGCCTAGGACGGAGACCCCGCGGTTTGGCTCCCAAGGGAGGACCTCCCCGTAATCGCGAGATTGGGGAGACTTAGAGAATACTGGCATAAATCCTGCCTTTGATATCAACATGTGGGGTCCGCGGACCCGCCTTCTCTTACGCGGGGTCCGTGGATGGTCCCATTTTTCTGCGGACTGCCTTTCTGCGAGTGCGACTGTTGGCTTTGTCTGTACATGCGTCATTGTTTTATAGGGTAGTCAACCGTTCTTCTCATGCGGACCCCACTGCCACGTGTCTGTCCGCTATTGCAGGGTCAAATAGTCCTCTCGAATGACAAGCTAGTAACTCTGACCGCACCTACAAGGAATATTTAAATCTCATCATCATCTTTTCTTCTTTTTTAAATTAAAATCTGGGCAAAATCAAGCTTGAAAAAACTATACCAAATTCTTTTATTTCTGCTATATTCCAGTCCTAAAAAAGAGGGGAAAAAATTGTTGATCTTTGTGTATTGTGTTTTTATTGGTGAAAGTCGGTATTGTTAAATTACCGTGCGACTACCTTTTCTTATCAGAGAAAGTGATGCAATAGCATTAGAGCAGATAGATTAAGGTACGTACAGCTTAGAAGAGAATTGAAGTTGAAGTACTCATCATGACCTCCTTTATTGATCTAGCACTGCACGTACCTAACCCGGCCCTGATGGTGCATGTTAGGCCAAATGCCAATGCAATCTTTGTGTATATATCATGATGCATGCAAAATAATTATAACAGCGCCACTTTCTGGACCAGTCACATGGATGGTTTTGACACTAGCAAATTAAAGGGTGGTGCATGCTGCCCTAGATATACCGATCATGTGAATCACAGTCGTTGTTAAACTGAAATGTCGATCGACAACAAGTACTAGTAGCAAATAGACAAAGAGAAAGATCCCAGTGAAGTGGTTTCATCATGCAGTGCAGCAGTCGATCGATATGGATCAATCAGTTTGTTCTTTTCTGTGCTGGATTTATCTCTATGTTGTTATTCTAGCTTCTATTTGATCTTTACATAATATATATATATATATATATATATATATATATATATATATATATATAGGATGATATTACATTGGAAGCAACACATTTTTGGCTATACCGTACCTAGCTAGTCGATGTGGCTGGCTAGCTCATAGGCCTAAAAGACGGGCCCCCATCCCATTGTTGTTGCAATTAGAGCGCCTCTGACCCAAATACAAAGAAATATCCAATTTAATTTAATTTGTTCATCCATCTAAAAAATACGTGAACATTACTCACCTTCTTATTGGTTGATATTAATATTGTACTTAATTACTTTACATTAATTGCATTTTAACCGTAATTAATTCGTTATATTAGGTGATCAAGTTAAAGTCAAATAGTACTGATCGATTTACCTTGATCTCAAATGACTGCCAAATTAAGAATAAAAAAAATGTTCGAACCAAACTCCTTTCTACCCATGAACAAATTGACAAAGCATTTTACATAGGGGTCTACACAGTCCGGATTGGTCCAGTTCTCTAGAAAATCAGTAATCGGACCATTTCAAATGATTCTAGAAAATTGGGAACCAGAACCTAACCAATATATGCAAGGAACCTAACCAGAACCAAACGGCAAGATCGGTCCGGCTCTGGTTTGTTTCCGGTTCTATTCAATAAGCATCCAAACACTTATTCATAAAATATGAACTCATAAAATTAAAAAAATAGGAAGATAATCTACTGGAATAGGAAAGGAAGGAAGAAAATAAAAGCTTTCGTAATAAATAAAATTTCATCTCCAAATAAATTAAGTTTAGTAAGGAAAAGATTAACCTACCAAATCCAAATAAATATTTAACTACACACATATGTATATCTATATTTATCTTAGTTCTAAACGATCCAATTCGGTTCTAACCACGGTTCATTAATTGAGAACGAGTAACCGACCAAAATTAACGGTTCTTATTTTTTTGGATCCATAATCTGACTGTAGAACCGAAGAACTAAACCAAATAGGACGGTTTGGCCAGAATCGGACCGGTTTTACGGTTCTGGCGGTTTTCTTGAACACTCATAATTTTACATTCATGTTTTGGTTTATACATGTAGTAATTTTTTTTTTCCCTTTTTTGTCCTGGATCGAGCATGATTATCTACCTATTATATTCAGTTCTAACACATCGGACGCGGGGGCTCTGCTGTGCCATGAAGCATAGTACTCCCTACCCACACCCCAAACGGTTCCATTTTGGAGGAAAAAACATCCTTAGGTTTTCTATTTACAATCCTATGGAGCATAAACGTGATTATAAGAGCCCTAGAGATAAAATTTAATTATGCCTCTTTAGAATAATATATGATTAGAAGACACTGTTCAAACGGATTGAAAATTGGAACAGTTAATTTTTTAACTGTATTTTTAATATATAAACAATCTAAAAAATTAAGTGCTCCAATTTTTAATGCGTTTGAACAAGTGCAAAAATCTTACTATTCTAAACATATTATTCTAAAGGATCATAATTAACTTTTTTCTTTAAAGCTCTAATAATCATGTTTCTGCTCTACAAGATCCTAAATAAAGAGCAGGTACTTAATTATGAGAGTTCTAGAGATAAAAGCTAATTATGATCCTTTAGAATAATACGTTCAGAATAATAAGATCTTTACACTTGTTTAAACGGATTAAAAATTAAAGCACTTAATTTTTTTAGATTGTTTATATATTAAAAATACAGTTAAAAAATTTACTGCTCAAATTTTCAATCCGTTTGAACCAGTGTCTTTTGATCATATATTATTCTAAAGAGGCATAGTTAAATTTTATCTCTAAGGCTCTTATAATCACATTTATGCTCGATAGGATTGTAAATAGAAAACCTAAGGATGTTTTTTCCTCCAAAACGGTACTGTTAAGAGTGTAGGTAGGGAGTACTATGCTTCATGGCACAACAGAGCCCCGGGGCGTCCTGAGTCTTGCTTTTCTTATTGTTCTCAATCTACAAAACCTTAATATAGATATTTGCTCTTTTTCTGGAAGAATCGGAGGAAAAACACTCTTGAGAATAATGAAGGGCCGGTCTCATGTTTTGAGTGACTTAAGAAACGCCAAAAATGAGAAGAAAAAAAATACATGGGATAATTAAGGAAGATATAGAGAATAAGAAGAACACATGCCTTTTTTTGATCGGGAGAAAGAGAGATGCTACATACACTATCATCCATCCACTACACCATCTACTACATCTTTTGAGGGGCTCATCCTGGGTCTCAACAAAATACAGAAAAATATCCGTAAATTTTAGAATAATATTTTATGGGGCCCTATGAAAAATCATCTCCAACGGATATCGATAAGTATTATTTCTTGATTTGTAGGGGCGAAACTGCTCAACTGTACAGTTTCGCCCCTACTAATCAAGAAATAATACTTATCGATATTTTTTGGAGCTGATTTTTTACAATGCCCCATAATATATTATTTTAAAATTTATGAACATTTTTCTGTATTTTTTTGGGACCTGAGGTGGGCCTTACGAAAAATGTAGTAGATAGTGTAGTTGTTGGAGGTAGGGTACCTAGACTTATTGAAGAATAAGAGAGTTGGGGTCATAGAATTTTCAATTTTTGCTTGGATTTTCTCCATGGTATTGTTAAAATAAAAGGTAAGTGGGAAATCATTCCAAAGTAAATATAGGTAAGTTTTGATTTTATCCTTATTTCTATTTTAATTAAGATAAAAATATAGTAAGCTTATGAGTTACTAGTATTAACCAATTAGAAGGCAGGTAGGTAAGTTCACTCGCTATTTAGATGGATGAAGAAAATCAGACTCAAATACAATGCTTGGTTTCAACGTTATGATCACACATGACATGATTTACGAGTTCAAGGCTTATATAAAGCACTGATCGAGGCCCTCTTGAGTAAAAACACTCGATCTCTGATAGACAATTGATGAAGGACTTGGGGGGGCTGTCCCTGAAGGGACAGCAGCGTGCTGTCCCGGTCAAGGGGCCCCGCTCCGGTCTTGCTCTGAAGCATGCTGTCCCGGTCAAGGGGGTCCCGTTCCGGTCTTGCTCTGATGATCGAAAACGTTCACTTCATAGAGCTCGTCGAGTAAAACAAGTGTACCAAAAATCAGCTTGAACGGATATCATTAAGTGTCTGATCAGAACACATATAACTTGCCAATAATGGGTTCTAGTGGATTTAATCCAGTGTTTCGGATCCATCCTTTTCAAGATAAACTGTTTCGATAAGACTCTTAATGACATCCGATCGAGCTAATTTTTAGTACACTTGTTCTACTCGACGAGTTCTATGAAGTAAACGTTTCTGATCATCAAAGCGAGACCAAAGCGGATCTCATCCGACCGGGACAGCAAAGGGGCAACAGCTCCCCCACCTCCGCACTTAGAGGGCCCCTAACCCAACTGGAATCAATGATGTCAATTACAGTAGCATATTCAACTAGATGAAAAAAACATACCCGCCCGGATTTACTCTTGTGCTAATTGTGGGTTTGAGTCGGATGTCTTTTGATACTCTACTACCCTTGCTGCGACTGGTTCTTATGTCTCGGCATTTCACCGGCTTGCTTTGGCAGTAGGGGCCTAGGTTTACGTTTAGGTAGTTTCGGTTATTTCCTGTATTTCGTGAGTAAATCTGTATTTGTCTTCGGGCTCTCCATGTTATATGGATTGAATCAATTCAAAAAAAAAAAACTAGATGAAAAGTCATGCATGCCCAGGTGCAGCTACCCTAGTAGCGACACGAAGTTGAGCCCTTAATTAGTAATGTTAATTAAGCAGTATAATTTATTTTAAACTAACTTGTATAATGTTCTAGGGACCCTAATTAATTTAAACCCTTGCCAACAAACCTAACTACTACCACTCCCACAGTACTCCACCCATCCAAAGGCGGAGGTATGTTGAGACAATTGGCGTCAACTGACCCCATTGGCTTTCATATTGCTTCGGCATTTTATCTTCTGTATGGAGCAATTTCTTACAATATTTGACCCCCACAATTTGGTTAAAATCCTATATTGCCCCAAGGCTAAACGCCCCTCACAGAAGGAAATGTAAAAATCCAATCAAAAACAATATGGAGAGTTGGCTGGATAACACCAATTATCGTACCAATAATGCAATTTTGCTATTTTATTCTTGAATGTTCATGTATATTGATGATTTATTTGTAAATACAATTTATGCAGTCTAAGTTTACGGTGAAACTCTCTATTTTATGTTTGTTTTGCAGAAAATCTAATTGATAAGATGATTTTTTCTCTCTTTTATTAGCATTTTGATAGAATATTTTCTTTTGACTACCAAATCGAAAAAACTTAGTATATTTGTTTACTCCGTCCGTCCAAAAATGTTAGACCGTTGTAGAATAGCATGTCATTTTCAATTGCTTATATCTTTCAATATGAATGTTAAAAATATACAATATAAATCTTATTTAATATATTTTAATTAGTTCTATTAAACTAAATTTTCAAAATAAATAAAACTTTATAAATTGAAAGACATAAACAATCAAAAATGGAACGCACCCCCAAAAAGATCTAACATGCATTTTGGAAGGAAAGGAGTATAAGTTTTTGACCCCACTATGAGAAATTCTTGGCTCCGCCCCTAACCCATCACCTCACCACCATCCCTAGCTCCCTCACCTTCTCCTACTCCCCACGTGGCCAAATCTCCTCCCACACTACACCCTTAAATCATTTCCTTATAAAAATCAAACTCACCTTCCCCTCCCCCATTATCAATTTTCTCGGCAGAGAGAGAGAGAGACTTAATCGCCTTCCCCCCTTTTTTTCATTATTTTTTCCCGAGAGAGAGGATCCGGGGAGAAGAAAAAGGAAGAAAGAAGAAGAAGGAAGAAGGAGGAGGAGAACCAACACCGGGTTCCACCATTGCCTCTGCCGCTCGCTTCCATTTATTCTAAATCCTAGCTAGAACTCTAAGGACCAAGGTAGATATTCTCATTATCAGTTAATCCAAAATATAGTATGTAACTAAGTATAGTAAGTGTATTTCATAATCGAGGCTTGAATGAAGCTTTTGTGAAAGTATAGTAAGTGTATTTCATAATCGAGGCTTGAATGAAGCTTTTGTGAATAGAAATTGAAACTAGAGCAAACTCACCGAACTAGTACGAATATTGTGTCCGTAAACCACGTTCCAGCGGCTGGTATATGAAACGGTAAGGACGTGATACTCCTGAGACATGACTTCACGGACGTATCCTACAACCTCACAAGTCACATCCGCCATGCTATACCTCACGTCCGTAAATATTACCTGGCAGCCGTAACCTGTTTCTTCGGACAGAAATATTTTTACCTAAAAATGATTCTGTCACGTGTTTAGATTTGTGTGGCTACTGTATTGTTAATGCTACAGCATGTTTTGCTGTTATTTTGATAGCGCACAAATTAGTTTAGACTTTTAGACTTATTAGTTAGTAGGTTCATATGAAAAACTGTTTGGATCAAGCATGTTTCGGTCATATTTTGAATTTCTCGCATGTACTCTTAAAAACATAAATATATGCGGTCCCTTTTTACTAAGAGATCTCTCATTTTGTTAAAATGAGAACTTTTTCATTTTTCGGGTCATATTATGACGATCCAAACCGTTCAACTTGTTCAGAACATGTTTTTAATAGATCCCGCGAGAAATCAGCTCAAAATATGACCAAGAAGTGCTTGATCCAAATAGTTTTTACATAAAGCTTGACAAGAACTGTTCTATGTAAAAAAGTGTTTGGATCAAGTACTTTCCGATCATATTTTGACCCGATTGCTCTTGAGTATTCCTAGAAACTTGTTCTAAACAAGTTAAACAGTTTGGATCTTCATAATTTATGACCCGGGAGGTTCCAAACTATGAGGTCCGCATTTAAGGTCCTTATTAGAAGCTCACTCTGTCTATGTATATATATGGGGCCGGTTCTAGAGACAATCCATTTGCCAATACATTTTCTGAAACACCAAACGAAAAATCGGAGCCGTTCAATTTGTTTAAACACATGTTCTCAATTTGATAGAATAAAGCTGAATGATCCGATCAGGCCCTTACCGATATCCAAATAAGTTAATTTTTTACGAAAACCCTTAAAAACATGTTTTAAACAAATTAAACAGCTTAAATAACCAAAGATCTTTTAGAGAAACTAACACAATCTAATACTGTAGTTGGCAGGTAAGAGTCCTGTATATCACTCTCAGCACCCAAGAAAACAAGAAAGAATATAACAAGAAATTAACAGAGAGAAGGTCTTTTCAGTTGGAACCACCATATGAAGGGGGGACCTGACAAAAAGCACAAAGCACTTGGACTGAACTTTGGGCCCCTGATGCTTCTACATTATTGTATATATCACCTTTGAATTGATTAAGGTTCGACAAAATTTTCTCCAGGCTCCACGTTGTTCATGTGGGTTGTGCGCTGACCAATTAAATACATAGTAAAGCAATTAGAATTATATATCAAAGTATAAATACCCTAGCAATACCATTTAGAGTTGTAAATGTATTGACAATTGCACAAATACACGACGAAAGTCTGAAAGAGATGAATAAATCTCGACCTAACATGCTCACATGGATCCTAAAACACAAGCAAGACCACACCATGCACTAACTAGAAACAATTGATAGAACCAAGACTAGTTACCAACCTTACATAAACTCATCTAAGTGCATTGCCTGGTGGAATCATCAGCTGGGTCCTTTGCCATTCCCCATTAATTTAGTGACATGATTTGCTATTTGACAAAAAAAAATAGGCAACCCACATCTTGTAACTTTCTGCATGCTTCTCTCTAGCCGCTCGTCGTCAATCTCTTAGAGGCTTCAAGGACATGGTTTTTGCATCAAAGTTATCAAGTATATAGTCACACCCACAGTACGAAAAGAGCACCTTCTCTCAGTTCCTATTGCTCATTGCAAAAGTGATCATCTAAGTCAAGCTCGATCTCTATCTGAAGGACAGATAAAGCATGACGGTAATCTTGATTTCTGTTGATCTTTGAAGACTTGAAAAATGGTATATCTGACTTTGTAGCATTCTTGATTGCAGTTACTCGGTTGGATGCATCGCAAATTCCGTTCTACTGAACCATTTAAAGATGTTTCCATAGGTAATACATGTTTCCTTGTACGCATGTTTCTGCTAACACAACGAAAGGTCGAAAGCAATAGAGCACATATGATTTACCATTAATTTATAGTCAGACAGTACTCAGACTATAACCAAAGCATTTAACTGGACTATAGGAAAACTGGTAACCATCATATCTATGTCGATGCTCGTATGAATCTAGCTAGTAGCACAACTAATAGGTCACTGGAAACTCAATAACTGTTGTGTATACTGCCAAGAAGAAAGATATATAGGTTTCTGCGTAACTAGTCCTTAACCCCTAGGAAAATTAACTCGCATAAGACTTGTATACGTAGATACTCCACATGCTGTAAGCTTATTAACAACACTGCACAAGAGTTGTACACTTGGAAGCTCCCATGCTGCAAGCTTATATATAGATGGAGTATTATAACTTCACGATGAAAATAAAATGGACAACATAGTAGTTAAAATCTTTGTCCACACAATTACTTCACTTTTAATTTCTTCTGTCGGAATATTATTATACTTGTCTTTCAGGCCAGCCATCAGTGGATGAGCAACAGTGCTACCCTAAGTCCAACTGTGGTACGAAGCCCTTTGGCAAAGCACAGAGAGACAACTATCTTCGATACTCATTTGCAAGCTTGGATGCTGCTAGAGCAGAAGAAAATTACTATGAAGAAGAGTCAACACGTGCAATTTCCGACCTCTTCCATGGCTTTCTTACCATTGGTACTCTGGGGTCAGACCCGGTCAACACTCACCCATCAACACCAACATTTGCCATCTCTGTTGAGAACATAACTGAAAAAGAAACACACGTAACAGAAAATGATCTGAAGCTGATTAATGATGAGTTGGATAAGGTGCTAGGAGCTGAAGATGGTTACAATGACTCATCTGGGAGAAACAGCCTTGTTAGCACAGGGAGAAGCAGCCATTGTAGCACCATTACACTGAGTGGCAAGCCATTTGAAGGTACAGAGACTAGTGGGAACGGTGCAACAACCTGTCCACTCCAGGGCTATCTATTCGGGTCAGCAATTGAGTTACCAGAAACAATAGTTGTAAAGAAGGAACACAGAACATCACTAGGGGAATTGTTTCAGAGGACAAAAGTAGCAGAGGAAAATTCTACTCCGAAATTGGAAAGGGGAGAAAAGAGGGTAGACAAGGAAACAGATAAATCTGCCATAAATCTTATGAAAAAGATGCTGAAGAAAAAATTGGTACATGCATCGTCTCGGACATCCACGGCTATGATGGGGGGAAATGTTGACTCTTGTTCAGCAGAAACAAAGCTACATAAGGTATGTCGACTTCTAGCTAGCATTGGATAATAAACCTTTTTGTAAGAGGGATTTGCGCGCGGAGCACTGAATCTCCTAATATTGTGTGGTAGGAATCATTATTACAGCAACATCGTTTGTGATTTTCTTATAATGAACAAATAGTCTGAAGTGAGAGTAAACCAATTATATACTAACTCAGTCATATATAATCCCTAGCTAAAGTCTTCCAACAGGTAAAAGTCATCACTGTTTGTATGACTCAAGTTGCATCACTGTCACCAAATTAAATTGATCAGGTGATGTTCGTTAGCATAGGATCTACTGAGACACTGCTAGCTATGATACCACAGACATAAATACATCAAGAAAATGCCCCCTCATTATTTATGGATGGCTATATATAAATGAATTCATTGCTTACGAAATCAAATAATTAAGAAAAAGCAACCAAACCATCAAATTAATGTAATAATTAAATTGGTCCTGATGTCTGAGAGCACATGACTGGCCCAAATAAATGGACCAGATTGACTTGCATGTCTTTGAATTGACTACCTATCTATCTACATACAGATGCATATCCTGCCTTGATTTATTACTCCCATTAGTACTATGTTTAATTATCAAATACTGTATTTTTCTGAGTAGTTCGTCTCTAGATCTGAAATGCGCGCACAGGGTATATTTAATTAAAAAATATGTCCAACTGGTTATAAATGTTGTGTTGATCAGCTTCTTAATTAATTCTACATGCATTAATTTTGCTGCATGCAGATCCTCCACATGTTTCACAAGAAAGTCTATCCTGAGAGCTCAACTGTACCGCATAATAAACTAGATAAGCCACATAAAAATGAAATCAAGGATACAAATGAGGGATGCAGGCACAATAATATTAATAATGCAGATGGTATGCTCCCAGATGAAGATATTATCATATATCCACAGCGATCCCTCTCAAAAATTTCAAAAGAGAGCATGCGATGCTTTAGGAGCCATTCAAACCCACCTCAAATCGCAATTAGCTGTGGAAGTGGTTCAACTGGGAACAGAGAATGCTGGATCAAAACTGATGCCAACTGTAAGCACGCATGCATGTATCTACTGTCCCCATTAATTAATTTCCCAATTGCATGCTCCCAACATGTGCTCTTGTTTTTGGAGATATAGAGTTGATTATCGTTCAAAGACAAGTTAGAGCATGACATTGATACCACCGATAGAATTTTTTTTTTTTTCATCTCTATTTTTGTAATTTTTGTCGTTAAAAGTGTACCTTATTTTTTAGATAACATATATTAGGTGTTCAATAGTGAATTTATCTAAGTTGATGGGTGTTCATAGTATACGAGTAAGTGTTCAAGTAAAATCTGAGATAAAATTTTTATATGTAATGTTCAAAAATAAAAAACCTTAGGGTGTTCAATTGACCACCAATATGTATATGTGGAGCCGCCTATGACCCTAGCAAATTATGTTTTGGTACGCATGTTCCGAAGCATCTTCCGAAACATGGTTCACTTCAGTTTCAACACAACAAATTTAGCAATCCAACCCGATCCCCTAAAGTTTTCCCAAAAAAATGAACATACAAAGGTGAAAATCTCTAGAAAGTGGAATTTTACCAAGAAAATGTTGGATCATTATGCTCCTCAAAATGTGTTCTGTATGGCTAATTTGAAAACGAAAAAAAAAAAATTTGTTTTACTAGCTAGATGTTTACCGCTTTGAAGAGTACTAAATTTTAATTTGTTATCTATAGAAGTCTCTCTCTAGCGTACTACAACAATATAGCATGAGGCATACCACGTTTCCGTTCCTTTTATGAGTATGATCTGCATTCCAAGAGAAGAGACATAGTTCAAAACTATGACTTTCGTACATGGCACACTCTATATTTCATCAACGTCATATTTGGTTCAGATACTTATGCGGTATGACCACCTCCTGGCTACTAACTAACTAGTCGTATTAAGACACTGATGTGGATTTGATGAATATAATGGCGCCACTATATATTTTGGTAACTAACTCTATTCAACTTTATTGTTTTCACTGCAGATTTGGTGTTGGAGCTCTAGAAGAAATTAAGAAGCAATTAATTAATATTCTTAAATTAAGTGTGCTTAAAGATAATTTGGCATTAAACAGTACGTACAAAGTTGTAACGTGTTTCGTACTACAATAATATGGTTGCAAAGGACAAAAGAATTGAATAAAAGAGGCGACGTACCCTCTTAATCCCCTGAGTAATCTACGTACATTGTCATCAAGGTTATCCATGTAATATATTTACATTATTAAACTATTTTAGAGTGTAATGTTTGACAGGTTGGCATAATTTTCATGATTTCCACATGAATAGTAGTTGTTCCTTATCTAATTAAGAAGATGAAAATTCTAAGAGAAGGATCACAAGCTACAATAAAATCTTCTTTAATCTAGTCAGTGACCAATACAGTAGGGTTGTCCCACATTTCACTGTGGTCCCTGAATCCTTCATCCATTGTCATGTGTAGGGGAGTTTAGAGATTGAACCACGTAATTAAGTTGATCGTAACCTTAAAAATAATTATATGAGCCTTAACAACCTATCCACTCCTTGGCATTTAGTTTTCACTTTTAAGATGGATGTGGCCTCTTCTTGACAAGCAAGTTAATTTTGTCATTCTCAGAAGAAAAAAAAATCCGGATTAAGTCATGGATTGCTTCTACCCTATCTATTGCTTCTAAGTCAATGCATTAAATTAATCAAGTGTGCGTCTATCAACCTTATCCTTGGTTTCAAATCAAGAATAAAATAGTACAAAGCTATTAGCAAATTAATTTAAAAAAATAGATAGATCTAATACTGTAAAATTATCAAAGAAACATAATCTCACCTTGGCAATGTAACCATCTATTTACTTATGTTGTACTCTCGACAAGCTTCGAGATCTTAAGTCCCCCTGATGCCTAATGTGTTAAAGTTACATGCTCAAGAGTCAAGTGGAATCAAGTCTCTAAGCTCAAGGTCTTCCTAGTTTGAGCCCAAAATGTAACTTGGATGGTTGCAGCTATATATAATTCACAAGTGTGTGAAACAGAAAGTTGCATGGTGTTTATCCAAAAAATAAAGAAAGTTGCATGATAGTCTTGCACTTCGAAGCAAGTGTAGTATTAGTAGCCAAGTAGCAGACACTATATATTCTCATAAATTTGATAGGGGTTCAAACCTTACTAAACTATATATAACTAACAAAGCTAACTGCCATCACGAAAAAATCACCTTGCATTTATAGGAAAAAGTAAACGAAGAGCCTCGATCACAGTAGCAAGACAATCAACCCAATTCTTCAACCAACTGGGGCTAGCTCAATGGACAGGACTTTTGCATTTCATTAGGAGGTCAGGAGTTTCAGTCTCTCTACCTGCGTGTGGATGTTCCTCCCTTAGATGTCTTTTCCTTTCTTTTTTTGTTTCTACTCTATAATGAGTTTATTTCGTATTAGTCTAATTGTTAGGCTTGGTTATCTCGTGAACTCTCACAATTGATGTAGTGTTCCGGATTTTTTGTATTGTATACTTCATATCTGATGTAAAATAATATCTTCTAAAAAAAAAAAAAAAAAAAACCAACTCTTCCAAAGGCTTCACCAATTATCTAGATTGTGCGTACCATTTTCTATTTTCATTGCTACCAATGATTACAGCAAAGCATACCAATCAAGAGTTGGTGATATGATTTACGAATAAAAAACAAATTAAGTGCTAAACAAATAACGACAGAATGAGGAGGCGCTTCAATCTTCAAAAATAGATTCTACGGATCGAGTAGCCACCACCAAGTACAGTAAATTAAATTACGAAAAGAAAACAGCTAGTGAATTATATACAGCATCATGTCGTCATCATCTGATCAACTATATATGTCGATTAAAATCCAAATTGACGCACGCACGCATCATTGCTTTGAATTGATATGACAATGTAACAA
This sequence comes from Rhododendron mucronatum var. ripense, assembly GCA_019656295.1. NCBI lineage: Eukaryota > Viridiplantae > Streptophyta > Magnoliopsida > Ericales > Ericaceae > Rhododendron > Rhododendron mucronatum. The sequence continues at coordinate 4,202,577 of BPLT01000006.1, forward strand.
ATGGGGATAGGTTTGGCAGGCTATCGACCTTAACACTCAAAGATTAAAGTTATCCAACCGATCGAAATGAAATGCGTTCAATTACTACTAGAATTTAGCCAGCCAAATTGTTCATGTGTCGACCATCACAATTAGATCTAGCTTGAAATTGAAGCCTTTATTTATCCTAGAATGGAGAAAATAAGATATCTCAATTATCCAAACAAGCCTGCTCCAAATTTTTCTAGGCATTACATTAGACTTAATTGCCTGGTGAATCATCACGCAAACGAGGCTAGTGATCGAAGGCTTGAGAACTCTATGTCGCAATGATCGCATTTCTATCATATATTCATCACTTGTTTTGCTTGATTGTCAACAGTCTTATCATCATATTCTTATCAGAGAATCAGAAAGTGTATGCTATTTTTATAGTAAGAAAACACTAGCGCTCAAGGCACCCGGCCTGGGGTCGGACTGGAATAGATACGAAGGGGGAGAGTGTTTTAATTTGCAAACCAGAAGGCACCCGGCCACATCACATCTGCATTTCTTTTTTATCTACAATGCGTGTGCAGTACAGATCCCCATAGGTTTTTTAAAGCCCTACGTGCATCGTTTTGTTGGAAAAAGAAACACGAAAAACCATAGCAGAATGCCCAAATTGACATGTCTTTTTCACCATTTTAGAATATAAATCATAAAGTTCAAGAAATTATAACAGAAAAACAAAACAAAAAATGTGAGTAAGTGATCTTACATGAGGAGTGAAATCAAAGAAGAGAAACCAATCTTGTACTCCGTAGTTGGAATAATATCTGGAATAATATCATACCCCCATCCGATGTCGCTTCTAAAATTGATAGAAACTCTTTACCGTGTCTTTTATGGAGGAGTGAAATCAGAGATTAAGAGAATCTTGTGAGATTGGTTTCTCACGAAATTCTCTCAGAGATTTATTCCCCTAAGATACCCCTTCTCCCACGTGCATTGATTTATTCTCTGCTCCTATATGCATTTACTATTTTACTCCCAGGCGCATTCTCTCTCCTCTTCTCGCTTCACTCTCTATCGATTCTCGCCTCTCTCCTCTCTCCTCTCTCCTCTCTCTTCCATCACTCTCTCTCTCTCCACATTTTTAAAGTAAACTACTAATCGCCCCCCCCCCCCGGGTGTCAGGCCCCCCCTGACACCGCCCTCCTTCCCCTTTTTACCCTCCCCCCTCTCTCTCTCTCTCTCTCTTATTTGATTTGTTTGTTATAAAATTTGAAATGCTAATAAGTTTTTTTTCACATATTTATTTTTAATAAATTTTATATTTTTGAAATCTACTCAATGAAACCTATCAAACGAACATAATATTGATGGTGAAATAATGTAAAATGAAAAAATTATATTTTTTACGTAGTTTAAACAGTCTAAAAATGTTGAAAAATGTGTTTCAAATTTCAATATGCTTTTACATAGTTTAATTATGACCATTTAAGATAAAATGAGTAGAAAACTAAAATCTTTTCACCGGTTCAAAAGGATTGAAATTTGGAACACTTAATTTTTTTTAACCTTTTTAGACAGTTTATATATTAAAAAATATAGCTAAAAAATTAAGTGTTCCAAATATCAATCCGCTTGAACTGGTGGAAAGATTTTAGTTTCCTGATCATTTTATTCTAAATGGCATTAATTAAATTTTGACTCTAGGACTCTCGTTGATAAGCCCTAAGAGATATTTGATTCTACGAAGCCAAAAATTCATTATGGTCATTTAAGATAAAATGAAAAAAAAAAAAAAGATCTTTCCACCGATTGAATCGGATTGAAAATCGGAACAGTAAAATAATTTTAAATAAATAAAAAAGAAAAAAGATACAGAGTATAAACATTATTAATTAAATAACAAAAAATAGGTTGTCGGTATTTTTGGAATGAAAAGGTTAAAAAATTAAGGTTGAAAGTTGGAAAAAAATTAATTGCACCATTGGTTGAAAGTTGAAACAGTTGGTCCGTTGAAGATGCAGGTAGCGTTCAAAGCTTAGTTCAACTCCACATAAGAGCCGACCCTTCTTGACTAATTTACTGGAGTAAATGAAGTCCTTTTGAACTCACATCATGTTTTTCAAATCAACAGAACCTGGGTTGCATGGAGTTAATGAAGAGAAATTATTCGTTGCCCCAAAGGCAACTCGTCATGTTTGCCAGCTGGTGCACTGTACACTACATTCTCTCTAAAATTAAGTGTTCCAAATTTCAATCCGTTTGAATGGGTGAGAAGATTTTATTTTTTTGATCATTTAATTTTAAATGGTCATAATTAAATTTTGACTATAAGGCTCTCGTTGATTAGCTCTAAGAAAGTCGTACAACCAAATATCTTAGGACTAACCAACGAGAGTCCTAGAGTCAAAATTTAATTATGATCGCTTAGAATTAAATGATTAGAAAAATAAAATCTTCTCACCCATTTAAATGGATTGAAATTTGGAACACTTAATTTTTTCAACGCGCAGTTTATATATTAAAAAATATAGTTAAAAAATTAAGTGCTTCAAATTTCAATCCGTTTGAACCGATAGAAAGATTTTAATTTTCTGATCATTTTATCCTGAATGGTCATAATTAAATTTTGACTCTAGAACTCTCGTTGATTAGCCCTAAGAAAGTCGTACAACCAAATATCTTAGGACTAATCAACGAGAGTGTTAGAGTCAAAATTTAATTATAACCCTTTAGAATTAAATGATCAAAAAAATAAAGTACCCTTCAGTTTGCATTATTGACTGTTCAGAGAAATATAAAGTAAATTTAAGTTGATTCAATATATATAATTTACTTCAACATATATATTTCCACTGGTTCAAGCTGATTAAAATTTGGAATACTTAATTTTTTTACTATAATTTTGAAATTCTGTCTAAAAGATTAAAAAAAATTAAGCGTTGATTCAAAGTTGCCCGTTGGTTAAAAAAAAAGTAGTTATGACCATTAGTTAAAACTGGAAACGGTCTAAAAATATCCAAACATTTTTTCTGTTATTTTTTCTTTCTTTAATTAATACTAATAATTATACTTTGTATCTTTTTTGTTTTTTATTTATTTAAAATTATTTTAGTGTTCCGATTTTCAATCCGGTTGAATCGGTAGAAAGATCTTAATTTTTTTATCATTTTACTTTCAATTGTCATAATGAATTTTTGAACTCGTAGAATCAAATATCTTTGAGGGCTATTCAACGAGATCTCTAGAGTCAAAATTTAATTATCGCCATTTAGGATAAAATGATCAGAAAATTAAAATCTTTCCACCTGTTTAAACGGATTTAAATTTAAAACACCTAATTTTTTAACTTATTTAGACAGTTTAAACTACCACAAAAATATAATTTTTCCGTTTTACATTATTTCATAATCAATATTAAGCTCATTTGATAGGTTTCATTGAGTACATTTCAAAAATATAAAATTTATTTCAAAAAATTACGTGAAACAAAAGTTATTAACATTTAAAAATTTATAACAAAAAAAAATAGAGAGAGAGACTGAGGTGTGAGAGAGAAAATGGGGAGGTGGAATAAGGGGGTAAATAGGGAAATTTGGTGGGTCCGCGTCAGACACCCCCCTGACACGGGGGGTGTGATTAACACCTCTCTTTTTAAAATACATAAAATAACCTTACCTTTGTTGCATAATTTACTTTTTTGAAAAATTATATATTTGAAGTCTACATGTAAGGATCTACAAAATGAGATCAATATTAAATACTCCCTCCGTCCCATAATATTTGTCCGGTCCGCAAAACAAGGACGTAAAAATAATACAATTTTTACAAGAAAAATTAGAAGTTTTTTTAACAATTTACTAGATATCGATGAGTTCTTTTAATTTATGAAAAAAAATTGAATTTTTTCTTGAGAGAAATACATTATAGTCTCCGTTTTGCGGACCGGACAAATAATTTGGGACGGAGGGAGTATAAACCAAACCGAGTCTTAAATCCCAATCACTTGGAGTCGGCTACATGAATCCTTTTCCACCATTGAGCTCTATCAAGAGCAACTTATTCACACAAACCTACTATACTCACGTTGCGCACCACAGCATCTAATGTCAATTTAGGTCTATCCCTCCCCATGGTATTGCTACCCAAAGCTATCATGTCCGCTTTCTTAATTACTGCATCTCTTGGTCTACAGTAGACATGCTCAAACCACCTTAGTCTATTTTTCCTCAACTTCTCTTCTATAGATGCTACACCTATCATCTCACGAACCGTTTCATTTCTAATCTTGTCTCTTCTAATCTTACCACACATCCACCTCAACATTCTTATTTCTGCTACATTCATCTTGTTCACCTGTTGTTTCTTAATAGGCCAACATTCCGTCCCGTAAAGCATCGCTGGTCTGGTGGCAGTTCCATAGAATTTTCCCTTCAATTTTATAGGAACCCTCTTGTTACACAGTACACCAGTAACACTTCTCCACTTGAGTCACCCCACTTGGATCCTATGGGTCACATCATCGGCAATCTCTACATCTCTACTAATGATTGAAGCTAAGTACCTAAAATGATTACTCTTAGGGATCTCATGATCTTAGATCATCACTATTTCTTCGTGCGCATTGCTGGTACCACTAAACTTGCACATCATATACTCAGGTTTACTCCTACTTATTCGAAAACCCTTTGACTCTAATGATTCCCTCCAAATTTCTAGTTTCGTATTAACACTTCTAGCGGTTTCATCTACGAGGACAATGTCATCTGCAAACATTATACACTATGGGATATCTTCCTGAAATTGTCTAGTTAATTCATCCATAACTAAGGCAAAAAAGTACGGGCTCAAGGCTGACCCTTGATGCAATCCTACAGTGATTGGGAACTTACTCGTTTCCCCTACTGGTGATCGAATTGTAGTGACGGCACCTTCATACATATCTCTAATCACTTCGATATACCCTTTGGTCACTCCTTTTCTCTCCAGAATCCACCATATGATGTCTCTAGGCACCCTATCATAAGCTTTTTCTAAGTTTATGAAAACCATATGGAGGTCCTTCTTCTTTGCTTTGTATTTTTCTACCATTCTTCTTAATAGATAGATAGCTTTCATGGTTGATCTTCCAGACATAAACCCAAACTGTTTCTCTGACACCGTAGTCACCATTTTCAAACGATACTCAATAACTCTTTCCCACAACCTCATCGTATGACTCATCAATTTAATACCTCTACAGTTGTTGCAGCTTTGGATATCGCATTTATTCTTATAGATAGGTACTAGAGTGTTCCTTCTCCATTCATCGGGTATCTTCCTGGTCATAATAATCTTGTTAAACAATTTCGTCAACCAAGTCACCCCCAAGTCACCTAGACTTTTCCACACTTCAATAGGGATACCATCTGGTCCAAATGCCTTACCCAGTTTCATTCTTTTCAAAGCTTTAACCACTTCAAACTTGTGTATTCTCCGATAAAATTCATGTTCTATGTTCTCGCCAGGTACATACTCTTCCTCCCCACCAAAGCCTCCTTCACGTTTCTTATTTAACAACTTCTCGAAATACGACTTCCATCTATCCTTGATCGCCTCGTCTTTTACCAACACCACCGAATCAATATCTTTTATACACTTAACTTGAGAAACGTCTTTAGCTCTCCTTTCTGGCAACTTGGCAAGTTTATAAATAATCTTTTCTCCATCTTTACTATCAAGTCTAGCGTAGAAATTCTCATAGGCTTTGAAGTTAGCATCTCTAACGGCTTTCTTAGTTTCCTTGCTAGCTTGCTTATAACCCTGAAAATTTTCCTCATTCCGGTCCTTTTGCCACTTTTTAAAGCACTCCTTCTTGACTTTTATCTTAGTTTGAACCTCGTCATTCCACCACCATGTCTCCTTAAAAATTAGACATTTTCCCTTCGACTCCCTGAGAACTTCCCTCGATATTCTGCTAATACCGTCAGCTATGGTATTCCACATATTGTCACTATCTCCTTCCACTCCCCACCATACTTCTTGAGACATTCTTTCTTTGAATACCTTTAGTTTCTCCTCACTTAGACCCCACCATTTAGTCCGTGGGCATCTAGTTTCCTTTCTCCTTCTAATGTTCCCCTTGAGACAAATGTCTAATACCAAAAGTCTATGTTGTGCCACTAGACACTCTTCGGGAATAACCTTACAATCCTTACATGTCAAGCGGTCTGCACCTCTAGCAAGAAAGTAGTCATTTGGCTTCTATTGGCTCCGCTCTTAAAGGTAATTAAATGCTCTTCTCGCTTCCTATAGAGAGTATTCCCTACTATAAGGTCAAAATCTAATGCAAAATCTAAAATCGTCCGACCACCTTCGTTAAGGTCACCAAAACCAAAGCCACCATGCACCTTCTCATACCCTTGCTTATGCACTCCCACATGACCATTGAAATCACCTCTTATAAATAGCTTCTCCCCTAAAGGTATCTCTTGAACTGCGTCATCCATCTGCTCCCAGAATTGCTCTTTAGTAAAATCATTCAAACCGACTTGGGGTGCATAAGTACTAATAATATTAACTATGCTCCCTCCGATCACAAGCTTAACTAAAATAATCCGATCTCCTTTCCTCGTGACTGTAACTACCGAATCTTTCAGGTGTTTATCTACTATGATATCTACTCCATTTCTATGTCTATCCTTACCCGTATTGTAAAGCTTATAACCTGTGTTCTCTATCTCCCTAGTTTTCTTCCCTACCCACTTAGTTTCCTGAAGACAAGCTATATTAATCTTCCTCCTAAGCATGGTGTCAACTAACTCCTAGTCTTACCCGTTAATGTCCCTATATTCCAAGTTGTTAAACGAATCCTATAATCCTGAGCTAGCTTCTTTACCCATGCTCATCCAAGTACGCGCGGGAACCCTTGCTCACTTATCACCACACCCGGGCACCGGTGTGGCGCCCCTTGCTCATTTTTCGAAGCACCCGAAGGCAGGCACAACGCGTCGCTTAAAGGGAACGCCCTAGCTTGTCTCGTTATCATATTTGGATTCATGTCATAGAGATCTGACGGACTTTTTACATGCTGGCTGTCAGCTACCTAATGCACAACCCTCCTCTTTTATCCGGACTTGGGACCGGCTGGGAAATAAAGATAAGGCTCTAAGCACAAACCAGATGGAGTTAGATCAATATTAAATATACAATTATATAAAACTAAAATTATACGATGCTATAATTTTTATTATACATGTCTATTTTTAATAAAATTCATGAATTAACAATGTTAATTGTTAATTTTAACACTGTAAATTGATATTTTACATTCGTGAATGTAGACTGTTATTGATTACTTACAATACTGTTAATTGTTATTTTACAATATACATTAATTTTGAAGTTAACACTATTAATTAAAATTTTAAATTGGTTATTGTGAATTGAACCCTTTTAATGATTAATTTAGATCGTTAAATATTAATTTAGACTACTAATTATTAATTATTATACTAACACTATTAATTGTAAATTTAGACTGTAAATTATTAATTTTAACATTGTTATGTAAAAATTAAGACTGCTAATTAATAATTTAATTTTTTTAATTATGAATTTAACTTTATTTGTGAATTTTGGCAGAAACAACTGTGCTTAACATAACAACAAAATTAACAGTTCTCAGAATAAGCAATCAGTCACAACAATTTTAAATTCATATTGAAATATTAAAATTTTAGTTTTACATAATTCTATATTCAATATTGATCTCATTTGGTAAATCTCTACGAGTAGATTTCAAAAATACAGTATAAGTTTTATAAAAATTGGATGTGTGCAACAAGAGTTATAGACATTTTCACTGTGTTCAGTTGCTAATTTAGTTTTAGTTTTGTTTCCAATCATTACCCTATATATTTCTCCAATCATTACCATATATCTCCAATTATTAATTTCATTTCTCTCTCTATCTCTCTCCAATCATTATCCCTCTCTTTAATCATTACCTTATTTCTCTCTCCACCCACTACCAAAACTAAACTAAACTACCAACCAAATAAAGCCTTTAATACTCCCTCCATCCCTTTTTTAGAGTTCAGTATTCCATTTTGGTCTATCTCTTAATAAGTGTTCATTTTGTAAAATTAGTGGGTAACAGTCGGTGCATTTTCTATTTTACCCTTAAAAGTATATTTCATTTTGAAAAGTTAATGAGTAATACCCCATTCCGGATTTCGTCCTTAAAAAATAAGTAATTATTTGCAATTTTCAAGCTTAAAAATAGTAGGCTTACTGAAATCAAAAAATATATATACAATATGGATCTTATTTTATAGATTTCGATGAGATCTATCAAACCATGCAAAAAAAATTAAAAAATTATTTTTGTAAGTCTATTATTTTTAAACTTGAAAATAGGTCCTTATTTTTAAGTACTTATTTGAGAAAGCGGAATGGAGCCTTTGGTGCAATGATGATATCTCATAAGTAGGGAAAATAGAAGTAAAAATTAATATGAAATGTGATGTCTCTTTAGTAAGTTGGAGTTACAAAGTTAGACACTTAAAAATGAATGAGGGAGTATTTAAAGAGAGAGAGAGAGAGAGAGGGAGAGAAAAACGGAAGAGAGAGGAGGAAAGAAATCTATCAATATCCTATAGGAATGTGTCTAGGCCTACTAATTCTCCAAACCTTCATTCCTAATTTTTTGTCCCATGCATCGAACATTCACAACGCTAGATGACAAAAAGATAGTTTAATATATTTTTTCAGTTCTGTGTTCGATAAAAGCTAGCATTGGTCTCACTTTATGTACCGAATAACATGTGTGGTGAAAAATAAATTTGGGGTATAAATTTGATTTTCTTTTAATTTGTTTAAATTGAGAGAGAGAGAGAGCGGGGGGTGTTGGGGGGAGGACGTGGGAGGGGAAGGTGGAGGGAGGGAGGGAGAGGAAAACTAACGTGGAGAGAGGGAGAGATTTTAGGAGATTTGAAGAAAAATAATCCAATGTTCCAGTGATATTTTTATGTGGTCACTCAACTTATCACTCCACCACACGTTTGTGTGCGTGTGGTCATTACAAAATGTCGAGTCCACACAAATTATTTTTTTGTCCCGTGTATCAAACGAGCACAACGCTAGATAATAAAAAATATAGTTTAATATTTTTCCCGGTCCCCGATGCAAGCAAATTTATATTGGTTTCTCTTTATGCACCGAAATACTTTTTGAAAATCAAAAACCCCACGTCCATAAAATAAAACCCTGTTTTCACTTTTCAGAGCATATTTACGGGCAAAACTAAAAAAAAAAACCTCACGTCCATGCCTAGACCAATACCTAGGTTCACAAAAAAAAAAAAACCACCCTCGAAAAACCCCACGTCCATGCAGAGACCAATATCTATGTTTACAAAAAAACACCCACGTTCACAAACTAAATCCATTCTCCACAAAACCACATTCCCGATCTAACTAACTAACATTTATCCCGTTCTATGCACGGGCAAAACTAACCCGTTCAGCGTTGTGCCCGTTTGAACCTACTTTTTTTAATTGTTTCGTGCATTAAACGGGCACAACGCTAGAACGAGTTAGTTGTGCCTGTGCATAGAATGGGATAAACGCTAGTACAGAAGAGAGAAGAGGGAGAGGGAGAGGGAGAGGGAGAGTGCATGCGCATATTCATGAACTTGGGGTAATATTCTAAAATTACACGTACATAACCTACCCCTTACATCAATTGTGAGAATTTAATAGGTTAAAATTATACAAGCACCCCCTTTAACTGTGGCTTGTATCAACACTCCTAATCTTTAAAACTGGACAAAAGACACCCTTGGAGGGGCTTTTCTTTTTCTTTCTTTGTTCCAACTTTTTTTAATGGGTTATTTCTTATACAGAAATGCTGTTGGTACATCAGAAGTGACACAGACAGCACGTACAGCGCATGTTTGGGCCCGTTTCGGGTCCAATAAAAATAATCAAAGCCGCTCAATTTGTTCAATATATTTTACTTAAGGTCCCCGTAAAAATATGCCCCATCCGACATCAATAAGGGCGTTTACGAAGCGTCAAAAATTGCTTTAGAAATTTTCATAAGCAATTTTGGATGCTTGGTAAATGCTTTTATCGATGTCGAATGGAGCTAATTTTTTACGGAGACCTTAAGCAAAATATATTGAACAAAATGAGCGGCTCCGATTATTTTTGTTAACGCGCGCTGTACGTGCTGTCTGTGCCCACTTTTGCTGTACCAGTAGCATTGCTCTTTCTTATATGGGCAAATTTTCGTAGTAGTCCTTGTAGTTTTATGGTTGTCTCACTTTCGTCCCTCTAGTTTCAAAGTGCTCGAATTTCGTCCCTGTAGTTTGTTTTACGTTCCAAATTGGTAAAATCGTTAACGGTGTTAACGAAACTAACGGGAAAAAAAAATAAGTGTTTCAATTTTCAATCCGTTTGAACCGGTGCGAAGATCTTATTTTTTTGATCATTTTATCCTAAAATGTCGTAATGAATTTTTGGCTCTAAGGCCTTTCAACGAGCACCCGAAGACTCCTTATTTAGTTTCAGGGCTCTCTTAGGGTGCTCATTGAAAGGCCTTAGAGTAAAAAATCCATTATGACCATTTAGGATAAAATGATCAAAAAAATAAGATCTTCGCACCGGTTCAAAAGGATTGAAAATTAGAACACTTATTTTTTTTTTCCCGTTAGTTTCGTTAATGGCATTAACGATTTTACCAATTTGGAACGTAAAACAAACTACAGGGACGAAATTCGAGCACTTTGAAACTAGAGGGACGAAAGTGAGACAACCATAAAACTACAAGGACTACTACGAAAATTTGCCCTTCTTATATTAGTTAAGTTATTGGGCTTGATTGTCTCGTGAATTTTCACAATTGATGTAGTGTTTCATGTTTGTACTTCGTATTTCATATATGACGTAAATGACTCTTCTATCGATTGACAAAAAAAAAAAAAACCACTATGAATCGCATAACTACTAACTTTGTAAATTGAATGTGTGAATTGACATAAAAACCCTTAGAAATTTTTAGTAAACATGCATGACAACAAATTGGGCTCTCTATCACCCAACGATGCTCTCTCTCTCTCTCTCAATCTCTCTCTCTACTTCGACGAGGCGACGACATCTTTGAAGCCGGCGATGACCCCAAGGTTCCTTCATTTGTCTGCTAACACAAGTATTTAAGAGACAACACGACCAACAATGAGAACAATTAAGGAGGGACTGATTTTGCTGAATGAGCAATTGAAATTTCAAATGAGTAATTTGTGGACGTGCAGAACGTGGCCTAACTGTTAGGAGGATATCGGCAGCAAAAGTTTAGGTTGTAAAAAATGATCGTCACCTTTGGTTTGCATTTATTTGAATGTGGACCTTTGATTAAAGTTTCTCGATCAATCCTATCCGTTAATTCAGGGCAAAACAATTATGGGCCTTTAGATCATCATTTCAAAACTTCTCTTCCTTATTATATACTCCCTCCATTCTTTTTTTAGAGTCCAATATTCTATTTTGGATTGTCCCTTAATAAGTGTTTATTTTGTAAAATTAATGAATAAAAATTGGTATATTTTCTATTTTACTCCTAAAAACATATTTCATTTTAAAAAATTAGTGAGTAAAAGTGTAATGATATCTCCATAAACGATAAAGTAAATAAAATGAATGTAAAAGTTAGTGTGAAAGGTTTAATAATAATGTCACTTAATAAGTTGAAGTTACGAAACTGAATACTTAAAAATGAACGGAGTGAGTAAATGATATTTGGTAAGTAACTAATTTTTAAATGCTAGGAACACATCAATGTGTCACACTCTAACCACACCTTGCTCACATACATGACCCACATGTATGTGAAAAGACTCAAAAGAGTGTGGTTGAGGTGTGATAAATTGATGTGCCCCTAATATCTTCCTTGCCTATTCCAAACCCTTTTACTCTCCTATGCCTATTAGGTGGTGTTCTGGTTTACTCTCTTAAAAAAAAAAAATTATTTATTTTCAATTTTCAAATTTAAAAATAATAGGCATATTGGAATAAAAAAAAATGCAATGTGAATTTTGTTTGATAAATCTCATCGAATTTGATCATCGAAATCTATCAAACCCTGAAAAAAAAAATTGAAAAATTATTTTTGTAAATTCATTATCTTTAAACTTGAAAATAGATCCTTATTTTTTAAATACTACTTATTTGAGAAAATGGAACGGGCCTAATTCACTGCACAAATTCAAGATCCAACATAACCTTTAGAAATTTTGTCCTCCCTCCCGTCCGCACACAACGTAGTCCAATCATTTAAAGGGCAAAAGGATAGACATGTATAAGAAAAGGGGCCACTTTGATTTTAATAAGAACATCTATTCCATGAATCTAAGGTAGTAATAATATAATGTCAAACATGATAAACACAAAATGTGGCGGCTCCTTTTTTTTCTCCGATTTAACCGAAACAAATCAAATCAAAGCAAACTGATATAAGTCTAAAAAAATGCAACTAGCATGAAGTGTCCATGAAATCAACTAACAATTCCTGAACCATAACTCTATCAGGCATCTTCCCAGCAGCACCATATATAGGAGCAAGCCCTCCACTTATCGGACCTGGGTTTTGTTTTACCTGAAATCAGAATACTGAATTACCATTTGCGAAATTGGTAAAAAAATCATGTCTACTAAAAAACAGTAGGCCCAGCCTGTTGAGCGAAGTAGTCTCAGATGTGGAAAACTAAGATGAGTTATCCTTTAATAGCAAAAAAGCAACTTACAGTTTGCACAGCATCCCTCAGATCCTTCAGGAAGTCCTCAACTACCAGTACATGTTGAAGGGTAACGCATATATGAATGCTGAAAGGCAGTGAACAGACCATTCAGAACAAAATCAAACTTATTATTTCCAAAAAACAGAACAATAATTACTTTGACCCTGAGAGCAACTACAAAGCGTATATGCTACCGATGGAAGGCCCCCTAGGTTTGGGTGATTATTGCATACAGTCATTTCTTGAATATAGAAATGTGAGTATGTGACACACAAGTTAACCATGAGGTTTGTGGCTTGTATTTTGATCCTCAATTCAGATCAATCCGTACAATTACAAGATATGTCTGTTATCGGCATACTAAAGATAGGTGTTCACATGTACACAAACCATGAGTGAATGAGAAAGATGTAGCCCTTTGGGGTTTTGTACGAGTGGATGCAGACAAAATCTGCAGAACCACGTAAACCGCTTTGTGCTATTGTTCTAATACTTACATCCACTCTTTCTCTATTTTTTTTGCTAAGCACCACTCTCTCTCTATTCCAAACTTAGCAGTGTAAAACATTCCAATTGCCGCCTTTATATGCCTGATAGCCGGATGCCTCAGTTCAGTGAGTCAACCACGGTTACTGATGATTACAGTTGATTTGATAATTAGCTTTATCTCAATCTCATATTCCCTTACAGAGAAAAGCCTACCTGTTGGGTCTTTGCAATGCGTTCAAATGCCAGCCTTTAGATGACAGAATGTCATTGACTTCAAATATGTCGATGACGTTAGATCCAAATGCCACAATTGTCATGTCAGGCCTTCCCACAATGAATAACTCCGAAATATCCTTTATTCTGAGAGACAAACAAAAGTGATCTCCAATAGTTTGTTATCAAAACCACCATTAAAAGTTTTACTGAAAACTCATACCCTTTTTGTATTCTCTTTGATACTTCCATGATCTCTCTTGTATTCTCCGAGTAGCCTATATTATGCGATGAAAATTAGCCAACACACAAATACAGCAGTGCTTGCCAGCAGAATTTGGTTACCAATTATGAAAGCCAAATATCTTTGCACATGAATTAGATGAGTAACATCAGCAAAGTTTGTTACCTTCAAATCCTAAAGACATCATTGCTGCCCAAGCCCCAGCAATTAACCCCCCCGGCCTACTCCCAGCGATCGTCGGTGACACATATAGCCCACCAGACCACTCAGTAACTGAAGATGGATAAGCGCGGAGATTATTACCCATCAGTCATCAGATACATTTAAATTTAAGAAACAAATTTAACCTCCTTGTTTCATCGAAAACAACAATGAACCGAGATTTAAAATGCAACTTGCTTTCTGAGCATTAAGCTGTTAATTTCCTTAAATCACGTTAATGCACATACACTAGTTAGGAACTCTCCACACTGTATAAGAGATATCTGTTCTTTAAGTATGTGGAGGACACATATCACTATTATGGTATGTGAACAAACAGGAATCACAAGTCTGATTAATTTGTCTATCAGTTTTTCTAAAAGGAGCAACTTACCAGCAACAAATTGGTTCTGTTTCCGGGCAGCCATTAAGTTAAACAGGATAGAATTGATTAGTACCTCGCAAGAATATGTCAGGAAATAAAATGTGAGAAAAAAAGTGCAAAAATCCCAGGAACAGTTAAGCTTATGCAACATTATCAACATCACAAAATGTCCAATATTGACTTCATGAGTCATTACATGTACAGCAGTCACCTGTTCAGAATTTATTATCTGCTTACTAGAGAAATATTGATGCATTAAAGACACTATAGATTTTTCTTTGCTTTTTTTTCTTGATCTGAGAAGACACTATAATTGAACGGTGAAATTTAGAGCATGGATTCAGAATGTATCCTCATTAGACGATTACTGACTAAGGGACTATAAGCCAAAAATACCATGATGATTGATCGGGCTATCAAAACTATGAGAAATGTTTCCCCTACGAATTCCAATTTATTATATTGCCTAAAGTAAGAGGTTTGTTTGGCCAAGCAACAGAATAGACCACATGGTATTACAAAACTTGTATTTATTTCGGTTTCACATACGGGACCAGTTATGAAGAAAGTTAAACCATCCAACTCAAACAATACCCCGCACGTGTGACCCTGGCCCACACATGAAGAGGTAAACAAAGGATAATTGGAATCATAACAAAACAAGCTAGGTGAAGTATGGAACAAACAATGGGGCAATCAATAAAGAGAGTCTTGTCCAAATGCCTCTGAAAGCCTAGCTCTGATACCATTTTAAAAACACATACCTCAAAAGTCAAAACCAAATGGCAATGAGTGGAGAGGCCACCCAGGCTCATTCACTAGTTTTGGAAGTTATAAATTAACCAACATGGAACAAGCTCAAACAAAGAAAAAATCAGGCAGATTCGTCACATCTAGAGAGAGACACATGTTTAAATTGAGCCACAACACACTGCCTCCCTTCACCAAATCGCAAAAGTAAAATCAACATTTAAAAAAATGAAGGGGATGAGGGGGAAGTGAAATGAACTAATTACTTACCTTCCGAATATCGTGATTCCTGTATAAGACTATACTAGTTCCTTTGGGAGCCAACCCATACTTGTGCACATCCGCTGATATTGAGGTAACCCCTTTGACAGAAAAATCAAAAGGCGGAATAGGGTACCTTAAAAGAGGAGATAAAAGTAAAATGTTTTAAGAAACCCAGCTAAGGGTAAAATAGCATACCAACTTAAACTTGTGTGCAATATATTGTATAATGAGCCAGCTACAGGTTAAATTATGCGTTTAGTGAGTCCCAGAATTGGAACTGAGATAAAATGTCTTCTCCAAATATAACAGAATTGAAACATGAATCTGTATAACTATGCCATATAGTTTTGTGCTCAAGTTTCGAGGATGTTGAAGCAGGATTGCAGGAATACAGAGGGAGAGCACAATTCACTAAGGTTGTCGTTGGATCGTGGATTTGCTGAGGGGTTTACCAGCAGAACTGACAACGATCGAGAAGACATGGTTTCCCAAAAAAAGCCGCACCAAAATGGGAAGTGGCTACAATATGGTATCATAGGAAAAGAAACAACTTTTCATTCAATGAATAAATCAAGCGAGACATTAACATACCCAAGTTTACGAGCGAAAGGCAATACAAATCCTCCAAGACACAGGTCAACATGAAAGCAGATTTCAGAGCTGAAAGCTAATTCACCAAGCTCCTGCAAAAGGAATTGGCAACATGAAAGTAAAACGCCAATAAGAGATACAGATCGTCAAACGGAAAATAAAGTCACATACCTCAATAGGGTCAATGATGCCATGTGGAAACCCAGGAGCAGATCCAACAATCTGAAGATTCAACAACTTCAAGTTCATTGAACTTTTCAACATAGAACCAAAATTGGAAATGGAATCACCAAAACACTAGAGAGTGGGTAAAACTTGAATGTTTCTTTGCATTTAAGTTGCTATCAAATAATCAAGGCGCAAACGAAAGGAAAAGTAATGAAACCAAAACGACTGGTCTAGAATGTATACCAAGATGGTGTTTCTGTTTATATGTCGCCTGATAGCTCCCACATCTGCTATAAATTCTTTGTTAACAGGGATACGCCACAACTTGATGTTGAAATATTGTGCAGCTTTGTCATAAGCCGAGTGTGCAGATTCAGGTATTATCCTATGCTCCAAAAAGAAAATCACTCTATATTTAAACAGCAGTACATAAGAAAATCAGAGGCAAAAATGGCACAAAACACTAACTAAACATACATTTCTGGTCTTGTTATTCCCTTCTTAGCTTTCATAAAGTCACGTGATGATTTCACAGCTAATAATATGCTTTCGGTTCCACCAGATGTCATGTTTCCACATACCTGTCCCCCAGAAGCTTTTTCTTTACCTCCAAGTAGTGCGGCTGTCATTGAAACCACTTCAGATTCAAATCGTACAACACTCTGGAACACATCCATGTGTAGTGGATTGGTATGTGCAAACCTAAAAAGCAAATCGGATTAAGATCGAAATAGGAGTATGACAAAGAAGATAGCTTAAGTAATGCAAACTACACATGAAACCATAATCTCACTTTTTTAGCAAAGTATAACATGAAGCTAGGAACATGGGTTATCATCTACTATGAATGGCAAGTGTTTCCAAATTCTCAACTGGATGAGGGAAATCTTGTAGCAGGTTCATTAATATTTGAAACACAAGGAAACAAACAAAACATTGCAATATTTGCCACGCCAGAATATAAAGTCATGCCACATGTTATCACAAACATCAAATCCATTCCGAATTGGTAGTCAAACATCAAAGGAGAGAACCCACTCAAATGACAGTAGCTGTACAAAATCTTCAAAACATTCAAGAGGAGAGATCTGAAAACATAATCAAAAGGATAAGAGGCCACTACAACAAATGATTTTCGCTTTCCCAAGGCCATACAAATGTCTTTTTACTCCTACACAATCTTGTGCATCATTTGCGTGAAAAAAGCTTTAAACACTGTAACTATGAAGTTATTAATTTAGTCCCATGTTCTTATAATTTCTTCACCAGCTTATATGAAATTATGAACACAAAATACAAATTTCTACACATAATGCAGATCAACAATGTGCGATCTTACTCACATTGAACATGCCTCATTTATCAAAGAAAAATGTCCATCAGCCTCACTTCCTGCAATGTATCTGCACGAAGTAATGTCGTTAACTAACAAGCTGATGAAAATAACAAAAGAGTGTTGAATACCTTCCTGAATAAAAAAGGACACATATGTACTTTATAGTCCAATAAGAACAAACATACACTGTACCAGAACATTTTCCTTGCCAAGATACGTCTTTCCTTTTTTCATCATTCATGTTGTCTAAGACTCCTACTCCTAAGCCAGCTCTTGGCAACTCTGACCTCCAACCATCCCTTTTAGATGTGCTACCAGATTGCAACTGATTTACTACCTGCATAATCAAGGTACCAATGCATCCATCAATATAATGAAATAGGAGAACTCAAAAGTAGAAAATCATTTTTTACCAAAAAGCATGCTGATAATTTTTTTCCCGCTCGGCAAAAAGTATGTTTCCATTGGTAGGAAGCAGTTAGCCAACAACAACATAACAGAACCCATCTAGTCCCCAATCATTGGGGGTATAGGCGGGGGATGATTAAAGACAGACCTAACCTTTGGCAATATATGCACAAAGTGGCTGCTCTCAGAATACCACTGAAACAATGACCCCCCCTAAACCTCCAAGAACCGAGGAACTACAGGGACATTTTGTTGTAGAACCATGCCCCCAAATCAAAGCCAAATGGCATTAGAGAGGGCAGGCCTAGAGACCCCAATCAATTTATATGTGCACATTACCATGCAGGACGCATAAATTATTGCAGATATCAACCAAGGCATATGAGCTCTTATGCCCTTCCGTGGGAGACTCATTCTCATACGTGGAACGAAAAACTATAAAGTCAACTGAATTAAAAATTGGTGCACAAGTACACGTGACGAATGGGACAAAGGATGTATTCGAAGCTGTAGTTGCTATCAATTACGTACACATACTTCCTATTTGTCCATTTTTCAAACGAATTCCTCTTTGTACATTCAACTAACAACTATCCTAGACTTTGTCCCAGAGGACCTACATTGGAAGGCACAGCTTCAAAAATTTTCACATTTTTTTCATCTCCTCAGCTTCATATGATATTTATGGTGCCGCGATTTTTTATCAAACAAACAGTTAAATTAATTATGTAAAAGCACCATAAAATAACTAAGCTTAGAGCATTTCCACTGTTAAAGCTATTTTAGCAAAGCCAATGCTAGTTTTTCGCTTTCTACAGTGTCAAGTGTCAAACGGATTGCAATGTTGCTTCACGGATGCAATGCCATTTTGGCAAACCATACCCTCATCAATCTTCAAGACTTCAACCATCGCATCAATATCCAAAAGATCACTTGTGATCAGGATGTAGTATCATTTCGCCCTATAACTTGGTTAAGCTTTTGCCTTGCCACACGAGAGGTGATTTTGGTATGGCAATGCCTACAAAAACGGCTTTGGCAAGCTTGCCACTGGAGTTGCTTCTAAGCCCTAAAGCCCAAACTCCTCTCTTCACCTTTAAATAGTAAATAAATAAAATCCAAAACAATGACAACCATTTATTTAGCAGGGAGAGCAGAGACTATAAGAACCCAAAAAGGGAGAAACAAAAACAAAGATTTGTGTTACTGTGGACCAACCCATTGAACAGACTTGGCACTTTTGTTATTTTACTTACTCTACCATACTCTCCATGTAGGTTGTGCATGGGTTAACACACTTTTTTCAATCTTCTTTTTTCCTTTTCTTTTCCTCTTGGGGTATGCCCCTTGTAGGCTATACATTCAGTTAACCTTTTTTAATTTGAAGCTAATTTACCCCCAAAAAAAACCATTGAACAGAATATTTTGGGCCAGACATATACTGGACACTAGACAGCATCCTACGGCTAGCAGCCATTGTTCACATCAACCATTGAACATGTTCGTCACCATTCAATTCACCCACACACACACACACACACACACAAAAAAAAGAACCAAAAAACCCATTAAAGTTGATGGGTCTTAATTGAGATCAGATTGCTAAGCCTGATCTGAGCAGGCCCGGCCCTAGGGCAAGGCCAAGAGGCCGCCACCTAGGGCCTCCAATTTTAAGGCTCAAAATAGGACCCCCAATTTATTTATTTTAATATATATTTAATAGCCCAAGGTTTATCAGATCTGCTCATACATACCAGTGGTAGGACAGAAGCTATCTTCGCTCGAGGCTCAAGCTCGAGTCCTTGCAGTTGGTCCTACGCTTTTGTTTTTTAATGGTTAAGCGCTTAAAACAAAAAATTTTCTATAAAGTAGGCATTCAAGAATCAAACCCAAACCCTTGAAGGCTAAAATTGGCATTGATACCACAAAGACTCACGATCCAACATGCCATAATGTTAACAAACAAATATTTATACAATATTTTTCATGTAACTAAACATTATAAGCTGAAATTAGCTAAAACTAACAATAAAAACATATGTTAAATATATAGTTATACTATATTCTCTTAGTTTTGAATTTGAGAGTAAAATTAGACAGGCTTCGTTCTGCGAGATGGCCTAGGGCTTCCAAAAGCATAGGGCCGGCCCTGGATCTGAGGTCCCACAAGAATCAACTGGGTACTGAGTCTACTGACCAATGGGTGACAAACAGAACTGTTTGCACTAAATACGCCACTCATCAAGAAATGGCATTTAATGCTTAATATAGTCAATCCATCACACCCATTCAAAGCTTTCTCTTATTTTCATCTCACTCTTTTTATAGCCAGATACAGTTAAATACCAAAGTAACTAAACAAATCCAAGACTAAATTACTGGTGAAATCGAATAAGGAAAAATTACCGACCTTTTGCTTCTCAGCAGCAATGTAACTCTTCACACCTGGTACCAACCTGTGGGGACAAAATCAACGTACACAAAAACAACAAAAAAATTTAGTTTTAAATTTTTTGGGGGGAAAAGAAAAACAAATCGAAGATATGGACATACAAACATGTATGAAGGAGAGGGGGGGTTACTTGATGGAGTTGATGAAGAACTCTAGAAGAGTTGGTTTGAGGCCTTTGTCGCGAACAACAAGGAAGAAGGAGTGCAGAATCCAGGCTGTGAGGAGAGAGAGAAGAGGAGAGAGAAGGAGAGTGAGAGGTTCGAACTGAGACAGGAATGAATTCGCAGAAGCTCTGAGCCGATCCATGGAAGACGATGGTGACCAAGGGAACTCCAATGGGGATTGAGATTTGATAAATTTTTCCACAGGCGATGGAAAGAGAGAGACAGAAGTTGTGGGGCTGACTTTGCTATCGCGTAAGGGATACTGCTTCTGGTATTGCTTTTTTTTAGCCCTTCCGTCTCAAATTGAAATATCAATTTTCAAGTCAATTTTAATTCTTTATATTTTTTAATATGAATTTTAAAAATATATAATATAAATTTTATTTGATTAATTCTCAATTAGTTATATTATTGTACATAGTTTTCAAACTCATGAAAAATATTATAAATTAAAAGATATAAATAATAAAAACTAACAGAAATTTTAAAAATTGTCATTTTTATTTGAACAAAAAGATATGAGTAATATATTTTACTATCGACGGGGGTTGCGTGCGTTTGGTTCCGATGCGACACATTCGGGCAAAATGACGTTTGTTTATTATTTGGAAGAAAAAATACAGCTAGGATAAGAGTGTCATGTCAACGATTAGTTTGTTGTAAAGTATCCTTAGAGTATCCACAATGCTATAATCAAAAGTAAAATGTTTTTAAAGTTAACAATGTTTGTGCAAAATATAACTCACAATGTTAAAATAAAAAATAACAACCTCCTTAGAAATAATCAAATTTTGGACTTTAGATAACCATAACTAGCAACCTTTTAACAATAACCAAATTTAATAGACCCTACATATTCTCAATCAAATACACCAATCATTACACGAAAATGTTCTATCTCTCTCCTATTTTCCTCTCTCACTTTCTTTTTGAACAATATCTTTGAAAATAAAAATTTTACTAATTTTTTATTTAGAAAACAGTTTTTAAAAATAGTTTTTTTTCAAAAAAAGTTTCAAGAACTATTTTCTATTTCTAGTAAACAGTTTTTATTAGTTTCAAAACTATTTTTAGGAAAACTATTTTCTACTGTTCACGGTTTTTAATTTTGTGTACTTTGAAAAGATGATGTGACAAATTTTGGTTATCTAATTTTAATTATGCTATTGTAGACATCTACATTGCTAACCTAAGCAATCTCTTAAATGAATAATCAAAAGCTTATGTGGCAACTTTTAATTATCAATTTTTGATTATAGCATTGTGGATACCCTTACCGGCCTCAACTAATTTTGGAACAAATTTTGGGTCTCACATATACTACACACTCTAGTATGTGTATGAGGTCCACCACTCATGTGTGGATGTGTGTTTGGGTGTGTCACTAGAATTATTGTTGGAGTATTTAAATATTCATTCTCTTTATCTATGCCTTGTAAGAATTCATCTCCCTCTTTTTTCATACTTATGTTTTTATCTTTTTAATGTGTGAATTAAATTTCTTACCATTTTCATTATGACATATATATATATATATATATATTCCTAATTTAGTGGGATTAGATTAGATTGTTTTTCCAATTTAGTAGGATTAGATAAATTCTGTCATATTCCATATCGAAAATCTCGACCAAGATGTTCTCTCCTTTTTTTTTTTTTTTAAATGTCATTGTATTCCAAAGAAACCAACTCAAGAAACATCATTGGACAAGACGGAAACTAAAGCGGGCAGAATACAACCCGAAAAACTCAAAAAGTTCCTCTCCCTACAGTGACTTAGTGAGAAGCAATCCAGTGCACAGCACAGTTACATCTCCTACCACACCAAACAAAGGACCACTTTTTTGAAGCAGCCCACTCTCTAATGTCATTTACAATTGGCTCGATCTCCCATGAGCACTTTGCATCGAC
Source organism: Rhododendron mucronatum var. ripense (assembly GCA_019656295.1). Classification (NCBI taxonomy): domain Eukaryota; kingdom Viridiplantae; phylum Streptophyta; class Magnoliopsida; order Ericales; family Ericaceae; genus Rhododendron; species Rhododendron mucronatum. Next base: position 4,224,904 of record BPLT01000006.1, read on the forward strand.
GAGCCGCAAACCGAGTTAATCTTCGACCAAGATGTTCATCCCCCCACCAAAATCATGCAAACTCATTTTAATTCCAATCTCCACAAAAATTTGAAGACCCAGACGTTTTTTTTTTTTTTTGTTTGGAAAGCATCAATTCTCATTACCAACTCAACGAGAATCCTTATATAAGATAGCATCTAACTCAGGCAAAATACAACCCGTACTAGAATTAATTTTCCTATCTAGACAACTAGTAGCAATCCTTAATTGTGACGGAGCGTATAAGACCCAGACGTTGGCTTCCTCTATAGGTATGGTTTTCATGCAAACCAAGCCACGTCAACCCCGAAATCTCAATCGATCGGTTTTTCTTTGCAGGTATGATTTATTCTTTGCATTCGATCATCTCTCTCTCTCTCTCTCTCTCTCTCTCTCTATTCTTTGCAGTCGATCATATCTCTCTCTCTCTGTGAAAGACATGCCGATCCCCTCTCTCTAAAATTCAACCATCAAAACACTCATCGAACATCACAATCATTGCCGGAGCCCAAGGGCCACTTGCAGCGAAAATCCACACTAGTTTGGCCTCCATTGTTGCGAAGTCCGTGAAGAAGAACAGCACGGTCACGATGGTGGCCGTGGTCGGAGTTAATGCCAAAACGCCACGATCTAGGTTTTTCGATTTTGATTTTGTTTAGTTTTATTTTATTAATTCATGATAAATTATTTACTTTATTTACCATAAAATATGTTTTTCTATGTTTCTATCATTTCATAGTTAATTAATTGTTCATGAATGTCTGATGAAGAAAGGGATAATAATCCCATGATTTTCGGTGAATTATCTATGTATGTGTATATCCCCAATTGTTGAGTCGGTGGTGGGTTGTATTTACGATTTCATGGTTTGTTTATGTATTTCATGATTTATTAACCATGATTTTCATGGTTTATTATATTCATGGTTTGTGTATTTTATTCATGATTTTCATGGTTTATTAACCATGAATTATCTTTATTCATGATTTTCATGATTTATTAACCATGAATTATCTATGAATGAAATTGGTCGAATTATATTCAGGTAAGTTTACCGATTTACAAAAATTCACAAAATTAAAAATTTGAAAAATTCATAAAATTAAAGAGAGAGAATAGTTTAGAATATATTCATTAAGGATTTGAGAATTTGAGAATTCAAAATTCTCTCATTCCTATAACATTAGTGATCCCATAATTTTAGGTAATTGTAATTGCTACAATCCCACAAATTTAGGAAGGAAATATCTATATAATATGACAGGGAAGTGTTTGAATCCAAAAGACAACCAATGGTCCAGATTTATCCCCTCATTTTGCATAAATCTTCGCCCTCCATTCTATATTCCTTTTTTAGTCTTAAATGTTTCCCTAATATAGAATTAGAGGAATCAATAATAAACGGAATTATTGTCTAATTTAAATGAATCAATCTGACTAATAGTTCGGAAGTTTCCTTTCTTTTATTGCATACTATCAAATTTGAAATTTAAATGAATCAATCTGACTAATAGTCCGGAAGTTTCTGTCTATAGTATTGAAATGAATAAATATACCTAAAATTTCGGAACAATCCCACTGATTTATGAGAATAATTTTGGGTGGACAAATCGGGTAAGGGAAATTTCTCTCTCTCTCTCTCTCTCTCTCTCTCTCTCTCTCTCTCTCTCTCTCTCTAATTTTTGGTCAATTTTTTTGAAAGCTTGATTGAGTACTATTATTTTCAATAATGAATTTCTACACTAAATTTCCCAAAATGTTTCTACATTACACTTATTTTTTGGTAGTGACATAAGGAAAGCAACATAAGGAAAATCATTTCAAATCATTTCCTTATGTAATGAATTTCTACACTAAATTTTCTAAAACGTTTCTGCACTACATTTATTTTTTGGTAGTGACATAAGGAAAGCAACATAAGGAAAATCATTTCAAATCATTTCCTTATGCAATAAAGTCTTCCTCCTTTTCCAAAATCATTTCCAAATTAACTACATCAACTAATAGTTCGGAAGTTCACTACAAGAAAATTCAATTGGGTGACGAATGAAAATTGTCATAAATTGCATGTTTTTCATCACAAATAATATAGGTGACGAAAACAAATTTGTCGACTAAAGGTTGTCGAGGATTCCTACCTGGTGATGAAATCTATTTTTCGTCACTTATAGTGCCTTCTGATGACGAAATATTTCGTCACCAAAAAGTGAATAATTTGTGACGGAATTTTTTTTCCCGCTTATTGTGCTTTTGATAACGAAAAAATTCGTCATCACCAATACAAAGAAATCGGTGACGAAATTTTTCGTTGCAAAAGATGTTTTCATATGCAAAAAGAAATCCTACTGGGCTTCGAACCTAAGTCTTTTGAGTTTTTCGCACAAGCTCCGACCAACTACTCTACACACACTCTTCATCAAATATTTGAAATATCAAATATATAACACATATGTTTAACATTAAAATATATTTCGAATGTAATTTTGAACCTTTAAACATTAAAATTAGCAATTTTAATAAACATGAAAGTTGTAGGTAATTGAGTTATTGTTCAAACCCAATTTGAATTATCTCCATCGGAGATTTTAGGAAAGAGTTATGTCCGAAATACATTTAGTGACAAAGCCCAATTCATAAATTTCGTCGCTGAAAGCGTTTAAAATGGTGACGAAATTATTTTTCATCACTAAATTGCTCTCATTTAGCGATGAAATATATTTTTTGTCACCAAATGATTATCTTTGGCGACAAAAACTAATTTCGTCACATTTTTTAAGCTTTCGGCGACGAAAAATATATTTTGTCACTAAATGGGTATCTTTCGTGACAAAAATATTTTTTTCGTCACTAAACATTTATAATTGGTGACGAAATTATTTCGTCACGAAAGTTGTCAAAACAGTGACGAATTTATTTTTTCGTCACGAAATATACTCATTTAGTGACGAAATTAAATTTCGTCACCACTTTTTCGTCACCAATTTTCATTTTTCTTGCAGTGGTTTCTGTCTACAGTATTAAAATGAATCAATCTACCTAAAATTTCGAAACAATTCCACTGATTTATGAGAATAATTTTGGGTGGACAAATCGGGTAAAGGAAATTTCTCTCTCTCTCTCTCTCTCTCTCTCTCTCTCTCTCTCTCTCTCTCTCCCTAATTTTTGGTCAATTTTTTTGAAAGCTTGATTAAGTACTATTATTTTCAGTGATGAATTTCTACACTAAATTTCCCAAAACGTTTCCACACTACACTTATTTTTTGGTAGTGACATAAGGAAAGCAACATAAGGAAAATCCTTTTAAATCATTTCCTTATGTAATGAATTCTATACTAAATTTTCTAAAACATTTCTACACTACATTTATTTTTTGGCAGTGACATAAGGAAAACAACATAAGGAAATCATTTCAAATCATTTCCTTATGCAACAACGTCTTCCTACTTTTCCAAAATCATTTCCAAATTAACTACATCAACTAATAGTCCGGAAGTTTCTGTCTACAGTATTGAAATGAATCAATCTACCTAAAATTTTAGAACAATCCCACTGATTTATGAGAATAATTTTGGGTGGACAAATCGGGTAAGGGAAATTTCTCTCTCTCTCTCTCTCTCTCTCTCTCTCTCTCCCTAATTTTTGGTCAATTTTTTTGAAAGCTTGATTAAGTACTATTATTTTCAGTGATGAATTTCTACACTAAATTTCCCAAAACGTTTCCACACTACACTTATTTTTTGGTAGTGACATAAGGAAAGCAACATAAGGAAAATCCTTTTAAATCATTTCCTTATGTAATGAATTCTATACTAAATTTTCTAAAACGTTTCTACACTACATTTATTTTTTGGTAGTGACATAAGGAAAACAACATAAGGAAATCATTTCAAATCATTTCCTTATGCAACAACGTCTTCCTACTTTTCCAAAATCATTTCCAAATTAACTACATCAACTAATAGTCCGGAAGTTTCTGTCTACAGTATTGAAATGAATCAATCTACCTAAAATTTCAGAACAATCCCACTGATTTATGAGAATAATTTTGGGTGGACAAATCGGGTATGGAAAATTTCTCTCTCTCTCTCTCTCTCTCTCTCTCTCTCTCTCTCTCTCTCTCTCTCTCTCTCTCTCTCTCCCTAAGTTTTGGTCATGATTTTTGAAAGCTTGATTGAATACTATTATTTTCAGTAATGAATTTCTACACTAAATTTTTCAAAACGTTTATACACTACACTTATTTTTTGGTAGTGACATAAGGAAAGCAACATAAGGAAAATCATTTCAAATCATTTCCTTATGCAAATAAGGTTCCTTATGTAATAACATTTTCCTACTTTTCCAAAATCATTTCCAAATTAACTATATCAACTAATAACCTCTACCCGAGCATAACCTCTAACAAAAAAGGCTTTTATTTATTTTTCAAAGTTGTTTTATAGAGGGAAAAGGCGTCACTAACCCAGTCAATCCAGTTCTCTCTCCCCGTCTTTCATATTTTACAGTTCTCTCTCCATAGGTATGGCTTTGCTATGTTCTTCGCTTTCTATTTGTTCCCCCTTTTTTTTTTGTTTTCTATTTCAATACGTTTTACTAAAAGTATTTGTTTTTGTACTTGGTTGTAAGGTTGTTAGTATAACCGATTTAGATTTTAAGGTCCGTGCATCATATGAGATTTTTAGTTTGATAGGGAAACCCAAATGGGAACACAAGGCTTACCATTCTTTTATTTCCCGTTTAATGGTTGACTAATATTGTTCGTTTTATTGCCAAGTCTTTTTTTTTTTTATGTGTTTCCTATTCTATTCTTCTTTTATGTGTTTAAAAATTGTGGAGCCCCTTCCAATACTATTCTTCTTCTATATGTTTAAAAATAGTGGAGCCCCTATTATAAAATTTGATGTCTAGAAAGCCTTAAATCAAAATGATATTGAAGATAAGATAAGAGGCATGCGTACAAAAAATTGTAAGCGATTGGAGCGTTTACTCGAAATTTAGGTACGTTTAAATATATTGTGTTGATTTCATTTTTTTTTACCATTGTAATGAACTAAATGCCAATGACCCACTTCCCACCAGTTGAGACTGAGAAGGATGACGGTGCCTTGGCCGATGGCGGTATTCATGCAACCACCAGTTGTAATCTTTTTTATCATTCGATTGTTAGCGTTATTTTTTTTATCATTTGGCACTTTCCCTTTGCTCATTGTCAGAGCTGAAGGCACAACTGCATGACCACCACCTAATATCTCAAAATAGGAGGCTATGTGACATGCATTTCTATGACATTAGTTGGAACCACTTCGTTTGGTTTTCTAGGCAGATACAGTATTGGTATTTTTACAACATGCCTGCTTAGTTTTATGGGATTGCAATATCTTCACTCTTTAGATTTTGTGTTTTGAAATTGCCGTGCCCAAAGGTTTTACAATTTTTTATGTGCTTCTATGACATGAGTTGGAACCACTTCTTTTGGTTTTCTAGACTTTGTAGCAAACAACTGCTTTGTGAGACAAAATAATCTCTCTTTTTGAGTTGCTACATTAAATGATGTTGTATGAACCGAACTAATATGGTAGTCCTCCACAACTAATAATATTGAGGGTCAATGCAAACTACTCTTCTAATATGTGTACTGCTTTATATTTTCATTGGTGTTTCGATGGTTTTTATTTTTTCTGTATGCCGTTTACTGAACTAGAACTAGCAAGTGACGGTTTTTGAATCTTAATATATGCCCAGATTTATCCCTTCATTGGGCATAAATCACACTATAGCAAAACTTCAGGTGTGGAACTTCAAGATAAACAGGCCAAATCGGCGAGCTTTAGCTTGAGCTTTTGGATCAGTAGCTTTGAAAAAATTGTAATACTCTTCTCATTTTGAAAAAATTAGCACGGTAGCTTTTGCATAAGCTCATTGAGTACACCAATGGTAGCACACAGTTGTCCAAAAAAGATCCAAAGCTCAAATTGGACCAGTAGCTTTCATTGTCTTCAAAATGTGTTGCGCCATGCCTTCAGTCACGGGTATTCGCTAGTATATCTATATAATAAAATAGAGCTGTGTTTGAATCTGAAAGACAACCAACGCTCTAGATTTATACCCTTTTCTACATAAATCTCTGCCCTCCGTTCTACAATGGCAGGCCCGTAAATACTTAATATCTTCTGAGCAATTTCCAGTCACACAAATTCTCCGTCAATTTCCAAACCCTCTCTTTCCCATTTTTTGTCACTCTGAATACGACGCCTCTCTCTCCGAATACTTCCCCCTCAAACAGATTCTTCGCCACCGCCTCCTCCCTTCGCGCGGCCGCCGCTCTCCCAACCCAGCCGCTGCCATTCCCGTCGGTCCCGCTGCTCTCTCTACCGTCTTTTAAGTAAGCAGTTTGCCTTTTAAACTTCTTCACTCCGGATTCATTATCTTTCTTTAGTTAAGCACTTTGTCGTCCAGATTTCTTCTTCACAATTGAATCATTATTTTTTTCTTCAGAAGATGCGGGCACTAAATGCCTCATGCCAAAAGAATGCACTAATTACCATGGATAGAGGGAGTTGCGTACATCTGCAATATTTTTTTTGGATCTAGACCACCTTAGCAATCAAGATTTTATTACATTCCATGTGTTTGTAAAATTGCCTCATAAAACTGGAAATAGAGTCTCGAAACTACTGCACTTATATTGTACAGATCACAAGAATACAATTAGAAGATTTTGTTGTAAAACGTACTCGGGGCTCTAGAGTTTCTTTGATGCTTTCCTTTTCTTCGAACCGGCATTTCCACAAGATGGATTATTGATGAGTAATGTAATGTATCTTCGAAACGGGATTTCTTCTATTTTTGAGCACCGCTAATTGTGGCCGATCGAACTTTGCACTCGCCCAAGTAGCGGGAACAACCGAGGTCAAAGGTAACCACTCTTCCACCATCACTGGTAAACAAATGGGTTTCATATGGTTATGTTGAGTTTTGTTCTCGAGTTTTCAATTGAATAGGTTGTTGAAGATGCAAAAAAGTCAAATATGGTTTTCAAACTCATTTGGTGGCAGTTGGGCAGGTGGAGAAATTGAGAGTGGAGCAATGCTAGGTATATTTGAGGAAACATGGGGTGAGGTTGACAGGGAACAAAGACACCCTCATTGGGCGCATTAGAGAGCATCTAAGGTAGTACTTTTTTGTTGTTGGTTGCTTTGCTTGATTTTATGTTTTCGTACGCTATTGTTTGGATCAATATAAGGATTTCCTAATCATTTTACTTAGAGAAGTGGATAGCTAGCGCTATAATGATAAGCTTCGTCTCACTGGAATTAGTAAATTTCACCACATTCAAAACGCAGTACGTGCTTCATATTCCCCATCTAATGACTTTGACTCATATTGTATTTGCCACATCTTATGAAAGCTTAGTTTTGTGTATTTTGATACTCCTCTGCTAAATTTCACCACATTTGAAACGCAGTACACTGGTTGGAGAAAGCATTGTGCTTCAAATTCGTAAGACAAGTTATTGGATTCCCCATCTAATGACTTTGACTCATTGTGTTTGTCACCTCTGTTTTGAGAGCTCAGTTTTGTGTATTTAATGCTCCTCCATATTTATGTCAAATTTTCGGGATTTACATAGTGCAATTGTATGTAACTAACTGTAAGTCTTGCTATGTATATTTCTGAAATCTCTCACTGTATCAAGTCCCGAATTTTCCCGGATGAGAGGTTAAATTCACCCCTGAAATGAAGTTCATATCACAATCCTCTACGGAATGGATACGCTGCTATAGAGTTCTTGATGACAATGGTCATCCAATTACCAAATTGCAATTTTGTTCAGGTAGTCTTTCACTTTGGCCCTATCATAACAAGGCTCTATCATTGGTTTAGGATGTAGAATTGTGCTGAGCATTCTGCGTTTTAGTAACACGCTTTCACATCTTTCACTAAAAAAACTACTGAGTCTAGGGTTTGTTCATTCCCATGGCATAGACCGATAATTGATTAAATACTTGATTCATGTTGTCGTAAGTACGAGTACTTCTCAGGTTAGGTTTTTCTCTCTCCAAGGGATTTCTTCTCTTTCCGAGCACCACCATGCCGATCGACATTACGCTCACCCAGGTAGCGGGAACAGCTGAGGTCAAAGGTAACCACTCTCCCACCATCCTGGTAAACAAATGTTTTTCATATGGATTTTGTTTTTCACAATCGCTTTCCACTCTCCCACCATATTTATGTCAAGTATTGGGTTTTTGTTGATTAAGAGCTGCCTTATTCTGTTAGTGAGTGCATTTCTATCACATTGTATATCATAGAATCCTCATGAGTACATGAAATGATCCAAAAGTTTCTATAATTGAGAGTTGGCAGATTTGCGAGCCAGATCCATTTCTACACACAAGTTTCTATACAACTGGTTTTTCCCTCTTTTGTTATGTTTGAGTCTAATTTCTAGGCTATGGTTCTTGAATCTCTAAGCTGGGCTAATGATTACTAAGATCGTTCTCCGAATGTTGAAATGGTTTCTATGCATAGGAACTACTCATGCCATGGAGTAACTGAGGTTTGAAGTGAAGCCACAAATGCTTTGGTACAAGGCCTATGCATTGCAGTAGTTACTTGAGAGTTGGCAGCCTATCAGCATTTTGTAGTCCAGGTTGCGTCAATTATATAATTATTGGAGTCGCCATTAACTTTCTTCATTTGTTAAAATTTTTACTTTTTTGGGTTGTGGAAGGCTTCAATTTTTTAGTAATTGGTTTCAACGGTTGGTGGTGGATATAGAAAGCCATAAAATTGAATCCAAGAACCCTTCATGTATTGGGTCTGTCATCCCAAGCCATGGTGTGGGAGAATTTTAGAACAGTTTTTGCACGCTGCATTTTTGCATTATGTATAATGGAGTTTTCAATTATGGTGTTTGCCTCCTATGAAATATATTCATTTTGTTGAAATGCATTTTGCAAAATATATGGGAGAATGTAAAATTTCCATTAAAACCACGAGCTCTTTGAATTTCATTTGCTAATATTTGTTCGTTTAGTTGTACTTCTTTTGTCCACTTTTGTTAGGCTTACTCTCTGCTCTTACTAACACACCTTTGGATTGATTATTTGATTTATTTCGTTACAGGGAATGATGAAATTCTTAAAGTTTGGCAATGTAGCTCACACCAACCGCGGAAGAACGACTCCAGTGGAAAACTCCCATTATTTGAAACTATCGTGAAACATGAATGTGCATGTGGATGGTGTGTTGCGTGTGTTTTGGCTATTCAATCATTATTTTTGGTTCATCTTAATCACTATTATAAGTTCAGTTTGTAACGACCTTTCGTCCACTGTACAAATTTTTTTTTGTTGGCCTGTATTGGTTGTATGTGGATACTCTTGGAACGAGCCAGGTTGGTGTGGTCGGGAGTGGCGATTCATAAGATTGGGTTGTCTTGATAAGTGCCTTTTAGCTACAAATTAATAGGCTAACATAAATGGTGTTTATCGAAAAACGTGAAGGTAACCTCCATTCAGGGAATGACAATATATGGTTACAACCTATTTCATTTTGTTATACTTTTATTCGTGTATGTTATGGATTCTCGCCGAGGCGGAACAATATTATCTCTCTTTACTCTCTGCGAATAATCTTTTCAGATTGAAGACAATTTTTCACGTAGTTAATTTTATTTGTGTTTTGCATAGCTTAAAAGGGAAATTTTGTGGAGTTGAATTGGATTCGTCGAGTAAGTAACAGTTGGCAATTGACGTAATTGAGGCTATACTACGTTTGCCCCTGTCTTCAGGGACATGCATTCACTAGCATAGGTTATTTGTGTTTTGTGTGTTATAATTTTTGTGCATAGCATAGGTTTTGGTGGCTTAATAAGGTTTGTGTTGGGATCAAGTTATGTGGGTGTGTGCCTTTAGACACGAGCAGTTGCCCACACCTTGCTAAAGAGTAAAGACGCTCAAAGCCAATTCTAATGTTGCATTCTTCGAGCCGTGCCTTCAGGCACGGGCATGCACTAGTATATATATATATCAGGGCGGTTCCGGAGACACTTATAAAAACCCTTAAAAAACCCCCCCAAGTTCCTGATCGAATTTTGATGATCCGAGCCGGTCAATGTAATTAGAACGTGATTTTAAGGTTGTCCGCGAGAAATCAGCAAAAAAAATAACCGGGAAAGGTTTCATCCAAACAGTTTTTTATTGAACTTTATTGAACGGTTCAATAAAAAACTGTTCAAATCAAGCCCTTCCCGGTTATTTTTCTGCCAGTTTCTTGCGGGCACTCTTAAAATCACGTTCTGAAAACATTGAGCGGCTCGGATCATCAAAATTTGATCGGGAACTATGAGATTAAGATTTGGAGGGTTTTTTTAAGGGTTTTTATTAGGGCTGCTCAAAAAATCCGGTGAACCGTGAAACCGGTCCGGACCGAACCGATCCGTACCTTTTGGATTTTGTCCGTGGATAAATGGTTCGGACACGGATTGAAAAGTTAAAAAACCGTGACTCGCGGTTCGGTCCACGGATTTTCATTACGAAACTGTGGATTAACCGAACCGGACCGTGAAATATTTATTTTATATAAATAATATATATTTGTGCATTTATATAATAAATTGATAGTAATGTTAACACTTTTTCCACCAATTTTAGTATTTTATCTTAATAATAGGATATAGTGTAGATGTACATAAAATATATGGAGTAAATCGTAGTTTTTTAGTAAAAATTACGGGTAACTTTAGTTGAGTTTCAGTGGTTCGTTTCTTTTATGTTATGTAATATACTATAATGATACAATCATACTAGTATTTTAGATTCTTTTGAATTTGATTTCTGAAGTAAACCTTTGGTAGTTTATGTAACAAGTACTTTATAATGATGTTAAACTTAATTCTGAATGTAACATTCTTCCCTTTTATTGTGGGATATATGCTTGAGCTTTATTTTTGCTAAAATCCGTGGACAAAACCGTAACCGATCCGCGAGTCACGGATCGGATTGGAACCGGACCGTAGGACTTTTGGTTCGGATACGGATTTCATTTTGTAGAAACCGTGACTAGTGGTTCGGTTCTCGGATTCCTAGAAATCCGAACCGAACCGGACCGCGAGCAGGCCTAGTTTTTATAAGTGTCCCCGGAACCGCCCCGTATATTATATATATATACACATACATATATATATATTTGAATATTTTATTAAAAGGGTAAGATAGGCAATTCACTATCTGAAATGATGAAAACATAATTGTTCAAAAAGTGCAGGATGAATACTTACGTAGGATGAGATTTGAGGATGGATTTTTAAGTCTCCCTATATTGTTAGCTAGAGTATCCTTATTCAGCCTCAACCAATTTTGGATCAAATTTTGGGTCTTATACACGTTACATACTCTAATGTGTGTATGGAGCCACCACTCATATGAGTGTGGGTGTGTGTTTGGGTTTGTCACTAGAATTATTGTTAGTTAGAGTATCCGTATCAGCCTCAACTAATTTTGGATCAAATTAATTTTTCAAAATCACTTTTATATTTTAGCAACTTATTTTTTCATAATTACATATAATCAGACTATTTACTCTCATTCTCTTCTTACGCTACGTTCTTATGAACTTAACTTAAAATTAAAAATTAAATTTTTTTGATTTTTTTTTTTAGATTTGTTAGTTTTGTGTTAAACTTTTGTAGGTTATTAATTCGTTTCGACAAGAGGAATTGAAAAAGTAAAACAAAAAATTACTTTTACCCAAGTATTTTGAGAAATAACCATTTTTTAGCAAAAAAATAGGTTATTTCTCAAAATACTTGTATAAAAGTAAAAAAAAAATATTTTTTTTTTCAATTCCTCTCGTCGAGTCAAATCAATAACCCACAAAAATTTGGCGCAAAACTAACAAATGCAAAAAAAAATTCAAATAAAGACAAAATTCTCAAATTTAAGTTAAGTTCATAAGAACACAGCCTCAATTAGGTTTCGGCACTAGTAGTGGAAGCTTTCTTTTCCTTTTATTGTTTCTAACTATAGTGACCGTATAAGCTTCAACATTGATACCGTCAACAACAGGATTAGGATTACCTTCAAATTCTTCAACATCACCCTCAACTTCCTCATCATGCAAGAAATCAAACAAGTTTGAATCCATCACCTACAAACGAGTGTTATCAATATCAACCATCAAGTAATGAAGAAACTTTAAGAATGAAAGAAAAACAGCCATATCTTTTTTAATTGGCTGAGTCTTTATTAGCGATTTAGGGTTATTGGGGGATCGATTGAGATTGAGAGAGAGAGGAGGGATGGTGACCGATTAGGGTTCTTGGGGGAGGGGTGGGTCAGGGACTCGAGGAAATGGGAGAGGAGAGGACTGAGGTGGGCATGGAGTTGGGGGAACGAATGAATGGGGGAAGGAATTTAGGGTATCGTTTGTTTTCTAACCTTATAATAAAAGAACGTTAAAAGGGTTGTAAATTTTTGGTCCAATTTTTTCAATTAAGTCCTCGAATTGGAGAAACTCTAGGCTATCTTCTGGGGGTATTTTCGTAAAATCGTCCCTCACCGCTCTCGGCCTCCCCCTCTCGGCACCTCCACCACTCTCGGTCCCCGCCTCCACCATCACCTCCGACCCAAGACCGCCCAAAACACCCACCTGTTTACATCCTAAAATATGCCACCCAATGAGAAAATTACACGTGGCATCAAATAACGCGTTGACCAATCAGAACACATCTAGATTAAACCCGAGATGCAGAGGATTACGGGGTTTAATGATGATGTTATTTTAGTACTAAACGGTATCGTTTTGATTGAACCCGACGACATTTTGTTATCAAATAGGCATGATTTTGGAAATGGTTGAGTTTAAACCATTGATTGATCCTTGGGATCATCAAACGGTGCCACTGCTGCCTTGATTTGTAACAGAAGTTAGACGCGATTGCATAGAATCATTTGGGTCAATCGTGTGACACTAAACCACGTTGCATGAAGATAGGAGAACCACGATCCATGGAGAAGCCACGAACACCATTATCGAAGCATGAAGAGAGAGAAGAAATTCTGGAGATATCAAAGTAACCGTTCGAAGGCCCCTCTCAACCGATTTATGTGACAAACGTGGGCATCAACCAAAGACGTGGGAAGTGGAGATCGAAGGCAGATTCAACGTTTATAAATAGAAGAGCAAACAAAGAGAGAACCCCCGACAAAAATTCATATCATCTGACAACTCATACAAAATGATTACTCAGAGATTTATCATAGATTAGTGCTTAGATTAGTTTAGAATAGGATCTTTTTGTAAGTTGAAGGCTTATTTGCATGTAAGATTACTTTCGATTAAATTCAAGTTCTCTTATTTTCTTTTAAGTTTTTTTTCTTACCAAAGAATAGTCGTTTGTAAGTCCACTTTCGATTAAATTCAGTGTGCTTATATTTCTGCATTATTCTTGATAGAATCTTAAGAGTGTTTACATACAAACTTACCTTTGATTAAATTCAGGTTTATTTGTGTTTAATCATCTTTTCTGATTCGAAGCGCGTCAATCTTTTATTTAGTTGATACCTTAAGAAAAAATCCTCGTAGTTGAGGTAATCGAACGGATAACACAGTTGCCTGATTTAAATTAGTTGTTTCAAATCAATTTGAAAAGAATAATTTCTTTTCTGAAGTTATTTCTTTTCTGGCACGCTCGCACACAATCATTTGCATTTGATTGAGCTAATTCAGCCCAAACACCACCTCTCCTCTCCTCTTCCACTACACCACCACCTTCCTCTCAGCACACCACCGAACTCCACCACCCTGACCTCTTCTTCTTGGCCTCACCACCATCTCCTTCGTCCTTTGGCTCCCCACCGAACCGCCACCACCCCTTTCGGCCACGACACCACCACTACCGCACCCACCTCGAAACCCTACCACCGCAACTCCCTCACTCCATTAGTGGGTTTCACACCCACGCCGCCATTGCGAGCCCCCCACTGGAGTGCCGCCAGACGCCGCCTTGAGATTTTGGAACCACCACAGCTATCTACGGACACCGTGCAACACTTACCCAAGCTTAGATTCGCGTTTGAGGTAGTTTTCCGAAAACCTGAAACCTTAATCTTCATTTTAATGGAAATAGGACCAAAACTTAATTTTTGATGTAGATAGTGACCTGAATTTAATTTATTAATTGTTAATTAATGTTTAGTCCTATTGTATTGAAAAGTTTTTGGCAGGCCCTGCATTAAAATTGGATGGTTTAATTATTGCGTGATGAGAAGTTATAGTGGATTGTGGTATTGAAATTCATGTGTAGGTGAAGAATTGTGCGATTAATAAATTTATCAGAATAATCATAGTTTATGTAGTAATTATTCAATAATTAAATACGTAAGGATTTGGATTTAAAATGTAAATGAGGAGATATTTTGTTTTAGAAAAAAAAAATTTACTACTTATAATCTAATCTCAAAATATATTATTGGTCATATTAATCTCATATAACCTCATTATAAAGATCTAATATTAAACATTTATTGTACTTTGTTTTAAAAAAATAAAGTTAAGTAAATACTAAATTTAGTAATATGCACTTTCGAATAAATATTAGTTTGTAAAATCTATGAATAATAATATGGTAGTTAAAGATAATATTTGAAATAGATAAATAGTGGAAATGTTTTATAAATTCTAAATGTGAGAAATAGACTTAATATTAAGTGTAGTAATTAATTGTTTGGCTGAATATTATTTTTTGACAATAAAGAAATAGAATAAATGATTTCGAGAATACTATATAAGTTGATATTATCAGTTTCGTAAAAGAAAAAGGAAAAAATTATCTTTTAAGATAATGATTTTATTCAAACTATCGTATACTTATTTTGACTTATTCGTCAATTAATATTTAATAAATTAGAATATTGTTATGCCAGATATTGTATTTTTGAGTTTTATATGCTGTTGATTATTACACGAATTATTGTAATTTGAATTGCTACGTCAACATAGAAATTGGACAATAGGTATCCTGGGGGTATTCATAGCCAAATTGAAACTGAATAAACGTTAATAAGGCAATTGTCACAAAAGTGATCAGTGATTGAAGATTGTGCGTTATATGTCATATTTTGGGAGAATCTCCTTTTTAACAGATTCCATGGGCACGAAATCTTCGTGCTTGCACGACGGTGGAAAACCTAGTATATTTATAAGTAAGTTGTCAGTCGGGTTAGAAGTTATTTAGTGTCCGACACCTGACCAACCATAGTAACAATTTCAAAAATTGGGCATGAATTCGATCGTTAAAGTTGATCGTACTTGTCTGTTATGTCTGTTTTGCGATCGGTCAGATCCGTTGATAGGCCTAGTAGGGAGAACTAACCATCTTCACCCGTCAGTGCTATATGGACAGCATTGCGAAGTTCCTCATATTCGTTAGCCACTAAGTGCAGGGCTTTGCGCTGCCTTTCAAAAGATTAAGTTGCGTTTTTCCCTAACGGTAATTGTTTTTAGGTGAGTTGATTAGCACTGCATCCAATAGTATCAAAACTTATTTGAGCCAAAACCTTCTTAATTAGGTCAAAAAATTAAGCCACATTTAAGTAGAAGAGACATTGAATCCCGCCATCCAATCTGTCACAAAAAACAGTTGTGAGAGAGACATTTCTTGAAGGATTTCAACCTAAAATCAATTAGTAATAGGTACGTAAAGTAGCCTTGAGAATATATTAACTAGATTTAGATGGCTTGAATAAGCAATGTGAAATGAAGTCTAACATTTCTTAAAACAACTATGTAATTTAATTTGGATCATCTTAGGCGGCGTTGGTGGTTATTAGATTCAAGTTCCAAGACCGGCTGTACTTGCCCATTTTTATTGGGAAAAAAATTGAAATGGTCCATATAGTTTAGTATTTGTGTCGACTTGGTCCCTGCAATTTGAATTGGCTCGATTTACACTCTGCAATTTCCATTTTGTTCCAACTTGGTCCAATTACTTAACTGTCGTTAACCTCCATTAATTAACCCTAGACACAATGGGTCGTGAATTACCAAACCCTTTCTTCTTTAACCTCGCAGACCTAAAGCTTTTTTCTAAAAAGCAAAACGGAGTAAATCTTTTCTAAAAATCGGATTCTCTGGCCCGTGTTCTTTTTTCTAAAATACTTGAATTATTCTTCTGATAATCAAGAGGTAACCAGACACGCCTAAACTCTATGCCCGGTGGAGACTTTAAGTTTTTTTCTAAACCCCTATTGTGGCCCAAACCACCGCCGGACCTGATTCTCCTTTATCCAAAGATATGTTGGCAGCTTGATGAAATCTCAGTCCTTGTATAGAACACAAAACTCCTCATTTTTCCTTTCTTTTCAAGAACCATGTCGCAATCCATAGGAATCAGATTACTTAACCAGGCCCTAATCCCTCTCTCTCTTTCTCCCCCGAAGGCGAACAAGACACTTTTCGGTCGAAGGTAAAATCTCCGGCGTGACAAATGGAGAATGGAAGCTGTGAAAAAAAATGGAGAATGGTTTAGAGGTATATTAGGGCAATAGGAGAATGACAGATTACGATTTTAATTCTAGAAAATGGGCTATTAGTAATGGGATCAAGTTGAA
This sequence comes from Rhododendron mucronatum var. ripense, assembly GCA_019656295.1. Lineage (NCBI taxonomy): Eukaryota > Viridiplantae > Streptophyta > Magnoliopsida > Ericales > Ericaceae > Rhododendron > Rhododendron mucronatum. The sequence goes on from BPLT01000006.1 coordinate 4,241,541, forward strand.
ACAAAATGAAAACTACAGCGTGTAAATCGAGCCAATTCAAACTACAGAGACCAAGTTAACACAAACACTAAACTATAAAAACTATTTCAATTTTTTTCCCATTTTTATTTGAGAAGTGGTACAATACATGACTCTTGGTACATGAAACTATTGAAGTAAGGAAATGAACAATTCAGAATCACTGCGAATCTAGACCGTTTATTTCCTTTCATGAGCATTTTCATGTACCGAGAGTCGTGTATCCTAACATTTTTGTTTTTCTTTTGACTTTTATAGAATATCTCAAAATAGTATACTGGATAAGAAAATGGAGTAAATAATGAACGGAGCGAGCAATTTTATTTTTTAAACTCAATTCCAAAAATTTAAGATTGGGAAACAAATCCGTTTTTTTTTTTTGAACTGTTTGCCATTCTCATTAACTCAAAACTTCAACCGAGGCATCATCTTTACAAATTATACAAAGAGCAAAAGGTAAAATTGAGACCCAATCTAAGGGTATAGAACCCTTAAAGGCCTGAGAGGCTACCCGGTGATAAGCCTTGTTACAGGCACTAGGTACCCAAGAAAACTTCTTAGCAAAATTAGAAGGAAGCAGACGGATGTCCCAAATCAAGGACGGAATCAGGATTTTACCCTAGCAGTGGCGAAATGTATTTTAAAAAAATCTAGTAGTGGCGAGACTATATAAGTTGGGCATAATTTTTTTTTTACATATAATAATTGCATTTTCTAAAATTCTTGTCGTGGCGATCGCTGCCACTAGACCCCCCTGATCTCATCATTGTCCCTAATCAAAGCAGCACACTCCCAAGGGGGAAAATTTTCTGTAGAGCATAACTTGATGACCATTTTGTTGTCGCTTTCAATGATAGCTTGAGGAATTTGACTACCGAATTGCTAAAGCCTCTCCTTGAATTGCTGAGGAAGCATTTACCAAGGAGGAGCAGCCATCCAGCACTTCGCCTTTGCAATTCCAAAGCACCACTGCAATAGCTGCCTTGGAAGATCCCTTCTTCAGCGCCACATCGCAATTTGCCTTAACCCACCCCTCCTCTGGGCATTGATGCCTCGATTTTTGGTTTGATTGAGAGTTTGAGTGTTACGTATACGACATTGGAATTCCGTGTTGATGTCTGACTGTAATTGTATCAGAAGCCCAATAGAGATAACTTGAGGGCAATTCTTTCAGCGGCCCAATAACTAAAATGTTTTCCAGTGAAAAGAGGAAACCACACATGTAATCCAATAAGTATACTGTCACCGCACGGGTGTGGGTCCATTTGCACGAATGATCTGAGTTATTTAATAATTTTTTTAAAAAATAACCGAGTGGATCTCGTAAAAAATTAGCTTAATTCAATATGTGTAGGTACTCGATTCAATCTTTCATTTTTGAACTGCTTGGATCATCTGATTTTTGGAAGTTTGGATTGAGTACCTACACATATCGAATTGAACTGATTTTCCACGAAGCCCACTTTGTTTTTTTAAAATTATTGAACGGTTTGGATCATTTATGCAATTGCCGGCCACTACAGGGGGTGCGGTCACTGTAGCATATATTCAGTTGCTACATGTCCAACGCTAGGCCATGTTCACTAGTGATTGCGGGCCTTAATGTTTGAGAAACACAAAAACAGGATTTTTAATGAAAGCATTAGCTCTATTTCGAAAAGACTCATGCCTGTAGATATAAATGTAACGCAATGTAAATTAGGTGAAACTGTTAGAATAATACAGTATTAGGAATATCATGTTATCAAATTTTTTAAGTTTTATTATTGTGTTTCCTGTTTAGTTTAGGATATTACTATGATGGGCGCTTCTAATGAGGGTGCCCTTATTTTCGTTATTTGCGGACTTCTGTTTTCAGCCGTTGGATCATGATTTCAATGGTCTAGATCTGCGGAAGGTTTATGACCAGTCACAATTAACTTTTTTTCGGAAAAGTTTCATTAAAATGTGGACCGTTGAAATCACGATTCAACGACGTCCGCAAATAACGAAAATAAGGGCACCCTTATTAGAAGCGCCCTGATTACTTATGTTCCTATATATTTAGTTTATGTATCCTTTCTAATTGTTATATATACCTATTTTGCCTTATTTATTTACAAGTCTTGTACGTAGCCCATATAAAGAAATGTTAGACCTATATTTTACACACAATTCAATAGAATATTTGTTATATCATATTTAACAGAAGCACTTAACGGAAGTCCAAAATTCTAGCTCTTGTGTAGGTTTATCTTTCAAAAATTTAAAACGCTTCTGTCAAACCTTTTTTTCCCTCCAAATAGTAACTTTCTGTCCCCGTCCCAAAATGATAATCCATTATGAAAATACATGTAATTTTTAAATTTAAAAATACAATATTTATGTACATGATTTTTCAAATTTCTTTGCATGCATCAAATTCAAGATGTCAATTAGTTATTTAATTTGGTGCGAAAAAAATTCAAAGAACTATGAACGAAAATACTTTCTTTTTCATCCGAAACTTACACTTGTTTTCATAATGAGAGACTAATCATTTAAAGTGAGACGGAGGAAACAGTTGGCAGCAATTCAGCAGCTTGCTTGGTCAAGGAAAACCACATGCGTATATATTTAATTAGCAGGCCGGATAGGTGGAGAAAGTTTTGAAACATTTCTCTCCAATCTTATAATGTCAGGACACATGCTCGTACTTCCCATTTGACCATTTAAATGTAGTACTATCAATTTATATATGGCGCGCCATGACCAGCAAAAGAAGAATAGCACATGCAATTAGGTCTATCTGTTAACCACTACAAGAAAAATGAAAATTGGTGACGAAAAAGTGATGATGAAATTTAATCTCATCACTAAATGAGTATATTTGGCGACGAAAAAAAAAAATCGTCACTGTTTTGACAACTTTCGGGACGAAATAATTTCATCACAAATTATACATGTTTAGCGACGAAAAAATATTTTCGTCACCAAAGGTACCCATTTGGCGACAAAATATATTTTTTGTCGTTGAAAGCTTAAAAAAGGTGACGAAATTATTTTTCGTCACCAAAGATAATCATTTGGTGACAAAAAATATATTTCGTCGCTAAATGAAAGCAATTTAGTGACGAAATATTTTTTTCGTCTCCAAATGCTTAACTTTGGTGACGAAAAATAATTTCGTCACCATTTTAACGCTTTCAGCGACGAAAAACATATTTCGTCATCAAAAGGGTACCTTTCGTGACAAAATTTATGAATTGCGCTTTATCACTAAATGTATTTCAGACATAACTCTTTACTAAAATCTCCAATTGAGATAATTCAAATTGGGTTTGAACAATAACTCAAATGCCTACAACTTTCATGTTTATCAAAATTGTTAATTTTAATGTTTAAAGTTTCAAAATTACATTCGAAATATATTTTCATGTTAAACATATGTGTTATATATTAGATATTTCAAATATTTACTGAAAAGTTTGTGTAGTGCGGTTGGTTGAAGCTTGCGCAAAAAACTCAAGTGACTCGGGTTCGAAACCCAGCAGGAGCAAGAAAGAAGGATTTTTTTCCACATATGAAATCATCTTTTGCAACGAAAAATTTCGTCACCGATTTCTTATATTGGTGATGAAATTTTTCGTCATCAAAAAGCTTTATAGGTGACGAAAAATAGATTTTGTCACCAGGTAGGAATCCTCGACAACCTTTAATCGACAAATTTTTTTTCGTCACCTATATTATTTGTGACAAAAAACGTGCAATTTATGACGATTTTCATTCGTCACCCAATTGAATTTTTCTTGTAGTGAACACTCTTGTAAGAGCATCACAGTGGTGTAATCAAAACAAAAACATTTATACAGTTAGCAACATAATATTTGTTCAAAAAGAGCTCATATTGGAATAACTAAACTTAGAAACTATCGAGGTTGGATAATTAGCAACTCATCAAATTTTGGCCCTTGGATAATCAAAACCATCCACATTTTGCTAATAATCAAATTTAATTGTCTTCACATTTCCTCAATTATGTATACCATTATTGCACAAAAACCTTCTTTCTTCCATTTTCAACATGTTTATAACAAAAATACTTTTAAAAACAGTTTTTATTTTTTTGCAAAAAAAGTTTTTTTTACACTCTTTTTTTTTTATTAAAACTGTTTTTCCCAAATTTTTTTAAACAGTTTTATTTCAAAACAGTTTTTTCTATTAAAACTTTTTTTTCAAAAACTTTTTTTTTTAACTTTTTCCCGAAAACTCTTTTTTTTTTAATCAAAATTTTCAAAAAACTATTTTCTCTTTTTCTAATAAGCTATTTTTATTAGTGTGAAAACTATTTTAAAAAAATTGTTTTATATGTCACAAATTCTAGATTTTTATAAGATAAAAGGTGATGTGGCAAGTTTTGGTTATTCAATTTTGATTGTACCATTGTGAACCTCTACATTACTAACCTTAACAATCATTTACATGAATAATCAAAAGCTGATGTGACAACTTTTAATTATCCCCTTTTGATTATTCCACTGTTGATGCTCTAAGTATATATATACTCCAATAATACCTTAGGCACTTCCGGCCTATTTGCATGTACGTACTGTAACGACCCGGATTTTTGCCATGTTTTTTTTTTTTGAATAAAGAAATTTTTTTTAATCAAATAGTCTATAGTAACCGATTAACTATTTTAAAGTGCGATTAGACTAAACAAAAACCTAGATTAATGTTTCGTGACTAAAATTAATTTAGTAAAATTTTAATTCAACTTGGAACGACCGTAATTTTATCATTTATAAAATCATTTAAAGAGTATCGTTTGTAATAGTAAAATTATCTTAATTATAAATTTTTAATAGATATATACAAATATAATTATCTTACCTTTATTTGTTTTTAAATTGCACGCATGCATGCATGCATGCTCCTTCCATTCCTCCCTCTCCTACTCAGTCTCTAACTCCTCTCGGAGCACGAAAATCGTCCATAATTCGTCCATTCCGAAACCCGATAGAATATAACCCCTTAAAATCCCATTTTAATCGAAACTCTTCCCATCCTCCTATATATACATCACCAATCCGACCCTAGGTCAAAACCATTATAATTTTCACGCCCCCTTGTCCAGAAAGAGCGAAAAAAAATCAGAGAGATTGAAACTCCAATCCATGGAGTTCTAGAGAGAGAAAGAAAGAGAGAGAAAAGTGGGTTTCATACCTACGATCAACCGAAACCCGAATTGATCATTCCAATACCTTCCTATAATCCCTAGCATCACCGAACGTCATCAAATTCGGTCCCAAAGTTCCCAAATCGAAAGACCCGAAGTTGTCTTCTCCAAACTTCAAGTTTCGTTTAAAAATCAATTCGATCCGATTCGAGGTATTATAATCCCTTCCAACCCTTCCTCTAAGTATATTAAGTGTTATTATGCTTAACCCAATGCCCCGAATGGACCCATGCATCAAAACCGAGCCAAAACAACGAAAAAATCGAATCTGACTTAAACCTTGCAGCCGCAAGGTTCGGGCCGCAAGAACCAGGTTTGACCTTGCGGTACTCTGATCAGCCGCAAGGTTGACTCGGTCAAACCTTGCGGCAGGAACTGTTTTGTTTCGAAATTGTTTTGCGACCTTCTAAACGTGATTTTCGACCCCCGAACTATTTTTCCTAGACTTTTCACACCCCAAAGATCACAACTTGTCAAGGTCATATTTTTTTATTTTATTATCTATTTATTAAACTATTTATCAGTTATCGTTCAAAGTTTATAAACAAAAATTAGTTACGACCCTTAAACTAATGTTTTAACACTCAACTAATTTTTTCTAGACTCCTTGCATCTCAAATACAGTAACTTATCAAATTAAATATTTATTTTATTTAATTCACTATTTATTATTATTTTTAAAGTAATTCCAAACAAAATTACTTTACGACCTTATAAACATTATTATTAATACCCGTGTAATTTTTTTTAGACTCTTTACTGTCCAAAGATGAAATTATGTTAGTCTCAACATTTATTTTTATAATTAATTATTTATTTTCTATTTACTTCACTTTCGGACATTTTAATTAACATTTTCATGTAAATTAATTCTTCGACCCTCCGAACCCAACTTTTGACACTCAATTGATTATATGGGACCTTTAGGACTCTTATTAGGTCATGATTAATTATTTTAATATTTTTATCTAATTAATGTATTTAATTAGCTTTTAATTAATCTAATTAATTAGAAATTATTAATAAGAGCCTGAAAATATTTATTAAAAATATTTATAAGAATCCTACATCATTATTGATATTGTGGCCATACGAGAATAAGGGCAATGGCTCATTCATAAAAGGTTGTGTGATTTTATTGCCTGTTAATTGTTTTAATTATTAATTGATTTAATTGTGTATTGCATCGATATTTGATTTTGAATGCTAGATTGGACCCTAGAGACATGGGATGGTATGCGAGTAGAATTCACCTAGATGATGTTAGGTAATGGATGAACTTGGAAGGTTTTATTTTTAGAATGCCTGCAGGCGAGAATTTGAGATGTGATGAGATTTGTGATGAGATTGAAATTGGCGAGAGTCCAATGATGAATTGAAACTGGCGAGAGTTCAGTGATGAATTGAAACTGGCGAGAGTCCAGTGATGATTGTGATGATTGTGAAAGTGGTATATAAGATAGGCGAACCCTAGTTGTGATTCAGGCATGATAAGCTTTCCCCTTGTTGTAGTTATTGGGATGCACACTCGGTACATAACTTAGGTGCATCTGCGACAGCAAAGGGAAGTGACCTCATGGGACCGAGCATGGCTAGCGGTTGGGGAGGAAAGATCCCGCGGAGGAGATCTTAGATTACACGATAAGTTAACGGATAGTAATGAATTGATTTATGTGAAAAATCTCTATTTTACTTTTTCGCATTACTATTATCCTGTTGTTTGCTAACTGTAAAGTAAGAGGGGTGGTTGGGTTGGATTATTCTACTGGGTGATTTTATCACTCATGGATACGTCTGTATCTTGTCAAATCGTTTGCTTCGGCGATCAATTTGCCAGCGAGTGCAGGACTCAATGGTGGAGCAGTTTTAAGACAGGAGGAAAGCCAAGAGCGAAGATCGAGAATGCTTGGAATCGTATCAAGATTAGAATCAGCTCTGGAGTCAATGTATTTTGAATCACTAAATCTATCTTGAGTTTGTAATAGCTAAACTTTATTTTAGGAAATTATATTTATTTGGCAAATTTTCTTAAGAAAAGTATTTTATTCTACTCCCGAAAAGTCGGGGCGTTACACCTACAAACAAGATGCCAACTATTTGAGGCTAGTTCAGTTGAGCAAGACTCCTATATCTCATTAGAAATTAAGTTAGGAATTCGAATCTCCAGACTTGCGTGCGTGTGTTGTTGCGATTATTTCTACCGTTAATGGAATTATTATTAATTGGATATAATTATGATACTTATATTCTCTTACCATTCCCATGCACAATGAAAAAAAGAAACTACTACAATAATAGATAAAACTCACACTAAGGGGTTCACAAAGATCACGGTCTCAGCGAAAGTGTGATAAAAAGTGGTGCTTAATATTTTTTTATCTCAGTTTTAGCCACGGAAAAGAGCGAGATAATAGATCTCACTCTTGCGACGAGATAAAAGAAAAAAGACATCACCGTTACAGTGTGATAGAAGACTTAAGCAGGGAATAGAGCAAGACAAAAGACCTTGGTCGTGGGGTGAGATAAAAAAAAAAAAAAAAAAACCTCATCCTTGCGGCATGATAAAAGACTTTAGCGCAAAAAAGAGTGAGATAAAATATCTCGCTCTTGAGGCGAGATAAAAGACAATGATAAAAAAACGGAAGCGTCTGAATTTTTGTGCGTGCGGGTGGGCTGGTTCTCATTTAGGCGTGCTTTAAAAAGTAATTGAAAGGCTATGTGACATAAAACGACGTCGTTTCAAGGGACTGACTCTTGCGGCGAGATAAAAGACAAAGCCTAAAAGTGACCTCACTCTTATGGCGTGATAAAAGACTGACTCTTGCGGCGAAATAAAAGATTGAAGCCTAAATTTTAGATACTTTGAAGTTTCTAATTTTTTTAACAACTAAGTCTAAGAGAGATATAAAACTACAATGAACCTATATGTCTATTGCTTTATTCTCTCTTTTTCATGGGCCTCTTGCTTTACTCACCTTTTATGTAACGCCCCCAATTTTGGGTACGTTAATGAGGCATTTATTATATAATAAAGAGAGTCTAGCTCATTATTACATCATAAATACATCAAAATGGTACATTCATACAATAGGGGAGAAACTAGGGTTCCAAACTACTGCTCTGCTTGCTCCTCTATTCTGACAAGCTCCTCTGCTCCGAAAGCCTCCAAGAAACTGTCCATCTTGATCATCTACAAGGTCTGACACATTATACCAGCGTCGCCACCGATATAATATGTCAGGGTCACCCAAGGTAACACCGTGAGCTACAACGCTCAATAGGAAATCCTTACCCACCAACCTTACAACAGAAATACAACACTAACAATCACACATTCACATTAATCATCTATCGTTGGTGTCCAAGATTTCAAAGTTTCTACCACACGACTCATCGTAGACCGTGTCAACATTTTTCACTTACAAACCAACCTTTTCAAATCATTTACATTGGCTCCGTACCGCGGATGGCCAAGCTACAACCTTTCAAAATCATTTGCATTGGCTCTGTACCGCGGATAACCAAGCTACACACACCCAACCTCGGTTCCGCCACGTCGGGTTCCCGAGTATACTCTCAATGGTTCCGCCACGCCGGGTTCCCATTGGCACACATTTGCATTGGCTCCTCTCCACGGATAACCATGCTACTCACCCAACCTTGGTTCCGCCGCGCCGGTCTCCCAAGTATCCTCACTATGGTTCCACCGCGCCGGGTTCCCATAGGCACACACACAACTCACATAATACCCTCAAAATGGTCATTACGTAGTTTCAAAAATATTTTCTTCCTCGGAAAAACTTATCCTTTCATAAACCACACCCTAGGTGCCATGTTTCTACTTCCTCGGTTCTCGTGTCTTCTTTACATACAAAGACTCCGTGGTAGGACAAAGGTAAGTATAAATCATTCCTTGTAAACAAACAAGATCATTCAACTATATATTGCTAATCACGCTCACATTAACGCTTAAAGCATAACGCCACATGTTCGGACGCCCTTGGAGTGAAGAATCACTTATGCTTTATCACGCCACAAGTAATACAAGCAAATCATATATGCATGCTCTTAATCATCGTAAAGATCAAAATACAGATACTTGATATGGATAGTAAATAAAGATAATTTACTTTGAAATGGAAGATAACGAGATCTTACATATACATAGGAATAGGGTAAGAGTATCCTACCTTGATCCGAAACTAGTCAGGGCCGAATAAGCTAGTTGGAAAATTCCATGGGTGGTGAAATCCGCGAATCTGGACCGAACTTTGGACAGCAGTAACTCAGTCAATCTTTGGCCGAATATGATCTTTCTTGGGTCAAAATCGAAGCTCTAGAAACGCTCTACAACTTTCGTGAAGGAAGTTGATCCTAGAAACTACTTTAAGTGGGAGAAAAATAGTGATAAAGGAAGAGACAGTAAGCTGTCTAGAATTGGAAATCCGAGATTTTTACTGAACTTTGGATGACAATATCTTTGTCATTTGTTCACCGATTGGGGTGGTTCTTGGGTCTAACTTGAAGGTCTCGAAGTGCTCTACAACTTTCCCGAAGGGAGTTGGTTCTAGAAACTAATCTAAGCTGGAGAAACTGAGGATTTACAAAGGGCAGTAAGCTGCCTGGAAAAAACAGAAATGGTTTCTAGAGAGAAGTGAGAGCAAAGCTTGAAGGTGTGAGTTTTGAAGCTTGGAATGGCTTCTATTTATAGGCAAACCTTGACTCTCTCTCCTCGCTCAATGGCCGGCCCCCCACCCTCTCTCTGCTCCTTAAATTTTGACACATGTCATGAATCTTTGAAAGATCAAAGACTAACCCTAGGCTTGCATGGCTAGGGTTGTCCTTCTTGGAAGAAAAGAGGTGTGAACAAGAATTCTAGGGTTTAAACAATTCATGGAAGGACAATAAAGGACTAGATTCTTGGTTAGGAAGAGTTCACACCAAGGATATGAAGTACAAAGAAGATCAAGGAGGTACAATCAACTCTCCTTCTTTCTTCCTTCCTCTCTCTCTCTCCCTCTCCCTCTCTCTAGTACACTACATATGTATGTGTGTATATATATATATATATATATATATATATATATATGCAAGAAAGAGAATAAGATAAAGGTACTTTTGTACTAAAGATCAAAGAAGACTTAAAGACTAAGGTTTATCTTTTTAAACCAACTAATAAGCACATGTGTACTAAGGCTTTATTCTAGTCTACCATGCACTAAAATAATATAAACATTGGTACTATTGTACACTAGGAAGAACAACTTCCTAATATAAAATAAAGGTACTTAGAAGAATCTTAGGTTTTAAAACCCCATAATAAACTATTGGTACATCATCCCGTGGGATTCTTTGAAAATGAATAGATGAATAAAACCCTAGTTCTTGGTTGAAAGAACAACCTATTACCCAATGGGTAATAAAACCCCTAACTTTTATTGTCCAATGGACAATAATAATTAGGTAACTTTTATATTAAAATAATATGTACCTAGTCACATGGGGATTTAAGAAAAAGTCTAAATTAATAACCCCATGTACTTGGTTGAAAGATGAACTTATTATCCACTGGATAATAATTCTCCTGGCTTTTATTGTCCAATGGGCAATAGTTACTAGGGAACTTTTTATATTAAAATAATCTAAAAAGTCCTTTTAAGCAATGTGAACAAAAGCCCTATATTTAAATATAGGTGTGGTACCAAGTACCCCAATTAAATAAAAAGGCTAGGATTCTCCCCATTAAATAAAAGAGTGCAAGTACTAGTTGGAAGATTAATGCTATTACCCAATGGGTAATAAATTCCCTTGTGGTTATTAACCAATGGATAATAGGAGGGTGGAAGAATACCTAATAAACAAAGATTAAATGTACTAGCACATGTGATAAAATATATATAATATTATAATCATGTACTAACCATCCTTTAAATAATAGGAGGCCTATTATCGAATGGACAAAGATTACCCTAGCTTCTATTGACCAAAGGGTAAAGGCAAAAGGTTCAAAAGGTTCACAAGGTTCATCTAGTAACTAGGTTGGTTTGGTTCCGCCAACTAGTTGGTTAGAAACTAACTAAATTAGTCAAGTAGGGTTTCTAGTCAAATGACCAAAATCTCACTATGATAGAATTTACAAGAAATCATATAGCCACTCAAGAGAAAATAAGTAATTCAAATAAAATTCAAATATTTAACGAAATTTAAAATAACAACGAGATTTTTATTCGTTAAAAATTGGGGTTGTTACATTTTAAGTTTCTTGGAAAAAATTACGTGTGTCTCTGTGGGCTCCTTAAACAATGCACCCAAAGAGTTGCTACTCGAATTTTTGAGATTGATGATCCGAGAAATCGAGAGTTTGTTTGAGAGAAAAGCTTCTGGTCTAGCAAAAACGTTGAGATTTTGGGTTCGGGAGCCATGTTACAAATGGAGAAGGTTTTGTTGAAAAAGCACCCCGCTCGCCCGGCAAAATCGGTCTCTACTAAACATCTTTTAAAAAGGGGAAGATTTCATACATCTTTTGAAAAATAGAACTCTTTAATAAACAAGTAAGAAGGGAAGGGACATGGGAAGATATATCACATTATCGTGCACGTGGTGTTGTCTGTGCAGAGATGATATAAGTATGACTTTGTGAAAATGAAATAACTAATCAACAAACTGTCCAGATCAAAACCATTACGGCACGACTTACCATAATGCCGCGCACGGCTTTATGGTATACCGTGCAGCTTATCTGCTCTGCTATCAGACTGTCATCAGTACCTAGAACAATGACCGGTGTATTGTACATCCCGTGCGACGTTCCTTAAAAATATTAAAAGATTTATAACTACTAACCCATCTTGGGAACAACACCATTTCTTCAAGCCATGGAGATAAAACAGCTTTCGGTGCACTTGATCACTCAGAGTGATCAAAAAAACCCTGTTTTAGACATGAAACATGCCTTGTAGATATGGTCTTGTTCTGGAAGTACTGGTGACAGTATCTTAGCAACTCAAACAAATCTGATGGAGAATAGCCATGATCCAGACAGTTTAAACAAATAAATAGTAACTAATAAAAGATCGCGCGACTGAGTATACTACGCCGCGTGACACATTAGAACGTTGCGCGACATGGTATGCCTAGTACAGAGGTTGTTTTAGTTTTCTAGAAAATAGTTTTTAAGCTAGTCTTTAACCCAAAGGGGGTTAAGCCTAACTATAGAAAAAGTCCCCTTAAGGCCAGGACAAAACCTAGCCCAAGGAAACTTGATTTTTACCTTTGATCTTGAGCTTGAATGAGGACGGATGATAATGGATGAGTGTGGACAAGATCAGGTGAGAAAGGATGAGTATGAGTGGTTGTTGGGTGTTTTGGAAGTTAAGGTCTCAAAGTGAGTAACAAACTAACTTTAATGGTGAGGAGAAAAATGGAGCATTTTGAGAAAGAAGATACCTAGAGAATATCTTTTTAGGACAACACTTCTCAAGGCTTAGGAATGGAAAGCGGATGTAAAGGCAAAAGGAGAGAGAAAGATTGGGGAGTCCAGGACCCTTTTCTCTTGAGTGGAGGGGTGTATTTATAGGCAATAGTCAAGAATTTTGAATTCAAATGAGGAAGGTGCTATCTAGGCGGGCTAGAAGTGCTTTTTCAGCTAATCTACTTTGTGGTTATGGCTCAATCAGGCGTGGCCGACAACTTACTGAGTCAGTCGGAACTTTTTCCTAAAATGTCGTGCGGTTAACCTCATGACCTCGTGTGAAGTAATAGGCTTTATTACACCGTGCGGAGTAGAAGTGTTCTGTGCGGTATTCTAGATCCAGTCCAGGGCTTTTTGGGCTTATCTGGGCTTTTGAGCTTTTTGGTTTGTTTGGGCTTTTGAGTTAAGAAAGTCCTTTATTCAAGCTTTCAAAGGTATTGTTTCCTTTATTTCATCATCAGTGCATTCAAAGAACCTCCGAGGTCCGGATTGGGGTGTCTACAGTCTCTATTTGGTTGGGCTATTTGAGAGATGGTACACAAATTACACTTGTCAGAAATCGGGGGTTAATTAAGTTGAAACCTAACTTTAGATATTGAATTTTGTGTTTAGATGCATGGTAGAAATTCTTCTTGTGTATGCTAGAAACTAAGTTATTTCGGATGTCTTCCAAGTGTTTGACACATTAGGTAAAAAAGCAATTATGTTACTATGGCTTAGCCTTGCCTGAAAAGGAAGCCACCATTGAAATTGAAATTCAATATAAACACAAAATCCATATGAAATAGTTAGTTTATAAAAAAAATCTAAAGTTTGTCCATAATGTTACAATCTGCAGGTTGTGATAATTTTCATAAAAATACAAAGCGCACACTACAGCAAAAAATACTATTGTTTACTAAATTTATTGGCTAAAACTAAATTTTTTGTCCGAAGAAAATCCTTTGGTAACCAACAACTAATTTTGATTGGCAAAAGATATGTTGTCAGATTTTTAAAATTTTTTAAACAATGTTTATATATGTATTTTTTTTATATATTTTAATATTATGTTGATTGCATTTTAAAATTCAAAAAATTTTAAGGAAACAATAAAGTTTTCCCACTTTAGGAAGTAAGTATAAATATTTTTGTTTTCCTAATGTAACAGAAGTTCTTGGCTAACTTAGTGGTAAGAGCTTGGAAAATCAACCAAGGGTGCATGGGTTCAAAACTTGACAATGACAAGAAAAGATGATCTAGTAGATTGAAACAAAAAATCACGTGTAATTAATGATTTTACATCTCAGTTTATGGTGTAATCATTTTGAACATTCAATCACAATTTATAACCGTGATCTAGTAGGAGACTTGCGATCTCACCCAGAAAGATCACGTTTTACGATTGTGATTAATGACATACGATCACACTTAACAAGTGTGATCATTTTTAACTTTTAATCACGGTTTACTACCGTGATCTAAAGTATTGCACTTACAATCACACCCAGAAAGACGATGGTCTTAAAACCGTGATAAAAAAACATATGATCACAGTTAAATCGTTTATTATAGTAGCGATCGAGATGTCCATGACAGTTGTTTCTCGTGGTACATATATATTCTTGTGGTTATTGATCGAACATATAATAAAGTTAGCTAGCATATCCTCAGACCACAGTACTTAATGTATATTCTTGTAGTTATCGAACCTATAAAAAATTAGTTTATCCTCAGACCACAGTACTAAATTTCCGTATAAGCCTAGCTACTTTAGGCCCCCAAAATAACCTCAATAGTTCATACCTGCAACTTTAATTTTTCCGTAGATGGAACCACACCTACATATTGGGACCAGGCTTCTTGGTAGTTGAGAAGCAAACTGCACCCGCTGCCGTTGGCCATTTTTTAAGTCCATCACGGATCTATGTTGATGATTAAAATTGTTTATTCTATAGAATTCATTAAGAAAATGAATCATATAAGAAATCTTAGTTGCCACGAATCTCCATTACCATCTGATTCGAAAATGTTTAACTTGGAAAAAAAAAACTTGTTGTACTGGATTAAACCCCCCTTTTTTTTTTCTAGATGAACGTGTTATGATTAGGCACTTACCGAAATTTGATCGACATGATTTTTGAAATCGTTTGTTGAATGAACCCAGGATGGGCCTGAAAATTTTCCAGCTGCATTATAAGCAGTTTGCTTCTCCGATGCAGTTTACTTCCCAACTGCTTATGAGCCAACTTCATGCATTCTATATTACCATTGGGCCACATGGCTGAATCGCTGATGGTAGCTAGATATACTCTGTACTAAGTTAATTGGGTTTCATTTAATGACGCATGAGCACACATAGGCAAGGCGCATCCGGACCATTGACGCATCCGGACCGTCCATCTTGGTAATCAATGGTCCGGATTGAAAATAAACTCTTTCAGGGAAGAGTTTGTTTAATCTGGACCGTTGAAAACAGTTTTCGATGGTCCGAATGCGCTCTGCATCCACTCGGTAGGGTGTTTGGCAGCGTCCCGGGATCCTCTCAACTACCAATGGAAAGTGGTATGCTTGGATTAATTGAAACCATGCACGATCTTTATTTTAGCTTTATAATGGAGCGATTATTCAAATTTTTTTTTTGGGGGACCACATATGTAGCACCCCAACACCCTTATTTTTTTTGGTACATAAGAGGGCCTAGATCCTAAGAAACAAAAACACTTAACGTAATAACTCGATGAACTCTAAGACCATCACAGTCATTGCACAATGCCTTCGTCATTGTTGATGAGACTTGATCAAACACTTGCTCTCCTCAATCTAACTGAAGACCCAACTTTGCTAGATTATGAGCACAACCATTAGCCCCTAAGAGCATCAGCAATGTAATAATCAAAACTTGCCACGTCATCTTTTAATTATTCATTTAGAGGGTTGTTAAAGTTAGCAATGTGAAGTCCCACATTGTTACTTTTGATTATTCAAATGCCCAAATTTGATTATTGGTTAGAAGGTTGCTAACTTTGATTATTACAATATGAACACTTTTTTAAACACGCATTGCTAACTTTAGCAATTTTTTGATTTTGATTATTACATTGCGGATGCTCTAACACTCATATTAACTATACATTAGTTGGAATCTTACATAATTGCTTAATTTTTATAGTATCTCTAGCACATCCTTCAAATAATAAGATGTAAGGATATTGACTATTCAACTATATGTGCTCCATCACATACCTTAAAAATTACGGGGTTTGTTTGAAAATCCAATTCAATACTTAAAATTACTTAATTATTGCTTAATGCATTATTAAGCAATAATTAATTAAGTTAATTCGATACTCGTAATTATATTTTCATCATACTTACTAATATTTTAAGTGCCTTTTCAATATAGGCAAAAATAAGCCAATAAGCCAATTTTTTCGTCTTTATTCAAAAAAAATTGGATTTCGATCATAATTTTTTACTTTTTAGATTCTTCTCGTCATGACGATGCAGTAATCCTCAAAAAATTGACGAAAAACTAACAAATCTGAAAAATAATTTAATAAGAACAAAAAAGAAAAACGAATTGGCTTATTTAGCGAAACGGAGCCTTAAGAAGTTATGACAATTAAATAGCTTGGTACCTCTGACTGAATTTGTCAGTATTTTTATATCACCCATTCATTTACCACCATCACCCTCCATGGCCACAACCACCCACCACTAACACCACCATGATACCACCGTCGTCACCACAACCACCACTACCACTATTGCCACCACCACCATCACTCCACCACCACTATTATATCGTCACCACCACTATTGCCTCCACCACTACCATGCCACCACCGTCAACACCACCACCACTACTTCAGTGTCTCCACCGTGATCGTTATAATTACTACCACCACTGTTCCATTGCCATCACCATTACCACTACCACTAACACCAACACTACCGCCATATCTCTAACAGTACCACCACCACTATTGTTGTAACAATCACCTCTCTCCCTACATGTTTCACCGCCACATTCATCACACATGCACACTTCTATACTGCCATCACTACACCACAGCTCTCTATTGTTGTCAGTTGCATGCATCACCGTCTCTTCGTTGCCACCACGTACCCTGTCGCATGTATTTATAATGAGAACGATATTAGTTAATAATTGCAATCCACATGTCAATACTACTAACAGACTATATAGGAATACTAATATAAATTGTAATAACGACTATAGAAAAACCAATTACAAGCACAATAATTAGCTAGCTACCCAATATTATATGGCCAATAAAAAAAATTCGTTATGCAAAAGAAGCTTTGAATTTATGTTTGATTTAGTAAACCTAAACAAATAGAACTAATAAAAGACAAGGAATTTCGCAACACTTATTTCTCAAAAACAGTACAACGTTTGCACTTAGCTTAATCATACTCCCTCCATACCAATTTAACGGTCCTTTTTGGAGTTCGTGCCACTTTTCAATCGATTTTATCTTATAATTTATAATAGGTGAAATTACACGAACACCTCCTCATCTATTCGGTTTAGACACGGACACCCCCTAACCTTTAAAAACGCCCATACACACCCTCTCATCTTCTAACGTTACCCAAGGAGCACCCTTCCGTTTGAGTACCGTTTGTTACAAGGCACATGTCAACACTTTTGCCAAATTTTAGACAAAAATGCCCTTTAACGGCAATATATACCCAATTGCCTTTTATACCTCATTCCTCATTCTCACTTTATATCAGAGATTCCCTCTTTCACTTGTCTCATATCTCTCTCTCTCTCTCTCTCTCTCTCTCTCTCTCTCTCTCCCCTACGGCAACCATGGAAGGTGGCAAGTGACAACAATAGCTATAGTAGCCATCATAGCCACACCAACAACAGATCTAATAGCTGCAGTTAGAGCTACAACTCCAACCAAACCCAAAACTGGGTTGATTCCTACTGCCATTGTAGAGGAAGGCCCCCTTGAGGACTTCAAATACAAAATGGATGACAAGCAAATGCAAAACAACAAAAGCCCTAATTGTTAAAGGTTATCGAAGTCACCACTGTATAACACCTTTCAAAAAACCCTACTATTCCCAAACAAAAACCCTAATGTATTCATATATATATATATATATATCATATAATATGAACATATAAATCTACATTTGGGCCATTGAATAAGAAAATCTAGAATTTTTTTACATATAAAACATACCTTAAGGTTTGCCACGATCTAGGGTTGGCCACGATCTACAGCTTTTTTTCAATGTACATGATCCGATGTTCTTCGAAACTTAGGTTTTCTTCACGATCTAGGCTTGGTCATGATCTACAATGCAAGTTGAAGAAGGAGAGGAAGAGAGACAGAGGCGCCATGATCGAGTAGGGTGGAGAGAAATTTCTGATCGAGTGAACTGTGGCGTATATATGCTTGTTGCTCCATTTCATAACAAAGGGTATAGTTGACATTTTGTTCATCCCGTTAATGGTGTTGAGGTTTTTTTTCCTTTTCAGTAGATGAGGGGGAGTGTATGGGCATTTTTAAAGGTTAGGGGATGTCTATGTCCAAACTAGATAGATGAGGGGGTGTCCGTGTAATTTCACCTTTATAATATTCTATTTGATTTTGAAAATATTGTATAATAGAACTAATCGAGATTTATATTGGATATACAATTTATTACGAATTTAAAGATATAACTAATTTTTTATTCGATTAAAATAAAATGAAGAATTATTAAATTGGGGCAAGGGAGT
Organism: Rhododendron mucronatum var. ripense; assembly: GCA_019656295.1. Taxonomy (NCBI): domain Eukaryota; kingdom Viridiplantae; phylum Streptophyta; class Magnoliopsida; order Ericales; family Ericaceae; genus Rhododendron; species Rhododendron mucronatum. Next base: position 4,259,976 of record BPLT01000006.1, read on the forward strand.
AATTACTAGAACTGGACACAAATGCTCACTTTTGCAACAAATGAACTGCACGAGTGAAATGTCAGGCTGCGCAGCTGTGCTGAGTCTGCTGACCACCAAGGCACCAACCAACGTTTTTTCAAGAGCCAATGGCCGGCTCGACTAAAATTTCCATATTATTATGACTAATCAAATGACACAGTAAGTCCAACGACTCTTCTTTTAGAAATTTCACCTCTAATTCGTACAATTCAATATTTGGCCACTTTTTTTTTGTATTGGAATTTGATTATGCCAAATATATGGTTTGTATTACATGAGATTTTGATACATATTATGCGTGCATAATTAACAACGTGGTATATCACTGTCATATTTTATCGATCTCTTTAGCACTTATATATAACAACATCCTTTCGGTCCTTTCAAAGCTTTTGTTTGTCCAAAGCACATGGTTTAATTTCATAATTTCCAACCATAAGAAAAATTGAATGTCGCATGATATTTTGAGACCTAGCTATAGCTTGCATCATGTCAAGAAAAACCATTCCGAGCTATCTTGTTCTTGTTTCTTCTGCACATATGATCAAATTCTCTCTTTTTTCACAAACAAATGTGTGGAAATATTACTGCAAAATATTAGGTTAATATTCCACTGTAATTTTTTGCAGCATTTGATTCCAGATTTTTATGAAGTTGAGGAAAAGAAGATCGATATAAAGATAACGGAGCACTTTGATTTACCACTTACGGAAAAACAACTTCTAGCTCCTTATTTCGTTAGCTAAAATAATTCTATATATGTTCCCTGATAAATAAATAATTACAGTTCTATCCAAAAATCCAAACACAACCTTACTGTTCAGAGTCAATAACGAAGAAAGACAGGAGACAACCATGAATTGATTAACAATTGTGAGACCAGTTTCTGGATTTCTACACATTTTAATTATTTCCATCAAAATTCAAAAGTCTTCCCACGTTATTTATGGTCTTCATAATCTGTAATAATGTTCCCACCAAGGAAATGGATTTCATTCTAACCAGCCCACCGTTTCCTTCTTAAACCACCAAACTACAACTCCTTAATCAAAACTAGGTAGCCTCTTGCCCATTCAATGCACGGGCATGGAAAAAAATATCAGTGATAAATTTTTTCCTGTTGTCTTATACATTACGCGCATGACTCTTGAAATTTACTCTTTTTTCTCGCATAATAATTTAAAAATCTGCAACAATAAAAAAACAAAGAAATAAAGAAAAAGATAGGTTTCAAAGAGCATTTGTGATATTATTGATTGAACTTACTTTCCTTTTCAAGTAAGCCCAAATAAATTATATATATTTGACATTTTGTAAAAAGTATAGAATAATAATGAATAAAAAGATGAAAAATGAGAAAATTTATTGTAAGAGAGAGAGTTAAGGAGAGAACTTCATTTTATTTTAGGTAACTACATCTTATAGTATATAATATAGATCGATAGATATAGATATAGATAGATAAATACTCCAATATATTGTATTAACAAACAACTTTAACAACAAGCCCTGTTTCGTTAAGAAAAATGCTTATTTTTTAAATTAAAAATAATATATTATAAAAAAATAATTAGTCTCGTAAAATAAAAAATAAGAAACTTAGTGAAACGAGGCCAACTGAGTACTTTCTTATGGCATACTCCTATCTGCTTACGTGCGAAAATTGAAAATCTGTGCCTTAGTCCAACAGCATGGACTATGAATAGTAGCAGTTGCACATTTTCCACAACCATTGAATCGATGACCTCTTCGTAATTACTGTAACATTCATGATGGTGCAAAATGGCCAGATACTAAGGTTCCGTTCCAGAAATCTTCTTAAAAAATAAGTACTTATTTGCCCTACTTCTCAAAGAAAAATAAGAAGGTTTGTTCCACAAAATCTAAATAACCAGCTTATTTCACATTTTTAAACTCAAAAATAACATAAATGAGAAATAATTTTTTAATTTTTTTTTGCACCGTATTAAAGATCTCAATGAGATCTATCAAACAAGATCCATATTGATAAGAAAATTATTTGCGTAAGCACATGATTTTTGAGCTTGAAATTATCTTCTCAAAAAATAAGTAATTGTTCAATCTTTTGTGGAACAACTCTTCTTATTAGACAAAAAATAAGAACTTAAATCCGTTCTGGAACGGAGCCTAATTGTCAAAGCAAGGTGAATAATTCCAGATGTACGTACTGCAAATGGCACGCACGCATATGATCGATCGATCAGTAGATTCAGTACACTAGTACTATTATAAATTAAAGAACAATTATTAATATTCTATCGACAGGTACGTTGCATGTACGCATGTATGTATGTATGGTTTCCTTTTTTGACTAGTACTCCCCCTAACCCCTTCCATGATTCCGTCACAATTTTTTTAGGGAAAAATTCAAAATACCCCCCAACCTATACACCCAAATTCAATTAGACTCCCAACCTTTTAAAAACTTCAATTTTACTCCCAACGTTATATTCCGTTATCAAAATGCCCCCTTCCGTCCAAATTACTAACGGATTCCGTTAAAGGCTCCGTTAAATAGTATTTTGATCGAATTTAGATGATCCGAGCCGCTCAATGTGTTCAAAACATGATTTTAAGGGTACTCCCGTGAAATCAGCAAAAAAAATGATCGGGAAGGGCTTCATCTGAATAGTTTTTTATTGAACCATTCAATAAAAAACTATTCAGATGAAGCCCTTCCGATCATTTTTTTTTCTGATTTCTCGCGAGTACCCTTAAAATCACCTTCTAATCACATTGAGCGGCTCGGATCATCGAAATTGGATTGGAAAAGGGGAGGTACAAACCGAAGCAAAATTCGGACGTCCGTACTTGAATAAAATCCGGATCGATCCACATCTCCCCTTTTCCAATCGAATTTTGATGATCCGAGCCGCTCAATGTGTTTAAAACGCGATTTTAAGGGTACTTGCAAGAAATCAACAAAAAAAATGACCGGGAAGGGCTTCATCTGAGCAATTTTTTATTGAATAGTTCAATAAAAAACTGTTCAGATGAAGCCCTTCCCGGTCATTTTTTTTGTTGATTTCTTGCAAGTACCCTTAAAATCACGTTTTAAACACATTGAGCGGCTCGGATCATCGAAATTCGATCAAAATACTATTTAACGGAGCCTTTAACGGAATCCGTTAGTAATTTGGACGGAATGGGGCATTTTGATAACGGAATATAACGTTGGGAGTAAAATTGAAGTTTTTAAAAGGTTGGGAGTCTAATTGAATTTGGGTGTATAGGTTGGGGGGTATTTTGAATTTTTCCCATTTTTTTACTAGTACTCCTATACATTTCCTAGCTAGCCACCCATCACCAACCACGACTGGTCTGAACACTCATACTATATTTTACCCCTTCCACAACATTTTTTTTTATGGGGATACAAATAATTGATTTTGCCACTCATTTTCTCTCTAACGTCATTCTTTTTTTATTCTCACAAAACAAATCACCTAATATAGACACAAAAGAGAGTGGCGTTAAATATCATGGGGGTAGGACTTCAATATCATGAAATATATTGAATTGGAGGAGGGTGAAATTTCAGATGAGGAGCTTGGCGATTTTGATGATTTGGAGGAAGGTGCCTCCCTCTCCGTGGAGTTCTAATTTCATTTATCTTTTTTGTCTTGGTGTTTGTTGCTGTTTTTGCTGCGTTTTTCTGGTGATGGTAGTAGCTTTGGTAGGGTGATGTCGCAGTTTTGTGTCTCTTGTTGATTTGCTTAGTCGTTGTTTAGGTAGCTTGGTGCAGATGTTTTGATCGAGGTTGTTGTGTGCTGGTTTTGGAGCTGCTGTTTGTTGTTGGCTTCTGCTGTTCAGGGGTGGGCTGTAGGTCAGTGGTGGTCAAGTGGTCTCGGATCTTTTAGCTGTTCGTTGATGGTGTCTGCTGGTTTGTTGGGTGCTTGGACCTGGGATGCTTGGTTTTTGGAGGCAACGTTGTCTTGGATTCCCCGGGTTTTATCGGTGGTTCGGTTGTTTTCTCCTGTGGGGTGGGGGTTTGGAGTTTGTTGGTCTCGGACCATCGCTTAGGTCTCGGGTAGTCTTGGAATTTAAGTAATTTTAAGTTCCTTTTGCCTTTGTCCTTTTAATCTTTGTAATCATGCGGAGATTAATAAAATTTTCTTTTGCCTATCAAAAAAAAAAAAAGATTGGCGTTAGAGAAAAACAAGAGTGGCAAAATCACTCCTCATATATAAGCTTACACATATTCCTAATTACCAACACACATACATACACACACACATATATGGATATATATTTTTGATAACACTCCAATACTTATCTTTTAGTGATCATAATATGCATAGTATTTTGAATACTAAAAGACAAATAATAGAGTATTATTATCAAAAGGTGGAGGTACCAAATCAATAACCTACATGTGTGTGTTTATAATTTCATACGGACTTCGTCCCATCTTCACTCGGTCGTCATTAGTGACCTATGAGATTGATCCCTAAAGCAAGTCGATTTATGGGTAAGCTAGCTGAACACCGAAGATGTGCTATGCGCACAGATCAGTTGCACAGATCATGCCCATAATTTTTGTGTGAGGCCCACTTTGAGTCTCACAAAGATGATTCAAATCGCTCATTTAAAAAAAAAAAAAAAGGCTTTTATGGGTTTCTCTAAGAAATTAGCTTAGTCTGATATCGGTAAGGTTTTTTTCTCAGAATTCGTAATACAAAACTTAGTGATTCGCCCTACGAATTCTGAAAAACTCTAATTGATATATTGAGCTAATTTTATAAAAACACAACAAAGTATTTAAGAAAAAAAAAGCAATTTGGATACTTTTTGTGTGACCTGAGACGGACCCAAAACATAACAACCCAACTATTTGCGTAATAATTGTGCACAACAACCTTGCACAGATTATGGTGTGGGACCCACTCCAGATCTAACACAAATGATCTGAGCCGTTTATTAAATATAAAATATTTTTTTGAAGGCCCTTGCAAAAAATTAGGTTAATCCGATCACTATAGGTGTTCAATCCAATTATCTAACTTTTTAAATAGATTTCAGGATCTGGAAAATTTAAATGATTAAATCGAACACCTATAGATAAGATTAAACTGATTTTAGAGGGGTCCCTTGAAAAAATATTTTATATTTAATGAACGGTTCGAATTATTTGTATGAGATCCGGATTGTGCCCCACATAGTGGTTGTGCATGGTTGCTGTGCACATTTACTGTGCAAAAAGACTTTGTGAGAAAATAATGTATGTTACATGATCTGTGCTACTCATGTGCGCACAGACCTTTTGAAAAGAAAATGTGGTGCCCAAATCTTTCCCAAGGCCAAAAGTACAAAATTGTGGTGCCCAAATCTTTCCCGCATGTGCTTTTGGGGCTGCTCTGGGAAGAAATAGTTTACGCAATTCATAATCAACACGTGGGTCAGACTATTGACTAGTTTTGCAGCAGTTGTTCATTGACCTAATTGGTCCGGTCTTATTTTCCATTTTCAGTAAAACATTTTTTTTTAAACAATTCAGTTTGTGGATGCACGCACCTCATTAATTTCAAAAAATTTAAGCTGAGAAAATTTCTTTTATATCCCTTCGATTTTGACCAAAAATTCATTTTGGTCCTTCACTTTTCAATTTCGGCATAAAAATATTTCGACTTTTCAATTTTTTTCAATGTCATCCTTTAGAAGGAATCCATTTTCTTTGAGTCATGCGCCGGAACGTCTCCGGCCACCGGATGGCCGATCCGAGCCTTCCAAAATTAAAAAAAAAAAAAAACGAGGGGCTAGTGCGGGAATCAACGGCATCCGATGTGTGTAGGATGTTTGATCCAAACACCCTATTTTTCGTGTATATATATGTATATATCTCTAAAGGATGACATTGAAAAAAATAGAAAAGTCGAAATATTTTTATGCCGAAATTGAAAGATGAAGAACCAAAATGAATTTTTGGTCGAATGGATATGAGAGAAATTTTCTCTTTCTAAGTTAGACAAACTTTCATTAATCTTAGGACTTGAAATGTTTAGGCTTCGTGTTATTTTACCTTACGACCTCTTTGGAGATCAAGAAAGTTCTTTGGTTGTTTTCCTATATCACTCGACGAAATGCATTATAGTTTTGTTTTCCATTTATTTAACTTAAACTAGATTTAATTTCTCTTCTCCTTTTATTTAATACAGTGTCTTAAGAAACAAGTGTTTGCATTGTGGCATCACCTACGGGAGGGAGACCAAGACGCGCTGGGGTCAAAATTTTTTTTAATAAGAATATTCGCTAAATAAAACAATGGAAAGTGTTGAAATTTCAGTGGAGAACTTGGTGCCATTTTTTAATACCTACGGGGTCAAATTTGTAAAATATAATCCACACTTAAAATTTTGTGTGGTCAGGCGACATACCCCACTCGCTCCGCCCTTGGCCATGCATCTACTAATAACAACAATCTATATATGAGATTATGTTCCTTTGGCTCCCACTACCTCAAACATGTGATAGTCCTCAAATTTTTTAATCGATCTGAGATTTTTTATTGGTTGGTGATAGGCTAGTTATTATAACTTTCAAAAAAAAAAAAAAACATCCTATAACGTTTTGTCCGTACTGTTGCTCGCATACTATGACTTACTATCATCTACTTGCAGATTTTTCACTTCTCAAAACAATTAACTAATCATTGAGTTTATGTGTGGATGATTAATTAGTTCAAGACAAAAAAAGAAAAAAAAAAAAAAGGGCTATTTAGGTCTCATATCTGGCTTTTCATTGGTCTTGATCATGTTCATTGGATGATACTGAGATTCCTTTTCGCCCTTGTTAGCGGATGTTATCTTCATTGGAATCAGTTGAGGTTAAGTTTTTAGCGGGAAAGGGCAAGGAATCAAATACTATCTAACTAATTGCATTAGGGATTGAATTTATCCATGGAATTCACTAGATTTTGTTTTTTCTTATTTTGTGGATTGGACATGAAGGAGATCAATTGACTGGGGTTCTAGCCAAAGCCGTTTGGAGCTGGTCCTGGTGTCCCTGAAAGAGGTCTTAGTTTTGGGTAAATGAAACAAAATTGGCCTGCTACTTATTAATCACCGGTATGCTAACACTATCACTATAGCGGATTACTATGGTAGGTCGATCTATTATGAGGATCAAATTCCTGTTTACTTTTGAGAACGTTATTTTTTTTTTTTTAGAAAAACATACTTCCTATGTTTTTTTTTTTTTTTTTGATCCGACATACTTCCAATGTTAGAAAAAGAAAAGAAAGGTAAAGAAAAACTGAACCAAGCTTCCAAGCTAGCTAGTGAACTCTCCAATGTTAACCTGTGGACAAAATAATTGAGAATGAAAACAACAAACTAATTTGAACCCAAATGCTTTTGACGAAGGACATGGCTCCACATAACATAATAAATTGACTGGCCGACGGCTCTATGCGAAATTCCATGCTCGTGAGACTTAAGCCACTTATTTTCTTTTCAGCCTAATAAAAACAATCTTGGAAATTAAGGTTTAGAATTCAGCTGTTACATAACACTCGGTTATTTTCATTGTTTTACTTTTAGGCTCTGTTTGTTTCAATGTAAAACATTTTTACAAAAAATAAACTTCAAATTTTTATTTTTCGGTATTTGGTTGGCACTTGAAAATATTTTTAGAAATCAGTGTAAGAAATTGAGCAGAAACGGTGGAGAGATCTAATAATATTGGAATTGAATGTGGGTCAGGATTGACAATCGAAGAAACTAAACAGTTAGAATTGTAATAGAAAGTAGCGGATTCATTTCGAGAAAATAACTCATAGATTTAAGGGTAAGTCATTTTCATCCAATTGATAAAAAATTTAATTTTTTACACAACCAAACACTGGAAAATTGATAAAATATTTTACCTGAAAATATTTTACACGCAAACAGAGCCTTAATGAGCGCATAATTATAAAAAAAAAACTTTATATCCAAGTCAAAACTTTAATTAATTTACTAGGTATAGAGATCTTAATATACTACACTAAGTGATGACACATTTCATGTGTAATCACACTTTGAGATCTGTCAAATGTAATCCTTTTTTGGATCTATCATTGTGGGCAAGATTGTTTTTATTATTAAATTTTGAGATAAAATGTGTCGCCCTCTAATATACCATTTAAAAACTTTCGAATGCGACTCTAAAGCAAAAGCTATTAATGGAAGAAGTTCCAACATTATACTATATAGTGATCGTTAATTATATTCTCAAATTGCTTTTTTCGGGACATAACGAAAATTACAGGTATCTAAGAAAATGGTGACAGGAATATTGGTTACAGTGACTTGATGACATAAAATTACTCAACAATTAAACATGGTTAGTGAGGTTAGTACTGATAATGAACTTCATAATGAAGCAGCCACAATTTTCAAATTTTTCTGAACAAGAATTATCAATGCTAAATTAACTAACCCCATTTTGCTAATCTTTACCATTAACTAACCCCATTTTGCTAATCTTTACCGCATGCTAGTACTGTAGTATTGAAATTACGTGCCGTTTACGACAACCGCCATAGGATAAAGAGAAGATAAAAACGCACGCTATAGCCATCAAGCCGCCTCTCCCTATTCCAACTTTTAATTATATCCCCACTTTTCTGAGTCATCTTCACACAAAACCTTTATTCTACATTTCTACTAATACCTCTCTCCCTCCACAAATAATCTCCCCTCTCTCTCTCTCTCTCTCTCTCTCATGGAGAACTACCCTGCAATATTCTTCCCATGTTCATCATCATCGACATCGTCAGCTTCTCATTTGGCGAATTCCCATGCCTATTCTGATTTCCAAAGTGAAAAAAACAAGTGGGTATGGGGGTTTGATGACAACAAACATGGGAGTTCCAAGTAATTTAGAAGTAAATAGCAATAATAATAATAATAATAATAGTCATTTAGCTCCTCTGGGAAAAAGCTTTGTTGGAAGTGAGAATCACGAGGTGAAATCAGGCAAGAAGAAAGGAGAGAAGAAGATCAGGAAGCCTAGATATGCTTTCCAAACAAGGAGCCAAGTTGATATACTTGATGATGGGTATAGATGGAGAAAGTATGGGCAGAAAGCTGTGAAGAATAATAAGTTTCCAAGGTACATAACCGACGCTCTTTTTCTTTTCTTTTTTTCTCGGTGAAAGTTAATATTGTCATAATATTAAGATTTTCTCTTTTTTTTTTTTTTGGGCAATAATACATTAATTTGCTGCAATTTCACTTTGTATCATGCATCTTGGTGCACATGTGATACAAGTTCTTTGATTTGTTGCAAATTGGAGGGTTTCAATTACTAGATCAATCATGTTTATCATTTCCTTAATTTAAGGATTAATCTACTTGACTGGAGAAAAGTCTGGAACCAACTTACGTAGAGGAAGAAAAGTCTTGATTGTTGAAGTTCATGATCATTTTCATGTGATCTTAATTTGTTGAATTATGCATAATTTTGCCCTTAGATGATGCGTATTTAGCATTTTTCTTTTTGGATAGGCATAAACCCATAAACTAGTGGGAGCAGATGGTGATCAAGACATTTTTTCCCCCAATCGATAAGAGAGGACAAAAGAAAACGGAAAATACACTTCACAGCGATACACTTGAACCGCAACACCATGTCTAATAAATTAATTTCTGAAAACACACACTACAATGTTGGAAATAACAAACAATTAATGCTGGATCATGTATATTTATAGCCTCCTTTTTTTTTTTTTTTTTTTGATATTCATATATAATCTTGTCGTGCAACGTGGTGATCAAAGCATGATATGAATGTGTTAAATTTAATTGATAATATGACTACTGACAGAGTCAACTTCATAAAATAGTTTTATACAGTTGCCCCTAATTCATTAGAACACTACTCGATCACAATCCTTGGTTTCATTTTTTTCCTTTAATCATATACATACTTAGGAAATAAGCTTTTGCATTTCTTTTGCAAAATTCAGAGCCTGGACAAATCAATCTGGCATGTAGTTATACTATACATACAATTTTTCTTTTTTCCTTTTTTTTGCTAAGCAAATAATTTATTAATATATTTATAAAGATTTATAAAGATTAAAAGATCAATGGCACACCGGCAAAAAGACACCTAATACCTAAAAGAAGGCAAAACGCCAACTAAATATCAAAAAATCCATAGCAACTCAACATAAAACAGCCAAAAACCAAAGCGAGGCTCAGACCCTATACATAATACCCCAACATCAATCAGTCGAAAAACCAAAGAGCCAAACTGACCCAAAAACAAAGCTACCGAGACCTCCGGAAAAGATTACACCTCTATTAATATTACTTTTACCATAGACATTTCTGTTATTAATGTAGTTATACTATCAGGAATCTAAATAGTGCATATATAGCTGCAATATCAAGTAAATTTTTTTTTTTTTGTTCAATAAAAATTTGGTATCCGGCCCAGTAGATGGACCGACTGATGAGGAGAAAATGCTGCATAGCTAGCCTAACTATTGGGTAGATTTGTTTGTTTAATTATTTTGTCCATGCAGGAGCTACTACAGGTGCACGCATCAGGGGTGCAATGTGAAGAAGCAAGTTCAGCGACTATCTAAGGATGAAGGAGTAGTGGTCACAACATATGAAGGGATGCATTCCCATCCAATTGAAAAGTCTACTGACAACTTTGAGCACATCTTGAGTCAGATGCAGATTTACACTGCCTTTTAATTCAACCATGCATATATATATATGCCACTAGATCGATCTCTGATCATCGATATTAATTTGTGACACAGAAATCAATACTGTGTGTGAAATTATTAGCATGTAAACATTCCGCCTCAGATCATTACATCTTCAAATAAATAAATAAAACGCATGTCGGCTTCATTTAATTAGGACCTCACCTCACCTTCTATATGTACAACTTAGATATATACATATATATATATATATATATATATATATATATTTGTCAATCAGATTTTTAATTTTTTGATGTTTTATCGTGGTCATGTAAGGCACATTTTGTTACGGCTAGATAAATCAAGATTTTGTGACTCGTGATCAAGTGTTATAGATCCGGTAAATAACCGTGATCTTTAGGTCTCTTTGTAGTAGGGAGGGTAAGTTTGGAGTGCTACAACACCCAATTCTAGCTTATTGGGTGTTATATATAGACACTGTAATTAGAACGACATTTTCAGTATAATTATAGTCGTATTTCTCTGCAGTACCAGATCCATATATAGTTTCAGCTGTTATCTGGATCATTTTTTTTACAAATCTATATTGCGTGAATGCCCATTACATTTATTTTTGGTTTAATGCAGCCTAGTTTGGAAGTACCTAGTTGAAGGACGAACGATGAACAGATAAGCTTGAATGGCCTCCCTACCAACACTACGATACAATAAATTTTTAACAAGATCGAAGTCTAAAATTGTACATAATTAAGCTTGCCCGCCCAAATATCATTTTACACAATAGAACACCGGCCCATCTAGTCAAGAGTTTTGAAAAACATTAGTATCTTCATTCCTAGTACCCTTTTTACAAGATATATAATATTAATTATTTGGTTGTATGTTAACGATTTGTATTGGTGAAATTCGGTATCGCATTGTGTGTGTTGTACAGTTTTTTAAATGTTTGTCTATCTCCAACCTTAAAATTCTGCTTTCGTCTCTGAATTCGAAGGTTCAATTTACTAAAATAAGACTTGTGGTAGTCTGATTAATTAGACCATAAGTCAGTTGTTGGTCATTAATTCTAAAGCAAAATCATTTTCCCAAAAACATAATTTACTTAATTAGTATCCACCAAACGTAAAATTATTCAACACCCCTTAATAGAAAACAAGAACTGTTGATATTGTTATGCATTGTATTAGAAGATGTGAAGTAACAGGCTTTGGTACAAAAGTAGGTTCCCAGAATTTTAGTTCTTAATTGTTACTATTAAGTTAATTTGGGCCACGCTTGCTACTTAATGTACGATATATATGGACCACTTTTTGTGTGGCTGAGTGCTTAGCATGCAGAGATGCTATTAGCTACTAACATTTTTTTTGAGAGAGAAACCTACTGTTAATAGATTATGAAGCGTGTTCAATTTGTTTTTGTTTTGTTAGATGGTTAATTAAGGATGCCTTGGCCAGCTTACATGCACCTCAACTAACTTCCTTCTTGGTTCGATCAAAGGCAGATCATTTACGTCATGACTAAAGAATTCACAAGAAATTATTTTCTTACGATTTGATTTCAATAATCGAACTTTGTTCAATTGTGTGGGGATCGGAGCATGTTCAATTTTGCTCCCACCGCAACAAGCTAAAATGCCCCATTGCCCTTTTATGATGCTTGGAATGGACAAGGAAGAAATCCTCACAATGAGAAAGCTGCAGCTTTGTTTTCACTCGAAAATCAAGAAAGCCTGTATGGATAATCGATAGTTTTTGTCATCAGTATATGAAGTTCTAGATCATTGATAAGGAAAGACGAGAACAATTTTTTATTTTTTAAGTGCAGTGGTAACATTTTTATGTCGTGTGACTATAGCTATGAACTGGGGCAGTCCGGGCGGAGTCAGGATTTGCACTCGGGACCAAATCTGAGAGGAGAATTTTTTATAAAGATGATATAACCTTAGTTCTTCTAATTTCTGTACAACATTTTTAGTAACTTTGGAGAATAAAATAACGAGATACAATTGAGACCATGTATTAATGACACTTGATATCTTCGTGGAATAGTAAACTACGGGAAGAATTTTGTCCACTCCCGCGAGGGTTCAGTTCGATGAAAAAAATTATTTATTTCGTCCATATTTAGTTTTTAGGAAATCATACAAACATTCAACTCAATTGAATATGTGTTAAGTGCTGATCTAAAAATCTTATTTGAAAGAATTTGAATGGAAAAAAATAAATTCTTAGATCATGTACTTAACGATGTCTGATTGGCATAAACAGACCATCGACCACCGACCAAAAGCCTGCTCTGCTCTACTAATTAAGGGTCTGCTTGGACTATGACCGGCCAAGGGTACCGGATAACTACGAATGCTAGTATAGACATCTATCCCAAGCGGAATTCCTTGGTGTGTCAAGACTCTCGTGCACAACCCCTATCCCCCACGGGAATAGCTACAACCCAGTCCAATTAGCCTGGGATTCCTAATCCTAAGGGATCTATGAAAGCCGAGGCTATTGGAGCTACTAGCGCATGCCGTCCTTATCAACATCCCATGAACGTACCCTAATTCACTGGAGTTCCATATTGTTTTCAACAAAAACCTTTCTAACTTAGGCATCAGAGAGTTGTTGCCGACACCATATTGGTGTCAACTTCTCTTTTGCAAATCATCGAAATTGACCACACCGGAAGCCAACTCATTAATTGGTGCCATCTATGAGAAACGTTTCTTTTCATAACAAATCCTACATTTATTTTGGTGAAACAGTTTTCAGGGCAAATACTCAAGCTACTACATCTCGGCGATCTCGCGCCGCAAATGCGGAATAGAAACCCCCACAAGCAAGTTTCAGAAGGGCAAAACCCTCACGACCAAATTCCTAAGGAACAAATCCTTAAAGAACAGATTCCGTTCAACCAAGTTTAGGAAAACCAAATTCCCCAGAGTCAAGCGGCTGATGGTCAAGGTCTTCAGGCGGTGCACCCAGCCCTGGAGCTCTTTAACGCTCTCAGTGAGCAAGTATGCTCCTTGACCCAAGGGATGCAGGAGGTGCTAACGCAAAATTGTACCCTCATTAATTCGAAGGCTCAAAGAGTTGCCGTCAAGGGGCTTTCGGGATGAGGATGGCGAGCAGGACCAAGAAGAGCATAATAGCCAAGAAGAGAGGGTATTTTTTATGGCCAAGTTATTTTTTGGAAGAAACTAATTAGCATTAGTGTTTAGGAAGAAATGGTATTTTTGGAAAGAAACTAGTTTGTAAAAGAGATATTTTTGGAAAGAATTAAATTAGTATTTAGGAAGAAAGGGTATTTTTAGAAAGAACATAGTTTTTTAAAAGAAAGAGTATTTTTTCGAAGAAAGTAATTTGACAAAGGGGGTAGTTTAGGAAAGAAATTAGTATTTCTTGTAATTTTGACTTATTTATTTCGAGGTCTTTTGGTCCAGGTCAAGCAGCGTAACAGATTGCCGACGTCACCCACTTGGCTTGAAGTTAGCTAGGCTACAAGTCTCCCAAAATAAACCTAGACTATGTTGATGCAAATTCATCGAAACCGATGATGGAGGATAAATAGGGAATGGAGTGAAGGGTTGCTTCAAGTCGCATTTGTTTACACCTATTTTTGGCCAAAATTCAAAAAATCAATTTGTTGGTTATAAGTAGGCCTTGAATGATGGTCTTAGGCCTTGAAAAGCCTCATGATCGGTCATCCACGAAATCAGGCCGATTTGAACTCCACTGATCGAGTTGAGTTTTCAAAGGCCTGGGCTAAATTTATGCCTAAGATTTTGTTATCACAAGCCCAAGCCCAAGATTGGCCGAAGACTTGGGTCGACCCACTAAGTCTGAGAGTTTTATCCAGGCCTAGGCTAGTTCTTAGAAACAATAAAGCATTCTAGTAGGTCCAAATCAGTTAAAGCCTAGCTTTTTCTCCAGGCTTGGGCTCTCAAGGCTTATTAGGGCTTGGTAGAATTAGGCCTTGATTGAATTGGGCCTTTGGTAGAATTTAAAGCGGCCACAATTTGGCCAAATTAAGTTTGGAAGGGAAGGAGAGAGTTTGAAAATTAATTAGGCCGCATTAATATTTGGAGCATGGCTTAATTAGTCAAGACCCATATTGATTTTCAGATCTTGGCCCATTTTCAAGCCTTGGCCCAACTAATCAAAACTCGGACTAGTTTTTTAGGCCTATTTAGCCCAATAAGGTTAAGATTTGTTTTTCAGGTCTGGGCCAAATTTTTTGGATTTATTTAGGCCTAAAACTGACCAAGTCAAAAAGTCCATATAAATTGCTTAGTCATGCTTGGGAAGCAAGCTGCTCACAAGCAGCTCAAAGGCCTAGAAACTTCTCCTTAGCAAGCTGCTCAAGCAGCTCAACCAGGCCTGCGTTTTTTGGCCTTGGTGGGCCCAAATATCCCTTTGTTACAAGCATCCATGCGTGCAAGAAGCTCAACCAGACCAAGGACACATGGCAACCATGCATGGAGACATCACAAGCAGCTCACAAGCAGCTTAGGCTTGCACAAGCAACTCAAAGGCCTAGAATGTTCTTGCATGAGAGACCTGGGTAAGCTGCTTACAAGCAGCTCAAGGTCTGAGTGGACCCCATCCTTCAGCATAAAGCAAGGCCAATGACATGTGGCATACATGCAGCCCTTTGGAGCTGCTGGGAAATGATTCATGCAGACCTAAGCAAGCTGCTCACAAGCAGCTCACCCAGATGTGACTGAGCCTTTTTTTCTCGATTCTTCTTCCATAAGAGGTCAAGATTAGAGGATTTAAGGGCTCACAAGGGATGCAAGGTGCCCCTTGGAGCTGCTGGTAAATGATTCATGCAGACTTAAGCAAGCTGCTCACAAGCTACTCACCCAGATCTGGCTAAGCCTTTTTTTGTCGATTCTTCTTCCATAAGAGGTCAAGATTAGAGGATTTAAGGGCCCACAAGGGATGCAAGGACCAATAAAATGGTGGGAAGGCTTGAAGAAGTCTCGGTCCTCAGTTTTGGTGGGCCCAGAGGATGTCCATTCAAGTAGTAGCTTGAGTGCTGAAGCAGCTCAAAGGCCTGGATGCTGAAATTCCTTTTGCTCTTTTATAAAGTTTTATGCAGAAAAGAAAGATTTTTCAGGCCTTTGCCGTTTTCTTGGAGTAAAAGGCACATTTTGTTCAGGGAGCAGCCCCTCATTGGAGGATTTCAAAGCTACTTAAGCCCAAGCCTGTGCTAGAAGGCCACATGGCAGCCGTGCATTAGAGCAATTGAAGCAGCTCAAGGCCTGTAGCTCCTATAAATCACAGTTCTTGAGGCCTTGGCAAAGGTCCCCGACCATCAAGCCCACGGCTTATGCAAATTTACATTTCAATTATCTTTACATTTTCAGCAAATGTCTTTATCTTTCATCACACTAGCCATGCCTAGTTGATGTTTTATTTTCATGTACCAACTTCGTTAAACCGTTAATGAAGTTCTTTTAATTTCATCGCACCTTGTTTCTTTTTCTTTCCATTTTCAACAACGGTTGGGAAATTCTAAGTCCTTATCCCGACAAGGCAAACCACGAACTACATACGGCCTCACCCCTTAGGTCATACGCAATGGTCTATACGAAGTCAGATTTGAGGTATCCAGGCCTTGATACGAATTTGGGCAGCAATCCTGCCCTGGCACGCCCGCATCAGGCCTAGAACTGCACTACTCGCTATTCCTAGGCCAATTGCTACTTTTTGGAAACAAACAACGTTACAATGTCATTGTCCTTAAAACGATATTCAGCCCCACTAGTTTGAGAGAATTTGGTGTCCATTGAGTTACAACGAATCTGTCTCCAAGATAAAATGACGGAAAGACTACAATACACGCACCTTATTTGAGTGTGCATCATATGCACCCCCAAAATGTTATGAATTATAGAGAAAATGTTACGAATCGTATTGCTAAAAAGTTACGAATCGTATTAAGGTTACGAGATACACTAAAATGTTATGAATTATAATGAAAATGTTATAAATCGAACAGCTAAAAATGTATGAATTCTAGAACAAAAGTTACGAAACACGCTGAAATGTTATGAATGAACCATAAAATAGGTGCATATAGTACATTCTTTTAAGGGGTGTGTATTGTAGACTTTCTCATAAAATGAAGTCCAATTTTAAACTGTTCTCTAACTGCGTTATGCACCAACAAAGAAAGACGAAAAACTCTCTCTCTAACTTCTGAGAGCTAGGGCTTACGCCCCCTCCCCCATTTCCCCCGCCTTTTAGCAGCAGCCGGAAGGGGAGGGGCCTCCGCCTCCACCATCTCCACTTTCCCTCCCCCCCTCTCTCTTTCACGCTAACCACCTCATGCTCTTCTCGATCGAAGCTCTCTGCTACCTTCATCACCCAACCTCCATCATCGACAGTGATGGAGGATCTTTTCCATCTTCATCGGTTCTGTTCCAAACCTCAGGAGGGTCACATTTCGTTTGAACGTGGTGTTTTATGGGTGGTTCGGCATCCCCTCCAGCAAATAAGTGGTTAGTCCCATGGCGGCGGCTTTTGTCAACAGTTTTGGCG
Organism: Rhododendron mucronatum var. ripense; assembly: GCA_019656295.1. Taxonomy (NCBI): domain Eukaryota; kingdom Viridiplantae; phylum Streptophyta; class Magnoliopsida; order Ericales; family Ericaceae; genus Rhododendron; species Rhododendron mucronatum. The sequence continues at coordinate 4,277,229 of BPLT01000006.1, forward strand.
ACCAGAGGTGTTTTTGATTGTCTTTATTTTTTGGTTTTGCCTTGCTTCTCTCCTATTCAGGAGAGTGTTGTTCCCAGCATGGAACTTTTGTTACCCTTGTGGGTGTATCTATTTCCGTGGTGAGTTGCTCGGAGGAGAGGACAGTGAGGCGCGTCAAATTACTACTATTGTCTTCTTCTCTGGTTGCGTCCGCTCCCTACGTGGAACTTTCTCTATCCCTTTGGGTTGTGTTCTTCTGTACTCAGAGTATTCCTATCCAAACCATATGGATAACCCGATTATCATGGGTTTGTTCCCATCGATGGGCTCCGGTTTGCGGTGTATAGCCCTTTAGGCAGATTTTGAGTAGTCAAAATTTTCTGAGTTTGTTAAAAAAAAAAAAGAACTAACGAAGAAAGACTCAAATACCTTTGGATTTGCGAGTGATAAGCACCTAAAATTGCTTGATCATGGTGCTTAAGGCCTGTAGTTTGTAGTGTTTTGTTTTATAAGTTGTCGCTTTTATTCAATATTGCCAGTAAGGTATTTTGTTGAGTGTTTCAGGTAAAATGTCCTTAAAAGGCGTGTTTTGATAGCAAGCCAATTCCCCAAGTAACTTCAAGAATCCACGCCCGGTGGAACTTCTGCTAGCAGCACCTAAGAATGAAGGCATGAAGCATCAAGGCAAGTTAGTGAGCCGTCGGGTGCCAAATTTGGGAGGCTGGCCTGAAGACCTGAAGATAAGCTACGTGTATCGATACAACCCTATTCCGTATCAATATGCATTAACTTCGAGGGAAGGCAGATTATACTGTTTCGATACAGTCTTAACCCATATCGATACGGGATCATTACGGGGAGAAGTCCCTTTTCAACTTAGCAACGTGGAATCGATACTTTGCTTAATACGTATCGATACCACGGGCCTTCGGCCAGATATTTTGTTACTTTTTGGACTTTTTACTTATGGAATAATTGCCTTTATTAGTATACTTTCTAGATATTTGTTGAGGATGAAACCCATTTTGTATAAATATGGGCTTCATATCTCTCCTTTGTATCTAGTTCATAATTAGATTTAAAGTCTCTTTAACTTTGAACTCCATTAAAGCTCTTTAAGCTTTTTAAGTGTAACTCCCTTAGAACTCAAGTAAGTCTTTGTCGTTCATCGTTTTCTCGTTTATTAAAGTTGTTCGTACGGACTCGATCCTTTATAAAATCAAGTTTATTTTCGTTTTTATCGGTTAAAACTTACGTCTCATTTTTATGCTTTGATTTATGCTTTAGCTATGTGTGAGTAGTCGTTAGGCTAAGTTTCGGGATAATCTTTCCCAAGGATGACTTAGGCGGTTATTTGGTTCTCGAATCTTTGGGCTTAAAAGCATGATTTACGGAATAGAGCTTAACTTGCATTTTTTATCTAAACAAGGGGTGTTAACTTATTGGTAAGGTGCTTAGTCAAGTGGCTCACCGAGGGCTCATGGCCTCCTATGTGTTCGATAAATTTGTCAAACAAGTTGGTTCGCCTCCATTTAGTCATATCTTTCAATAAATGTAATCGTTAAAGCTAAATCTTCCGAGCGTGAGCACGCGGTCGTGGCTCTCGTTTGAGTTATAATTGAGAATCGATAACGACTTTTGTCAAGGGTTAGACGATCCCTAGACTTGCCTCTTTTAGTTTATAAAACCCGTTTCTAGTCTTTCCCATTTTTATTTTCACTGTTTTAAGCGAAACCTAGTTGGCTGTTGTATCACGCAAAATTCGAGTCTACAAAAAAGATGGAAAGATGCTGAATAAGTCAATTTTATTAATTTGAGAAATTTAGGGTTACAATCCTCTGATTCTTCTCTTCGGATGCTGAAACGAGGGCTTGACATCTTGATCTCAATTTGAACGGCGATATCTTTTGCGGTCTTTGCGAAGATAAAGACGAATTTGACGGGTTTTGACTTGAGAGCTTTGAAGATTATTCTCAAGTTGAATTACTTGATATTCTCCAATTTAGGTGAAAAAGATGACGAATTTGTAGATATTGACTTGATGGCTTTGGAGCTTCTTTTCAAGTCAGTATTTGAGCTCTTCTTTGATTTGATTGAAGGAGATGCGGATTTGCAGATGGTGATTTGAGGGCTTTAGAGCTTGGTCTCAAACCGGTATTTGAGATCTTCTTCAATTTGGTTGAAGGAGACTAATGATTGGTGGATTTGGCTTGAACGTTCTTCAGGGCTTAGATGCTTTGAACTGAAGAGTGTCTGGCTTGATGTGGACTTGAAAGATTCTGAAGGGCCTTCGCAGCTTTGATCTTCAAAACTCCACAAGCTTGGAGATCTGACTTGATTCTGTTGGATGCAGACTTGAAAGATTCTGAAGGGCCTTCGCAGCTTTGATCTTCAAAACTCCACAAGTTTGGCGATTTGACTGGAATGTTCTTCGAAGCTTTGAAGCTTTGATCTGAAGAACCTTCTTGTTTGATGTGGACTTAACTTGAATGTTCTTCGGAGCTTTGAACTAAAGAACCTTCATGTTGGATGCAGACTTGAAGAATTCTAAATGGCTTGAGACCTTTGATCTTCAGAGCTCTGGGGCTTGTATGCTTCAATGTGCTGATGGACAAATATGAGAGGAAAGCACCTGTATTTATAGAGATGTAGGATAGAGAGTCATGACCAATCTCTGTTTCCTTCCTATTTATCTCCCTTTAATTATTTCTTTATTTAGTGTAAAAGAAATAATTAAATTCAATAATTATCCTTCTTTCTTTTATTTTAAGAAAGACAATTATTTGTGAAGAGAAACACAATTATTATTTTACCAAGTGGCTTAATTTGATTAGCCGAGCTTAATAAAAATAATAACTGCGTCACTTTGACACGTGGCACCATTTGATTGGCTTATACACATCATCTTGACTTTTGACCTCGAGACGCATGGCAACATTTGATTGGGCATTTACCGTGCCCTATTTACTAGGTCTCGCAACATGTGGCAACTTGTGATTGGCAATAAATTTTACATGTCTACAGCTGTCTTGAACGCCGGAATCCACCATTTAAACCTACAATCCGATTAAGCTATCTTGCGAACTCCCTGTGGTACGATCCCGGACTTATCAGTTTTTTATGCTACTGACGACCTAGCCCTACGCTTGGGGTTTTCTCAACCTTATTTGAAGGCGAGGTTTCAGAGGCTAAGCAGCGAGCCCGTCAAGAATAATTATAGGTGATAATTTAGAGAGAAACAACAATAAGAATTGTTTTGATTATCTATCAACCAATTGGTAGAACCCTCTGTCCTTATATAGGCACAGATCATGATTGTTAGCTAAAGATTATGTCTCTTTGATTAATCCCAATAGCCATGTCTATTCATGCAACCCCAATAGTCATACTTTTTGGTTTGATCACGCCTGTTCATTTAGCTTGCATAGATACATCTTTTGTGCTTACATTATATGTTTACGTTTCTTCATTTAACCTGAACAGGCATGTTTCTCGGATTAAAATAGTTCACCAATAATTATATTTAATATTCATTAAATATTTAGAAATGTTCCAACAAACTCTTGATTGCAAATTGAGAAGGAGAAGTGAAGTTTATTCAGAAAAATTGGGCAAAGCCTCTGACATGAACTAAAAGATCGACAGGGAAAAGTTGGTTGAAATCAGACAAGGTTACGATTAGAGAAGAGGTTAGAAAGAGTAATGGATCAATAGTCAACCCGTTCGTAATTTTCAAGGACTTATAGAAGGGGAGAGAGACTACAAAGAAGTTGAAAATTTTTCAGATGGAAGGTATAAAATGAAATGGGGGGTAAGGTCCTAGTTATAGAGTTTGGAAGTGTGTAGGCCAAAAAAAAAAATTGGAGTTCAAGCTACATCATCAATGATATCACAACCTTGGAGTGGGCTCCAAGTTTGATGACTGTCGTTTTTGTTCAAATTCCAAAAACATGCGTTTCGAATAAGGCAATAAAAATTCATTTAGGGAACTCATCCTAATATTTTGGAATGTTTAGGACGTCGTGGCGGCATCCATTTTTCAAATTTGCCCATTGAGCAACAAAAACTTGATCGTGTGGGTGCCGATTGATTTATAGTTGTGCAATTGCATTATCAAACGAGATTTGATTGACCAAAGTTTTTATCAAGAGCATTTGAATTATAAGTATGAGATTATCCAAAGTCTGATTGAAGAGATTCGTTCTCAAAGTCCATGATCCAAATACAACACATTTTAGGCAACTCAGAGTCCATAAAAATAACAAACAAGCTTTGTTTTGTACAAAACTTTGAGGTAAGGCTTGGGAACATTATACAACCACCATGTATGATGTTTGGTGGTGTGCGGGATAAAATTGATACGACCAGAGATTTTTGCGTCCAAAAAGTTTGATTTTATAGAGTGCTGTCAAAATTTGATAATGATGAAAGACTTAAATCTTCCAAGGGCAATGCAGACCGGCCACTAGGACTTGATTTTTTACCGTCAAGTGAAATGAGGTCTTTGCTCATCCTAAAATGATGTGCCTCATGTTTAGGGTATGCACATGAATATGTTTTATAATGCTTGCCAAAATGGTCATATGGCTCGCCGTGGGAGCAACACAATACTTACTACAACAATTTACCTTTACTGAAAACTTTGCGTTCCTTTGCAGTATGATTTTCCCCATCATTATGTCAACCTAACTGGTTCGACCTAAGAAATGATGATATCATTGAACACCTTGAATCGTCACATGTGGGGCTAAATATGGTGTTGACAATGAGGATACACATACAATGAAAATTTCCACATTTGCAACCTTATTTGTTAATCGTTCATTCAGACCTAATCAAATCATAAAGGACCTACATGTAACCCATACTCAACTTCGTAAAATTCTATCCATTAACCTAGTAGCGGTTACATGTTCCTTCTAAGTTCACAGCCCACCAGTGATTCTAATCAGGGCCGGCCCCAAGGTTTTGGAGGCCCAAGGCCAATCCTAAAAATTGGGCCCTAACTAGACAGTTTTTATAAAAAAAAAAAAAAAAAAAATCAACAAACAGTCACAATATAAAAAAGGAAAGACTACAAAAAAATACTCTGCTTATTATATGACAAGAACACAAAATACAAAGTCTCAAAAATATATTTCATCACGATATTCCATGACTATCAAATATATATCATCACAAAAACGCATGACCATCACTTGAATATTACTCTTCTTGTATTTTTAGAAGCAAAAGTATCAATTACATTTGTATAATCAATTACTAATAGACTTGAAAAGAATTTATTAATAGCCCCTTTTTGAGAATTGATTAATGTTTTTATCTTTTGCTTCTTTTTTCACACCTAGATGGGTAACTTCTAGGAGGCATGTGGAAAAAAAAAGGCATTATAACACCAGTAATGTATGCGTATACTTCCTAATTAAAATGCTACAAGTTCCATTCCCTATAACTAACTAGTTATAATACTCTAATTCTAACACACCACATGAATAATGAATTCAAGCTTATATTTATAAGTAATCCATCAATATCAAAACAAGATTATTTTAATATACACAATATTCGATACATAGTGTATTACACACAAACACATATAGATGATACATATGCAGTGATACCGTATTTTAAAAATCAAATTTAAGAAACATACAAGGTAAAAAGGGGGTAATCTGATTTGGGGAGTCAATCACTGTGGTCCCATTACACACAAACCCATATTTGGGGAGAAATTTAAGAAACCTACAGGAGTATTTTATATATGCTGCGTGGTTTCAAACTTCAATCACCTTGGTTCCATGGGAGTCCAGGAGTGGAGTTGTGCTGCGTGCAAAAGGGTTTCGGTTTCTGATTTGTGGAGGAAGAAAAGAGAGTAAAGCTTTGTTTTGAACGGTAAAGTAAAAAGTGATAATCTGTTTTCGGTACTGCGCCTGCGCGTAAAAGGGTTTTGAAAGTTTTGTCAAGGGAGACCCACCCAAAAAGCCAACAAATGGGCCTTTAAAAAGTTATTGGGCTCAATGAATTAATAGATTTTGGGCCCTTTAAAGGTATTGGACCAGCCAAATTGGACTAAAAAAGACTCCTACTAAACCTAACTAGCAAAAATATTGTGGGTGCCCCTTTTTTGGGCTGTTTTTTGAGGCCCAAGGCCCAGGCCTCTTGGGCCTTGCCCAAGGGCCGGCCTTGATCCTAATGTCCCTTCTAGGTTCACGGTATCTTCACAAAGGTAATCAACAAATATAACAATGTGAGGGATAAGTTGTAGTAGCAGTACTAGATCATAAGAGCATTAGGAAACACGTAAGGTATTTTGTATATTAACACTCTATGAATTTCAATGAAGGAAGGACTATTGGGGTTGATGTGTAATTTATTATCACTTTGGGGTCAATTCTATTATACTTAATAACTGGGTGGATTTATAATTTTTTAAAGTTTATGGATAAATATGTAATTTAAAGTATAGGGACTAGTCAATATTTTCTGAGTGTTAGGTTTAATAAAGAATAATATATCCTAAAGTTTATATTATGAGTAAAATATAGGAAACTGATTTTTGTGCTCTACTTTTTATTGTTGGCGCTCTAATTTTAACGTGTCATAAACAAAGTGGATCGCTATTAGTAAAAAGTGAAGTACGAATATCAATTTCCTAAAATATACCGATGACTACAAGAAAAATGACTATTGGTGACGAATCAATTAATTTTTGTTGCTAAATAATCTGATTTTGTCACCATAAGTATTAGCGAAAACATTTTAGAAGTAAAATGATATAAGAATTACGAGACATGTTTTCTTTTTGTTCTTCAAAACATTAAACACTAAAAAAAATAGAAATATGGTTTTGGTCTTTGTTTTTTTGTTCTCCCAGGTGACGTTTGCTTATTGTCTCCAGAGAGAACCGAAATCTTAAGTCACAGTACAATTCTTCAGTAGGACCATTTCCTAAGAGCATCTCCAGTCCATTGTTCTCCATAATTCTATTTGAGAGGATTAAAATAAAGTTTTATACTCAAAAAGTGATTTTAGAAGGATTCACTATTCATGTTCACTCCAACCATAAATCTCTATACCTCTATTCTTCATCTTCATTTCAAATTTTGTCTCCCTTTTTTTTTTTTTTTTTTTGAACTGTTAGCCATTCTCATTAACTCAAAGTCTCAATCGAGGCATCAGCTTTACAAAGGACAGAAAGAGCAAAAGACAAAATTGAGACCCAATCTAAGGGGATAGAGCTCTTAAAAGCCTGGGAGGCAACCCAGTGAGAAGCCTTGTTACAAATTTTGTCTCCCTTTGAATCCAATAATTGTGTACTTCAATATCAATTTCAATTATTTCTCTAATTTTATATTCAAAAAGTGGTTTTGAATGATTCTTCGTTTTCTTTCCTCATGCTCCAAACATGGAGGATAAAAATCAATTCTCCAAAATGGAGGTAAATAATGAAAATGCTCTAAATCATTGCTCTTTTGCTTGTGCTCTTAAATTTCGGTCTCGCGAATTCTAGTAATTTGAGATATTTTTGAAAGAATTTCTTACGTTCATACTCGCAAGCCCACCCTTCCCCTTTTTTTTTTATTTTTCCAGAAGATAAGATGTTAGTATTTGTTAGATTATTATTATAATGACCAATCAACCTCCTATCCATATAAGTCGAACTCTAGATGTCACGCTCTAAAAGAGTGTTACATGACCATTGGGTCAAACCCTAACTTGTGAGTGTTTCCCCTGAACAAAAGTTATAGAGAGAGAAATTCTGGCGTTGTCTTTATTTTTTTTATTTTTGTATTTATTAGTTTTACACCTAATTTTTATGAATTATTGGTTCGCCTTGACGAGAGAAATTGAAAAAGTAAAAAATTACTCCCTCCGTTCCAAATTAATAGTCCGGTTTGGTCTCCAAGACAACTTTTAAAATGTTAATATCTTCCAATCTACAATATTTTTAAAAATTTTAAAATTTTTGTATAATAGAACTAATTGAGATCTATCATATGAGATCCATATTGAACATAAAATTCATTATAGATTAAAAGATATTAACAATTTAAAAAATACATTGGAGACCGAAATGGACTATTAATTTGGAACGGAGGGAGTATAACATTATCCAATTCTTTTTTTGAAAAAGTCAATAAAGCTTGTTGTTGAGACGAACCAATAATGTATAGAAATTATTTCAAAACCAACAAACAAAAATTCTCGTTGGGCTCGGATTGAATCTAGTTGACCCGATTTCCAGGAAATTAGGGAAGCGTTTCCCGCCAATCCTCTCTCTCTCTCTCTCTCTCTCATAGCCGGTTGGCTAGTGGCGCTGCCTTTGCTCCGTCTTCAGATTTCAGACTGACAAAAGGGGCAAAAAAAATGGAAATTGTCCGGTCACAGAGAAGAACTCCCGCCGCCGCCGATGTCGCGTTAAGTCTCCCCCTGTACCGCTCGGCTCCAGAGCTCCAAATCAGACTTGAAGATTTCGAGCTTTTCGCCGTCGATCGCCTCCGAGGTCTTTCATTCTTTCTCCCCGCCTTTCCTTTCCTACGCTTTCTCACTAACCGAACACTAGAGCTCAGTTTCTTTTTCTCTTTCCATAAAAATATTATTACCGTTTATACCAAATCTTGAGGAAATTCAATTCTGTTATTTAATGATCTAGGGTTTTATGAAATTTTGCATTTTTTCATCATTCAGGCTTTGTTTGGTTAGATAGGGACATCAAACGAGGGGATTTGACGGAGCCTTGTGTTGGAATTGTTCCATATTGGTTAATTATCACCTCGAAAACTAGTATATGAGCATGTGCGGCCTCTCCACTCATTGCCAATTGGTTTTGAGTTGGATGGTTTGACATGGTATCAGAGTTAGGTTTTTAGAGGCTTTTCCCCTTCGCTTGTACCATAGTTGCACTTTGCTTCGTTGTGATCTGTATGTTCCGGATCCTAGGTTGACCTCTCCACGTGTGAGTCGGGGGTCGCACGTGCGGGGTAGTGTTGGAATTGTCCCACATTAGTTAATTATTTCAAGTGTATGAGCATGAGTGGTCTCTTCACTCATTCCCAGTTGGTTTTGAGTTGGATACTTCAACACTTTGTACTGTTGTTTGTTTCTGCCGTTCTTTGATGGAGTTTCTGTTGTGAGCCTTTAAATTTCGCAGTGTGCTCTTTTTTGTTACTCATTCTGAAGTCCTGCAATTTGGTGTTGTCCATACAGTTCTTAAAGGGATTTCTGATGGATTGTCCCGAGGAAAGAAACCTGATGAAGTAGAGATGCTGGTAAATTGCAGTCATAGAATGTTTGTTGTGTGTTTCGTGCAGAGCTGTTCGATTTCCTACTATTATTACTGTATTTAAATAGGTATATGATCTGTGGAAGTCAAATATGAGCCACCCACAAGCATCTGAGGTTATCAACAAGGACATAATTTCCCATTTTGTTCTCCGCCTTGTTTACTGTAGGACGTAAGTAATTATCTCCCTGATTTTTTCTGCAAGAGTGCATCCTCACAGAATTCTTACTTCTTGTTTGTTTGCTGATGCATTAGGGAGGAACTGAGAAAATGGTTTCTTTCCATGGAAACCACCCTTTTTCGTTACCGTTTCAGACTTAAAAGTTCTGAAGTACAGGTATAGTTTGTTTTCTTCTGCAACATTCACAGTTTTACTGTTATTCCAAGTCTGATGCTGATCATTGGTGGCTCTGTGGAATTTGCAGCGTGCACTGATGGCAGAGTTTGACCTTCCTTACAAAGCAGTTAGCAATGCAGAATTCGAGGTACTTGCACTCCATGTGCTTAATTGCTTTGCACTCTTTTCTGTCTGAATAGGTGATAGTCGATAGATGAATGTCTTTTTTGGTTTTCAATTTTACCCATGAAGAAAGTCTCAACCCATTTGTGCATTTTTAATCTTGAGGATGGAGTGTATGTCAGGCTTAACTGTCAGAGCTACTTTGGCATGTTTGCTTATGCAGAATGTAAAGGAGAAACTGGGCCAAGTTGCAGACTCTATAGGACCAAAAAATAAATCTATGCCTAACGGTAACTGCTGTTACTTGCTAAACTTACTGGCCATTTTCTCCATCAAGTAACCATTTTTTCTCTCTTGTTTACTTACATTTCTGATATGTACGCCACATCTATTGGTTGTCGTCAAGTGTATTGCTTGGGTTGTTCTGCATACTTGACACTCGAATTGCCTGTATTTACATTTCTATTTGTTCATAAAAGACTTGTAGTGATTCAATATGCTTCAGTAAATGAACTCTCCTGCATTCTCGTAGTTGAGGCTATTGCACCTGCCTCTGTCTCTATGTCCGTGTATTGTGCAAACGCGTGATTTTGTGGGATGAGATGAGGGCGTACCTTTGAATGTCAGAGTATGCATTGCTGTCCTGCTCACACCTGTTACTAACAAAGAAGATTGATCTCTGGAGCACTCTGGGTTTAACTTTAGTATTCCTTCCTGGGATATGGGTGCTGGTTCATCTAAATTTTCTCCTTTAATTGGAACTCTGTATGAGGTCATGAAACGTTAATTTTCCTACTTCTAAAGTTGTAATATGGTGTATATCCTAACATTTTTTCCCCCTCTTTGTTGCTTTCTTACTTTTGCAGCTGATACGATATTCTACAAGGTTCGTGTACTTTCTTGAATTTCCCTTTCAAATGCAACAATTGCACTTTTATCTTTCTCTCAGTATGTGACTGAGCGAATTCTTATCTTATTGGCAAGTGACATGTGAAAATAAATAAATTAGTCTTCCTACTTTTTAGCGGGAACAAATTAGTAGCGGTTCGTTGGTACATTCTGTAGGAGGATTCCTGGGGCCCGACTCCCAAAATTAAGCAATTGGATGGTTCTGATTCTTCGCCTGTCTTACTTCTGGGGTAGGCGGAAATGATTTATTGAATGCTCACCATCATAAAATTGGGGATGTCCAGTGTGGAAAAATCATATTGGTGTTTCCAATGCCATTGAGCATAACAATGAGAAAAGAGGGGCTTCCCCATCTTCTAGGTCTCGAATTAGAATAGCTCGCCTGATTTCTAGTTTGATTTGGATTATTACATGTTTTTCCGCCTCTTTCGTAATTGAAGGTGCCCTTTGAAGAAGTTCCAGAATTAGTGGCTGGTCGCAGAGTATTTCTCCTGAAAGGGTATGCATATGTTGCTATGAATCAGGTACCCCTTCTTATTACTGCACTGTAACCCACACCACATCATACTAGAATTGGTCCATCTCATTGAGGTTTTATTCTTACTTTTTAGGTGTCTTCCCTTGTTGTCACACGATTTCGCAGCCATCTTTCAAAAGCCCTTGTGCTGACAAACAGGTTATCATTATTATCTTTTTTGGGTCTAATGAGGTGGTGTTGATCAGAGAAAACATTGTGTTATGCACTGCTTACTGATGTATTTGACAACCTCTCATTCACTCTCACTCTCTAGTCTCTACAGTCTGCACAAACATTTATTAGGTGTGCACCTGTATGTGTTTGTTTTTTTTCTGGGATGAATGAGAAATTCATTGAGGAAAATAGTCTTACAAACAACCAAGAATGTATACCTTCCAAACAAGCAAAACTCAGCTTAAGCTGAGGCAAAACTCCTACAGTGGATTTGCCAAACAGCTATGAAGCATGGTATTATGGGTAGTTCGCTTTACAGATAAAAATTGGATCAAAACAACCCATAGCTAAAACAGTGGATAAAGGTCATTGAAGGCCTTGACAAACTCTATAGTTCCTTTCTTGCCATATGTATATACCATAGCAGCCTGAGCAAAATTTCTAACGTGCTGCCAAATGATTTTTTACTGAATTTTCCAAAGAGCAATGAGATTTCAGCATCTTAATTTTGTTGTGGTTTAGAACACCTCTTATAGTCTACCATATGTGCCTGGAGTAGGAGGAGCCTACAAGGATGTGAGGGATAGATTTTATTCCTTGATGGCAGGGAGAGCAAAGAGCTAAGGAAGATGGAATAGAGCCCCATTTACTAAGCTTATCTTTAGTTCTCATCTTTTTTTGTGTTGCCATTAGGGCTGCAAACGAATAGAGCCGCTCGTGAGCTGCTTGAGACTCGGCTCGCTAATGGCTCGTTCAAGCTCCACTTGATTCATAGACGAACGAGCTACCTAGCTCGTTTAATAAACGAGCCGAGCTCGAGCCACCCATAACTCGGCTCAGATGAGCTCGCGAGCTAACAGTTATATATATGTAAATATATATTTTATACATATACACATGCTTTCGTAGAGAAATGTTTTTTACTTAATTCCTATTGCTACAAAAGTTGTTATCATCCCAAGGTATAGCTGTCAAGCTGCAAGCTACAAGCTAACAGCTCACAGTACGAGGGCAGCATACGTGTAAGGTGAAGGGGAAAGGTGCCTTTATAGCAAAGTGAATGCCTGAGGAGTCTAAAGCCTCTCGATTTGGGACTAAGTGCTAGTGAAAAACTTCTTCAAACTCTATTACACGAGTCCCACATCGAAAAAATGATAAAGTGGTACAAAAAGAATCCTCTAAAGTAGAGCCTCTAGCCCACCCAGTAGCAGCTTTATCTTTCCTCGCGCATACCGAGCTCGAGCTGTGGGGTATGAAGTTGCGAGCCGAGCTTGAGCTGAATTTGTGCAGCTCAATTCGAGCTCAAGACTATGTATATTTTGGCGAGCCGAGCTTGAGTAGCATGAAGCTTGACTCGGCTTGGCTCGTTTGCAGCCCTAGTTGTCATCCACAAGATAAGGCTGTGTCTTGATATGTACATGTTTGTTAGATGTACACCTGAACTTTTATCCTTTGGGTGAAGTTACTTTTTCTAATTGTTCGAACTTCGAACATGTTGGGCCCAGAGTGCCCCCATGGATTTGGTTACACAATGCCACTCCCTGCGACCGCTCTAAAAATGGACTTGCGGGTGCGATGTTGAATGCCATAAAAGACTTAATTAAAGCCTTTGCTAACACCAATTGGTTTTATGAGAGATGGTGGAAAAGCGGTCCAACAAGTGGTATTAGAGCCAGGGAGTCATGGGTTCGAGTCGCGGGCGCGTCATCGTGATGGAGAAATTGTTGGGTCTGGAGTGCCCCCATGGATTTGGTTACACAATGCCACTCTCTGCAACTTCTCTGAAAACAGACTTGCGGGTGCGATGTCGAATGCCATGAAAGACTTAATTGAAGCATTCGCTAACACTAATGGGTTTTAGGAGAGATGGTGGAAAAACAGTTCGACAGAACAATTGAGAGTCCAATGTTCTAAAAGTCGCTTGGCGTTTATCGCTCAGTCGACCACCTCAATTAGTCAGGTTTTTATGTATTTATATATAAATAAATACTCCCCAATGACAACTCTTATAAAAAATTGAACATTCATCTATCAATCCATCAACATCAATTGTTTTTCAAATATGACATAGAAATCTCTCCTTCACAGAAAATTGTTAACATGATTATAACACCAACTGGTACTGGGTATGGGCCGTTCATTTATTAGTCACTTGCCAATTATAATAACTTTATTTATATACACCAAACAATACTACACTTCGTGTTAAGATTTATTAAAAAATATTGCTACACTTTGTTTCCAGAATCACTAACGTGTCAATATGGGTATGGGCTTTTTAAAAAAAAAAAAACCTAATGTTCAAGGTTGGTGGAGACGTGGAATGAGAGGAGATCTCGAATTTGAGAGAGAGAGAGAGAGAGAGAGAGGCGATAGGCGGCTCGGAGATCTAGTGTTTTAGGGTTTCACAGAGATATGACAATTGACTCCGAGATTCGATCAATCGATGACTAGGTGTTGAACAAGCCCTAAAAACTGTGATTCGAAGCCCTTATACTAGTATGAGTATATAACAGTTACACCCCTTGATTTTCCAAAATTATAGATTTTACCCCTATTAATCGCTGAATAGCCGACTAATCGCCCATTAACCGATTAATCGACTAATTGCCGCTAGACGCCGACCGACTAATCGCTGACTAACTCCGATTAACCTCTTGACCTACAAATTCAACCGACTAGGCATTAATCTAATCGGTTAGGCCAAATTTCCGATTAATCAGCGATTAAATCTTCTTTTAGAACACTGTGAGAGTCTGAGATGCACTATACACCAGGTCGGTTCATAATCTTTTTTGGTATTCCATAAGGTGGAAATGATTTCTTCACTAGTCATAGTTTTTCAAAAGATCAGGTTTTATTCTATTTGTAGTTTCGTTGACTGCATTTAAAATTTTCTCCGGTTGAGGCCATCTTTACACCTGAAGAAGAAAGGTTCTTATGCAAATCATTTCAAGATTGTGGTTGCATTTTGACGTCTTTGCTTGTTACTGGTCCTGTACTGGAAAATACAAAATAAAGAATGGGATCAAATCCTTCGGATTTTCACAAGGAACGGCCTTTGCTTTCAGGAAATGGACATCATCCATTAGAGAACGAGAGGCGGATCGGTTGACTCCTGTAAGTATTTTACTAACATTTGCAGTTTAAGATCGGCTTTGTTTCAAAATAGGATGCCTAACTTGGCTTTGATATTTCCATAGATTGTGGAATCCCTATCGACAAGTTATCTCGGTCCTGACTATTCCCAGGTACTTTCTACTCTTCATTTTGGGTAATCTCTTCAGTCTTGAAGGTTCAATTAATAAAGACAATTTTGGCATGCTAATTTTGCAGCCAAGAGAATTTGCGGAAATATCTTTGAAGGACATCGATCAAGTAGCTAAAAGTTCATTTCCTTTATGCATGCGCCACCTGTTTGAAAAGGTAAAGGTTGTGGTCATACAGTCAGTGTTACTGCTTTTGCATCGCAAGTCGATCATTAAAAAGAATTTTCCTGTAATTCTTCTCCTCCCCTTCTCTTTTCTTTGTGGAGAATGACTTGCAATTCTGTATGCTATGATCTTTCATTTACTTGGTCGATGGTACTCATGCAGCTAAGAGAGGATCATCATTTAAAGCATGGAGGGAGGATGCAATTCGGTCTATTTCTCAAGGTCACACCTTCAATTTGGTTATGCTTGTTTGTTCTCATGTGTTGGTGTTGAAAGGGAAACATGTGATACTTTTTACTTTGTCTAGTGTGAATGCAATATCATGTGTCCTTTGTTGGAGACGCTACGAGTATGTCTATTGGACACTTTTTCATGAATTACACATTGTTTGATTTATTTTAGTCGGGTTCAGGTACTAAACCGAACCAAACCAAACCCAGCCTTCTGTCCCAATCAATTGGGGTTGGCTACATAAATCATATTTTTCCATTGAGCTCTATCTAGGACTACCTATTCACTTAGATTTAGTAAGCCCAAATCCTTCTGTATCACGGCATCTAAAGTCAGTTTAGGTCTTCCTCTTGCCCTAGCCCTACTATCCACTACTATCATGTCACTTTTCTTGACTACTTCGTTTACAAGTCTACGGTAGATATGTCCAAACCACCTTAATCTATTTTCTCTCAACTTATCCTGTATAGGTACAACTCCTACCATCTCATGAATATTTTCATTTCTAATTCTATCTCTCGATTCTCATCCTAATCTTACCACACATCGCACCTCAACATTCTCATTTTTGCTGCACTCATTTAACTCACTTGTTGCTTCTTGATAGGCCAACACTTTGTCCCATATAGTATCGCTAGTCGTATAGCAGTTCTATTAAATTTCTCTTCGAATTTTATAAATATCCTTCGATCACACAATACACCAAAAGCGGCTCTCCAGTTGAGCCACCCAACTTGGATCCTATGGGTTACATGGTCAGATGGTCCATAATCTCTCCATCCTTGCTAATTATTGAACTTAAATACGTATAATGCTTGCTTTGTTATATTTCCTGATCATAATACTCCTACTTGTCCTAAATCCTTTGGACAGTGCTTCTCTCCAAATTTTTAATTTAGCATTGACGGCCGCACTGTCCTTGTTTCATTTGCATATTTATTTACTTACTCCTTATGTAATAGGTAGACTTTATGCTTGGTTTGAATCTGTGATGCAGAAAATGGAGTTAGAGTCAAGAATGGTAACTACCCAGGTTTCCACTAGTGCAAAAAAAAAAAAAAAAAAAAATCTTGTTTCTTGAATATCATGGGATTAGTGGATATCTTCAAGTAAGCTGAAGCGCTTTTATAAACAGTAATTTTTGGGGAAACGTAGGACATGTTTCATGTTATTATGGTACTATTTACTTATTGCATTTTTTACTTCTTGGTTTTGTGCATTGAATAGTGTCCACTCATTTTTCTTTCTTTTTTCCTGTAGGGTGTTGGATTGAAGTTGGATGATGCCCTTGCCTTTTGGAAAGCTGAGTTTTCTCGTAAGGTGAGCTTGGTTGCCTTGGTATATTAAAGCATTTTGGTGGGAAGCTAAAGTTTTGTTTTAGTGGAACTAGAGTTTTATTCTTGCGTTGACATGAAGCTGTAAGAAGCAAATGCCACACTCGCTACCAACTGCATTATGCATCATCGTTTTGATAATTTAACAACCTGTGTATGTGTTATGCTATCACAGCAGGCCATCATTGATTGACTTGTTTAGGTGAAATAGTCAGTTTGGGCTCATTCGGCCACTAGCATATTAAGGCCTTGAGGTCATTATAATGCCAGTTATTGACGATATAAACTCTCTCTCTCTCTCTCTCTCCGTGCGGGTGTTTGTGCATGTGTGGGTGTGCAAACAAACATGTTTTTATTCTATCTACAACATGTACAGTTGTGTGCCATGATGCTTGAATATCATATTTTTTCTGTTTTAATCTTGGTGTATACCTTTTGATACTTGTAGATTGGTGCTGAGAGATTTGATAAAGAATATGCATACGGTATACGGCACAACTATGGAAAAGAAGGGAAGAGAACGGTAAGAAAGTTACTGTTCTGTTTCTAAAATGTTATGTTAGTAAAACAGATAATTCCTTCAATGAAATTAAAGAACTGCAAAGCATAGAATCTTCCGAATAAGGCTGCGTTCTTTTAAACTTATGAGTTTGGAACTTATTTTGGTATTTTTTACTTCTCGCAGCTTTTTGTTTAGCTTTTCAACGTAATTTTAGGGCTTAATCGTCCGTGACGAATCAAAAAAGTATAAAAATATGGGCCGATGTTGAAAAAATTCAAATAAGACGGCATTTAAGCTCCAAAAGACAGTTGTTTGATATTCTTTTCTTCTTTAGTGAACTTTTTTTTTACTATTGGTCATAATTTTCTACTTCTTAGACTCCTCTTGTCGAGACGAATGATTAATCCAAAAAAAATCACACAAATCTAACAAAAATTCAGAAAAGATGAACAAAACACACAAAACGAATAAATAATTTAAGTTTAGAAGAACTCAACCTAAATGGATAAGTCTTGGGAATGCAGGGTTAGTTTAAGGGTGGAAGAGTTCCGGTAAGTATTACTCCAAATCTGGTTGTGTTAGTAGCATTACTCCAGTCGCATTTTTCTTCAGTACTTATTATACATAGGAAATTGACGAGTCTCATACTGGGAAGTTAGGATACAAAGCTTGATCTGCATACGAGTAGTCATATGCTTACCAAATTAAATTTCTTTTTGTGGTGAGTGCAGGATTATACGCCTTATTCCTGTCAAAAAATCATATCATCCACTCCAGGTGTTGGAGATCATCATGGCTGCCCTTTTCGTCATTTCAGGTCAGCTCGCTGAATGATTATTTCAGTGCATTAAAGCCAGCATTGAAGTAGTAAATTGGGATTCTTTGGTTTCTGCCTCTGAATTTTTTAAAAGAGCAGTCTTACAAAGAATCAAGGGAGGCAGACCTTCCGAGTACAAGACAACACCAAGAAAAAACAACAATTGAAAACAAGCTAAATAAAAACAATCAAACTAAAAGATTTTGAGCAAAACTCATATGAGAGATGTGCCAAGATTTGCAAACTTAAAGAATTGAGAGGAGTCTGTTTTATAGAGGCGAATTGGGAGCCTTTGATCTTTACATCGAAGCAGATTTGCTTTAGAATGAATGATGGGCATCTTTTTTATGCCCTGGAAACTCTGCAATTTCTTTCCTTCCATGTGGAGTAGACCATGGTAGCCCTAGCGAGCTTTCTTATAGTGCTAGCGAAAGATTTCCCTCTGAATTTCCCTGTAAGCCAAGTAATTTCATTCATCCAGGTTTGTTGGGCCTTGGAAATACCACAGAGATCACACAGATTTGCTTCCAAATGGTTCTAGAATAGGGGCAACCAAGAAAGATTGA
Source organism: Rhododendron mucronatum var. ripense (assembly GCA_019656295.1). NCBI lineage: Eukaryota > Viridiplantae > Streptophyta > Magnoliopsida > Ericales > Ericaceae > Rhododendron > Rhododendron mucronatum. Next base: position 4,295,435 of record BPLT01000006.1, read on the forward strand.
GGGTTTCTATGCCTTGCTGACAGCGGAGACAATTAGAAGAGATGACGACTCCCCATTTCAGCAGCCTGTTTTAGTTCTGAGATTTCCTTGAATGACCATTCGAAAGATAAAATTATGCCTAGGGAATGCAGTTAGGAAACCACAGAAGTTTATGCCAATGGACAATAAGGAAGTGAGGTCTAATAGCATTCCATGTTGTAGCAATAGTAAATGTTTTGGTCAGGAAAATAGCCGATTGAACCTTGTCAGCTTTAGAACAGTCAGGCAAAAAGGTAGGAAATAAGGGAGGAACAGGCCAAGTCCGTTGACCATTGTAAATGATCTCATATACCTTGGCTGTAATGGGAATTCCCTTAGGAAGAAATAATCCTTGTGGAGAAAAGAGAGCAGGGGGGACCTTGCGAAGCCAGTTATTAAACAATATGAAGGAGTTGGCACCATTACCAATAATATGCCTCATAAAAGACCTAGCAAGACTTCCTAGTTCGAGAACTTTTCTCCATGTGCAACAACTGTCTGATTTAATAATTATGGACCAGAAACACTTGCCTTTGATGAGGTATGTGTAGTACCATTCTGCACATACGGAATTGTGTATAGAGCAGATGGCCCATACTTGCCTTAGGAAAGAAGCTTGATTCCAGTTCTTTGCCCTCCTTCCTTTTTAGGTAAACAGATGGTTTCCAAGGAAACTTTATTTGAGTGGATGTAGTTTTCAGTCCAGTCCGAAGGAAATCTTTATAAGCTGTTCAATGTGTACACTAATAGAACTAGAAGAGTACACTTTATAAGTTGGAGCCTGCCGGCAGGCGACAAGAATTTGTTTTCCCTGCAGCTCTTAATTTTGGCTACAATGTTAGAGACGAGATCATTGCAGTTCCTAACTGTTAAAGCATCCAACTCCAAACCAATTGGCAAAGAGTGGAGAGGCCGCCTAGGCTCATATATTAGTTTTGGAGGAGATAATTAACCGATGTGGAACAAATCCCAACACTCCCCCGCACGTGCGACCCCCGATTCGCACGTGGAGAGATCAACAAAGGATCCGGAACACACGGATCACAATGAAACAAAGTGCAACTATGGCACAAACAAAGGGGAAAAGCCTCCGAAAGCCTAGCTCTGATACCATGTGAAAACGTGGACACCGAAATTGAGACCCAAAAAGTTAGGGTTTTTCTCTCATTACGTTATACTTATACAAATGTAAACATTAATTTACACATTAGACCCTTATCTCCTAATCTACTTACACAAGAGATTAAATATAATGGGGTGGAAACTTTTGCTACCAAGCCCAACTTGAACACAATGGGGTGGAAACTCTTGCTACCAAGCCCTTTTGTGAATATGTCTGCCAGTTGATCTTCAGATTTCATAAAAGGCATACATATCAAACCCGCGCTCAGCTTTTCCTTGATGAAGTGTCTGTCAATCTCTATATGTTTCGTTCTGTCATGTTGAACAGGATTATGAGCAATATTGATGGCAGCTTTATTGTCGCAGTAGAGTTTCATAGGACCATTATCAGTAATTCTCAAATCACGTAACACGGTTTGGAGCCACAGGAGCTCACAAACGCCATGAGCCATAGCTCTGTACTCAGCTTCTGCACTAGACCTGGCGACCACCGATTGCTTCTTACTTCGCCAAGTAACCAAATTTCCCCCAATGAAAGTACAATAGCCAGAAGTAGAGCGTCTATCATCCATAGAACCAGCCCAGTCAGTATCAGTAAATGTCTCCAATCGCAAGTGACCATGATTAGAGAACAAAATTCCCTTTCCTGGAGCTGATTTGAGGTACCTCAAAATCCGATAAACTGCATCCAAATGCGAAGTACGAGGATCATGCATAAACTGACTAACAACGCTCACTGCATAAGTAACATCTGGTCGAGTGTGAGCTAAGTATATCAGTCGACCCACAAGTCGTTGATATCTCTCCTTGTCAGTGCACTCCCCCACATTGCCACTAAGATGATGATTCGCCTCAATAGGAGAATTTGCAGGTCTACATCCCAACATACCTGTTTCTTGCAAAAGATCAAGTATATACTTCCGTTGGGAGATAAAAATACCTCTATTAGACCTTGCCACTTCCATGCCAAGAAAGTTTCTTAGTGATCCCAAATCCTTAATCTCGAATTCTTGAGCCAGACTAGATTTGAGATTAAGAATTTCATTCACATCATTGCCTGTCATTATTATATCATAAACATACACAATACGGACAGCAATCTTACCAGCGCCTCCCTTGATAAACATAGTATGATCTGCATGGCTCTGTTTGTATCCAAACCCCAACATAGCCTTGGAAAATCTGCCAAACCACGCTCTAGGTGATTGTTTCAGGCCATATAGGGCCTTCTTCAATCTACACACCTTCCCTTCCGCCTCAAAGGAAGAGAAACCTGGTGGTACGTCCATATACATCTCCTCTTCTAACTCACCATGGAGGAATGCATTTTTCACATCAAACTGGTGAAGGGGCCAATTCAAATTGGCAGCACAAGAAAGCGGAGCTCGCACAGTGTTCATTTTTGCTACTGGTGCAAACGTCTCCTCATAGTCAATACCATAGGTTTGAGTAAAACCCTTGGCAACAAGTCTCGCCTTGTATCTCTCAACTGTACCGTCAGCATTCTGCTTAACAGTGAAAACCCACTTGCATCCAACTGATTTCTTTCCTCCTGGAAGTGATACTAGCTCCCAAGTGCCATTCTTTTTCAAAGCTGTCATCTCTTCTACCATAGCTGCTTTCCACTTAGGTATTATGAATGCATCCCGCCAATTCTGTGGAATACATATAGAAGAAAGAGACGAAACAAAGGCATGGTACAAAGGAGATAAACGATCATAAGAGACAAATTGAGAGATGGGATGTTGAGTACATGACCTAACACCTTTCCGAAGGGCAATAGGAAGATTATCAGACTCAATAAAGGGAGGTTCAATAGGAGAAGATTCATTACCAGATAAGTTAGCTGAGGAATCTGGAACTAGAGCAGTGGATTGTAATTGACAAGGTGGTATAACACATGAGGACTTTCCTTTCTTCTGTCCAATGTAGGTCTTTAAATTAGACCCTTTTAGCCGTTGTGGTAGTTCCTCAATATTGTCACCAATGTCATGAGTTGCTCCTTCAGCAGATATTGGTTCCTCTCCAAACTGTTCTCTCTCCCCCTCACCATGATTATAAAAAGAGGTAAAATCTCTTCCTCCCCTATCTCTTCCTGCCGATGCTCCCCCTGAAGAGATGGAGTGGAGGGAGAGTAAAAGGACATAGTTTCCCAAAAAATAATATTCATAGACATAAAACTTTCTAGAGTGAGGATCATAACATTTATAGCCCTTCTGGGTAGGAGAGTACCCAATAAAGACACACTTATGGGCTTTAGGACCTAACTTGCCCCCAGAGGGATGAGGGGCATGAACAAAACACACACAACCAGACACCCGTGGTGGGAGAGTGGTGACACGAGAACTGGGAGGAAGACACTCAATAGGAGTTTTAAATTGGAGAACACTAGATGGCATACGGTTGATAAGATAAGTAGCAGTCAAAATTGCCTCTCCCCAAAAAAAAATTGGGAACATTCATGGTAAATAAAAGAGAGCGAGCTCCCTCAGCAAGATGACGATTCTTGCGTTCAGCAACTCCATTTTGTTGTGGAGTGTCAACACAAGTCGTCTGATAAAGAATGCCATTTTCTTCTAGAAATGCCCTAAAATTCCTATCGATATACTCAGTCCCATTGTCACTATGGAGAATTTTAATATTCGTATCAAATTGAGTGCGTATCATGGCACAAAACGATTTAAAACAAGAGAAGACGTCATTTTTTGACTTAAGTAAATACACCCAAGTAACTCGAGAATAACAGTCAATAAAAGTGACAAACCACCTAAAACCTTTAAGAGAGGTAACAGGGGAAGGACCCCAAACATCAGAATGGATAACTGTAAAAGGAGACGCACTCCGTTTATTAATAGGTGCATAAGATGAATGTTTATGCTTACCAAGCTCACAGGCTTCACAAAAAAATTGACTCCGAGGACAATGCTTTATTAAATTAGGAAAAAGTTTCTCTAAAATTTCAAATGAGGGATGACCCAATCTACGGTGCCACTGATGCAACATAGTAAGAGCTGGACCCGTATCTGCTTGCAGAGCAAGACCACATGACTTGGGTAGACGAGGTGCAGACTCCAAGAAATAAAGGCCACCATGTGATTTACCACTGCCAATCACCTTCCCCGTATCCAATTCCTGAAAGACACAATGAGTAGGAAAAAAGGTCACGGAACAATTTGCAGAACGAGTAAGGCTACTAACAGACATAAGATTAGTGGCAAAGTTGGGAATATGTAGAACTGAAGAAAGAGAAATAGAGGGAGAATAGCGAACGGAACCTTTCCCTGAGATTGTAGAGAATGATCCATCTACTATTCGAACCTTATCCTTACCAGAACAAGTAGAGTAAGAATCAAACACAGAAGAACACCCAGTCATATGATCTGAGGCACCAGAATCTATAATCCAAGGAATAGTAGAAGAGGCAGTAAATGCACTAGCCGGGATACCTGTGTGAGCAAAATAGGATGAAGTAGGAGCTGCTGTGGAAGAGGAAGCTATAGTAGATGGAGAATCAGCCTGAGCCAGAAGGTGCTCGAGAGTTTGTATCTCCCCTGTCACATAAGAAGGATTGACAGTCTTAAGCCCAAGCTGGTGAATCTCCTCCTAAACAGAGTAACCTCCCCTCTTCGAAACCACCAACATGATCAGATGATGCCTGAATCCCAAAATTGAACCCAGAATCAGGCAAGGTGCCAACTGTAGACTCCGAAACATGGGCCTGGGCCCGAGAACGCACCTGACCACGACCATGGTCACCGCGTCCACCCCCGCGCCCACGAGAAGGCTTGCCACGGAGCTTCCAACAAAAATCCCTGGTATGACCAGTGTTGTGACAATAATCACACTGGAGTGATGCACGATCGGGAGGCCCGTTGCTAGTACCAGACTGAGACTTGCCACTCTGGAGAATAAGCCCACTATCAGAACCAAAATGATCCTGAGGAGTAGCAACCAGGGCAGAACGATCAAAAATAGGAGGGTGCAACATAGCACCCCTCATACTCTCCTCCTGCTGCACAATAGAATAGGCCTCTCCCAAGGATGAAAACGGAACACGACCTAACACCTGCACTCTAATCGGATCAAGCTCCAAATCAAGGCCAGCAAGAAAGTCATAAATATGCTCTTTCTCCATCCTTTTTAGCCAATTAGCAGCATCTACAGCACAAATAGCCTGAACGTCCTGATAATAATCAAATTCTCCCCAAGCTCCGCTCAGGTCGGCAAAGTACACAGCAACGGAGCAATGATTTTGTTCCAATGTACGGAGTCTTTTCCTCAACTCAAAACACTGTGCATCATTACCTTGTTGCGAATATGTATGAGCTGCAGTAGTGACGCGGAGTATCAAGAAGCAGGAAAGTGTTGCGAATATCAGTCTCATGGAGTTAAATAACCAAGTCATGACCAACGATTTCTGAGATTTAAATTTCTTAAGTTCAACAGCCTCAACAGGTGGAGTAATAGAACCTTCAATGAACTCTGACATCCCTTTGGCCTCGATGGCTAAAGTAAAAGTGCGAGACCAAACCAAATAATTGGTACCATCCAATTTAATATGACAAATATCCAGATGAATGTTATCCAAAGTCCCATCCTTTATACTAGCGGAAGCATTTTTGGAATCCCCCGACATATCGACAGAACAATAACTGACTACGAAAAAATGCCGCAAGTTAAAAAGTCCAGAAAAAATAGAAAGTATACCTCAACCAAGTCCAATTAGGTATCACCAACTCTGCCACTTATACTTATATGGTAACTACGTGGACAGAAAAAGTGAAAAACAACCTCAGACCATTCAGAACCTACTGGCTTGATTAAAAACAAACCCCTTCGTGGTTACCCAGTAGGGTACAACGTTGGGAGGCTGTTCGAGAGTCGTACGGCGTCGGAACTGAACGAAAAACTACTGGGCTTGATCGAAAACCCACCTACGTGGTTACCCAGTAGATCATAGGCGTCGGAAAGTGGCGTATGGCGGCGGAAATGTTGAAACGAGTCGTACGGCCGGCTGTTCGAGGGTTGTACGGCGTTGGACGAGTTTGTTCGTGGTCGGAAACAATTCGGCGAGCAAGATCCAGACCTATCGGATGTCGTACGGTATTGGACGAGTCTGTTCGAGGGTTGCTGAAGTGAAATCAGCGAGGATCAATCGGCATAGCATAGATCGTCGGTAGGTAAGGGGTTTTGTTTGTTTGAGACATTCGATCAAGATCGTAGCTCAGATACCATGTTAAAGCATCCAACTCCAAACCAATTGGCAAAGAGTAGAGAGGCCGCCCAGGGTCATATATTAGTTTTGGAGGAGATAATTAACTGATGTGGGACAAATCCCAACACTAACTGTATGTTTGAAGAATAAGGGGCACCCCCAGGTATTTAACAGGAAGAGTACAAAGAGCAGATCTCAAAGCATATCTGGTGTTTGATCATTATCAGTACCAGCTATATACCTCTTGCTCTTATTAGGTTGAAGGCCTGAGAATTCATGGAACTTGAGAAGAGCACATGTCACAATTTGGAAAGCTCAGGTTGGCATACAACAAAGAGGTCATCAACGAAACAAATGTGACTGATTCCCACATCTTTGCATTTAGGGTGCAAAGACAACAGGAAAATTGCATTTCAGAGGAGGTTGGGGCAAAAAAATGGGGACTCATGGAGAGGTTTTCATGAAATTGCGCCTGGCATGGGAAGGAAAATATTAATTGCACATACATGGAACAAAAATAGCTCTGGACACCTTTGTCTTGAAAAGCCCTAAATTCCCTCTCAAACTTCTCCTTCCCCCTCCTCCCACGCCTCTCACACCCTTTTTGCGAGAAAGGCCCTAACAAGGACTGGGACACGCCTTTCTCCCCTCTCCTACACAGCTCCGATCAGTTTCCTCCCCATCGTCTCTTCTCCGGCGCCTATCAATTGCTTCTCCATCCCCAGCAACAATTGGTGTCTTTTCTCTTGGCTTGGTACGATCCCATCATCTATTGAAAAAGTAACGTTTGCTCCTCTTAATAAAAATTGCTCCTTGTCATTAAATGATTTTGCTCTTTATTTAACCAAACTAGCACTAGAATGGTGATGATTGGGTTGTCTATTTTTGTCTTATCAAACTTTTTTCCATTGGAATAACATAACGCTTGCTCCTTTTTTGAACCAATGTTGCATCTTGAGTGAATTAACATGGCACCCTTTTGAGGTTTAAACAAATGAGTTGCTAGTGTCTTGTCTTAATCTGACTTATTTGACTTTGAAAATTTTACTATTGCTCCTTTGATGAAACAATATTGCACCTTGAGTGAATTATTTTGGTACCCTTTGAGAATAATATTGCACCCAAATGAGGACGACTGGGTTGCAGTGTGATGTCTAAATCCAACCATTTATTTAGGGAAAAATAATCTAATGGTTAACTCTTGTCAAGGATGAATGAGATCAGAGATCTTGTATAGCCATCAGAGGGATAAGAACTAGAAGCACCAAGCATACTTTTGAAGTAGTTAGCAGCAATAGTCTTGACCTCTTCATAATTGTCATGCCTAACACCTTGAGAATCATGGATAGATAAAATTTTGTTTCTAGCTGTGTGAATTGCAACTTTCTTATGGAAGTAAGCTTGATCCATTTCTCTCTGGATTTTTATTTAAACCTAGATTCTTCTGCCATGTTAAGATCAGTATAAGCAAAAGAAGCTTCCTTTTCAACAGTTATAAGAGAAGAGGGATCAGAGCTAGACTGAATATCAAGCTGTATCTTTTTCAGTGTCTCTATTGACTTCACAACTCTGTCAGAAATACCAATATTCTAAAAGTCGTTAGGCGCTAGTCGGGCGGTCGGTCACCTTTGAGCGATTAATCGGTACATATTAATTAGTAATCGGCGATTAATCGTTAGTCAGACCTAATTGGATAGACCCCGCCAACGATTAATCGGTAATTAACCGCCGATTAATTCTTTGTTTTAGAACACTGAGAAATAATAACTCAACAGGAGGGATTAAGAGCCTTGAACTCAGTTTTAAGAGGTTTCAACTTGGAAACAAACCGATACATAGGACGGCCCCTTACAGCTCCTTGCCAACGTTTGGAAACAATGTCTTCAAACTATGGATGTCTAACCTAGAAATTGAAAATTTTAAAAGGTTTGTGATCACCCACAGCTTTGACCTTAACAAGAACTAGCCCACAGAGAGTGCTTAGAGATTCGAGGAGGGAGGGAAGTCGCTTCAGATTCAGGAAAAGAATAAAGTCAAGACCCATTCACCATGACCCTATCAAGCTTAATGAAAATTAAGCCATTCTCATGCTTGTTCCTGGTATAGAAGCAGCCTTTGTAGGGAAGATAAAATATGTCCAATCTATCTCAACAGTTATTACTCTACGAAGCACGGATACTCTATTTTAAGCTTTGTATTACGTATTGTACGCGTATCGGATACGGATACGCTCGGATACGTTCCGGATACGTATCCGATACATTTTTTTAGAGTATCTTGTTTTCAGATTTAATTTTTGGTACCCCGATACGTTTTGGATACGCTAGGATACGTTATGGATACGTTTTGGATACGCGCGGGGTTAAAAATGTTATTACTTAAAATATAGGGGCCAAAACTGCAATTAGGACTTCATATTTATTCCCCTTGACAAGTCAAAAACAGAAGAACAAGGGCAGAAAAAAGATGACGATCTCTCTCGTTTCTCAACGACTGTAAGTCTCTCTCTCTCGTCTTCTCTCTCGTCTCTCATCTCTCTCGTTGTGTATCAGCGTCTATATATATATATATATCTATATATATATACAGGCATATATATACCTATACAGAAATATATATATCTCTCCTTCCTCTCTCTCTCTCTCTCTCTCTCTTGTCTTTTTTAGCTTGTATGTGAAATGGTGAATTTGGGTAATGGAAAACTTCAATCATTAATGAAATTTTATTCTTATTTATTTTTATATTCAACGTATCCCCAACGTATCGTATCCTAGTTTTTGGAAAAATCACGTATCTGCGTATCCGTATCGTATCCGTATCCATGCTTCTTAGTTATTACTTATTAGAGTCCTCATTGCCCGTATCAATGCTAGGGCCCCCTTCTTTTCTTTTTCATGTTTTACGATATTTTTGTCTCCAAAAAGCAGCCAAGTGTCTTGATCAGGCATAGAAAGAGACACAACACATTGTTCAGATCAAAGTTGCTCTCTTAGATCCCTTTGGTTGGCACCATAAACAACTGTAGCATTGAGACTAACACTGAGGCGCTTGTGAGAAACTTTGATTGTAACAGAATGCTCTGTTGAGCTAATGATATGGACATCAAGAACAGTGCCATTACAGGGGAGAACAATCCTGGTTTCATCACTCTTTGGGTAATTCCCAAATGACTTCATAGTAGTATAGATGTTATTGCAGATGGAGGACATATTAGATTTCTTGACTTGCGTGTCTAGAAGGCCAAGGAGATGAACATGCTTATAAAGCCAAAATTTAGAAACAGCACTCTGTTTGGGCCTTGGAGGGGTGGTCAGGTGGTTTCCTGGCCCTAGCCGGGACAACAGGATTCATATTCTTGTTATTAGCAAGAAACCATCCTAAACCAGCATTCGTTTCACCACCAGTCTTCATGTTAACGGGTTTGGTTATCGATTATAAATTTATAAGTAACAAATAATGTGTCCAATCCCTAGACCGTTGCCACAAGTTTTTTGTCTTGCTTTTGTGCTTGTAACCTTTCTGTCAAATTGTCGGTTTTACTGCTTGGAGCAACAGATTATTTGAATTTTCTTTCCTTAAACTAGTCATCAAGATGGTGCTGTTCATAACTTTGTGATGGTAATATGGTATGATGGATTTGTCCCACCTTTTCTTGCTTATCTTGCACCTCTAAACTAGTATGTGGAAAATTGGAACTCATTGACGGATTGTATGAATATGTGGGTTGTAAGCTTGTAACCACATAGCATGTGCCTCCTTTCATATGAATAAACGTGGATCAACATAATGTGATGATTCTCTGTACTGTCGATTTACATACTACCACGAGAAGTTATGGGCATACAGATTACCCTTTCCAGACACTAGGTATTTATAACCCGTGAATGTAATGTGTTGTAGCTACCATTGATCAAATGTACTACGTATCATTGAACCAACACTAACTTATCCGTTTAATGTGAAAGTGAGGAGAATTTGAGAGCTGCCCTGGGTAAAATGGGAGTAGGCAATCGTCCCATGGAGGATGTGATGGATAAAGTACGGAACAGACATTATCAGGTCAGAATATTGCATTTGGAGTTGTCCCGCTGCTGTTCCTGGTGCTTCAGTTTTTATTTCGTTTTCTATGGGATATTATGTTTGTGAGCAATATGTGCAGTTGGCTTGCACCTTGACATTTGAAGCTGTTCATGGCTCATCTTGTGATGCTGGCATTAATCATCCAAATCAATACTTCATTGACAGCCAAAAGATCCTGCAAAAGGTAAATTCCATTTATAATATTCCAGGATCCCTGGAGCAACTTCCTCATGGGGATTATGGAAAGATTGGTTAAATGTTAACCATGAGTAGTTCTAGCATCTATTTTGATATGGATCTCACCTTGTGCAGAATAATCCCACATTGTAATGGGCATAGAGTTATGGACTTCGGACTGGCAATGCTATTTCCTCCAAAGGTGAGTCCCTTTTTTTGTCCCTAACCTCTCTCATTACACCCATGCGCATAATCCCTCGCCTTCTGTCTCTCTCTGTCACGTCTTTATTGTTATTTCTTTGGTAAACCTAGGACCTCTGGCGTATTTTCAGTTAACCTTAAGCAGCTACAATAAGAGTAGTGATTATTTTGGGATGGACTGAACCCAACTTCTGTATTGGCACACCATTTAAAGTAAAAGTTGCTTTTCTGCCCAGTAAAAGCTATAAAAACGGTGAAAACGATGGATCATTTATCACGGGTAATCGCTATGAAGGATCATCAAACTAATGACCTATGCGCTTATGGAGGATGAGAACCAACAACGAAGCTTTTTTTTTTTTTAAACAAATGACCTATGCACTCATGGATCATTCATTGTTGTTTCTCATCCTCCTTGGGTATAACAGGGGCATCTGTTGAGGAAAAAAGTTTACTGGTTTATGGACCATAACGTTCAAAAAAACGAGTCGCTAATTCTAAGGATCATAGGATGTAACCAGCTCCATATCCATAGAGGGCCAGTGCGATTGGGTACTTGGACCTTATGTTGTCTGTATTTATGAAAATAAACTCGAATTCAACTCCGGTCGAAAAAAGAATCATCTCTCTCAAAAACTGTTTTTAATAGATTATTATGGATTCCACTTCCTTACCTCGCTCAAGTGCGATTGGGTACTTGGACCTTATGTTGTCTGTATTTATGAAAGCAAACCCCAATTCAACTCAGGTCGGAAAAAGAATCATTTCTCTCAAAAACTGTTTTGAATAGATTATTATGGATTTCACTTCCTTACCTCGCTCAAGTGCGATTGGGTACTTGGACCTTATGTTGTCTGTATTTATGAAAACAAACCCCAATTCAACTCCGGTCGAAAAAAGAATCATTTCTCTCAAAAATTGTTTTTGAATAGATTATTATGGATTCCACTTCCTTACCTCGCTCACAACTCATTCTTCTCGTAGTGCATCAGATGACAAAAAGAATCTAATAGTCAATGCAGCGAACTAGAGGAAGATTATCTTTTAATCTCATAATTTACTTTTGGTATCTACTAATTCAGTGTCGTTTTCCTTTATGCACATTTTTATTTTTAGGTAAATCATTTATGCAGATGGTTACACTCTATTTTGGATGACTATATATGCAGGTAGAGGAGCAGTAAGGCAAGGGAAAAGAGTGTTTTCTGAAACGACTTCGAGAGTTCTAGTTATATTTGCTGTGGCAATGTTAGATCCAACATGTGTACAAGCTGGTAGGTTGTAAGGTGTTACAAGAAACTGAAATTAACTTTTTCATAAAACTAGGACGTGAGTTCGAAGTTTTGATTTGTGTCGCTTCGGAAGTGTATCCTGGTAAAAATCACCAATGCTATGATGCTGGAAACCTGGAATGCCAATGTGGCATCGGTGTATTTATATGGAGTAGTTCATTACTATTCTCTTAGAATAGTAGTTATATGCCTTTCTAACATATTAGAACATTCCAATGTGCAATGCTTGTTTTGGCACATGCAATGCTAGGCTCTAGTCGGGCGGTGAGGCACTGCCTAGCGCCTAAGCCAGTAAATTGGGGATTAATTAGTGCCTAGAGTTTAGTCAGACTTTTTTTCAAACTGGTGAAAGCACGCGTTGCACGTGGAAGTTGCACCACTACTTGTAACATAGATAACAATCTTTTGTAAGAATAGTACTCCTTTTACTCATCGTAGATTGTTATCGGAAGGCTACATGCTTGGGTTGGAGGATGATAAACAATAGAATTTAGTACATGTGATACAACCTTCTTTCTTGTAACCATTTATAAAATGTGGGGAGAAGGAAAAAAAGAATAGTCTTAACGGAAGAATGACTCTAGTGCAACCTTTCATCTTATTCTATTGGTTGATACTCGTGATCTTCTCTAAAAAAGAAACACAAGGAAAGAATAGCAGGTGAACAAACACAGGGAAAAAGAGCTGGAGGAACTGCGAAAAATTGAATGCATAATTACAAAGGGAACGATCCCAATCGACACAACCTTCAATTGCTTTCATCTCAGCACATACTTTGTTAAGCAAGCAAAAACATGGTTAGTCAATAAAGAGAATTTGAAGCTCATTTTAGATTTAGTCTGTCAAGTTCACAGGAATAACAAAACAAATAATGCCAAGGACAATAATATGCCACGATCTAGTTCTCTCCTTTCCTGTCGCTTAAAATTAACCAATCACGACTGTCTGCATTCAATTTGCTTTGATTACCTCCATTACTAACCCATAAGTCAAATCCTTCTATAAACCGACAATCTATACATGCATATCAGTAATTGGTTGAGATCACTTAAATACGTCCAAATCTGGAAGCATCTACCACAAAATCTATGACAAAAATAATTCCAAATTGGGCAATTGGCTATAGGGCCAATATGCTTTTAGAAATACTAAAAGCCAAGAAACATGATTAGAAAAAAGTTTCAGCTTGTTAGCAATGTTTTGGTAAATGGATATAATGAGGTAACCTAAAGAACTTATTCAAGACTTCGAAGAAAACAATTTTGTTTGCATTTCCAGATCCTTCTTTTATACAGAATATAAAAGAGAAGGATAATATATGAAGATTAAGAAGGCATAAGGGTTGATCTATAGATGGGCTTTATGTAGGAGAAACGAAAGGTACTCGCTCCGTCCCTTTTTAAGTGTCCTGCTTCGTAATTCCAACTTATTAAAAAAACATCTATCATTATACATTTCACATCAATTTTTTCCTCCACTTTTCTTACTTACCATCATCATTACACTTTTACTCACTAACTTTTCAAAACGGAATCTACTTTTAGGGGCAAAATAGACAATACACCAACTTTTACCCACTAACTTTACAAAATGGACACTTATTAAGGGACAGCCCAAAATGGAATACTGGACTCTAAAAAAGCGACGGAGGGAGTGATTGAATATGATACATGCATAAGATGTGCAGTGAATCAATCAACCTTCCCCTTGGCTTCTAAGGGGAAGGTCTAGGGTTCGAGTCTATAGTCAAACGTTGAACTTCCTTTTAAATTAACTTACTAATTTTCCGATGACCCTTCATTGATGTATACAATATTAGCAAAAAAAAAAAAAAAACATTTCAAGTAGTATCAAATAACTAGTCAATTAGAGCATCTTCAGCTCTTACCCAAATTTTTACTCACGTCAAATTTGAGTAAAATTTTTTTGATAAAAACTTGATTTGGTACCAAGCCCTCTCTTCATAAACCCATCTTGTATGCAAATTCAATCCAATCATCACTATTAAAGCCTATCACGGCCCATCTGCCACCAAAATACCTGTTGCTTAAAGCCTATCATGGCCCATCTGCCACCAAAATACCAGTCGCCTCCATCACCATGATTGCCACTGTAAACTCCGAGCACCTCAAGTCTCTCTCTCTGTCTCTCTACACCGACGACGTCGACCCACCCCCACTGCTGCTGCCACTGGATATACCTTGTTTACCTTCCCTCTACCTCTTCTGTAACACAAAACCACCACGCCCCCACCCCCCCCCCCCCTCCCCCCTCTGTCTCTCTCTCTCTCTCTCTCCGTAAACCCTAGATCAAGCGACAACCACCCTTGACCACCACTGCTTAACAGCAAAATATAGCCTTTGAAATTCGCTAAAGGATTTGGTTCTCAACTAATTTGGTGAAAAAATTGAGTGAAACTCAACTTTTGGTATGAGTTGGGGTAAGGATATGGAGCTCCAACTAGGTGTTTTTTTACTTAGATTTGAATATGCGTTTGAATTGAAGTAAGTAGTGAGATGATCTTTACAAAGTTCAATATTCAAAGTTCAAAACCAAATAAAACAAAGTAGCAAGTACAAAATTACTAGTGAATTACTCCACTTCTCCATATGCTCCAAAGTCCTTGTAGTATATTACCACAACAACTAACCCCCTTCATTTGAAAATCAAGCCCCAATTAATTCGCCTAGCTGCCTAATTTTCTGATTAATTCTGCCTAGTCGCTTAATTATCCGTCTAATCCCGCCTAGCCGCCAAATCTTGCGCATCTAGTCGCCAACCAATTGTCATATAGAAATACTCTTGTCAACAAATGGTCGATTAGACTGCTATAGGCAACCTTTATAACTTAAGACCCATACAGGTAACCTTTTATCACTGTCATATTCATTGTTCGTTCTGGGTTTACGGGTCCACTCTACCACTCCCATGCCATGTGTATCTTCAATGATCACCAGCTTTACATTTCCTGCTATTGAAAGAAAGTCGGTACTAGCAAACAGGGCTTCAAAAAAAAAGTACCCAATAATGCGTAGAGATGGTGCAAGATGGGGGTGTGACCCCAATCCCAACTGTCACATGTGATTCCAACCATTCATTAATTATAAAATCAATGCAATTCAAATATATATTTTAAAATTAATTAACGGCTTGAATCCTGCGTGGAGCACCTGGAAATTAGACGAAAAATCTAAGTAAACTGACTAGGGGAGACTAACTGTGCCTATCGATAGCATGTGGGCCCCACTCCGGGCCCCGCACAGTTGATCCAAGCTGTTCAATAATTTTTTTAAAAACCCGAGTGAGTTTGTGAAAAATCAGCTCAATTCGATATGTGTAGATGCTCGATCCAATCTTCCATTTTTTCACGGATTTGAAATCTGAATGAAAAAAAATAAAACATTGGATTGAGCACTTACACATATCGGATTGAGATGATTTTTTTTCTAGGCTCACTCTGTTTTTTTTTTAAATAATTAAACAGCTCTGAAAATCCGTGCGAGGTCCAGGGTGTGGGCCACTGCCATCAGTACGCACGGTCGGTTTCCTTAACAGAATCGGGAATTAACACCACGTACCCATCTGTGCACCACTTCTACACAGATTGTCTTTCCGCATATGTAATAGAGAGCATACTTCTCCTGTTGATCGAGACTGCTACTAGAACTACCGGCCGACACAATTGTTAATTGATCTCTTGTTAGTTAATTATTATTATTCCGGTGGAAAGGAGTTAATTTGGGTCGGGGAGGGTAGCTTAAATGATTGGAAACTCAACACTGCAAATTACTGTACTTTTCAACCACCCAAAAACGCATATCAGTTTTCTATCTACAGTACAGTCTGAAATGATTACTTTGAGAGAGAGGGAGATGTATGTTTCTTTCGGTTGCCTATGCTTTTTGACTGCACTAGCAAGTTTGGAAATTGGGATCAAGCTCCCTCATACATGCATCATTCATTTAAGCTCTCACATATGGTGTCTACTTTGAGTTTCATAATAATAATCCAAATCGTTCATCTTAAATGTTTAGAAGAGATCGCCACCTATGTGAATAAAAATTGAAATTGATTGGTTAACGAGAAGTAATTGGACATAGCGTGTTTGTTTGATCAATGAAATTGATGGTTAAGTTAGAAATTTTATCTCCAGCTCTTTTTTCTTAGCAACTCCTCGTCAAATGTTACTCAGGTCTAACCAATACACCCAAGTCTATTTTATCGTATCAAATTGACTTTTAACGGTTTCTTCTAGACCTTAAGATGAACGATTTAACTCATATTCCTGATTGTGGGGTGGTGTTCACTTTATTCAACACCACCTCACTCTTTTCTGGGTTAGGGGTCCTGTTGCTCCTTGATGCGGCATGGAATCTGTTCAATCCGTCTGCGTGAGCTGCAGGACCTCGCGTGCGTGGGTTTTTGGGTGTCTTTTTTGAGTTGACGGAGGTCTTTCTTCACGAAACATTTGATTTTGTCTCTGAATTCAAGATGCTCTTCTAGGAGATAGATGTAGGTGGTGCAGCTCCAGAGCTGATGTTTCGCCATTGCCTGCCAGGTTTAGCTCGACGGGGCATTTGGAGAGCCCATGATCCAAGGCCCTATTGGGCCGACTACCATCATGTTGTGGAAGTTTGAACCAATTTCCACCATTTTCAATGGAGTAGGAGAAGAGATATGTGAGGGGGAGGTGAAAAAGGAAGAAGAAGAATAGTCAATGTTCACACTGGGTTCATCAATTATGAGGTGGTGTTCACTCTACTCAACTAAACCTCACTCTCTTGATCTAGATTACTTTACTTTGGTAGTTGAAACTAGTTAGCTCTCTTCTCTCTACTTGTCACTACACAGGAAACACATGGTTAGTGCCATTCGGCTGAAGGTGGCCAGTGGGCACTCCAATGACTAAGTCAGATCTCACTCAAAAAGAGGAAAGTAGAACTTAGTAGGAGAAGAGAGCATACCAATTAAGATTTATCACTGTAGTATTTATAGAGGAATACCTGCCTTGAGGGCCAAGTTGGAAGAGAGCACGTTCCCCTCGTGTCGGGTGACATCACCAACACCCTGACCTGAACGCAGAGCCAGGTTGGAGTTCAGCCTTGAGCTTGTCGGACGAGGCTCGGTCGGACAACGTTGACGTACCTGGTTGGCCCCGTATGCCCATATCGATGACCCTCGAAAGTCTTATCTTCTCTCGGTCAGGGACCGCTCCATGTGGCTTCGCATAGCGACAGTGCTCGTATCATAATGAGCTCGGCCACTACACAACGGCATGCGCCCCGTATAAGGCACTGTTGGAGCGTTTGGTGGCCCAAGGACATCTCGACTAGTACATCGATCGAACCAAAACACCCACCCATCAACCTGCCGGAAATCCTAACCCTACCGAGCAGCGGCCGGTGATACACGTTATCCACAGCCCTGTGACGAAGGAATCTGAAACAAGCCTTCGTTCCGACCTCGACCGCGCCTTAACTTCCAAGCAGGTACTTGTGGTAGGACCTAGATCCAAACGTCCACATCCAGAAGACTTGTCCAAGTAGACGATAACTTTCATTGAGCGCGATCTTGAGCTTGTGCAAACTCCACACTTCGATGCTCTCGTTGTAACTGTCCAAATTGGAGTCCATGACGTCAAGCGCGTCCTCATCGATCAGGGAAGCTCAGCTGAGGTCATGTACTATGACTTGTTCAAAAAGCTTGATCTACCAGAGTCAGCCTTACAACCCGCCAAAGTACCTCTCATCGGATTCAACGGAGCACTAGTTTGGCCACCTAGTCGAATCTTCCTGCCAGCCATTGTCGGCTCGAAAACGTTGAGTGTTGAGTTCATCGTCGTCAACGTGCCAAGCCCATATAATGCAATTCTCGACCGAACTTGGCTTCATAACATGCAAGCAATCGCTTCAACCTACCACCAGGTCGTCCACTTCATCGGCACCAACGGGAGACACGAAGATCTGCGGGGTGACCAAGTAGCCTCCAAGAAATGCTACGTCTCAGCCGTCCACAACTCCACCAAGGCCAAACAAATGCAATGGGTTGAAGTCCCAGACATTGCTGTGATTGAAGACGTCGGCCAGAAAGTTGAGGACAAGGCAGAAGAAGACCTCATTACAATGCCCATCAATGAGTATGGCTCACGTTTCTTCTTACTTGGATCTTCCCTCAGCGACACCAAGCGTGAAGAATTGTTCCAATTCCTTAAGAGAAATATTTAAGTTTTTGCATGGACCCCCAACGAGATGCCATGGGTCGATCCCACCTTTATCAGCCACTTTTTTAACACCAAAAAAGACACGAAGCCAGTTATCCAAAAAGCACGACGATCGGCCACCGAGCACGCCGACACAGTGGTTTAAGAAGTAAAACACTTACTAGAAGCCAACGCCATCCAAGAAGTGCAATACCCAACCTGGCTGTCTAACACAGTGGTCGTTAAGAAGAAGAACGGTAAATGGTGAGTTTGCATTGACTATACCAACCTTAATGACGCTTGTCCAAAGGATTGGTTTCCACTTCCCAAAATCGATCAACTAGACGACTTAACGGCGGGACACGCTCGGCTAAACTTCCTCGACGCCTACTGTGGCTACCATCAGATAGCCATGGACCCAGAGGACATCGAAAAAAACAGCCCTCATAACTCCTTTTGGCAATTTTTTGTTATCGCGTATGCCTTTCGGCCTCAAAAACTTAGGCGCTACATTCAATCGAGCCATATTCAAGATGCTGCACGCCCAGATTGGCCACACCTTGGAAGCCTACATTTACGACCTCGTCATCAAGAGTCAGAAGGCATTCAACCATCTCCAAGAGTTAACTGAAACATTCGACATTCTCAAATTCCACAAGCTCCGCCTACACCCCGAAAAATGGGCGTTCGGCGTCGGAGCTGGAAAATTTCTTGGGCATTTGGTTACAAGGCGCAGTATCGAGGCTGACCCTAACCAAATCAAGGCCGTTGCAAACTTGCGGCCACCTAGAACAATCAAGGAAGTACAAAAGCTCACTGGAATGACAGTTGCTCTTAACCTGTTCATCAGCAAATCTTCCAACAAGTGCCACGCATTCTTCCATGCTTTGAAGGGAAAAAGTCGGCGCAGTTTTGAATGGACTCCTGATTGCGACTCCGCTTTAGCCAAACTCAAGGAATACCTAAGCTCAGCACCACTTTTGGGAAAACCAAAGGATTTTGAAACCCTATATGTGTATCTTGCCGTCTCCGCTCACGCGGTCAGTTTAGCACTTGTTCGGCGAGAAGGGGCATATGACATGCCGATCTACTTCACAAGCAAAACACTCCTTCCGGCATAAACACACTATCTCCCTTTGGAGAAACTGGCTCTAGCCCTCGTCTCGGTGGTAAGGAAACTACTACCGTACTTCCAATCCCACACGATCACTGTATTAACAGAGCACCCTCTCAAAGCCTCTTTCGGAAGGCGGATCTTTCTAATCGCATATCTAAGTGGGCTGTTAAACTGGCAAATTTTGACATTCGCTTTGAGCCACGAACGGCAATCAAGGGCCAGGTCTTGGTCGACTTCATAGCGGAACTAACACAAGAAGATGCAGCAGCACTTAACGCTCCAACACGACCATCTGTGGCCGAACCAAACTCGACGCCAAAGTCTTGGCACCTTTTTCAAGGAAAGACTTTGGGCCTAAATGTCGACGGGGCTTCCAACAGCAATGGAGTTGGAGCAGGAGTAGTCTTAGTCTCCCCTTGTGGGATACTTCATTAAAGCTTTCTCAACATCAACTTCCCTGCCACCAACAATGAAGCCCTCCTCGCTGGTTTACGCTTCGCCATTGCAATGAAAGTTGCCGATCTCACTGTTTATTGTGACTCCAACTCATAGTTAATCAAGTACTCGGTGACTGTGAGGCTCGGGACCCTCGAATGTTGAAATACCAAGCCACAGTAGCTGAGCTCGTCTCGTACTTCAACAATTTCAAAATTGAGCTGATCAACCGCAAGCACAATGCGCATACAGACGCACTCGCTGGCCTTGCCTCAGTATCCAAAGTCTCTGAATTCAGGACCATCAACTTTGGCAGCATTGACCACCCAAGCTTTAACATAACACCAGAAGTACTCAACGTTGAACTCAGTCCAAGCTGGATGGACGAGATTGTTGCGTTCTTCAAGCATGATACTTTACCCACAGATAAGAAAAACGCTTTTCGCATCAGGAACAAAGTCGCTTACTATTGGCTCTCTGAAAGTGGCCAACTCTACAGGATTTCTATCTCCGGCCCTTATCTTCTAGTTGTTCACCCAACCCAAGTACCTGAGATTCTCACCGAGCTTCACTCAGGTAGTTCTGGCTGCCACTCTAGCTGCCGTTCTCTCTGCCGACGAGCAATAAGTTAGGGATACTTTTGGAAGAACATGAAGAAAGACTACGAAGAAATTGTCCGCAAATGCCAACTGTGCTAACTTTTTTCTCCAATTCCGAAGCAACCAGCCAGGAATCTTTCCCCCATCACCAGTCCCTGGCTCTTTGCACAATGGGGGCTCGACATCGTGGGCAAGCTGCCAACAGCCCCCGGAGTCTTCCAGTTTCTGATCACGGCAACAGACTATTTCTCAAAGTGGGTGGAGGCTGAACCCCTCGTGATAACCACAGAAGCTGATGTTCGGAGGTTCGTATGGCGCAACATTGTTACAAGGTTCGGCGTTCCTTATGCCATCGCCTCAGACAACGGAACTCAAGTTGTCGGCAAGGACCTCACCAACCTCTGTGCCGAGTTTGGGATACATTTTTTCAACTCTACACTAGCTTACCCCCAAGGAAATGGCCAAGCCGAGGCCAAAAACAAGACCATTGCGCCAGTATCAAGTGTCGGCTGAACTCTAAAAGAGGAAAATGGGCTGAAGAATTGCCACGCGTTCTATGGACCTACTGTTCTATACCAAGGCGTTCCACTTACCAGACACCATTCTCAATGGCGTTTGGCATGGAGGCTGTAATCCCATTGGAATCAAAGTTTCCAACTCTCAAAACGGAACATTTGACCCCAAAACCAACGACGAAGCTGTGGAACAAGAGCTGATTTTGGCAGAAGAAAAGCATGATGATGCACGCCTAAAACTCGCCGAGTACCTGCAGTAGGTTGCCAAGGGATACAACAGAAGTGTGCAAACCAAAACCTTCAAACCAGACGATTTAGTTTGGAGAAAAGTTATGCAAGCCAGCAAGAAAATGAAATTCAAGCGCAACTGGGAGGGACCCTTTCGTGTTGCCAAGATTGCTGGTGAAGGTGCTTACGTATTGGAGGACATGAATGGGAAGGTTCTTACCAACCCGTGGAACGTATAGAATCTGAAGAAGGCATACATGTGATCAATCATTTCAAGATTCACTATGTGCTCGGCCATATACTGTCATTAGCTAATCTTTTTATTTAGCGACTTCACTTTTTGTGAAAATCTCAGCTTCGGCCACATTATCTATCAAGAATGGCTTTGGCCCTTAGTTTTCATATCTTCTCTTGTACTTCAAAGTTTCTGAAATACCAGATGAAGTAATGTTTGGCAATTGATGTCTTCTACACTTATTAGCTTGTTTTCAATTATGCTTCCAATGCCATTATTCCACCTTGGCAAACTCTGCCAACTATATACGTTGACCTCGATTACACCCACAAACGGCTTTCACGCCCTTGCTTTGGCCACTATTACTGCCCAAAGAAGCAACCACCGGACGTCAGGTCCACCAAGCCTAAAGACACACATTACGGCTGGAATTTAGGCTCCGGTTCGGCTTGGCAAGACACTAAGGTCGGCCACAGCCCGGTTACATTCATGCTTTGGTGAGCAAACCACCCACAAACATTCAACATCCTAAGCCTTTAATACCTTAGCCATAGGCTGGCATTTTAGCCGAGCCCCAACCACAGGTAAGGGTGTGATCGAGGACAATGCCAAGCTCGGCACCTACCAAACTTTTGGTGGCTACCTAAGTATTAACCACTAATCTTGCACAATGGCCGAGGACAATGCCAAGCTCGGCACCGTAACAACCCTGCCTTCGGTTAGAGCGAGGGATAGAGCAAACTCTTGAACAACAGCTTGGCCAGCCGAGCCTGTTGACTTTTGAAACTCCTTCGAGCCACCAGCAGTTGATGACTCGGTCCTGTCCTTCTCGCTCGGAAGTGGAGTCAACGGCTTGGTTGGGAAAAAGTTGTGAGTGACTTTTTGCCTATTTTCAGCAGGTTCGGTCACATCAGTCTCTTTCTGCGGAACAACGGCGCCATCCCTAATGTTCACGCGGACCACGTTCCTTCTTCCTATCTCTCCGGTGGGCTCGGGTACGAGGGTTTGGAGAGGGATGTCTATACCAGGAATCTCAAATTGCTGGCTCTCTTAGAACCAGAATTTGCCTGTCTTCCTGAAGGTGGGGAACTTTACCCTCAGTTCCTTCCCCTTTTTGCTCTGTCTTGGTTGGTGACTTTTCCCTTGTTGCCCTCCGCCCTTCTGGTGGCCACCAGCTTAATTGCTTGGCCCCGCTTCCTTCTCACTCCTTTTGAGCTTTCCCTTGTAGGATGGTTCGTAACCAAGTAGCGTCGACGTGCCTCTGCAAGCTTGTGACCGAAGGATGTCTACGTGTTTCTTAATGGACAACGTTTGCTGAATCTTGGTTATGGCTTGGTGATCTGCAAAGATTAATGGCGGTCAAAAACTTTAAAAACTTAAAGTACAAAACCATGCTCGGCGATTACTAAGAGATCATGCTGTAGGGGGATAAAAACAATTGATGTTTTGAACAACACCAATATGCAACAGCCTCACGTGCCTCTTTACCGAAACCCTAGTTCGTCGTCGGAACCCTAATCTGCAAAACAGACAAAAGGTGAGCGTTAGTATCACGTACTAGCGAATAAACCCGAATTATCAGTAGGAAAACCATGCGAGTGCAATGTATCGCGTACCTTTTAACTATAGGTTTGCTTTGTATTTATAGACATACGTATACTTGCTGCCCAAGCATCCTTGTTGCCCTAGGATTCCTATCTCGTATAGGAAACCCAGGATATCTTGGATTCTCGTTCCCTTATCTGCTCATTATCTTAGTCCTTTTAGGACTCCTTCTTATAACTGGCTGAACATCCCATTCACGTTGGGTGTCTTTTCAAGATCCTATATACTCGGGATCTTTAGTTTTTAACGGGATAGGACCATTCCGGAACCTTCTAGAGCGTTCCTGCCGCCTCAGCTTTTAGGGCTGCTTCCTCAAAATAGTTCTTCTCCCTGTTTGGCCATCTCATTGTCGAACAGAGCACCTGGACCAATGACTTCACACACAACTAATCCTCATCATTATATTTAGCCAAATGACTTCACATGTCTTTTGTCCTTATATGCCGAACAGACTGTCTAGACCAATGACTTCTCACGTCATTGGTCCATATCGCTGCTCCCCGCCCTATCCGGCGGTATGTCCTATCGTATTTACCATGTACTCCTTTATACCACTTGTTCGGCTGCTAACTGTACCTGTTCGGGAATACTTCCCTACAATTGCTCCCCAGCTTTGTCCTTTGCCACTGTTCGGGGGCAACTGGTAAAGCTTTTAATGTGTTTTGGCGGTTTGGTCATTACTCTTCTCAAGGTAATATCCCCGCATGGCGTACTTCGTACGCCTTGCATTAAATACGAACTGACGTTTTGTTAAACGGCGTCAGAACGACATTTACTCAATCCCCAACTTTTGTTACTTTTTGGGTAACGGCGTGGGTGGAGACGTTTCGTCCCCTTCCTTGCCATTTAAACTCCTAAAAGGGATCTTTTTGGGTTTTCGCCCAAAACTTGAATCCACTCCCACTCCCCTTTAATCTTTTCAGGGACGTTTTTAGGGTTTCGACCCGTTACGAAATCTAGGCGAAGAACCTCCCATTCCTCCTCCATCGCCGCCATCTGCAATTTAATCGTGTCCCAGGGAACTGCTTTCTCGATCTCGTAAGCATTTCACTTGTCATTCTAAATCCATTTCATTTTCTGGGATTTCGATCTCAGTTTCCCTCTTTCAGAGTTTCGTCCAATCCTCATTCTTGGATTTCTCTATTTTTAAGTTTCTCACAGTCATCCATGGCAGATGAAAATGAAAATGCTCCTAAACCCGATAAATTTAGGAAACTTTGCGAAACCCTGCAGCCATGGCAGCTTTTAGGACAGAATATAGCGTCCCTGAGAACATAGGGCTCGAACTTGCCCCTTTAGGAGCGGATAGGGATGCTGGAACATGGGAAAGGATGTGTATCCCTATTGTAGCCATCATGGAAGGTGGAGTTCGTTTCCCCCTTGATCCATTGCTCCGTCGTGTGCTAAACTGGTACTGTCTTACGCCCATGCAAGTTTCAACAAACTTTTTCAGGTTAGTGATGGGGTTGTAGCCCTAAATAGGATCCTAAGAACCCAACTAGGAATCTGGGACATTCAATGGTGGTATAGCATTGTGCTAAACCTTGAATACAACACGTACTATTTCAAAGTTAGGAAAGCAGAAAAGCGTTTCGTGCTTAACATGCCAGACTCTGCTCGTGATCATGAGATGGACTTCCTGTACGTTACCGGAGCCTTCGAGCCAATGGGGGAGGACGGTCAAATGGTGGGTTTCCACTGTCCCCACACATGGGGCTACCCACGTATGCTCCTGATTTGCTTCGTATTTTCTCGTTTATCGCTTTCCCTAGCTTCTTCATGCTTCTAACTCATGTTTGTATGATTATTCTGCAGCAACAACGCCAACAATCGTCAAAGACGGGAACCCAGCTACGTCCGAACAGAAGAAATTAACAGGATTCTCAACTATAAAGGAGAACCTGAAACATCAACAGCTGGTCGGGGCCGTGATGCAAATGTCTTACTAGGCTACAATCCTGCTTACAAAGGGTTCATTGACAGAAGACTAGCCAATTCGAGTACTAGAAGAGCCTCAACTTCGATTGCTCCCCAGCCAAGGAGCTCAAGATCTGACGCCGGAGTCACAATCGCCGGACAGCCAGGTGAAATTCCAATTCCTGAAGGCATTCCCCTGCCGCGTGTGGTGCTTAGAAGGTCTATACGAAGACAGACCATTCCTCAACTACAACCCAAACAGCCAGCTCCCTATTGTGATACTAGCCAATTGTCTTCGTACGACTACTCTTTATCTCCTCCAAACTCAGGTACCATGACTCGACAACCACTAAACCTCAATTCCCTACTCACCGTTTCTTCGCGGGGACGTGGTGCCTCTGGTAGGGTGGCATCAACTGGTCATGCCCCCCCGCCACCTCGTCGCATTAAGGGGTCTTCCACTCGATCCTCTTCCTCCCCTCAGGAACAAGACAGTTCCCTTGAAGTTACTGACGCTCATCGGGACAAACGTCCCAGGAATGAAGATGCTAGGATCCTTGATGCCCAAGCTTCCATTTCAACTTTGGAAACTCCCTCACCAAACCTCTATGTAACTCACGAGGCCTGGGCCCCTCAACTCATAAGGGGTGATTTTCCAGTAAACGTTTGGGACAGTGCGAGCTCTTCTGAGACTGCACTGGCCCTTACGCAAGGCTTGTTGCTACCCGTCAATATGCAGAAAGAGTCCTCATCTCCTCATGACCGGCTTGTTTCCACTGGACTCGTCAGAGGGATCAAGGTAACAAAAAGTTCTTTCATAACTCTAGCTTCACCTTTCTCGTAATGGCTAATATTCTCAAATTGAATTTATGTTTGGTATTCATAGTTCATCCAAAAAATGGTCACGCTGGGACAAAAGTTTCAAGAAGTAGAGATGGAAAGAATCAGACTGGTAAACGACAATACCCGACTGCTCCGAACAGTCTCAAGGTTGGAGAGAGAGAGAGAGATAAGGCTAAAGCGGATTTCGCTGAAGCGAAGGGCAAACTTGAGACTGCTGAGGACAGCCTCAGTCAGGCTTTGTCTGAGATTGATAACGCGAAGAAGACTGCACATGAAGAAGGATATCAAAAGGGTTTCGATGCTGCCACAGCCAGCTATGTCGAGCAGATGCCGGCTATTCAGGATCAAATCTGGGTTGCCAGTTGGGAAGCTTGCTTGACGAAGACCGGCATTGCTGAAGATTCAGTCCTCTGGGTGGAAAATGACTTACCAAGCCGCAAAGCTGCAGCCTCTCAGGAGCATGATGAGTCTCCCACTAATGATGTTGACCAGCAGATAGACGAATTTGCAGATGCTGATGAAGAGATACAGATGGAATCTCAGGATGCTGCAATCAAACATGCATCAGTTCGGGAGGTGACCAATTAGACCATCGTCCCAGAGGAGAATGCTGCTGCCGGTGATGGTGTTGTTAACACAGAGGCTGCAACCGACACTCTCCCAGAGATCCAGAACCTGGATTGAATTGGCCGGTAAGTTTCTAGTTTAGTTTTTCTTTTTGAATTCAGACAATTTAGCTGGTCCTGCGTGACCATAGTATTCCAACCCTGCGTGGTACCATCATTTTCGTATTTTTGATAACACAATATTCAGCCCCGTGTGGCACAACATTTGGTTTGTTCGGCGATGAACCTTTCCGTGATTGCCTTAGTGTTTGCTGGTATTTCGTACCATTGTATATGAACATCCCGTGTGTTTATCAAAAGGTTCAGGGAGCGTTGCATGTGTTCATATGCAATTTTAAGCTTATTCGTAAAGCTTATTCGTACTTGAGTTCTGCATGTTCTCGTATGAATCCCCGAGTTTGTTCATACTCCAAATGATATCCGTCATGTGTACACCCAAGTATTTCATACTTGGTATTACTTATTTAAGCAAGTGTTTCACATCTGCTTGTTGCACAAGTTTCTTCATCCTAAAAACAGTAGGTTAGGTTTCTCATACTTAGCCTGAATGTCTCCTACTTAAGTCTCTCCTACTTAAGTATCTCATACTTGTTTAAGCTTCTCATACTTAAAACAAAAGATAATTATTCTCATGCTTATTTAGATAATTCGCTCTATCTAGCATAATGTTCGTATGCACAAATTTATTCATACTCAAATATTATTAAGTCTCACGTACTTAACAAACTTTAAGTTTCTCATACTTTAGAAAAAATCATAAGCATACAACCCAAGTATTTCGTACTTGATGCTTTTTATAAGTAGTCTAGCGTTTATTCGTGCTCTGTAATCAAGCTGTTCACTTTATATCTTGTTTTACAAGTAACAGGTTTTCAAACATGCAAGGTTAAGTGTTCGGTAGTGGCACTCGTGTCTATCCCCTGTTTCGTAATACGAATAGAGAAAATTAAGTCTATAATTCGTATTTAGAAAAAATAAAAACTCCAAGAATGATTTTGTTCATAAGCATTAAAACTCAATGGGGCGTTACTCATACCCCTTGTAACTAATAAATAAAAGAAAACAAAGGAGCTTTACTCATAGCTCCCACACAATCACGTAGTATACCCTAAAACAAAACAAAACTCTTTTAAACGAAGAATTTTCTCAAATTATGAACGTTCCAAGGCCTTGGCACCAGGTTCCCGTCCAGATCAGCCAATCGATAAGCCCCAGTGCCCGCAATCTCAGTGACTTGATATGGGCCTTCCCAATTGGCACCCAATTTACCCTCGCTGGGCACCTTAGTGCTGCCGAGCACCTTTCGAAGCACAAGGTCTCCAACACCAAACTCTCGTGGGTGAACATTCTTGTTGTAACTTTTCATTAGTTGCTGTTGATATGAGGCCAAATGCACCAAAACCCACTCTCTACGTTCCTCAGCAAGAACCAATTCAATCTCCAGGGCTCTGTCATTGCCTCCACTTTCAACCAAAGCGGTCCTATTGGTCGGCAAACTCACTTCTAATGGAATAACTACCTCTGTTCCATATGCTAACAAATAGGGGGTCCCTCCCGTAGACCTCCTAGGCGTTGTTCGGTGTGCCCATAAAACTAGTGGCAATTCGTCAAGCCATTTCCCCTTTGCGTTGTCCAACCTTTTTTTGATTCAGTCAATGATGGTTTTGTTGGACTCTTCTGCTTGCCCATTACTTTGAGGGTAGGCTAGAGTTGAATAATAATTTCGAATCCCAACTGGGCACAAAAAGCCTTGAACTTTTTCTGAAACTGGGACCCATTATCAGTAATTAACGAATAAGGGACGCCAAATCGAGTAATAATACTTTTCCACACGAACCTTTCTATCATAGGTTCAGTGATTTTAGCCAATGGCTCTGCCTCAATCCACTTAGTGAAATAATCCGTTGCAACCAACAAAAACTTCCTGTTGCCAATTGCTTTGTGGAGCAGACTCACGATGTCCATTCCCCATTGAGCAAACGGCCAAGGACTCGTCAATGGCACCAAATCTTCTGCTGGTGTTCGAATCATTGGTGAGAATTTCTGACATTTCTCACAAATTTTTACATACACCTTGGCATCTTCCTGCGTATGTGGCCACCAATAGCCTTGGGTAATTGCTCGGTGGGCAATGGACCTGCCTCCAGCATGGCTTCCACATGTCCCTTCGTGGATCTCGTGGAGGAATTTCTGCACCATCTCGGGGAGCACTCAAAGTAAATATGGACATGTGAAGGATTTTTGGTATAACTTACCCTACGGTGACAGCCAAAACCTAGCAGATTTGGTCTTTATTTTTTGGGTCTCCTTCTTATTAGAAGGGAGTATTTCATCTCGTAAAAACTCTACAATTGGGTCCATCCAACTTGGTCCTTGGTTTACGTCCAAGACTAACTTCACACTCCTCCCATTGCTCGGCTCAGTCAAATACTCCACTGCTACTTTCCTTTTAAACTCAGTGGGTACGGCTGCAGCCAACCAAGCTAGTGAATCTGCGTGAGCATTCTGTGCAAAGCTTATCTACTCAACGTATACCCTTTCGAAGGTATCAAGCAGATCCTTGGCTACCTGCACATATGCCGCCATCTTCTCATTCCGGGCTTTGTACTCCCCGGACAATTGATTAACCACGAGCTGTGAATCGCAATACACCCTAACTCGTTTTACTTTCAATGTTCTTGCACTCCTTAATCTAGCTAAAAGCGCCTCGTACTCTGCCATGTTGTTCGATGCACTGAAACTAAGCCGAACAGATAGTTCGATCATTACTCCTTCAGGAGGAAAAAGCACAACCCCTATTCTTGAACCAGTATTACATGCCGATTCGTGAACAAACAACTTCCATTCCATGGGATCCTATTCGGCAGAGGCTCTGTTCTTCATGGCTGGTGTCTCAGTCACCTGCTCCTTTCTCATAGGAGGTAGGGGTGCTATTGCAGGTGAAAACTCCGCCGCAAAATCTGCCAATACTTGGCCTTTGATTGCTGCGTGCGGCTGATAATCAATGTCATACTGGCTTAACTCGATGGACCATGTCGAGATTCTCCCCGAGAAGTCTGCTTTTTGTAACAGTGATTTCAGCGGGAACTCAGTGTAAACCACAACCTTGTGGCTTTGGAAATAATGTGGCAACTTCCTTATGGCAGTCCTTAACGCCAGGACAAGCTTCACTAGGGGCAGATATCTTGTTTTTGCGTCCAACAATGTTTTGCTAACATAGTAGATAGGGATTTGCTCGGATCCCATATCCCTTAACAGGATTGCACTCATAGCATGTTCAGAAACAGCTAAATACAAAACTAAAGTCTCACTTGGTTGTGGAGTTGACAAAAGTGGGGCCTCGGCCAAATATTTCTTCAGATCCTGGAAGGCTTGCTCGCACTCTGCTCCCCATTCAAATCCTTCCCTCTTTTTTAACAACTGAAAAAAGGGTCTGCACTTATCACTTGACTTGCTGATAAGTCTGTTGAGTGTTGCGGCCATTTCAGTTAACTTCTGAACCTCCTTTGTGGTCTTGGGACTTTGTACCCTTTGCAAGGCCGTAATTTGATCAGGATTAGCTTCAATCCCTCTCACAGTCACCAGGTGGCCTAGGAACTTCCCAGAACCTACTCCAAACGCACACTTTGAGGTGTTGAGCTTCAGTTTGTACTTCCTCAGGATTCCAAAAGCTTCTTTTAAATCTGCTATATGTCCCTTTCTGGTTTTACTTTTTACCACCATATCTTCTATGTATACCTCCATAGTCTTGCCAAGAAGCTTTCTGAACATGATGGTTGCTAGTCTTTAATATGTTGCCCCTGCATTCCTCAGTCCAAAAGGCATGACACTATAATAGTACAACCCTCGTGGTGTAATGAAAGAAGTCTTCTCTTGATCAGGCCCAAACATAGCATCTGATGATATCCTTGATATGCGTTGAGAAAACTCATTCGTTCGTATCCTGCAGTCGCATCAACCAACTGGCCAATCCTTGGGAGAGGAAAACTGTCTTTTGGGCAAGCTTTGTTTAAGTTTGTGAAATCAACACAGACACACCATTTTCCGTTCTTTTTCTTCACTACCACAGTGTTGGACAGCCACTCTGGATAATAAACTTCCCGTATCGCTCTGGCTTCCAGCAAACGATCTACTTCTTCAATCACAGCATCAACATGCTGTATGGCTACCCTTCTTTTCTTCTGAATAACTGGCTTATGTTGTGGATCAACGTTTAAATGGTGATAGATCACATCCGCATCTACTCCGGGCATTTCTTCTGGCACCCACGCAAACACGTCGACATGTTCTTTCAAGAAGCTTACCAATTCGGCCTCTTCATCTGCTGGTAATGTTTCCCCAATTAAAAAATACCTCTCTGGATCAGTCTCATTGATCTGTATTTTCTTTAGGCCTTCAATTACTTTTTCTGCTAGATTTCGTCTGATATCCTCGATAGTCGGTTGATCTGGTACTTCCACCGTATGCACCTGGTGGGCTTTCTGAGATTTCTTAATGATAGAAATCAAACACTGTTGAGCCACCTTCTGGTTGCCCTTAATCTCTTCTATCCCATCGGATCCAGGAAACTTCACCATCTGGTGATAAGTTGAGGAAAATGCCCTCATTTTGTGCACCCAAGTTCATGGATTACCCCTTTAGGATTCTACTCGTAATCCAGTTCCATGGCTTTCCTTTTGTCCTTGGGGTCTTCTTGGATGAACTCCTTAAGATAGCCCCGAGAGACTAAATCATCAAGGTGCCTCTTGTACATTTCACAATCTTCAGTCATGTGGCACCAATCTTTATGGTAGCTACAGTGCTGATTCGTAGCACGTTTTGCGTCTTTATTTCCGCCTAGACTTGGGGGCCATTTGAAGTACGACTGATTCTTTATTCGATAAAGAATCCTATAAATTGGCTCCTTCCAAACCGTAGTGATAGAAAAGAAAGACTTCGGGTCAGGAGCTTGCTTATCTTTATAAGGCTCTTTCTTCGCCTGCCCGTACTCCTTCCTCTCCCTATAAGTCTTGGGTTTTGGCTTATCCACCTTTTTAACGGGTGCCTTTGTCTGTTCGGCTACGATCCTACCATCCTCCTGAAGTATGTCATCCTCCATCCTAGCCTGTTGCTTTATTCTTTCCATTAGCTTACCCAACGTCGCTACTGGATGTTTATTTAACGAGCGACTTAATTCTCCTCGAACGGGTAAGCCAGTTTTAAAGGTAGCAATGGCATACTCTTCACTACAACTTTCAATCTCGTTGAAAGTCTCCCAGTACTTCTTAGCATAGTCCCTAATCGGCTCACTTTCTGCCTGCTTCATGGTGGAAAGGCTTTCAAACGTTTTCGGGGCTTTCCTGCTTGTCAAGAACCGAGCAGTGAATTCCTCAGGCAACTGCCTCCATCCTCGTATGGATCGTAAGGCCAATTTATGGAACCAGGACAAGGCCACCTTTCCCGAGACTTGAAGGGAACATCTTGCACAAGATGGCATCATCCCCATCGTGCATGAACATAGCCTGCTGATAGTGCTGTATGTGGGCCATAGGGTCGCGTTTGTCTCGTAAAGTATGAACGCACCATTCTTCACTCTTCTTGGCAACCTAGCCTCTTGCAACCTCCTTGCGAAGGGGGAAGCTGCTATGTTACTTAGGGCCTTCCGTGCTACTTCTCGTGCAGTCACTGTTCCATCCTCGCGCTCCTTGGTTTTGTGAACCACATTCTTGGCCCAATCGGTGTCAAGTCTCTCGTACTTATCTTTGTGGTGTTTGCTTGTCTCTTCCTCCTCGAGGGTGGAACTTCGGCTTCTGCTCCTTTTTCGTGAAGAAGCCCTTCGCCTGCCTGGTGTTTGACTTTTACCTCTGCTCTTCCTTTTTCGTGGAGAAGCCTCATATCGCCTTGGGGTGGGACTCCTACTCCTGCTCATCGTTCCTCGTGAGGGAGCTTTCCTATGGACTATAAGAGCCTGCCTGTCACTCCTGGAATTTCTTCGTGAAAGTCCAGAATCTTCTGGGTGTTCTCATACCCGCTGTAACTCTCGGATCTTGTATTCCCGTTTTTTGATTAAACGAGCACATTCCTCGATCTCTTTCCTCTTTTTGTCGAGGATATCTTCACTGTTATGTATACTTTGTGAACGTGAATCCGACTCTCCTCTTCGGTGGGACTTGCTCCTCCTCGTGGAGCCTATTGCCGTCTTGCCTCCTTTATCCTTAGAGTCATCTGGGAATATCAGAGGATCATCTCTACTCGTTGTTTTCCGGCCATGCCTGCGGGTGGGCTTTTTCGGAGCGCCTGATGGGGACTTTTCTCCTCCCCCACCTAACTGGTCCTTGGGATTCAAAGGCGTGACTGGATTTTCTTCCACCATGGTCTTTTTTATTTCAACAGGGAATTCTTTCGTTTCCCACAGACGGCGCCAATTGTAGGGGGATAAAAGCAATTGATGTTCTGAACAACACCAATATGCAACGGCCTCACGTGCCTCTTCACTGAAACCCTAGTTTGTCGTCAAAACCCTAATCTGCAAAATAGACAAGGGGTGAGCGCACCTTTGCTTCTCGTAGCAAAGGCCCTCCGATGCCAAAGTTTGTATCACGTACTAGCGAATAAACCCGAATTATCAGTAGGAAAACCATGCGATTGCAATGTATAGTGTACCTTTTACCTTTAGGTTTGCTTTGTATTTATGGACATACGTATGATTGCTACCCAAACATCCTTGTTGCCCTAGGATTCCTATCTCGTACAGGAAACCCAGGATATCTTGGATTCTCGTTCCCTTATCTGCTCATTATCTTAGTCCTTTTAGGACTCCTTCCTATAACTGGCCGAACATCCCATTCACGTTGGGTGTCTTTTCCAAGATCCTATATACTTGGGATCTTTAGTTTTAACAGGATAGGACCATTCCAGAACCTTCTAGAGTGTTCTTGCCGCCTCAGCTTTTAGGGCTGCTTCCTCAAAATAGTTCTTCTCCCTGTTCGGCCATCTCATTGCCGAATAGAGCACCTGGACCAATGACCTCACACGCAACTGATCCTCATCATTATATTTGGCCAAACAACTTCACATGTCTTTTGTCCTTATATGCCGAACAGACTGTCTGGACCAAAGACCTATCACTTCATTGGTCCATATCGCCATTCCCCGCCCTATCCGGCGGTATGTCCTGTCGTATTTACCATGTACTCCTTTATACCACTTGTTCGGATGCTAACAGTACCTATTCGGGAATACTTCCCTACACATGCTACCTCTAAAGTCTTTGACCTTTGGAACGCCGTGCCTACGGTTGGTTTGGTTGCTGTTTTCGTAGTTGCCACTTACTTCGACGTAAAAATTTGCCCATTTATCAGTGTCAGACAATCCATCTATCAAAGGCTCTTTATCCCGACGGGTCAATAAATAATTAAGTTCGGTCGGACCGTGCCTGGACATTAGTAAGTTAAAAGAGGTCGGTAACGGTGAACTCCAGACCGTGAAGTTCTTTCAGTGCAATCACTGACATCACAATCTTGTAGCTGTTGATTGCGAAGTAATGGGGAACTAAACTAAACCAAGCCAACAGTTCCCTTAAAAATGGGTGGAGTGGGAATCGAAGCCCAGCTTCACAAATTGCCATCAGAGGCACGGTGATGTGCTTGGGGTGGTGCTCTCTCCTATCCTTAATACGGTTGTTACCTACCTGGCATACAACGACATCATCAGGGATGTTGTATTCTTGGCAAAATTTCTCATATTCACCAGGCTCGCCGCTAAAGAAATGAGCGTGGGGACAAACCTAACCTCTCTTGTAGAGGTCAACGACTTCTTTCTCCTTGGAAGGAGCCACACTATGATCCGATCGAGCAGAAGTGGCAGACTCAGCCTGAGAGTTTAATCTGGATTCGGCCTCTGGTCCAAGCTGGGGCTCGGCCTTGGAGCGAGTAGATGGAGTGAATGAGATTTCGGGTTTAGTGTTGAACCCGTCCCCACCATACTTATAGTCGCGTTCGGCGTTTGAATCACTGGTGTCAGCTGACATGTTTGAAGCAATCGAAGAGATTTGGCGTAGGCTTCTGTGCCTTTCCAAATACTACTAGATTATCAAATCTCTAGAGTCGTCCTCTGAGCTTTCAAAGTTGGAAGAAATGACTATGACTGAGTGAGCCAGACCTAACCAAACAACAATAAAATAATGAAAGACCATACTGTCGGCAAGAGGCGGGGATCTCCCTAAGCTTGGCTACTCTACTGGCTCACTCTATTTCGCCCTATGGACTCAAGCTCGGGGAACATTGACTCGAGTTATGAGGCTTGGCGTGCCCTAGCGTCAGCCAAGCCAAACAACGCTATGACTAGGGCTCGAAAGAACAAGTTGCACACTGGGATGAACGTCACTGTTCATCCTCAGGGGCATATTATTCATACAAAACAAAAGACCCCCCAAATAACCCAGAATCACTAAGAGAAAGTGCGTAAAAACTACCGAAAAGTGAAGAGCAATAAGAATCGAACATGTACCTGGGATTTTCTGGAAGATCTGTTGATGGATCAATGAAAGATCGAAGTTGGGAGATGAACGGACGGGGGCAAGAGCTCTGGCAATGGAGGTTTAGAGAGAGAGAGCTTCATGAACCCTCTCTCTCCTTTCGTCACCCTTTATATAGGGTAGGGTTTGGGAATTCGAAGTTCCCGCCCATTTCTGCATTGCCGAACCAATGGCCAATTGGCGTTTGACACGTGGCGATGATAGGACAGCCATGCAGAATCTCACATGTGCCAGCCGTCCTCCCATCAGACGTACCCAACCAAAGAGGGACACCTGGCGCCCCTCCATTGGTGTTTGCTTGTGGCGGTTGTTGGAAAAATGATTGAGGATCGGCCAAAATTCTACCCCGCGACGATGATTCACGCTCGGCATTCCAATGATTCAACCGAAGCTCAAGCTCAACGTCAATCCCTACCGCGAGCTTGGTGACGACAGAGATTAAGGGGCTATTGTAGCAGGTCAAACATGACTGTCTGCGTCTAGTCGTTGTGGCCGTACCTGAGGCAGGGCTCGGCTTTACGTCGAGCTTTATCGTTTACTAGTGTTGCACTCACCTTACGCGCGGCGCCAGGAATGTATCACCCGGGCTCGGCCAACTTTTGGAGAACAGTTTTGGTAAAAAGCCCTTCAACCGAATTTACCACCAGGCTCGGCTATGTGTGGGGCTCGGCTAGCTCTGTTGACAGGTGTCTCCCCACGTGTTGAGACGGTTACGCCAAAGGATGATCATGAGTGCACGTGAAGAGAGCCAGCTCATACTAAAACGGTTATCAGATCCATTTGGTGATCTCACAGTGATGTCATTCGACTCGTGCAAGGCACACGCCCAAACTTGGAGAGCAAGTCAAGAGGACTCTATAAATACTAAAGGATGGCAGCCCCAAAGAGGTACACATGAATACTTACCTAAAACCCTAGTCTCTTTCCTCTCTTTCTCTACACATACTTATCCTTTCGCCAGAGGGCCTTGCCGGCCAAGTCTTAGTCATGCATTCATTGTGCAGGATAGGTTGGGAAGGCTAAAAAACCCCTGAACCAGTGGAGGGAGGGACTAGATCGAGGATCACGGGCCACACACTAGCCTAAGAAGTAACCGTATAACAACAGGAACCAAAGACTAGAGAACAAGAGAGAAAACAAGAACAACAACGAATATTATGCTAGAATTTTACGGTTTATTGCGAGTTGACAGTTTTCCTTCCACAAGGTTTGGCCTCTCTGAAATATATACTTCCCCCGTCCCACTTTGTTTCTCCTGTTTTCTTTTTGGAACGTCCCAAAAAATTGTTTATATCTCACAATCTATAATATTTTATGTCACGCCCTCGATTTTCAACATAAATTAATAAGCATTTTCAAAAAGATCCTGGCGTATCATATATATTACCCCAAAGAGTTTTCCACTTGATCAATTTACAAACCAGTCCCCAATTCGAAGATATAAATATATACAACTTTAGCTCTCTGACCCCAAATAAGCTTAAACACAAGTTCGTCATGTTATTGAATTACAACAATTTAGTCAAGAGGAGATTTAAGAATAACAAGTTACAAACTCATCTTTAACAAAAGAAAGTCGTTACAAAGATGAGTAACTAAATAAAATTGGCTTCCAAAAGTCTTCACACCAAGCACATGATGCATGCTTACTATTGCCCTGTAGTGGAGCCTGAAAAGAAAGATTGGGTTAAGGTACACTAGCCCAGTAGAAAAATCTTTTACTAATTTTATGTGCAAATATGATGACAAGTGAAAACGAAAGGAGATAAGAGTATACAGCTCGATAGATAGATATCAATCAACTCATAAGTATGCCACTAACTTGTAGGGGGATGAAAACATTTGGTGCTTAGAACAACACTAGATTGCAACGACAACTCGTGCCTCTTCACCAAAACCCTAATTCATCATCGGAACCCCAATCTGCAAAACAGACAAGGAGTGAGCGCACATTTGCCTCTCGTAGCAAAGGCCCTTCGATGCCTAAGTTAGTATCATGTACTACCAATAAACCCCTAATTATTAGTAGGAAACTCATATAATGCAAAGTGCTGTGTATTGCGTACCTTTTACCTCTAGGTTTACCTCGTATTTATAGATTCATAGATGTTAGCTGCCCAAGCATCCCTATTGCCCTAAGATTCCTATCTCATATAGGAACCACCCAATATATCTTGGATTCTCGTTCCCTTATCAGTTCATTACCTTAGTCTTTTCAGAACTCTTTTCATAACTGGTCGAACATCCCATTCCTGTTGGGTGTCTTTCCCAGATCTTACATTCTCGGAATCTCATTCCTTAACGGAATACCATGGTTTTTGGACCCTTCCAGAGTGTTCCTTGCACATGAGGCGGCTTTCCCCAGATTTCTCCTCCTGTTCGGCCTTCTCATTGCCGAACAGGCTACTTGGACCAGTGACTTCACATGTCGCTGGTTTTTTATCTAACCATTGGACCAATAACTTCTCATGTTCATTGGTCCAAGGCCCTGCACAAACTTCCTGGAGCCAACCACCATCTTGCACAGTGACTGTCCCTATCGTATTTATACCATGGTCCCACGTACCACGTGTTCGGGCCCTGTTCGGCCCCCTTATTGCCGAGCAGTCCATCTAGTCTAGTGACTTCACATGTCACTGGTCCTTTTCACTATACCTATATCGCCGATCACCGTCTTGCACGGCGGTTTATCTTATCTTGCTTACTCTGTGGTCCCACGTACCACTTTCTCTAGCCCTAATTGGGGCTTGTTCGGGAATACCTCCCTACATAACTCAATTGGATGCATAGGTCATAAGACACAACCAACTCAAACAATCTTGACACGACTCGCTATTATAAATCTCCACAATCTGTATTTCCACCCCTTGCGTTACAGTATAACACATTGAGAGTTACCGTATTGCCACACCTTGCATTACAGTGAACCCTAACAAGTCGGACCATCGTATTACTACCCCCTGCGTTACGAGATCCACTTGAGTCTTCGTATTATTACCCCTTGGGTTATGAGACTTCCAAAACTAACTTTCGACCCAAGCAACTACTTTCCTATTCAATATGCAAGAATAGACCTTCATCACACTAGTTCATGAGACTCCATGCGGTATGCCAACAATATCACATTTATACTATAGACGTATCCAAGTAATCAATCAATCGATAAGATGCGATTCTAATCAAGTAATCTCTTATTCATTTCTTACCTATAGAAGACCAACGGAACAAGGATATCATCGATTAGTCATAGGAAGTCATTTGAACATGATTTAGATAGGTTAGGAGATGTCCAAGAAGTACTAGAGGTGCCCGGAGTTCAAAACAATCAAAGTAGGAGAAATGAAAGAAAAACTGTCCATAAGGCTCTTGTATCAAAATGGCTGTATCGATACAGCAAGCAAATCAGCAATTCCTGAAGTTTCTGTTTTCTTATGGTATTGATACTATCGATACGGCAAAAAGCCCGTATCGATACGGAGAGACTTTGAGCAGATTTTATGCAGATTTTGAGAGTTCAACGAAACATCAACAACAACAACAACAACAACTATAGGCACGATTTTTGCACCAAATCAACGTATTTACATATAAAAGAAGCAAAGAAATCCCTACCTTGAGTCAAGGAGCGAAACCCAAGAGATTCGAACGAGCCCTAGCTCCGAACTCTTTGAAATCAACGAAATGCTTTCCTCTGAGCTTGGCCCAAGAAATTCCGAGCTTGAGAATGCGATTGGAAGGTCGGATGGAGGTTGATCTTTGAGGTTTTGGTGGTATAAGGTGGAGTTTTGGGAGAGAGAGCAATATATATATATATATATATATATATATATATATATATATATATATATATATAGAGAGAGAGAGAGAGAGAGAGAGAGAGAGAGGGAGATGAAAAATATCTCCTACAACACATACACCACTATATACACTCACATACAAGTATATCACTCTCACCCCCTCTAGTCTGTATCATTTCACTTCAATCTCCAATTCAAACAACCAGCAAATAAACCATATTTCTCCTAAATAGGCATTTAATAAATATTTCAAAAATTAAAATTATACTGGCCTCTCCATTTTATATGTTCAATATGAATCTTATTTGATAAATCTCAATTTATTTTTTTAAACAAAAATTTTGAAATCATAAAAAATATTATAGAATGTGAGATATAAACAATTTTTTGAAAAGTCCCAAAAAAGAAATAGGCACAACAAAGTGGACAGATGAAGTAATTATCTAGCTCAGCCATTGGCTAGCTGTGGCTGATTTGGTTGTTATACATGTTGTATGAGTAACCCCTTTTTCGGTGAATAAAAAAAGTACTAAAAAATTTTCTTTGATAGTGTAATGTGCTAACTTAGTCGTTGAAGTCAATTATGAGCTATTGAGGGAGTTAAATTAAATTAGTAACGAGTAAAATATGATATGATGGGAGTTGAAAATAATTATGACCAAAATAATTATGAGCTATATGTTTTTATAGAGAATAGAGAGAGAAGAAGAGACAAGGACCGGGCCGGGGGACAAGTGGTCTTCTGTCTTGGAAAGCTAACGCAATATAATACTCCTACTGATATAATGGGCCGGGGTTGGATTAATATTTTTAAGTTAATGATGAAAACGAGCTGTGTTTTACCCACGGGCCGCCGTGTGGTTCCGGCCCCTAGCTTAGCTATTACCCCCGGCCACATGTACAACTAACGTACTCGAAGCACAACTAAATGGAATGGAATGTCTCTCTCACCCTTTTTGCAGAAAGAGACCTAAGAGACCTCGCGCGATCTGAATTATATTAATTTGTAAGTAGGGGCCCTGCCCTGGCCTTTTCTCTACATTCGTTGAATGGCCGGCAATGGGAATATATATCATTGGGTGGACGTCGTTACGTGGCGTTCTAACCCTTTTTACGATTGCGCAGAAACTCCACTCCATTCCACATACTTTGATCATTATTAATTTAGTTTTTTTTTTTCCAGATAATTAACTAGAACACATGTAGTTAACAAAAATTCAAATGACAATGTAAACTTACTTAAACTTTGCATGTCTACATCAGATCAAAGTTATTTAGATTATAAAAAAATAGTAATTAATGTACTAGTTAGTTATAAACTTACAGTTATGCTTCATGTTAGTAGAAAAATTAGACTTCGGGTGGGATGGGGTCCGCCGATACCGATGGCGGAACCAGGAACTTATTCTGCACTGGGCTAACCCAAAATTCATATATATGAACTAAAAAGAGGCAAACTCGTACACAAATGTTTAAATATTCAAAAAGAAACAAAAGAAAAGTACAAAAAGATACATTATTGTAGGGAGGTATTCCCGAACAAGTACAGTTAGTAGCCGAACACGTGGTATATGGGAGCACGTGGTAAATACGACCGGTCATACCGCCGGGTAGGGCGGTGAACGGCGATATGGACCAGTGACATGAGGAGCCATTGGTCCAAGAAGACTGTTCGGCAGATAAGGACAAAAGACATGAGAAGCCATTGGTCCAAGTAGCCTGTTCGGCAATGAGAAGGCCGAACAGGAAGAGTAGTCCAGGGAGCAGCCTCATGTGCAAGGAATATTTTGGAAGGATCCAGAAACAATCTTATTCCGTTAAGGAATAAGATCCCGAGAATATAGGATTTAGGAAGGATACCTAACGGGAATGAGATGTTCGGTCCTTTATGGAAAAGAGTCCTAAATGGACTAAGGTAATGAACTGATAAGGGAACGAGAATCTAAGATATTTTGGATTTCCTATACGAGGCAGGAAACCTAGGGCAACACGGATGCTTGGGCAGCAAGCATCCATGAATTTATAAATATAAGGTAAACCTAGAGGTAAAGGATACGCAGTACGTTGCATCCATATTATTCTCCTACTGATAATTAGGGTTTTCAATTAGTTCGTGATACTAACTTTGGCATCGGAGGACCTTTCACTACTACAAAATGACATAAAGGTCACGGTCTAAAAACTAATAAGATCTCACTTTTCGTAAAAACGTAATAAAATATTATGGATTGTAGTTTTAATCTCAATTATACAAAAAAAATTGAGATGAATTTTTTTTTTAATCTCAATAATCTAAAAAGTGAGACTGTAACTTAAAGAATATATCACGTCTTCAAAAAACTGAGATTGTATGTAAAAGAATATATCTCGTTTCAGAAAAACTGAGATTGTTACTTAAATATTTTAGATCTCGCTTAATAAAACTGTGATTGTTTACTTAAAGATCTCATTTCAAAAAAGTGTGATTGTAACTGTAATAACCATTGAAAAAGAAAATGCCATGCCCAAGGCTCGAACACACGACTTACAGCTAGCACGCACAACATACGCTCTCGATTTTCTGACTGTTGCTCTCGTAGGATATTAAATATATATACTATTCTGACTGTTGCTTATCGAACCAAAGAAACCACATACGGTAGTTATTTTCTGCGCAATAATTAAGGTATAATGCTAATGACACAGACAAAACCTACACATCACATACAGAATTTTTTTTGGGGCCCACTAAGGGTCTCACAAAAATGATCCGAGCCGTTTATTAAATGTAAAATATTTTTTCAAGGCCTCCGCAAGAAATTACTTCAATCCGATACCCATAGGTGCTCGATCCAATCATCTATTTTTTTATTATCCTAAAATCTGAATGAAAAGTTAGATGATTGGATCGAGTTTCTATAGATATTGGATTGAGCTGATTTTTCGCGAAGACCCTTAAAAAAATGTTTTACATTTAATGAACGACTTGAATTATTTGTGTGGGAGCCATAATGGGCCCCACAAAAAATTTGTGCATGAAATGTGTGGGCTTTCTCTGTGTGAATAGCACAGTTCATAATTAA
Source organism: Rhododendron mucronatum var. ripense (assembly GCA_019656295.1). Taxonomy (NCBI): domain Eukaryota; kingdom Viridiplantae; phylum Streptophyta; class Magnoliopsida; order Ericales; family Ericaceae; genus Rhododendron; species Rhododendron mucronatum. The sequence goes on from BPLT01000006.1 coordinate 4,337,233, forward strand.
GCGTCCTCATATCACACACAGTACGAATAAGTTCTAAACTTAATCAATTGGTTATATTTTAATAATGGTTGATCTAAACCATTAGAATTTCATGTCTCACTAATTCCAGTATCGTCACCAAAATTGAAGATCATCGGATATCGGCAATCGCCTGATTGAACTATATTTGATGCATCTCGATGCATTAAAGTAATATATTGCAATACCCGATCCCCACTTGAGTCTTTTTCTTCGATCCGAACCGTCCATCGATCTTTTACATATTATGAAGTAAATCATTCCTGCGAAAATGAAATTAATCGGGTATCGCTACTCACTTGGATGGAAAAAATCCATTTTGTTAGTGACATTGTGTCTTGATTTAAAGAAGCTTTGTAAACCTGATTGAGATCCAATTTTTCGAGAATGATATAATTAACAAAGAAAACAAAAGCAATGGTTTGGATCATCGTAATTGTGTCACGGTTGAATGACTACTGTATGTTCACGTAGAGCATAAAACTTAGTTTGTTGACAACTATATTGTACATACATAATTTAAAGGTCATTACCAACTCAAATTGTATGGTGGTTGATCCGAACCGTTAGGATTTCACGTCTCAATGATTTCATCATTGTCACCAAAATCAGAGCTTATCGGATATGAGTAATCACCTGATAGGACCACATTTGATGCATTCCGAGTAGATTGCAAGACCTGACTCCCACCAGAGTTTTCATTTTTCAATCCATACCGTCTATCTTTTACATATTACGGAGTTCATCATCCATATCAAAAATGAAGTTGATCGGGGATCGTTACACATTTGATCGGACGATAATTATGATCCAAAAAATAAATTGAGTCCCAATCAAGGAGCTTTTTAAACCCAATTGAGACAATTTTTTTTACAATAATGATTTAATCAATTAGCACAACAAAATCAGCGGTATTGATTGTTAAAATAGTTTTGTCTAATTGAGATTTGCAAAATACTAGTATCGAATATTAATAGAAGATATATATAACATATAATATTAGTAGATAATGTGCTCGAAAACTACAAAATTGCACAGTTTCTAAACCCAATTGCACGCAGCTTCTACTGGTAGATCGATCATGGCGGTAATGGTTTCTAAACCCAATTTTTTTCAGAAAATTTTCCCCACACTATTTCCCCCCCCACCCAATTTTTCCCCCCAATTTTTTCGATCATGGCTGTACGACTAACAAAAGCCATTATGGAGAAACCCATCGCCTTCAACTCTCTCACTCTCAACCGTTCTGCAAAAGCCCTAGAAACGATTTATGCGACGGCTCCTTCTCCTCTCGCTCTCATCTTTCCCTTATTTGCCTTCATCGTGTGACAGCGCCTCCACTGAGTTCTTCAATTACCCTCGGTGAGTACTCCCTTTCCTCTTCAGAAATTACATCCGTTTCCCTGGAGTTCTAGGGTTTTTAAGAGTTGCGATTGCACTCTCTGTTTTGGAAATAGTTATGTTCGTTGGTTTTGTTGCTTCTTTTCTATGAATCATGTTGTCATTAGCTTCTACTAGACTTCTTCCACTCAACTACGTATGCTGTTATATATATGGAAACTAATTTCCTTCAGAAAATTGCAAATCGAGCATCTGCATGTGTTATTGAGAATAGTTTTGTTTTTACATATGCTGTCGATTTGTTTGTTTCAACAGGGGAGATGGGGGCTGTGGGAACCCCTTGATTAATGGGGATGTTTGTATGTCCCTTGACCAAATACCGACTTCAATCCTACGTGCATATATTGGCGCACTACATAATCTGAACTTTTTAGCATCTTAATGGTTGGACTTGGAGACCACTATCCCACAACCACGGCATTTAATTCGATCACTTTGGACACGTTTAATTAATCGCAAACTACACTTAACTCTATATTAATTAGGTGTTAGTTCTTGTCTAAGATTTGGATTGATTGTGTTTCGTACTGTGAAAATTCTTTAGTTGATTTGCATATATAGTTGTTGTATCGGACTTAATACCAACGGGTTAGTTCCGTGTTTAATGTCTGAGACTTGAGGTCTGCTCTCCATAATGTTTTAGGTTCGAAACCTTTTTAACTGCTATCAAATGTTTTGTGATTCTAATCAAAATTCAAACAATTTCTTATCTGTTACAGTATACGATGTATTCACATGTTTTCTTTCTGATATACTAGTTCATACAATTTCTGAACAATATTTGCCCCTATCACTCTTCTTTCTGATATACTAGTTCATATAATATACTAGTTCTTATTATGTAGTGTGCCAATATATGCACGTAGGATAGTGCGAGGAATTAATAGATGAGTTTAAGGATGAGTGGAAAGTGTTCCTTTAGCTTACTCCAATTTGGTTCCCGCTCCTTATGCTAGTCTCGATTCTTATTCTTTTGTGCATTTTGATTTTGGAGATTGCTCAGAGACATATTGAGTAAATGCAGTGGCCATTTCGGTCAATTATCTTCGTACCATTAGTTTTGAAATTGTTTGTCATTTCATTGTCTAATTGCTTTATATGCTAATTGTAATCGGTAGTAAGTCCAACTTGATACAAATTCAACTTAACGCTCAATTATCTTTTGTGTCTCCACAGAAAGATCGGTAACAGTGACATGGTTGTGGAGCTTATATCAAGCTGATTGTTAGAAGTGCTCCCTTCAATCCAATAGTATTTTTGCTTGGTAAGCTTAGTTGTTTGCTCTCTACTTATTTAGCTTATATACTTTTCACTTTTTTTTTGTTGTGAAATCCTGTTGGAGTTTTTGCATAAGACTGATGGTATAGAGTGCATGTGTGGATATCTGGCTTTCTTAGAAATATGAGAATTGTTTTATGTACTTTAATCCTCCTCTGTAGTTTTTTTTTTTTTTAATGTTCCACCAGTATAGGTATTTTGGAATCTATAAGAGATGGATAGATCCTGGATGCTCAAGGATAGAAGATCAAAAGACTATGAGGAAGGGGTTGAAAGTTTTCTGAAATTTGCTATTATGCATGGCCAAGATCCGCAATCCATTCGATGTCCATGTAGACTATGTGGGGACATGAGAAAACAATCCATTCAAGAGATTAGAAATCTCTTTTTCAATGGTATTGACCAAAGTTATGATACATGGATATGGCATGGCGAAGTAACTACCACCACACCACCACCATGTGTCAATCCGCATGAGTTTTTTCATGAGAAAATTGAGACACCTCCCTTAAATGTTACAACAGAGGTAAGAGAAATGGTTGAGGCTGCATACAATGACTGCGCTACTGATCCTGGATGCTCAAGTACAACAAAAGAGGTCAAGCAATAGGGGAAACAAGAGCAAAATACTCAAGCTATCTTGGAGTCTTGGCTCGTACAATGGTCCCAATAGATCGTACATGGAAAAAGGTGTCAGATGAAAATAAAGAGATGCTATGGAGATGTGTGAAGGTATGTACCACATGACTTCTTTACATTACATAGACTAAAGCTTAAACAATTTCATTAATTGTCCTCTTATTAAGTCCTCTGTTGAAATGGCATATCGCATTGCTCATTCAATGCCGGTAAATCAGACTACATTCGATGTGGATCAACATAGCAGGAAGAATGTTTTATCTGCTATCGCAGCAAATTGTAGGACATTCAGGAAAGCTCTCACTAGGTACATACGTGCATATAAGTCGGATCTTGACATCATTTCAAGACCACTAGCAATTTATAGTTTCATTGAACGAGAACATTGGGATGCATTTGTTAAACATAGATTGACAAAAGATTTTGAGGTATGTATTCTTTAAGGAAGGTTTCATTTCTTTAAGTAGTAGTCGATGTTGAACATAATGTATTCATCAAAGTTAACTTATATTCATGTTTAAAATCCATTGAAGAAACATAGTGACGACCAACGAGGTAGACAAAGAGAAAACAAATTTCGTCACAGGCTCGGTCGGAAGGGCTACGCTAATTTTGAACAAGAACAGGTAAGTGATTTGAAATTTATGCAATCACATATGAATTATTGGTTGTATTTATATATTGTGCTCTCAATTACCTAATTTCTTGCTTCTTGTCTCAATTAAGCTTCTTGCCTCAATTAACTAGTTTCTTATTTTGCAGATAAAGATGATAAAAAAATCAATCGATGGTGCTGAGGATGAGGTTGCTGAAGGTGAGGATGTTGATGATGCTGATGAGATTGATAGGAGCATTTTATGGAAGAAGTCTCGTCAAAATAAAAATGGAGAGTATGATAATGAAGACATCGAGGAACAAGCTGCAATGATTGTAAAGATTCTTCAAACAATTGGTTTGTGTTAATTATTATTTTTTAATTCTTCTTACAAAGATGGTAATGCTTGTTGTAGGATGAGTTCACCAAACAAGCACAAGAGGGGAATTTAGATCTTGGAGGAAGTACCGACATTCTGGCATTGGCACTATGTAAACATGAACGTTCTCGGGTACGAGGCATAGGAGACTTTGTAACACCAACTGCCTACTTTCAAATGCCTAGACATGGTGGCCATTCACATTGCCAAGAGAAGATTAAAGCCCTTCAGACAGCTATGTCACAAATGAAAGACCAATTCCATGCAATGAGTCAACAAGTACCCCACACACCACAATCTGAGTATGTGAGTTCAAACACCATCAGAAGTTATAATACTGGCAGCCCTCAGCTTAATACTTTGACAATGGCGAACATGGTGAGAACACGGAATGACATGCCGCCTGATCCTAAGTCAAAAACAAAAAAGGTATGTTATTTTACCGATTATTCAAAATTATATTTTTTATATTGCAATTTGTGTTATTAGTTGGTATTAGTGACTGGTTTCGTCGTTGTAGAGCCAGCCATGTAAATTGGCAGTGGGGACCCTGAATAACATCGTTGCTCACGGAACGATGTTTGAGAAAGTTGGGCCCGAGGAACCACTTCATACTGTACCACTAGGGGAGGCAAATGTCCGGGTGTCTATTGATTTTGTAATTCAAAAAGACGCTATTCTTCCTGTACCCATCGCACGAGAGATGTATGTTGTTGGAGACGCAACGGGATATCACGTTGCTTGGCCTAAAAATTTAATATTGTTTGGCAATGAGGTATAAATAGCTTATCTTAATTTAAACCTTTAGACATGTCATTTAATTTTGTGAATGCAGTTGCTGACTTATTTTTGTTGATTTTTGAAATTTCTAACTTAGGGAGCGTCGAAAAACCTTGCAATGGATGGGAATAAGGTATAATATCTATTCTCAATAGATCTATTAATGTGTTCTTTTCTATATTATTCAACCTGTTGACTTAGAATTGATATTATGCCAAATTTCTAATTTAGGAAGCTCCAGAAACACCTGCATGGGATGCGAATCAGGTACTATTTGAATGTTATTTGGAAAGGTTTCAATGTACTATTTGAATGGTTTCATACGAGTCTTTTAATTAATATTCAGTACTTGTATTTCTTTAATTTGGAATAAATTCCCATTTGATTAGGCAACTTCGAGCAATGTGGATTCTGATAAGTATTTGGAGTCTCTTCGATCTTTTGACGATTATGTGGAGACGGTTGCATATAAGGAAGCATTCACCATTACGCTCGACGAAGACATGTTTGGGGCAAATGTTGAGGTTCCACTTCAAAGGGTAGATATGGAATATATGTCTCAAATGAAGGAATTGTCTGTTACATAAATTATGTTGTACATGAGGTTAGAGGATCCTTTAATTGAATCTCATTATTTTTTCATCATTTTGACTTGTTATAACAAATTAATTTTCCTTCCTTTGTCAGTCAACTCTACCGTGTTATTAAGTCTGCAAATCTTGGGAGGAAATTTTTTTTTGTCAACCCATGTGCCATTAGCGGGACAACTAAGCAAGGATCGCAATCAGCATTACTCACAAATTTATTGAAGGATGCTGAAAATGGCCAACTTGTTTTTATTCCTTATAATTTGGGGTAACTATCTCAGCCTTATTTACTCCTTGTGTTTAAAAAAAGAGTAACAAGTTAAGCTAATTTCTTTGTGACTTATTAAATTTTAGGTTTCATTGGGTATTGTTTGTCATTGATCTATCATATCCTATCGTTTACTATCTCGATTCACTTCACGGTGCAACCAATCCGAACCTTAAACTCATAATTAAAACGTAAGTTTGTGAAATTTTGATTGGATCGATTAGAGCTTTTTTATGCAATCTATTGACCGTCTGAAATATTTCTTGTGAAGTGCTGTAAAAATTCGCGATAATTCGAAAAACATGAGGAGGACTGTTGATTGGAAGGAAGTCGAGGTATATGTTTGAACTACTTGTTCTTGTTTCTGGAATGGTTACAAACAATTTCTCTAATAGGTATCAAATGTTTATGTAGTGCCCGGAACAACCTTCGACTGTTGAATGTGGGTTTTTTGTCATGAGATTTATGAAAGATTTGGTTGCCGATCCAAGCATGCTGTGCAGACGAGATGTGAGATACTTTCTTAGCTTTTATTATTTTTTTCGTTGGTTTACTTACACTACTTTTTTGTTGAACTTTAATTTGTTTATCCTTCATGTGTTGCACATAGTTCAATGGGAAAAAGACGTACACCCAAGCCGAGATCGATGAAGTACGAATTGAATGGATGAATTTTGTTATAGAACTTGATATATGAGGTATGTGTGTGCATGTTTACTATGTTCAGATATGCTAGTTGTGAGTGTGCTAGTTTTGGTGAAATTGGTTGAGGCAACCTTTTCTTATCTTGAACTACCTAGTTTGGTTGAAATAAAGTTGTAGTTTACTAATCTGAAAGCCTTAACAATGGAACATTTCTTGTTAAGCTCTTGTTATAGATTACACATGGAATTCTATATTAGCATTAATTCTGCTACTTAAACACTGTGTCAATGTGTTTTGGTCAATCTTTGCTGCTGTGTTGGTAGAGTGATGTTATGGGAAAGATTATTAAACTTGAGAACACTGTTCTCTGGGCCATGGTGCCTAGGAGGGGATCTCATTGAAATTAGGAACTCTCAAGAATGTCAAGGTTGCTCCAGAAGGGGTACAACCTTGCTGACTTCTATTTGGGGACTCACTTAGTGAACTCTGCTATAAACCTTACCCGTAATCCAACCGGGGTGGGATCTCTCTTGTTACTATCCCGGAAAGTCCATATTTTTCTCACAATACAACGTACTCTTTCTCACGATACAACATACTCTTACAGGTAAGAGTATCCTTGTGGGATCCTCACTTGCGAGACATATCCAGCAACTGTCCCGGGGGAGTACTAGATCCATTTCCAAATTAAAATGGGAAGGAGTATCAACTTATCTAAGGATACCCTCGGTCATGGTTGAGTTCTTAATCCAACAGAGCTATATGTAGTTTTAAAAAACATGAAACATTGGATTGCTTCCATTGTTGCTTTTGGGTTCTTGAAAACAGGGGTTTTGGTGGAGTAATCCACCCCGTAGCATGAAGACACATAATTTATCGAAGGACAGGTAGAAGTACAAGGAGGAGGAAGTAGTCTTGTTATTTTGAAGGAATGAGTTGGAATTGAGATAACAGGGAGTGGCTCGTGGACCATATAAATAGTTGGTTGCGTTTCCATAAGTGTAGATAGTCTGCACACCATGTGGTACTCTTGCTACGGTTGGTGTGAAATCTGCTGATGGTATGGGAGCTCATGGCTGTCCACTTGCAGCATTTTGTGGATTTGGATACTTCATTATAATCACCATGCTACATTAACGAATTGGATTCTGCTTCCACATTAATTGTCTGGGAATGGACTATGAAACTGTTCGGGAAATCTGATTGGTGAAACATCATGCTTCTTTACCTATCTTGGCTGATCTAATTTATAATTGCTGGAATTCTTTTAAGTTCTTAGTTTGCATTGATCTCTTGTCAATCCTTAGGATTGAATAGCATACGATTGTCATGAGATAGGGTGCCAACATTGTTGTGATGCTGCTCTCACGTTAGGATGCTATCTTTTTGTACTCCATTATCTCTGTCAATAATATTCCTTTTTTCGCCATTTAAAAAAAAAAACTGTTGATGGTATCTCATGAAATCAAATGCTTTGTGTTGCAGATCTTCTATTGCTAATATATTGCTGTTGCTAGTGCTGTTGGAGAAAGGAAAAAGTCAAAAGGACAAAGGAGTGATGCAGATTCCACCTTAATTTAGTTGTCTAGTGTTAATTTGCTACGTACCACTGCTAGAATATTCCAGCTTATGGTTTTTTGCTTTGGTAAATGTTCCTTATGATGGGCTATGCTACAATTTTCTTTATTTGGTTTCCATTGGATTGCATGACTGCTTGCCTACAACAATGGTTAATTTCAATTTCACTATTGTTTTGGCATTAAATTGAGTTACTTTTGTTTTCTTGCTTTATTAGACTTTTTTTAATCAGCAGCCTTATTTTAGTATGTGATGAAATTCCAAAAAAAAAAAAAAAAGAGAGAGAGAGATGAAATAGTCACGGTTTTTCTCATAAATGAGGTCTTTAAAGGCATCAAAGGTCACAGTCTTTTTGTATGAACTGAGATAAAAAATTACTTTTCAATCACAGTTTTTAATAAAACTGAGATGTTTTAGCATTAAAACATCACGGTTTTATTAAAACTGAGACTATTTCGTTCTAAATAGTCACGGTCTTGGGGAAAATATGAGATGGTAAGAAGTTAAAGATCACAGTTTTTACATTTTTAGTCACAGTTTTAATGAGTTTTAATCACAGTTTTTATCCCGTGGTAAAAAGATAGGGATTTTTAGTTACACCTTAATAGACCACGGTTTTGAATGCGAGATTAAAAGTGAAAGATCACACCAAATGATTGAGACCTTTATCTATTTTTGTAGTAGTGTTTGCTACGAGCAACAAAGGTGCGCTCACCCCTTGTCTATTTTGCAGATTAGGGTTCCAACGACGAGTTAGGGTTCTGGTAAAGAGGCTCGTGAGGCCGTCGCATATTGGTGTTGCTCTGAGAATCAATTGTTTTCATCTCCCTACAACTATTTAAGTTATATCCTACGATGTTTCAGAGACTAAAAATCATCTATTATCGAATCTGAGTCGATATCTTTAACAAATTCTCTTTCAATGTAGATAATCATTGAATTCGAAAACAAATCATCCTCCATTTTGTTACAAAGGATTTCACATGTTTCACTGCTGAAAATCCTCTTTCCGTAGTTGGCATGGTAACAGGAAGAGTTACAAAGGGACGAATCAACATTTCGATCAAATGAACAATAAATATGCATATAAGTCACAATTGGCTGGAGTCTCGACACTCACCGAGACCGAGTTGAAATCGCCGGCTTTAGGGCGCTTGTGCTGTGCAAGGGGTTTTTTTTTTGATTAGTGAGGGGTTTGTTCGGCTATGTTTTTGACGATAAGGGAGGGAGATAAGACGACGGGGTAGGGGACTTGAGACTGCAGGCCGGGTTGGGCTAAATGGGATGGTGGGTTGGACTGAAAACAAAAATGGGTTGGGCTAATATTATGTGGACTGAAATTTACACATAAATTTTGGGGAATGACGGCCAAGAACGTGTTTTGATAATTAATACTCGCTATGGACATGCTGAGAACATTTGTTAATACTGAAAATGTCCTTAACGGGTATTAATTATCAAAACATGTCCTGAGCCATCATTTTCCTATAAATTTTTGTTGTTACTATTATTTTTTAAACTACACCTGGACTATAGCCTAAGACGACTACCATAGTTCCGCCCTTGGCTGATACCTGTATACCTTCGCCTCCACTTGATTTTTAGCTAGTATACCACGTTGCTATGCCCAAGGATCACGAAAAAAAAACTATTTTGTTCCACTAGTCAATATGCTATTTAGTGTCCGTAATAGAATATTGGGGGACTTTTTCATCTTAGTTTAGCCTACCCAAACATGGTACGTTAAGTACGAGGACTCCTTCACTTACGAGTTAGGAGTGACCTAATACTCTTTGGAGCTTCAGGCCAAATAACATGAATAATAATAATTAATGCTTAACTTGTTAAGATAACAACCAAAGGTATAAAACATTTGGATGTTCTAGTTTGGTAGGCTTTAGAATAAAGCTAGTTTCCCTTTGATAGACCTTTGGATATCAGATTTTACTAAAAGTTTTTGATGTTTTGGACAAGATGACTTTTCTTATGTATGGTCTTTATGCAATAACTTCTTTCCGGCCTTTTGACAAAAATCACACAAAATATAAATTTTGGAGCCTAAAAAAGAGAGGGGTAGAGTGTCCGAATCATATATATACACACACACACTCCATCTATCCCTAATCGCTTGCCGTATGTTTTTGGAAAATCGCGCATTTCACACGCATAAAATAATGTAGAAACATGATTTTTTTTTCAAAAGTTTTCTCACTAATTTAAAGATAGCTCATTGAGAAGAAAAAATTGGTGTAAATTTTTTTCAAACAAATTAAATTCTCCTAAAACACATTACTTTTTTGCGTGCAAAATGCGCAGAGTTTCCAAAATGGACAAGCAATTTTCGACGGAAGGAGTAGGAGTAATATATTGGCACGGGTTGTTTATGTCGACTATCACCTCCATGTTTAAGATCCGTGTCTCTTGCCTCATGGCATTAATTACTGAAATATGAATAAGTAATAATTTATAAATGCATATGGTATAAGTGAGAGAGAATCCTCCCTTATCACCTTCTTTCACGCGTTTGAACAAATTGATGTTTGTGATGGAGTTTGGTGTTATCCATTATAACCTGTTGATTGCTAGCTCGCTATCAGACAATTTTTTAAGATTGTTGTTTTTTGCTCGATCTTTCAGGTAAGGGGAAGCTAGCAGGTAGCTAGTGATCATGTATAGTTAATTAATTCAGTGACTGGTCGATCATATTGTGGGGGCTGATTTCTGATGAACCGTTTTGACTCGCTTAGACCGAATGATGTGGCTCCGGACGTCGCGTACCTGCAGAACCGGAGGGGGTTGTTCTTCCGGAAAAAAGCTCCGACGATCTAGTCAGAAAGTGAAGGAAAAAAGAGTGAAGTATGGTAAGAGATATGCTTTTAGGGGGGGGGGAAAGAGGAGTGGAGAAATCTGAACCTCTTTATTGTTGGGAGTACTCATCTATTTATAGGCTCAGTTGATGGGAGTAGGGGAAATTGCATTTCAGTGGGAGTTGGGGCAAATAATGCCCAACTCATGGAGAGGTTTTTTCAAAATTACAAAAAAATGAAACGGAGAAAAAAAAAATCCTCAAACATGAAACGGAGGAAAAATTATTCCCCATACATGGAATTGGTTTTAATTGAATCTGGGTTTTCAGAGTTGCCCTTTTATGAATTTAAGTTGCCCCTCATATGGACTTAAGTTGCCCCTTCTATGAACCTAAGTTGCTCCTTTCATAAACTTCTTGAGTGTTCAATTTATTGAGCATTTTTTCAATCTCCTTACCATTTATATTATTTTTTGAGAAATTTTGGATCTGGGTTACCTGCACATTTGGGTGAAACGGACAAATAAAAATTCTCCATGCATGAAACGGAGGAAATTTTTTTTCCAAAATATGAAGTCGATTTGTAGTCAAATCTGAATTTGAATCTAAGTTGCCCCTTCTATGAACCTAATTGCCACTTTTATGGATTTAAGTTGCCCCTTCTATGAACCTAAGTTGCCCTTTCTATGAATTTCCTAGGTATTCAATTTCTTGAGGATTTTTTCAATCTCCTTTCCATTTCTATTATTTTCTGAGAAATTTGGGATCTAGGTTACTTGCAAATTTGAGTTTTAAAATTTTTTGAGATTATTGTATTTTGGGTAATTTTTTAGGAAGAGAAATGATAGAGAACTCACTTGGGAGAATCTCACATAGGTGAATTATGGGAAATTGACGTGGAATATAAGGAAATTGACGTGGAATATCATTTCTCTTCCTAAAAAATTACCCAAAATACAATAATCTCAAAAAATTTTAAAAACTCAAATCTGCAAATAACCTAGATCCCAAATTTCTCAGAAAATAATAGAAATGGAAAGGAGATTGAAAAAATCTTCAAGAAATTGAATACCTAGGAAATTCATAGAAATGGCAACTTAGGTTCATAGAAGGGGCAACTTAAATCCATAAAAGTGGCAATTAGGTTCATAGAAGGGCAACTTAGATTCAAATTCAGATTTGACTACAAATCGACTTCATATTTTGGAAAAAAATTTTCCTCCATTTCATGCATGGAGAATTTTTATTTGTCCGTTTCACCCAAATGTGCAGGTAACCCAGATCCCAAATTTCTCAAAAAATAATATAAATGGTAAGGAGATTGAAAAAATGCTCAATAAATTGAACACTCAAGAAGTTTATGAGAGGAGCAACTTAGGTTCATAGAAGGGGCAACTTAAGTCCATATGAGGGGCAACTTAAATTCATAAAAGGGCAACTCTGAAAACCCAGATTCAATTAAAACCAATTCCATGTATGGGGAATAATTTTTCCTCCGTTTCATGTTTGAGGATTTTTTTTTCTCCGTTTCATTTTTTTGTAATTTCGAAAAAACCTCTCCATGAGTTGGGCATTATTTGCCCCAACTCCCACTGAAATGCAATTTCCCCATGGGAGTAAGTATGGCGCCAGGTGTCTCTGACGCCCATGTGCTCGGTGATGCTCGGATGACATCATGGGTCAGAGGCATTAATTGACTGCCGCCTATTGGGATACGGGGAGCCGCCCAGTCAGAGCAAGATGGGTAACATCAATCAGAATGTCACTTCACCTATCAGGGAAACTCCAACACGTTTCCTTGGAAGCTTCCAGAAGGTTCTGGAATGGCGGTCTCCGAGCGAAACCGTCCTATCCGAAGAAAGTAAGTACGGAAGACAAGACACTTTACCGAGCATACAGGATTGTCTCACTGCTTTATCCGAACGATACAAATAAGCCAACCTTCGGTTGGGGATTGAAGCTCGGTGAAGCACTTTAAGATTACTTTATTCTTCGGATAACAGGCACAGACGACGTACTCACACTTGGGCCAGAACAGTACATCCAATCCTTTTGAGAAGTCCGAACCTTTCGGACTTTCGGATATTTCGCTCCCCTACACATATTGTCCTTAATTTCATTTCAAACATTAATTTTTCTTACTTAATTCTTCAGTTCATCGATCAATACGTACGTACAAGTGGCAGCTAGCTAGCTGTGTTTATTTTGTTACACTAATTAATTTAGCTTAATTAGCTTTCATTGATATATCGTTCCTTGGTACTTCATTTTGTAAATTATTAATTTAATGGATTTTCAAGTCTTTAACGTGCAAGGCAATTAATTGCAAACCACCTTTGCAATCTTCCCCAAGCTAGGGTCGCAACTACACATGCAATTTCCCATTAAGAAGACAGAAGTTCTGCCCCATACATACATACATACATATATACATATACATACATACATATACATATATATATATATATATATATATATATATATATATATTCTAATTCACAAGTGGCCGGACCACGTCACTGTCCTGACACGCCCAAGCAAGCATTAACTAACCACGTACACTTCACCCTTAATTTGCCAGGAGGTGAACTTTCCAGATTGGAAGCAATATATATATATATATATATATATATATATATATATATATATATATATATATATATATATATATATATATAGAATGGTTAGCAACTTAAATTGTTTGTGATAAAAGAATTTAGAGCAGCTTGTTTGTCACGACGTTTTGTTACGTACATATGTGCTGTAATTTTGGAAAAAATTAAAGCATATATATAAAACTCAAATCTCTCAACAATTGAACCGTCGACAGTTTTGAAGGTTAAAGTTGTTCCAACCCCGGTCAAGAGGCTTAGCTATAAGGCCTAGTTTGTGATATTTACAAGCTTCATTTTGTTTCTAAAAGCTTAAAAGCATTGTTTTTAAAAGCTTAAATTGGTTTGAAGGTCAATTTTGTTTTCCAAAACGACTTCTATTTTGATGATTACAACTGTTCATATTGTAGGATATTTGTGTGAACCATCTATGTAAAAAAAGAAAAAAAATGAATTGATCTAGGACAAGATAAAAGATCGTCCTTTTCCCGACAAAGGACAAGATAAAATCATTTGGTTACGATTACTTGATCAAGCCAGAGGTGGAGATGGTGGGGTACTCGACACCCCGCATTCTTTATTTTTATTGTAACTTATGTATATATGTTTAAATATTTTTGATACGATGAGTAAAATTCATCTCCAAAAATTAAAATAAATATTAATATGTTACCTTTTTGCATAATACGTTATCATATATATATATATATATATATTTATATGTACATGAGTGTTCTAATCATCTAATAAATGAACACAACAATTACATCCAATGAATTTTAAAGGGCAACAAAGAATATTTTGAGTCGATAAGTGAATTTTTGCGGAAGATTTTTTTCTTCAAGATTCTGCCCTCCGAATTGATATCTTGGTTCCATTACTGAATCAAGCTATTTTTGTAGTGAAATAGTAGTATTTAGTAAAAGATTGTAATTAAAAAAAACAACGAAAAATGTGAACAAGCCTATTAGCATCCTCATCAGGGATGCTAATTCCCTAATGCCACTATAGTAACCAGCCAAAAGAGGAAATCGGCCTTGCATCAGCCTCTCCTCTCTTGGCATCAAACCAACATTTGCTACAGTCCCTCGTGGAAAATGAAGAGGAATTGTTCATATATAGGTTAAACATTAATTTAATGTTTTCAATTCAAACTTTGTGCAAATTAAGTTTTCATATTTGGTTCTAGGGCTCTCTTAGGGAGCTTGTTGAAAGTCTTAGAACCAAAAATTTATTAGGACTATTTAGGATAAAAGAATCAAAAATATAAGATCTTTGCACCGGTTCAAACAGATTAAAATTCGGAACATTTAATTTTTTCACCATATTTTTTAATATATAAACAATGTAAAAAATTAAGTTTTCCAATTTTCAATTCGTTTGAACCAGTGCGAAGATAATATATATATATATATATTGATCATTTTATCCAAAATACGAATATTTAATTGAAAAGAGAGTGAGAGTAAAGAGTCGATGCAGTAGACATTGTAAAAATGTCTAGTTAAAGTAATAAATTGTATTTCTTAGGTGTAATTTGGTCAAAAATTTTAAAAAACTTGTGCAGATACCCTTACCAGTCCCACAGCGCAGTTCAGTCAGATTTGGATCCTGACATGAGAGAGAAG
This sequence comes from Rhododendron mucronatum var. ripense, assembly GCA_019656295.1. Lineage (NCBI taxonomy): Eukaryota > Viridiplantae > Streptophyta > Magnoliopsida > Ericales > Ericaceae > Rhododendron > Rhododendron mucronatum. The sequence goes on from BPLT01000006.1 coordinate 4,352,447, forward strand.
TTAAAGTTCGCAATGTAAAACACAGAATCACAGCTCAAAGTAGATAAGTGATAAAATTCCAAAAGAGGAAACACAAAATCTAGTTGCGAGTGAAACCCCCAATAAACAATTCACTCCAAACCGAATTCCCTCGAGAAAGAGAAAGTACTGTTTCGCAATTTTTTACACAGAATCACAGCTCAAAGTAGATAAATGATACTACTTAGTAAAATTCCAAAAAAGGAAACACAAAATCTTGTTGCGAGTGAAACCCCCAATAAACAATTTCACTCCAAACCAAATTCCCTCGAGAGAAATAAAAAAACCAGTGCTTTCTCTTTCATCCTTTTATATATATAAAAAAAAAAATTGGGTATACCTGGGAGACCTTCAACCCATCACGTGGTGTAACACCACCTATTCTTACATATTTACAACTGATTAGTTTCCCTTATGATTTAAACGGACTAAACCATCTAAAGTCCAAAAAAAAAAAAAATGGATTTCAAGAAAGATTATTTTACTCACATATATTAACTAAAAGTCCTAATGATGAAAACTTGTCTGAGAACCATAAGCTATAAACGAGTTTTTTTTTTATTTATGGAAAACTCACCCGTACTCTTCATCCTTCCTACTTTACCTTTCTATCATTTGCAAAACTAAACGGATGACATGCTAATAACAATGGTGAAGTTGTTTCTGCTAAATAACTTAAATGATATTTTAGTTGATGTATGTAAAGAAAATGACCTGCTTAAAAATCCAAAAAAAATGAGTTTTAGTTCATTAAGTTTAGCAAAATTGCACTCTTAGAAAAACGTCATCATTTACTTCTCCAATTTTGATTTTCTCTTTTTACTCTTCAAGTATCTTGAAACACTATCATTAATTTTTCTTACTATTTGTAATTAATTTCAAGCAGAAGGATAAAAGGGTGCTCTTCATTAGCTTTTGCTCATGACTACATACGAGACGAGACAAGACGAGACGGGACAATTCTTACTTCCACTTTTTTTGAAATTATCAAAAAACAAAGTAGTAGTACTGCAATAGAGGCGGAGAAAGTAGTACCCCAATTGAAAGGCTACAAACATGAAACACCCTGTCCCTTTCGTTGCCACTAGTTTTTGTGTTTTGTTCTCCTTTCTTTTTTTTTACGATTTTTAAACATTTCCTTCTGCTTTTCCAATATCCTTTCCTCTTCACTGGCAAAGCTTATTACACTTGTAGCTAGCTTGGTAGACTGATGAATAAACAACTCTACTACTAAATAGAAGATCATTTTTCACTCTCCATTCTTCAATGCTCACTGTTTGCCCTTCTCTCTCTCTCTCTCTCTCTCTCCACATTATACATATGTAATATTCCCCTGCGCACAACTTACATTATCCACTGAGAGTAGCTGTATTGGGCCTTCTCAATAATTTCTACATAATTTCAACCAAAAAATTAATTCCTACGCAAGAACAATAATGGTTTGAATTTTGCTTTGTCGTGTATGTCTCTTTCACCAACACAAGCTACAAAGCTTATTCTCTCTCTCTCTCTCTCTCTCTCTCTCTTAACTGATCCACTTCTATAATGGACTGCATGTCAGAGAATGAGCGGCTGAGAAGCTCGAGTTAGTCGCCTTGTTCTTTAGCTTGCACTTATCTGTAAGTACTCTCTCTCTCTCTCTCTCTCTCTCTCTCTCTCTCTGTTTTTTACTTGTTTCATTTTTTATTTTTATTGGACTATATTTAGTATATATACATGTACTTTCTTACCCTCCTCAATCCATGTTCACCCAAGTACTTCTAATCTCCAACTCCCATACTTGGTGCTCTTTCTCTAGCCTTTGGATTGTTAATTTCCAGTGTCTGAGCTTTTGGGGAAATTTCTGAACTCTGTTTTTGAAGGTATATTCTAAAACCTAGTATATTTTAATTTCACCTAATAAGCTTCCACCCTCCCTCTGATAATTTATTTATTTATTTTTCATTTTCGCCATTATAGCAGATATGGTAACTTTAGCTTAGGTTTTCTTGGTATCCGTCGAGATGGGAATCACTACCAAAATGGTGGTTTACAACTTTACATGGGTTTTTTTTTTTCCTCCCTAGATTAGTACTCCAATACTCTACATAATTTAAAAATATTTTTTTTACTCATGGAGCATTGGGGTACAGGAGAAAACCCTTTATATGTTGATGATATGTTCTTGAAAAAGTGTCTTTCAATTTTACAATTGTACGTTTTAAAAGTAATCTGCTATTTTTATTAATTTTAAATGTGTCTTCCCGCGTTAATACAATCCACAATCATGATGTGGTATTTAATGTGAGGAAACTGTAAAATACTGTTAATTAGTTTCCTACTTGATTTTAGTTGAAGCCTTATGTACGTTAAATTCCAAATAACTGAATCGGGAGACTTTTAGAAGACAGAGCTCTGGTCAAGTTCGGTTCAGTTTTGGGCTCTTGAGGGACCACACGAACAATGATCGCTTCCAATCATCTCGTAGCTCTCTAGAGAAAGTTATCCACCCTTTTAAACTTAAATCGGACATTGATGGCTATTTGAATGAAAGGTTTAAGCTTTTAAACATACTGGTTGTCCATTTTTTGTTCCACACATGCGATGATTTACACGGCTATCAATGTCCGACCAAGTTAATTGTTTGCATGGATGACCTGCTCTGCAAGGGCTGCAAGGTGAACAGTTCCGACTAATACCACATTCCCCTGCAGTCTCTCTTATCTCTCACATACTGGACAAATTAGGCCTGATTGGCTCCAATAGCTTAGCTGTTTGTGGGACTTGAACTCATGACTGTTGGGCTTTTATAATGGTTGAACTTGGTAACCCCTTGGGGTTGAGGTCTTTTCGCCTTAGGTAGCGAAAATGCATTTGCATTTTCAATGCTCCATTCATGAACACATTGTGCAAATGGCTCTTTGGCTATGCTTAACCTGTTTAGGTCTCGTTCCGCTTTCTCTCAAAACCTTCTTTTTCAAAAAGAAGGTAATTTCAAACTCAAATATAACGAAAATGAAAAATGATTTTTTAATTTTTTTTGCACCGTTTAAAAGATTTCAATGAGATTTATCAAACAAGATCCATATTGTTAGGAAAATTATTTACGTAAATACATGATTTCTGAGCTTGAAATTACCTTCCTTTTCCAAAACCTTCCTTTTTTTAAAACTGGAACGGCCCCTTAGTGACTTGACAAAAAATTGCTTTGTCTGTCCTTTCAAGTAGTTCTTAGGTACTACTAAGTCAAGGAACCCATTATTTAGAGTGCAATTTTGTTCACCCTCCTTGAAAGAGGGTGAGTATTACCCTCCTTATTATTGGTTAAAATAGTGTATGTCTCACTACTGCAATATACTTTTTGGTAAGCATGACATTACTTTGTGGTGTGATCTACACTATTTAAACCAATAGAAAGGAGGGTAATGTTCACCCTCTTAAGTGGAGGGTGAACAAAACTAAACTCCTTTATAATGAATTAGGTCTTACGGTAAGTACAAATTAAGCTAACGAGTCATTTTAGGTGAAATATTGTTTATAATGAATTAGGTCCTATGGGAGGATTGGGCAGGTAAAAGAATTAATTGATGCAAAAGTTTATGTGTCATATTACCAATTGGGGACTTAACTCCTAGGACTAGGAAGCAAGGATACAAACATGTGACAAATAAACAATATGATGCAAACACCGAGATACATGATTTCTAAACATGGACACATTAGAGACACGGTGAAGATAAATATATATAATATACAAGTATATAGATGTATCTTACGAACTCATGGGAAAGACTAAAATAAGATGAAAGAAGACCGATAGTATAACATTATGAAAATAGTAGCCAGAGGGTCACTACGTAAGTATTCATGAACCCAACGTCCATGGAAGTTTCAACCCTGGGCCACCTTTAAGAAGTGCATTTTAACCTCCTAATGTGTCTAGGTGTGATTAAGTTGTCCCCAACATGTCCATAACGCGTCCATCTAAATCTAGACACGTGTGTGGGCACATTCGATACGTGTTCAGAAAGCACTGCGTCGTGTCCGTATCCTTCACGGATATGTGAGGCCGATAGACGTGTACTTGTTTTTTAGCTTAATTGTTTTGGAGAAGGAAATCATGCCCGATAGTTATATTGTCTCCAGTTGCTTGGAATTGGTGAGGAGAGGGGGATTGATTGAATTTTGTGGACTTTATGCTTGGGAGGGTTAGTTGATCTAATGACTAGACAAAATATTTGCAGGATTAGGATTCTCTGATGGAAGCTTCGCCGTCATCTGGATTATTGAAGAGGGCCAAGGCGCCTAGTAGTATGGCCCATGTAGTTTCGTGCTTAGTTGATGGGTGCAATTCAGACTTAAGTCTAGGAAGAGAATATCACCGGCGACATAAGGTTTGTGAACTCCATTCTAAGACCCCTAAGGTTACAATTAGGGGCCGGGAGCAAAGGTTCTGCCAACAATGCAGCCGGTAAGAGTTCTAAGCTCTTCAAAGGAGGTGAAATTTTGTCTTTCCACCTTCTCTTTTTAAGTTTGATTCTTTGTGCCTGCTCTACTATGGGAACCTTATTCACTGCCCTCATCTTATTAATGCTATATTTTGAAACTTAAGTTTGATTCTGTTATTGTCTATTGTTTAAGACCTTGGCTTTGTTTTTTCTGAGGAGGGAAAAAAGTAGTTAGTTAGTATCAGTAGGCTAAGAAGCACAGATACATGATACAGATACGATACGATACGGATATGCGAATACGTGATTTTTCTAAACAGAAGGATACGATACGTTAGGAGATGCGTTGAATATAAAAGTAAATTAAAAATATAATATATATAATTTTTAATTCCTAAAATTTCATTAATGATTAAAGTTTTTCATTACACAAGTTCAACATTTCACATGCCGAGAGAGATATATTCACGTATAGTTATATGTATAATTGTATCTATATAGTTATATATATTTACATACACATAACGAGAGAGAGATGAGAGACGAGAGAGAGTTGAGATACTTACAAGGTTGTTGAGAGAGGATATTGTCGGTGTGTTTCTGGTGTCGATTGGTAGGGGAAAAAGAAAAATATAGTCCTACTTGCAATTTTAACTCATATTTTAAGTAATAACATATTTACCCTCGCTCGTATCCAAAACATATCCGAACGTATCCGCGCACATTCAAAACATATCAAATATGTATCCGGAGTGTATCCGAGAGTATCTGCCCGTATTTGAAATGTATCGGTATACCCAAAAATAATTTTAAAAGCAGGATACTTTAAAAACCATATCGGATACGTATCCGGAGAGTATCTGATGGTATCGATATCCAATACGGATACGATACGTGATACAGAGACAAAAATAGAGTATCCATGCTTCATAGTCAGTAGGAATAAGGATAATCTGAATGTCATTTGCTGTTATTTCAAGTATCCTAATTGGAAGTTATTTGAATTGTAGGAAACAAAAGACCACCGATCTCATAGAGTGGAACCCAAGTTTTAAATTTGCTTGATTGTGTGGCTTCATCTGTCTCGACGTCATTGCTTTTGCCTAGTCCTTTTCAAATATAGGGAATAGTTCTTGTTCTACTTCTTTGGAAATTTGATAGGTCATATCGACATGTCATGAGAAAGTAGTCAATTTCTCATATTTGGAGTGGAATTTTAGTCTTATGAACTACAAATGTGTTTTCACCCACAGCTGGGCAAAATTGGTTAACTTGGTTTTCTCCTCTTTTAAGACATGTCAATTGTCAAGTGAAGAACAAAAATGATTTGTAGTAAAACAGTTGTTGGAGTCCAAAAGTATGTGATTCGAAGTATATATGTGATTGTCCTCTCCTCTCCTGGGCAAATAAAGTATGTTTTGGCTTTCTCTAGAGCTGTATTCCATGCGAAGTGGTTTTAAAGTGGATGTTAATATGGTACCTGAGCAGAATTTGATCGTGTGCTCTTATTCTCTTTGCCTACCTGATAATCAAAATACTTGCATGTGTTGGCCCGCTAATGAATCGCCCAATAATTGTTATAATAATACAATATGTTAGACGAGTTGGCAGTCAACGATTCAACCGGTTATTATTAAAATCGATTTCTAGCTCTCTGAAATGCCTTCGATAGCCTATTTTAGCATTTTGAAAAGTTGTCTATCATATTCATTTTTCCTCGTGCACAGGTCTTCTATGGGTAGATGAACCTTTATTCAGTGTTTGTTCTGTAACTTGTTTTTGCATTTTGGCAGAAGAAGTGATGCCATTTTTTTTCGAGTTTCATCCAATTTTGCGTCTGAATCAACACTCTTGGGTTGATGAAACATTACTTATGATAAGCTGAATCTATCCTCTTTCACAGGTTTCATTCGTTACTAGAGTTTGACGAGGGGAAGCGAAGCTGCAGGAAGCGTCTAGACGGTCACAACAGGCGCCGAAGAAAGCCTCAATCAGAGTCCCAGTCTCAAAACACGGGAACCGGAGGGTTTCTTTCTAATCAGCAAGGTTTGGATTCTTATTCTGGTCTCTAGAGACCATATGTTTCCAGTTCAAAACCCCATCCTGAGGTTCTGTTTGGACCTATATAACATGCACTCGAGTATGGATGAGGGGTGGAAGAATTGTGTCTTAGTGTTAGATTCGTCCAAGTCCAATTAAGGACACGGGGGCAGAATGAAATATTCATATTTCTCTTGTTCTTTTTCCGTACCTTCTTGGAGAAATTGGTGTTTTAACATGTCATACATCATATCATGAATATGTGAGATTTTATTCTTGGTACCGTGAATATGTAACTAAACGTGTTAGGTACATATCCTAAACCCCTACCAACATATTGGGTCTGACATGGTCTTTTATACATCGAGAAGAGTCTAAACTTTGAAGAGATTTACAAAGGTAAAGGAAATCGTAGGGGACACCAAGCTTCTTGACTTTGTTATCTTTCTTAAATTTCCTACTTGTACTTTACCCCCAGTGCTTCCCTTCATGAATCCGTGATCCAAACTCAGCATAGGACCTAATTCATCTTTTATGATTAAAGAGTCACCTCTATGTGTAATTAAGAGGATTTGGTCCACTTCGATTGCAGGTTGTACTTTGTTGTCATTCAGTGGTCCACAACTACTTCCAAGTGCCATTATGAACTCTACTTGGGCTGCAGACCAATGCTTCAACTACATCAACAGAAATGAAAGTTTTCACGGACAATTTGCGCACAGCTTTGGAGGAGGAAACCAGTTCAAAATCATACATGGAAATGACCCCCAGGACTCTGAGCCCTCTCTTTGTCAACCACTTCTTGATACCAATGACTCCGATTGTGCTCTCTCTCTTCTGTCATCAGCGCCCGCTGAAACTCGGGAGATTGCTTTGAGCCATATGGCCCCATCTAGCATGCACTTTTGCAGTCTAGGCCAGTTTTCGCAAGGAATGGAAAGTAAGCCACCGTTTTCTGCGCCTAGCTCATTTGTTGGGGACAATGCCAATCTCCATTTCCAGGGTATGTTTCAGAATGGGCCTGATGGGCCGTCATCTGCTAGTGGGTCACACCAAACACTCTCATTCAGATGGGAGTAGATTTTGTTTCCCCGTGGGCCTCAGTTGTTACTGTTTGTGAGATCTATGTACAACAAGAAATACTTCCTCCCAACTTGTCAAATTTCTATAATGTTGCCCACTTCTTATTGCTGTGTTATTTTTTTTCATTTAAATTTTTATTTTTAGCGCTCTATTCTACTAGTTTTTTTTTTATAATTTAAATTTGTTGCCATGTCTGCCCTTCTCTCACTTGCAATTTAACTAGAGTACTGCTGAGGGAGTAGATCGATATATCCCACTTGTGTCGAGAGATATGCCAAAAGGTCAATCAACTCAAAGATTAGCAAGTTAAACCAATTGACCCTTCGGCCTAAATCACGGCCGCTTAGTCAAGCCCAAGATACAAATGGCCTATAGGCTCTGTTTACCAAATATTCTTCCCCTCAATCGATACTGCACAGAGTTTTGAGGAAACAAGTTGGTGAATGCTGGAATGTAGTTTGTTACTAAGGGTGCGTTTGGTTGGATGAAATGGAATATGAATAGGAATAGAATTAAGAATGGAATAGAATTGGAGGAATTGAGAATGGAATAATCATTCCCATTCTCATGTTTGGTTGTGCTTAGGAATAGTCATTCTCATATCCAACGGAATAGTGTGGTAATAGCAATTTTTGGAGTGGCAATAGTAATTTTGGAGTGGCAATAGTAATTATTGGTGTGGCAATAGTGAATGTTGGAGTGACACTAGTAATGTTTGGTGTGACAAAGAAATGGAATAACAATTCCTTAGGTTTTTGGATGGATTGACAATTCCTTTACTAAGGTGAATAGTGATTTTATTTGGAATCATCATTCTATTATTTAATGGTGAACCAAACATTGGAATAAGTAACTCATTGGAATGACTATTCCATTCCAATCTTGATTCCATCCAACCAAACATACCCTAAGTGGATTTATGGTTTCTTTCCGTTTTTCAAGACTTCTTAATTTGGAAACAAGTAAAACATAGAAGAATAATAAAGATTTATAAATCTTCAAAGCGCTACAATCGACTGAATTCTACGCTTATAACATATCCTGGGACTGAAATTGAAAGAGACAGAAAACGTAAAAGATTTTTTAGTATGTTTGGTTTTTGGGTGTCCCAGCACATACACATTAAGAACTTTTGAGAATCATAACTCTCATCTCAAATTCATTTCAGTAATCACAGAATTACGTACAGATTATGTTCGACTAAGAGCTATTTATACAAGACTAAGAGCCCTAAAACGGTTACTAACAAACTTCTAACTAATCTTGAAACTAATCGCCCAATTCTGGTTAGCTTTACTAAACAGAGTTACTTAACCACAAATCAGTTGGACTTGACTTCTCTTGTAGCTGACGTGTCCTCAACATTTTGATTTGGTTGGTTTGACACACCCCCGCAAACTGATGCTGGAAGCTCTGACAGCTTCGGTTTGGCCTTTAGAAAGTTAAAACGGGAGATAGTAAGAGGTTTAGTAAAAACGTCATTTATTTGGTAAGCAGAAGGGACATATTGAATAAGCAACTGTTTCTGGACCATTTTTCTTTAACAAAATGGAAATCAACTTCAACATGTTTGGTGAGAGCGTGGAACACGAGATTCGTGGCCAAGTAAATTGCTGAAACATTGTCACACCGTAGAATGGGAGAACCAAAAGAGGACACACAAAGGTTTTTAAATGAGTTGAGTGATCCACAAAAGTTCTGCAGTGGTGTTTGCTAAAGCCTTGTGCGCTGCTTCAGTAGAAGAACGAGCAACCGTAGCTTGTTTCTTAGCAGACCACAAGATAAGGTTAGGCCCCAACTAAACACAATAGCCTCCAGTAGACCTTTTGTCCGGAGCATTATCCGCTCAGTCAGCATAAGAAAATGCTTGCAACTGTAAATCCCCTTTAGTGAACAAAAGACCCTGAGTGATTGTGCCTTCGATATACCTCAGTATACGTTTGACAGAAGTAAAATGGCTTTCCAGAGGCGAATGCATGTGCTGGCACACTGAATTTACTGCAAAAGAAATCTTTGGCCTTGTCAAAGTTAGATATTGTAAAGAGCCAACTAAAGTTCTATAAAACTCTGGATAAGGATAGAGAGGATCTGGAGTAGTAGAAAGAGGCTTAAGAAAAGAGGGGGAACCACTTGGTCTGCAGTCAGTCATGCCTGCTTTCTTTAACAAATCCAAGGCATACTTGGTCTGAGATAACACTAACCCATGAGAAACTGGGACAACTTCTATGCCCAAGAAGTAATGCAAAGAACCAAGGTCCTTAAGGGCAAAATCTGTACCCAACCTTTGAACAAAGCTGGAGATAATAGTGGAATTATTGCCGGGTATAAGGATGTCATCAACATATACCAGAACATAAACCAAATCCTGTCCTTGCGAGTAAAAAAAGAGAGGAAGTTGCCAAGCTGTTGATGAACCCTTGATTAAGAAGACTGTTAGAGAGCATATCATACCAAGAGCCCATAAAGAGCCTTGTGAAGCTTACACACATGATGAGGGAATTCTGCACTCACATATCCCTATGGTTGTTTAAGATAAACATTTTCTTGAATAGTGCCATTCAGAAAAGCATTGGAAACATCTAATTGTTTGATGGACCAGCCAAAATGAACAGCCAAAGAAAGAACAAGTCTGATGGTCTGTTGTTTTACTACAGGACTAAAGGTTTCTGTATAGTCTAGCCCCTCAGGTTGTTGAAAACCCTGAGCAACTAAACAAGCTTTTCGAGCTATGCTACCATCAGAATGTCGTTTGATTCTGAAAATCCATTTGCAACCAATAGGTGAAGCATGAACATGTAAAGGTTCCAAAGACCATGTTCCTTATTGGATTAAGGCACTATATTCTTCTGACATTGCTCTTTGCCACTCAGGATATTGTATAGCTTCCTTGAATAAAGTAGGTTTAGTGAGAGGAGGAGTATGAAGAAGCAAAGTAAAAGGTATTTTTGGAACAAAAATTCCATCTTTGGCTCTAGTAGTCATAGAATGAGGAGGTGGAATAGGGGCAGGAGTAGAAGAAGAGGGAAGGGAAGAAGAAGGAACTGCTACATCTGAAGTAGAAGTAGTAGGAACAATAGTAGGAATATAAGTAGAAATATAACTTGGAGATATTAAAGAGGTAGGTGGAAAATGAGATGGAAGAGAAGGAGAAACAGATAACTGAGTAGGAGAGGATTGAATATGAGATGGAGGAGTGAGAGGAGAAACTATGGGAAAAGAACCAAAAATGGATGGAGACCAAATAGGAGATATAGAAGGAAAGGAAAAATTGAACTTGAAAAAGGAAAGAGAAGGAGATGCTGCAGGAATAGTAGAAGGACAAAGAGTAGGATATGGAAAATCAGTCTCTAAGAACTTCACATGTTTGGAAATGTACACCCGATTAGTCTTAGGATCCAGCATCTATAGCCCTTAGTGGCAGAGTAATAGCCTAAAAAGATACAAAGAGATGATCTAGGAACTAGTTTATTAGAGGCACGGGGTCTGAGCCAAGGAAAGCAACAACATCCAAAAGGTTTGAGGATGGAGTAATCAGAACTAGTCTTGTACAAAACATGAAAAGGAACTAGGAAATGTATAGAAGAATTAGGAAGACGATTGATAAGTGTAGACACCCCAATTTGGACCTATTAATTATCCTTAATTTGTACCCTCGAGGCTCCCCGATGACGAAAAGGAATCAAAATAGGACTTGGTTATCAAAATAGGACTCGGTTAAAGCTTGAACGACGCTTCTTGGTCTTTTTCAAAATTAAAACGCATTTTTTCTCAATACCCAGAGGGTAAAATGGTCACACATTTCAGCGTATAAAATAAATGAAACCAATTGGGTTAGAAAAAGGACTCAGCTAGCTTTCCAACGCTTCGAAAAACACCCAAAACCGAGTTTGGGAGTTGTAGGAGGATGAAAACAATTGGTGCTTAGAACAGCACTAGATTGCAACGGCTTACTCGTGCCTCCTCACCGAAACCCTAGTTCGTCGTCGGAACCCTAATCTACAAGACAGACAAGGGATGAGCGCAACTTTGCTTCTCGTAGCAAAGGCCCTCCGATGCCAAAGTTAGTATCACGAACTAATCGAAAATCCTAATTATCAATAAGAGAACAATATGAATGCAACGTATTGAGTACCTTTTAGCTATAGGTTTACTTTGTTTATATAGACATTCGTATGCTTATTGCCTAAGCATCCCTGTTGCCCTAGGATTCCTATCTCATTTAGAGAATCCAGGATATCTTGGATTCTTGTTCCCTTATCAGGTAATTACCTTAGTCCTTTCAGGACTCTTTTCCACAACTAACCGAACATCCCCTTCCGGTAGGTATCTTTCCCAGATCCTATATTCCCGGGATCTCATTCCCTACGGGGTTCCATAGTTCTGGATCCTTCTAGAATGTTTGTCTTTGTTTTTTGCATTTGAGGCTTCTTTGTTTAAAGGTCTTTCCCTGTTCGGCCACTTCATTGCCGAACAGTCCATCGAGACCAATGACTTCACATGTCACTGGTCTTTATTAATTATTTTATCTAATGACTTCTAATGTCTCGTACTTTATCTACCGAACAGACTGCCTGGACCAATCACTTCACATGCACCTGGTCCTTTATCAATTACTTGGACCAATGTCTTCTTTAGAAGCTCCTCTCCTGTTCGGCCCTCTCATAGCTGAGCAGGCTACTTGGACCAGTGACTTCACATGTCACTGCTCCTTTATCTAGGGCCTGGACCGTTGACTTTACATGTCATTAGTTCTACTGCCGAACAGTCCATTTGGCATACCTTTACGTATTATGCGGACCCGTATAACGTGTGTTTGGCCACTGATAGTACCTGTTCGTGAACTCCTCCCTACAATTGCTCCCCAGCTTTGCTCGTTGATACTGTTCGTGATCAACTGGTAAAGCTAAAGTTTTTAGATTTTGAGCCGAACTTCCTGAGGCCTCATACAGACATGATATTTATACCCATTGATGGTTTTTGGCGCTTTAATCTTTATACCTTTTCGAGAAAAAGTCTCCACGTGGTGTATCTCGTATGCTTAACATTTAATGTGATCTGGCGTTCCAAATGAACGGCGTCTGAACGACATCTGCTTTTCGTTATTTTATCTTGTAACGGCTTGAGACATGACGTTTCGCCTCCGTCTCACTCCCTTATAATCGTTAAAGAGGTGCTTTTTAGGGCTTTCTCCCATTTCGAAATCCAGACGAAGAACCTCCCATTCCTCCACCATTGCCGCCATCTGCAACTCATTCGTGTTTCAGGAAACCACTTTATTGATCTCGTAAGCATTTCACTCCTTATTCTCAATCCATTTCAGTTTCTGAGATTTCGATCCCAGGTTTCTTCCCTCGGAGTTTCAACCAATCCACATTCTTAGATTTCTCTTTTATTTCGGAGTTCTCACAATCATCCATGGCTGATGAAAACGAAAATGCTCTTAAACCTAGAAAATTTAGGAAACTTTGTGAAACTCCGGCAGCCATGGCGACTTTTAGGATAGAGTATAGTGTTCCTGAAAATGTAGGGCTTGAACTTGCCCCATTAGGAGCAGATAGGGATGCTGGTTCATGGGATAGGATGTGTATCCCTATCATAGCTATTGTTGAGGGTGGAGTTCGCTTCCCTCTTCACCCATTACTCTGCCACGTTCTGAATTGGTACCGACTCACACCCATGCAACTTTCCACCAACTTCTTTCGACTAGTAATCGGTGTAGTGGCTCTAAATAAGATTCTAGATACCCAATTAGGAATTTGGGATATTCAATGGTGGTATAGCATCGTGCTAAACCCGAATACAATACCTACTACTTCAAAGTAAGGAAAGAAGAAAAGCGTCTCGTGCTTAACTTCTCAGATTCCACTTGTGATCATGAAATAGATTTCCTCTATGTCACTAGAGCCTTCGAGCCAATGGAGGAAGATGGCGAGGTGGTGGGCTTCCATTGCCCCCACATATGAGGCTACCCATGTATGCTCCTAATTTGCCTCGCAATTCTCGTTTATTGCTTTCTCATAGCTTCTTCATGTTTTTAACTCACATCGTGCATTTTTAATCCGCAGCGGATAATGCTAACAAACGTCCAAGACGTGAACCTAGCTACGTCCAAACAACTGAAATCAATAGGATTCTTAAATACACAGGAGAGCCTGGAACATTAACAGCTGGTCGGGGTCGTGACGCGAGCGTCCTGTTGGGCTATGACCCTGCCTACAAAGGTTTTATTGACAGAAGACTTGCCAACCCAAGTACCAGTGCTGCTTCTACTTCGACTGCTCCCCAGCCAAGGAACTTAAGATTGAATGCTGGAGTGACAATCGCTGGATAGCCAGGTGAAGTCCCTATTTCAGAGGGCATCCCACTACCTCGTGTGATCCTAAGAAGGTTTTCACAACGACAGACTCCCTCACTTTGTCAGCCCGAACAACCATCTTCAAACCGTGATACCAGCCAATCATCTTCTTCCGGTTACTCTTCATCTCCTCCAAACTCAAGTACTATGACTCGTTGACCCATAAACTTAAGCTCCCTTCTTACTGTATCCTCTCGAGGACGTGGTTCTGGTCGGGTGGCATCGACTGGGCATGCTCCCCCTGCACCTCGTCGTAACAGAGGGGGTTCTATCCATTCCTCTTCATCTCCCCGGGGAACAGACACTGCCATCGAAGCCAGCGATGCCCACCGAGACAAACGTTCCCGGCTGATGACCCAACTGGTGTTGCCGGGCATATTGAAGCATCCGACCGGCCGCTCGTCTCTCCAGGTCCCCAAGTTGTTCCTCAGGCCTGGACCCCTCAGCTCATTAAAGGCGACCGGCCTATCAATATTCGGGATAGTGTGAGCTCTTCGGAGACCGCATTGGCCCTTGCTTAAGGCTTACTATTGCATGTTGATATGCAAAAAGAAACAGCAGCCACTCCTGATCGGCTTGTTTCCACTGGTCTCGTCAATGGTATGAAGGTAATGTGATTGTCTCTTTGTGTCAATTTTGAATCCTGTCAATTTTGAATCCTTGCATTTATTGCCACACTATAATCTTTTATACATCTCGTGTGTCTACATCCTTTAGTAATTGTTTAGTATCTGCTAGTTTATCCAAAAGATGGTGGCGTTAGGCCAAAAGATGCAGGAAATTGAACCTGAACGCAACAGACTATTGAAGGACAACACCAGACAGTTGCAAACAATTACTAGGCTGGAAAGGGAGAGAGACAAGGCTAAGCTGGAAGTAGATGAAACTAAAGCAAAACTTGAAACTGCCGAGGAAAGTCTGAACCAAGCACCGTCTGAAATTGACAGTAACAAGAAGGCGGCTTATGACGACAGCTATCAAAAAGAGTTCGATGTTGCGACCGCTAGATATGTCGAACAGATGCCAGGCATCCAAGACCAGATTTGGGCTGCATGCTAGGAGGCGTGCCTGACAAAGGTGGGGGTTGCTGAGGATTCTCCCCTCTGGGAGGACAATGATCTGCCGAGCACCAGTTCTCGCAGCCTTCATGAACCAGTGGAACATCCAGAGGATGATATTGAGCAACAGATTGAAGATTTTGCTGATGCTGAAGAAAATACACCAACCAGCATTCATGATGCTCATCCTGTTCAATCACCTGTCCTAGAAACAATTAATGAACCTATCAGCCTGGAGGAGAATGCAGCTGGAGGTGGTTCCACCACTGAAGTCAGTACATAGGTCCCAGATGAAACTTCTCTAGAGGTCCAGAATCTGGACTGATAAGTAAGCATTCCTCTTAAAATTTTAGAACATTAGAACACTTATGCTGATCCTGCGTGACTGTAGTGGTTAGCCCTGCGTGGCGTTAGCATATTTCATACTTTGGCTGTACTTTTTATGGTACAGGTACTCGGCCCTTCATGGCGTAACATTTGTTTTGCTCGGTCCTTCATGGCCATAAACTCTTGTCGTAGTTTTTTGAATTTTTGTTGGCAATTTCATGTCTGTTTGTAAGTGTTTCGTATTTTGATCAAAAAGTTAAGTATTTGTCGTACTTTGTAATCTTTGCATATGTACGTATGCATATCTAAGTTTCTCGCACTTAGTTTGATTTCAAGTTTCTCGTACTTAGACAGAAGCCCAAGTATTCTCGTACTTAGTAGTCTACATATATTTCATGCTTGTGAAATCTAATGTTCTCATACTTGGCCTAAATTTCTCGTACTCAGTCTAATTTTTTTTAGACATATCTCGTTATCTATTGAACCTAAGTGTTTCATACTTAGGAAACATTTTCTCATATGTAGGGGTGTAAACGAACCGAGCCAAGCCGAGCTTCGGCGAGCTCGAGCTCGGCTCGAGCTCGGCTCGAGCCTTAACGAGTCGAGCCCTTATCGAGCCGAGCTTAGCCATTTACTAAACGAGCCTCTCTTAATCGAGCCGAGCCTCTCTTAACGAGCCGAGCTTTTGTCGAACGAGCCGAGCTCTACTCGGCTCGTTTAGTAAACGAGCCGAATACTCGAGCTCGAGCTCGGCTCGTTTAGTAAACGAGCCGAGCTGAGCCGAGCTCGCGAGTAGCTCGGCTCACTTACAGCCCTACTCATATGTTTCTAAGTTTCTCATACTTAGACAGGAGCCTAAGTGTTTCTCGTACTTAGCATTATTGCCGTGCAGTTCAATCCGGTGAATATGCACATATATATTCAAATGTATACAAGTATCCAAGTGTTTCATACTTTAGACATACTCGTCATGTGTACACCCAAGTGTTTCATACTTGATAATTACTTAAATATCTCATACTTTGCTCGATCTAAGCATTCACTGAGTATCTCATACTTAAACGAAAGCTAAGTATTCTCGTAGTTAGACAATATGCTCGATCTGGCATTTTTTTCGTATGCCTTCCAAGTTTATTCATGCTTAACTAAGGCATTCATGCCTAGTCCTTGCTCCCCAATACGAAAGAGGGACAAAGTAGATCAATTTCATATTCATAAAATAAAATAGACACAGGAAACAAAATTGCTGAAATAGGTATTGCTAAACATGGAATTTTATTCATAATCTTGGAACTCAAGGGGGTGTTATTCATACCCCTTGCAACTAATAAATAATAATAAAAAACCAGGGAGCTTTATTCATAACTCCCACAAAATCACATAGTGTATCCTAAAACAAAATGAGATAAAACTAAACTCTTTTAAATAAAGAATTTTCTCAGATTGTGAACATTCTAGGGTCTTGGCACCGGGTTCCCATCCAAGTCCGCCAATCGATAAGCCCATGCCCACGATCTCAGTTACTCGATATAGGCCTTCCCAATTGTCCCCCAACTTACCCTTGCTTGCCACTTTGGTGTTGCCAATTACTTTTCGAAGTACAAGGTCCCCAACACCAAATTCTCGAGGGTGAACGTACTTGTTGTAGCTTTTCATTAACTGTTCCTGATAGAAGGCTAAATGCACCAGGGCCTTTTCTCTTCTCTCCTCGACTAGGTCAAGCTCAATTTCAAGGGCCATGTCGTTGCCCTCACTCTCAACCAATGCGGTTCTGTTGGTTGGAAGACCAACATCTAGAGGTATAACTGCCTCTGTTCCATATGCCAATGAATAGAAGGTCTCTCCCGTAGACTTCATAGGTGTTGTACGGTGTGCTCATTGCACCAGTGGTAACTCATCAGGCCACTTCCCCTTAGCCTTATCCAACATTTTTCTTGATTGCATCAAGAATGGTTTTATTGGATGCTTCTGCATGCCCATTGCTCTGAGGGTAAGCTGGAGTCGAATAATAATTTCTTAGCCCATACTGGGAACAGAAAGCTTTGAATTTCTTTTGGAACTGCGCCCCGTTATCTGTAATCAAAGAATAGGTTACCCTAAAACGAGCAATTATACTTTTCCAAACGAACCTTTCTATCATAGGTTCATTAATCTTGGCCAGAGGCTCAGCTTCGATCCATTTCGTGAAATAGTCCGTTGCTACCAACAGAAATTTTCTGTTCCCAGTTGCTTTGTGGAGTGGACCCACGATGTCCATTCCCCATTGAGCGAACGGCCAGGGGCTAGTTAAAGGTACCAGATCCTCAGCTAGTGTTCTAATCATTGGTGAGAATTTTTGAAACTTTTCACAAATCTTCACATACACCTTCGCATCCTCCTGCATGTGTGGCCACCAGTAGCCGTGGTTATTGCTCGGTGAGCAATGGACCTGCCCCCTGCATGACTCTCATAGGTCCCTTCATGAATCTCGCGAAGGAATTTTTGCACCATCTCGGGGTGTACACAAAGCAAATACGGTCCGGTAAAGGACTTACTATACAACTTCCCTTCTGGGGACAGCCAAAACCTTGTAGATTTGGTTTTAATTTTATGAGCCTCTTTCTTATCAGTGGGGAGTGTTTAATCTCGTAAAAACCCTACAATTGGATCCATCCAGCTTGGCCCTTGGTTCACATCCAAGACCAATTCTACACTTTTGCCAATGCTTGGCTCGGTTAGATACTCGACTGCTACCTTTAGTTTGAATTCAGTTGGAACAGCTGTGGCCAACCAAGCCAAAGAATCGGCATGAGCATTCTGTCCAAAGCTTATCTGTTCGATATAAACCTTTTCAAAGGTATCAAGTAAATCCTTGGCTGCTTCCACATAAGTTGCCATCTTCTCGTTTCGGGCTTCATATTCCCCGGACAGTTGATTCACCACCAGTTGTGAATCACAATATACCCTAATTCTTGTCACCTTCAGGGTCTTCGCATTTTTTAGGCCAATTAGGAGAGCCTCATACTCTGCCACATTGTTCGATGCACTGAAACCCAACCGAACAGATAGCTCAATCATTATTCCCTTAGTGGGAAAAAGCACGATTCCCGCCCCTGAACCGGTATTACATGCCGAACCATCAACAAACGTCTTCCACTCTAGGGGATCCTGCTTGGCTAAGACTTTGTTGCCCTTCTTGGTCGGTGGCCCAATCACCTGCTCCTTTTTCGTAGGTGGCAAGGGTGCTACCGCTGGTGAGAACTCTGCCATAAAATCAGCCAACACTTGACCTTTGATTGCAGTGCGTGGTTGATAGTCAATATCATATTGGCTTAACTCTACGGACCAAGTTGATATCCGTACCGAGAAGTCTGCCTTTCATAGCAATGACCTCAATGGGAACTCGGTATAGACCACAACCTTGTGGCTCTGGAAATAATGAGGTAACTTCCTTGTGGCTGTCCTTAATGCAAGGACCAGCTTCTAAAGGGGCAGATATCTCGTTTCTGCGTCCAGCAATGTTTTACTCACGTAGTATACTGGGATTTGTTTGGGTCCTTTATCTCTTAACAGAACCGCACTAACAGCATGTTCAGAAACTGCTAAATATAAAACCAAAGACTCACCTGGTTTTGGGGTTGACAAAAGGGGGGTAGAAGCCAAATATTTCTTCAAATTCTGAAAAGCTTGCTCACACTCTGCTCCCCATTCAAATCCTTCCCTTTTCTTTAACAACTGGAAAAAGGGCCTACACTTATCACTGGACCGGCTGAATTTGTTAAGGGCCGCAGCCATTCCAGTTAGCCTTTGGACCTCCTTCATTGCCCTTAGGCTCTGTAGCGTTTGTAAGGCTGTTATTTGATCAGGATTTGCCTCGATGCCTCTTATGGTCACAAGGTGGCCTAGGAATTTTCAAGAACCAACCCGAACACACATTTCGAGGCATTGAGTTTTAATTTGTACTTCCTCAGGCATTTCAAAGGCTTCCTTCAAATCCGCGATGTCCTTGTCTGGTCTTACTCTTTACCACCATATCGTCTATGTAAACCTCCATAGTCTTGCCAAGCAGCTTTTTGAACATGATGGTTGCCAATCTTTAATATGTTGCCCCTGCATTCCTCAGTCCAAAGGGCATGACATTATAACAGTACAACCCTCGTGGTATATGCTTGCTTGACCAAAGTGCGTCGTAATAAAGAGCGCCTCAAGCGTAGGGCTAGGTCGATTGCAGCATAATATCCGAAAGTCTGGAGTCAAATCCACAGGGAGCCAATGGAGCTAGGCCGGAGGTTTGATTTACGAAGGGTTTTTAGCTTTAGGACCGCCAACCGTTAGTTCGGCTTTAAGACGGCCAACTTTTGAGTGATGATAATTCTAATTACCAAAAAGACTAGAAAATGGAATTTGACAGGTAATAAAAGTGATAAGGTCTTGGGGTTCATTCCGCCCATAACTTAGGTTGTTCAATGCTTCTCTTTGATAACTCAAGTGAGTGTCATTGTCATTTGATCTCACACGGAAGATTTAACCATGAAAATCAAGTTTAACTGATACAACGGGGTTTGGAAATGGAAATGAATTCATTTAGGCAATTTATCAACCACATAGAGTGCCATGGTTCTAAGCATTGGGTGTGCCAAGGAGACTTGTATACACACAATCAAAGAAGTTAACAACCTTAAGTTTAGACCAAAGGTTAGAGTTCAATAAGTTCTTTGAGGTATTTTAGCAAACACCTAGAGTGACATAGCTCCAAGCATTATGTGTGGCAAGAGATCAAGTATTTGCCTACACATAATCAAAAAGGTTAACCATAGATTTTGTTACATAAAAATGAACTTAATCCATTCACAAACCACATTAAGCACAAGAAATGAGGGTGTGCCCTTCAAGTGGGATGACAAGTGCCAAAGGGCCTTTGACGCCATCCGGACTTACCCACAAAATCCTCCAGTTTTAACACCCCCCGCGCCTAGGAAACCTTTGATCCTATACTTGTCAGTCACTCCAGCTTCCATGGGGTGCATGCTAGCACAGGAAGGAGACGATGGGGTTGAAAGGGCTGTTTACTACCTCAGCAAAAAGATGGTCGGATGTGAAGAGCGTTATACTCCGTTGGAGAAGACATGTTGGGCCCTAGTTTGGGCTTCCAGGAAGCTAAGACACTATATGCTGACTTACCCCATAAGGATCATCTCTCGAATGGATCCTCTCAAATACCTGTTTGGGAAACCGGCCCTCACTGGAAGAACGGCACGATGGTTATTAATGTTGTCGGAATTCGAGCTAAAGCATGTCACCAAAAAATTTGTAAAAGGAAGAGCTGTTGCTGACTTTTTGGCTGACAGTCCAATTGAGGGAGGTGATGACGCTGAGTTCATGTTCCCTGATGAAGACATAATGGCAATAGCCGAAGATGTTTGGAAGTTGTACTTTGACGGAGCTGCTAATCAAAAAGGGTTTGGAATTGGCGTGTTGCTAATAGCACCCGATAGATCTCATGTTCCACTCGCATTCAAACTATACTTTGAAGTCACCAACAATCAGGCAGGAATACGAGGCTTGCATCGTAGGCATGGAAGTAGCCATCAAAATCAGCAAAGAGAAATTGGAGGTAGTAGGAGACTCTAACCTGGTTGTGTCGCAAGCCAATGGTGATTGGAAGGTCAAGGAAGAGACGTTGAAGCCGTATCATCAGGATTTGGAAGACCTCATCCCTCACTTCAACAAAGTGACTTTCACTCATGTACCGAGGCTTGAAAATCGATTCGCGGATGCATTGGCAACACTAGCATCCATGGTTGAAATACTTATTGGTGTGAAGTTGAGGCCAATTGTGATCGAACAAAGGGATACGACAGTATACCAGCATATCATGGTTGTTGATGAACCCGAAGACGGCCACCCCTGGTATTATGACATTTGGAGATTCGTAGAAAATGGAGAATATCCCGTAGAGGCAAGCAAAAAGGACAAGATCGCCCTTCAGAGGATGGCTGCACAGTACATCATTTGTGGTGAAAATTTATACCGAAGATCACACTGTGGCATGCATAAGTTATGCATCCATGGTGCAGAGGCAAGGAGAGTGATGGAAGAGATCCACGAAGGGGTACGTGGCCCTCATATGAATGATATGATGCTCGCTAAGAAGATCCTTGGGCAAGGATATTTCTGGTCCACCATGGAGACAGAATGTGTAGAGCACGTACGGCGATGCCACAAATGCCAAATCCACGCCAACTTGACTCATGTTCCGCCATCTGAACTGCATCACATGACCTCGCCTTGGCCTTTCTCGGTATGGGGAATCGACGTTATCGGAAGTATCGTGCCGGCCGCTTCCAACGGTCACAAGTTTATCCTCGTGGCTGTGGATTACTTCACGAAATGGGTAGAAGCTGCTTCGTACGCCACTCTAACCATGGTACAGGTTGCTCACTTCATCAAACAAAATGTCATCTACCGGTATGGGGTACCTCAAGCATTTGTGTCTGACAACGGGGTCCACTTTAAAGGACGAGCCAGGGAGGTCTTGGATGAGTTTCAAATCAAAGTACATGATGTGAAATTTTAATGTACTCGCAAGCGCACGAATCGTACTGAAGTATAGTAATGCAAGAGCGAGGTCGAATCCACAGGGACTTATGATTTTTTATAGGAAAACTAAATAATTTTAAAGTGATTAAACCCTAACCTAGTTGACAAAAAGTTGTGATCGATTTTTAAACTAAGAATTTAAATAAAGCAATGACAAAATAATAATTAAACTAGCACGGAAAAATAATGAGATTGCCGGTTGAGAAAAGTAACTAAGGTTTTAGAATCCACACCCACAAATATTTATCAATCAATTCTACACAATGATTTTTCCTTGATTTCTACACAATGATTTAGAAGCTAATCTTAATCATCATGGATAATATATCGTTAAACACTTTTTTATTTATATCGAAAATATGTTCCTCCTCTGCTTTAAGGTTTAAGCCAAAATCATCAACTGTATCTGCAAAACAAATCACAGTAGATATCCCATACTTAAATATAAACTTTGATACACCAAGCAATTCGATTAATTAGGTGATATCAAATCATGGAAAAAACCCATTCCGATTGAATCCATATCCGAGTCTCTACCAAATTAATTAATGAGATCAGAACAATAAACTATGAAAGCAAGTAGGAAAAATCAAGTGCATAAAACTAATCAATAAAATTCATGGGGTTTCATCCTCAACCCTAGTTTAGAATTTAGCCGGTCATTTGCAAAACAATATTAATCATACGACCAAAACCCTTCCAAGCTTACAAATACTTGTTCCTTTGCTCTTCTATTTACCAGCCGTGGAGCTTTCTGACCGCAGCCGCGTCGCTTCTGATCCATGGTGTCTGTCCCCCATGAGTCATTTTGCCTTGATTATTTATAATGCCGAAAATTGCCGTAAGGAATTCGATTCCTTTTTAAACTCAATCTCCCTGTTATTTAGTTTGCCTAATTGGCTACAACTAATATGGCTCTTTCCTTTAGTAGTCTAGATCACGTGCAAGCCATGGGTTGTAGTGCTGCCTTCTCTAAGGAATTAACTTTGATGCCATTGCTTGGCAAAATAACAGATGACCAACCACTGAGACTAATTCTTAATCCAACGGCCAAAACATTAAGTAGTTATCATCTTTTTCCTGCAAATTAATGATTTAAGGTGAACGATCCGAAAAGATAATAACAATAACCAATTAAACACAATTAATAACTAGCAACATATATAATTGGGTCTATAAGTGTACTATTTTGTGCTCATCAGTACACAAGTCAACAACCTATCGGCCGCAAACCAACGAGGCAATAGAAACCGTTAACAAGACAATCAAAGGCATTATGGAAAAGACCATTCAATCCGCAAGGAATTGGCATGAGCAGTTGCCACTGGCCCTATAGAGATACCGAACGTTTGTACGTACACCGACTGGAGCAACTCCCTACTCTCTGGTCTACGGAATGGAAGTCGTGCTCCCCATTGAGTTAGAGGTACCATCTCTTCAAACCATGATTGAATGTGAAGTCCAGGAAGGGGAATGGTTGAATAACCGATTTGCAGAGCCCATGTTGTTCGACAAGCGCCGGCTAAGGGCTCTCTATCACATCCAAGGGTACCAAAGAAGGATTGCACGTGCGTTCAACAAGAAGGTAAAGCCCAGGGATTTGCCAGAAGGCGATATGGTTTTGAAGGAAAATGGCACCAGTTTACGATCCATGCGGAAAATTTCGACCGAAGTGGGCCAAACCGTACATCATCAAGACCATCTTGTCCGGAGGAGCCACACAGCTCATGGACTTGGATGGGAACGAATTTGCAACTCTAGTCAACCTGGATCAACTCAAACACTATGAGAAGCTCACGAGTTAAAACCGCATGGGCGGGCAGACCCAAGCAAAAATTAGAGCCAAAACCTGCTAAGCTGAAAACCCGCAAGAGCATCCTAGGTAAAGGTTAAGGCAAACAATGAACAAGCTCGCTAGACCGAAAACCCGAAAGGGCGGTGCTAGGCAAAATTTAGAGCGCAAAAGGAGAGTATCAAAACCAGAGCGAACCTTGGCATGAACTACGTTATGACCTGATTCCTTTACTACGAAGATACGTAGGCAGCCTCACTCTGAGGCCCGGTCACTATCATTTCAAAATAAAAATCCAGGTTGAAAGAGTTCAATGTACTGAATCAAGGAAGGGGAAACCCTCCATAACTCGTTTTATTATAATAACTGCTTCTAGTACATAAGGCTGCGCACAACTTTCAAAAGATGCAAAAAGAAAACAACATGATCAAAGCAGGTCCACGATTTATTTCTTAATCAGGGTAGTAGGATTGAGTCAGTTACCAACTCTCACTGCGATGTCCCTCCTTAGCCATTTCCGGAAGCTCCCGCGAACCATCATCGAAGGATAAGGGTAAGCATCGGTCATCTCACGAGTGCCCCAGAACCGTTGGTAGTTGCAAAGAACTGAATGTCTAAACAAAGGCAAAAACAACATCAATCAGAACCTCTGTTGGAACCTCTTGCCTAAAGTCGAGCTGACGCGGAATCTGGTATGGAACGTAAAATGTAAAGGCCTCCAAACCAGCAAGGATGACCCACTGGGGTCCCATGAAATGTACGGTCATGGGAGGGAGGTCAAGCCAAGAGCACCTCCATGAAATGTTTTCGGCTCATAGATCCCTAAAGAAATCGACCCACTCAGGAACCTGCCTATCTGCAAACTCAAGGCATCAGAGAGATAACAGCCTAGCTTCATATGTCCGATTTCTAGGAGGAATAGTCAGCACATTCACCTTATCACAAAGGCAGATCTATAAAGGAGAGAAAAATAAGTCAAAAATCATAGAAAGCCTAACTGAGCATTGTGGTAAAATGAGAACGTGAGAAAAGCTCGAAAAAGGAGAGCAGAGTGAAAAGCCAACTTGTAGGAGGAGAGGACCATCCCCAAAAACCTCAGTCTCTCTGGAACGGACTTTATCCAAGCCCATCAGAGTTTCAGCCAAAACCATTGGAACCACATCCTTTCGAGCCTCCATTTGAACGCCAATGCTAACCAGAGCAGAGCTAGCGTGACTAGTGGAAGGCACTAAGAGGTAGGCCGCAAGCTGGCATATGTAGAGCGCAGTCATGCGCCGAGTTTGATGAGTCGTGTCCGCAAGATCACCAGAAGGGGAGAACATTTCGATAAGCCGCATCACATTGAGATGACCATCACTCACTAAGTAGCGGGCAACACCGCTACCTAGTCCAAGGGCCACAGACAAAACCTTGTGGATGCTCTCACGCACCGGAGGCATAATGACTTCTCCCGAACCAAAGCCGCCTAGGTAGGCGCAAAATTTCTCTACAGTAGGGCAGAGCTCTTGTTCACCAAAACGAAATTCATGAACTTTCGGATCCCAGAAGATCATGGCTGCCTTTAGGAATTCGGGATGAAGACGAATGTTGCGGAGGTACCTCATAGAGTAGAGGCCGTGAGCTCGAAAGTTGAGCAAATCAACGCCTTCCATCGAGACTAACCATGGGAGAAGCAAGCCGGTGAGTAAAAGGGTCATGGGGAAGAGGAACGAGATGAGACTTAAGTGTGGTAGAAATGATTTGAAATCAAGAGCTTGAATTTATAGAAAGGGTGAAGGGAACAACTTCAACTTTTCAAAAGTGCTTTGGGTCTCAAAAGTGCCAATTTTCCATGAGTCACACATAGGAAAAGGCTTGGGAAGGGAGTGTATACATGCACTGGCTTGGAAATACCCTTGCATGGGTCAAACTTCAATCCCCGAGCAACTGGCCTCGGGAAACAGCGAAATGCAGACTGTCAGGAAAGTAACCACGCGCGGCATATTAGGGTCACGCACGTCATATTGAATACTGGAAAACACCATGGCATAACACCAGTATACCGTGGAACTATGAGAAATAACGCACGACATTTTGAAGAGACGCACGGCATATTGTGTCTGCATTTCTGCAGTTTTTGACAGCAAAGGCATGGAATGGGTTTGGGACACCCCAGGGCATTCTCAAGCACCAGAAACCATTGCAACAAGTATATGGGACTTCGGGGATGTTTTGTTTCGAGTCAACTCCTGAGATTCGAGGTCATGGCATAAAAAGTCAATAAAATCTTGTTTCCAAGTCACGTCGAAGTTCCAAATCACGTTTCAAGTCGTTTTAAGTCGATTCTTCGAGTCCTATAGGTCAATATCGTCAAAAGTAACATACTCCAAGTTCCAGTTCGAGTCCTGGGACAATATTTGAAGTTGTCACCTTTCAAAGTCAACGTTTTACTTAGTTTTAGCTGTTTTCCGAGTATATGGTCAAACTTCTGAGGCATACCTCAGGCTTTAGAACTTGTCATTACTGTGTATGGTCATGTTCAAGCCTTTAACAAAGGCGTTGATGAGAATTCCCAAATGTTGCACCGATTTTCACAAGTTACTTCTTTGAGTTCTATTCCATTGTCAACAAGTCTCCTGCTGAGAATTCCATGTCGGACGCAGTGTCACAAGCTATGGTTAGTTGCGCATTTTGGTACGTGTGCTAGTTACTCAATTTCCTTTTAAATTGAACGATGAAAGTCAATGAAGAAGTAATCTCTATATATAATCCTGAAGGAATCCATGAGTCAAAGTACAAAACAAGGCATGCAAGCCCGATGCTCAAAAAAACTATCTACCATGGGTAAACAAGCAACCCACAAAAGGAAGCACGCAGGCTCCACCAAAAAGACAAAAGTAAAAGAGGAAACTCAATCCTCGCCCTCCACCTTGTCCTCGTCGGAGACCTCCTCCTCCGCCTCGAAGCTAGCAACCTCCTGAGTGCGAGTCGCCTTGGCACAGAGCTACTGGAGGGGTCCTCTAGATCAATGTCTGTCGGCTCCTCGGTCTCGTCCGAGACGGCAATAGGCTCATCCTCCGTGCCGCCAGAGTGTTGCTGCCTCTTTGATGGGCGCTCCTTCTGAGAACCAGCAGATGAAGCCTGCCGCATGGGCATGTGAACAGACTTCCTGCGTAGCCCCTGGGCAGCTCCTCCCCTAGCCTGCAATAACATAGCATGTTTGCATCGTCAGTTATAAGATAAGAACAATAGAATGCGACCAAGGGATTAAGAGTTTACCAGCGACCCTCCAGCGTGCACTAGTACAGGCAGGGAATGGCCCATGGCATACTGCCGCACGAGCTGCTCCAGGCCCATCATGGCCGCTGCCATCTCCCTCGTGTACTCCGGAGTCACCTGCCCAACACATGTTGTGATTAACATAAGATATACTGAAAGTGAGAATCCGACAGCGACAGAAGTAAGTTATACCTGAGCAAGGAACTCCGGAGGCTCGACTGCAGGGCGTGGGACCTCCCCCAGGCTTGGGACTTCCTGAGCAATCACCACGTCCACTGTCTAGGAGAGCGCAGGCAAGCCGGCTCCGCCCTGACCTGTCCCACCACCCGGAGGGCCCTCGCTCCCTCTGCCTCTGCCACCTCTCTTACCACTCCGACCACCTCTACCGTCGTGCGCCTGCCGTTGTGCCTCCCAGGCAGCACAGATCCCAAAGCTCTGTATCAGGTACCGAACCCGGTACTCTGCATAGTCAGCCCCAGCCTGGAACAGTGGCTCTAGCTGAGGGACTGGCTGCGTGAACCGCACAACCTCCTCCAGCGTGTACAAACTCGTCGTCAGCACGAGAGGAGGGAGCGGCCCGGGGACCAAGAAAGTGTCCAGCCTCAGCGACTGACGTGATACCCGGTCACCCAAGTACCATTGCCAGCCGTAAAGGGACTCCAGAAGCACTCTCCCCCTCGTCACAGCACAGCTACGAGCCATGAATGGGACCTCAAAACGGTCCCAGATGCGCCAGTGCACCTGCAATTAGGAACGCGTGTCAGAAAATCGATTCAGTATACAAGTAACGAGGATTGAAACCAAGGAATCGTGAATACCTTATCAGGACACAACTCGTCCAAGTACAGGCGATAGGCGTTCAGATCGTACTTCCCTTTCTTCACCCCTCGGAACTCTTTCGACCAGTGAAGAGCTCAGGGAAGTACCAAGTCGTCGGGGCACGACGTTGTGGGAGTGTACATGTCCAGTAACTCATACGTCCAAAGCTGCAAAGTTCAAAGCATCAAGAGTTAGCACAAGAAGGTACCAATGCATGGATAGGAAGCTAACTAAGTGTTGAAAGCAAAAGTTTCAAGGTATACCTCCCAAACACGCCAATAACCGCTGAGGCTCTTCCCCGCACCTTGGGAAAGAGACCCCATGAAGGCGTAGCACGCCCTCAAAGCTGCGCCGCCCCAGTCAAAGGGGGCTATCTCCCCAATGGCCCCCAGAGCTCGCAAGAAATAAAAGTGTACCCGGTTGCGCCTGTTGGGAAATAGGGACGCACCGAGCATGTACAGTAAGAAGCACCTCGCCATCTGCTCCTCATGGACCCTACCCACCGGAGGCTCCATCCAAAAATCCAGGAGCTGGGCGTACGGAGCATCCCCCTTCTCCGCCCTCAACCTGTACCCCAAGAGCCGCCTCTGAAGCTCTGCGTCTCGCCCCGCCATGGCGTCGTAAGGGATAGGGTCACCTCCGACCCTCAACCCAGTGATCGCCGCGAAGTCCAAGGGCATCACCGTTATCTCACCGAAATAGAAGTGGAACGAATTTGTCGTGTCCCACCACCTCTCGGCAAGCACCCTCACCACCTGGTGATCGTTGCTCGCCTGCGTCAACACGCCCACAAAGACCCCAAAGCCCGCCACCCTCACCATCTCCCTCGAGGCCTTTGGGAGCCTCTCCCAAAACTGGGGCACGTTGCCCACACCACCGTAGCACGAGATCCTTATCTCCTGTTGCACAAGAAGCACGATTCTATAGGTGGCACAATAATCCGAGCTATTGAATTAAGAAGCATAGTACATTGCACTGAAATACAGATATTAAAGCATACCTCGGCTTGGCGCAAAGACAAGTGCTGCTGGGGTCCCGCAGGACTAGGGACTCGTCAAAAAAGGCCCTCTCCGGCCTGTAAGCATCCAAAAGCGAAGGCACCACCACGTGCCAAAGAGGCACGTAAGACTCCTCGTCCACCATAGTCCTCCGTGGGACCAAAACCTCCTTCTCCTCGACCTGTGGCCCCTC
The DNA here is from genome assembly GCA_019656295.1 of Rhododendron mucronatum var. ripense. Classification (NCBI taxonomy): domain Eukaryota; kingdom Viridiplantae; phylum Streptophyta; class Magnoliopsida; order Ericales; family Ericaceae; genus Rhododendron; species Rhododendron mucronatum. The sequence goes on from BPLT01000006.1 coordinate 4,381,394, forward strand.
GGCCGCTCTAGTTTTAAGCTCGACCCGGAGCTCCCTCTTCCAGGACTCAAGCAAAGCCTCCACTAATCCTGGCACCCCCTGTAAGGTCTCCACCAGGTCCTCGAGGGACGCACCCTCCAAGTAGTCCTCCATCCCTATGGGTCGCGACGACCCTGCGCCTACGCCGCTACCTATGAACATGGCCGGAGTCTCCTGCTCCTCCACCGGCTCCTCCTCGGCAAATGGGGGCCTTCCCCAAGTCAGCCTGAGGCTCCCTCGCAGGAGAAGCCTCTGTCTACCCCTCCGTGGCCCGCTCCTCTAAACTACCACCAACCCTTGATTGGCCTGCGGCTACGTTTCACCGCCTAGCTCCACTACACCCGAGCTCTCCGTGCCCTGGCCATAACCGGCCAACACCACTTCCACTGCTACTGCCAGCCGCCGTGGTAGCCGAGGCCAGCTCTTCCTCGGCTACGGCAGCCAAGGTTGAAGCCCCAGGGGCCTCCGAGACCTCCCCGATCGCTGCCCCGCTCTCCGGAGGGATAGGGGGTGGTGTAGCCTCAACCCTCGGTGGTTGATCACCACCTGGCATGTCAATATCATCCATGATCAAAATGAGAGAAAGAGAGAGAGCAGTCGGGAGAGCGAGAGAGAGAGAGAGAGAGAGAGAGAGAGAGAGAGAGAGCAGCCGAGAGAGAGAGAGAGTACCAAGAGGGAGAGAGAGCAGTTGAGAGAGAGAGGGAGTACCGAGAGAGAGTACTGAGAGGGAGAGAGAGCCGTCGGGAGAGAGAGAGATGTCGGGAGAGAGGGAGCAGAGAGACGAGAGAGGGAGATTCGAACGAAGTGAGGCATGTACGCCTCATGTATATATACTCCCCTTTGAGTCGGTTCGTCTGGAATTAAAAAGTAAACCGGGTTCAAAGTCTATAGCGCCGCACGACATGTTAACTAAAGCGCGCGGCGTATTGATCCAATGTACGGATGCTTCGTCTTAAAATTCCGCGCGTACTTCCCTAAGCTACGCGCAGCATTTTGGTTTATCTTAACAGTTCAAGTTCTGGACAGATTCCTCGTGTTTCGGATATGATTATTTAGATTCATTAGAATTCAATCAAGAACAGAGAATGGAAGTAACTGATATAAGGAAATGGGGGCTTCATTCCATTAACAAACCGGGGTAACCCCCGGACTTTTCATTACATTCATGGAAAAAAAAAAGGGGAAGAGAAAAGCAAAACCAAAAGATCCCCCTTCTTTTTTTTTCTTCTTTTCTTCTTCTTCTCCTTCTCCCTCAATCCCTATGCCCGCCGGAAGCGTCGTTCGTGCCGTCCGAACGATCGTCAGAGCCTTTCAAATTCCCCTCGGAGTCCTTCGCGATATCGTCCGACTCGCGCTCCGGCGCGTACTCCGGGTCGTGCTTGTCGTCCTGTTGATCAAAGGCGAAGTCTTGAAGGTTGGAAACCGCACGACGAAGAGTGCGAATAATGCCAACGAGCCTCGCAATCTACATAGTCAAGCGCTCAATCTCCTCCAGATAGGAAGCCATCTTGGCCTCGAGGGAGATCACCCGTGCGGCCAAGTCATTGTTAGCCATTCTCGCTTTTGGAAACTCATGGATTTTGGAAAGAAGAAAGTGAAGGGACTGGAGAATTTTGGTGGTGGTGCATGGAATGAGGCACCACCCCTCTTATAAAGAAGTAAGGCTGTCAAAAGGGCACGCCTGCATTAATAGGCACCCTTAAACCAACCTACTGTTCTCGGAAATCGAAGAGTTGCATGGGAAATTGAAACACCTTGCGACATAGTGTTAAGCTGCCAGGCATTTTGGCTTTGCATGGATCAAATCTTTTCCTCGGAAATTGTTCAAACCAGCCACCAAAAATCCCATTGGGAATCAAATATTCCAGCCGTCCTGCAGGAAAGTCTGTTTAGAATGTTGGGCTTAAAATTAAACGGTCTTACGGGACTTGTAGAATTTTTTTTCGTCCCCCGAGGACTCGCCGTATCCACATTCTCTCACTATTTTTTCCCTCCGAGGGCTCGTCTCGTCTCAATTTACCTCTCGAAGGCACGTCTCGCTACTTTCGCCCTCCTAGGGTTCGTCTCGTCTCGATTGACCTCCTGAAGGCACGTCTCGCTACTTTCGCCCTCCGAGGGTTTGTCTCGTCTAGATTAACCTCCTAACGGCACGTCTCGCTACTTTCGCCCTCAGAGGAGCTTCCCTGATCAAAAGACTTCAGCCAGTCAGTCTTCAGTTTGGGCTGGCTAAGCTTCCTCTTGAGTTCTGTCCTTGCTGGTTCCTCATCACTAGTGGACCAGGTGTCGTCAGCGAAGACCTCAAAACTAGGTAGTAGTTCCCCAGTAACCGAATCGATAAAAGGCTCAGCTTGCCCGGTATAGATATGATTCCCCACTTTGCGCACAAAGTAGCTGTCGGGCTCACCATAGAGAGATCGAGGTTTTCCCGTGCATTTCCTTCTTATGGCATCTTTGGCAGAAGAAATGTACCCCAAACCAAAGCGGCCCTCACAGGAAGGAAAGGTAGGGAACTTTGGGATCTCTTGTTGGTGAACCCCCAAACCAAGACCAGGTAGATAAGACATCCTCCTCATAATGTCCAATGCGACAGAGCTTATAATGAAGTCTCCATCTACGTTGATGGCCAAAACCAAGCCAGAAGTGTCAAAATAGAAACCTCCGAGATCGACGTCCTCATCGCCGTGCATGATCCCCAGAATTGGTGTGCTATCCTCCTTAAGTGGGCGAATGCCAGAATCCCCGCAGATAATCAAGGTACTGGTAGGAAGTCCCAACATAACCTTCTGATGAAGAGTAGACGGTACAGCCATGATGTCAGATCTATGAAGCCACGGCCTTCCTAGCAAGAGATGAAAAGTGGCCGGGATGTCAACTACGTGGAACTCAACATCCATCTCAAACCCCTCAGCATCAAGCTTGAGCATAAGCGTACCTTCAACCACACAACGAGTGTTGTCGTATGCCTTAACAGCCAGGTTGGAAGGTGGAAAGTCCCTCTTAGTTAGTCCCAAGCGGCAAGCACCCTCAAAGGGCAAACGTTGATTGCCGATCCATTGTCGATAAGAACAGTCAGAACCCAATGTCCTTGGCATTTAACGGTGATGTGCAAGGGGAGATTGTGATCAACCCCTTCGACCGGTAGATCCTTATCAGTGAAGATCATGGTGTGCTTAGAAGTAGGTGGGAGAATAAGAGATATCATTGCTTCAGGCGTGACATCCAGTTGAATCTCAAGACGAGAGAGTGTGGCAAAACTTCTGACGATGCTCATGGGAGGAACAGATTAGTCCCCAGAGCGTTATGGCAACGGGGATCCGCTCCAGTTGCCTTTGAATCATGTCATCATTCGGGGGGCTAGCAGGTACCTCAAATGGTGCAGACCTTGAGAAAGCAGAAGGTTCGTTCTTTCGATTAGAAGAATTGGATGAACTCCCAACTTGCAGATTAGTAGGCTGAAAAACTCGTCCACTCATTGTAATGTTCAGAACGTTCTCAAAAGAGGGCACCACCTGAGGGTCTTGACTATCATCCCAGAGATCAGCAGGGACTTCCCCCAATTTGCGCTTCCCTTTGTCAGAGCCTGGCGAGACTACAGGCACTTCCATGTCCAATCCTAGGTCTTCAGCCAAATCCTTCAATAGCAGCGACTCCCAGAAGTCTGGATCCTTAACGGCTACAGCCTCCCCAATAGGCTCCGTGTTAGCAACAAAAGGGACATCCCAAAGTCCCCCATCGGCAAAAGAGCGGTTGACAGTTCAAACCTCGGATCCAACTTGGATATTGACTACAACATCAACGTCCCAAAGATCAGCTGGTGGAATAAGGTCTATAACCATAATGCTGCAATCCTCCTCAGTTAGATAAGGCGATGTGGGGCACGAGAGTTCCTCGTTGATGATGTAAAATGTAGGATCATACTCAACGTCAGTTACTGAGTCAACTAGCCTATCAAGAGTAGAAGGGAAGAAGCATTCCCCTAAGACACAAGTTTCCTCCTGAACGAGACCATCCTCTAGAAACTGAATTTCATGATTAGGCAGAGCATAACCTTGGAGAGGATTAGGGTCAAACCCCAACGAAAACTGCCAAACAGGCTTGAGATCCCAATAGTACTCCTCCTCAGGCAGAACGGGCTCAGGCTGTTGAAATAGCATGTCCAATGAGAACCCATCCAAAGGATCAAGCATGCCTGCCTCATAATTAGCCATCCAGGCGTCATACCAAGCGTGATCAAAAGGGACGTATTCAGGGTTCTGGGGGAAACCGTCCAATTCTAGTTTCGTCCACTCATTGATTATGGGGGTTGCATAGCCATCATTATCTGCTATAGCCCAACCCACTGCCTGCATATCAACCTACTGTTCCGGTAGAGGAAGGACAGCAGACCTAAAACTGCTCATCAGACTTAGAGAGGGGTTTGGATCCGTCACGTTGAAGTAAGGGCTGTCCAAGGAAAAGGCAGAGTTGAGCTGCACGGAAGGGATGGACTAGTGGAACAAGTCGCTGATAGAAGCGTTGAACACGAATGCGCCATTCTGTAGGCGCGCAGAGGATGTATTGGAATTGGACGACTGCCCTTCTTCAAAGCGGATATAGAAGATCTCGGCTTCGGTTTGAGAGGGTATGGGTACAATTGGCCTGGGTTGATCTGTTGATGTTATATGGTCGGTAGGGTTGAATATAGTGGATTTGGGGTTGACATCAGTGGAGCTGAGGGATATTTGGTTGATGCATGGAGCAGCATTGTGCTTTGGCATGGAATTGGAAAGGACGTTTGACTTTTGAGATGGTAGAGGTGGAGCGTGGAGAGTTCCTTCATCTATGAGGTCCTGGATCGCATGACGGAGACGGAAACAGGAGTCCGTAAGATGACCAGCCCCTTGATGGTAGGCGCAATAAAGATTGGCCTTAAAGTTGGGCGAAGGGTTCTTAGGCGGAGAAGTTGGGTCGAGGGGTTTCAGATGCCCTGATTGGATCAATTTCTCCATGACGGATGACAATGGAGCTTCAAATGCGGAGAAGCTGTGAGGTTGATTGCGAGGCCGGTTATTTTGCGGGGTCTGCACCTGATTGACGTCGGCAATGTGGTTGGTAGAAGAGGCGTTAGTACCACTGGTCGCAGCGTTGGAGTAAGTCCCTCCCCCAAACAGTGCATTTGTGTTCCAGGAGTATGCCCCAGGTTTCGACTTTGGTGGGTTTGAAGATTCCCCTTTTGACAAAATCCCGCCTTGCAATGCATCCTCAATGGCCAGGCCAGACTCGAAAAAGGTGTCGAAATTGGAGGATGCTTGAACGAGGACCAAGTGCCTAGCATAATCGGGCTGGAGGTTGTGGGAGATGATACGAAGTTGATCCCTCTCGCTCGGGCGTTCGGTCATTTGAGCAGCCTTGGCCCTCCATCTTTTGACGAAATCTGCAAAGGATTCCTTTGCTTCCATTTTGGTGGACTCCAACTCACGAGTAGTCATCTTGAGCTGAGAGTTGTAGCTATATTGCAAAATAAACGCAGCCCCGATGTCCTCCCAAGTCCTTCGCTTGGCAATATCAAGTGACAGGAACCAGTGGAAAGCAGGGCCCGAGAGGGTTTGAGGAAACAGTTGAGACATGGCCTCGGGCTCTACTGATAAGAGCTTCATCGCGGCGTGGTAACCATAGAGATGAGTCTTAGGGTCGCCACTGCCATCGAATTTGGCCATATCAGGCATTTTGAATTTGTTGGGGAGCTTGGCATTAGGATAAAGGCAGAGTCGGTCCAAGTCGATCCCTCCAGCACTGATCTTCTTGAATTTTGAAACAGATTCTTCCAGCTTAGCCATCTTGGCAACAAGAGCAGTCATGTCAGGGTTCTGAGCAGTCCTAACAACAGTAGTGCCTGGATTTGGAGCAGGAACTCGAGCCCTCCTAGGGTTGAGTAAGGCTACTAGACGCCCTGGGAGGTCCGGATCCTCAACCATGATCGGTTGCTCATGCACATCCTCTTCGGCCTCGCCCTCCTCTTGAACAGCCGGAGGAAGATGAGTGTTAAAGAGGTCATTCAAGCGGGTCATGTTGGCGTCTGTTTGAGCGGCCCTCTGCTATATAGCAGCGATACTAGTTTGGATGTTCATGAGGATAGTTTGCAAAGTGAGCGGTTGTGGTTGATCTGCCATGATTGGTGCTCCCAAGGTGCTTGATGCAGAAGAAGGAGTGGGTGATTCCGGAGATTCCCTCTCCTCAAAGATCGGAGACGAGCCTGACTGTAGAGTGGCGAGCAGAGAATGCGGAGAGTCTTCCGTGGTGATTGACTGGGCTTGCAACTTGACTAGCCTTTGAACCAGATTCCGATGCAGACGTTCCCAACTGGGTTTGGCTTTCTGCCTCGATACTTTCCTTGGCGGTGCAATGGTTCAGAACTTTGCTTGCAGTAAAGTAAGAGAAGGCTCAATAAGGGTCTTGCAGCGACTTTAATCTAAATAAAAGACTAAAGCGAAAACACAGTCACCATCGTATCGCCCTTAAACTCTAAGACTAGAAGGCGAGTCTGTCTCATGATGTTCGGACGCTGCCAGAGTCCTCAGAAATCTTTTCGAGGGTGTATCCTTTGAATAAATCGACTGAGACTAAGAAATGTCAAAACAGTCTAAGCCTTTGACTATTCCATTCTTGAAGTTTCAACTTTGGAGTTGGAACAACTTGGTGTGGATAACGTGATACTGTAACCGGGGTAGCGTAGGCGGCATAGCGCCATAGCCTAAACGGTGCATGTGGTGCGCATGATAACAAGATGGTGTGAGTGTCACGGCATTCTCTTCGTTGTTCCTCGTTTTCTGTTTGAAACCTCGATCGGGCGTTTAGACAAAGATTTAGAAAGTCTTGATTTCCCAAAGTCCCGTTGATCTAAGGATTTCGAAAATTGATAACGCGCACCATCGAGATGCACGACTCTTCATTGTGCTATGGCAACGTCCTAATAGGCATAAGACAGACTCGAAAGAGAGACAACCTAGAAGCCGCCCTAAACATGCTCCTACGCAAAACGGTATGTATGTACAGCATATGCAATAGGGAAAGTAGTAACACATAGACAGTATATGGGGTTAGATGCAAGTAATCTTACCCTGTAGGTACTTGTCCTAGTTTGGAGAGTTCTAATGCTTCGTATATGCAAAGGCCGGTTTTGGTTTGTAACGGGTTCCTCGGACTAGAGCTAAGATATACCTCCCGCTGCCCGCATAACCGCAGAGCAACAGTCGAACGGTAGAATGACTCATCATTGTCGAAGGTTGTCGGTCATTCGGGGTCCCCGGGCTCCGGAAAACCGTGCCGGCTTGCCAAAACGATCCAACGGGGCTTATCCCACATCGATGCAAATGAAAATTCTAAAAAGTTTATTAATGGAATAGAATCGCAAATTCGCAAATGCCTTTTCAAATTTGGCTCTCTTATTTGATCAATACTTAGAAGAACTGCTCAAGAGAACAATTGGAAAAGCCCCAGTCAGGATGGTCGGACACGAGGTCTTGTTAAATCACCAATCCTTTCTTTAACATCGTGAAGCTCACTATTTTGACAGACTTTTGTGGGATTGTTCTCAAGCGTATTAAAATCTAAGTATAGACCCATATTGATTCGATTCCCAGCAGAGTCGCCACTGTGGGCATGCGTGCCCGTTTTTCTTTCCTTAGGGAAGGGTTTCCATTCCCCTCCTAAAAAGAGAAAAAGGTGCCGGTTTGCGGGAGCGCTTTTGAGCTGGATGACAAGCGCTCGCGAAAATATAGAGTCGCCACTCGGGTTTGAAGGTCTGACACCCAAGGAACCGTATTTCGGAGCACTTGCCACGCTGTTTGATTTGAAAAAGTTTAAGGAACCAGTCCGTCATAGCCATATCTGGGTTCGGGAGCCAGGTTACGAGAGGTGAAGAGTTTTATGGCTCCCCTCTCGCCTAATCCGGAGATCGGTCTCTACTTAGGCGCTTGCGAAAATATTTGTTTGTGATTCTATTTGATTAATCAGTTTTTAGCCAATTAGGGCGGGGGAACAGTTAATCGGGGATTAAAACTGTAACAGTTTGCAGGATGTGATAGATAATAGCATGGATGGATGAAATGGCGAGAAATAAATGAGATGAAATCTAACACTGAGATTGGATACCAAAACAGTGCATGTGTATGGGTTTAACACAAACAGTGGCCAACTTGCATGCATGGGTCTGCCAGCATGCAAGTCCACCATCGCACGTCGAATCCACTCCATCGCGCGAGTGTTAGTATCCTACTAACAGGTTAAGTCTCATCTTCTTCTGGGCTCTCGAATGGACCAGTGCACACCCAGGACAAACCAAGAAGTTCATACATATTGAAAGCAAATAATTATTACAAACAGGATAAACATGAATAAGATTCGACCCTTAAACAATGAGGGTATCAAAACAAAGGTCAGAGACCAAGTTGCCCATGCACGGGCAATTTCTGAAATCGCTACACCATCGCGCGAGAGAGTGACTACATCATGCGACAGTTCTGACTAGACTTCCAGGAATTGCTCTTGCATGCCTGGGCTTTGAGACAAGTTCAGAAACTACCCAGGGGCATTCCAAAGCAAGTAAATGAATAAAATAAGCTAAATTAATTGGTTTTAACATGCTAAACAGTGGGATAACTTTGAATATATGTCACAGAAGAGCAGAAAATCATATAAATAAGAAGGACCAGGATCCCATCCCCACGAGAACCATCTCGTGCTGACTAGAACAGTCGCGCGATGTGGTGGGTGTCTTGCGCGTGGGAGAGCTGGTGCACAGTAACTTGTAACTTTGCTGGCTTTAGGACCAGGACTGGTATTGATTACCAGCCTTGGCCCTGCCAGCCCCCCTCACGGATCGAAACAGTTAGAAGGTAATAGAGTTATAACTTTGCTTGAGTTGTTTGGAAAATGGCTTGAAGAGAGTGGTAGTGCTTGTAAAATGAATGTATGGATAATGGCTTGGATAGATGAAGTTCCAAGGATTTATGAGTTATGTAGTCTTTTTTGTTGGAGAATTTTTGTAACCCTTTTGAAGAAAGAACAATGGGGCATTTATAGGAGGGAAAGAGCTTGGTTGGTGGTTCTACAAGGGTATACAACCAGCCAACAAGGCTAGTTGTGGTTGCTTGGTAGAGAAGTGGGGTGCCAAAGGTGATGGGAGAGTGGGGGAGAGGTGGTGCAAGGGCAGCCCTGCAGAACGCTGTCCAGTAGACGAAACGGGGTGACACAGGCCTGTAGCCCCTGATTATCACACAATCTAGCTGGAAGAAGGTGAAAATAACAGGTGTTGACCATCGCACGAGGGAGTGGCTCCATCGCGCGAGTGTTCAACTAGCCCCGCAATGGTCAACAGTCAAAATTTTTGACTTTGACCACCACCTGGCAAGTCAAGAATCGCGCGAGAGACCCAATAGGTCACGCGATAGTCAACCTGAGGTCAAGGTTTGGATTTTAAGGGTTTTAGGGCTTAAGGATGGGTTCCACACACTCCAAGCTCAAACCATTTCATTCTCAAGACTGTTTTCAGCCTGATTCATCATCGGGGAAACAAGAAACCGAAAAAAAACGAAGTAAAACGATTGGGAAATCAGATTGGGGTGTCTACACTCCATACGATATTCCTCAAAATACCGTTAAGCATAACCCTTAATTAGTATGTTTCAGAATAACACCGCACCTCCAATTCATAGACTCAAAGTAGCTTTATGCTTATGGTTAAAAATAATTTATAAAACAGCTTTTGATGCACTTGATCCATTTAAATGATCAAGAAAACTCATTTTTTTGGAAGATAAATCATGGCTTTTTGATGTGGTCTCCCTCTGAAACATACTTGGAGTAACATTTAGTCAATAATAATAGACCCAACGACAGTTAGTCTGATTAAGACAGTCAAAATAGAATAACAATGGACTTTCAAAATGCCATACGTGGCGATGCATTGCATCGTGCGGTGTGAAACACACCGCACGGTGTAGTGGATCTAGTACACTAGCTGGTTTTAGTTTTCAAAAATAGTTCTTGAGTTAGTTCTTAACCAAAAGGGGTTAAGAATAATTGCAGAAAGTCCCCTCAGGGCCAAAGCTAAGCTTGACCCAAGGAAACTCATTTTTACCTTCGAGTTTGAGCTTGAATGGACTTGGATGAGTGTAGGCGAGGGTGAATGAGTGTGGATGTCTTGTGAGCTTGGTGTTTTGGAATACTGAAGTTTCAAAGTTAGTAGTGTAGGGGGATGAAAATAGCTGATGCTTCGGATCACTTTGGATGGCAACGGCTTACTCGTGCCTCCTCACCGGAACCCTAATTTGTCATCGGAACCCTAATCTGCAAAACAGACAAGGGGTGAGCGCACATTTGCCTCTCGTGGTAAAGGCCCTCCGATGCCTAAGTTAGTATCGTGAACTGATCGAAAACCCTAATTATCAGTAGGAGAACAATATGAATGCAGCGTATTGCGTACCTTTTACTCCAGGTTTACTTCGTATTTATAGACATACGTATGCTTGCTGCCCAAGTATCCCTCTCGCTCTAGGATTCCTATCTCGTATAGAAACCCAGGATATCTTGGACTCTCGTTCCCTGATCAGTTCATTATCTCAGTCCTTTTAGGACTCCTCTCCATAACTGGCCGAACATCCCATTCTCATTGGGTCTCTTTCTTAGATCCTACATACTCGGGATCTTATTCTTTATAGGATAGCACCGCTCTGGAACTTTCTAGAACATTCCTGCCATGTTATCATTTAGAGCTGCTTCTTCTATAGTTCCATTCCCTGTTCGGCCATCTCATTGCTGAACAGTCCATCTGGACCAGTGACTTCGCATGTCACTGGCCCTTATCGCCGTTCACCGCAATGCCCGGCGGTAAGTCCTGTCATATTTACCATCTGCTCTCATATACCACCTGTTCGGCTACTAACTGTATCTGTTCGGGAATGCCTCCCTACAATTGCTCCCCAGCTTTACTTGTTGACGTTGTTCGAGGACAACTAGTAATGCTAAAGTTTCAGACTTTTGAATCGGACTTTCCTGACCCTGGGCAGTCATAGAATTAATGCTCATTGATGCTTTTGGCACTCTTGTCATTATATCCTTTCGAGGTAATGACTCCACGTGGCATGTTTTGTATGCTTTACATTGAATATGAAATAAACGTCGCCAGAATGGTATCTATTTTCCGTTTCTTTTCATGAAACGGCGTAAGAAGAGATGTTTTGTCTCCGTCTCCTTCTCTTTTAAACTGTCAGAAAAAGGGGCTTTTGGATTTGTTTTCACCAAAGACTCAGACCCTCATTTTCTCTTTCTAGAAAACCAGACGAAAGGTTCAACCACCATCGCCGAAGTCTGTTATCTGATTGCATCTCAAGCAACCGCTGCAACAGTTCCGTAAGACTCCCATTCTCTCTTTTCCTTGTTTCGTTCTAAGATTTTCATCCTCAGACTTACCTGCCACTTAGGGTTTCATATGTATTTCTCAGATTCGTAGAACTTCCAGAGTATCCATGGCGAATGAAAATGAATATCCCCCAAAACCCAATAAGTTCAGGAAGCTTTGTGAAACACCTGCAGCCATGGCGGCTTTTAGGAAAGAATATAATATTCCTGAGAATGTAGGGCTGGAGCTTGCCCCATTAGGCGCAGATTGGGACGCCTGATCATGGGATAGGATGTGCATCCCTATTGTCACCATTGTCGAGGGTGGAGTTCGTTTCCCCTCTCACCCATTATTTTGCCAAGTTTTAAATTGGTATCGTCTTACCCCAATGCAAGTTTCAATGAATGTTTTTAAGTTGGTCATGGGGATTGTAGCCCTAAATAGGATTCTGGGGACCCAACTAGGAATCTGGGACATCCAGTGGTGGTATAGCATAATGCTAAACCCTGAATATAACACGTATTATTTCAAGGTTAGAAGAGCAAACAAGCGTCTCGTGCTAAACTTGCCAGATTCTGCTTGTGACCATGAGATTGATTTCCTCTACATAACCGGAGCATTCAAGCCAATAGGGGAAGATGGACAAGTGGTGGGGCTCCATTGCCCCCACATATGGGGCTATCCGCGTATGCTCTTAATTTTGACTTGCAATTCTTTGTTTACTGCCTTCTCGTAGCTCTTCCATGGTTTTAATTCACAATTTGGATTTCAATTCTGTAGTGGAAAACACTAACAGACGTCCTAGATGGGAGCCCAAGCTACGTCCGAACAGAGGAAATCAATAGGATCTTAAAATATACAGGGGAGCCTGGTACTCGAACATCTGGTTGGGGTCGTAACGCTGACGTACTGCTGGGATATGATCCTGCTTACAGAGGGGTCATCGATAGAAGGTTAGCTAATCCAAGTACCAATGGTGCATCTACCTCCACTGCTCCTCAGCCATGAGGCTCAAGACCCGATGCTGGAGTAACTGTCGTTGGGCAACAGGTTGAAGTACCAATTTCTGAAGGCATACCATTGCCACGCTTAAGACTCAAAAGGCCCATACAACGACAAATAAGACAGCCGCTCAGCAACCGCGATACCAGCCAGTCTTCATCATCCGGGTACTCATGTTTGCCCCCCTCATCAAGTACGATGACTCGTCAACCCTTGAACCTCAGCACCCTTCTCACCGTCTCTACACAGGGAGGTGGTGCTGCCAGTAGGGTGGCATCAACTGGTCTCGCCCCCCCCGCCATCTCGTCGTATCAGGGAGGGTTCTACACGATCATGTTCCTCCCTTCGGGAACGTGATACCTCCCTTGAGGCTGGAGATGCTCATCGAGACAAGCGCCCCAGGACCGAAAACCCAACTACTTCTGCCGCACAAGCTGATATGGACAGCAACCAGCCCCAATCACCACCTCCTCATGTACTTCCCTAAACTTGGGCCCCCCCACTCATTAGGGGTGATCGTCCCATGCACATTGGGGACACCGCCAGCTCCTCGGAGATGGCACTTGCACTTGCTCAAGGGCTGTTGCTTCCAATGGACATGCAGAAGGAAGCTGGATCGACATCTGATCGGTTTGTCTCCACTGGTCTCGTTAGTGGAATAAAGGTAAAGTTTTCTTACTACTTTATCCAAGAGCTATATTTCATTTGTGTTTATTCGTAACATTGTTTCCTATACTTGGATATTCTTAGTGTATCCAAAAAATGGTGGCGTTGGGACGGAAAACACAGGAGATTGAGACTGTGCGTAATAGGCTCATGAGAGATAACACAAGGCTGCTTCAAACAGTAACAAGGCTGGAGAGAGAGAGAGAGATAAAGTGAAGTTGGAAGCGGATGAAACCAAAGCCAAACTTGACACTACCGAGGAGGGCCTCAACCAAGCTCTGTCGAAAATCGACAGCACCAAGAAGGCGGCTTACAACAATAGATATCAAAAAGGTTTTAATGCCACAACTGCAAGCTATGTCGAGCAGATGCCCGCCATACAAGACCAGATATGGGTTGCAAGCTGGGAAGCTTGCTTGACAAAGACCGGCGTTGCTGAAGATTCAGTCCTTTGGGTGGAAAATGATTTACCAAGCCGCCGAGCTGCAGCCTCTTAGGAAGATGATGGATCTCCCATTGATGATGTTGATCAGCAGATTGACGAATTTGCAGATGTTGATGAAGAGATACAGATGGAATCTCAGGAAGCTGCAATTGAACATCCATCAGTTCAGGAGGTGACCATTGAGACCAACGTCCCAGAGGAGAATGCTGCTGCTGGTGATGGTATTGTTCTTACAGAGGCTGCAACTAACACTGCCCTGGAGATCCAGAACTTGGATTGAATCGCTCGGTAAGTATCTAACTTGGTGGTTCTATTTGAATTCAGATAATTTAGCTAGTTCTGCGTAACCAAAGTATTCCAACCCTGCGTGGTACCAGTATTTTTGTATTTCTGATAACACAGCATTTGGCCCCCTGTGGCATAACAATTGGTTTAAGTCTCTCATACTTGTTTAATTTTGTATGTTCCTGAAATATTTTCATTTTCAGGGAGTACTGCATGTGTTCATATGCAATTTTTAAGCTTTATTCGTATCTGCATGTTTTCGTATGCATTCCTGAGTTTGTTCATACTCAAATATTATTAAGTCTCAAGTGCTTAACAAACTTTAAGTTTCTCGTACTTAATATTTACCGAAGTATCTCATACTTGTTCTAAGCTTCTCATGCTTAACAACTGCTAAGTTTTCTTATACTTTAGACAATTTAGCTAACATATGCTCGTTATGTTTTAAACCAAGTATTTGATACTTGGTAGAGGAAAACTAAACATCCATTAAGCGTACTCGTACTTATGGGGAAATATTCAGTCGTAGGTACTCTAAGTGTTCAAGCATGTATTCGTATGCAAACCAAGTTTCTCGTACTCCAAGTTTTTCATACTTGTACAACTTACTCAAGTTTCATATATCTAGGGAATGGATATGTGTATGTGGCATTTATGCCTATTGTGGGGGGATGAAAACAGTTGGTGCTCTGAACGTACCAAACTGCAAACGGCCTCACGTGCCTCTACACCGGAACCCTAGTTCTTCGTCGGAACCCTAATCTGCAAAACAGACAAGGGGTGAGCGCACCTTTGCTTCTCGCAGCAAAGGCCCTCCGATGCCAAAGTTAGTCTCACGTACTGGTTTCCAAACCCTAATTATCAGTAGGAACGTAATACCAATGCTAGATCTTGCGTACCTTTCAACTCCAGGTTTACCTCATATTTATAGTTTCGCAGATGCTTGCCGCCCAAGCATCCCTGTTGCCCTAGGATTCCTACCTCGTATAGGAAACCTAGTATCTTATGGATTCTCGTTCCCTTATCTATATAATAGCTTAACCATTATGGGACTCTATCCCATAATCTTCCGAACACCCCACTCACGTTGGGTCTCTTGCTTCGATCCTATATACTAGGGATCTCATTTCTTCACGGAATATTATCATTCTGGGGCATTCTTGCCACATCATGATTTAGGACAACTTCTTACACTGTTCGGCTTCCTCTTTGCCGAACAGTCCTCCTGGACCAGTGACCTCACGTGTAACTGGTCCTTGTCGTTATACTTGGACTGATGACTTCACATGTCTTTTGTCCTTTTCAGCCGAACAGACTGTATGGACCAGTATCTTCACGTGTCACTGGCCTTTTATCGTCGTTCATCTACTGCCCGGCGATAAGCCTTGTCTTGCTTATCACGTGCCCCAGTATATCACGTATCTGGTGAATAATTATACCTGTTCGGGAATACCTCCCTACAATTGCTCCCCAGCTTTATCTGTTTGCCACTGCTCGGGGGCGATGGGTAAAGCTTTTAGCTACAACGGGTCTGGACCATACTTGTCTAGCCCCGAACAGCCATTTCATTAATACCCTTTAAGGTCCTTGGCGGCTTAGTCATTATACCATTTCGGGGCCATAACTCCACGTGGCACGTTTCGTATGCCCTTCATAAATTATGAACTGACGTTTCTTGAAACGGTGTCAGAACGATATCCTACTTTTCGTGTAACGGCGTAAGAGATGACGTTTCAACGCAGACCCTCCCTCCCATCTTTTCGAAAATCGGACGAGAGGTGCGACTGCCATTGCCGCCGCCTGCAGCTCGATCGCATCTCGAGCAACCGCTGCAACAGTTTCGTAAGAATCTCACTTTCCCTTTTCCTCATTTGGTTTCTGAGATTTTTCCTCCTCAGACTTGACTACCGTTAGGGTTTTATTTCTAGGAACTCGTAGAGCCTTTTTAGAATAGCCATGGCGGATGGGAACGAGGATGTTCCCAAACCCAGTAAGTTTAGAAAACTTTGTGAGAATCCTACAGCCATGGCGGCTTTTAGGGCAGAATATGCTATCCCTGACAATGTAGGGCTCGAACTCGCCCCACTGGGGGCGGACAGGGACGGTGGCTCGTGGGACAGGATGTGCATCCCTATCGTAGCAATCGTTGAAGGCGGAGTCCATTTTCCCCTTCATCCATTACTCCACCAGATTCTGAACTGGTATCGCCTCACCCCCATGCAAGTTTCAACCAACGTCTTTAGGTTGGTAATGGGGGTTATAGCTTTGAATATGATTCTGGGGACCCAACTGGGAATTTGGGACATCCAATGGTGGTACAGCATAGTATTGAATCCCGAGTACAACACGTACTACTTCAAAGTTAGAAGGGCAGACAAGCGTCTCAGTGCTAAACCTTGCCAGATTCTGCTCGGGACCATGAGATCGACTTCCTCTACGTGACTGGAGCCTTCGAGCCAATAGGGGAAGACGGACAAGTGGTGGGCTTGCATTGCCCCCACTTATGGGGTTACCCACGTATGCTCTTAATTTTCTTTTGTAATTCTCGTTTACTGTTTTGTCAAGAAGCTTTTCATGCTTCTAATTCATATAAGTGCTTTCTTCGTTACAGCGGATAATGCCAACAAACGCCCCCGTAGAGAGCCGAATTACGTCCGCACAGAAGAAATCAACAGAATCTTAAGGTATACAGGCGAACCGGGTACCCAAACAGCTGGTTGGGGTCGTAACGCGGACGTGCTGCTGGGATACGATCCCGCCTATAGAGGGGTCATTGATAGAAGACTTGCGCATCCGAGCACAAGCGTCGCTTCCACCTCAACTGCTCCCCAGCTGCGGGGTTCAAGACTGCAGGCAGGAGTTTACTCTTGCCGGGCAATCAGGTGAAATTCAGGTTCCTGAAGGCCTCCCCCAGACGCACGTAGTGCTCAGAAGATCAGAGCGAAGGCGAAACATCGCCGAACATCATTCTCAGCAAGCCATCCCCCTGTGTGTCACAAGTCAATCATCGTCTTCGGGATACTCCCAATCTCCTACAAGCTCAGGTACGATGGCTCGACAACCTATTGATCTCAGCACACTTTTGACTGTGCCCGCACGGGGTCGCGGTGCCGCTAGCAGGGTGGCATCAACTGGTGTCGCCCCCCCCTAGTCTCGTCGTACAAGAGGGAGATCAACACGATCGTCCTCGTCCCCACGCGATAGCTCTTTGGAGATTGGGGATGCTCACCAGGACAAGCGTCCTAGAACTGAAGGCCCTACATCTTCGGATGTGCCGATTGATACGGCAAACAACCAAACCCAGTCACCTCCTCGCCAGGAGCTTCCTCAAACGTGGGCTCCAGGCCCTTTCATGAGGGGGGATCGTCCCGTGCATATTGGGGACACAGCCAGCTCCTCGGAGACGGCAGTCGCACTCGCACAAGGGCTGCTGCTCCCGGTGGATATGCAAAAGGAAGCTGGAACAACAGCCTGATCGGCTTGTTGCCACTGGACTTGTCAGTGGAGTAAAGGTAAGCCTTTTGCCTGCTTTATCCTTGCGATCCTTCTGGTTTTATTCGTAACACTGCTCCTTATACTTGGATTTTCTTAGTTCATTCAAAAAATGGTGACAATGGGGCAGAAGATGCAAGAAACCGAAGCTGAGCGTAACAGGCTCATGAGGGATAACACCAGGCTGCTGCAGACTGTAACAAGGCTAGAGAGAGAAAGAGATAAAGCCAAATTAGAAGCAGATAATACCAAAGCCAAGCTGGACACAACTGAGGAGAACCTTAACCAGGCTTTATCTGAAATCGACAGCGCCAAGAAGGCAGCCTATGATGACGGATACCAGAAGGGTTTTGATGCCACTACTGCAAGTTACGTCGAGCAGATGCCTGCCATTCAAGATCAGATATGGGTAGCATGCTGGAAGACATGCTTGACCAAGGTTGGGGTTGCTGAGGATTCCCCGCTGTGGGTGGACAACGAGCTGCCAAGCAAACGGTCTCAAGCTGTGGACGAACCTGAGGGGAACCCAGAGGATGACATCGATCAGCAGATTGAAGATTTTGCTGATGCTGAAGAAGATACACCTACTGACATCCCGGAGGCTGTCGCTGTGGAGTCCTTTGCTCGGGAATCGACCAATGATCCCATAGCTATGGAAGGAGAAACTGGTGGTGGCGTTCCAACAGAGCCTAACACTGAAACAACAAACCAACTGGCTTCTGAGGTCCAAGAATTGGACTAATCGTGAGTATTATTCCCAACTTTTGGAACAATTTGCAGGTCCTGTGTGACCGTAGTGTTTGCTGGCCCTGCGTGGCATTAAACATCTTTTTCGGCTTGGTTCTCTTGTTTATTTTGATTTTATCTATAAGTGTTTCGTACTTTTGATAGCATCTCACACCTAAAATCAGTAGCTGACATACGCTCGTTATGTTTGTTACCCAAGTATTTCGTCCTTGGATTGTACTGAGTGTATTCGTACTTAGGTATTTGTAGGATTTCTCGTACCTTCGATATCTCATACCTAAATTGTTACCACAATCATTAACTCAAATGACTGTATCCGAACGGATTGCATGCGTTCGTATGCAATATATGAGTTTACTCATACTCATAAGTCTTAGTTTGTGGTTGTAAATTTTAGACATATCTCATTATGTATGTTGTCCGAGCATTTCGTACTTGGACTCTGCTAAGTATATTCGTGCTTAGAATTTGGTAAGAGTTTTCGTTCTTTTAAGTATCTCGTACTTTCAAATGTCTCAATTTTGGCATTCGTGCCTATCCCGTGCTCCCCAATATGAAAAAAGGAAGATAACACATCTCCAAATTTCATATTCCTCATGTCGAGAACGAAAATTTTGGAAAATTGGATATACGTGAAAAAAGAAAAAACTTTATTTATAAACTTGCACTTAAGGTAGCATTATTCGTATCCCTTGCAACTAAGCAACAAGATAAAACCTAGACAAGGGAATTATACTCGTAATTCCCACACAAACACATAGTGCATGAAAACTCAAGGGTGGCATTATTCGTACACCTTGTCATAATAAAAAACAAAGGAGCTTTATTCGTAGCTCCCACATAATCACGTAGTGCATTCAAAAATAAAACTTGATTCTTCTAAACAAAGAATTTTCTGAGATTATGGACATTCCATGGCCTCGGAATTGGATTGCCGTCCAGCTCTGCCAATCTGTAGGCCCCAATGCCCACAATCTCAGTTACTCAATATGGGCCTTCCTAATTGGCCCCTAGCTTGCCTTCGTTGGCCATCTTGGTATTGCCGAGCACCTTTCGTAGTACAAGGTCCCCAACACCAAACTCTCGAGGGTGTACATGCTTGTTGTAACTTTTCATCAACTGTTCTTGGTAAGAAGCTAGATGCACCAGGGCCTTTTCCCTTCTCTCTTCGGCGAAATCAAGCTCGATTTCAAGGGCCCTGTCATTGCCTCCACTTTCGACCAACGCAGTTCTATTGGTTGGGAGGCCAACTTCCAAAGGAATTACAGCCTCTGTCCCGTATGCCAACGAATAGGGGGTCTCTCCCGTAGACCTTCTTGGCGTTGTTCGGTGGGCCCACAACACCATCGGCAACTCATCAGGCCACTTCCCTTTTGCTTTATTCAGTCTTTTCTTGATCCCATCAAGAATAGTCTTGTTGGATGCTTCTGCCTGCCCGTTACTCTGAGGGTAAGCTGGAGTCGAATAATAATTTCGTATTCCGTATTGGGCACAAAAAGACTTGAATTTCTTCTGAAACTGGGACCCATTATCTGTAATCAAAGAATAGGGGACCCCAAATCGAGTAATAATGTCTTTCCACACGAACCTTTCTATCATAGGTTCTGTGATTTTTGCCAGTGGCTCTGCTTCTATCCACTTGGTAAAATAGTCCGTTGCAACTAACAGGAATTTTCGGTTCCCAGTTGCTTTATGGAGGGGACCCACGATGTCCATTCCCCACTGGGCAAACGGCCAAGGGCTTGTCAAAGGTACCAGGTCTTCGGCTGGTGTTCGAATCATCGGGGAGAACTTCTGACATTTCTCACAAATTTTGATATACACCTTGGCATCTTCCTGCATATGTGGCCACCAATAACCTTGGATAATTGCTCGGTGGGCAATGGACCTACCTCCAGCATGACTTCCACATGTTCCCTCGTGGATTTCGTGAAGAAATTTCTGCACCATCTCGGGGTGCACACAAAGCAAATATGGTCCTGTGAAGGACTTTCTATAGAGTTTTCCTTCCGGGGACAGCCAAAACCTTGCAGACTTGGTTCTGATCTTATGAGCTTCCTTTTTATCAGCGGGGAGTATTTCATTTCGTAAAAACTCCACGATTGGGTCCATCCAACTTGGTTCCTGGTTCACATCCAGGACCAATTCAATATTCCTTCCAATGCTCGGCTCTGTCAGATACTCAACTGCTACCCTTCGTTTGAGTTCAGTGGGAACAGCTGCTGCCAACCATGCCAAAGAATCAGCATGGGCATTTTGTCCAGAACTTATCTGTTCAATATGAACCCTATCGAAGGTATCAAGTAGATCTTTGGCTGCTTCCACATATGCTGCCATCTTTTCGTTCCGGGCCTGATATTCGCCGGACAGTTGGTTAACTATGAGCCGTGAATCACAGTGCACCCTGACTCGTTCTGCCTTTAAGGTTTTTACACTTCTCAATCCAGCTAAGAGTGCCTCGTATTCTGCCACGTTATTTGATGCACTGAAACCTAGCCGAACAGACAGCTCAATCATTACACCTCCTGGAGGAAATATTACCACCCCAATTCCTGAACCAGTATTACATGCTGATCCGTCAACGAATAATTTCCATTCCGTGGGGTCCTGTTCGGCTGACAGCTGATCCTTCACGGGTGCTGGCTTGGATGCTTGCTCCTTTCTCGTAGGAGGCAAAGGTGCTACCATAGGAGAAAACTCCGCCACAAAATCTGCCAATACTTGGCCTTTAATCGCCGTACGTGGCTGATAATCGATGTCATACTGGCTCAACTCAACAGACCATGTTAAGATTCTTCCTGAAAAATCTGCTTTTCGTAGCAGTGATTTCAACGGGAATTCAGTGTAAACCACAACC
The DNA here is from genome assembly GCA_019656295.1 of Rhododendron mucronatum var. ripense. Lineage (NCBI taxonomy): Eukaryota > Viridiplantae > Streptophyta > Magnoliopsida > Ericales > Ericaceae > Rhododendron > Rhododendron mucronatum. The sequence goes on from BPLT01000006.1 coordinate 4,402,283, forward strand.
TTGTGGCTTTGAAAGTAGTGCGGCAACTTTCTCGTGGCCGTTCTAAGTGCCAAGACAAGCTTTTCTAGGGGCAGATATCTCGTCTCTGCATCTAGCAAGGTCTTGCTAACATAATAAATTGGGATTTGCTCGATTCCCAAATTCCTTAATAGTACTGCACTAACAGCATGTTCAGAGACAGCTAAGTACAAAACTAAAGACTCACCTTGCTGTGGAGTCGACAAAAGAGGAGGCTCAGCCAGGTACTTCTTTAGATCCTGGAAGGCCTGTTCACACTCTGCTCCCCATTCGAATTCCTCCCTTTTTTTCAATAACTGAAAAAAGGGTCTGCACTTGTCACTTGACCTGCTTATTAACCTGTTCAGTGCTGCAGCCATTCCAGTCAACCGTTGGACTTCCTTCGTAGTCTTGGGACTTTGCAGCTTTTGCAGAGCTGCAATCTGATCTGGGTTGGCCTCAATTCCCCTCATAGTTACTAAGTGGCCTAGGAACTTCCCAGAACCAACTCCAAACGCACATTTCGAGGCGTTGAGTTTCAGTTTGTACTTCCTCAGGATTTCGAAAGCCTCCTTTAAGTCTGCTATGTGTCCCTGTTTATCTTGACTCTTCACCACCATATCATCTATGTAAACCTCCATAGACTTGCCAAGTAGCTTCCTGAACATGATGGTTGCGAGTCTCTGGTATGTTGCCCCAGCGTTCCTAAGCCCAAATGGCATGACGCTATAGCAATACAACCCTCGTGGTGTAATAAAAGAAGTCTTCTCTTGATCAGGCCCAAACATAGCAATTTGATGGTATCCTCGATATGCGTCCAGGAAACTCATCCGCTCGTATCCAGCGGTCGCATCAACCAGCTGGTCTATCCTTGGGAGAGGAAAACTGTCCTTTGGACATGCCTTGTTGAGGTCTGTGAAATCCACACAGACTCGCCACTTTCCATTCTTTTTCTTTACCACAACTGTATTGGATAGCCATTCGGGATAATAATACCTCTCTTATAGCCTTAGCTTCCAGCAAACGATCGACTTCCTCAATTACAGCATCCACATGCTGCACGACTGCCCTTCGTTTCCTCTGGATTATTGGCTTGTGCTGGGGGTCAACATTTAAATGATGACAAATTACATCTGCATCAACTCCGAGCATCTCTTCTGGGACCCATGCAAATACGTCGATATGTCCCATCAAGAATCCAATCAATTCGGCCCTTTCGTCTGCCGGCAGTGACTCCCCAATCAGAAAATATCTTTCAAGATCATTCTCGTTGATCTGAATTTTCTCCAGGCCTTCGACCACCTTTTCCGCCGGACTCCTCCCAACATCTTCGATAGTTGGTTGATCTGGCACTTCCAGTGCGTGAACGTGGTGGGCCTTTGGTGCTTTCTTGACAATGGAAATCAGACACTGTTGGGCTACTTTCTGATTGCCCCTAATTATTTCGATCCCATTGGATCCTGGGAATATCATCATCTGGTGGTAAGTTGAGGAGACAGCCCGCATCTTGTGTAGCCAGGTCCTGCCTATAATCGCGTTATAGGAAGAAGGAACATCGACAACAAGAAAATCAGTCTTTAAGACAACTGTTCCTGCTCGAACAGGGAGGGTTACTTTTCCGAGGGGCCAGACGGCTCCTGCACCAAACCCAATCAGAGGTGTCGTGGATTGCTCCAAATCTGTTTGGGCCAGCCCCAACTTCTTGAATGCATCGTAGTACATCACCTCCGTGCAGCTTCCTGAATCCACCAGAATCCTTTCGATGTCATATTCCCCTACTCGTAGGGTTATGACCAAAGCATCATTGTGGGGTACTTGGACTTCTCTCAAATCATCATCCGTGAATGCTATGCCTTCATTGCATACACCATTCTCTCGACCTCTCTTATTTCCCAACCGCATCACATGCTGGTCGTGCTTAGCCTGCCTTTGCAGTAGCCTCACCTCATTTCTCGTATAAGGTGCGGCCAACCCATGTATCATATGGATTACTCCCCTAGGATTCTGCTCGTAATCCATTTCCATGGCCTTTCCTTTTTCCTTGGGATCTTCCTGGATAAACTCCTTGAGATAGCCCCGAGAGACCAAATCATCAAGGTGTTTCTTGTACATCTCGCAATCTTCAGTCATGTGGCCCCAATCCTTGTGGTAGCTACAGTGCTGATTCGTAGTACGTTTAGCGTCTTTATCTCCACCAAGACTCGGGGGCCACTTGAAGTATGGCTGATTCTTTATTCGATAGAGAATCCTGTAGATTGGCTCCTTCCAAACAGTAGTAATAGAAAAGAAAGACTTGGGATCAGGGGCTTGCTTTTCCTTGTACGGATCCTTCTTAGCCTGTCCGTAGTCCTTTCGCTCTTTGTACGTTTTGGGCTCAGGTTTATCCACCTTCTTGGCAGCCGTCTTAGGCTGTTCGGCAGAAATCCTGCCATCCTCGCGAAGTATATCATCCTTCATTCGGGCATGTTGCTCTATTCGCTCCATCAATTTGGCCAATGTAGCCACCGGATGTTTATTTAATGAGCGGCGCAGTTCTCCCCGAACAGGCAAACCAGTTTTGAAGGTTGCTATGGCATATTCCTCACTGCAACTCTCAATCTCGTTGAAAGTTTCCCAGTACTTTTTTGCGTAATCCCTGATCGGCTCATTTTCCGCCTGCTTCATGGTGGATAGACTCTCAAATGTCTTTAGGGCCTTTCTGCTTGTCAAGAACCGAGCAGTGAATTCGTCGGCCAACTGCTTCCACCCTCGTATGGACCGTGGTGCCAATTTATGAAACCAACTTAACGCCACTTTGCCTAGACTTGAAGGGAACATTTTGCACAGAATGGCATCATCGCCGTCGTGCATAAACATGGCCTGCTGGTAATGCTGTATGTGAGCCACAGGGTCCGTGTTTGTCTCGTAAAGTACGAACGCTCCGTGCTTCGCTCTGCTCGGCAACCTTGCCTCTTGCAATCTCCTTGCAAAAGAGGAGGCTGCGATGTTACTCAGGGCTTTACGTGCCGCCTCTCGTGCAGACACTGACCCTTCTTCATTTTCCTTTGTTTTGTGAGCCGTAGCTCTGGCCCAGTCAGCATCAGGTCTCTCATACCTGTCACGGTGATGCTTTCTTGTTTCTTCTGCGGGTGAGGAACTCCGTTCCCTACTTCTCCTTTTCCGCGAAAAAGCCCTTCCTCTGTCCGGTGTGGGGCTTCTGCTTCTGTCTCTCCTTTTTCGTGGAGAAACCTTATGTCGCCCTAGAGTAGGACTTCTGCCCCCTATCTCTCGTGAACGAGCCTGCCTTTGGACTACTAAAGTCCGTCTATCTCTGCCAGAATCCCTCTCGAGAGTCCAGAATCTTCTGGGTGTTCTCGTACCCGCTGCAACTCTCGTATCTCGTACTCTCGCTTTTTAATCAAACGAGCATACTCCTCTATCTCCTTCCTTTTTCGATCGAGGACATCTTCGCTGTTATGTATACTTCTTGATTGCTCTACGGACGCCTCTCTTCGGTGAGACTTGCTCCTTCTTGTGGAGCCCGTAGCCGTCTTATCCTGTCTTCTAGTGGGCTTTCTCGGAGCACCCGGTGGAGATTTGTCTCCTCCACCGCTTAACTGATTTTTTGGATTGAACGGTGTTGCTGGATCTTCTTCCATCGTAACTGTTCTTCAAGGAAAATTGGTTCGAGTTCCCACAGACGGCGCCAATTGTGGGTAGATGAAAACAGTTGGTGCTCTGAACGTACCAAACTGCAAACGGCCTCACGTGCCTCTACACCGGAACCCTAGTTCTTCGTCGGAACCCTAATCTGCAAAACAGACAAGGGGTGAGCGCACCTTTGCTTCTCGCAGCAAAGGCCCTCCGATGCCAAAGTTAGTCTCACGTATTGGTTTCCAAACCCTAATTATCAGTAGGAACGTAATACCAATGCTAGATCTTGCGTACCTTTCAACTCCAGGTTTACCTCATATTTATAGTTTCGCAGATGCTTGCCGCCCAAGCATCCCTGTTGCCCTAGGATTCCTACCTCGTATAGGAAACCTAGTATCTTATGGATTCTTGTTCCCTTATCTATATAATAGCTTAACCATTATGGGACTCTATCCCATAATCTTCCGAACACCCCACTCACGTTGGGTCTCTTGCTTCGATCCTATATACTAGGGATCTCATTTCTTCACGGAATATTATCATTCTGGGGCATTCTTGCCACATCATGATTTAGGACAACTTCTTACACTGTTCGGCTTCCTCTTTGCCGAACAGTCCTCCTGGACAAGTGACCTCACGCGTAACTGGTCCTTGTCGTTATACTTGGACTGATGACTTCACATGTCTTTTGTCCTTTTCAGCCGAACAGACTGTATGGACCAGTATCTTCGCGTGTCACTGGCCTTTTATCGTCGTTCATCTACTGCCCGGCGATAAGCCTTGTCTTGCTTATCATGTGCCCCAGTATATCACGTATCTGGTGAATAATTATACCTGTTCGGGAATACCTCCCTACACCTATCTCTTGCTCCCCAATATGAAAGAAGGAAAAAAACGCCGAATTCCAAATTTCATATTTTAAAAAGCAAACAATTCAAAAACTTGATATACTGCAAAGAAGTTACTTTATTCATAAGCTTGAACTCATGGGGGCGTTACTCGTATGCCTTGCAACTAAGAGATAGTAAAGAACAAAGGTGCTTTATTTGTAGCTCCCGCATAATCACGTAGTGCATCCTAAAACAGAATGAAATAAAACTAAACTCTTTTTAAACAAAGAATTTTCTCAGATTATGAACGTTCCAAGGCCTCGGCACTGGATTGCCGTCCAGATCAGCCAATCTGTAAGCCCCTATGCCCACAATCTCGGCTACCCGATATGGGCCTTCCCAATTGGCCCTTAACTTGTCCTCATTGGCCACCTTGGTATTGCCGAGCACTTTTCGAAGTACAAAGTCCCCAACACCAAACTCTCGAGGGTGGACGTTTTTGTTGTAGCTCTTCATTAGTGGTTCTTGGTAAGAAGCTAGATGCACCAGGGCCCTTTCCCTCCTCTCTTAAGCAAGATCAAGCTCAATTTCGAGTGGTATCACTACCTCTGTTCCATACGCTAACGAATAGGGGGTCTCTCCTGTAGACCTCCTAGGAGTTGTTTGGTAGGCCCACAAGATAAGTGGCAATTCGTCGGGCCATTTCCCTTTTGCCTTGTCCAACCTCTTCTTGATCCCGTCAAGTATAGTCTTATTGGATGCTTCTGTCTGCCCGTTACTCTGAGAGTAGGCTGGGGTTGAATAGTAATTTCTTAAGCCATACTGAGCACAGAAAGCTTTGAACTTCTTCTGAAACTGGGACCCATTATCAGTAATCAATGAATAAGGGGCCCCAAATCGAGTGATGATACTCTTCCACACGAACCTTTCTATCATAGGTTCAGTGATTTTAGCAAACGGCTCTGCTTCAATCCACTTAGTGAAATAATCTGTTGCCACCAGCAGAAATTTCCTGTTGCCCGTTGCTTTGTGAATGGACCCATGATGTCCAGTCCCCATTGACCAAACGGCCAAGGACTCGTCAGCGGCACCAGATCTTCGGCTGGTGTTCGGATCAATGGCGAGAATTTTTGACATTTCTCACAAATTTTTACATACACCTTTGCATCTTCTTGCATGTGCGGCCACCAATAGCCTTGAGTGATTGCTCGGTGGGCGATGGATCTACCCATAGCATGGCTTCCACAAGTCCTTTCATGAATTTCGTGCAAGAATTTTTGCACCTTCTCAGGGTGCACACAAAGCAAATAGGGACCTGTGAAAGACTTCCTTTATAACTTTCCTTCCGGGTATAGCCAAAACCTAGCAGATTTGATCTTTATTTTATGAGCCTCCTTTTTGTTAGAAGGGAGTATATTATCTTGTAAAAACTCTACAATTGGGTCCATCCAACTTGGTCATTGGTTCACGTCCAAGACCAACTCAACACTCATCCCGATGCTCGGCACGGTCAGATACTCGACTGCTACTTTCCTTTTAAATTCAGTGGGCACGGCTGCAGCCAACCAGGCTAGCGAATCTGCGTGAGCATTCTGTCCAGAGCTTATCTGCTCAATGTATACCCTTTTGAAGGTATCAAGTGAGTCCTTGGCTGTTTGCACATATGCTGCCATCTTCTCGTTCCGGGCTTGGTATTCCCCGGACAATTGATTAACTACGAGCTATGAATCACAATACACCCTAACTCATTTTACTTTTAATGTTCTTGTACTCCTCAATCCAACTAAGAGTGCCTCATACTCCGCCACGTTATTTGATGCACTAAAGCCAAGCCAAACAGATACCTCAATCATTACTCCTTCAGGAGGAAAAAGGACAACCCCAATTCCTAAACCAGTGTTACATGTTGATCCATCAACAAACAACTTCCATTCCGTGGGATCCTGTTCGGCTGGGACTCTATTCTTTGTGGTTGGTGTTTGAGTTACCTGCTCCTTTCTCGTAGGAGGCAGGGGTGCTACTGCAGGAGAAAACTCCGCCACAAAGTCAGCCAACACTTGGCCTTTGATTGCTACGCGCGGCTGATAATCAATATCATATTGGCTTAACTCGACAGACCACGTCGAGATTCTTCCAAAGAAGTCTGCCTTTCGTAGCAGAGACTTCAACGGGAACTCAGTATACACTACAACCTTGTGGCTTTGGAAGTAATGTGGCAACTTCCTTGTGGCTGTCCTTAGTCCCAGGACAAGCTTTTCCAGGGGCAGATATCTCGTTTCTGCGCCTAGCAATTTCTTGCCCACGTAATAGACTAGGATTTGCTCGGATCCCACATCCCTCAACAGGACTGCACTCATAGCATGTTCAGAAACAGCCAAGTATAAAATGAAAAACTCACTAGGCAGTGGAGTTGACAAAAGTGGGGCCTCGGCCAAATACTTCTTCAGGTCTTGGAAGGCTTGTTCGCACTCTGCTCCCCATTCAAATCCTTCCCTCTTTTTCAACAACTGAAAAAAGGGTCTGCACTTATCACTTGACCTGCTGATAAATCTGTTGAGTGCTGCAGCCATTCCAGTTAATCTCTGTACTTCTTTTATGGTTTTGGGACTTTCTAGCCATTGTAAAGCTGTTATTTGATCAGGCTTAGCTTCGATCCCTCTCATCATCACCAAGTGGCCTAGGAACTTTCCAGAACCGACTCCAAATGCACACTTCAAGGCGTTGAGCTTCAGTTTGTACTTCCTTAGGATTTCAAAAGCCTCTTTCAAATCTGCTATATGCCCTTGTCTAGTTTTACTCTTCACCACCATGTCGTCTATGTATACCTCCATGGTCTTGCCAAGTAGCTTTCTGAACATGATGGTTGCTAGTCTTTGATATGTTGCCCCTGTATTCCTCAGTCCAAAAGGCATGACACTATAACAGTTTAACCCTCGCGGTGTAATAAACGAAGTCTTTTCCTGATCAGCTCCATGCATAGCAATCTGATGATATCCTGGGTATGCGACGAGGAAGCTCATTCGTTCGTATCCTGCAATTGCATCAACCAACTAATCAATCCTTGGGAGAGGAAAACTGTCTTTTGGGCAAGCTTTGTTTAAGTCTGTGAAATCAACACAGACACGCCATTTTCCATTCTTCTTCTTCACTACCACAGTGCTGGACAGCCACTCCGGATAATAAACTTCTCTTATTGCTTTGGCCTCTAACAAACGATCTACCTCCTCGATAACTACATCAACATGCTGTACAGCTGCCCTCCTTTTCTTCTGAATAACTGGCTTATATTGCGGATCAACATTCAAGTGGTGGCAGATCACGTCTGCATCTACCTCGGGCATTTCTTCCGGCGCCCATGCAAATACATCAACATGTTCTTTGAGGAAGTTCAAAGTTCACCAACTCGGCCCTTTCCTCAACTGGTAGGGATTCCCCAATTAGAAAATACCTCTCAGGATCAGTCTCATTAAGCCGTATTTTCTCCAGGCCTTCAATTACTTTTTCTGCTGGGCTTCTTCCCACGTCCCCGATAGTCGGTTGATCTGGTACCTCCACCGTATGGACCTGGTTGGCTTTCTGTGATTTCTTAATGGTAGAAATCAAACACTGTTGAGCCACCTTCTGGTTGCCCTTAATTTCTTTAATCCCATTGGATCCAGGAAACTTCACCATCTGGTGATAAGTTGAGGACACTGCCCTCATGTGCAACCAGGTTCTCCTTATAATTGCGTTATAGGAAGAAGAAACATCTACAACTAGAAAGTCTGTCCTCAAGACCACTGAACTAGCCCAAACAGGCAAAGTTACTTTCCCGAGAGGCTAGACGGCACCTGCACCAAACCCAATCAAGAGTGTTGTAGACTGCTCCAAGTTCTCCTGGGCCAGCCCCAACTTTTTAAACACGTCATAGTACAGTACCTCCGTGCAACTCCCTGAGTCCACCAGGATTCTTTCAATGTCATATTCCCCAATTCGTAGGGTTATGACTAGAGCATTGTTGCTGGGTATTTGGACTTCTCCCAGGTCCTCATCTGTGAATGCTTTGCTTTCGTTGCACACATCGTTTCCTCGCCCTCTTTTGTTTCTCAATCGCATAACGTGCTGATCGTGCTTGACTTGCCTTTGGAGTACCTTACCTCATTTCTCGTATAAGGTGCGGCCAACCCATGTATCATATGGATTACCCCTTTAGGATTCTGTTCGTAATCCAGTTCCATGGCTTTCCCTTTATCCTTGGGGTCCTCCTGGATAAATTCTTTAAGATAGCCCCGAGAGACTAAATCATCAAGATGCCTCTTGTACATCTCACAGGCCTCGGTCATATGGCCCCAATCCTTATGATAACTGCAGTGCTGATTCGTAGAACGTTTCGCATCTCTATCTCCTCCCAGGCTTGAGGGCCATTTGAAGTATGGCTGATTTTTTATTCGATAAATAATCCTGCAGATGGGTTCTTTCCAAACCGTGGTAACAGAGAAGAAGGATTTGGGATCAGGAGCTTGCTTTTCTTTGTATGGTTCTTTCTTAACCTGTACATATTCTTTCCTTTCTCGATAAGTCTTGGGTTCTGCTTTATCTACTTTCTTTGTTGATGCCTTCGGTTGTTCGGTTGTTCGGCATGTTGTTCAATTCGCACCATCAGTTTAGCTAATGTTGTTACTGGATGCATATTCAAAGAACGGCGCAACTCTCCCCGAATAGGCAAGCCAGTCTTGAAGTTGCAATCACGTATTCTTCACTGCAGCTCTCAATCTCGTTGAAAGTCTCCCAGTATTTTTTAGCGTAATCCCTGATCGGCTCGCTTTCTGCCTGCTTCATAGTGGAAAGACTTTCAAACGTCTTCGGGGCTCTTCTGCTTGTCAAGAACCGAGCAGTGAATTCCTCGGCCAACTGCCTCCATCCACGTATGGAGCGTGGGGCCAGTTTATGGAACCAAGACAAGGCTACCTTCCCGAGACTTGATGGGAACATTTTGCACAAGATGGCATCATCCCCATCGTGCATAAACATTGCCTATTGATAATGTTGTATGTGAGCTACGGGGTCCGCGTTTGTCTCGTAAAGTATGAACGTACTGTGCTTCACTCTGCTCGACAACCCAGCCGCTTGTAACCTTTTTGAAAAGGGGGAAGCTTTTATGTTACTTAGAGCCTTTCGTGCTGTTTCTTGTGCAGTCATTGTCCCTTCCTCGAATTCTTTGGCTTTGTGAGCCACATTCTTAGCTCAATCGGTGTCAGGTCTCTCGTACCTGTCCCTATGATGTTTCCTGGTCTTTTCTTCCTCATGGGTGGAGCTTCGGCTTCTCTCTTTTCGTGAAGTAGCCCTCCGCTTGATTGGACTCTAGTATGGACTCTCACTCTTTCTTTTCCGTGAAAAAGCCTTCCTCTGTCTTGGAGTTGGACTTCTGCTCCTGCTCCTTCTTCTTCGTGAAGGAGCCTTCTCATAGTCCACCATAGCATACCAGTCTACCTTTGACTTTCTTTGCGAAAGCCCAGAGTCCTCAGGATGCTCTCGAATCCGTTCTATCTTGCGGATCTCATGATCTCGTCTCTTGATTAATCGAGCGAACTCCTTGATTTCCTTCCTCTTTTTATCGAGGACATCTTCACTGTTATGTATACTTTTTGAGTATGCAACTGATGCCTCTCTTCGGTGGGACTTACTCCTTCTCGTGGAGCCCGTGGCAGTCTTGTCCCCTTTATCTTTGGAGTTATCTGGGAATACCAGCGGGTCATCTCTGCTTGCCGTTTTCCTGCCATGTCTACCAGTGGGCTTTTTCGGAGCACCTGGTGGGGACTGATCTCCTACCCCACCTAACTGGTCCTTCGGATTAATTGGCGTAATTGGATATTTTTCCATTATGGTCGTTTTTCAAGAAATTCTATCGTTTCCCATAGACGGTGCCAATTGTAGGGGATTGAAAATAGCTGATGCTTCGGATCACTCTGGATGACAACGGCTTACTTGTGCCTCCTCACCGGAACCCTAATTCGTCGTCGAAACTCTAATCTGCAAAACAGACAAGGGATGAGTGCACCTTTGCCTCTCGTGGCAAAGGCCCTCCGATGCCTAAGTTAGTATCGCGAATTGATCGAAAACCCTAATTATCAGTAGGAGAACAATATGAATGCAGCGTATTACGGACCTTTTACTCCAGGTTTAGGATTCCTATCTCGTATAGGAACCCAGGATATCTTGGACTCTCGTTCCCTTATCAGTTCATTATCTCAATCCTTTTAGGACTCCTTCCATAACTGGCCGAACATCCCATTTTCATTGGGTCTCTTTCCTAGATCCTACATACTCGGGATCTTTTGCTTTACAGGATAGCACCGCTTTGGAACTTTCTAGAACGTTCCTGTCGTCTTATCATTTAGATCTGCTTCCTCTATAGTTCCATTCCCTGTTCGGCCATCTCATTGCCGAATAGTCCATCTGGACCAGTGACTTCACATGTCACTGGCCCTTATTGCCGTTCACCGCACTACCCGGCGGTAAGTCCTGTCGTATTTACCACGTGCTCTCATATTCCACCTGTTCGGCTACTAACTGTATCTGTTCAGGAATGCCTACCTACAAGTAGAATACTAAGCTTTGAAAAGGAAAAGGAGGGAATGTTTGGGTGGAAAGCGGAGTGCCAAAGAATGTTAATGATAACTTTTTCAAGGCTTTAAGAAAAACATGGATGAAGAAAGGAAACTTCAAGAAACAAAGGAATATGGAAGTATGTGTAGGGGATGGAGGAAGTATGTAAGAATTAGGTTATGGAGTCCTTTTCTCTTGAGAAGAAGGGTGTATTTATGCGCAAGATCCAAGGATTATCAATGCAAATAGGGGAGGTGCTTTCTAGGCTGGCTAGAAGTGCTTTTTCAGCTAAGCCATTTTGTAGTTATGGCTCAAGTGGGCGTGGCTGATAGCTTTCTGAGCCAGTCAGAACTTTACCTAAAATGTCGTGCGGTTAACCTCATAACCTCGTACGGTGTAATCAATTCTATTACACCGCGCGGTGTAAAGGTGTGCCATGCGGTATTAAAGGTTCAGTTCTGGGCTTTTGGGATTATCTGGACTTTCGGGCTTTTAGGCTTTCTAGGTTATGGGAGTCCCTCATTCAAGCTCTTGAAGGTATTTGTTTCCTTTATTTCATCATCGGGGCGTTTAAAGAACCTTCGAGATCCGGATTGGAGTGTCTACATGTTAGCTTTACTAAACAAAGTTACTTAACCACAAATCAGTTGGACTTGACTTCTCTTGTAGCTGACGTGTCCTCAACATTTTGATTTGGTTGGTTTGACACACATGAACATGCACCTTTTGTTTGAGATCGTTGGTGTCCCAGCACACATGCACACACCTTCTATTTGAGTCGTGCCATTTTCAACAGGTTTATGCTCGTTAGATAGCATTATGTTGGGGTTGGGGACAGAGATTGTGCCGACTTCTATAGGCTCTTGATCAGAAGGAGTAGTTTTGTTAGTGTGGGGGGTTGAAATTCACCCTTGACCCTTCTTCCCCTTGTTGAACAGTGAGGGTGCTCGCCGACTCTAGAGAGGTTTCTGCTTCACCTGGAGAGGTTTCTACCGAGCCCGGGGAAGTTCCCACCGAGCCTGGGAGGTTCCCACCGAGCTTGGGGAGGTGCCCATCGAGCTTCACCAAGCTTGGGAAGGAGCTTGTCGAGCTTGGGGAAGAGCTTGCCGAGCTTGGGAAGGTTGCCACCGAGCTTGGGAAGAAGTTTGCCGCGCTTGGGGAGGAGCTTGCCGAGCTTGGGGAGGAGCTTGCTGAGCTTGGGGAGGTGCCCGCCGAGCTTGGGGAGGTGCCCACCGAACTTCACCGAGCTTAGGGAGATCTCTACCGAGCCTGGCCACCGAACCTGGTACCTGCAAACCAGAAGGGGGTGTTCCTCCGGGGAGAAGCTTAGACGAACAAGTCAGTAAGTGGAGAAAAGAGAAGTTTAGTAAGAGGGTATGGAGAGAGAGAGAGAGAGAGAGAGAGAGAGAGAGAGGCATGTTCCTCTTCTCTTTTTTCAAACCCTTTCATATGAGGGGTGGTCTTGTATTTATAGGCAAGGCTTGGAGTGCTGAACCGGTAGGCGGTACACCCACGTGCATCGTACTGTTCGGATGACGTCACGTGTCTAGAGATTTGTTTTATCACACCTGTCCTCCACCTGTTCATAGAAGCTTCCGGAAACTTCTAAACCGACCTTTGGATATTTGTTAGATCTTTAGGGAGTAGAATTCAGTTGAACGTTAGGGAAATGATCGCCTAACGTTAGGGATAAATGACTTCCGAATGTTAGGGAAATGACATCCGAACGATAGCAACGTTAGGGAAAAGACATCCGAACGATAGCAACCCTAGGGAAAAGACATCCGAACGTTAGGAACGTTAGGGAAAAGACATCCGAACGATAGCAACGTTAGAAAAAAGGCGTTAGGGAAAAGACACCCGAACGATAGCAACGCTAGGGAAAAGACATCCGAACGTTAGGAACGTTAGGGAAAAGAAGTCCGAACGTTAGGAACGTTAGGGAAAAGACATCCGAACGTTAGGGAAAAGAAGTCCGAACGTTAAAGAACGTTAGGGAAAAGACATCCGAACGTTAGGAACGTTAGGGAAGGGTTCTCCCAAGCCTGAGGAGGTTGCCACCGAGCTTGGGGAGGTCTCCACCGAGCTTGCCGAGCCATGGAGAGGAGCTTGCCGAGCCTGGCCACCGAGATTGGTTGCCGAGCCCGGGGAGGTTGCCTCCGAACCCGGTGCTTCCTGCAGCTTCAGATGCGAATGGGACCACGGAGTGACGTGTCCACAGCAAAAAGTGAATTGGTCCGCGACTCCTCTGGATGTTCCGAAATTGTGGATTTTTCGGCCCACTACAGTTAGGGTTGCGTTTGGCGTCATTAGGTTGTTCGGGGTATGATTGGATTTCGGTGGCCTTCGGTTGGGTTGGGTTCGAGTTTGTTTTATTTTGGGGTGCTCTCGATCGACACCTGACCTGCAGTAGTGGTAATGATTGTGGTGCGGCGCTATTAAAGCTTGTGGTGCGGCGCGGTACTCTAATATGTGCTTACCGGATTGGTAAGTATGACTGTTTATGATCTGTTTATTCAATTTTCAGAAGTGTGGTGGCTTGTGGTTGGGGTGGAGATGCGGTTTTTTTTAGTATTTGTTTGTTGGGTTCTTTAGTAGGTTCTGTTTTACTAGTAATAACCTGCATGCGATTCTTTTCTGCATTTTCCCTACCAATTTATGTGTGGGTCGTAGGTGGTTCATTGGCCATCTAGTTGCATTGCATGAGGTGTTTTTCGTGCATGCAATGCTCTCTACCTAGACTGCTAAAGTCACTTGGTTGGTTGGCATCGGTCAGTTTCTATAGGAAGTTTTGCAAATTGTGAAACTGCCATGACAATTGTATGTTGTTGACAAGTTGGATGATGGAGATAAATACCTTGAAAAAACAAACTTTTCATTTGAATTCCATGGATGTAAAAGTATTTTCAAAATATGATTTTGGACAAGGCCGTGGGAGTTTCTCTCAAGTGAATCACTTAATTCTAACATAAATGACTTGTATTTGATGGAAAAAAAAGAAGAAGGAATTAATCAAGATGCAAGTGAACTCCCCTGGATACCCTGCTCTTGAATAACAAAAAGGTTACTTTACAAGTTGCCAGAATACTTACATACTACAACTCATCTATCTTCAATCAGTGGCGGCAGAATTTGGATTCGGGGGTGACGAAATTAGAAAAAAAATTAGCCACTAATCATAAATTCTTATATTTAACATCCAAAAAATAAGAAAGTTTTACATTATTTTTGCATTTTTCCCGAAATCAGAGGTGGCCCATGGCACTCCCCTCTCCATCTCCCTCCGTCACTGCCTTCAATGACTCGTCCCAACCAGCCAAATTTTTTCTTTTTTGTAACTGGGTGTCCGGGCCAACTTTCATGCACCTCACCTGTATGGGGAGGCCCCATAATTTAGTATAAAATTCTGTATGGACTAACCTGAAAAAAAAAAAATTGATATATAGCACCTAAGATGTTTAAAACATAAGATTTTAAGAAGCAGCAGACCCTTAACTGTTACGTTTTCACCACCACGCCTAACTCATCCCAACCAGCTGTCATGTTATTATCAGCAGATGAATGACAAAGACACCTGCAACATTCCTCATGTTTATCAAATTACTCCCTCCATCCCTTATTTATAGTCCGGTATTCTATTTTGGGTTGTCCCTTAATAAATGTCCATTTTGTAAAGTTAGTGGGTAAAAGTTGGTGAATTATCTATTTTGTTCCTAAAAGTAGATTTCATTTTGAAAAATAAGTGAGTAAAAGTGTAATGATGATGGGTAAGTAGGGAAAGTAGAGGAAAAAGTTGATGTGGAAGGTATAATGATGATGTCTTTTTAATAAGTTGGAGTTACGAAGTAGGACATTTAAAAAGGGACGGAGGGAGTACATTTTTTCCCGTAGGACCCACATCAAATTTAACCATAAAATATCTTCTGAAATTGAAAACACACTAATTAGAGAGACGTTTTGAAAGTACCTACTAACACTAATTAAAGTTAATTTCTGATCAAACATACAATGACAAAATATACACTTGTTCCCATATTTGGAAGCCAGTTTCCAAATAAGTACTTCCAATTTCCAAAACGTGCTTAGGGATTCCATTTTGTGTTAATTTAACAAATCAGTGATTTGGGTTGAACAAAATATGAATTAAGAAAACAAATGGAATTTCAGAATTTCGTTTTGATCGGATATTTCAGAACATTTTTTTGCTAGACGATAGGATGTTAATGCGTTAGTATGTTAGATTCTTACGAGAGCCAACCTCTTGTCCTTGAGTCAAACTTAGCTAGCTAGACCTCACGCTCTAAAGGGGTATTACATAACATTGGGCCAAACCTTGGGAATTTCAGTTTGTTCACTCATTTCTAATTTGCTGTAGCTAATAGAGAATCTTTGCGGGATCCGATCTCCTCTGTCCCGAAAACCCTTGGGCGTCTGTGCTAGGGGATTTGCTGGCCATTGGATTATGTTTTGAACCCAATGGTCGAAAAACCCCTCGGCACAGAGGTGCATGAATTTCGGCACAGCGGATCCTACATCTTCCAGCACAATTTGCATACTACCTTTCCCGATTTGGTAGTCAAAACAAAAAAACTGTTGATAGTAACTGATAAGTAGGCCATTGTTTAGTGAACTTCAACAATAAGTTGCTTTCATTACCAAATTATCATGAGTTTCATATGCTCACATACTTTTTAATGCTGTATGAATAGTAACAGGTACTAAAAGACAGTGACGTTTACATTATTGTTAAGAGCGGATGAATAGTTTGGGTTCTTTTTAGGTTTTGGGTTTGGCCCATTTTGGGTCGTATCGGTCTCTTGTCAACGCCTAGGCTGTAAACGAGTCAAATATTAGAATATTCATATTCGTTCATTAAGTTTTTAGCAAACTCAAGCTTGAGCCGAACTCAATGAAAATTATAACAATCGAGTCGAACTCGAACCGAGCTTGCCTAAGTTTAGGTCGAACTCGAGTTTGTTCACGAGCCTTAACGACCCAATAATATCATATATTTATGCTCTCATATAGGTCTAAAGTAGCAAATAAAATGTTTAGTATGTACATAAATACGTTCATATACATGTTAAATGATAAAAATATATACATAAGTAAACTTTTAGTAATTATAAATGTTTAGATTTGTACAAGTTTTAAAATTTTGACTATATAACTATATAAAATTTGTATGATATACATATACCCCATGTTCGCAAGTCTAATCGAGCCGAATACTGCTACGTTCATGTTCGGCTCATTTATGAAACAAGCCTAATTAAAATTGAGGTTAGGTTCGATTCATTTAGAAGACAAATCGAACTCGAACTAGCCTTTAATTATCGAGTTGAGCCTCGAACATTTCACTAACGGCTCAGTTCATTTACAACCCTACCGACGCCTAAGTCTCAGGTAGCCTTAAGTTACTAATCTTTTCTTTCAGTTGCCCTTGTTCTTTTAATCTTTGTAATTTTTAGATTCGAAGATTAATAAAATTCTTTTGCCAAGAAAAAAAAACCGGATGATACCCAACCCACTCTGATTTCCCATCTAGACGATTTACATTTTGGAACTAAATATTGCTATTTTGACCCCATAAAAAACTCTTAAATTGCACCAACTTACTTTAAACATCAAATGGAGTCTATCTTATCAAACACCCTATTTTTCT
Source organism: Rhododendron mucronatum var. ripense (assembly GCA_019656295.1). NCBI lineage: Eukaryota > Viridiplantae > Streptophyta > Magnoliopsida > Ericales > Ericaceae > Rhododendron > Rhododendron mucronatum. Next base: position 4,418,993 of record BPLT01000006.1, read on the forward strand.
TGCGGTTTGATAGCATTATGAATGAGACTAAGATGCATCGTTTCCAATTTCGGAAAAGTACTTGTTGTCAATTATAAAGGAATATCACAATCTCACATGTTTACGCTATAATTAAACTATCACTTTAAAGGTTAATTCATACTTTTAAAATAAATTATTAGCTCAGATTTTCAGAAAATTAATTTACCACGAGTTGAGGTAAAATAAATGCCAAATTTGGTGATTTACTATTCTTTTATCATTTAATTTTATTTGTACTTCTTACCATTTAAGGTGGGAACTAATTTTCCCACCACCTTTTGTGAACAAACACACTATTTTGGCTATTTTTTCTTTCTCAAATATTATTATGTCTCTATCAATGTCGAATGATGCTATTTTTAAGTTTGAATGATATTCACAATAAACTTTATAGATATTTATGATTGAGCAAAGTTACGAATACAATTTTAAAATACGATTTCAAACACAAGTACATTTAATTTGGAGTTCGATTCATATAAATTTACGTGCATTGACTCCGGATACCATTGTTTCCAGAGCTATACTTTAAAGTTGCGTTCATTTTTTTTTTAACGACTTTAATCAACGACATGACACAAAGAAAGGCCAAAAAAGTCAAAATTAATGGTCCAGTTGGAGAGTAAGGAATCTGCCCCAAAACGAAAAAGAAGAAAAGAAGACTACCACTTGGCTAAAGCTTTGAGCCAATGTATAACAAATACGTTGGACCCATCTCACAACAGAAACTTTTAGATCATGGAATGTATCGGTAGGACAACAAGAGTTGGTGATAAACCCTAGGGAAAACTATAGTGGCAACAAAGTGATTGCTGTAAACTTTGACATTGTAAGTTTGAAATTTGACAACCTCTTGGTTTAGGTAACGAAAGAGAAAGTTCTTGTGAATCCTCAAGTCCCAACGCAGATAGCCTTCCTTTGATTGGATCACAAAAGAGAATAATCTATGTGTGCATAGATTGACCCGAATACTTTAACAATTAGAAAAAAGAGGCAAAAAAAAAAAAAGAAAGAAGGGTGCATGTGACGTATTGAAAACGATAATCACAAGGCAAATGCATAGAGCCCTACACTTTACTAGGCTGATAGGGAGTACTTATTAGGCAGAGGTCCATATGGGACGTGACTTCCTCAAAGCTTAATATATTTCCCAAAATAGCCATATGGTCCACAAATCATTTTTTTGATATTGATTGGTGTTTGCCTATTCTCGGTAATAGATCTGACATTATTTTTCAATGTGGGTCCACAGCATTTAAAAAACACTGGTAGCCATCACAATCTTATCAGATCTTCAGTTTTACTACTATAGACGAGGCCAAATTACCCTTTAGCCCTTCTTTTGGTTTCGATTTGGGAATTGGCATTTTTTTTTTTTGGCATCGGAATTGGCATTTTTGTTATTTAAAACTCTTCTCTCTCTACCTGATTAAGAGATGCAGGTTAGTGCTTAAATGACGAGGCAGTCAAATGATATATAGTCTCTCTCTTACAAACCCTAAAATTAGAGTCAGAAACTAGAATAAGGGAAACATTAGCAAATAATGAGAGACATAATTAAAGATGAGACTTGATGAAGTCGAAGCATTCAACCAAACAGCACTTAAATGGAAACTAATGGCATGTCAATACTTGATACTATATACCCACGCCAACACATGCCTATATATATGTTAATTTCAAAGGAGAGGAGTGGTTTCCTATCTAAACAGGAAAAATGTTATTTTGTTGACCTGAATCGAGCTGGTTTTGACTGTAATTTGAACTTTTGAAAAGTTAGGAGCTAGCTTATTCATCATCAAACCTTCCTTCTCAACATAAATTAATGAAGTATGTACGGAAGTACAACTTTACTAAGAAAAGTAAGGGTAAGCCCTAAAGAGTTGATCAAACGGAAGTATGACAACAAGCCAAGCAAATGACTTACTCTAGTGAGCCCGCATGTATGACGTACTCCCACCTCCAGCAAAAGAACTCTTCGGGTTGTTCGTGATTAACTCAAGGAACCTACTAGTAGTAGAGGTATGTAACTTGACCTAGACACCCTGTTGTAATAAAAAAAAAATATTAGAAGTTGAAGTTTCGAATGGGAAAAACCCACTTCCCTCTTAGGAATACCTACAATTTTGGTAAGGCAAGTGAATTTAATGTTTGTGATGTTGCTGAAAATAAATCTTTTCGAGGAATTAATTTTCGTGATTTGTACTCACACCCCGATATCAAAAGAGGAATAGCATCTTGCACCATTTCAAGTCGTGAACCATGATCGATCTACATGGAGTACTTATTGAAGCCCATGTTGATAAACTTACGTGGGAGAATCAAAATAAATACGCAATGAAAAATCACTTACCTTCTGCCATAGTGTTTAAGTCTAGCTAGAGAAATCTGAAAATCGTTTCGAACTAGAACCAATAAACTTCATCAACAAACTCTCACTAATTGATTTCGAAGAGCAATGAGTAGAATTTCCAATCTAATCTACAAAAATGTTTTCACAAATATAACTCGATTGTAATTACATGCTTTTATATAAATAAATCGGGATCCTTTCCTAATGGACACAGCCCTTAATGCTTCATTCCATCAAAGACGTAATAAGACACATATTCATTAATAGTTGCAACCTTACATATGACAGGTCGCTAAACTCATTCATGGATAGTCACTATATCTATTCACAATTAATAGTCACCAAACTTTTTCATGAATAGTCACCAATTATGTAGGCAATATTTTATGAAAAATAATAATGTCAAAATTGTTTTTGTTACTGCCAAAACTCTAGTGCACAAAAAGTTTGTATTATGTGCAGTATACAAAACTTGTATCCGCTAGAGTTGCGACATCAACAAAAACAGTTTTTACATTATCACTACCTTATTTTATTTAAATCTAATACTTATATTTTAGTTATGAACATAAATACTATAAAATATAAATAGGATTGATGTGGCATGTGATTAGCCACATAAATAAATTCCAACACGTCGCTGAATTTACATTGTACAACACACTATGTACGTACAAGTTTCTGACCATACAATTAATCATACAAGAGAACATATAACCAACAAGCTAAGGAAACCAATTAAATTGGATAATACATCAAGACTACTTCTCACGGATTATGAATAGTGAGAGAGCAACATCGTGAGAAGCTCTTTAAGGGAATTTTATTAAGTCCCCATTGACGTCGGTGGAATTTGTTTTTCAAATTATAATTGAGGCGATACTCATCAAGAAAAATTAGAGCCAACCAAACAAAGCCCAAACTGCAACCACGCATGGACCACATCAAGCTTATGTGAGTGTGTGTATATATAACCCATGTGGTCATGACTCGGACTCAACCCCACAAGTCCGTTAATGCAAATTGGTCCCCCACCTCTACTTTGCTTAGTTCATTCAACTTTTATTCTGCGTAAGGTACTCCGGCCTATTTAAGTGGTCACATGCATAACTAGTAAAGTGATTCCAATTCATTCATGCATGGTTAGTATAAAAATCTAAAAACTGCCATAGAGATTTTACAGATAGCTTGGACATGCATGGCCCCTACTTTAGGGTATACATACCACAGTAAGAATTAGATATTCCTTCAATATTTATACATCGAACATATCTAGGGTACCCTTGTCTAAACCCAAATTGGTTTAAAGCTAGCTAGCTTGTTTCTGTATTTGGTACCAATTGGTGACTCTTTACCTAATTTCTTCACCTAGCTACGTGGGCATCCCTCCTTTCTGGATAAACTGCACTCACAATGAAACCATCAACTTTTTTTTGCAATTTTGGAGAATATTGAACAAGGCAAATGAATTGAACATGGCATATTAAACTTTAGTGATCATTAATTCTTAGGGATGTGTGCATGTGATGGAAGCTTAGCTAAATGGTATGGTCCGTTATTTTTCCGTCACTACGCCAAATATAGCCTTTACCGACATTTCTATTACCGGCGGGCAAGAAAAATACGCTAAAGGAAATATTACCGGCATTACTAGAACTGCCGGTATTAGTAACCTTTATCAGCATTTGTTTTACCGGCATATAAGAAACACCGCTAAAGGGTACTATTACCGGCAGTAATTAGAACACGCCGGTAAAGAATTCTATATGTTATAAATTAAACAAAAATAATATTGGCAATCTAAACACCAATTTCACAACGGCCCAACGTTTAAGTTTTTGGAGGGGTTGGGGGTGGGGTGTATGTTATCCAAGAAGTTGGGTGTTTGATTCTTGACAACGTACAACACAACTCATAATATTTTCAAGCCGTCAAGGGTATGCCATGTGGCATTTTTCTACCTAATGATGTGGCACTATTACCGGAGTTTGTTAATTGTTGGAAACCGATCTCCCAAAAACCAACGATTATAGATACAGATTATACAACAAAAAATAAATAAAAAAACACAAGACAGAATTAGAATTTTACCTTAACTCTCCGCAACAGAATCGCTGGTTGGCTTGTTTTTTGGATTCAACTCAACAGGACCTCGATATGAAATCAGATTTTTTGAGGGCCACGCTGGCCTGTTGGTCATGAATAGAGTTACCAGGTCCTATTTGTCACCGTTAGTCGAATGGGGAACTACGTACAGTCATCACAAAATGTCGTGCCTCATGAGTTATGACTAGGTTAATTATGCACATGCTAATGTTTTATGATGATTATCAAACCAGCCAAATGACCGAGTCTGTCTTACCTTGACTGGGAATTACGCATTCCTATGCGATATGGCTTATGTCAGCATGACCGACCGGACTTGACTGGTTCGAACATAATCTCTCTGTTTGTCCATGATGATAATGGGGTGGGCAAAATTCGGTGTCAACGGGTCAAACAGCCGTTGTAGGGTGTTAGTGAAACCACTACAAGAAATTAGGTTTTTGAAGACGAATTGAAATCGTTACAAAAATACATTTTTTTAAAGGTTTACGTTTGCGTGCCGAATAATTATTTATCAATAATTCTAATACCACACCCACTCACACACTCATTCACACACCCACACTCACAATAATGGTGGGGCCTACACACACTGGATGTGTAGTGTGTGCGGGCTCCACCCTTGTTGTGAGTGTGGGTGGGTGATTGGGTGTGTGAATGGGTGTGGTAGTAGAATGACTCATTATTTATTTAGGAATGTAGGGAGTAACAACAAAGATATTTATTATTTTTATTTGTCAAATTCTCAATTAAGTTTAAAACATAATTTTGATGAATATTAGGGTCACCGGCTTCACCCAAGTCTCTTCCCTAATAGTAAGAGTCATTCATGATCACCCACACTACATAGGATTAATGATCTCTTTGGAGTTTCATATAATATTCCCAACAATATCCACACAATTCTCACCAAAAAGAATATTATTGGAGAATTAGATGGATTCACCAAATATTTACTGCATGCCAATTTCATAATCAAATATGATTTAAATAAACTTTTCAACTAATGAACTATAATGAATTTTCTAAAAGAACAATTTTAGGGGTGCGGAAAAGTTCAAAAGTCTATAACGTGGTTAATCTTTCACCTGAGTCCAAGGGTAACGCAATCCAACTACGCTTAGCATGAGCCACAAAGATTGTATGAGATCAGTAGCTCATCTCAGTCCACGACCATAGCTACTACGAGTAATCTAATGTTTAAGTTGGGCTTTAAGTATTTTGGGCAGTTTAGTTAGCGTCTAACATGTTACTAGTCTCCAGCAATCTACATGGGGCGTATCAAAGTAATTAACCTGGTACACAACTGTGTAGGCTCAAGAAAGTTTAGTAGTCCTGCAACTGCGACAAGTCCGACATAAAGTCCGAAGAAAAAACTTAGCTAAAACTGTAATGACTTTAGTGCTCAACTTGAGATTAGATCGACATAGAAATTGCAAGCAAGAAAAGCTTTGAGATGAGAAACAGAGGTGAGCTTTTGAAAACAATTGATATTTTTGAAACATGTGTTAATGTAAGAGTATCCGTACGTAGTACAATAACCAAAAGTCAATAATCAAAAGTAGGGGTGGCAAATTGAATCCAGACCCATCAACTAAAAAATAGATCCAACTCAATCCAATTATTAGTTGGGTAAGAATGGGTCCAAACCCAACTAACCCATTATTAGTTGGGTCTTAATTGGGTATCAATTGGGTTAACTAAAATGACCTAATGGGTATGAAAGTAACATATAAAAAAATTTCATCTCTTTACCAAATTCCCAATGAATGTAACCCAACCCCTACCATGCCGCCGCCGCCGCCCCCACCACGACGGCCACCGCCGCCGTCGCCACCACCACCACGATCACACCTCCACCACAAATGTCGCCACCACCATCACAACGCCGCCTCCACCACAATGACCACCACCACGCCACCCTCACCACCCCCACCACCACCATCACCACCACGGCCAGCGCCGCCGCCACCACCGCCGCCACAACCACAACGTCGCCGCCACCACCACCACCACCATAATGCCGCCGCCACCACCACCACCACAACGTCGCCACCACCCCCACCGCCGCCACGCCACTTGTTATTTTGGGGTTTTGCTTGTGGTTAATATGTAATTAATAATATCTTGTGGTTAATATGTAATTAATAATATCTTGGGGTCATGAACCTTAAATGGCACTTTTTATTTTGGGGTTTTGATTATTGAACAATGGACAATGTATTTTGATGCAGGGGGTGTTTGGCAACCTACTTTTTGACTTTTCATTTTCAGCATTTTGGTTTTTTGGATTATAGTCCGAATATGTTTTGGAGCATAAAATAGTGTTTGGGAGATATGTAGTAATGTTTGGTAGATGAAGATGAAAACGTATTATGGATTGGTTTTTTACCAAGTTGCCCTGACAATGTTTGGTAGATGAAGATGAAAATGTATTATGGATTGGTTTTTACCAAGTTGCCCTTGACCTTATTATATTCTGTTAAAAGATGTAAAAATGAATTATAGAAGAGAAGTAGGCATTTTGGTTCAACCGAAAATGGGAAAAGGAGGTCCGGAGGTGATTCTCGGTTCTTGCTTCTTTAATCAAAATCAGAGAATGAATTTTCCAAAATGGGTTTTCAAAATGGAGTAGCCAAACACCCAAAATGCAAAAATGAAAAAATTGGCTTGTCAAACACCCCCGTAATCTTTTGTGGGGTGGTTTTGTTGGAGTAAAACATGATCGACAGATTTTTGGCCATATTCATTTTGGACTTTTTTTTTTCTTTCCTCAACTTTAGGGCCTATGCTTTTTTTTATTTTTTATTTTTGCTCAGCAAACGAAACTTTTATTAACTTGAAGAAGGTACATCGAGAGATCAAGTACACGAAAAAAAAAAAAAGGGCGCGGCTATTTGCAGCCACGTATTTTCTCCCACAGCCCGTTAAAAATTTTCAATTAGACTCGACAGTTAGTTATCGAAATTGAGATACATTTTCAGCATCCAATTACCGAAATATGATATTTTTTTCAACAGCTATTTACCGAAAATGCATGTTTGGCAATTGTCTACCGAAAATTGAATATATTTTCGACATGTAGTTACCGAAATATAATCTTATTTTCAACAGCTATTTACCGAAATGTTATTTATGATTTTCAACAACCACTAATCGAAATATAGTTGGCTATGGAAGAAAATAGATGGCTGCGAATAGCCGGCCCCAAAAAAAACTATCCAACAAAAAGTTGGACGTTACACCACCTAAATCGCTACTAAATCCTTAGTTTTCGAATTCCATCCAAATAACCCTTAAACTCCTCCACCGTATATATTTTAATCTCAAACTTAGACTTCATCCACATAGCCAGTACTCTAGTCTTCACAAGGTCACCCACCTCCCCAATACTTGTTGTAGCATTGTTAAACACATAGTCATTTCTGACTAACCACAAAGACCAGAGAGTTGCAAAAAAGGTAGCTTCCCACATATGTTTCTCCAAATTTCCAAACCTGTTATCAAACCACCATCATGCCAAATCTGCCATTGAAGGAGGACATACCCACATTACATGCCACCAATCCAGAATGAGAGACCATATGTCCCCAGAAAACCAATAGTGTAGAAATAAATGTTAGGGAGTTTCCAGATGCAAAGAACACAACGGGCAAAGTAACTGGTGTTCCTCTTGAATCAAATTCTTACTGAAAAGCTCTGATTTAGTAGCTACCTTACTCTGAATTGCCATCCATGTAAAAATTTCCACCTTAGGGGGGCTAAGGTTCTTCCAAATCGACCCCAAAACTTGATTCCCAAAATGACCTTATTGCTCCCATTGGTAGAAGACTGATTTTACTGTGAAACAAATTCGTTTGCGTCAATATATTGAAATATGATCACCCCAAGCGTAGGGTATAAGTGTTCAATTGAAGCATAATAATCCGTAAGACCGAGATCATACACAAGGGAATAATTAATACAGCTTGATTGGATTTGTAGATATAAGCACAGGTTTTCGGCCTTTAGACAGCCAACTTTGTTTTGCTTTAAGCGGTGGAAATTAAAAGGCTAAATAAGACAGGAATAAAAAGCAGTTTAGGTCTTGGAATTCCTAACACCTACGACTTGAGTTAAATTACACTTTTTACTCAATTACGCGATTTAAGATACTTAATTAAGGTTCTTAAACCGGGAGATAAGATGGTTCGATTACCAAGATAGCTATAGAATTTATTTAGCAAACACGTCGAGCGACAGAGCTCTAAGCATCATGTGTGGCAAGTAGCCGATGCTCTTGTCTACACATGATCAAAGAGGTTAACACCTTAGCAATTTGACAAATAAATCCGAACTACAAATCAATTTTTGAACCAAAGATTCAAACTTTATTGGTGAAAAATGTAATTTTTACTCAAGCCATGAGGTGTTAATCACCCCATGACCTAACCATGGAAAACCACTCACACGTATCTAAAAAGATAAGAGCAAGCAAAAATCTAGCCAACATAACTTGAAATAACAACACTTGAAGAAAACTAGATTAAACGATAGATCGGAGGATAGTCTACAACTTTAATGAAGGCTAAAATAGCAAAAACTAATTAATTAAAGCAAAAAATTGAAATCTAAGAGCTGAAAATGAAGAACGCTAAAAACATGCAAAAAGTAATTCAAAATCTAGTCTAGATCTGAAAATATGCAATACAATCCATCCCTTTGTACAATGACATCACACCCTTTTATATTCTCCAAGATTCGCGCACGGAATTTCCCAAAAGATGCTCCAAAGAATCCCTCTGAAACCCTCGATATCGATAGCAAAGGCCTTAAGCTATTGTGATAAGGGCTTAGTACCGATAGACTACAAAATAAGCTATCGATATCGATTTGTTGAGGATTGTCGCTGGGAGAAGCTTGGTATCGATGGAAGAAAAGAAGTAGGTACCGATACCGAGTGCTTACCTGCCAGTACTTGGTTCTTGCTCCTTAGATTGCCTTTGGTCTAGACGGGTCACCTTCGGATCCTTGAATCTTTGTGCTTGGATTCCGATGACTCCGTTCTTGATCAAATTTGAGCTTTGAATATCTTGGGCCAGCTTTGAGCTTTAAAACTCCTGAATTGATCAATTTCTCTACAAAACGAAACTAAACTACCTTACGAGCAAAAGTAATTAAAGAATTAACTTAAACTAATCTAGAGATTTAGCGCACCCTATATTGCATTATCGGGTGCTTATCACACCCCCCGCAACTTGAGATTTGCTAGTCCCTAGCAAATAAAGTACAAAAAAAATTTGAAAACTTGCAACTTTGCAATCCCTCCGCTATCATAACTTAGAATATGCTCCATATTGCAAACTAACAAGAGTTATACAATGCGGCTTTTTATTTCATTTCTATAAGTCACAATTTCAGAATCCAACTAAACAGGCTAAGTATCAAGCAAGCCAAAAGGTTTGTGTCCTCGAACAAGGGGAGGATACGGGACACAAAACTTGCGAATTCAGATTAAAACCATATCCACCGAAGAAGTGCTCGATGAACAGGCAACAACGAACAAGAAATACTATGCCTCAAACAGCAAAAGCACTTTATCAACAGCATTGAAAACTAGCACATGATATTTGGATAATGAAGGGAAAACATGCCATAATACTAACTATGCAAATATCAGACAGTCAATAATAAAGGAATCACTACAAGAAAAAACACTTTTGCCGACTAAAATATTAGTCGCCAAATGACTGTTTTTAGTCGCCAAAACCTTTCCGCGGCTAAATTTTTGGTCGCCACTTTGGTCGGCGACACTTGGTCTGGGAAAGTTTTTGCCGACCAAATTTTTTTTTGTCACCGAAGCTTTTTTTTCCCGACAAAACACTTTGGTCGCGAAAAGTATTCGCGACTAATTTTAGTCGCCGTATCTAATTAATTTAAACCCCTTCAAAAAATCGTATTTACATACGGCAACCAAACTTTTGGTCGCCGAATACAACTTTCCCCGATTAAAACGAATTTTGTCGCCAAATGTCATGCCAAATAAATAATATTAAAAAAATTTTGGGTGCCACGTGGCCCATCTTTGAACTGCCACATGGATCATCCTGGATCCTCCACGTGGCGCGCGTGGAATAATCCAACTACATGTCTTTGCCAAGAATCAAACCACCGACCTCCCATGCCTTATAAGGACGCGCAACCACTGGGCTACACACTTAACTTGTGCTTTATTCCTAAAGATAATATATTTATTACATAAGAAAATAAAATAAAATATATAAAACAATATTTATATAATATAATATTATATTATATAATATTAAATATTATTTGCGAAAAATTATATATAAAATATAATTATGTTTATTATGATACAATATATAGTAAAAATATGGTTAAATTAATTACATTTATAATTTACCCTTAAATAGTCATAGTTAATTTTTAACTTTATGCTCTCATATTAGAGTTATATGACCAAATGAAAAACATATTCTTAATTATAAAAGCCCTAGAAACAAATATTAATTATGTTCCTTTAGCATAAAATGATCAGAAATCCTTTTCGTATATTTTCCATTACTAATATAACTATTTTTTTTATTAAAATTTTGAAATTCCTAAGGACCTAATCTAAATTGATACTCCACTATCACAAGACCCCAACCAAAATCATTTCTTCTACCAAAAAAGACTCTCTAAAACACTACCTTTGAGTCTTTGACATCTAAAAAAAAACTCTAACTTCTAAAAAAAATTATCTTCGTCTCACTCCGTTTCTTTATCACATTGAAGCTACCTTCTTCTTCTTCTTCTTCTTTTTTATAATTTTGTTACATGCCGAAGGTCATGATAGTCGAACATGTCCCATATCAAATGAGTTTAACGTAATTTTTTCCTATCTTTCTTTTTTTTTAAACGCTTCATGGAATGCATTTTTAATTATAGACAAGAATATTTGTTTTAATTTTCAATGGTTGTGGACCTGTGGTTATGTCTTGCTAATGGACCTGGAAAGCATAAATTAAATTAGTGTTTAATTTTTTTAGTGCCTTAGTAGCATAGGAGGATTTTTTTTTCATCGAACCTCTCCCAATAGAGATTTGAGAAGTTCTTCCTAATTCTTTTTTTTTTTTTTTTATAGTGGGGTTTTATGACGAGAATTTGTGCAATGTACCAATGGGCATCTTAGAAAAACTAAGTGACCCACAAACGGCATGTTATTTTCATCCGCTCAGGTACATTTTGTAGATGCGCGCTATTTGATTAGATGATGAACCCGGATCTCTTCCTGCTCCAGTAGGAGGACTTCCTCCAACCTCAGACACATGACAACCTTTCATTGGTCTAAGCTCCTTTCTCCTTAATCTGCCTAACCTCTACCTAACGGAAGTTAGCCCAACCCATATTCCACCGTAGGGAAATTAATTCCTTTCACCATTAACTCCAACAATTCAATGTCCTTTTTTTCTCATCTAGGAATTAGTTATAAGGCTAGACAATCTTTCATTGTCTGAAAATATAATATAGAAAAATCTGAAAAGACTAATAAAAAAATACGAAATGACACATATCTAACAGGTGAACGCCAATGGAAAACCTTAAAAAAGAAAAAATTGGAATAACTAATTTGGACGTTCAATCAAATTCAAAAGAGTCCGGAGCAAAAATGTCATTGCAATTTGAATTCCAACAACGTCAGCCCGCAATTGAAAAATATTTTCACTGGTGTAGATGGGAAAAATTATATCGATAACTCATTTTGCAGTGACTAGAAGTTGGACTATATATGATTCATTGAATAACAAGATTATGCAATTTGATAGATTCTTGTAAAGATTAGCGTAAGAGTTAATTGGATAAAATCTATTAGATTTTTCCTCTTTCATATTTTAAACTTAGGTTTTCTCCATTCATAGGAGCATTTTTTTTCGGTTGCTTTGTTGAGAATATATGGAATAGAGACAAACTGAAATTTTATTTTAAAAAAAAGTGTAAGGAGAAAAGTGAGATTAGCTAAGGAGCGTTTTTTTTTTTTTTTTGCTTTGGTAGCATTTAACATCAGATTTAAGGAGTTGCCATTTTAAAAAAAAAAGTGAGATTTAATTAAGGAGTTAACGGTGGAATATGGGTTAAACTTCGGTTCAGTAGATGGAATAAATATATAAGTTTATTATGATATAATATATAAATTTTCGGCGACAAAATGACATTTGGTAGCCAAATGGCAGCCTTTTGCCGACTAAAGATATTTTAGTCGCCAAAGGTTCACACAAATGGCGACAAAACGAATTTAGTCGCCAATTGGTAGCTTTCCCCGACTAATATTTTTGTCGCCTAATGTTTTTTTTTTTTGCCAACTATTGGTTGGTCGCCAATTGTTTGTTTTTGGCGACCAAATGATCGTTGGTAGCCAAATGGTAGCACTTCGCCGACTAAAAATGTTTTAGTTGCCAAAGGTCTACAAAATCGGCGACAAAAAAAAAATTTAGTCGCCAAATGTCTACGATTGGCGACGGTCTTTTACTAGCTTAGATATCTACCAGAATGATCGCCGCCAACACAAAATGAACCAAGTCAATGGCCAAACCGGCCAAACCAACTACTAATGTCAATGTGCAATACTAAACTATGAAATGAAACGCAACAAAAATAAATGATAGAGTGGTTGGCATGTCAACCAACCAAGACCTCGACCAAGAAAGGGAAATTTCCAAACCACCGACTCACTATCTCATCACATCACCATTCCACCACCTCACCAAGCCATCAAATCAGTCAGCCAACTCCTCACTAGCATACCCCGCAAAGTCATCGCTCACCTCCCCCTCATCAACTAGTTCGAAGACATATTTCACCCCATATTGATGCTCAATGACCGATGTCTGCCAAGCCAATTCCCTTTTCTACATTTCCTGTTCCCTCATAATTTTCCTCCTCTCGATCTTTTCCTTCTATTGACACTTGATAATTGCAACCCCCTGGCAAAACAACTTCTTGATCCAAGATCCCTGCTTTTCTTTCTTTGATGGCATCGTAGTCAAATAATCCCCGGTCTCCACTAGTTTTTCCTTTGCAGCATGAGTCAAAGACAAACTCTTCTCATCAAATGTATCATCTATAGGCCCCGGAGAAAGCTCCTCCAATTTTTCATAAGTTGCCCCCTAACTCCCTTCTCCTAACACAAACTTGTAATCGTACAAGGAAAACGCATGTTGGCAGTAATCAACGTGTTAGCCCGGAAATCACGCAGCTGAGTAAAGATAAACATCGCCCAATCTACCACAAGATCACCTGCCGTGAAAGCATAAAGAATTTCTCCACTTTTCCTTGTAAGTTTATGTTCCATGCCTCGGGGAAAAAGATTAAAATGTATGACTTTGTTCAAAAATCTATAACTTGCTTTGAAATTTTCGGGCACATGATGCATTATAGCCTCTGCGGGGTCTCGATAGGGCCTCATTCACAACTTGCAAATCAATCAGCTCATCTTTCATAGGGTAATTCACAGACTCAGGAGGGGGGCGTTGGATTTTCAAATATGCAGCAATATCTTCAGGAGTAATAACAATGTCAATGCCCCTTACTCTCGAAGTAATTTTCACAGCCGGATCATTTTCCCAATCACCCTCAAGAATGTGCATAAACTTATAAAATTCTATAACTGCATTTTTATTGTAACCAACTAATCTTTCAGTCCAAAATTTCAAACCTTTACGCATTATGTATCGGAGGCCCACGTGACCATCGAGCAATGCCTCGGCATCTACTTGCCATTCATTTTTGAACTTCCGGCTATGAAAGCTAGCCTCCCAATCACTCCTTTTATCCGCTGCCATTTCAGTTGGAATTCGTCTCCTTTTCTGACTCTGAGACCCCCAAGCCTCCTCCGGCTGATTTTCCTCCTCCTCTGCCAAAAAATCATCCTTCTCCTTAATTTACAGTTGAGAAGAGATAGCCCGATGCGTGGTTTGTTTAATTCTCGGCATTGTAGGCTAAAAGGTTTGGGCTTTTATTTTTGAATTTTCGGATTTTTTTTTTGGAATTTTTCAATGGTTTTTGATTTTTGGCTGGAATGGGTGATTTGGATGGGTGAAATATGGTAGAGGATAGGTATATAAGTGGAAAATAGGAAGAAAGTACAAATTTTTGCGGGAAAAAGTAGAAAAATTTGGATTTGAGAGGAGGTAATGGGTTTACCTTGGTTTTGGCTTGAGAAACTTGAAATTGGTGAGGAAAACTTGAGATTCCTTGAAGAGGTTGAAGGATTTGGGGGTTTTATTGGAGAATATGGAGGATTTTGTGGATTATTGAAGTTTTAGGTTAGGGTTTTAGGTTGGTAATGGAGGTTTAGTGCGAGAAAGAATCAGGTTTGAGGAGGATGGAGTGAACTGTTCGTGACCGGGTTGCCTGATCTGCTATTGTAAATCATTCGATACCGATAGACGATTTTAGATGCTATCGATACAGATCCAGTTGAGCTTGACTCCGGAAATTCCTTCGGTACCAATAGACGTGTTCCCTCCTATCGATACCGAGCTGCTTTGGAACGATGCTTCTTGTTGGGCTCGGAGTGCCCCATGGATTTAGTTACACACAATGCCACTCCCTACGACCGCTCTAAAAATAGACTTGCGAGTGTGATGTCGAATGTCATAAAAGACTTAATTAAAACCCTTCCTACCACTAATTGGTTTTAGGAGAGATGGTGAAAAAGTGGTCCGACAAGTGGTATCAGAGCCAGGAAGTCATGGGTTCGAGTCACGAGAGCGTCATGGTGAGGGAGGGATTGTTGGGCCTGGAGTGCCCCCATGGATTTGGTTACACAATGCCACTCCCTACGACCGCTCTAAAAACAGACTTGCCGGTGCGATGTCAAATACCATAAAAGACTTAATTGAAACCCTTCCTACCACCAATTGGTTTTAGGAGAGATGGTGGAAAAGCGATCTGACACTTCTAACCACTTCGGTACCGATAGACAGATTTGTTTTCTACCGATACTGAACTGTTATCTCAGCATTTGTTGCTTCTTCATTCTGACCCCCGGACTTTCAAAAACTCAAATAACACATTCAACACTCCCCAAAATACCTTTAAGCAATGAACACTCATTCCAACAACCCTCAAAACAACCGATTGCCTAGGTTAAAGCAAAGAACGGAAAGAGGACAGGATGCAAAATAGGACTAGGTGACACATATGTGGTATGATCATGCAAAGAATGCCTTGTATCCTTTTCTAAGTGCGCTTTGGATTCCCAAATGATTGAAAATCAACATTTAAACACAATTAGATAAGGACATTCGATTATTCACCTAACTACAGCATTTTTATTGAAAGATAGTGATATGGGCCAAAACTTGCTCAAAAACTTAACTCAAAACCTAAACCGTTCAATTTTCAACTAAACATGCAAATTGAGAAGCACAAAAATTCTTAGGATTGCAACAAACTCTTATCAACTAACAATTATTGAGCATGCAACAAGTCGTGAAAAGAGCTAGAAATTGAAGACAAAAAAAAAAAAAAAAAAGAATTGCAAGTAAAAAACTTTATTAATTTTTAAAATTTTAAATTTTCTCATTTTTTTGGTTTTTCAATTATTATTGCTTTTGAATTTTCAAAATTTTCACAAAATGAAACAAATAGCACAAAGCACATAACTAACCCCTCCCCCCAACTTAAAGCAATGTTATGCCCTCATAGTAAGAAGAACAAGAGCGAAGAGAGGAAAGTGAGCGAATGTACCATCTAAAGGGAATGTCAACCGCTAAATACCTCGACCAAGTTGGAGCATTTCATGTCAATATGTCTTGTTCCAGCCAGATTTGATGCTTCCAGGGTTCACTCCTTCGGTTCTACCAATTCGAAACCATAGCTAGTCACACAGGGTCATATCCAAGGCTTTATCAGACTCATCCACGGCTCATAGCCGCACCCATGCTTAGGGTTCCTGAATGCCTCACTCACCCTGGCTTTAGGTCCAAACTACCAAGGCTGGTGTAGTAGCACATAAACCCTGCAGAAGACTAAAGAGAACGACTTTCCACACAATAATTGACATTAGAAACACCGGCCCGTGTTATCCGGTTTCAAACTAAATGAAACATAAGAGACATAAAATAAAGAAAACACAAAGATATGCAAAACAAATAAAAAAAACACCACCCGATCATCACGCGATCAAACAAGTCATACTTTTCTTCCCATTTCCTACCGATGGGGTAAGAAATGGGTGGCTATACTAAACCGTTGAGAGAGAGAGAGAGAGAGAGAGAGAGAGAGAGAGAGAGAATATGTTCAGTCACACGATGATCTTAAATAGTTATCATGCCATTAAGAGCTAATAGAATGAACAGAACACCCCATGCTACACTCTTTGCCAAGAATTGAACTCGACCATGCCACAAGATAAGATACTTTGAGTAAAGTAATTGCCGAATTCGTTTTAAAAACTTAAGTTCTACGATGTGCATAGCCCAAACTGAATCAATTTTTAAGTTGTTGACAAAATCTACAATATAAGGATGATAAACCACAAGAAAATCAATTAGTTCTATGATTGGTAACTTCTCAAGAATAGGCTCATATGCATCTTGCTTTTCTAACAAAGAGTATAAGGAATCTACCTTGCCATCTATTTCCTTAGTAATGAGAAGTTTTCCAACGAATCCTCATAGTGAACGCCTGACATTTCAAGCATGTCCATCTTGTGGGCAAGGAGTAATTCCTCCAGGGAAGGATCAAGATACGGGATATCCGGAGAGACAACTTCAACGGTGAGACATTTCTCCCTCGAATCATCACAAAGAGAGGAATCCACAAGAGGAGAATTCTGAACCTCAGTTTCATCAATAGGCTCATCACTCCATGCAGACTCTAAGGAGCTGTCACAATGTAAACTAACAGTTTCAACCAAGATATGTGGCTTAATTTCCTCTTCCATCGCATCCGAGTTGGAATCCTCAAAATTTTCAGTCAACTCATAAAATTGGAGCTTTTGGGCTAATTTATCAAGATAATCCCAATCTTCTTCAGCGTTTTTATCCAGGAATTCATCATTGGACATAAATCAACTTGACATGTCTTAAAATTTAAACCATGGCAAAAGATTGCTAGAAGATTGCCAAGCTCACAATTAAAACTCGACCAAGAGAATACAGAACATTTAAATCGCTCCCAATATTGCAAAAAAGACTCATCATCTTGTTGATAGAAATAGAATAATTATTGTAAAAGTATATGAGTCTCACATGTGGGAGTGAAAGTTTTAAAAAATTGTTCTGTAATCTCTTGCCATGTCGATCCTGGATTCAAAGAATAAAACCAATATTGAGCATTATCATGCAAAAACACTGGGAATACTTGTAAAATAGCCCGTTCATCACCAGCAAAATTTTTCTCAAGATCATCAACATGCGAAAAAGGATTTTCTGAGGCCAAGCCATAAAATATAGGAAGTAACACTGAACAATCAAATTGCTTTGCATACCCTCCATAGCACCTTGCAAAATAGGCCATAGTCCCCATTGCTACTCAGAGTAAACAGGCATACATAAAACAAATACTACTACTAATTAACTACCAGATTATAGGGGCTAAACCGCCACCTCATCTCAACAACAAGATGTGCGAGGGGTTATGCTACCACCTCGGCTCAACAATGCAATCAACTAAAGTAACTAAATAAGACAACTACAACTACTAAAAACTAAATCAATATTTAACTTAGCTTCATTACACCTCAGATTATGATATGAAGATCGGTTAGAGGTATCCACTAATCTAAATATGAGCTAGCAAAGCATAAACCACTAAACTACTAGACGAAAGCGGGATACTTACAGTGGTTTGTCGAACCTCCAAGAAAGCCATAATAAGATAATCCCCAGCAATGGCGCCAAAAATACTTTTGTTCTTGTCAATATATCGAAATATGATCACCCCAAGCGTAGGGTATAAGCATACAATTAAAGCGTAATAATTCAGAAGACCGGGCTCGTACCCAAGGGAATAATTAATACGGCTTGATTGGATTTGTAGATGTAAGCACGGATTTCGGCCTTTAGATAGCCAACTTTGTTTTGCTTTAAGCGGTGGAAATTTTAAAAGGCTAAATTAGACGGGAATAAACTAGGATGAAAAGAAGGTTAGGTCTTAGAAATCTTAACACCCACGACTTAAGTTAAATTACATTTTCACCCAATTACGCGATTTAAGATACTTAATTAAGGTTCTTAAACCGGGAGATAAGATGGTTCGATTACCAAGATAGCTATAGAATTTATTTAGCAAACACCTCGAGCAACAGAGCTCTAAGCATCATGTGTGGCAAGTAGGCGATGCTCTTGCCTACACATGATCAAAGAGGTTAACACCTTAGCAATTTAACAAATAAATACGAACTACACATCAATTTTCGAACCAAAGATTCAAACTTTATTGGTGAAAAATGTAATTTTTACTCAAACCATGAGATGCTAATCAACTAATGACCTAACCTTGGAAAACTACTCACATATATCTAAAATGATAAGAGAAAGCAAAAATCTAGCCAACATAACTTGAAATAACAACACTTGAAGAAAACTAGATTAAACGATAGAACAGAGGATTGTCTACAACTTTAATGAAGGCTAAAGTAGCAAAAACTAATTAATTAAAGCATAAATTTGAAATCTAAAAGCTAAAAATAAAGAACAGTAAGAACATGCAAAAAGTAATTCAAAATCTAATCTAGATCTGAAAATATGCAATACAATCCATCCCTTTGTACAATGACATCACGCCCTTTTATATTCTCCAAGATCCGCGCAGGGAATATCCCGAAAAATGCTCCAAAGATCCCTTTCGAAACCCTCGGTATCAATAGCAAAGGCCTTAATCTGCTGTAATAAGTGCTCGGTGCCGATAGACTACAAAACAAGCTCCCGATACCGATCTGTTAAGGATTGTCACTGGGAGACGCTCAGTACCGATGGAAGAAAGAAGCAGGTACCGATACCGAGAGCTTATCTGCCAGTACTTGGTTCTTGCTCCTTGGATTGCCTTTGGTCTCGTCGGGTCACCGTCAAGTCCTTGAATCTTTGTGCTTGGATCCCGATGACTCCGTTCTTGATCAAATTTGAACTTTGAATATCTTGGGCCAGCTTTGAGCTTTAAAACTCCTGAATTGAACAATTCTCTACAAAACTAAACTAAATTACCTTACGAGCAAAAGTAATTAAAAACAACTAATTAAAGGATTAACTTAAACTAATCTAGAGATTTAGCACACCCTACATTGCATTATCGGGTGATTATCATCCGACGCCCATTTCCATTGTAAAATATCCCTCTTGGATTGATCCAATGTCACAGACTGCAGTCTCTACAGGACCTATGCTTATTGATAATCTTTCTCATGATCTTGGTGTTCTGTTATTCCTTAATTTTCAAATATAGAGAATATTGATATGGTACTTGAAAAAAATTATTGACGAATTGAATTTGAGCCTAAATTTGGCTCGTTTGAATTTAATGAGCCCTAATGAGCTAAGTCCAAGCTTTGAAAAAATATTGACGAACAAGATTTGGGCCTAAATTCAGTTCGCTTCAACTCGTTTGAGCGTAATGATGAGCCAAGTTCGAACTTTGAAAATTTTTTACGAGCCGAGCTCAAGCTCATTTGTCCTGGCTCGATTTAAGCTCGAGCTTGACTTATACTTAAACAGATGGATCCTAAATCTAATATGGGGTTCAGCTGATCGTTTAAACCCCCAAGTGTGACAAAATAGAATGAGTTCCAAAATCTTGGCTTTTACTTCCTCCCATCCAAACTACAAACCCATCTTAAGGGTCAGGTACTCTAGGGCATCATGAGAGAGGTATAAATTGACCAGATTCCAACCGATTAATAAATCGACACGTAGCGCCTTTTCTAGTCCCTTTCGCACTCAATAACACATCGGTTCCAAAGGGTTTCGCCCACATTTACCTCTCCTGGCCTTTTCCACTAGGGAGGGCGATTACCTCCGATCTGTGTCCGTCTTCGCCTCCAACCTTCCCTTCATGATCCGAGTGGGTATTCTTCGATCCGATAGGCAAATGGGATGGGTATGGTATTTGCTTCCCCCGTTTCGTTTTAACCAGATTCGACCCGATTATAGATATTAATATTTTTGTATGTATATATCTAAATAAATTTTATTGTTTTGATATAATAAGAGCAATATACCAATTAATAAAACACTAATTTATGTCTTTGTTTTTTTATTTCTATTTTTTTTTAACTCTCATCAATCATCAGTATCTTGTTTTTTTTCAAAACACTCTAAAAAGAACAAAACTAGTCAAATTATTATAGTGAATGGGGACCCAATTTTCCCTCGACACCTCCCCAATTTCCCCCGCTCCGACTCCGATCCGATACAAAACGGGGTGGGTTTCAGGGACGCTAAATCCAACTCCGATCCGCCTCATTACCATCCCTATTTCCCATATCCCCCTGCCATCCCTCTCTGCCGGCACCCAATCATTTTACTCTTTCCCTCTGTTTATCACTGTTTAGAGGTGTATTCTTTTCTTTTCTTATTAATAGCAAAGAATATTTAGAGCCCATTTCAGAACACCTTCTTTAAAAAAAAGTACTTATTTTACATTTTCAAACTCAAAAATAATGTAAATGAAAAATAATTTTTTGATTTTTTTTGCAACGTATTAAAGATCACATCGAGATCTTTTAAACAAGATTCATATTGCATATTTTTAGATTTCATTAAGCCCATTATTTTTGAGTTTAAAATTGTCTTCTTAAAAAATAAGTACTTAAAACTCATTCCGGAACGGGGCCTTAGTAATATTTGAAAACAGATTACAAATTTAGAGGTGTTTTCACTAATTAACAAATTGTAAATTACAATTTTTTGATTTTGTTCTTATTCAAATTTTGTTCACGTTTTTTTTACAGGCAACAAAATTTTATTAAAAAATTAAATTTTGATCACGTTGGCTAGTTTTGTGCTAAATTTTTATTTATTATTGGTTTGTCTCTACAAGAGTAATCGAAAAAGTAAAAATTATGACTTTTACACAAATAATTTTGGAAATATCCAAGAAAAAGTTCAAAATTTTAACTTTTTGAGCTTTTGCTTGGATAGTTGTCAAAATAATTGTGTAAAAGTCATAATTTTTTACTTTTCTAATTTCTCTTGTTAAAACGAATCAATATTACATAAAAATTTAACACAAAATCATTAAATTCAAAAAAAAATTAAATAAGGATAACCAAAAAGCTGTGACCCACAACTTGTTGGTTAATGGAAACACTCCTGTGTAGTGCCGTAAAATAAGAGAGAGAGAGAGAGAGTACTTGGACTTTGGAGAGAGAGAGAGAGAGAGACAAATACAGTAGCGATATGTATGTACTCCCACTAGTTGTGTATCACATGAATGGTATATATGAGACGATGCAATAAGGTAGGAAGAAAGAGGGAAGGAGGTGAGGGGAATTTGGTGAAGTTGGTCTTTGTCATTTTATTTTTTTGGCTTATAGAATTAGGTGAAATGGGGAGAGGTAGGGTTGAGTTGAAGAGGATAGAGAACAAGATCAACAGGCAAGTGACCTTTGCAAAGAGAAGGAATGGGCTTTTGAAGAAAGCTTACGAGCTTTCGGTTCTTTGCGATGCCGAGGTTGCTCTCATCATCTTCTCCAATAGAGGAAAGCTGTACGAGTTCTGCAGTAGTTCCAGGTAATATAGATTTCCATTGTATAATTGTATCTATCTATCTATCCACCAAAAAGAACTAAACTTTCGGTAGTCCTTCTTCCAATAACCACTACAAAAGCATGAAAATCAAAACAAAACGTCAAAACTGTGAAAATTTCTAGCTTTCATTTCTCTCTCTCTCTCTCTCTCTCTCTCTCTCTCTCTCTCTCTCTCTCTCTAGGTTTCTATGTTTTTTGTTTTTGTAGATCTGGATTGATTAGTGAGTAGATGTTTCTCTTTTTGCTGTTTCAGGTAGCATTGAGCTTGTGAGATAAAAGAAAAACAGTCTTTCGTTTTGTTTTGGTTTTGGTTTGGTTTTGCTGTTGAGTTTTCTGTTTCCGTGATTGTCTTGGTGTTTTTTGAATTCGGTGCTTGTGCTTTTGTTAGATCTGAAATTCTAAACAAATGAAAGAAGATTTAGTTAATTGTCTGATTTGATTTCTTTTTTTTTTTTCTTGGCAAACGAAACGATTTTATTAACTCAACAAGGGAACATCGAGTGGAAAAACAAGAGTGAGTCAACACTTACTCACCCATACAACAAAGGTGAAAAAGCAAAGAAAGAGCATCCAACCGAAAGTTGGAAGCAACAACACCTCAAAATCAAACTTAGAACTTCAACATGTGGATTCCACCTAAAAAGCTCCGAAAATCCTTCACCGAATAAACCTTGATGTCAAACTTAGTTTTCATCCACATAGTCACCTTTGTCTTGACAACCTCCCCAACCTCACTCACGGACCTTATAACATTGTTGAAGATGATTTGATTTCTTTATTTCTTTCAAGTCTTCTCCTTTTGGTTTTAACTTGATTTAATGTACTATTCGAAGTCTTTCCCTGGATTTTGAGTTGAAATGATCCGATGCGCTGCTTTTCAGGGACCTTTCGTCGAAAAGGGCTGATTAAAAATTTGTTTGTTTTCATTAATTGTGAAAATCTTCGGTTTATACGTTTTCTTATCCCCTCTCTCTCTCTCTCTCTCTCTCTCTCTCTCTCTCTCTGTGTCTGGATGCGTATATACGTAAATTAGTGTCTATATATATTCGAAAATTTTACAGAATTTGCTACCTGAATTCAGTTTTGTCTTCAGAATACGATAATTATGAAATACTTCACAACCTTCCATTGAAGATTATTTCCGCTGGATCTTGAGTTGCTCTCTCTCTCTCTCAAGCCGTAATGGGCATTTTTAACCTCATCCAAATTTTGCCGAGCCAAAAAAAAAAAAAACACCTAATCCAAATTTAGGGTTTAAAACGTTAAATCTTCGTACTTGGGATGAGTTAGGGATTTTTTTCACCAGATTAGTTCTCTCTCGTTCAAATCTTAAAATCTCTATTTCAATATGAAATTATGAACTCCTAATTTTTTTTATTTATCCTCAAACAATAATTTT
The DNA here is from genome assembly GCA_019656295.1 of Rhododendron mucronatum var. ripense. Classification (NCBI taxonomy): domain Eukaryota; kingdom Viridiplantae; phylum Streptophyta; class Magnoliopsida; order Ericales; family Ericaceae; genus Rhododendron; species Rhododendron mucronatum. The sequence continues at coordinate 4,442,603 of BPLT01000006.1, forward strand.
ATATAAAAATTCGGTAAATGATACATCGAGAATAAGTTTGAACACTAGCCGAAAGCTTTAGGAACAGGAAAAAATTAGCAAAGACACATCCAACGCCAAATCTGAAGCATATCCTATGCACCAGTGGATATAGGAACACCATCAGATCCAAGTACAGGGATTTTTGGTGTCCTGACAATCAGAGCAGCTTTATGTACCATGAAAAATATTTCAAATGACATAAAATAGGCTTTTGGAAATTCTAAGGAGAACGTTTTAGTGCCCATCAGATATTAGAAGATAATCTTTTTCAGATTACTCGGTATTTGGCCCATTGAACCGACTAGTCTGATAGAACCAATCTCACCCGTGGAGACTCAATTAAAGCTAGGACCAAAGTTTTCAATAAACTGTTACATAATGAGATCCGGCCTTCCGATAGCGTTATCTACCTATGTAATGGTCCTAATGGCTAATATGTGGTCGAATCACCAATACCATCGCATTTCTCAGTACCACAATTCAAAATCTTGCCAGGATGAAACTCCATAGCCACTAACCTAACACAAAATTGATATTATTTCTTTGAGAGTCGATCCCTAGATCAAAGGCTTCCTGGGGTCCTTGATTGTGAGGTGACAATCACAGAGAGGTTATATTTGAGGATAATTCAACCTTTTTCACCATAAACAGAAGTATTATACCAATCCGAAATCTACAAGTCAAACTGCTATAACTACTATTCAAAATCCAGTTCTCATCTCAACCAAAATTTAGAGGGGGAAAGCACTTCAATTTGAAGAAACTTGTTGAGATGGAGGAGGGAAGATTGGTGAGAGGGAGGATTATGATTGTTCTTTGGTTCTGTCCCAGGCGTAGTGCAGTTGTTGCGGTTTTTATTCGGGTTTGGTTCTGGATATATAGTTTTGCAAGGGTGCAGGTCTTGGCTTTGTTTTGTTGTAGGCTGTTTTTGGTTTAGTTTTGGTCGTGTTGGCCGTAGTTGGTGTTTTGTGTTTGGGTTTTGGGTTTTGGGTTTCAAGGGGTGATGGTGTTTTGCTTGTTAGTTTTGGGCATGCTCTTTCCGGTGGTTCTATTCGTTTTGGTTGGCGCCTTACCTTCCTGCTTTACGTCTTGGGTGGCATTTTTTGCCAGTGTGTGCCTTGATTCCTTTATTTTATGTATGGCTTCTTGAAAGATTAACAAATTTCTTTTACCGAGCCAGAAAATTCAATTCGTATTCAAAAAGTTTGGGTAGAGCAAACAATCGTCATCAGCGAAAGTCAGTACCTTTAAAATAGTTAGATTAATACCTTGGAGAAAGAGTTGAACTCCTAACCTTTTTTCTCCTCACACTTAAATGCATTCCCCGATCGTTAGGCCAAATACTTCTTGACTAGTGCAAACAATCATTTTTTCTTTTTTTTTTTGAATGGCTAGTGCAAACAATCTCGATAATGCTTAGGATCAAGTTTCTCACAAATTATGCCCAGAAGGTAAATCCACATATGGATACTTTTCATATGCATTTTGCAAGCCGAAGATGCTTTTTTTGAATGACAAAAGAGAATTTTATTAATTTTTAAAAATAAATTACAAAGATTAAAGGGATTCAAAATATAAGACATCACGACGGAGCATGAGGATCCCTCAAAGGGGGCAACCCATCACTCCGGCGATCAAATGCCTCTAGGATCCAAAGGGAAAATACCACCAAACCGAGGATGGCAGGATGCCGAAGATGCTACTAGGGCTAATATTAAGGCTCCTCGACATGATGTTTGTTTCTTTGTCACAATAGGGAGAGTGTACATGTTGGCATTTTTTTTTGATTTTTGGGTTTGGAGTATTTTTTGTGGGTGGATATATAGGAGTTATTTAATTATTTTTTGGGGTTGGAGTTCATTTTTGTCCTAGATGGTAACTTGTCAATCTCGGTGTCCAAGGGTGTCTATTGTTGGTACTTAGTAGTTAGTATGCTCTTGCCCTTAGTGATGCCTCCTGTTTAGGATCATTTTAATCTTTGTAATTTGTTAAGATTAATAAATTTAATTTTGCTCATCAAACAAAATACACAATCTGGAAGTGCTTCAATTAAGAAAATACAGTTACTTAAAACCTAAATTACTAAAGTTTCTATTCCCTAAATATCACCTCAAATCCTTGTATTTGGAGGAATAGTATGAAATTAAAGCATGGAAAACTTTTGAGTTGAATTTTTTTTTAGAACAGCTACTGACCTGACTTCTATTTGCATCCCAAATTCTCTAGTATGGTCACTGTACTTACAAACATTTCTCATCTCATTCTACTTAAATATTTGTGTTTGTTTCCACTAGCATGCTCAAAACACTTGAGAGGTACCAAAAGTGCAACTATGGAGCTCCAGAGCCAAATGTATCCACCAGGGACGCCCTGGTAATCTTTTATCCCACACTTAATTTTAGCTTATTAGTTCATGATCATATACACTTATGTTTTCAAACAGCAAAAAGAGAAAAAGAAGATATAAAACCAAATTGCTAGAAAGTCAGCTTTCTGTTGAACTTAATGTGAAATATCGTTTGCTCATAAAAATATCTACTGGCAAATGCTCTAAAACAAGTAGGTGTTTGGCATGAGTTTGATTTAGGAAAGTTTAACGGGTTTTTTCAAAATGACTGGGGAGTGTCTACGTTCTCTTTTTAGCTATGTCTTTTCTTTTCATATCTTTTTTGCAGCTCTCTTATTCTTATTTCAACAAAAATTCTTTTTTCGCTGATCAAAAAAAAAAATTCATTTATTCAAGCACATTAGAGCTTAGGCACAGAGTGATCGTCAATCGTTTGGAAAGAGTAGGTCGTCACTAATGAAGGGCGCTGGAGCTCTTCTATTTTCTGTTCGTGACACATGATTTAGTCCTTCATTGATGAGTAGTACTGCATTGAAAAAATCATAAAAAGATATTTGATAGAATTAGACCATTTTTACCATCTAAAAAATTCGTATTCCACTTTAAATTATCTCCCATTAAAATAAGAGATGCACATGTCAGTTGGCCAGTATCAATAAAGCTTGGCATATAGGCATGATACAGCTTGAAGTTTAAACTTAGCTAGCATATATATGCATGATACAGCTTAAGTTTAAAAATAGCATTCAGGTATGCATGATATATACAACTATGTAGAGAAATTTGGTGTCCTTATTGTTCCAAATATAGAGTTCCTTATATCATGTGGCTGGGAGAGAAAACTCAAATAGTAACCTAGTTGAGTCAATTGCAGATGTGTGAAAAGTTTCTTTTTCAGAATGGCAAAGAAATTTTATTATCTTCAAAATTGTTATAAAGATTAAAGGAAAAATGGATGATACCATCATGTCCCCAAATCTAAGAACATTAAATTCCGAAATCTAAGAATAATTTTGTGCCCACCAGATACCCAAATTCGAGATTGGCAAGAAGTAAACCAAGGAAGCATCCATTAGGACAAGCTCACTCCTATTGGGCCAAGCCCAAAAACAAAAAATAAAATTCTAATCAACAAACATTCGCAATCCGCCATCTCCCTTAGAAGGCAACGCACCACAAGTAGCAACAGCCCAATCGACAACTTTCCCGACAAGAGCCACAAACTGTTAGGCAACCCAGATCCACCCAGCAAGGAGGAACCAAGAAAGTAGAGTGAAGGGCAAAAGGAGAAGCAGTGGTAGAGAGGGGGGGGGGGGGGGGGGGGGGTGTGGTGGGGGGGGGGAGGGAAGGAAGGAGATGCCCGAGAAGAGGGGGAGAGATAAGATATAGTCTAGATGTGTGAAAGTTTCAAACCCCAATTTGTTCATCAGCGGATAATTGTTCAACAACCCATTAGGTTTTAACTCCTTTTCAAATGAAATGAATTCGCAAAAGAAAGAGTTGCACTTTAAGGGGTGATCTCAAAACACACCAAGAGATATGCTTCTAACAATGTTGACAAAAGCCTTGATATGTATCAAAAACCACATGAAAGCTACAAATCTAGAACAATTGATTTAAAAAAGTACACTATGAGTTGAGTCATTGTCTCCTCAATCAAGCTCAACTCCAAAAAGTCTAACACTTCTCTCCCTTTTGGCTGCTAACCCCATTCCTGAGAACACTTGACCATGCTCAAACTCTTCTCTCTCTCCCTTGAATAACCCCAAGTTGACATTTTGTCCCAACGTCAGACTTAAATCCACTTCAATATCAACATTTTGGCCAATCCCCTCATCCACCATAGCGTTTCTTGACCCGTCGATGTGACCTATATCAATAACATAGAAGGATTGGCTTTCTTTCGCTCCTTCTTGACCATCACATACGTACGTAGAAAGAAATGATGTCATTAGCGTTTAACCCCTTTTCCTTCACAAATCGATTCCAACCCCTTGTGAAGACAAAACTCTTGCTACTCTTCCAGTAGCAGAACCAGAATTTCCATAACCTCATCATCCTATCATAGAAAAAGAGATGTACCTCTTCTACCTTCCCACCACTAGTATTTTCTTCGGTGTCCTCAAACATAGGAGGGAAGAACTTAACTACATATTTCTTTGGGACAACAAGTCTATTAAGCTTACCCACATCGCTTGGGGTTAATTCCTTTTGGAAAAGAAGTTTACAATAAAAACCCCTATGTCCTTGGACCTTGATTCGGTTGACACCTAATTCATGTTCCCCTTTTTGGCTCCTTAGAAAATCTTCAAATTTGGACGGGTAGGATCCATCCCTTATCATGTTCAAAGTTGCTTTTGTACTATGAAGGCTTTGGAATTTAGGCTCATGAACGGTCATGTTGGTCCATGGAAAATTTCTGTAGTTGTCTCCGGTAGGAAACTTGATGGACGCACTATCATATGCCATAGCAGCCTCAGTCTCTGATTTGAAGGTCCCCAACCAAACTCTCTGGTGATTTGCATAGATTTGGGCTCCACAATGCCCGTTTGGCTGCGGCACAGCCCCTTTGAATTTTTGTGGGAATTCGCATCCTCCGTTTCTTCGTCGCTTTCGTTCATGTGATGGTTGGTTAGGGCTGCTCCACTTGAAATCCTCGGCAGTTTCACTCATTAAGTCATCCTCAATGGCACTTATTGTCTCTTCCTCCATTGCAGCCCTAAGGAAAACATGCATTGTTGCATGAAACCAACACACACTGCACGCACGCGCGCGCACACTCTCACACACACACACATATATATTTTGACATATTAAATAGACATGGTGACCTGTATGTTTGTTAGAGAAGGTATCAATAAATAACCACAATCAATTGGTGAAATCCTGAACATGGTTTCCGATTTACACTTAATAATTGAAAGAAACATAATATTACTATGACCAGAAAAATACTGCAAAAGTCTATGATAATCTGAAAAATGTAGGAGACCTGATAACGAAGAACCATTTAACATGGGTTGGAAGAAAGGCAGTTAGGGCTTTTCAATCTTGAATTGTGGGAGCAAAATATCAGACGAGGAGGTCAGATATATAATTTGGGAGCAAATACTCAATCACAGATTTCCTTTGTTATAATAAAGGCAAGTTTGTAAGTGGAAGAAGGAAAGGTTAAGACTTAAGACACTTGACTAAATTAATTGATCTTGACAACCAAGTTAATACCATATATTAGCCAGAGGCGTCTCAGAATTAGGCAATGACACCTAATTTCTACCACTTAGTAATCTAATGGGTTGGCACCCTATTATTTCCCAGGCAAAAACAGCCGATTTGTTAAGCAATGCCTTATTTCCTAATTATAGGAATCCACTATGCATAGGTTAAATACAGTAGTAGCAAGTTAGGAGTAATTGTTAAAACTCTAGCTAGTATTTGGTCATTTTTAGCATGAAATTAATTTTTTTGATCGGCAAATTTTTTTATTAATACTCGAGCATCCAATTGAATGGGTTTAAAATGTATGTTAAATCTAGCAAGTGACAAAAGGTCAGCCAATTTTAAGAGTGGACCATTCAAACAACGGAAAATTCTTGCGGCATAAATTTAGTTTTTTAATATTTTAATTGATAAACCATCAAAGTGTTCCTGTTGAACTCCCTCGTCCAAGATAAATAATGTACATATGTTAAGCACTAAAAATACACATGCATATGTTTGCTCCAACCTCCCCTGCCCCTGTACATATATACATTTGATTTTAATTTTTTATCTTCGTTCCATGAACCAACTATTTTTAAAATAAAAAAAAAAAAAACTTAGTGCTGTTCAAATATAGTAATTGCGTAAATCGACCTTTAAAATAAAATAAATAACAAGTAAGAGCAGATACTGTACCGTTGGAACCCGATCCCAATAAAATAATGGTATTGGAATTTTTTTTAAAGAAAAATAGCGTTGTTCTTTAAAAGAATGGTTGTTGCAATTTTAATTGGAGATAGTTCTTTTACTTAGTGCAATTTTACTCTAGAGATATTAAAATAATATACAGCTGTTCAAATAATCAGCAAAAAAATTTTGAATCAAGTAAGAGCACATATTCGAACTGTTTTTTTTTGGATACCGATCCAAAAAAAAATAGTGCTGTTGGTATTTTAAAAATATATATATTGTTGGGATTCTAATCGGAGGTAATTATTGTAGTTAATGCACATTTTATCTTCTCTATAAAACTTCCTATTAGCTTTTTACCTAACTTAAACCTTCACAAAGTGTAATGGACCCTAGCTAGCTTGGCTACTTATACACTTTAACATGTAAAAACTTATCACCTCCATAATGGATGAGCTAATGTGGGTAGTGTCTATATCTCGATTTTTATCTTGGTCTTCTTCTTTTTTTTTTTGGTACTTCGGAAAATATTAACTTTTTTTTTTTTTCTCGGCAAAACGAAATTTTTATAAAACCTCGAACTGGTTACATCGAGGGGCTCGAACACAGTGATACACACATGCTCGAGCAAACAAGAATAAGAAAGGAACAATTACAAAAGCCCTCCAACAGAAAGTTGGATGGCAAAGCACCTTACCCCCCAAAACAACTTACAGCTTCAACACCTTAACTCCATCCAGAAAAATCCTAAAATCCTCCACCGAATACACCTTTATGTCGAATTTCGCCTTTATCCACATTGCAACTCTAGTTTTAATCAAATCACCCACTTCCCCAGAGCTTGTTGTAGCATTGTTGAACACATACGAATTTCTAACCAGCCACAATGACCACAAAGTTGCAAAAAAGGTGGCTTCCCACAAGTGTTTCTCCAGATTTCTGAATCTACTATCATCCCACCAAATAAATAGGTCTTCCACAGATGCAGGGCATACTCACTTTACATGCCACCAATCCAGAATCCTCGACCAAACGTCCCAAGAAAAATGGCAATGCAGGAACAAATGATGTAGTGATTCCAAGTGCAGCGAGCAAAAACGGCATAGAACAGATTGCCCCTCTGGCAGCAGATTCCGACCCAATAACACGAATCTAGTAGCCACCTTGGATTGGATAGTCATCCAAGCAAAAATTTCCACCTTTGGGGGGCATAGATTCTTCCAAAGGGCTTCCATCACCGGACTTCTAGAATGACCACCATTCTCCCATTGATTATACACAGATTTTACCGAGAATCGATTATTCGAGGACCATTTCCAAAGCATAGAATCTGGCCTGGCCAGATCCAGTGTTACAAGTTGCAACCTCCGTTTTAGATCCTTCACTTGAATGTTTTCCCAATCACGTAAACCTCTGCTAAATGTCAAATTCCAGCTACTCTCATCTGCTCCACCCCGCATCACATTAATCACCGCATTTTTTTGAGAAGAAATTAAGTATAAGCGTGGGTATTCCTCTCTAAGAGTTGTATCCCCTAACCATACATGATTCCAAAAAGAGATCTCCATGCCCGAAGGGACTTGTAATCTAAAACCCTCTTGGATGATATTACCGATACAAGAAGAAACATCCCCAAGAGTGCAAATGTCTTTCCAAATTTGAGAAGTCCTTCCAGAGGCTGGCAAATGAGGAAACCAACAGCCATGTTCCAAGTTATATTTTCCTCTTGCGACCCGCACCCAAAGGGAATCACTGTCGATATGAAAGCGCCACCACCACTTGGCCAAAAGGGCCAGATTTTGGACTCTCAAGTTCTTCACTCCTAACCCACCAAATTCCTTCTTCTGGCAAATCACCTCCCATTTGACTAAGTGGAGTTTTCTCTTATCAATTGTGTCTCCCCAAAAAAATTTCCTCTGAATTTGCTCTATCTTCCTTGCTACAGACACTGGCATTTTGAATATGGATAAAAAATAGATTGCTGGTTGGCCAGAGAAGAGTTGACTAATGTAAGTTTACCCCCAGAGGAATTGTATCTTCCACGCCACACACTTAGTCTCTTCTCCATCTTCTCCACTACAGAATCCCAAGTTTTAATCCTGTTGGGGTTAGCACCCAAAGGCAAGCCCAAATACTTAATCGGCAGCTTTTCCGCTTTACACCCCATAACTTGTGCCAAGGATTGCACATCCTTGTGGGGAACTTTAATACCTCATAAAGAGCTTTTGGAATAATTGATTTTCAGCCCTGACATGAGTTGAAAACATCTAAGGATTCTTTTGATGCTAATCAGCTCCTCCATGTCATTGTTACAGAAAAGAATCGTGTCATCCGCAAACTGAAGATGGGATACCACAACCCCATTAATCCCTATTCTGGCTCCTTTAATGATGTTTCGATCCCTAGCTCTTCCCAATAAAATGTTGAGTCCTTCAACCACAATATTAAAGAGGAATGGGGATAACGGATCCCCTTGTCTAATGCCTTTCTAGATATGAAATTCCTTCGAGACCGATCCATTAATCAGCACAGACATAGTCACCGAGGATGCACACTCCTTTATCCACCCACACCATTTATCTCCGAAACCCATTTTTGCAAGAAGGTCTAGCAGAAAACCCCAATTCACATAATCATAAGCACTTTCGAAATCAATTTTAAGAAGCAAACCCCAATGAGAACTATATTTCCAGCTGTGTATAACCTCATTTGCAATACGAACTCCATCCAAAATTTGTTTTCCCCCGATAAACGCAGCTTGAGATTCTCCAATGACCAATGGCAAAAAAGCTTTAATTCTATTGGCTAGAACTTTGGAAAGCACCTTATACACCCATCCAATCATACTAATAGGTCTGTATTCTTTAAACGCCACGGGACAATCCACCTTCGGAATCAAAGCAACGAAAGTCGAGTTGATACCTTTTGTCAGTTTGCAATTGGAGTGAAAATCAGAGAAAAATTGCATGATCAAATCCTTCATAAAATCCCAGCCGAGCTTCACAAAGGAAAAATTAAAGCCATCCGGGCCCGGAGCCTTAAGATTGCTACAGTCCTTTTGAGCATCTAAAACCTCCCTCACATCAAAAACTCTACTAAGTTGAAATGCAGTTTCTGAAGATAGCCTTCTATGAAAAACTCCCCCCAGCCTTGGTCTGCCGATGATGTCCTCTTTGAAATTGTTTCTGAAATGTACAACAGCTGCATCTTTGATATCCTTTGGCTCTTCTAGGAATCTCCCATCAGCCTTAATTGAGCCCACCAAATTTCTCTGAAACCTGTTATTGGCTATAGCCTGAAAATATCTTGTATTTTTGTCCCCCAATTTCATCCAATTTAACCTTGATTTCTGTCTCCATAACGATTCCGTTAACCGAGAAAGTCTCCGAAACTCTGATTTAGCCTTACACCGAGATGCTTTTTCCTCGATAGAGAGTTGCCTTTCCTCAGCTAACAGATCAAAATGTTGAAGTTCAGTTTCCGTTACTAGCAGTGCCGAGTTTACATCCCCAAACTCCTCTTTGTTCCACACCATGAGCTTATCCTTGATGGCCCTCAATTTTTGCAAAATTTGAAAGCCAGCCCATCCATTTACCACAGTATTTTCCCAAGTCTCCTTAGCAATAGACATACACCTCGAATTCGATAGCCAGATATCCATGAACCTGAATGGTCGAGGACCCCAATCTCTTTCATCATTAGTAAGCACAATTGGGCAATGATCAGAAATTGGCCTATGAATCCCCCATTGGACCACCTTAAATTTCTCAAACACCTGCGGGGAAATTAAAAATCTGTCCAACCGACTATGTATCGCATGATCTTGGTAGTTTGTCCAAGTGAATCTCCTACCCATCATCGGAAGGTCGAGAAGTTCCATATCATTACAGAATTCTAAAAAATCCTTCATTCCCCTCTCCATTCTCTGGCATCCTGTCCTTTCACTAATCGCTTTAATCTCATTAAAATCTCCCCCAACACACCAAGGATTTGAAGAGACAGCTTTCAAGGCTAACAATTGCTCCCATAATCCTCTCCTATCTACCACATCATTTGGAGCATAAATATTCACCACAGTGCAAGGAAATTCCTTATTGATTATACCTTGCAATATAATAAAAGATCTATGGCATATAATATTATTAGCTTCGAAAAACCCTTTCCTCCAGATAACTAATAAACCCCCTGATGCCCCGGAAGCACTAGAACATGCAAAATCAAAATCACCACAACCCCACAGACTTCGAATTGAAAAAACATCCATGACGTCCAATTTGTTTCCTGGACCAACACCATATCAGGCTTTCTCTTTTTTATCAGCTTAAACAAAAATCTTTTCTTGACCGAACTCCCCAAACCTCTAATATTCCAAGATATAATCTGCATAAAAACAATAACCCAACACAAACTCCACAACAAAACAGATAGATAAATCTACCTTCCAGGTGCTCTCTCACGCTCATGAGATTGTTCCTGAGACTCAATTTCAATCATTTTGCGCAAAATCAAATCATCATTAGGACGAAAAGAGATTCCCAACTCACCTCCAACGGCCATGGTTGCAAGTACCTCACCAACGACATCAGCATTGGACTGAAAGACCTCCTCCAAGTCGGGTGAGGAATTCTTTTCCAACAGATGGGGTTGACAAGCAGCTGCTGCACGGATGGTTGCTAAATTGGAAAGCTGTCTTCTTCTCCTTCTTCTACACCCAGCATCTTTAAGGTCCGCCACCAAATTGATACTTGGAATTTGAGAGCACCTCACAACATCCGCTGGAATTTCTGGGTTTGCATCTCTGTCAACACTCCCAGCTAGGATTTTCGTCCCCATCTAAGGAAAGGTTTGCTCTCCCATTCTATCCTCTGAAGCATTACACTGATTAAAAGAAACCGGCCCACCTGGACAGGGGCCCATTTCCCTCATATCCACCCCAGGGTCAGTCAGTCCAACCCCTTGTTCTAAGGCTGGACTAACTTCGTGGGCTTTAAATACATCTTGGTCCAATAATTTACTTTGGGCCGAAAGGCCTAAAATATTCTCAGACCCCTCTTCACACTCCAACGAATCTTCAACTTTGGATTCAAAATCCTCTGAAACAGCAGGAGAGCAGGAGTTGACAAGCATTAAATGCTTAGTTGCAATTTCATACTTCGAGCCCCCTACCCCATCTTTTCCTGCTAAAGTGTCATATCCCACACCAACCACCCTCTCCCGATTGGTTTCCCTTTCTGGGTCCCGTACCACGTCATCATCTTCTTCCTTTTCAAACCTGGTTTCAACGTCCATTGCAGCTTCCATCGGAGGTTTAGACGCCCCCATTTTAACCATTGCCAGAGGACCACAAGCTTCCATAGCATCCGGATTACTAAAAGAAGATGACTCTAAGACTTTGACATCATAGAAAACTCCATCTATCTCAACTTGGTCTTCGCCATATCTATTAATAACTCAATAACGGATACATCAAGAGGAAAAATTATCCTAGCAAAACACAAACTTCATGACATGACATGAGTCAAAGGGTTGAGTAGTTAAGAAAGTAGCCAAAGAAACGTTGAATGGAGAGAAACATAAAGGAAATACAAAAGGGGAGTGATTTTTGCACTCCTCAAATTGTTAACCACAAAATAACACCATATTGATTTTAAAATTAATGAATGAGAAATTGAAGGTTTAGATCAATCACTTATGCATATCTAATTGAGTTGAATTTTTGCAAGACCATCCGAATTTTTTTAAATTAATGAACAATTCAAAATATTTGTGTGGGACCTAAATGTGGGCCTTATGTCGTACTCCTACATTGGTCTTCGCCATATCTATTTCCATCTCTTAATTGATTCCTATTGCCAAAGTCAAAAGGATGACAAAGGGACCCCTATCAAGTTTTTTAATAAATTTTTGTCCTTTCAAAAAAAAATTGATATAGGGGGCATATGGGGAGCAAGCATCGATCCCCCATCCGCGAGGGGAATTCTCCGGGTTGGGGGGAAGAATATTAGAGTTTTTTTTTTCCTCGGGGATTCCGCCAAGAAGCACGATACATACATGAAGGCTATAAAGAGATGGGTTTTCCACCCCACACACACACCCCCTCTGTACTAGAACTCAGTCCATGCTACACCAAAGTTACAACATAGTCAAATCATTATATATACTCCATTTCTTAGGAATTTGACAATTGGTATGGTACCGAAGTTTTGAGGAACAAAAACTGTAGGAGTACGACATAAGGCCCACATTTAGGTCCCACACAAATATTTTGAATTGTTCATTAATTTAAAAAAATTCGGATGGTCTTGCAAAAATTCAACTCAATTAGATATGCATAAGTGATTGATCTAAACCTTCAATTTCTCATTCATTAATTTTAAAATCAATATGGTGTTATTTTGTGGTTAACAATTTGAGGAGTGCAAAAATCACTCCCCTTTTGTATTTCCTTAATGTTTCTCTCCATTCAATGTTTCTTTGGCTACTTTCTTAACTACTCAACACTTTGACTCATGTCATGTCATGAAGTTTGTGTTTTGCTAGGATAATTTTTCCTCTTGACATATCCGTTATTAAGTTATTAATATATCTATATTTTGCTGGTCGGAAAAAAAATAATCTTAAAATGACACAAATCATATTTTAGATGTGAGTTGTGCTAATTTGAAGCTTCTTTTATATACTCAAGATGTCCAGGTTAACGTAACACAACTCAACTAATCATTATTGTTCAATGGTGTTTAGGAGCTGAGTAGTCAGCAGGAGTATTTGAAACTTAAAGCGCGTTATGAAGCCCTACAACGATCTCAAAGGTAAATCAGCTCAATACCATATAAATTGCTTAGCTGAAAGGAAGCCTTAACCAATAAAACTAAAATATGTTTTGTTTGTTTGTTAGGAATCTCCTGGGTGAGGATCTTGGCCCTCTAAACAGCAAGGAACTTGAGTCACTGGAACGACAGCTTGATATGTCCCTGAAGCAGATCAGATCAACAAGGGTATTTGACCTTCTCATTGTAATCAATTGGGATTCGAAAATAACTGAACCTTTTTTTCTTTTTCTTTTTCTTTTTTTTTTTTTGGCTAGAGATAGTAGTATTAGTATGATACTAGTAGAGAACCACTAAGGATAACATACTATACGTAAGCGTCGATAAGTACTTCACTGATTGGTTATAACTTGTAATTCTTTTAACCAAGTACTTTACTTAGTAATCGATATGCTAAAGCAATGTTTACGTACTATCAATAGCTAATGATTCAATCCTGTCCGAGTACCTACATTGTGTGATGCAGTTTTTCATTTTCTGGGAGTACCACGTCAAGGAGTACCTAATAATTTTCCAATTTAACCCCTCTATTCCTTGCTGCAGACCCAGTACATGCTTGATCAGCTCACAGATCTTCAAAGAAAGGTATGGGACATAATAATATACAACTAGCTAACGAATGAAGCATTTCCAAGTTTTATCAACTTCTTCAATTAATTCTTATATTTTCAGGAACATGCGCTTAATGAAGCAAATAAGAGCTTGAAGCAAAGGGTATATCCATTTTCATCCCATTATTTTGCTGTCTACATATCAAAAGAGATGCTCACAAATTGATCTGCTTCAAATTTTACAACTGTCCCTTTATTCCCAGGACCCGGAGCCAGGACCAGTGAAAATTAACCTGAGACTCTCTGTTTACGAGTCAAATCGTAAATAATCTTTTTTATACTCACCTTGGAAATCTTGTACAGCTGTTGGAGTATTAATTAAGTATTAACACTAAGCTTACTGTATCAAACCAATTGACTAAACAATTAGTATAATACAAATGTTAGTGCTTCTGTGCTTAATTAGGAAACTGAGTTTTAGGAAAATCCAGAGTTTGAGGAAAATCCAGAGTTTGAGTAAGCTTATAAGGCTATTAGCTAGTAGATCATGTGGAAATTAAATCATGGCATGGGTACGCGTGTTTTGAGTTTTTATTCATTGCATTCATTGAAAAACCCTAGATCGCCTAGGTTTATAAATATTTGCTATGTATGAATTCTTTAATAAATAAACCACCAATCAATCCAAATGCAAGAACGAAAAAACAATCAAAAGATAACACCAGGATATACGTGGAGAACCCTAAACGGGAAAAAAACCACGGGAAGGAATCAAGCACTACTAAACACGAGATTACAAGAACTCTTATGATAAGTTTGAACTCCACAAACCTAAATCTAGACGTTCTTGTTGAATCCACGTACATCTCTCTGAATGCTTGACCGCCGCTGCCTTGAATCCACAAGCCTTCCGTTCGCCTCCCGGAATCCACCGGAAGACTTTACTTAAAGATTGATTGATCGATGTTGTTGTAGAACAAAACCCCTCGAAGATGATCCTTTAGAACATAGGTGATGATATACCTTCACTAGTCTTCGAGGTGCAGAAACCCTAGCCACTGAAAGAGATGGAATATGAAGAAAACGATCTCAGCCTTTTTATCTCGTGGCTCCCATATAATATGACATAATAGGTCGATATTTATAGGCAGACTTCAATAAGCTGACTCCTTATTTCCTTAATAATCAAATCAATTGATTGCACATCTCCAATTGATTTTCCCACGATTCAAGCTCCCCATATTTCGTTCCTGCCACTGAATATCAAATCCCTTGATTGCCTTAATAATCTTCCACTACAACTTCCTAAAGACTTGAACACTCGATTACAAAATATCATTGATTTCCTTCCACTTTCCTAAACAGACACTTTAAAAATGAATTAAAAGAAATTACAACTTGATAATATGGGATACATACCAATATGTGTTTTGTCGTGAAATTGCCAAATAAGACAAACCACAAAAAATGGACCTTACATTCATGATGCTTTCCAGCTGTTTGAAGGGGCCCAATTGCAAGTGAACTCACTTCAATGGAATCCAAGTGCACAAGATGTGGGTTATGGCAGCAGGCAAGCAGCTCAACCACAGGGGGATGGTTTCTTTCATCCTTTGGAGTGTGAACCCACTTTACAAATTGGGTAAGTCCATTTGAAAACTGCACAGAAAATTAAATTAAATTAACTCACACACACACACACATGTTTGACTGAAAATTCTTTGACCGGCCACTTGTTATAACCATAATAATCTACCTTAGTTAAGTATATTGCATGTGTGTTGTGAGTGAAAGAATCTGAAATCAACTAGTACACCGTTTTCATCTGCATTTCTATTGCTTTGCTTTGGTTTGTTGGTTAGCCTGCCAACTATTTTTTGGGTTAAGGCAACACACTAACAAATGCTTGGTCGGCATGTATGTGTCAACTTTGTCGGGATATGCATCTTCAACAATGTTATTGATCCCCTAATCTATCCTAATATATAAAGGAATAGATAGATATATATATATATATATAGCACTATTTGGACCTGCATGTGAACTTCCTTTTTAGGCTTGCTCACATTTTTACTTTCCTAAATTGGATAAATTAAATCTTCATTTCCATGGACTTGATAACACCGGCCACCTAAAATAACTTTAGGGTTCAAAAAGTAAAATAGGATTCCTACTTCCCACATTTCCCCAGTTCTAACCCAAACTGTCGTCTCCTTTCTGTTGTTCCCTAATCCCATTCTCTCTCGCTTCTTCATCTCCACGTTAACCAATCACTGGTATTATCATCCTCCAATGGCAACAAAGATTAGGTATTATCAAACCCATCAATTTCTCCGTTAACTGCTTTTTGTATTTTGTTTAAAACATGTCAGTACAAAAAACTGAATCATTATTTCAATGTCTAATATTGTGTAATGGTGCTCCCTTTGTTATTAATTGCACACGCATTGCGTGTGCCCCATACACTAGTTCTTTAGTAACTTGTTGTATACCATTCAAGTTAGGATATTGAAATACTCTTTTTTGATAATTAAAAAAAAAAAGCCAATGAATAATTTGCTTCAATTGTACAATGATATGTTGTTTAGCTACCGAATATCAAATTTAAAGTTAATGCTAATGCCAAAATAACTTTTGCTAATATTAAAATTTCAGCACGTAAGAGTCTTATAGTTTTTACTCTTATGCATTGAAATTTTTACTTTAGCAAAAGCAATTTTGACATTATAATTCTTCTCATCATATATATAGTCAACTAGACTTGCTAAACCTTCAAATACATCCCAGGTTTTATCATGATTGAGTGACATTTTTTAGCTATTTATCATTCACATATTACTATAACACGGGTTGCACACGAGATATGTACTACAAGTTAAAAGGAAAAACATTCTTCTGAGTTTCAAATAGATTACTAACATGTTGTTCCCAAATTATCTTTTAAATTGAATTGCAGATATCAGACTGATCCCATAACAGCAGCAGGACCCAGTGTCAATAACTACATGGCAGGATGGTTGCCGCGATAAAATAATACAAGATCCGCCCATGGTATGCAACGTTAATTCCTCTCATAGGAATCAGCAACTTCAATCTCATCGTAATTTTGTATGTTGTTTGACTGCAAAGAAAAAAGGTGGAGGAGAAGAAGAAGAAAAAGGAAGAATATGTTGAATGTTTGAGAAACCAAAAACGATCAAAACTGTTTCAGTGGGAGGAAATTATAAGTATTAGTAATTGTTTGCGTGAAATACTCCCTACTCAGCACTGAACCGTATGCTTCGTTTGTGAAAGCAGAATAATTTGTTACTCCTAAAAGTAATTATGTCTTTTTGTAATTGTGTTTCGTTTAGTTTTGGGGCCTTGTTTTGTTATTTTGTACTCCTATAGTATTCTACTATTATGTAAACACTGTAGGGCCCAGTCCAAGTAAGTGCATGCCTATATAAACAATGTATGGATCTCTCTCGAAAGGAATGGAAAAATCTCCCATTCCGTTGACCCGGGGTGCTGCAGTGCACCTTCCATTTCGGTAACGGACGGCTCGGATTTTCATCCGAACAATGGACGGCTAGGATTTGTAAGAGATCGGATTAAATTCAAACCATCTATCCTGAGATTGACGGTCGGATCAACCGTACTATACGGTATAGTGCAGCGGATGCACTACAACCCCCATTCCGTTCTCCCCGAGAGCTTACAGCATGCAATATTGGTTAATTTGCAAGCTTTGTTTCTCAATTTAATTCCTCCACTAATTAATCAAAATCTAGGCTAATCTAAGCCGAATGCAGTTTATAATTTAGAAACTTGCCATGGGCAGTCCATTCTTTTATCCAACAACTAAATAATCAACCTTTTGATATGTGGACACTATGTTTTTGGTACGTCATTTGAGCATTTTTTTTTTTTTTATCATTAAAACCTTGCCCACAGGGCTACAAAGGAGAAATACAATCACTCATTAAAATAGAAGCAACAAAAGCTGGGGGACTCGCCACCCAATTTCTACGCAGAAGGCACCTAAGGGAATTGGAAGCAACCAAATGAGCCAGCCCATTGGCTTCCCTCTTCACCCACTTGAAAGAAAATCCACCGCTCTGTGACAAAAGCCTGATGTCTTGCACCACCGCCCCGACTTCCCACGGAAGAACAAGCTCTGAAGCACTAAGCTTTATAGCCATTTGATTGTCTGATTCAATCTCTACTTCAAACAGCCCTAAAGAATTCGCCATCGCACAAGCAAGCCGAATTGCAAGAAGTTCTCCTTGAAGAGAGCTTGTGACTTTAGCAGAGATCACATGGCCATCAATCAACTTGCCTTCCCAGTTACGCACCACCGCGGCACACGCTGCCTCTTGCCCATTCTTCCTTATAGCTACATCACAGTTGATCTTGAGCCTGCATTGATTCGGAGCCCGCCATTGGGAATTGTCCACATCAGCAAGGTTATCCATACGAATCATTAGAGGAACCCTCGCCTCCCGAGACTCCTTGAGCGCTTCAAAAACTCTTCTCACAGTTCTCTCGGGGATGATAGGGTCCGAGTTGAAAACGAACTCGTTACGGGACTTCCAAATATACCATGCTATGATAGCCACTCTACTTAAATAGCTATTCAATTCCTTACTCTGTAAATCTTCCACCACTTGGGAAGTCCACTTAATCACCGAGTGTGGAGGTCCTTGAGCCCCCGTCCACTGCACGTTACATCCAAACCACATTGCACGGACCCAGCTACAAGAGAAAAGAAGGTGTTCAATGGACTCCTCGTGATCACCACAGATTGGACAGGCTTTTAACACCCCACACTTCCTTCTTACCAGATTTTCCTTGGTAGCCTTAGATACAGAAATAACTAATTTACGCAAGTAGAAAATTAGGGGAGAAAGTGGTAGTGATTTTTCTCTTCCATGAATTATAAGTTGTTATGGATTGGTGGGTATTTTGGTATGAGATGAAAGGAATAAAAAGAAGGCCACAATATTTGAGAACTCACCAGTTCCTTGTATAAGAAAATAAGAATTGAAATGCTTGCTTCTTACACGAAAAATGAAAATGAAACAACGCTTTTCTGAAACGCAGCCATTAAATAAGGATTTCGAGCAACGTGCTGCGCACTTCCGAGCCATCGGATTGTGCATTCGACAGCTCGGATCTCATCTTGGCAATCAACGATCAAGAGTCGTTCATTGCCGAGATGAAATCCGAGCCGTCGGATGCATAATCCGATGGTTCGAATGTATGCAACACGGTGCTGTGTATACCACTACACAATACCATTCCCCAATTCGTTAAATAAGCATGCTTGTTTGGGTCCCTACTACTGAATGGTGAAATTGTTTCTCCTAAAATTAGTTGAGGTTCTCGTGCATTAGTTTGGACTCTCTATTTTCACACTCCAAAAAACAGAAAGCCTTGGATGAGAAAATAGCCGTTGGCCTCACCCATTTTCATTTTTTAATTTTATGGACTTGGAGAATAATTTTTTTCGATTAAAAAGATCATCACAGTTATACATGTATATTAAACCGAAAAAAGTCATTGTACAACTAAAACAACAAAAAAAATAGACACAATTTTTTTGCACCTTCTACAATTATCTCCTGGTTGGTGTCAAAAGTCCGGCCAATTCCATGCGCCGAGCTAGCTGCCTGCACAATTGACACCAACTAGGCAACTACAATTATCAAAAAAAAACTAGACACCAACTACAGAGATCAATTAGCTAGCCCTCAAACTCGATCTAGACACCACCAAGTTAATTATTGGTAGAGTGATAACATGATGGGAAATAAGAGATTAAATATCGACCTAGTGATCAATAGTACTTGTGCACCTTTAAAAAATCCTTCATAGTTTGGTAATTTGTCTCGTCATTACTATGGAGATGTTGAGATCAGATGGAGTTACAATGAAACCGACAATGACCTTGGCCCCACCCAAAAAATATTTTGAGTATAGTTGTATTTATAGCTTTGTTATTTACTCCATATTTACAACATAAAAATAGATCGATGAAATTTCAACTATATACGAAAAGTATGAATAATCTTCACTTTGAACTCACTTATCTTTAAGTTAGAAACTCTGATACGGTTGCCATTAGAGGTAATTAGCAGGGCCGGCCCTAGGCTAAAGTCCGAGGTGCCGGCGCTTTAGGCCTCCGAAATTTTAGAAAAACGAGGGCCTCATTTTTCATAAAAAAAAAAAAATCAAAGATGTTATATTTATATAAATGTTCCGTATTTCAACACAATATCAATTCTAACACAAGTGGTCTGTGTGAGGTACGTGAAATTGGGATGGGATATTCTTAGTTCAACTCCTAGAGAGGTTTCTTTCGACGAAGGTTTTTTTCCCCTTTTTTTTCTTTTGGATCTAGGAATAAATAATATACAGCTCTTACACCTTTTGCATTCTTATGGTTAAAGTTAATAATATGATTAGTTAAAAAAATTGCAATGTATTAGTGATATTTCGTTATAGTTGATTTTTTTTCTAATGGTATAAAATATTTTAAAATTTTATTTTAGTTAAATTACGAAACTAAAATACCATGTCTTGTTCTATATTTTTACCTTATATTAATCACCTATATTGATTTTATTTTTATAGAAAACCTAAAGCATAAATTTTAAAAGTCACTTTAAGCCTCCAAATTTTCAAGCCAGCCCTGGTAATTAGTTATGCATCAATTATCACCTTTTTACTAGATCTGGGTCGAAAAAGATCAAAAATACTTGTCGCTTGGCATGCACGTGCTTCGCATGTTTCAATGGGGGCTAGCTCTAGGCTTGAAACTGGGGTAAACACGTTTTAAGTCATTTCGTTGGCGTCCATTAGTCTTTTTTTAGCAAAAGAAGAAAAGACGAGTGAAGTGACAACGTTTAAATTGTTGGAATTAAATGCGGAAGCACCCAAGAACCAAAATTCAAACACAACCACAATCGCAATTAATGGAAGTACGATGAAAAATAAAATAGGGAGAGACACGCAAGAATTACGTGGTTCGGCAATAACACGCCTACCCCACGGAAAAGATCCCGTTCTTTTCACTATGAGAATTTTTAGTACAAGTACACTTGAGTATGAAAGACCCACACCCAACCCTTGTACCCTCACTCATACAAGAACACACTCTCACACCAAACACTAAGATTTGACATACACTTGCACACACTGTTTTTCTTTTTCTCTCTGCACCGAAAATACTTCCTCTCATGCCAATATATAGCCAGATAACCACCTACCAACTAACCCCTGCAATTATAACCTTTACATGTTCCCAGCAAAGGAGTTGGAAGGTCACCCACGGCAACAGAGGAAAAACAGCTAGCACAAGCTAGCACTTCGGTAATTCCAGAGGCCAACAACCTTGTGCAAGACATTAATACTTTTGATTTAATTGGAATTAGAACCATCCCAACATAAATTATGTTCAGTTCAAAAAAACGTTTAAATTATGTTCAGGCCAAAAAAAAAGTTGAAATTCCATCACGTACACCGGTCCCCTTTCCATGTCTCCATCTTCAGTAATACTTCAGTATCTTCAAAAGAGCTAGTAGCTTGATCTCACACAAGGGTAGCCCACATTTAAGTTTTGAGTGTAAATTATAGGGGTAAGCAAAAAATTTGTCAAACCGCAAATTCAGTCCAAATCAATCTAAATCGAAAGATTTGGTTCGATTTTTTTAGTAGTATGATTTGGTCATGATTTAAAAAAATTAAAAATCGCGTTATATGGTTTGGTTTATGGATTTTCATTCATGATTATGGTTCCAAACCAATCCGACCATTCAATACATATATATAATTTAATTATATATATACAATTAATTATGATTCACCAAATAAATATGGGAGCCTTAGTCAAATATTTTTCTAATTTATTGAGCCTATTAAATCCACTGCAACATATTTAGTTTTCCTCCCCTACCCTTATGCTACCTCAATTCAATTCAAAAATAATTTTAGGAATTATCTTTGGCCTTTTATTTGATTAAACTATCTTAAGATATTTAGTAATTGATATTCTTAGTTGGTTCATTTTAGTAACTTGCCATTATTTTATTTTCTTAGTTTAAAAGTTGAGGCAATTGTTGGTATTCTACTCGTAATTAGTTGGTTGATGTTAGTGTGTTTTGGTAATTTGAATGGAATTGATTTTAATATATATATATATATATATATAAGTTTTCTTGTAATTTTCAGTACTTTAAATATTTTTTGAAGATGATAACTTGTTTAAAGCAAATTGTGGTTTAAAATCGAAACCGAACTGTAGTTTAATGGTTTGGATTGGTTTGGTTCTATATCTTTTGTGAGTTGGTTTAGTTCTCCAATACATAATCCATAGGTATTGGTTTGGTTTTTAATTAGTTTACTATAAAACCGAACCAATCTGGACCATTTTTACCCCAAGTAAATTCTATTCCACCACCACTAATTGTGGGCTCCACCGTGCATATATTGTAGTAATCTGAACCATTTATCTTGTAGGGCTCGCAGAATAGTATATTTTCACAAAAAATTAGCTTTATCGAACATGGATAGACAGTCCACTTCTTATAAGGGCGCCCTTACCGTATTACGGTAAAAGCGTCCCCTTTTCTTCCCTTTTCCTACCAAATTTCGATGATCTAAGCCATTCAATGTGTTCAGAATATGATTTTAAGGGTACCCACGAGAAATCAGCAAAAAAAAAAGATCGGAAAGGGTTTGATTTGAGCAGTTTTTATTTGAACCGTTCAATAAAATATAAACAAAAATTGCTCGTATCAAGCCCTTTCCGGTCTTTTTTTTTCTGATTTCTTAAAAGTACTCTTTAAATCACGTTCTGAACACATTGAGCGGCTCGGATCATTGAAATTTGGTCGGGAAAGGGGCGTCCTTACCATAATACGGTAAAGGTGCCCTTATAAGAAGATTTGTGCATGGATAGATATATAAAAAATTGAAGTTTGGTTTAAAAAAATGGACAGTAGATAAATTTAAAGTTAAACTACCCATTGCCGTTTGTCTTATAAATTAAAATTTAATTTAGATGGTAGATAAGTTTAAATTTAAACTATCCATAGCCTTCTATTTTATAAATTAAAATTTAATTTTTAATATACCTATTGATACTTGATAAACATAATTTCAATTGTGTGAAAGTACTACTGTACGGGTCCTTTAAGATGAACAGTTTAGATTATTGAAAAAAATACACGATGAGATCCGCAATGCATGGTGGAATTCCACGTAGGTGGAAAGAATAACAATTAGGTCCCGTTACTCCCTCCGTCCCATAATATTTGTCCGGTCCGCAAAACGGAGACGTAAAAATAATACTATTTTTGCAAGAAAAGTTGGGAAAAAATTCAACAACTTACTAGATCTCGACGAGTTCTTTTAACTTGTGAAAAAAATTTGAATTTTTTCTCGAAAGAAATGCATTATTTTGTAGTCTCCGTTTTGCGGATCGGACAAATATTATGGGACGGAGGGAGTATTTTGGAACTTCTCAATGAAAAATAAGAAGGGTTATTCCACAAAACCCAAGTAAGTAGCTTATTTCACATTTTCAAACTCAAAAATAATGTAAATGAAAAATAATTTTTCTATTTTTTTTTGCACTGTATTAAGGATCTCATTGAGATCTATCAAACAAGATCCATATTGATAGAAAAATTAATTGTGTAAGCACATAATTTTTGAGCTTGAAATTGTCTTCTTAAAAAATACTCACTCCGTCCCTTTTTAAATGTCCTACTTCGAAACTCCAACTTATTAAAAAGACATCATCATTATATCTTTCACATCAACCTTTTTTTTCACTTTCCCTACTTACCCATCATCATTACACTTTTACTCACTTACTTTTCAAAATGGAATCTACTTTTAGGGACAAAATAGACAATGCACCAACTTTTACCCACTAACTTTACAAAATGGACATTTATTAAGGGACAGCCCAAAATGAAATACTGGACTATAAATAAGGGACGGAGGGAGTAAGCACTTATTCATCATTTTTTGGAACAAGCCTTATTTTATCACACAAAAATAAGAACTTTGAGGCGTTTTGGAACGGATCCTTAGAGTAGCAAAACACATGCAGTTGATTTTAACTCTCGCCCTTCATTAAATTGATTGTCAACCCTTCAAACAGGATTTGAGAGGAATCTTGATAAATAGGAGACACCTCTTCAAATATAATACTGTATGAGAAAAATCTTGCTAAACTGGGAACACCACCCCGGCTGCTTTTAGAGGGCCCTAACACCTAAAGGCCTTATAGAATGGGAAAAATAAATAAATTTAAGGACTATTTTTTTGGTGGTGATGAGCGTACAATTTCTCCTCTTCTGCAATGTCACTAAGATCCCAATTTTCGTTATACTATATATTAAGACTAGTGCATGTCCGTGCCTGAAGGCACGGGTTGAACGATCGGCACGCACAAATAAACACTGAACCCAAGTGCAATATACGGCTTAAACAATCATCACACGCAAATTAATCCTGTACTGGGTGCAATATATATATACCAACCCGTGTCCAAAAAATTCAACTATGGAATAAACAATAATACAACATATCCATTGATATCGTTTCAAAAAAAACATATCCACTAATAAACATCGTAATCAATCTATTGGTTTTCATTTGAATAATGCCTTAATGGGAGTAATTTATGGAGAGAGAGAGAGAGAGAGAGAGAGAGAGAGAGAGAGAAATGTAGGTTATAGGTTAATACATTAGGAAACTTTTATTCCTTTGATCCAATGGCTATAACTTTATTATTAAGTACGATCAAACAGCTGTAGATGCATCTATGCTTGTATGTGTAGACATTTTGATAAAAACCGCTCTGTTTTATAATATAGATAAGACATCCTCCGTGTTGATATAAAATGTTAACAAGTGGATTTTGGCATTACAACAGGAGTGGCGTCAATGATGATCCTTCATAGACTCAACCCAAAAATCTCAACCTTTAATGATAAAATCTAATTAGAGGAATTGATACTTGGTTAAACCCCTGTCTAAATTTTTTTTTTTTTTTTTATAACAGCAAAAAAAGTTTTATTAAAAAATCTTGATAAATAGAACATCAAGATAGGGGAAGAGAATCCAACCAAATGTGAGATGAAAAAAGTTTTAAAAAATCTGTTGGAACAAAACCCAAACACACCTTAAGGACCAAGTTGGAGTAAATAAAAGCCTCAAATAACCATGGTCTAGATTCATTGGTTAATGATATTCCTCTTCGTTTCTATTTTTAAGATTGTAGTCAATATCGATACTGCTTTTTTGTTTTTTTTTTTTTGTTTTTTGTTTTTTGTTTTTGAGTCATGTCCAGGGATGTTGGATGGGGGAGGAAACGCATAGATAAATTAGTAATGGTGTTACACACGCGCTAACTTGGCGTGTTAATTAAGAGCCCAAACAGATAAGGCCCAATCTCTGTCATCTAACCGGCCCAATCTCAGTTGCGTTTCCATCCAACCAAACAAACAGAACAATAAATTAATAATACTACAACTACTCTCCCTCCTATTTCTCTCTCTAGAATTATTACAAGCATTTCCAATTCAATTCAACATTCCTGGAAAGAGAATAAATTTTACGTGACGCAATATAATTGATTTGAAAAAAAAATTATTTACAACCGACGGTATAAAAAATTTATTCTCTCCTGGAAAACGACCAAACCGTCGCTTCCGAACTTTCCATATTACTAGTATTGTTAATTGAAATTCAAAGCGAGCGAGAGAGAGAGAGAGAGTATTATCTGTGAATTAGGAGGAAATTACGATGAGACGACAAGACCACCAACAATCTAGGGTTTACCTGGAGCTTTCCGCTCTGGTTCTCAACATCCTCCGATCTCCTCCTCCTACGCCGGCGGCGCCGTCGGGTTCCCCGTCAAGACGGCCGCCGCAGATATCTCCAGCGGGTTTCGCGTCGTTGCTTTTGGGCATTTCGCTGACTCTGATGCTCTGCGGATCGATCACCTTCTTCATTGGATTCATGTTGATGCCTTGGGTTCTTGGATTGGTCATGGTTTTGTACGTGGCTGGAATTCTCTCCAGTTTGTCGATTACCGGGCGCGCCGTTCTTTGTCACGCCACGTCACCGGCTGCACCGCCCAGGGAGGTTCGAGGTTGGGCTTCCTATCTTTAATTTTTACCGGTTGATATAATTAGTTGTTGCGTCATTGTTGTCTTATTCATTTTTTGTACTTATTTTGTTTTGGCTAAAATCAGTATAGTTAGAACACTTAGATTAGCATAAGTGCCCTGATGTGGCCTCTTGGCATTGTTGTGTTTAAATTATCTTCATCTATATGTTAACGCACCAGTGACTAAAAAAAAGGGGAAATTGCATATCGGTGGAGAAAGGGGTAAATAATGCTTCAAGTGCTGGAGAGGTTTTTTTGAAATTGCATAAATATGGAACGGAGGAAAAAAAAATTCTCCATACATGAAACGGATAAAAAAAATATTCCCCATACATGGAGCCAGTTGTAGTTGAATCTGGGTTTTCTAAGTTGCCCCCTTATATGAATTTAAGTTACCTCTTCTATGGAGCTAAATTGCCCCTTCTATGAACTTCTTGGGTATTTAATTTCTTGAGCATTTCTTCAATCTTCTTACCATTTTTATTATTTTCTAAGAAATTTGGGATCTGGGTTACTTGCAGATTTGCATGAAATGGACCAATTAAAATTCTCCATGCATGAAACGGAGGGAAAAAAATTCCCAAAACATGAAATCGGTTTATAGTCAAATCTGAGTTTGAACCTAAGTTACCCCTTCTATGGACCTAAGTTGTCCCTTCTATAGACTTAAGTTGTTAACTTATTTTTTCTAAGAAAAGTAGTGAAGTAAATTGGTAGCTAGTAGTATAATTTCTTCACATTTTCAAGTAAAACCAAACAAGAAATTTCAAGTGGCAATTCCTAGAATCTAAAAGCAAAAGTATTAAGTGGATGCTAAAAACATACATCTTATTTTCTCTATCATTTCTCTTTCTAAAAAATACCCAAAATACACTAATCTCAAAGTACTATAAAAACTCAAATCTGCAAGTAATTCAGATCTTAAATTTCTCAGAAAATAATAGAAATGGTAAGGAGATTGAAGAAATGCTCAAGAAATTGAATACTCAGGAAGTTCATAAAAGGGGCAACTTAGGTTCATAGAAGGGACAACTTAGGTCCATAAAAGGGGCAACTTAAATTCATAGAAGGGGCAACTTAGATTCAAACTCATATTTGACTACAAATCAACTTCATGTTTTGGGAAGTTTTTTTCCTCTATTTCATGCATGGAGAATTTCAGTTGGTCCGTTTCATACAAATCTACAGGTAACCCACATCTCAAATTTCTCAGAAAATAATACAAATGGTAAGGAGATTGAAAAAATGCTCAAGAAATTAAATACCCAGGAAATTTATAGAAGGGGCAACTTAGGTTTCATAGAATGGGCAACTTAGGTCATATAAGGGGCAACTTAGAAAACTCAGATTTAACTACAACCGACTCCATATTTTTCCCTCCGTTTCATGTATGGGGAATTTTTTTTCCTCCGTTCCATATTTATGCAATTTCGAAAAAACCTCTCCATCACTTGGGCATTATTTACCCCTTTCTCCACTGATATACAATTTCCCCTAAAAAAAAAAAGGCACACGTACGTAAAAGAGTATGGCATACATATGTAGGGCCTACATCAGTTATTAATGCATAATTGTATTGAATGAAGGAGAAGAGTACAACATTTGCTGCTAGGCTAGATAGGGTCACCTATTTTAGGGTTTATATCGGCGAAATACTACCACGCTTTGAAAGTGTTGATGAGGTGCATATTACAAAATTAGGCTCCACAAACCCAACAATGAAGTTAGCGATTTATTTGTGTTTTCAGCTTTTGTATTGATATTCTTTCTACTCGATGGTTTGATGTGTACCTGGGTCCTTGGCTTTGTTGTTTTGTGGTTATTGTCTTATTTTGTGCTGCTGGTAATCAATCTAGCAACGGACTATGTTAACTCATGCAAGGTTGTTAAAATGTTAATTTACGTGTCAACAGTGAACAGACTACCTTTACCATGGCGTTCTAGTTAAGGACATTGGCATGTCTTTCCCTGATTTATTTGCCCTTTTGGGTTAGACATTCACGTGTTTGGTGCAGTATGAAATTGTGACATCGATGCATCATTTACTGCTTTAATCTATGGAGATAATCGATGTACAAGTTGTGTGGATCCTCGTTGCAAGTTATTTGGATACAATTCTAAACATGTCAAATTGTCTTGGAAGCTTTTGCCGATCAAAAAAAAAAATTTGTCTTGGAAGCTTTCTCTAACCATTGCTTATTTTGGGAACATCAAAAAGCCAGGATGTGGAGTTATTATTGTTTGTGTTTCCTACTTTGTTCTTGGAAGCTTTTTGTTTTGAGTGCTAATGCAAAGTTTATTGGTGTTTGTATTTTCTTCTATGTTGTTTAAAGCTTTTTGTTTGAGTGCTATACAGATAGGATTCCAAATAAAGAATGTTGTAAATTTTGTGCTCCTTTCATTTCAATCTGAAAAAACTACCATTCTGGCTCATGATTTCATTGATGCGCAAAATTTTTGCTTGTGTACTATGTTACTTTTGTTTTTCTCCTTTTTTTTGGGAATCTAAGGTGCAAAGTGGAACCTTTTGTGTCACACACTGCTCTACTGATGTTTCTCCTTTTCTGTTCTCTACTTATCTTAACCTACTCTGCCTCTTTCTTTCTTTCTTTCTTTCTTCTTCTGGTTCTTGTGCAACTATGATCATACTTTGTTTTCTTTAGGGTAATTAGATTTCCTAATTTATAGAGTGGCTTCCTGTTTAAGCTATAATAGATATTCGTAGTATTATTATGTTTGCTCTGTTACTTATTTCCATCTGCAACCATTGGTCCCATGAATTGCAGTGGCTGCCTGCAGCCATTTCATTATTACTTGTTTAGCTTTATCCTTAATCTGGCATGTCTGAATTATTAATTGAAGTGTCTTTTTATCTGTTGCTTATTGTTAAGTTGATGCCTCCAGATTTTTCCTTCGAATGGGACTGCTTGCTTAAGCTTTCCATATTTTTTGGTGAAATTCGACTGTTGACTACAACAATTTTATGGTGGGATAACTGATTGTAGTCTGTAAATGTTTGCTGGTGAAGTTCTATTTCTTTTGAGACCAATCTGAGGTTTCCCAATGCAATAGGCTTAAGGAGGTATAAAATTCTACTTATAAAAAACTGATGGTAGTAGAAAATCTGGTTTTGAAGCATGAAAAGTTCGTCTTGAGATGTTTTAGATAGTGGAAAGAAAAATATTAACATGCTTCTATGGTGCGTTCACATTGGTAGATGGCTAATCTGAGGTTTGTTAAGAGGAACAATAAATGATTGTGTTTTCATTTGTCTCATCAAAGTTCTCTTTCGGGGACTAATTTCTAAGTTATTATCGATCTTTAAATCTTTTTATCCAACTTGTAAATCCTGGCTTGTTAACTTGTGGAATGTAGAGAGAACCAAGCTTCTGATTATAGGGTATTGGGAATAATGAAGAGTGCAACTTTGGTGACTCGTCGGCATACTAGTTTCAGTTTCAGCTTCTGCATTCTTGGTCACGATAAGCCTGGCATGAAAACAGGTGTGTTGGTCTCACCTACATGAATCACACATGATTTGGCATCGAAAAGCTCAGCCCTGAAAGTAGGTGCCTCCCTTCTCAAGCCAATCCAAATAAGTGAACTTGAAACCAGGCTCAATTTCAAGTGTCTGTTGGTCTTGCTTGCTAAAACATGGGATCTTAATGAACTTTGGCCTGCGACTAGACTTGTTTAGACCTACAGTCTTAGAAACCTTAGCACCGGAAGTAATCATGGTTCAAGGATGATTTAGAATTCCCTGGAAGGCTGGAGCCTTTGTCCATCCTCTATGTTCTGTTTTTCTTTTTGTGGATTTATTTTTTTTGGTCTACCAGTTCTCGAATATATTTCATGTCTCATGCATGGAAACGTGCTATGGTATGTATGTCAATACGGTCATTTTTTAATTGCTTTTAACTTTTCAATGTTGTAGCATGGAAGCTCTTGTGAAGATGGTTTATAAGTGGTTAAAGTATTCCATGGAGGATTCGGCAGCACTAATGCTGCTTCTGCCAACGTAAAAAGGAAAAAGAAATCTGGAATGCTTCCTTGAGAAATATGCTGCAGGAGCTGTGTATAGATGCTCAACAGATTATAGAAAACACGGATATGTATATGGTTTCTTGGTTAGGGAAAAAAGGTGAACTGTTGAAGCTTTTCGAGAAGTGTCTTGATTAATATACTTATGGAAACATATTGATTGTTCTCTACTTCCACTTAATCAAGTTTTCCTTTCTTTTACAGACAATTTTTAATTTTTTTTTTCTGTTTTACTAATTAGTCATATGTCTCAATAGGGTCTTGGCGTATTTTTTTGTCTTCTTTGTTTATCAAATCCCAAATGGCATCTTCATCCTATGGGAATTTGCAACGTGTACTTGTTATTCTGTAAGGTGGTTTTGTCTGCTGAGGTGGAAGAAACAGAAGCAGACTGGAAGGAACAAGGGCAGAGCTAGCAAAGAGGGGCCTCATAAAGCCTTTTCCTACCCATGTGCTTGTAAATTCTTGTAGTCACAAGGGCAGAGCTAGCCAAGAGATCAGATCCTCCATAATGAGCAAGACTACTCCATCATGTGGATAAAATTACCCAACCCAACTAACCAGCAACAACAGATCTGTCAACACCAATGATGATGATTTTTGTTACATCCATGTTCAAATGATAATCTTGTATAACAAGCGAAAAACAGAAGGCATTCTTACACACAATTGGCAGTTGCAAATTGTACTAATACATACATATCCAAAGCATTGCAAGACAGAACATGACAACAAACTCACTTGAGGACTTAGATCTGAGTCTAGCTAATATGAAAATTCAAGAAAATGCAGATTAAACAAGAGGAGAGGAGAGGAGAGGAGAGAGAATAACAAGTTGAATTAGTAATTAATTATGTAGCCTAGCCGGTGTAGATGTGAACGCCGATGGCAATGAGGAATATGGTGATGAGGCCGAAATAGATTATGGTGTGAACCAGTATTAACATCCCACTTGTCTGCATATTACCGAATTCCACCACTCTACTCTTCCCCGGTATCTGAAACAACAGCCCCGGTGATAACAACATGAACAGCACCACCGCTATCACCACTGGCCCCCAATCCCCCATCTCTCTCTCTCTCTCTCTCTCTCTCTCTCTCTGTGTGTGTTCTCTACAACTCTCTAACATCCAGATACGGGAGAGTCCAAGGGGGACTTGAGTATAATGGATTTATGTGAACAAGTGGCCCTTAACAGAGCTCAATGGAAGAAAATGATTCATATAGCCGACCCCAAGTGATTGGGACATAAGGCTCAGTTTGGTTTGGTTTAGATATATATAGTAACTGAAAATAGTTGGTTCCAAGGAAGTGGAAATTTGTTCAACGGTGCAGGGTGTCTTGGTCAGCTTACGCGCACCTCAACTAATCCCTTCCCGAGTTCGATCAGGCAAGTCATCAACGTAGGGACTAGAGAATTCATAAAAAAATTACTCCCCCTCCTCAATTTGTTTGTTCATTACAGGAAGTCCCAATTTGATTGATCGTTACGGGAGTTGTCCCATTTTATTGACTCAAAGGCTTTGGATTAAAAATTGTGTAGATTTTCAAAATAAAACCCTTTAGAACAATACAAGTACTTCAATAGTTGTGTTGTATTTTTACAATAAAAAGGCATAATTGGAACTTTGCCCTTTTGTCATTTCCAATTTTGGATAATTGCAAACAATTTGGGACAACCCAAAAAAGAAACATTAGCAAACAAAATAGGACGGAGAAAGTACTTTCTTACCTAATCTCAAGAATCACATCGTGGTCAATTGTTTGGATAACAAATTCATGAAGCAGAACTAACCCTAAGAGCATCCACAGTAGAATAACCAAAACCATATGGTTGCTAAAGTTAGTATTGTTTTCTCAAAAAAATGTTCACAGTGGCATAACCAAATTTAACAACCCCTTAGCAACTTATCAAATTTTGGCATTTGGGTAATCAAAACTAAAAACATTTTGCCAATAACCAAACTCTCTCTCTCTCTCTCTCTCTCTCTCTCTCTCTCTCTCTCTCTCTCTCTCTCATATTTTTAAAAGAAATTTTTGTTTTTTTTTTTTGCAAAAATAGTAAAACTGTTTTTGAAAAACTATTTTTTTAAACTATCTTTTTTTTCAAACTATTTTTTAAAACTTTGTTCGAAAAGTTTTTTTTCAAAATAAAAGTTTCCAAAAATTATTTTCTATATCTAATACCTGTTTTTATTAGTTTGAAAACTATTTTAATAAATTATTTTATATGGTGACAATTTTTAGATTTGTATAGGTTGAAAAGGTGATGTGAGAAGTTTTTGACTATTCAATTTTGATTATGCTATTGTGGACATCTACATTGGTAACATTGGTTAGAAGTTTAGTTTAGTTTAGTTTTGATAGTAGGTGGAGAGAGAAATAAGGTAATGATTGAAGAGAGGGATAATGATTGGAAAGAGATCAGAAAGTAATAATTGGAGAAATAGGGTAATGATTGGAGAAAAAAATAGGGTAATGATTGAAAAACTAAACTAAAATGTGAAGCGAACACAAATGTGACAACTTTTGATTATTTCACTGTGGACTAGTTGTGGGGCACGTGCGTTTGCACGTGGTTTTTTTTTTTTTTTTGCATACATATGATCTTATATCCATTTTTAGGGAGGGGAATAGGTTTTTTGAGTTATTGTTACTTTGTTAGCGCTATTTTTTTTTTTTTTTTGTAATTAAGAAATTGTTAGTGTTCACTTTTCACAGTTTGCTAGTATACCCATTTTTAATTTCTTACCAAATGACAAGCCAGTTTCTTTAAACATGTGATACATAATCAAACGTACCAAAGATAGTGTGTGTGTCCTCTTGATCGGTTCTATGTTTTCAAGGGCGACACTTCGACAATTACCAAATCCATATGGTATCATAGAACTGATATAGTTATTTCATATGTGTACATATGAAAATACGGAGGCAAATGAAGTGTGCAAATATAGAAACACAAATGAAAACAAAGAGGCTAGTCAAGACTGATGTCCTGAAATGGATAACTACATAGTTAATACCTCCTTAAAGTTGCCTTATTAATTGTCATGGCAAAACAAAGGCGAATTGGAAACTGTGTGCGCTTGAACTTGAAGGGTATTGCTTCATTCTCAGCTGGAAGGAGTGGAATTGTTGGAAGCAGAACAGGTTTCCCTGCAAATTGGCCCACTGTAATTTCTGCATATATGACATCTTTGTCAAAACCTCTACAAACCATTCTTGTCCCATTGCATAGCCATCAGATGGGTCTATATTTCTCATTAACATAATGGGGCTATTTCGTTTAAGCACAATTTTTGTGGAGGAAGGCCATTTGGTGTAAGAGTGTTCAAAAATTCTTCTGGGTAGTAATTATGCGTATCGTCAATAGCCTCATCATAGCTCCAAAATATCCGAGCCTCACTAGGGAAAAATGTTATAAGCTTCTCATTAAGCATGTCAACTGTCTCATTCTTTGGGGCAAGGATTGCATGTATCGTGATGTAGTCAGTATTCTGAATTTTGTTGAATTGAAGGATAAACAGCAAATATCAAGGCATTTTCAGGATTATCATTCTCTTCTATTTTGATAAGCATTTCAGATGGAATTTCAACCATTTCATCACCCGTGGTTTTTTCTTCACCATTACCAATGCGTAAGAGGAAGTCACTAAAAACTAAGTCAGATGTTGCCCTCATATTTTTGGTCAATTTCAATTTCTTCAACTGTGGCCATACATACGATCGCACCAAGCTTGAGTTAACGGTCTCAGTTCTAGTTGCTCGTGGTACAACTAAGAGAACTTGATGAAAATCTCCACCAAACACAATTGATTTGCCACTGAATATTATATCGTTACTCATAACATCTCTCAAACTTCGATCAACAGCTTCAATTTCCCATCGCTTTGCCATAGGTGCCTCATCCCATGTAAGCAATTTCGCTCTCCTTAATAGCTCTGCAGTGCCACTCTGCTTAGGAATGTTACATAAACAAGATTCGTTACCATTAATAGGTATTTTAAATCTGGAATGTGCTGTTCTACCGCCTGGTAAGAGTGGAGTTGTAGATCTTGATGTTTCTGTTGCTATAGCAATCTGATGTTTTAATCTGATGGTAGCAAGAAGAGCACGATATAAATAAGTCTTACCAGCTCCCCCAGGACCATCAATGAAGAAAATGCCACTTTGCTCAGAATTTATACAATCCATTATGATATCATAAGTTGCCAATTGCTCTTCATTCAAAGTAGTAGCCGCTGAATAATCTTCCGGAGGTACTGCAATAGCTAATTCATCATGGATTTCTCTTTTTTCAGTCAGCCTATTTTCTGCCACAGTTAAATCTACAATTGGCAAATCAAAGTCTTTAACACTTCTCCCCATACTTTCTAAGATAAAGTCCAAGCTTCTTACTGTTTTCAATACCCTCGCCTCAAACACAATGACTTGGCTATGGACAAAATCTTCAGACATTGATTTGAAATGGATATTCCATAATCTCATAACATCAACGGGCTCACAAAAAATCAGTATAGTTGCGAATAGCCGGCGTAATGCAATGGGCATGTGGAAGTTTGCAGCCTTATGTAGACATTCTGAAATATAATCATCCGATTTGAGCAAACCTCTCTTTTGGGCTGCTTCTTTAAAAGATGAGTATTGAACACCATTATTGCTTAAAAGGTAAGCACGAGAAGTAGGACCTCTAACATGGTTAAGAAGAAGCCTTAAATAATACCTCTCGCCTTCTGATGGTTTTGCTCCATTGATACGACTGATTACTTGTCCTGTTTTTCTTTTTGTCCATCATTTAGTTGTAGTCTCCCATACGTAATGCTTCGGGAATTCTCTATAAAGATACTTTCTTGCTTCTATGTTGTGGTAACATGTGTTGAAGAACTCGGTGAGCATTGTTCTTGATGCAGAATCTGAGTATATTAGGTTCTCCAAATTTTGGTTCTTCCAATAAGGGACAAACTGTTTATTGGGGAGGTGCACCTGCAAATTAATAACTGCGAGATGGATTTCATTCAAATCAAACTCAAAAATTCTCCATATAGCTTCTTGTGCTGATACCCATTGAGCGTCTTGAAAATGCCGAATTTCATCTACAGTAGTGTTTCCATCACCCTGAGCAATATATATTGAAACTGTCATGTCCCTTGTATATGTACTTGTACAAATATTTCACGGCGGTAATATCAGAGCATATTGCGACATTGAGATAGCAATTGTATCTTCTCAGTAGGTCAGGGTTATAAGGTACCACCCACCTGTTGTCCAATGAGGCTTTTCTCACAAACACTTTACGGTTGTCATTTTTTCTTCTATAGATCGGATAAGAATATTTTCCTTGCATTGTGTTTGGGCAGAATGCGCGATGATAACGGCTTTTGCTTTTTCCATGACGCATACATGGGTTGTTTTTCTTGAGCTCTCCACAAGGTTCGTGCATCATATGCTTTACAACTTTTGCATACAAATCGGGATCTGCAGCCTCATCAGGGATTTCAGCAAAAACAAACTTATCATACTGTTCAGCACTTGTTATCTTATGCTCAGGCTTCAATATGATTAACATATGGGCATGAGGCAAGCCTCTTTTTTGGAACTCAATAACGTAAACATTTGCAGCTACTCTTCCAAATATTTCTTTGAAACAATTGATCCTTCAGATCATATAGTTTGGCTCTGAAAATCCGTGCAGTCAAATCAGGTCTATCCTGTGGCGCTTGTCCCTCACACAATTCATCTTGAATCTCTTTCCACTCAGGGTTGCAAGTCATAGTTATAAAGAGGTCTGGCTTTCCAAAATGTTGTACAAGTGACATTGCATCCAGATATCTACGGCGCATCTCTTGGGCTACCTACAAAAGATGCAGGTAAAATAATTCTTTTCCCGACCATGCTCCCTCTTATTTCACCACTTAATACACTGTCAACGATTCCCTGGTATAATTCAGCTCTAATTTCAGACTGCTTATGACTACAAAAATCAAGCCTTGTTGTTTCCAATTTAATGTACATGTCGACAACAAATTGTTGCAATTATTTTCTAGCTAGCAAGATAATTGAATGGTTGTTCTCTCGGATTTGTAACTTGTAGCAATAACAGTCATTATTCCAAAAATATCATACACAACCATTATCATATCATAAATCCATAAAGGAGTATGTACCAGCATTACCTCTTTGTTCATTTTTGAAAATATCATCCGCTCTCCGCAAATTTGGGCATAGCTGAATCCTCTTGCGAAGACCCATTTCTATGTTGAGGTGCTTTTTTCATAATATTCTGATGCCAACCACTTTCACCCCTTGGAAATAATGCCGGGTATTGTAATGGATCATAGCAACCATAATAGTGTTGTACTCGATGTCTGCTGCCAGAATGTTCATAAATAACAATTTCTCGTTCAAATGGCACATTGGCGTTGTTCCCTTCAATCCAAATGCCTGTAACTTGATCAGCTGATGGGGAGTTGTACATTCTCTGATCCAATTTGACACTACTTTGGATATGAATCCTATAAGATTCTAGTGGCCTCTTTTCTAATGTGCGTAGAACTTGAGCATATGGATTCTCCGAAAGAACCTCCATAAGTTTTCTAACAACAGACTCGCTCAGATCTGCGTCTTTCAAAATCTGCAGTCTATTTTGCACCTCATTGCATGTATCATAGAAGTACATTTGAAAAAAACAAGGACCATCCGTTGAAGGAATAAGAGAAGGGAGGTTATGGTAGATTTGACCTAGTGCACGGAATGTATAAACACTTTGTTGTGAGGTTGCCAACTGCTTATCCAATCTCACCGCAAATGAAGTAAAAGAAAAGATACTATTATAGGCTCGGATGTTTTTGCGGAATTCTTTTCCTTCCTCACATTGTGATGTGTATAATTTGCGACTCGCTCAGATCTGCTTCTTTTAAAATCTGCAGTCTATTTTGCACCTCATTGCATGTATCATAGAAGTACATTTAAAAAAAACATGGACCATCTGTCGAAGGAATAAGAGAAGGGAGGTTATGGTAGATCTGACCTTGTGCACAGAATGTATAAACATCTTGTTGTGAGGTTGCCAACTACTTATCCAATCTCACCGCAAATAAGAGAAAGGAGGTTGCAGAATTCTTTTCCTTCCTCACATTGTGATATGTATAATTTGCGTAATACCTCTGGAACACAAAGATTTGCAAGGACTACTTTACCACCATAGCAATAAAAATTTGGGGGTTCGTATTGGAATTTCTTTGCACCACAAAAAGAGCAAGGTCTACTCTGGGGTATTTCAAACTCAGAGTGACAGTGATCCGCATGCAGGAAAAAAGCCAACCCAAAAAAAATTGAGTTTTGATGAGTATTGCAAAATTTGTGGGAAGATACGCTTGGTAGCATGCTTTGTGTAATAACAAAATTTACCTAACGCTGTTAAAGTTGGAGTGGAACTTTGTCCATTGCTATCTTGGCACGCTATTCTGTTTAAGCTGGTGGATTTCAATGCTCTTTTTCTTCAGCAGTCAATCGAGCATACCGATCCCTCCTATACTTCCGATAATGGGTTAGGGCTTCATCTGTATATAAATCAAACAAGTAAACGTTAAAGGATGTCGATGTCCTAGGCTTCATTCACTATTCTTCCAGTTGCTGTTAAAAAGTTTCACCTTCTTTGGATCTCAATTTTTGGGCAACTTGTACAAGGGATTGTTTTCTGACTGCCTGTTTGAAAAGGGGCTGGAACAAATTCACAACACAATGAAAGGAAGAAATAAGACTTCAGGAAATTGTTATTGGAGGCAATGCAAGAATAGTGGGTTTTATTTGTCTTGTATTTCAAACACACATGACTTAAGGAACTCGGCCTATAAAAGGCATTCAAATCCAATATTTTAATTACTTAAATGCAATGGGGCAAGGCTGGTAAGGATCAGGTGTTAATCCAAGGAATTAACCAAACTGTGACTTCTCTGCATTTTTTCAAGAGTTTTACGAGTTATTTTTTGGAAATGCAGGACCGTGAAATAGGTGATTCTCTGTCGACATAGGAATGTACTTAGTCTTTGACATCCAATAGGAAGCACGGGAATACAACAATAATAAACCCTTTTGTTATCCTAACATGACAACCCACACAACAGAGTCTAGAGTAAATTATTGAAAGTTTGTTAGATTTAATTCACACGAGCAGACTACCCCAAACTATTCTCACCGCAATAGTCATAACGGGTTTTGGAAATGCAGGACCATGAAATAGGTGATTCTCTGTGGCCGTAGGAATCTACCCGGTCTTTGACATCCGTTAGGAAGCACTGGAATACAACAATAATAAACTCTTTTATTATCCTAACATAACAAACCACAAAACAGAGTCTAGAGTAGATTATTGAAAGTTTGTTAGATGTAATTCACACGGGCGTACAACCCCAAACCATTCTCACCGCAATTGTCATAACAGGAAATTAATTCTTTCCGACGGCCGTATCTCAGGCACTTTGTATGTAGTTAGAGGTAGGGTCTGACAATTGCAACGACTACCCTTTGGGATTTTTTTTTAATCCTACACCAGTTGAAGTCGTGTAATTCTGTCAAACGGTTGATGTGCATTATGCTATGATTCATTACGAAGCGCTGTTAAATGCATGTATGTAGTTATACCAATTGTTTTGGTTCAAATTCGACAAATTACAAAGAGGCAGTCAATACAATGTAGTTATCCATTGAAGGTATGATAGAACAACTCAAGTCTCTTTCTTTTACTTTTTTTTGTAAGAATCGTATAGTTCCAAAGGGGTAAAGGAACCTAAGTCCATCTCTCTGTTAAAATCATTTGTGGAAAATATCAACTTGAATTTTAAATGTGCCATTGAAACATTGTGTCGAACTGATATATAGTAAAGCATGTGCAATTTGTTTTGTAATCGTAAAATGTACACGGATAAATGCAGATGTAGATGATGTGTGAATGCATGTAGTTAGGGGTGGGTGGACTTATTGGGTTTTCCTTGCCGGCGGCCTATTCTCAGGCATTCTAGAGGTAGAGTGAGGGTTTCAATTGACGAAAACTTGATTAATCCCTCCCGGTGGCCGTCTGGTGGCCGAAACTCTGGTCCGATTTTACGAAGACCTGATTAATCCTTCTCGGTGGGTGTTTAGTGGCCGAAACCCTGGTGCTAGAGGTGTGAGCGGACTGGCGTCGGGGTGGGGTAATTTCCATTTGGGGCGGTGGGGAAGCGTGATGGTGTAGTTGGGGGAACCGTTGGGAGTTGGGGTGCGTTGTTTGGGAGTCTAGGGTGGGAATAGTCGCGTCTATTTTGGAGGAAGAAGATTTAGGAGGGGTGCGTGTGTTTTGAGGGCGAAGGGTTGGGGGGGGGGGGAATTTTGGAAAGTGGAAAGTCGACAAACAGCCAACTCTTTTAAGAAGAGGTATAGATAGATAGATAAAAGGTTGGACAAAAAAGAAGATGGTGGAATTCTTTGGACAGATGCTAAAGCGAATGGATGACAACAGGGCAAGAAAGAGTCATTAAGAGAGAGGTAGTAATAGTATATACTCCTAGCATTCAGTTACACAGATGTCGGCGGTAATTTGTGGTCTTATCCTTTACTTAACGAGCATTGCATCATTATCTGTGACTAGAATTATCGGATTCGGATCCCGAACTATCCTTTTCCATTGGTTAATTCGCTCCAGTGTTTTTTAGTACTAATAATAATAATAACTAGTGAACTCTCGCATGCGTTACACGTGATAATATTTCTGATTATTTTTTATTGTTACTACATTGGTCTTATCCTACCTTCATTATGACAGTAATTTTATATTGTACTTTATGATTGTCATTTTTTAAGTTCAAAATGCAAAAACTAATACCCTGTGAAGGTATAATAGTTGGACAATGTCAATAATATGACCAATTCACATGCAAGAGATTTTAGTGGAGATATGGAATGAAGAACAATGGTACTGTAATCTGATCCGTTGTTCACATCTAACAAATAAGGTCATACACTTGTTTCAACCAAAATAATGAAGGAAAATAGATACAGTCCCTAAGGGGAACGTACACACTTCCATCTTGCAGGACCCATCAATTACTTGAAAGCAGAAAGTAGAAGACAAAGACCCTTGTAACGGCCAAAAGAGTAGGTTAGAGAACTCCAAATGTTATTAGTTTGTCAAGCAGCTACATCATTTTTGGCTTATAAATGTGTCTAAGAGAGATCTCGCTCCCATTTGATTCAAACGGAATGTACCTTCATTGTTCTTGTGCACCTGATCTTTGCATCTCTTTGTCTCCCCTCTTGACTTTGAGAAGTATATCCATCTTTGCAGTTTCCTCAATCACCTGTATCTATGACAAACTAAAATGACACATATAGTGTATTTATCATTTTCATAAATATGTTCGCGCTCGCGCTCAAATATGTTTGCTTTAAAAAACAAGGTGAAAGTACATAAACACCCCCTCAACTATCACTGATTCTCGTAAACACCCCCTCACATTCAAAAGCGCCCATGGAGACCCCCTCAACTACTAAAAACGAAAAAATGACAAACACCGTTAACGGAATGGATGAATTGACAAATATACCCTTATCATATTATACGGTGGAAATACGATTCCTCTCCCATTCCCCTCTTCACTCGATCAGAAAACACATCAACCATGACAATTCTCTCTCTCTTCCTCTCCCACTCGTCACTTTAATCTTATCTGCGTAGTGAATCGACAGAAACCCTTGAAGAAGACGCATACTTTGATCGTGGCAACGAAAGAACCGTAGATCGTGGGGAACCTGAAACCCTTGTTTGAAGGTATGTTTTGTACTAAAAAAACCCTAGATGTCTGTGAAACAAGGCACGAATGTTGATGTATTTTGATATAGTATATGTTGTAGTAGTATGTTATGAATTCTCTATTGGATTTTGGATTTTTAAGGTTGTTGGAAGTAGTATTATATGTATACCGTAATAAAAAATTTGGGGTTTTGACTTTGTTACCAAAAAAAAATTGGGGGTTTTGTTGTTTTGCATTTGGAATGGCATTTTGATGGTTTTGTATGCTACTGGTCCCCTGAACTCATCTCATATTGGTCCCCCCTGTCTGTGCCCCCCTGTCTGTCTTTGTCCGAACAAAGGCAATTATTGACCCTTGTTTTATGTTTTTTTTGTTTACCTTTTCAGTTTAAAATGGGCTTTCCAATAGTAACACTTCTGTTTTACCATGGAGGTTATATATCTGAGGGACCCCAAAAGAAGTATGTTGGTGGGAATGTGACCCCACTTGACATTGACCCTGACCTGATGTCATTCATGGATTTAAGGGCTGTTGTCAAGGAATTAGATTCAGATATCTGTGAGATGTACTAAAAGAGTCCACATCAAAGTATGGATGATGGGTTGGTGGGTCTAAACTCTGACCAAAGTATGTTAGACATGTTTGCAATGCACGAGGACTCTAAAGTGATTGATATTTATATCCATAACCCAATGTTGGTGAAGAAAAAAACTAATGGTGAAGAGTTATCTGCTTTGACTAAGGGTGGCCCTACTGTGCAATGTGATGACTTAGTTGACCTTGATGACTTAGTTGACTTTGATGACATAGTTGACCTTGATAACATACCAGCTGATGAAGGAATAATACCAGCTGGTCCACTAGAGGATGATGAATATGATGATTCTGATAGAGATTGGGAATGTGGTCATGAGAGTGGTGATGAGAGTGGTGAGAGGAGTGATGATGACAATTTTAGTGGCTTTCATGAGTCATCTGAAGATGATGAGGAGGTTGAACAAATGCTTGTCAATAAGATTACAAATGAGGAAGAAGAAGAGCTTAGTGATCAGAGTGATGACCAAGGGTGTTTAAATCCAGAGGATGAGAGTGATGAGGGTGGCCACATAAGCAAGCACAAGTTACTTGAGTTTAACAAGGACAAGGATATGAAGAACCCTAAGCTTTTGGAAGGCATGATTTTCCCTAATGTTCATGCCTTCAGAGCTCTCCTACAAGAGTTCAACATTAGGGAAGGGTGTGAATACACCTACTTAAAGAATGAAGCTACTAGGGTGACTGTTATTTGCAAAGAGAAGTGTGGTTTTGGGTTACATGCATCACCAATGCATGGTGAGAAATCATTCTAAATT
This sequence comes from Rhododendron mucronatum var. ripense, assembly GCA_019656295.1. Classification (NCBI taxonomy): domain Eukaryota; kingdom Viridiplantae; phylum Streptophyta; class Magnoliopsida; order Ericales; family Ericaceae; genus Rhododendron; species Rhododendron mucronatum. The sequence continues at coordinate 4,484,589 of BPLT01000006.1, forward strand.
AAGAAAATCAATGCTGACCATTGTTGTACTAGGAAATACATCAACAAGTATGCAACAGCCAACTGGATAGCTGACAAGTACATTGACAACTTGACTGATGAACCAAATAAAAAGGTGAAGACACTGAAAAATGATGTTAGGAGGGAGTGGATGTTGGATGTGTCTCGTAAGAAGGTTTACAGGGCAAGGAAAGTTGCTTTAGAAAAAATTCGAGGGAAGCATGAAGAACAATACTTGAGAATAAGGGATTATTGTCAGATTTTGATCAACAAAAACCCAGGGTCAACTGCACTTCTTAAGGTGGAAAGGATGGGCTCTACTGTGTTTTTCCAAAGGATGTTCATATGCTTTGATGCTCAGGCTAAGGGATTCCTTGCTGGATGTAGGCGTTTCATTGGTTTAGATGCATGCTTCCTTAAAGGACCTTTTGGTGGACAACTAATGCATGCAGTGGGGAGGGATGCCAACAACCAAATGTACCCACTGTGTATGGCCATTGTTGAAGCAGAACTAAAGGATAGTTGGGGTTGGTTTCTAGAGAATTTGATACAAGTCATAGGAAGACCTGAGGAAAAGGGATGGTGTTTCATGTCTGACAGGCAAAAGGTAACCTTATTCATTGTTCTTTGATATTAATTGTATAAACTGATGTTAATTTTATGGGAATATATTGTTTTGTTTTTATTTTGTGTGCTAATTGCAAAGATTGATTGCAGGGTTTGATTGAAGCATTCAAAAGATTGATGCCTAATGTGGAGCATAGATTTTGTCTAAGGCATATGTATGCCAATTTCAACAAGATATGCAAGGGAAAAGAGTATAAAGACTTGTTTTGGGGAGCAGCATCTGCTTACACAATTCCAGAGTTTAATGAGAAAATGGCAGAGATATATGGTGTTGATAAAAAGGCACATGAGTGGCTGCTTCAAGAGGAAAAAGAGGTTTGGGCTAGAGCCTATTACCACTCTAGGTCCAAGGTTAACAGAATGGATAACAATATGAGTGAGGGGTTCAATACTTGGATAAAAGAAGCAAGGGAGATGCCCATACTCACACTAGTAGAGTCAGTTAGAAGACAACTGATGGTAAGGTATGTGGAAAGACTTGAATACAGTAAAAAGTTCAAGGGTATGTTGTGCCCAAATATTAGTAAGAGTGTTGAGAGGAAAAAGGTGAATGCAAGAACACTAAATGTGATTTACGCAGAAGGGGCATTATTTGAGGTAACTAATGTAGACAAAACCTTTGTAGTTGATATTGGGGAGCACAACTGCACTTGTAGAAGGTGGGATTTGTCTGGTATTCCTTGCAGTCATGGATGTGCAGCCATCATTGCTCACAAGGCACAGCCTGAAGATTATGTGAATGAGGCTTACACAACTGATACATTTGTTAGAACATACAGCCATAGGATCAAACAAATACCAGATAAAAGCTTGTGGCCACAAACTGATTCTGATCCAATAATGCCTCCACCTTCAAGAGTGCCAATTGGGAGGCCAAAGAAGGCTAGAAGAAAAGGGGAGGATGAGCCTAATAATCCTTTCAAGACTAGGAAGCATAGTAATACTATCATGTGCAGACAATGTGGGCAATTTGGGCACAATGTAAGGACTTGTAAAACACCACTAGACAGTTGGGTTAAACATAAGGGCAAGTACTATGGAAAACAGAAGGCTAGGTTTGGAGGTGGTGTGCCAACAGCTGGTAAGCCAAGAGAAAGTGAAAGTGGGTCTGTTGGCAGAGGAAGGGGGACTGTTGGCAGAGGAAGAAGAAGGGGAAGAGGAACTGGCAGAGGAAGGGGAAAAGGAGCTGGGACTGGGACTGTGGCAGTTGACAAGGGTGGCAAAAGAACTGTGGCAAGTGATTCTGTGGAAACAAGTGGTTATGTTGCAATTGGTGGAACTGTGAAAAGTGGTAAAAGGAAGGCAGTTGAAGGCCCACAACAGGTGGTTCTATTGCTTTGCTTAATTGTGTACAAGAGTCAGCTTCAATTTACTATATTAATGCCTATGACTTATGTGGCCCTTGTGTATGTATTTTGTTAGGGTTCCAAAAGATTGAAGAACGTTGGTGAAGGTTGATTTTCTAGTCAACAATCAAGTACTTCACCATCAAAGTTTGCATCAGGACCTCGCCTCACAAGGAAGGGAAAAGTTGTGACTACTATTTCCTCTCAAGCCTCAAAATGACTTGTAAGTGACTGAAGTAGATAGGCTGTTTTTTGTAGTGCCTTTTGAATGGCCAATGTCTTTTTGTAATGCCTTTTGAATGGCTACAGGCTTTTTGTAATGCCTCAAAATCAAGTACTTTATTTTGGCAATACCTTTGTTGTAAGGCATAATACTGTATTCTGGTACTGCCTTGGTGGAAGGCTTTTTGTATTGCCTTTGTGCAAACATTATGACTTGTGCTTTTCTAATGCTTTTGTGTAAGGCTTTGTTTGGTATGGCTAGTGACTGTTTGTAAGTCATTGATGGTAATGGAGTATTTATTCTGGTAATGCTTTTGTGTGGATGGCTTATTTTGTGCTGCCTTTGTGCAATAGTATAGGAACACATACTCATTCAAACCACATATTTTATTACATTGCATTGCATTAGTGTACAAAAGTACAATGCATTACCAAAAGTTCATGGCAGGTACAACATCCTCTCAGAGGTGGGTTTCCGACTAGCCAACCAAACTACCAAGAGTAATCCTATGACCACCATACACAGTACATTGCATTTCCACATCATTTCATTTTTCTTCTTCAATTCATGGTTCATTCTCCACAGCTTGTCTATCTTCTTCATCATCTTTTCCTTGTCCATTTCTGCAGCTTCATTCAACCTCTTCAAATCCTCCTCCCTCTCCTGCAGGTCTTTCACCTTATTCTGCAATTTTCTACCATACTCTAGTCCTCTAGGACAAGTAGGAGGATCAACCCATATGAAAAAATTGCATGCATTCTTCTCCTACAAACCCATTATAAAACTACAAATTAGGGCAAAGATTTCAGAACAAAATGAAATTAGGGTAACGAATGCATAATTTATTATTATTATTATATGCATTAACCCACCTCGTAGTTCACACAGCCCAAGAATCTCCTTCCGGGGTTGGCATATGTTTTTGACGTCCTCAATGGGGCTTTTTCTCCGCAACCACAGTAAGCATCACCCCAATTTTGGGTTTGGCTATAGCTGTTGCTATTGTTGCTACGACAATGGCGACTGTTGTTGCTGCTGTTGACAGATGCCATGGCGAGGGAGGCAGAGAGAGAGAGAGAGGAGGGGGAGAGAGAGAGAGAGAGAGAGAGAGAGAGAGAGAGAGAGAGAGAGAGAGTCACCTGGACTAGAAAGAGAGAAAGGAGAAAGAGAATCCCTGGATTTCTCTGGGGAACAAGATGGATATAGTAATGAATAAGGGCATTTATGTCCAAAAAAAGCCCATGTGACTGACATGTGGTCATCGACCTAATGGTTCTGAGACGGAAGGGTGTCACATGGGTAACGGGATTACTTGAGGGGGTCTCCATGGGCGCTTTTGAATGTGGGGGGGGGGGGGGTGTTTACGAGAATCAATGATAGTTGAGGGGGTGTTTATGTACTTTCACCTAAAAACAATAATAGTAGAGAAACGGTTAGATATGCCTTACCTTTTGTGTGAATGATCTCATGAAGTTCACAAGGGAACAATGAGATTGACCTCAAGCAAATGTAAAACCTCAAGCATGACTCTAACATTGTATTTGGATCATGGAGTTCATGTAAGAGATGTTTGTTTTAGTTTTTAACCATTAAAAAAAGTTATTTACATTATCAAGTAATATTATGTCATGTCTCCTTTATTGCCTCGAAATCATAGTCAATTATATTTCCTATAGAAACAGTTGATAGGGGGTTCGATTTGACTTGAGATACGGGTACCCGACGTGTTTCATATGTATGCCATGCTTGCTATGGCGGGTTCACAGCTCCTCGCGACGACGACAGTGCTTTAGTTTCTAGTTCTTTGGTGGGACGGTGGTTTGGGCAGAGGCGTGTTTCAGGTGTGGTGACAGATTGGGAGACATGCGGTTTTTCGGGTTTGTGGTGTTTTTAGTGTTTTGTTGGTCTTTGACCAGCACTTGGGTCTTGGGTACCTATGGAGATTAAGTAATTTTATTTTTCTTGTGCCCTTATCCTTTTAATATCTGAAATTTTCAAATTCTGTAATTAATAAATTTTTTGCTGATAAAAAAAAAAAAAAAAAACTAACAGGACATACCAATTGGAGTAGCCCATATGTACCCGGCGTGATGGTGTTGTCGGCATGTCCAATCCCGACGTCAAAGATCACTCAAAAGCGTAGTGCTTAATTCATAGGTGTCAACTAACCCAAAACCAGAACAAATCTGTCTTGAGAGTTATAGAATAAAATGAGCAGCAAAACTTGCCATAGCCCCAGCGTCCCCAACGTCATGTACTCAGGCTTTGTCTTCACCTATGGGCCTTTAGTATAAGCTCTAAACAAAATAGGGGACCCTATTCTTAGGCTATATAATTTGGGGCTGATGGTCTTGTTCGGTTGTAAGTTCTAGGGAAAAAACGTTAGGGGAGTATGATAGCAAAAGCAAACTAAGGACATTCCAACTTAAACTGGAACTTCTCCCAGACAAAACATGAGCAATCTATGACTTGGAAAACTGACAAGGGTGGCAAGGCATCAAGCTAAGAGGTACATACGACATCATGAACAAATGCAGACATAAAAGGGTTGTCAGAAGATGCTCAGGTCGCTACACAACTCCAAATGTTTTCACCAATTACACTATTTCTTTAGGTCAATTTGAAAATTTTCTATGAGATTGATACTGGAATCTTTAAAAAAAAAACTTTAGACCCCCTGGAATCCAAAGTGGCACACAATTTTTTTTAGAAAAAGTCACGCCATATGGTGGCAAAGAGCAACCACCAAAATACTCGATAGTTTCTTTACTGTTGTAGTAGTATACCAGCAAAATGCTCTCGTCCATCAGTTGGAAAATTCACATAAAGTATTCCGAAGGAACATACTCCATCGTCATCAGCTGGAAGATTCAAACCATCATGAATCTCATGCATAAAAAATGGGCCCGAAATCTTGAGCAATCGTTAACGTCATTCACAGTTTTAAGCAATCGAACTTCCAGTGGAAAATAATCAAATTATCGTAACAATTTCTTCTTCCAATTTTTTCATGTCTCTAGGTGAGGGAGATGAAGAGAGTAAAAAAAAGTCTATACACAATGAAGCCAAATAACAGAATACCAATTGCTGCTGAATCCAAATGGAGGGAGGTGCAAAAAATTCATAGCAGTTTGATAAGATTTAGAGCTGCCAATGAAAGACCATCAACTCAATGGAAAGGAATTTAATCAACTTGTCCGTTTTGCTGGTTTATTTTGACATCAATAGATTAATTTTTATTTGTTGCGTATGGACTATCCAAACGAAATAAGTTTAATAAAAATAACCAAGAAATTAGTTTAGGATGAAAAGTGCAATAAAAGTTGAGTAATGAATAACCGTTGTAGTTGATTCAAATATAAATTTTTTTGAATGCCGAATATAGACATGTTGCGGATTTTTAAAAAAAAAACTATTGGGAACCGATAAAAAAAGAATTGTTGGAAACAATAACCGATAAAAAAAGAATTGTTGGAAACAATAAAAATAGCTGTTGGCATTTACTACTACAATAAGAATTGTTGGAGTAACAATTAACAAAAAAAAAAAAACTTGCTACATTATTGGCTAATTGGCATTCAAATTTCAAAATCATATGTAATTAACGATATCTTTACAGAGTCTCTCCCACACCCACACCCACACCCACACCCACAGACGAAACAAACAAATGATCCCTACAAATAAGGAAATACTGTATACAAGTGCACTGGGGATCCCAACGGTTTCATATTTCTGTCTGTGCGTTGCGCCCCTCTCTTCCACCTCTCTCTCTCTCTCTCTCTCTCTCTGTCTGTGCGTTGCGCCCCTTTCTTCCACCTCTCTCTCTCTCTCTCTCTCTCTCTCTCTCTCTCTTACCGCATAGCACTGTATTCCTTCTCCCTCCATCGATTCCTCCAAGGCTTTCTCACCGTGACGCTCAATCCCATATCTACAACGCCGCATTCGATCGCTCGATTTTGCCGCCTCCATTAACGGCCTCTCTGGCTCCTCTCTTCGCCAGTTTCCGTTAACTTGTTTCTCTTCGCCTTCCTCGTCGTCTCGAACTACTTGAATGGTTGGATTTCGACTCCGCCTCCCGTTCCCGATCGCGAACCGCGTGGCGTTGAACCGATACCCACAACGGCCACACCCACACCCGAAACCCCTCACAGACGAAACCCCCTCCTCTCTCCCTCTCCCATGGTAACGACGAACTCAAGGCTCCAAACTTACATCCACCACCTCTGCTAATGGCGGCGATGCATCCTCCGTCCGTGCCACCGGAGCTGCGAGTTCGCTCGCCTCCAAGATCGCCAGAAAATTGGAGACGACATCGCCAGAAGGGTTAGGCATAGCTGTTTGGATAGGTGTGGGTTTTTAAGGGAGCGGTTTTGCAGTCAAGTTTCAATTTAAATAAAAAGGTTTTCGATCAGAACCTCACATTTATCTACTTCTATTAGGGTTTTCTTTTGACGTAAACATTGTTCAACACTGGAATTTCAGAAATCTTGAAGGAATCTAGATGGGGAGGGAAACAGGGAGAGAAAGAAGGAGAAAAAGATGGCGGCGACGCAGCCAATATTTTTAGGATCGATTCTGACTTTGCACTCTATGCTGCCGAATCCATGGGTTTCTATGTATTTCCTCCTCTCCGTAAAAACACAGGTATCGATCTCTTACATTTTTTCAATAGTTTTGCTTGTAATGTAGTATATGACTGGATGTCTCTGTCTGCTGATTCATTGTGTTTTTTTTCTTCGATTACTTCTTTATTTTCTGATTTGGTTTCTTCATCTTCTCCATGTTTTCATTTATCGCCAACCAAACAACCCCAAAACAAAACAAAAGTAAGATGAAGTTTCAAGTTGCTCTGATTTGTAGAATCTCCATGAGGATTTCCAGTTTGACCTACGAAATTTAGTTATTTTCCCATGATTTTGTTTGGAATAAGTTGTGATTGGGTGGATTTTGTGTATTTTCAGCGGGTTGGCGCCTCTCTCTATCACGAAAACTTTATTTGGGTGATGAAGATAGAGGATTAAAGCCCCCAGAAGGTAATTTTCTGAGTTCTTTTTTCATGATTTCGACTAGATTCAAGTTGTGATTTAGGTGGGTTTTGTATATTTTTGATGGGTTGGTGAAGAAGAAGGGTAAAACAAAATAAGAAAGTGCAAATTGTGAGTGACGCTCTTATTTTTCTCTTTTTAGTAAGGGTTTTGGTCTATTTCACATGCGCTATGGTTACTTTTTTCCCTTTTGTATGTCCTTAATACTTGTTAAGATGTCATTAAACCAGCCTAAAAGACGGAAAGAAACCACGGCCTTCAGTTTCAGGGGTGTACTGATGTATTTTTTCAAAAAAATAACAAAGACAGGCAGATTAGTTACAACCATGGTATTCAAGTTGCGTAATTATTTGAAAATATATAGTGTGTTGTTTCTTTGGATATTGATTGTTTCTTATTTTCCCTCACATGTTATGATTGGAAGAGTTTTCGATTAGTTTGGCCAACAACACCACCACTTATTTGCTGTTTTCACAAATTGGGAATTGTAAAAAAAAAGTTCGCTCTGATAGTTAGTTCTCCTTTGGATCAGAAATCTAGCTTTGTGATAACGTAATTTTAGTTTTTTTTTTTTGTCTTGTCCAGGTATGCTTTGGTAACTCGATGGGGGTATGATTTTATTTCTTGTATTTTTATTTCCATTTGAGGAGTTAGAACTAATGACTTTACAGTATAGATACTCATAGTTTGTCATTTTGGCTTTCTTCCCTATGCTACGATGGGAAAATACTTTTTGGTTGGTCCGCTTATTTTGTTTGCCAAGCAGCCAAAGCACTCTTAGTTTTTGTTTTTGGGTGAGTTATGCAACCTGACTCCTTTCCAATACTATCGGATTCACCTTCAAAAATGGAGCTCTATAGCTTCTCATACAAATTTACTCAATTTTTTATGAAGTTAGTTTTGAATTGGATAGGTAGCATCGGTAGTTGGGTTGAAGGACTAGGAATGGGTTAGAATGTTGTTGCCTTGGTGATGCTGCAATTTCTATGCCGTGTTACATCACAGTACGAAGAGTAGAAAGAAAAAAGCAATAGATGAATTAATTCGAGTGGGCAGTCTTGTTCTGATTACTGTTTGGGCTGTGAAACAAGAGGATAGGTTGTTGGTTAATGAACGGACCCCACTGACAGATAAGTATGTAGAGGAGTGGATAGGACCAAGTGACCCTTGTATGGGCAACCCTCCATCCTTGACCTTGGAAAGCATCCCAGAAGCTGAGGAAAGTAGTATGGCGAGGAAAAAATATCATGGATACTTCTTTGATTACGAAGGTTCCCAAATTATGCATGCAATTTCTTGAAGCGAAGGTACCCTATTGGTAGCTAAAAATGGAAAAAATGTTGAAAACCATCAAGAGTTTTTCGTCCCTTGGCATTTCCCTTATTCACCGTGCTGAAGTTGGTGGAGCTTCTACTTGCTCTCTTGCAAATGGGTTGGCGAAAAAAGATGATAAAAGGGTGTAGTAGCGTACAACAGATTTTACCATGTGTTTAGTGAAGGTGAGCTTGAAAGGTAAGTGCATTGTTGCTACGTATTTGTTGTCCTTGTAGAACAACCATTTTTTACTACTTTGCTTTGCTATTTTGTTGCTTCCAAATAGTTGAAACTGATGTCTCCTCATGCTTTAACTGTGCGATGCCTAGGAACTTTGTGTTACATTTCATTACTTATAGGGCCAGTAACTTACAGTACAATCTCCTGCTTGCTTCTTCTTTCTTTGGCGAGGGGGCATGGTAATTTTATCTGTTTGTATCTACCCAAAAAGAAGTGTCAAATATAGTCATGCGCAAAAATTTGGTGGAATTTCGGAGCAAAAACTTGATGGAGTACTTTCCTATGTGGATCAATGTTTGTCAACTTATCCTATTTATTGGATGTAAATGATCATGTTTTTTCTGTGAGTAGAGTTGAGGCTAGAGTTGAAACCTCCGTAGGGACATCCTAATGGCTTAGACTCAACTGACCGATAAAGAGACTCAATTTGAATCTCCTCAACTTAGTGTTAAATTTTTTTGTAGAAAGGGCTGAATGGCTTGACTTATAGATGGGCTAAGTTTTTCATTGTGTTAAACACTCCTCATGACAATTATTGCTCTGCTTCATGAGCTAAATATGATTACCAGAGACTTCTAGATGAGTAAACAGTCATCAGGGCAAAGTTTGTTAGGTGACCTCATCACTTTAAATGTAATGTTTCTTTTGACATCCAGTGTAATGCTCCTATTGCTTTTTAATCTTATAATTCGCCTGTGTACACGAGTGTCATTTTGTGCTATTTTTATTCTACCATTTTCTTGGCATGGGGGCAGAATTTAGACCAACGTGTTTCCGCTCATGGTATATGCTCAACATATTTTGCGTTTGTCATTCTTGCAGGCTGGTATCTAACATAAGTAACGTAGTTGTTGTTGATCGATTTTATGACAAATCGAACAGGTGCATTGTTCTTGTGAAGACAATATGAAGTATTGGACCTGCTCAATTGGCCAATACAACTGAATTCTTTGTGCAAGATGGTTCATTGTTTCAAGGCTAGGCCTCTTGCACTGTAAACGTTTTCAACAGAAGAAAGGATCAAGCGCAGACTATTGATCCCAGAGACGCACATGCTAGGATGTTTTGTCACGGAAGGCATCCAGGTACACTGATATCAAGGGTCTCTTTGGGTGATAAATTAGGTACACTTCATCCCCGTCTAGATATAGGAAAGGATGCTTCAGCTTTCTTGCTCTGTTACTATGCACTTTTTGTAATGTGAATAGGGCTGTAAACGAACCGAGCAGCTCGCGAGCTCTTCACGCTCGGCTCGGCTCGTTTAGTAAACAAGCCAAACTCGAGCTCAAGTTTTCAGCTCTTTTAGTAAACAAGCCGAATGGAGCCTGGCTCTTTCAACAAAAACTCGGTTCGATTAAATAGGCTGGTTTAATAAATGACTTAAGTATAGGGCTCGGCTCGTTAAGGCTCGAGCTCAAGTTTTTGGCTCGTTTTCTGCGTGAGCTCGACGAAGCTTGGCTCAGCTTGTTTACAGGCCTAAACGTGAATGTAGAGCACATCACAAGGAAAGATTGCTAAATTCCTTAACAATTGGTACTCAGATCATTTATAGGAAGACAATGAGGAAGTTCTATCAAATTGATATTGCTATTCTGCCCTTTGTGTGCCTGTGGCCAACAAATGACCAAGACCCCAAATGAAAAGAAAAAGGAAACATATGGACTTTCTTAACATGAAAACTCTAGAAATTACGGAGGCAGTAATAACATATAAAAGTATGCTCTTGTTGTTGCAGAAGGTTGCAAAATCAAATGAGGAGGTAATCTGCTTAAGAATGCTCTATATTGCTGGGTATTATTTTCTTTTCCTTCACGTAGTAGAGTCCCTATTTCTCTCTTTCTTTCTCCATAACCTCTTCGTGTATTTTGTTGCTTTATTGCTCTCCTTTGTTCTTTTTCTTCTTTGTCTTTGAATTGTTTTGCTACAAGTTTCAGTAAAGATTTTTGTGCTGATTTTTCTATCCTCATGAAAAGTGAAAACATTAATAGTCTTAAAAATGTACAAAGAATCAAGGACAAAAAATTTCTCTTATAGAGATAAATAACTTAAGGGTAATCCTTTATAGATGTTTAAAACTCGGGAAACTTAATGGTGCTAGTTATGCGTTGAAGCATGTTCAGAAGTTAGCCGTGTTTCATTCTTTTCTTTGTGATATTTATCTAATGATTCATACGTTTATGATATGAGATTTTGTTTGTGCTAGACATATCGTTGTTGCCTCAAAATTTTGTCAACTCTGCCTCGAAATTTATTGGGTTCCATCAAGTATTAATTTTTTTTAAAAAAATTTTTGTTTCTTTTTGAATAAGAGAGAGCTAACATCATAGTTTAGAAATATCCTACATACTGTGAAATTCTCACAAAGTTTGCCTATTCTTGGAAAGTGCATCTCATTAGGTTTCATTTTCAGATTTGATATTAGATTTCATTAGCTTTAGTTCCACGCCTCTATTTGTTTGTTCTGTATGGATCGAAGGAGATCTAGAAATTCAATTATTTGAGAGTGAGGTCTCTTGTGTATATTTGGTGCATTCCTATTTTTAAGGGAAGATAGAGGATTATCAATGAAAATGAAATTTTGAGATCAGTATTCTAAATGGCGCTCGGCGCTAGTAGGGCGGTGACCCACCTCCAAGCGCCTAGGCCGCCTAGGCGCCGCCTAGGAGTTTGGCATTTTTTTTGGGTATTTTTTTGATATTTTTTATACTTTTAGTGTATATTATGATATTAATATATACTTGTGTAATTTACCATAGCTGCACAGACATATATATACTGCCATATACAGTAACATTTCCAGATCCGATCGAGACCCACACCGATCGTCGCCTTGGAGTTCGCCTGCTTCACGCCGATCGTCGTCGCCAGCCGCCATCGTCGGTCACCGTCTGGTATGTCTCTCTCTCTCTCGCTTCTCTCTCCCTCTCTCGTCTCTGTCTCTGTCTTTCTTCTCTCTCTCTCTCTCTCCTCGCCGCCAAGCTCCGCCTAGCCGCCTAGGCGACCGCCAAGCTCCGCCAAAGGTCCGCCTAGCCTTCCTGGCCGCCGAACAAAACGCCAAGGGGGTAGTCATGGCGCTGACCCTTCGCCTAGCTCCTAGGCGGCCGCCATTTAGAACACTGTTTGAGATGTAGACATTTTGTATTGCCAAGAAAGAGATAAAAGTTGTTCTCTTCAATTGAAAATCAACCACGACTTATCGTGTGTAGCATGTACTTAGTCTTGTGATCCCTCGACAAATTCTTTTCGCTTGAAAACCAACGGACATGACTTATTGTGTTGAGACGGCAGCCATGCACTTCTCAACTAATGTATGAATGTTAATTACATAATGTATTCAGCAGCAACAAAAGCCTACAATTTCCTATACTACATATAAATTACATTGATGTGTACCTGAACAAAATTGTACGCTTCCAAACCAACGAGCATGTTCTTCGTGCGTAGCACGTAGGCTATCACCTAGTTATTACATGCTAAGGGTTTCTGACTATGATTTGGTAAATCAATGTAGGGCCGTGGAGTCATCAAGTGAATGAATCGATTTGAACTAGTACCTTTCATTATCTTTCTCTATTTATTTGTTGTTTTTTTTCCTTTGTTTGATTACGATGGGGTAGGACTTAGGATCACGATGGGGGTAGGAGATCACGAAGCAGTGCCTAGGGAATCACGATGGGCTGTTGCGGGGTCTAGATCTAAGGAGCCATCCAATTTCACAGTCAAGACAACAGTGTTGGTGAGTAGAATCGACTGACCAAACTCTGATCCATTTTGCTTTGTCCCAGCTTCTCCTTTTGCATTATTTAACCTCCCCTTTACCCTTTGCCTCTCCTTTGTTTTTCAGGGGTATTGATTTGAGAGTAGAATTGACTTACCAAAATGTGCTATCGGTATCGAGTATCCTACGTATCCCTCTCTCTCTCTCTTCTTTCTTTCTTTTTTTTTTTTTTTGGTAAAGATTTTACAGGAAAAAAAAATCTAATATGATCAGTCATGTAGCGGCAATCCATATGTTGGTTTGTATTTTTTATGAGTTTGGCAAACATCAAGCTTTAAATTGACGCATCATTCATGCAATGGATGTAATTGGTTTCGTCAAGGCATCAAGGCTAACATTTAAATTGATGCATCAATCATGGTTTGCACTAACTAGGCTATTAGCAGAATGAGTTTTATTTCTGTTTTTTTTAGATGTAAAAGTGCATCTTGGGTTAGTTTTGTCATCAACATAAGCTAAGGAGCTGCAGTACCTTGTTAGAGTTATCTTTTCAGTAGCTTTATCTTTATCCTTTTGTGCTAAAATTTGGGTAGCAATTGACTTATCAATAAAGAAACCATGTTTAGGATGATTATCGGAACGACATCTTTTGTAAAGGCTTCTCCTTGTATTGGTGGCAGAGGCAATGGCTTTTTAAAATTAGTTGTATGGAATGCTTTAGTTATGTTTTGTAATCATAGATCATACCCTACTTGCTATGGATGGACTATGGGTTGTGCGAGTCTACCCTTGCTATTTCTTACTTCATTCTCTAAGAATACGAGTTGTATATGAAAAATACCTCGACAGTAGAGGAATCCAATATGTTCATGCTAAAGTTTTCAGAGGCGAAAGCGCAAGGTGAGGCGCTTTACCCTCCATGGGGCGAGGCGTAAGCCCCGAGGTGTTGGGGCGTAAGCCTTTTGATTTTCTATTTTTAAATAATTAAATTAATAAATTAAATTAAAATTAAAATTAACTCAAAAATACAAAAATATGGATAATAAAATCAACAAAAACATATGTTGAAGCATAAAAAAAAGGAGTATTAATAAATCCGACCTCTAAAAGCCTAAATCCAACCTCATGCATGCATCTAATTAAAAATGGGAAAATGACGGCCAAGGACTTGTTTTGATAATTAATACCCTCCTTGTGGCGGGTATTAATTATCAAAATACGTCCTTGGTTGTCATTTTCCATTAAAAATTAATTAAATACAGAGCACTAGTCAGTGCCTTGTCTTTCTTTCATTCCTTTACTAATAAAAAACAGTAGAATCACCTGTAGAGCACTAGTCGGTGCCATGATTGCCATCTATTGTTGTCTTTCTTTCAATCCTTTACTAATATAAAAAAGGAGCACGCAAAAACAGAGCATGGAGCGACCTATAAAAAAACAGAGCATGGAGAGAGACAAACCCTAATTGTTGGTCGATCACAGCAATCAGGGCTTCTGAAGGAGACGATAGGAACAATCTTCTAAAAAATGGTCTGTTTGATCTTGTAAATATGCAGTAATTTAAAAGGTATGGACTCTTTTGTTACCAAATTCGAAAAGGAAACTTTCACTTCTGAGGCGTACGCCTCACTTGTCAGAGCGAATTAGGCGATCGCCTCAGACGCCTCTAAGTGCTTCCGTCGCTAGGGCTAACGCCTAATAGGTTCACCGCTTAAATTTCATCGCCCAAAGGCGTTTCATGGACGCCCCGCCTCTGAAGGCGCGCCTCAAAAACACCTTTTAAAACTTTGGTTCATGCAATTCCCCGTTCTTGCCAATTCCTTGATTTGAACCTTTTGTAGATTCTTCTATATGACAGTACATGTAAGGTTTTTCAAAATACACACCTACATACTAACTTTTTGAGGATTGGCTGAGATTGGGTTTGGGTTTTTGATCCAAGGGTCAGAAATAGGTTCCACATTTCAACATCCCGTTCAAAGGCATTCAAGCCCTTTTAACATTAGGAATAGATCTCATCCGCCTGATCTCATTCCCAGTGTGCTGAAGCATTTCAACCCCCCACCCCTTCACTCTATGCCTCTCTCTTACTCTACCATTAAGAGGTTCTCATCTATATCAAAGCTTTTTTCCTCTAGGGTCATGGAGAAGTTGGGACTTTTTCCTCCACTCTACCGTCGAGCGTTTCGTCCATTCTCAGTTGCATTCATATCTAGGGTTCGTTTCTCTTTTCCCTTTTTCGAATTCTGCCCATTGCCAGAGGCATAGATCCCATTTTGTCTCAATTGTATTCTATGAAGCACGGATACTCTATTTTAGCTTACGTATCACATACCGTACGCGTATCGGACACAGATACGATCGGATACGCTTCGGATACTTGTCCGATACGTTTTTTAAAGTATCCAAATTCTAACATTAATTTTTGGTACCCCGATACGTTTTGGATACGTTTTAGAGGTTTTGGATATGCGCGGGGTTAAAATTATTATTGCTTAAAATTAAAGGGTGAAAACTGCAATTAGGTGTATATATGTTTGAAACGTACTATACATATTCAAACAAAGGAATTACAGAGAAGGAAAAGGCAGGAGTCGATCTGCTCTCACTCGTCTCTCAACCTCGTCATCTATAACTGTAAGTCTCTCTCTCTCGTCTCTTTGTTCTCTCTCTCTCGTCTCTTTGCGCTCTCTCCTCTCTCTCTTGTCTCTCTGTTCTCTCTTTCTTCTCTCTCTCATCTCTGAGTTAGGGTTTTTTTTATACCTATACAGTAGACTGTGAGTTAGGATTTTTTTTTATACATATACCTATCGTCTCTCATCTCTCTCTGGTCTAATTTAGGTTTTTTAACAGAAAAATCTAATGGATTCTGCTAGGGTTTTTTTTTTTTGGGTATATATTTTATTTTTATTTATTTTTACATTCAACTTATCCCCAACGTATCGTATCTTACTTTTTGGAAAAATCACGTATCCGCGTATTCGTATCCGTACCGTATCCGTGCTTCTTAGATTGTATTGTCTTGTTTTAAAGTGTGCTATTTTGATTTTATATTTTAGGTTTCCTATTTTTGGTGGTATTTAAATTCGATAATATGACTCGATATTTAGTTACACATCTTCCTTTCTCGAAATTAACTGCAGAAATTGTGGGGTCCTTAACTAAATAAATACATGAAAATAGGTGTTTCTTTAGGTTATGATTATGCCCTTTTTCTTTAGGTTATGATTATGCCCTTTTCATTTTATTGTTGCTGCTTATGACTTTTTTTTTTGCTTTAATAAGATGGACGGACAGATACAATGTATGAAGACTTCTGTAAGTTTTGGGTAGTGAGAATTATGCGTTTAATGCTAAACCATGGTCTCTACTCTCTTTGTGTGTATATATGTGTTGTACTTAGATAGTGTTGTAATGGCTTTTTTTTTTTTAAATTTTTAGATGGAATTTGATATTCAAGGGACAACTTAGGAGTGGGTAAACAAGTATGAACACCTGTTTATATTTCTCAATAGCGACAATGATGATTGGTAGCATTTTGGATATGGTTTTACTTTTTGGACAAAGAAATTATGGGTCTCATGACTGTTGTCCTGTTATGATCAGCGCTTATGTATGACGAGATAGTCTTTTAAGTTTTGGTTAGATATATGGTAGCCTAATGAAATAAGTTTTCCTGATTTGTTACGGTTTAAAAATTCATGGTTGTGTTGGTCTGAGCAGCTAGTGTATCTCATTGTTGGCACTTGGCACTCAATGATTACTTAGACTAGAACACATTTTTGCTTGGACTCTAGAATGCATGGCATCATTCTCCTCCTCCATAAACTCAAAAGTTTCTGCATGCTATTGGTTTGGAAGTTTCTGCATGCTAGGGTTTTCTTACTTGAAACTCAGGTTGAATAAAAAACACAAGTCAAAATTTCAAGGTTCCTGTCTCTTATCTTAAACGACCAATCAACTTCAACTCTCTTTGGTTTATAAATTCCTCATTTTTTTAAGCCTTGGATTGCTTAATCTTGCCTATGTCTGTACATTATTTTGTACATTGCTGGGTATTGGGATGTAATTGTGAATGATCAAGATGCCAAGATTTTTTTTTTTTTGCAACGAGATCAAGATGTTAAGATTGGATTTGGTTTTTGGTTCGACGGTCAAAACTTGGATCCCAAAATTCAAGATACCGTCCAAATGCGTCAAGTTGTTTCTGTTGTGATTCACTCTTAGCCCTTCAGGTTGTGAAAAAATCTCAGCCATTAACTAAGTGGGAAGATCTCAAATGCATTCAAGAACGATACTTCATAGTTTGCTCTCTCTCTTTCTCTCTCTCTCTCTCTCTCTCTCTCTCTCTCTCCACATGAGCCAGATATGTGATTCTCCTTCGTCCTTTCCTTCGCAGCAATCAACCGACGGCTACCTCAATCCTCCGCCATCAGTGCAGCTTGACTCTCACCCATGCTTAGCCAATATGGAAGGTTTGATCTATGGGTTCGATTATGGCCAATCCAAACATCTTGTTGAGAAAGTTGCAGAATACCCGTTTTCTTTTTATGCAAACTTTTGGTTCATCATATATTTGGATTTACACGTGTGACTTACGGATTTATCCTTCAGGTTTTCTTCTTCCTAAGTTAATTATGTCTTTTCTACTGATAATTTTATTTGCCATTGAATTTGTTTCCTAATATCACATCGGTGATGTTAACTTCTTGCTATTATGTTTTTTTCAAGGTTTCGTAATTTGTTTTAATTCTTTGTTCATGTTTTTTTAATGCAAAATTCTTTTGGTTCATCATATATTTGGACTAATGCATGTGACTTACGGATTTGTCGGTTTTCTCCTTAGTTAAAATAATGTCTTTCTCCTTAGTTAATAATGTCTTTCCTACATATAATTTCTTTTGCCTTTTAATTTGTTTCCTAATATTTCATTGAGATCTACCATGCATCTATTTCTGGAAGAGGTTCAATATCCAAAAATAGTAATAAAAAAAAAAGCAAAAAACAAAAATGCATTCATATCAATGTAGGTATATTCATGTACACATATACATACATGTATTCACATATATCTCTATAGGTTTTTGTTTTTCTTGAATGGATGCTATGCATTTTTTTTAATTTAATTTCGTGTTCTTCTTGCTTCTCTTTTACGACTTGCGTTGATAGTTTCTTCATTCATGGTTTCTAATAAAGCTACAGTTTTTTGTTTTGGGTAATGATCTTTTTTGATCTTTTTGTCTTTTACTAATGCATTGGCCTTAGTTTTTAGCTGATGCTTGTGTTTTTTCAAAGTTTGTTAGGAAATTGGTTAAACTGCTTTCATAGTGTCATAGCTGTTTGTGCTAACATCTTGGTGAGCATGCAACATGACACTAAAAAATGATTGAAATTTAGCTGTTCATGTGAACCTGATTGAAATATGGCTATTTATGTGTAACCTCTCTAACATCCTCTATGTATGGTGACATCTTAGTGAGTATGGAGTCCAAGGCATCTTTGTACAAATAACTTAGTTACTATCATTAGTATCATAAGAAATGCAAGTTACATATCCAAATTTGAAGTTCTTCTCTAATTAGACCATATTTGGGTTGCTTGTAAAACGGAATATAATGCATATACTCTGTAAGAGATCATGAGCAAAGATGTCATTTAGGTGATATCAGAGTCTTTGGGTGCTCATACTAGAATCGTGGGATACCTCATTTCTGTTTATTATTGTTTCTCGTCATTGGTTGAGATCCATACAAAATTTCTTAACCAATGCTGTCATAAAAGCAATAGCAGATTAAATAATATGTGTGATTTAGGCTGAGCTGAGGATGGATCACTCTCATCAATTTCTTTGTTACTTTTTTTTCTTCACAAATTTGTTCACTTGTGGTTTTTTTTATTCTTGCTTGTTTGTTTGTATGTATGGAGAGAGAGAGTCAAGGAAGTGGAGAGTAGTGCTTCGGTTGTTTCGAGGTGGTGTTGGCGTCATTAGGTAGTTCTGAGGTGGCGTCGGTGGTGGCGGTGGCGGTGGAGAGAGAGAGAGAGACGACTGAAAGAGAGGGGGGGTGTTTCCACTAAAAGAGAGGTGAGGGAGAGAGATTGACTTGAGAGAGGGGAGGGAGGGAGAGTTTTTAAAAAAATTTAGTTCAAGTTTTATTTTTTGGATAGATTTAGGAATTTTATGGAGGGGTATACTGGGAACTTTTTGTGAATTTATTGGGTTGTATGGAGTAAATTGTGTCCTTAGAAATAGAGGGTGGGTTGTATGAAGAAATTGGGTTGCATGGATTAAATAGTGGGTTACGAATAGCGGCCGCCTAATAATATCCTTTCACTTTGCAAATTACGCAAAGAAGGGTTTTTTTATTGTAATACTTAGAGAATTTTTGCAGCATGCGCTTGCTTTGGAAACATGCTTCCTTCCTTCTGAACCCCCAATTTAGTCTTCTCTCACATTCTTCCACAGTTTAATAAGATATCTCTCTTTGTACTTTCTCTTTCTAGATTAGATTTGAGAAAACACACTTTCCCTCTCAAGCATTCTGTTGTTTCACTTTTAGTTTCCCTATTACATTGCTTTCATTGGTCTAAAGAGAATGGAAATTGCTTTGCTTGGTGTTTCTGCGTGGTTTTTGGTAGAGTAAAAGGTGCTGTACAATTTTTGATGCAAGTTTGGTGTTAGTTTACGGTTCACATGTGATTAAATTCCCTCTGGGAGATGTTCATTGAAGGTCTCAACAATAGTGCCCTTCGATGGGTCAGAGAGGTTTTCTTGTTTTACTCACTTTGTCTTTTCACATTCTTCTACATGTGCGGGTATGTATGTGTGTGAGTATGTGTGTGTGTTTTTTCATATGATTGTTTATATGAATACTCTATCTGTTTGAGACTGAGGGTTTTACATATGCTAATGCTCATATTGTTCTCTCTGATTGTTAGATACAAATGTGTGTTTTTGTGTGTGTTCATATGATTGTAAATAGGAATTTTCTATAACCCAATTGAAATTCAAGGTTTCACATGCTCATCAATCGTTCAAATTTTTGTGTGTGTTCACGCGTATTTGAGTGGGTTTTCATATGTTTATTCCTAGAAATTTCTCGAAGTTCAGGCTTAGTGGGCAATTAAGACCTAGCCTTCTTGACTAGCTAGTTATTTTATAGTTCAATTGGTTTGGTGACGTTTTCGCCCACTCCCTACTATTGGGAGTGTATCATCTTAAAATTGCTGTAGTTTGGAGGTTCAATTAAGTTTCCTGGAATAGTTTATTGTAGGTTTTTGTCTTCCTTAATTTAAGAAGTTTACTTCTGGATATGTTACCTCATTGCATTCTTTTGAAGCCCAACTTTCGGGAACTACTCAGGATCACTTGCAGATATTTAACATTGAGTTGAAAGCAAAAATGAAATCATATCAGATTCCTGAGCAGGTGATAGGTTTATTTTGTCCTTGAAATGCCTCACCACACTTCAGAATTTGAATATTTTCATTATAGCTTACTCCGTGCTCTGTGTGTAGGTTGTTTTTGAAAATGGATCACTCCAAAGGTGTTGGTTCTTGTCACACAATCCTCTGTATATCATTGGTCCATTGAAGGTAACATGCTCTCCTTTCAACTGGAAGAGCAATATGCTACTTTATGCCTTCTTTTTGTGTTGTCTGTTCTTTTCCACCATGATAATATGGATTTTTCCCCCTTTTTTCAGAAGGTGAATCTAAACTTGCAAAGATGTTTGACAGAATGGCCAATCTAGCCAATAATCAAATAATTAACTGCTGATGTGATCCTACCGAAAAATAGTTGGTATTGATTGGAATCCCTCTTGGTTCGGCCGAGGTACTTTTTAGCTAACAATGTTAATGCTTCTGTTGGTTTCTTTGATTATTCGCCCATTTCTAGAATTTGGTGTGTTATATTTATAGTTTTATCTAGAATGTGATGTGATTAGAAAAGAGTCAAGAGACGAAGTGCGGCTGTTTATTCCCTCTCCCTCTCTTTGTGTGTTGCATCTGTTCCGTTTCCTCTTGTTTTGGACATGATTTGTGTGTAAGCTCATCTTGTTCATTACATTGTCAATGGCATGTGGTTTAGAGACAACAGAATGTCTGGCGAAGAGATGACGGAACACATCAGAGGCTTTGAAAACTATGTGAGTATGGGTGAGACTGTGAGCGATAAAGCAGCACAGTGGGGGCAGGATAGGGAAGATGCGAAAGAGTCTCTACTAGAGACTCAGTAGAGAGTGATTGAGACTCTGAGAGTATTAGAGGGTTCAAATAGTGATGCAATAGTAGTATAGCCTTTTGTTGTAAAGTGAGTGCATGCATGTGATGGTGT
Organism: Rhododendron mucronatum var. ripense; assembly: GCA_019656295.1. Taxonomy (NCBI): domain Eukaryota; kingdom Viridiplantae; phylum Streptophyta; class Magnoliopsida; order Ericales; family Ericaceae; genus Rhododendron; species Rhododendron mucronatum. Next base: position 4,505,439 of record BPLT01000006.1, read on the forward strand.
GTTTTGGAATCTAGGTGCCTTTTAGGCGAAGCTGTTGTGTTGGATTGTTGGACCCCTATGGCCCCATGTACTGCCATTTTGACAAACTTCTCCTTCGAAAGAATAGCAAGTTTGTAGAAGAGTATTGGGCAAACCGTGTAGTAGGCTCTTTCTATCTACTTTGGCCTAGACATAGCCATCATGACCAACTCATGTGAACCCTTCTTCTTTAGTCACCAAATCTCAAGAACCCAGAGTCTTTTGAGCTTAGACTCTTTGCACATCAGACCCAAGCACACTCAAGTGTTGGTGAATTGGTGTTTCTTGGAGGATTTACTTTATGAGACAGAAAATATATCTGACACAATGAGGTATTCATGGTGATATGTGACAATGCAAGGAACACATCATGATGTGCCTTGAATAAGTGAAGTGGTAGATACTGTTTATTGGGATGATTGCATACCATGTGATCGATGGTTTGATTTTGTGTATCTGACACACGGAGGTCTTCATGGTGATGTGTGACAATGCAGGGAACACATCCTTCCTGATGTGCCTAGAATACGTGAAATGGTAGGTACTTCTGATGGGAGTGACAGTCGTTACTGCCAACCATATCTGTGGTCTGATTTTGTATATGGATTGCTGAGTGAGACAGTGCCAATATCTCATTCAACAAAATGTATGTAGGTGACCATGCTAGGTTTTATAATCTAAAGAGGGTAATAAGCAAAGAGATATGACAAGCACTTAGCCTTACTGTTTAATTTCTGAATGCAATTGCAATCAGGCAAGCTATACCTTGATGTATGAACTATGAACATTAATCATTCCGCAAGGAAGACTGGCATATCTAGAAGAACAACAATCTATGAGGATAATGCTAGCTGATACTTGAGGATATTTATTGAACTTTTTTCTGGGGATGAGGTTTGAATATTAACTTTCATGGTTCTCTTGTCTTCTTTCTTACATCTTCTTGTACTCTGAAAATATCATGGCAAGAAGTTTATCTTTCCACAATCCTGCATTAAAGTGGACTGCAATTGGCTTCCATTCTATTAGCATCTTTCATGTGCTTCCTTCTGCAGTTGTCAGCATCATCTTTTAGGTTTTGTTGACAGTATGATGTAGTACTTTACGGCCCTTCCCCATCTATTGCGATTAGCGTGTTGTGTATTCAATGGCTTGCAGTTCTTACCGGTTCTAAATATGTATAAGCAGTTACTTGTTTCTTTGTTTTCCTCTGTTGCATTAACTTAAATAATTTCCAATGTCACCTTATACGTGTACTGCTTTGCTACCGTTCTTTACTTTTGTACAGACCGCAACTTGTCAAAATAAATATGCAACTCTGTTGTGGATCCCCAGAGGAGTCAAGCTCTTGCAGCCTCATTCAAAGTGTGTTTGGTTCCTTAAACGTATCTTGCATGCACAATTGATGCTCTTTTATGGTATGTGTGAGATCTATTGGTTCGTTTTACACAAATTCTGGGAAATGAGAATCCGTCCGTTCTTGTTTCTTTTGCTACATAATCGGTAAATGCTGGATAGATTACATCAAATTTTCATGTTATTGAGCTCGGATAAAAACGAATGCATGTATATGATCATGGAGCTACTATTACACTATGCTGCTGAGTTGTAACTCTCCAGTTATAGGGTTTGATAAAGACCTGTTTTTCACGGCTGATTTTTTTTCATAAAGATGCATATGGCTAAGTCCTTTTATGTATCTTATTTGCAGAGTGGTCATGTACAAGTTGGGCAAACACCACCTTTGTTGTAGTACTTTGGACTGAAGGAAAGATTAATGCATTTGAGTCATTGGAATTGTCACGGCTTGTGGTGAATCAGAACAAGAAAAGTCTTTTGAAGAACTGGTTGGTTGAAAACAAGTTGGAATGTAGTAAAGAATTTGGAGACCTTGTCAAGGTTCTATCCATCATCCATCCATCCATACATATTTTTTGAATCCATGTATTTTCAGCCATTGGATTTTAATCCAACAGCCTTCGTCTAAAGAAGAGCAAGAGACTCTCTCCTCTTTGTTAACCGTGGGATTGCTCCATAAAGAGCCCACCAAAATCAAGTGAAAATATAACAGCTGTATATCTCTCTCTCTCCCCCCCCCCCCCCCCCCCCCCCCCCCCCCCCCCCCCCCCCCCCCCCCCCGGCTCTCTCTCACTCATCAGATCAACTGAAAACGTGGGTTCCTTGTCTTTCGAAATTCAAATGACACACACACACTCTCTCTCTCTCTCAGAGTCGAAAACCCCTCTATTTTGATGAGTTATTGTTTTTACAGGCACACCTTAGTAGTAGGATCCTTCTAAAATGGGTGCGCTCCCAAGATGGAAGCTTGACGGGAGCTCGCTCCCAACTAACATGGGAGATTATTGGGCGGTTAAGACAACTATTCTCTTACTCTTAAGGGAGTTATGCCATTGTGGGAATAAAAATATTCACTCAAGAAGTTTTGCGAATTGAAAATATTTACCGTTTAAGATCGTAAAAGTTCTCATAAGTAATCATTTTTCCTTCAATGGTTAAGTATTTAAAGATGTTTTATATACGTATGAAATTTATATACGCTTCTTGGGCGCTCCCAACCTTAGGAGCTTCTAGGTGCCTCCGCTCCCGCTTCCGCTTCGTGCTACTAAGAGACACACACTTTCTCTCTGTCAAAAATTGCTCTATTTCGGTGAGGTTTTTCATTGTTTCATATGATGTTTTGATTTTATTGCAATTTTTTTGTTTGTGTAGTTAATACAAGCCGATTGAAATGGATTTAGTTATTGATCTTTAACCCCTTTAAGTTTTGATTCTCATGTACAGGGCTTTCAGATCTGATTTGGACTCACATATAGTCACGAACAGTAGCAACTTATTCAACCTATAGTACATGAGGTACTGACATTTGATTGAGTACTCTTTTTTTGTTTATGTAGTTGAAGACTGGGCGATTGGAACTGATTTCAGCTAGGTCTTCTCAAATTTGATTGTGTGTTTTTCAAATCTGAACCAGATTGTTTCTATGAGTTGATAATGCAGTGTAGTTTTTTGTTTCTTCAAGAAAATCATTACTGATAAAATGAGATAGAGTATAGTTTGCTCATTTGAGTCATGCGTGTCTTGAGGCTCCTTTGTTTCTTCTCAAATTTTTGTTTTGCATCTGTTGTTGCTGCTGAACAATGGGAATTGGGATCCTCACTATTTTGTTATATTTGGGATTTCTTATTCGTTGTGGAAGTTGGAATGTATATGCTTCATTAAGAAACATATTTCAAGAAATGGAGAAAGAAATGGTCTTCATCCAATAACAAATTCTCTCTCTTCATTAGACTTAAACAAGATTTTGATCTACGACAAAGTATGAAGTTGTTCATATGAATCGAAATTCTTCGACTCTTTAGACCAATACAAAGTTTATCCTGTAGAGATTGAAGCATCATGATTTTTCTTTTGAGATTCGCTTTATTACAAGTGATTTCTATACTCTATAATCGAGACTAAATTTTGACCTACCGTGAACTGGCATCACAAAAATTGGTTGGCCATTTTATGTCTATCAGCTTCATAGATGTTCTCTTTTTTCTGTCACTTTTCTTTTCTTGGTTCGCTTCATTTGTTACGATTATGTTATAGTATTAGGATTCCATTTTTTCGTATTCCTATTTGAGGACCTAGAAGTAGTGACTTTACTGTACTAATGCTCATTAGTTTTTCTTTTTTGGCTTTTTCCCCGATGCTAAGGTGTATACCCATTTCCACATTTTTTTCCCTTTGGCATGTAACCTTTGGCAAGTGCCAATTTTATGCTCTTAGGTTTTTTATTTTTTTAGGGTAAATTAAATCACTTTATAAAGCAAACAACCACAAGCCAACAGAGAATACAATACAGACTCTGAAAAGGTGTTCAAATAGTGAACACCTTAAAAGGGAAAACCTCAAAGCCACCCAGCCCCACTTACCAAAGCAAGACAAAAGAGACAACAATCAAGGAAAACAGGTAGTAAACAATTAGGAATTGAAAATCCTAGAACTTAAGCCCCAAACATTAGACATCAATCCGGCTTCATCAGTACGCTAAAGGCTTGTCCAAAAGCAGATATATGCTCTAACTTTTGCTATGATGTGAGAACTCAACAAAGGAGTAGGAAGAGATTTACCTTGAAATACTCTGCTATTCCTTTCATGCCAAATCCAATAGATCGAAGCTGCCAACGAAAGCTTGTAAACTCTGCAATGGATTGAGGCTCCACTCATCCGAGAGCATACCCAGTCAATTTCCCCTGACAACTTAAAGTTGATTGAGTAATATGTTTCTTTGACAGAACCACCTGCCAAACCTTCTTAGAATACGGGCATGAGAAAAATAAATGTTGATCAGTCTACGCCATTTAGGCACAAGCTACAACCTACAATAGTTCCCAGCCCCCAACTACACAATCTGTCCATAGTCGAAAGTCTGCCCAAAAAAGCAATCCACACAGATAAGGGCACCTTCAAAGCCTACCAAGCAAATATGGCAAAGAACTGACCATCTCTAGTAAGGGTCCAACGCACCGAATCAGGAGTAGTAGTATTAGGAACCAAAGTAGAAGGGGTTTGAGCTACTATCTCCCTTGTAACCACACTCCGTGGCCTAGGCCACTTCCAGGAACCATGTTGAATCAGAATAATAGAGGATATCTTAGCAAGTAATGATCTCCCCATATTGACATCACCAAATTTCAGATATAAGGGGCATTGTGTGGCCTAGGCCACTTCCAGGAACCATGTTGAATCAGAATAATAGAGGATACCTTAGCAAGTAATGATCTCCCCATATTGACATCACCAAATTTCAGATATAAGGGGCCCAATGCATACCAATTATCAATCCAGAGAAAGGTAGAGGAACCATCACCAATAGTATATTTAATCCAAGGTTGGACTAAGTCCCTAAGGTGAAAAAGCTTCCTAATGGTCCAAGAATCCTCAATAGGAATTCTAATTCTCCACAAACTTTGATCTTTAATAATTTAGGTGTGAATCCATTTTATCCAAAGAGTGTCAGACTTGAGACATAAGGCCCATAAATGCCTTAACATAAATGCTCTGTTCCAATCTTTGAGAAGTCTAAACCCCAATCCTCCTTCCTCCTTAGGAGCACACACAAATTGCCAGGCCACCCTAGCATTAAAAGTTTTGAGCTCAGAGCCAGACCAAAGGAAAGATCTTAGCATCCTTTTGATGTCAGCTAGAACCCTCTGGGGAAGAATGAAAATTGAAGACCAGTAGACTTGTATACTGAAAAGAATTGACTACACCAACTGGGCTCTACCCCCATAAGAAAGGGTTTTATTAGACCAAGGCTGGATTCTACTAAGTATCCTTTCTTTCAACTGTGCACAATCTGCAGCTTTGAGACGAGTTGAGATAAGAGAAACCCCTAAATACTTCACAGGTAAAGTGCCCATAGGGATTGGTAAAATAACATTCAGACCAGCTTTAGTTACCTCATCAACACCTAAGAAAAAGATGGTACTCTTCTGCATATTAGGACTAAGACCAGAGAGCACATGAAAATCAGCCAAAGCATCTGCCACTAACTGAAAAGTATTATCTTCACCCCATAGAGATCAAAAAGGTCATTTGCAAAGATTGATGGGAAATGTTTAAGGCCCCTTATCTTGGATGAAAAGCAAATTCAGGACACTGGCTAATACGATACTGAAGAAGAGCAGTAAATCCTTCCATGACAACTAGAAAAAGATAAGGAGATAATGGATCCCCTTGTCGTAACCCTCTCTTTCCAGGGAAGAACCCCTCCAATTCTCCATTTATCACCCCACTGAATACATGGGAGAAGTTATCAAGACTTGAACCCAATGAATGAATTGGCTAGGAAACTCCATTGTCTTCGGTGTTCTTTGGTTTTTAAGTAGAATGTTGCTTGAACTCTGAAGATGACCTTTATTCGTTTTTATCATACTTTGTTGTAGGTTCTTCTTTTGATTGAAGCTTGCTAATCTTCTAGGCTTAGTAATGAAGACCACAAGAATGGAGTTTGGGAAGATGCTCTACTAAGAGAATAATGTCTTGGTGGAACAACATCAGGAAAATGAATTGATTTTTTGAACAAAACACATGGTAAGCTTCATGTCAAAACCACAATCAGTGTAAAATCCTTTTCATGTTTCAGGCTTTGGCATAAAACCTCACCATGTAGCTTAGGCCAAGTATTCCTATATCAAGTAAAATTCTACTACTATTTAAGATAGTAATTTGGTGTGTTTAATAGTATTTGAAATATAGTATTACAGTTTAAGAGTTATTAACACAATAAAACTTTCCTAAAACGGAAAAATAACATAATTGAAGGCCTAAACGAAGGAATTAGGCCGAAAAACACCCGGGCTCATGAACTTAGGGTGGTGAGCCTTGACTGGAGCGCAAAAATAAGTCAGCCCCACCAAGTTTGGGCTTATTCTGAGCTCATCCGAATTTTGCCAAATTGGGTAATCTAAAATTAAACACCGTTTGGGCTTCCGAGACTTGACACGGTCCGACTGATCATGGAATTGAGCTTCCACATGTTCTATATCATAGTTGTAGTAGAGTTACATGGTTTTTTTTTTTTTTTTTGGGGGGGGTGGTGGGTTTGTTCCCGTGATAAATTTAATTGGTACTTCCCTTGTTTCATTAGTAATCTGGGGGGTGTGAGGATTGAAGTAGAATTTGTTATGGGAGAATTGGAGGAAAAGAGTAGTGGCTTGGCAGTTTAGTGTGATTTGGGTTTTGGTTTTCTATTGATGAGTTAGTAATTTAGGATTGCGCTTGGTTGGGCAGTTCATTTCGTAAATTGAATTCCTAGGTACTTACTCAACGTGATATTAGTATTAGTTAATCACTTCATATGTTCTATTTTGTACAGGTTAGCATCTTTTTGCTTGTTCGAGTTGCATCATATTTGGGCCTAAATGAGTGGTTAACATGTTACGTACTTTCGAACTTCTCCGTGTCCCATAACTGATCCTTTTGAAAAATTCATCATTGTTAATCAAAAATACACAAATTATTCTTTTTGGTGAAAGTTGGTGGATATTAATGGAAACAATTATTTTCGAAAGTCAAGGGAAATTATGTCATTGGGGAAGAGACCGGGTTAGGCCAGTGACTCTAATGCTCGACGGCTTTCTTGAATCCGTTTATTTTGGCCATGGTACTATTTAAATCCAATCTCGAGATATTTATTTTGGCCATGGTACTGTTTGATTGTGGTTTCCCATTGTTGATGGATATAATGTTGTGATCACTACTAAGAATGATTATTGGATAAATGCTTCATTGGATTAATTTGTTATTATGTTGTACACTTTGTATGCCAAATTATGGTTTAATAGTAAATTATTTTAATCCCCGCTTTCAAACTTTATTTAATTTATACATGCTTTGCCATTCACTGAGCTAGTTAGCTGACGGATTTATTCCAACTTTTTTTTCAGACAAGTTGGGGAGTTAGAAAAGACCTCTGGTGGCATCTTAGAGATTTCTTTTTGTTTGACCTCCTTAGGGTGTCTCATCCTAGTTTAATTTTATTTATCGCTTCCGCATTCAAAATATTTTGTCTAATATTTGAATTCTTTTTATTATTGTTGATTCGTGGATATTGTTTGGTTTATGGGAGGTTTGTGCCACATGCTTTTGACTGGATCCATTTGTTTTTAGTTCTTCATAATAAAAAGATTTTCGGTTGCTTGTTAATCCATAGCTTCAGTATTTAAGTTAATTTCTTTTTAGGCTACACGTTCTACGAGTTTGGGTCTTGTGGTTCATGGCCTGTCACTTCTCATTTTGGGGTGCGACATGAAGTAGATTCTCTTTACGGTCTATGGTTAGGCCTAGTGTTCTAAAAGGCGGGATTAATTGCCGGTTAATGGGCGATTAATCGGAAATCTGGGCTGACCGATGAGATTAATGGCTAAAAGGTTGAATTAGGCGGCTAGAAGATTAATCGGACTTTGGCGGCGATTAATCGCCGCTTAATTGGTCGGCGTCTAGGCGGCGATAGGCGATTAATCAGTTCATGGGCGATTAATCGGCTAATGGGCAATTAGGCGGGGTAAATCTGAATTTTTAGAAAACGAAGGGGGTAACTGTTATACTCATACCAGGTTATTTAAAGCTTCGAATTGCTGTGTCAAGGCTCTCATTCAATCAGCCTCTCATCGATCTGGGTCTAGGAAGAAACCCAGTCATCGCCGACTGCCGACGGCAGTACATCGACGATCGCCTCTCATCACCGATGCCTTTCATCACCATTCACTGGCATTGCACCTCACTGCTGACTAATGTAACTCTCGATCCTTCTCTCTTGATCTCCCCCCTCTCTCTCTCTCTCCGTGTAATTTCTCTCTCTCTCTCTCTCTCGGTAATTTCTCGATCCCTTTCTCTCTTTGTAGTGAGTAATATTTTTTTTTTTGGTTGACAAAATTTAACACTTGAGTCTGAGTAGTAGAGTAGTGTAGTATTGTAAATTTATGGTTTGGACCGTTTGGTGTAGGCCGTAGCCTTGTAGACCGGTAGACATGTAGTAACTAGTAAGTATTGATGGTAGAGAAGATATATCACATCAACAAGAAAAACTGGGATTATTGATGGTAGGGAGGTTGAAGAATATTTATAAATAAAAAAAACCGACGAATTGCTAAAAGGCGATTAGTGGCCGATTAATAGGTCTTGAAGCTTGTAGGTGGTCGGCCGCCAGCCTAGCGCCGAGCGCTTTTTAGAACATTGGTTAGGCCTCTTCCTTTTTTAGCAGCTTTTGTTTCTTTTGTTTGTTTTTAGTGGTCGTAGATTTCTTACTTGTGCCTCTCAATGTCCAACAAAGCCTTGTATAACTACCTGAGTTCAAGTATCCCCCAATATTTGCTATGTACATATTTTGTTGCTACTTTTTAATAGGTCATTTAGTGGAAGTAGTGCTAAGGAACAAGCACTATTTCATGCATGTCTGGCTTCTTTTCTACCAATGATGGCTTCTTTCTCCTGCTTTTGTTGTTTACAATGTTTTGCATTGCAAGAGATACTACAATTGTGTTTTTTGTGTTTTGTGTGTGATTGAGTTCAACTGTTATGCTAATAAAGCGAGTTAATATTGTCATTTGCTAGACTTTGTTTTGAATTTTGACCATTATAGAGTTTGCTCTATGAATTGGTTATTTTAATCTAATTTGATCCATGTTTTTCCAGAAGTTGCCCAACCCAACCCCCCACCCCGAGATTATTCTGCAAGGAAAGTGAGTTATTGGAATATTTTCAAGCACTATGAAAGTCTTTTTCGTTTATTTTCTTCAGGTCATGGAGAAGGAAGCATTGAGGCTTCTAAGTTGGCTTGCCTCCTCTAAGGCTGCAGAAGATATAAACTCCAATGATGAGCTTGCACGTGAAACCATTTTAACTACCTTGTTGCCTGCAACAATGATGGATAAGGTGCTGGAAAAAGCTAATGTGGATTTTGAGAGTGAATCCCAACAAGAGTGTCAAGATATTCTTGATTCTGTTGACCATTCAAATAATTTTGAAGACTTGAAGGGGGGATCTTTTGCTGCTGATTATAATTACTATCTACAACAACCTTCATGGGAGAGCACAATTCCCCAAGTGGATGGGTCCGCTGATGATCAAATCTCAATTTCTACTGCTGGTAAGTCATCAAAAGTAGAAATGAGCAATGAAATTGAGCCTTATCCTCAAGACGATGAATAGGAAGGAATTGGCTTAAGCTTTAGCCATAAGCGCAAGAAAAGAAAGCCATAATGGGGTTCTTTACCCTTTCGCTTGACTCAAAAGGTTAATGATGACCTCAAACTTTTTAGTAGATGCTGCATAGAAACTGTAGAAGGTAAGTTTACAGGTTCTAGATCTGGAAATCAGGCGGATAGAAATGTTTATGATGCCCAGGATGAAAGTAAACTAGTTGGATGCTCTATGCGTGACTTGATGAGGAGAAAATAAAGGGTTAGAAAGGCTTCTTTGGAGGAGGAACACTACCCAAAACCGTTAGAAGATCGCACGATATAGAATTATGGGCAGGATGAGAGGCCTCAGGAGTTTGCCAACTCTGAGCTTTCTCCAAAAACAAAGGTAACCAGGGCTCATGATGCTAGACATTGCTATCACATTGATGACTTTACCACTCAAGCATGAGGTGGTTCTATAGAAATTACCACCTCATTTCCTAGTAACCCATTAGAGTTTTTTACTTCTGCAAATCAAAATTCAGATATTTCTGGAGCCTGTTGTGAGATTCTCTATAATAAGGGAGCTCATCTTTTTTGAAAATATGTATCCCTATATTTTTCAGCCCTTGGATCTGTTCCATAGTTTTCTGTTAGCTCCTGATCGTTGGATCATAAAGTTGTAAAAGAGAGGAGCTTCCTCTACACACAACCGTCTCTCTCTCTCTCTCTCTCTCTCTCTCTCTCTCTCTCTCTCTCCATTCAAACTTCAAACAGAGTGCGCTCTCTCTCTTTGACGCAATCTCAAGCCATCTATGGTCGCAAGTGTGGACTGTGATTTTGTCACACCCCTCTCTCCTCGCCCTCGACCTTCCTCCGCGCACTGAGCCCCACCTCCATAGCTTTCTCCACGTGTCCGACACTATGTCGAGGGAGGCCAACGAGATCGACAGGAAGATTGAGCGGAACAAAGAGGTGGGCCCACTGGCTGGAGTTTTGGTTGCCGTCAAGGATTGTATGGCGGACATGCTGATGACAGTAGGGTCCAGCGCCATTCAACGTCACGGCGTGAGGCTATTATTTTTTGGAAGACTACTTTGGATGATTTTGGGATTGGGAGTACTACTGAAGGTTCTGCATACCAAGTTAGGGTTTTGGTCATTAGTTTTTTTTTTTAATCTCGGTGTATCGTTTAGTCAAAGTATCAATATTTAAACTTAATTAGTTATTCTTTTTTTCCGGAGGCAAAGGGTGTTCGGAAAGATTGTGAGGGAGTGCAGGATTTATCGAGAAGAAGATGAAAAGCATGAGATGGAGGCTCTACCTATAATGGAACTCTAAAGATGGTTTTTTTTTCCTTCTTATTTTGCTATTTGGTTAACAAATTTGATTCTAGGTCCTAAACCCTAGATAAGGACTGATTTAATTTTTTTTTTATCAAAGAATATATAGTTTAGAATGCTATTTGGTTAACAAATTTGATTCTGGGTAATAAGTTGAATTAATGTATTTAATCTATGGAGATATATTTTTCCCCTATGCACTCATCCCTAATTCTACTAAGATATGGTAGATTAGGTTTAACGAATGGCCAAAAAATAAGTATTTAGTCTATGGAGATATATTTGTACCAGTGGTTTGATGGGTTTTTTTTTTTATTTTAAAGAATGCCCTACTAGGTGATTATTATTTTTCCTTCGGAAAAAAGCATATTTGGTTTAGATAAGCTTTGTATTTTTTTGGTTTACTTGCTAGATAGTTGCTTTGTACAGGTACTTCTTCAAATGGGTTAGAGAATGGGGACTGAATTTGAGCATCAATCATCCTTCTCTCATGGGTTAGAGATTTTCACCAAAAATGAGTCTCCAATGGAGCTTGAATCTGGAAATTTTGGGTATTTCTCTTCAAATTCGATATGTTATTCGTGTTTATTCGGATTAGTGTATTTTCCTTGATAATTTTGTGATAGGTTGGGATGTTTAGGTGCATTCATTACAAGAGGAAATGCAAAATCAGGGTACCCTATTGTGATGAGATTTTCTATTGTAGGCATAGTCATAATGAAGCAAAGGTGTGGTCTTTATTCTTTTATTTGCTATTTTCCCTTTTGCTCTTCTTTACCCTATTGAGATGAGATAAGATTTGTTCCCTTATTCTTACCTACTAATACCCCCTTGTCTTATTTATGAGATTGAACAGAACACACTAGACATAGTTTGCATGGGGAAGAACTTTTGCCAGAAATGCAAATTCTTCTACGATGATGTAAGTTTCATTGTGTTACCCATTGTTTATCTCTTCAAAAAATTGATAAATCTGCTTGATTAAAGAAAGTTATGCTTATCAGGTTTACTTTCAGTACATTTATTCTCTATTATTCTTTGTTTACTTTCAATACATATCAGGTTCTGTTTAGTTGTACGATTGGCGTGATTTTGTTTAGTTCATTTGTCTCGCAAACGTACTGTATATGGCTATCTTTATCTATTTAGTTCATTTGTTCAAGATGTTTCTCCCACATGAAAGAGGGGTTTTTTTTTCAAAGATTGTGGTGATGTAAATGTGCTTTGGTATGTGTAGTATCTTAATCAATTTCACAGATTACCAGTTTTTGGACTTATTACCTATTACCTGTTTGAATAAGTGATTCAATGAGCAATTTCCTGTATTCTTATCTTTTCTACCTTGACCGCCACCTTCAAAGAATATGTGGCTATTACAGGTGATAACAAGATACTCTAGCTATTTTTTATGTGTTCATGTGAGGATGTTATGGTACTGCCTTTGTTTTTACCTCCGTTGGCCTTCCTCTCAACTTGAAAATACATGCTCAAATTATTTTTTGAAGAACTCTCAAGATCCAACGTTAACCTTTTTATTCCAGGTTGTACCTCACTTTCTCTTGAATTATTACCATGGAAATATTTTGATATGAGATTGTCTGGGGTGTTGAGATCACCCATTGATATTTTGGACTCGTGAAATGGTGAATTTTGAAGAACTTGTAAGGCATCAACGTTTTTCATTCGACTTCATTGTGATAATTTGTGGATGGAATGGTGAATAAAGAAGTCTGGAAACTTCTGAATTTGGTTGAATAATTCTACAATGATCACCTTCTATGATGAATTCTTGTATTGCTGTTAATAGTTCAAATACCCCGACACCTTGCTCCCTCTTTTTTCGATGCTTATTCTGATTTCCACTTCCAATTACTACAAGCTCTCTCTCTCTCTCTCTCTCTCTCTCTCTCTCTCTCTCTACGCGTGCGTGCAAGGGTGCACCTGTCTACATGTGAATGCACTTGTGCTGAATTTCATCATTGCATATTTTCTTGCTCTGAGTGAAATCCAATATAATAGAATGTATTGATGGTTAAATTCTCTTGCAGATTTGTCGGCATTGTCGAGGTGGAGACTAGACCCTAGAAAGTGGTGTGCAATGCACATCACTGGCATGCTCGTCTTCTATGAGAGGCAGAAAGTCCAAAAGGAACTACAGGTTCTTTCTACCTCGCAACAGAGGCAGGTTTATATCCAAGATGTATGGTTGAGTGGTTATGAGTTTACGATGGTAACCCTCTGCACTATATCATAACATGAATTGAGAAATGGGTCCTTAGCTTTTCAGTTATCCACTGGATGCATACAGGGTTGTTGCCCCCGTTTTGTTATGGTGGCCTCCGGAATGTTATTGTTGTACTTATATACAGTTTCTATAAATACCTGTTGTATATATTTGTAAGTTAGAAGGCAGCTTTTGTGTATTTTGTGTCAATTGTCTTCTTTTTATTGTACTTTCATTCAGCTTTATGTTTGTTATGCAATGAAAATGGAGAAGTGGTGTATTTGGGTACTCTCTCGAGAGGTTGCTGGTTGTATTGTCAATTTTGTTTCCTATTTTTTGTTCTCTATAAATTAAGTACTTTTTTTTCATAGAAGAATAACAATAAGAATTGAACTCAATCAGGTTCTCTCTAACTCCAACTTTTACTTATAGGCATTAAAAAAATTGAAAAGAAAATCTTTCAATACCCAACGACATACCAACAGTAGCCCTAGGTTTCTTTTCACCAGTGCCTCTTACCGTTCTTGTTTTCACATTTTTGGGATGGTTGTTGTAGTGGAGTAGTGTTTTTGATAACATGGTTTCTAATCAACTACTATTTTGCACATAATAGTTATTTAATTTAATGACACATTAAAGTATTTGCTACAGCTACTTGCATTGGCTAATGTGTGGAGCATTCATGAATAAAAATTGAATTGTATAGATGGTGGGAGGGGTTGGGGAGTGGCGGCAAGGGCTCCTGTCACACCCCATCCCGAAAAACACCACGCTAAATTATTTTCCAAATGGGATGGACACACGCCTAGCCCTGTTCAAACGATAAATAAAAAACACTAGTACCATTACAGCATCACCCTTGCTACACACATTGTAATCACCCAACTATTTACCACCACGCTGCACCACCCTTTCTACAGCATCACCAGCACCTCCCACCCCCAATGCGATCTCTCCATCACCAGTACCATTACCATCTTATTTTTTGCAATATCCATCTTTGCTACAACTTCACCACTGCCACCACTACTCTAACACTTCACTGCCAATATCTATCACCGCCACCACCCTCACTCCAACCACCTTCATCTCTCCACTATTTTCTACCTTTACAACAAAACCACTACTTGCTACCATCACTACCAGCATCACCCCTTACGATTGTCATCTTTTCACCACCACCATTGTTACCATACTCCTACCACCACCCAGCTAGAACCACTAGCACCATCTCTCCACCACAACTTCACCACTGCCACCACTACTCTAACATTTCATTGCCATTATCTATCACCGCCACCACCCTCACTCCAACCACTTCATTTCTCCACTATTTTTTACCTTTACAACAAAACCACCTCTTCACTGCCATGACTATAAACTACTTGCTAACATCACTACCAGCATCACCCCTTACGATTGTCATCTTTTCACCACCACCATTGTCACCATCCTCCCACCACCACCCAACTAGAACCACTAGCACCATCTTTCCACCACACCACCACATGGAGTCATCGTCACCCACCACCATCCTTACACCACCACCAGAAACACACCACCGCCATTTGTGAAAAGACTAAAAGAGACAACTTCAAATAGTATAATCAATTTTTTTCTCTTTATATCGGACCATTTGATTTAGTTTAGTTCAACTCTCAAACATTTTTATCAAATAACTTTTTTGCTTAAAAAATTCAACATTTAGTTTATCGAAGTTCTTTGCGTTGATGCATTTTTGCGTGGAGGCCTTTATCTCCCTCTTGGAAAACCTTTATTATAAATCGATTTACTTCATTGTGTCAAACAATTCAAAATACATTTGCAAAACTCAGAATAGTTCCATTACAAGATCTTTAATGGTTTGTTAGTCATTCTTTTCCAACAAAAAGTTATTCTTTTTGACCTGCTATACTATTATTTAGTCTAATTTTGATAGAGTAGCTCTAATGTTGGGAAATCATTTGTACTTTAATCTATCACCCCCGTTATGATTACTTGAATCATGTCATAAATTTGAATAAAAATGTAGTAACACACATATACTGAGATGATCATACATGACTTTACCATTTGTGTCAAATCTAACTTGAAAAATAATTTGCCATTTTTAACCTGAGAAATCACGGAAGATAAATGTTTAAGGTCTCATGCCGAATAAAAATACTATAGACAACGTATACACACACACGCACTTATAATGGATATAAAGCTTATACAGATGATGATATATTGTAAAGATAATATTATGAGCTTGAAAGTCCCTTTTTTTTTATTTTATGCTTTGTTATCATTTATTTTCTAAACAATAGATTAATTAATTTGTTAGTGGTTGTGGGCTCCCCGGCCAGAACGCTCGAGAGTTGCCACCTGGATTTTTAGAGAAGGATGATCTGAGACTGAGAGTTTGATTCGAAAAAGAAGGCTTTAGGTCTAGCGAAAACGCCGAGACTATGGGTTCCGGAGCCACGATACGAACGGGAAAGATTTTATTGGAAAAGGCACACCCCGCTTGCCAGGTAAAAACTGGTCTCTACTGAACACTTTAAATGGCGGATTTCAATATCATTTCAAATATTTAACTCTTGAAAAATGAGTATGGGATAGGGACATGGGATTGGATATAACACGCAAACGTGCTCATTGTGCTCACTGTATAGTATGAATGAATGGACAATGTACAAGAATGAAATAACAACATTGCAGCAGTTTGCTGATATCACATGAAACATCGCACGGTGTAACTAAAACACCGTGCGGTGTACTTGCCCACACATTTCAGAACATCTGACGTTTACAAGATAAAACAAACCGTACGTCAGAAAAATAGTTTTTATGTTTTTTGAGTCTCTGTAAAATAGTTTATGAGACTCTTCCGGTTCATTATATTGAAGCACATAATTGGTTGAAGATCACTAGACGCTTCGAATAAATAGCAAAGAAGACTCTGTTTACTTAACACTTTTTTTTTCGAATAAATTGTTTATTAAATGAATTGTTTATTAACTCCATCAGTCAAATAAAAGGAGTAAAAACCCCTTGACAAATTTCATTATATCTCTTCTAGGATAGTTCTATTTTCATCTGGTATTTCGTAGGGATAAAAGATAGACAGATAGAGTACAAAATTTCTTTTTTTATGGTATTTATCTAATTTTTCTATTTTTAATTATAAAAAAACTAGAAGAATACAATTTTTTTTTTCAAGGTATAGGTAAAATGCCTTGTAAAACAATGTTGAAAGCCTTTTTAAGTGTTTGAAAGTTTCAACAAAGTTCAAAAACAACTTTTAACATGAAGCTTGGCTCTGAAATGTACCTACACAGTCTTTCAGTAATATTAGCCGAAATAACATAAGGCAAACATAATAAGCAGACTGAACAGAATAACAAAATGAAGAAAGTGCTCTGGAAATAAAATGCCGCACGTTGTAATATACTACGCCATGCTGTGTTTATAAAATACCACATTGTGTAGTGTATACAGTGCAGTTACTATTTTATTTTGTTTTAGCTTTTGAAAGATATTTATAAGCCAACACTTAGTACGAAGAGACTAAGAGCGACTCCAGAAAGCTCCCCTCAGGGTGAAGCCCAAGCTTGGCCCAAGGAAGTTACTTTATACCTTTTTAAAGCTTGAATATGGATAAGGATGGATAAGGGGGATGACTTGAGCTGTAGTAGATCAAAAATCAATAAGATTACTAAGTTTTGGAAGGGATTTTCAGAGAGCTTTCAAGAGAAGAATGGAGTTTTTTGTGAGAAAAGTGGTATGTGAAAAGAGTTTCCAGAGAATTCAGAATTATTTTCTCAGGATTCAAGGGGGTGCCTTTCAACTAAAAGGAGGGTGGGGGAAGGGGGTGTTTGTGGTATTTATAGGCAAAGGGAACCAAAATCTTTAATGCAAAGTGTAGAGGTGACTATAGGTCGAATTTAATTGTGGGTATTCTGGCCAGGCCGTTTTTCAGTAATTGCACCTGTAGGCGTGGCTGATAACTTTCTGCACTTGTCAGAACTTTTCCTAAAATACCGTGCGGTGTAGTGCAAAATACTGTGGGGTGTTGTAAACAAATCCCACCGTACGGTTTAATGGTAATCGTTTATCTTCAAACACTTGTGTTTAATCGAAAGCCTTGAGAGTTTGCCTTATTGCTTATTGCTTCATATTTTTCTACCCCTTTTCACTAGGGTTCCCACGAACAATAGAAAAGTAAATCCTTAATTCGTACCAAACAATTCAACCCTGCGGTTTAGTCAAGTTGGATGAGAAAGCAAATAAGTGATTGGGGCCACTAGAGAGTTTGCTTGGTTGGCAACTTCAGGACCTTAGAATTAGTGGAGATGCACGCAAGCTGGCCTGGACAATGAGGTGTGTGCAAACTGAACTATAAAGGAGTTGGGGCAAGGTGTTTGTGTTCTTATTCACTGTTGTTGTGAATATAACAATGTATTTGACCCGTTTGGCCAAGAATGGTGACAAAGTGGTTGAAAACGACAAAGATTTGGCGGCTAATCTGAAGGTAGGGCTCATGATTCTGTCAGACGTTGAGTCCGTGGGAAATTCCCTCTACGAAGAGAGAGGAACAGTTTTGAAGGGAAACCAATTTTTCAGGTGGCCACCACATTTCGGGTGATATCACCCAATTTTTGAAGAGTCAAGCAAACAAAAAGCTAATTAACTGCACATGTTCAAGAAAACCGTTGGATATATACAAGATAATACAAGAAACTGGAAATTGAATAACAGAATGCTTGTGGGAAATCAGATTAGTCCACGGTAGGGGATATCTTTTATTAGGCAGGTATGCTTCCATTATTTGACCTTTATGATAAGTGCGTGGTATTGTTCGTTGTCCGTATTGTTGGGTCTGATTTCACTAGTCAAGCTGTAAAGACCTGATTTTTCGTTAATAAGATTAATACGGTTAATTTAACTATTGGTGAAAAAGAAATATAGACAAAATATTTAAACTATGATTTATCCTGCGCCTACCCATGTATCTCTCTCCTATCTCTATCCATTAACTCTGCCACTCTCCCTAAAACTCTCCCACTCTCCTTGTATCTGTCAACCTCCTCTCTATGTTTCAACCCCTCACGGTAATTCTCTCTCTCTCTCTCTCTCTCTCTCTCTCTCTCTCTCTCTCTCTCATACATTGATTCTCTTTTACTCTCAATAACTCTACCTCCCTCTTTAATCATCAATACTCTTCTTCTCCACCATTGCTTACGGTGATTATTTATTTTCTTTTACAGATTTTTCTCCGGTGTCGTAGTCGTTCAACATACCGATCTTAGTTTTGCGTTTTATCGTCGGAAGAAAGGTAGTTTACTTGAAACTTAACTTTTACTTGGGTCTTACTGGTTATGTGTCTATATACCTGTATATATCACAAGGATGAGTAGGAGATGATTGATCAATATAAAATTATTGGGGAGTCGAACCATTAACATAGTGTGAGTGGAAATGGAGTTAAACATCAGGAAAACGAGCACTTTTTGAATAGGTTCTGTTCTGGAAAATTTGACCACTTCGGGACAGATTTGGGATAAATTCCAGAACATAAAAATTGGATCTCGAAAAGTTATGCAACTTTGGTATAAGATTTGTCTAAAATTGAGGTCGGTAGAATTAATTATAAAAAATTTCAAAGTTGTTTTTTAGTGTAAAAATGAGACAGATTAACAGAGTATTTCGAACCTGTTTTGACCTTGCTTAAGGTGATAACTAGACTTTGCATAAAATAGAAAGTTGGTTTCAAATTTGATTATCTATATCCCTTTCAAATTTTGTGATTTATAGAGTTAATTTGCTATTTTTAGTGGGCTGAAGTTGATAAGTCATTTTTAGTTCCGTGAGAGTCGATTACTTGTTACTGTTTCCTACTTGATAAACTGTTGGACTTATATGATTATTAGACCCACGTGATGCATGAATCCCATACTGTTGAGACTATCACGTTGACTTATTAGTTAAGATAGTGGATACAATTTGTGATTGTACGGGTTGGGACATTCTTATCTGGGATGGGTCTTGAGCCAATTATCGTGAATATTCCTAGAGGTTTCGCTAGCCTAAAGGATTGTCTATTCGTGGATGGAAACGAACGCCGGATAGTGAGATGGTTTGAATTGGGTTATCCAGTGTGGGTCTTGAGCCAATTATCGCAAATATTCTCAGAGGCATGGTTGGCCTAACAGATTGTCTATTTATGGATGGGAATCGATGCTGGATAACATGGTGGAATGACTTGAAACATTATATCACATGTTGAGATAATTAATTGAATTGTGGGTTGTGAACTCTGGTGATTGAAATGATGGAATCTAATGTGTCGGATCTTAAAGAACTGAAATTATCTAATTGTGATGTTATTAGACATATGTGTTAGAATTGCTATTACTTGATGCATGGGTAAATCTTATTAAATTGGTAGGCTTTGGGTACCCTATTGAGTGTTCGTCACTCATGGTGCTTCTTTTTGTGGTCTTGGCATTTTATGCTAGGTTTTGAGGATGATGTGAAATATGGGGATCCACCTACTGGATAAGAGGTGACAGAGCAACAAGATGGGGATAGACCGTCAGGGCCGTGGTTCTTTCAGTAGTTTCGCTGACTTAGTTGGCCCTGAAATTTTTTTTATTGAAGCTGAATGTTTATTGCATTTTGAGATTTCAAACAATTACTTATTTGGACAAATTTTCAGTTGTAATAAGTTAGTTAAAATTTTCTTATGTTAAATTTGGAGACTTGAGATTTCTAATCATGGAAAATTTATATAAATGGTCATCCTAGTTTCATCGGAGTCTCATTTTCGTCCTCCAAGTATCAATTACAACTCTTTTGACCTTCAAGTTTGATTTTCATCCTAAATTGGCAAATTGATAACTTCTGTCAGCCAAACTGGATTGAAAAAACCAAATTGATGGCAGTTTGGACGTTGCAGTTCTTACCAAGTTAGTCCAATTGATAACATCTGCCCTCAATCTGATGATTTTTTTTCGTCGGCTGACATACGTTATCAATTGGACCAACTTGGTACGAAAACCAAACTTGAAGGTAAAAAGAGTTGCAATTGATACTTAGAGGGCGAAAATGAGACTCGGGTGAAACTAGGAGGACCATTTCTATAAATTTCCCTTTAATCATTAATAAAGTTGTTTTTCTCCTAACAAAATAGCAAATTTATTCATTAATGTACCCAATTTTCGGGCGTTACACAAGCTAAAGGGAGATGAAAGTGAAGTAGCACTGGAGGACCATGTGGAGTTAGGATTGCTTCCGAACAGTACTGCATATCCCAAGATGACTCAAGAGTGTCGGGCCCTAGCTGATCACTGAGACCATTGCAAGTAAACTCTCATGGACTTGATAATTGATGACAAGAGAACCAACAAACGGCTCATTCAAGATGATGAAATCCTAATGCATTGGGTGAATCGAGCAGAATTCGAGTAAGGAGACCCATTAAAACTACTTTGACTCTCTATTGTTTCTTATTCCAACATTTAGATATTATTGTACTCCAATAAACAAATGTCTATGTATCTTATTTCCATGTATTGTATTTGATTGTACAACAAAGTATATATAGTGCATTTGTTTAGACTCCCTCTCTTTCTCTCAACTGAGTGAAGTACGCTTGAAAAATCTGTACAAGCATAATTCGATGAGTAATACATTTTTTATTGTTAGAAAGATTACACATGATTGGTGAGTCTGATTGATTTATCAAAAGTTAGAACTATTACTATTCTTATTGCCACCCATGATCTCTAGAACTAAGGCACCAGTGATTATTGCGTGTAGTAACAGATCTTTCGTAAAAAAAAGGAAATTCCGGATAATGAAGGTAGGCTCATAAAAGAGTCATGAAATTCGAGTGTTAACCCTTTTCATGAGGGATTTAATGATATGAGCAAAATAGGATTCATTTAGTAACCAAATAACAAGTTCTACATTTTTCCCAACAGGTACGAAGTTGGTGGGTTTTTGTCAAAATTAACTTCTAATGAGACATCATTCTTCAATGATTAGGCAGGAGGATCAAAGCAAAGCAATTCTAGCAATCAGGACTCAGGAGAGCTATATTACAATAGTCAATTTCCCCAATTAGCATTCCTTCCATAGAAATTAGCATATATATATATATATATATATATATATATATATATATATATATATATACACATACACACACACACACAGTTGGTTTCAAGTCAAGACTCCCTGATGGGAGCTTATGTTCGCACCCCTAGGAAATTAAAAACCAATCTCATGGGTAAAATAGGGGTTGGGTCGGGTAAAAATTGTCTCACGGGTCGTCCGGCTCCCACACACGAGTTAAAACCCCTTAGAGCATCTCCAGCCTTGACCCATTTTAAGACTCAAATTTAAAAATGGGGCAAAAATCATAAAAATCTCTCTCTAATCTTTGACCCAAACCCTTCCCCATTTTGGGTTTTACCCATTTTTTTGCCCAAATTTGAGACAACTTTTGCCTTGACCCATTTCTCCAATGGCTAGTTAGAGAGAGAGAGAGAGAGAGAGAGAGAGAGAAGAGAGAAAGAAAGGGAGGAGGAGGGAGAAAGAGAACCTCGTCGGCAATGGCGGCAGGCCGAGGCCGGCGGTCTAAGAGGTGATGCCACTTTCAAGAGGTGATGCAGAAAGTGGCAATAGCGTTGTAACCTTTAAGCCGTCTTGGGTCCCCCAGAGTTGTCGTTATCTTCTGGCCTCCAATGATGATGATGAATGAGTTTCAGAGTTATCTTTTGTTGTTGTGTCCGGTTCTGAGTTTTGTGTGAAATTTTTTTTGTGTTTGATTTGGGGAGAGAGAGACAGAGATGGAGAGAGAAAAATACCAGGTCTCCTCATTTTGGGTTTGAATGTTTTACCTTATTTACCATTATGCCATTAAGAATAACATGTATATTTATTTGGGTAAAATTTGGGTTTAATGGTTGGAGATGTGTCTTCCCAAAATGGGTTTTTACCCAAAATTTGACTCAAATTTGAGAAAAAATATGGGTGAAGGCTGGAGATGCTCTTATGTCCTCGACACAAACAAACGGACAGAGAAGAGAGAGAGAGAGAGACGAGGCGATCGCAGAAGAACCACTCATAACGACGAACGATTGATCTCCCCGACGCACGACGACTAACAAACGGCATAGCAACACCAAGGTAGCTCTCCCTCTCTTTCTCGCTCTCTGTATCGAACTCGAGATCCTTCTCTCCCAATCAATTTCATAGATTAGGGCTTTTTGTGTTGTTTTTTTTGAACCAAAATAAGGGGCTTTTTTTGGACAAATGTAGAACAAGATCTCTCTCTCTCTCTCTCTCTCTCTCTCTCTCTCTCTCTCTCTCTCTCTCTCTCTCTCTCTCTGGTTAGGGTTCGAGACCCAATGAGGGTTTTGCTAATTTTGAATGGAAAGTTAGGTTATTTGGGCAAAAGTTACGGGTGTCTCCTAGCATTGTTGATTTTGCCGATTCCGATCATTATTGTGAACTTGGAATGAGCTCACAATAGCCCAAACTGGACCCCGAACTAGAATGAGCTCACAGTAGTATTTGTTCATTGTTGATTTTTTGGATTTTATTCTCTATCAGATTTCGAACGGAAAAGGCCCCACTTGAAAGTCAGATTTTCTTTATCCAAAGCAAACTCAGATTTTCTGTTAATTGATTATTCTTTTTTTCATTTTTTGTGTGTTCTAAGTTCTTGGTTGTGTTAGCACCAAGAAGTTCATCTCATCACTGCCTGCTCTCTATTTATAAGTTTACCCTGTCATATGACAAAATTGGATTTGCTCATGTTAATTAGATTTTGAACTGAAAATGGAAATGGTTTTGGATTCATTTTTGAACTCATATTTTGACTCCATATTGAGCATACCAAAATGGTAGTGTCAAGATAGTCAGCTAATTCATTCTTAACATATACGTCTATGCATCTAACTTTGTTCATTTGTAATTTCAATTTAATTGTTTACTTGTCTAAGTTTTAATTGTTGTCTTTTTTTTCTTAGCTCTTCGCAAGATGTTAGGTTAAATGATGATGAGGACGATACTGACTATGATGATGAATGTAAGCATTTATATATATATATATATATATATATATATATATAAAGGGGAGGGGGGCTGAATTTTTTTTGTTTTTGTAGCTTTCTTCATATTATGACTTATTCGTGTTTCAGGAAGGGAAAACGTGAGGTTGAGAAGATGGCGACGTGCAGAGATGGAGAAAATGGCAAGGTGATAGAGAGGTTGAATTTGAACATTTGGATTTTGGAACGAGCTGTATCGACTATGAACACAATGAATCTCTTTATTACATTTTTTTTTTGGAACTGCTGTTTGAAAATGTAATGTATCGACTATGGAACTCCCCAAATCTATTTGGAACTGTTGTGTTTTTTTGGAGACTTGAATTGTACATTTTTTAATGTTGCTGGTTGTGATGTATATTTTTCTTTTAGTTGCGTTATGTAATGCTTGTGTTGCAGACAAATATAGCTTGTGATGTGTACAAATTTGGAACTTGAGCAAGTGTTCTTATTTTATAAGTTTGGAAAATTGGCTCTTTTTTGTGCCATATTATTGCCCCAGTGGGAGTAGTGACTAGTGTTATAGGTCGTTGGCAGGCCGGAAGGTTGCCACGAGTTCTTGGAGGCATTGTGACCTCAACAAATGGCTGTATTTTACTTGCTTCGGTCTCCGATTATGATATTCAGTTGGGAAAACTCTGTAACTTTTCATTTTTTATTGAATCATTGTAGATGCTATCATTACCCATAATTTTCTATCAAAGAACCAGCTTCCATTTTATTTGCTAACAACCACGTCTTCTGCTACTGGATAATTGTACCCAATGGAGGCAAAAACTCACGCTCACATGTGACATTAATGCCAGCTACTTGAATTTTGGCTATTCAATAAGAGTGATATTGAAAAGAAAATGTCCTCCAAACTTTTGTAGGTATACCAGTTCTCAAACCCAACGACATGGAATTCAACCATAAATGGTATACTCATATGAAATGGTAGAACAAAAGGATGGAACAATGAAAACTGAGATTCTTCACATACTCCCTCAACCTAACAAATCATGGATAAGTTCTCTGAAAAGGAAAACAACAAGGAAAAAGAAGAGACATCCAGAATAAAGAGTTCCTTACATCTTTACTTCATTCAATCTCTAGTTATTCTTGTTGGATAATTGTACCTATTTTCACAAAGTCTCAAGACCAGTTTTTCGCCAAAGTTTCAGCACTTGTTTACACGCAACCTCTGACCCTAGGACACAACACGGATTACTTACCAAAAATTCCTCAACTTCTATTAATTCCCAAGAATCTCAATCCAAGAAATCAAAAATGGCCAAGGGTATACCCTTGAGAGCCCGCCGAAGGAAACAACGGAATAGAAAAAAGCCGAAACTGGCCAACCCGTACTATGTTCACCACCTTACAACAAAGCAAAAAAAAACAACATTCCTAACTTCAATTGGTAACAAAATCAGAGCAACGCAATTGGGCCGGAGAAGTTGTTGCCGAAATCAATCTTGGAAGCTGCTGCAATTGCCCGATTTGAGGTGGAATTGGAGCTGAAATCAACCTTGCTATATATGCCTGAATATCTAACATATGGAAGCAACAAAATTAGGTCATGTATAACAAAATTAGGTCATGTATAACATATGGAAGCAAGATTGGCTACCTAGTTGAGAGCCTTTTGTCATAACTTTTGCCAAATTTTGATAGAGGCAAGGGATTTGGCATGCCAATTGACTTGTCTTAGCTAGCCCTTGAAGGAGAAGCTTCATGCTAGTTCTAATTGTATCCTTACACTACCTTTTTCATCCATGTTTCGGTTTTGAGCTTGCTATTTCTACCAAAAGAAACTCGCTCAAATTTTCCACGTGTGACGAATGAATTAACAACTGCGTCCATCTATCCTTGCAATCCCTTTACAAGAGGAGATCTCAATCAGATGACATACACTACAAGTGTAAATGCTTATGAAACACGACACAAACTAAAAGCTACTCCTAATTACCTAAAAAGAATTCTTACAGGTTACAACACTTGAACTCTTTGGTAACTCTAGCTGCGTAAACAATATCTATGCAACTGTGTTACAGTTGCTGCATTTTCCCGTGCTGCTTTTATGGTAAAATCAAAGATTCGCAGCCCGGCCCACTATTATTGTCCATAGTAACAACAACCAATTTGAGGCAATACTACGTATAAAAGGTTCAACATTTCCAATAACCACACCATCAAAGAAGAATCCTTGAAATTTTTTCAATTGAAATCATATTTTCATTACTTGACGTTCATATATACTAACAAACCCTCAACAACAAAAAAATGTCCTTTTTTACTGAAATCGAAACCCTAATCTTCTCGTACGGTCGTTCAAAAAAAAAGCCCCTTTTTTTGTTCGAAACAATTCAAAAAAAGCCCTAATTTCTGGAGGTCAAATGCAGAGATCGAGATCGCGAGAGAGAGAGAGAGGGAGAGAGAGGAAAGAGACCTTGGTGTTGAGTTTGAGGTTATGGTTTGATTAAAAAAAAACCCTAAAACCCGTTCTGGTTTTTCCAGAAAATGCAGAGAGAGAGAGAGAGAGAGAGAGAGAGAGAGACCTGGGATGAGATCTCTGGTTAGATCGATTCTTCTTCTTCGGATCTTCGATCGTGGTGTTCATCTGGATTCGCCTTTCTCTCTCTCTCCTGAACGCGTAAACAAATGGGAAAGGATAGGAGCCGTATTACCCAAATCATATGAACCGCGTTCATTTTCCCCTAACCCGGGTCTCTTTTGACTCGCGAGATCCCTTTTTTATCAAAGCCGTTGGATAATCCAACAGCTTAGAGGAGAAGTGCGGATGGAGAGTAAAATCCGGGATATCGGATAGGAAAACGACCGAGTCAGATCCTGTCCAGTACCCCTTACCGTCCAGTCCTGTCAAGTTCAGCCTTTTGTGGGCCCTTTCCGGGCCCACAACAATGATCAGAATCGTTCACATTTTAGAGCTCGTCGAGACCAACGATCATACCAAAAATTACGTTGATCGGATATAGTTTGGTATCATTTCAAAATGTATTAAGTTTTCAGGAAAATGCGATGAAGGGTTGTAATCCTGTGTTTCACACCTTTTTTTAGACAACATTAATGCATTCCGAAATGATATCAAACGATATCCGATCAACGTAATTTTTGGTATGGTCGTTGGTCTCGACAAGCTCTAAAATGTGAACGGTTCCGATCATTGTTGTGGGCCCGGAAAGGGCCCACAAAAGGCTGAACTGGACGGGACTGGACGGTAAGGGGTACTGGACGGGATATGAACCCGAAAACGACTATATATATATACACACACACACAAATGTTCAAGTCCACTCCTCTTACGGTCCACACCGTCCGGACCTCCCCTTTCCTGATCAATTTGTGATGATCCGAGCCGCTCATTGTGTTCAAAACGTGATTTGAAGGGTAATTGCGAGAAATCAGCAAAAAAAATGATTGGGAAGGTCTTGATCCGAGCAATTTTTTACTGAACGGTTCAGTAAAAAATTGCTCGGATCAAGCCATTTCCGATCGTTTTTTTTTGCTGATTTCTCGCGGGTACCCTTAAAATCACGTTCTGATCACATTGAGCGGCTCGGATCATCGAAATTCGATTGGAAAATGGGTGGTCCTGGACGGTCCGGACCGTAAGGCGCCCGAACCTTAAAAGGACTGTGTGTGTGTATGTATGTGTATATATATATATATATATATATAATATGACAAGGAAGTGTTTGAATCCAAAAGACAACCAACGCTTAAGATTTGTCCCCTCCTTTTGCATAAATCTTCGCTCTCCATTCTATATTCCTTTTTTAGTCTTAAATGTTTCCCTGATATAAAATTAGGGGAGTCAGAATTAAAGGAATAAAAGGAATGAAAAATATGAACCCATCTATATATAGAAGGAATCAATATTCGATATCTATATAATATGGGAGGGGGGTTTTCAAATCCGTATATTTTTACCATAGGATTGGTATATTTGGAAATGATTGTACAAATATTTATCACACCTCTAATTTTCCGAAATGACAGGAAAGATTTAAATGATATATTTATCATACCTTCTATTTTTCCATAATCACGGGGAAGATCTATACTTTGGCTAGCTACAAGGCATACGTTTTGATTATACCTTTTATTTCCAAATAAACACATTTTTTCCAAATCTTTTGCTGACTCAAATACCATTATGGTAAACTCATCAAAGGTTGGAACTCAAAAAAGGTAATAAAACCATTCCCAAACATAAAATTCTCTCTCTCTTTAAACCATTTCCCAAACATAAATCTCTCTCTCTCTCTCTCAAGTAATGCGTTACCTGTTCAAAAGTAACCCTATTCGATTCAAGGTGTCAATCGAAGCTAAAAAAAATCCCTATGGAAAATCTGACGGAAGAACCGATAGAGAAGTTGTGGTGTGTTACGAGGAAAGCCATGGAGAAATGCCAATCAATGTGTTGAAAATCCTAATTACAAAGATTTCGTGGATTTTTTTTAATCTTATCAGATTCTATTGTATTTACAGGTTTGTCTTCAATGACTTTGATTTTGAACGTGAGTTCTCCCTCTTTCTTTCTCTCACACACACACTCATACCAACACAAATTCGCTGACTTTTTTTTTTTATAGGCAAAATTTTATTAAAAACGGGAAGAGGGGAAAGGGAAATCCAATAAAAAGTTGAACAGTACATCAAACTCGCTGACTATTTGCTTGATTGAATTTTGATCGATAAGTCTCAGTCAATTTGATAGATAATTCTAATATTATCATTTTGCAATTTTCGGAGAGAAAAAAAAGATGGTCTACTTTTGTATTGCATTAGTATAGCTTTGTTCCCATGAGTTCGTAATGGCCAAATCTCCATAAGTAGTTTATGGGTAATATGTTCGTGTTTTTTTCCTCTCTCGAAATTAATGTTGCAGGTTTAATTTCAAACTTCCGCACAAACCGAGAACCAAAATTCAATCCGAGACAAAGTCAGGTAAGGGAAAAAAATGTTTCAGCAATTCGATTCTTGCTATAATCTATAACTTTAATTCATTTTCTCCTTTTTTAAACTAAAATATGGGTTAGTGAATTTTAGATCGGTTAAGTGAATCAACTCAAGACAAGTAGGCATCTCCCTTACCTTTTAGCTTTTGAAAGTGAGGCTTGGGTGTTAATTTGTAGATGTTGATTAAGGTGTTTTCCCCCTGCGTGATAATTATTCTGGAGTTGCAAGAGGTTCACATTTTCTAGCACTCTAACAATTTGTGTTGATTCTACCATTGTAGGGGAAACATGGAAAGAATGGAGGTGCTTTTGGTTGATCCGCATTCCACCACCGATCTTTCTTGCAAAGCTCCTATTCTTATGAAATTGTGTTGGTATGATCAGAGATCCCTTTAGGTAAGTTGCTCTCCTAACTTTTTTTTTTTTGTTTTTTTTTAATGATATTAGTATGGCTTTGGCTGTTAATGTTGACATACTCTGGCTTTGAGATAATGTAAGTGTTACCGACAAAAATGTTGTAGTGCTTAAAGCTCAGTCGAAGCATGCTTTCATTTTGGAAAGGTGAAGCAAGGATC
Organism: Rhododendron mucronatum var. ripense; assembly: GCA_019656295.1. NCBI lineage: Eukaryota > Viridiplantae > Streptophyta > Magnoliopsida > Ericales > Ericaceae > Rhododendron > Rhododendron mucronatum. Next base: position 4,534,364 of record BPLT01000006.1, read on the forward strand.
ATAGGTGTTGTAACTGATAAAAAAAATCTTCTTTGATGTAATTCTGTTAACTTTGGGTTCCTAATGTACTCAAAGGTACTTAATTTTTGGATTTCTTTGTTAAGAGTATTGATTATATCATGGATTTTGTTTGTTACATGCAGATGTTGTTATTTTGATAATTGACTTCTATGCTAGCTTTAACATCTTTTTAATTCACTTAATCCCTTTTTGCGTTTGTGTATTGCATCGGATAGACCTCTACACCCATTTTATCAGTATGGGATGGTTGTGTAAGTCTAGATTTAATACGTACCTCAACTCCAACCACACGTTTTATATAGATGTTTTCTTCCTTGGTTGCATTCCACTGTACGGGAAGTTGCTACTTTGTTTAACAGAATGCATTTTGTTGGACGATTAGAGGACAAAAAGGTTAGATGGTTGGGGACTAAGAGATACTATGTCATATTACTCATTAGTTGTGAACATGCCATACACACCATGCCAAAAAACCAAAGATCAACTGAATGTTTTCCTCTCCATTTGGTAATAGTTATGTACAAAGAACTAAATGTTTCAAGCAGAAAAAGGAGGGGGTAAAGAGAGAAATAAATTGTACACTTTATGCACCATTACTATATATGATCTTGTTTTAGACTTCATTTTCCTTTTAGCACCTCTGAAATTCAAGTTTTATTTTCATGTTGTGTTACTTTAATAGGTGGATGATTTATATGGTTGACCAATTTTTATTTTTATTTTTCTGTTCTTAAACAGAAGTACTAAAGTTCTAGCAAAAGGGATTAGAAAATTGTTTGTTCTTTATTTGTTGATTCAAGTTAAACAGGTCAATGAATATGCTTAGGTTATTATTTTTCGCATAATTGGATTCATTGAGTAGGAGTTGATATATTGCATGTGAGTCCATAATTTATTTGCATGTGCTGATCATTTGAGTTGTGCCTTCAAGCACAGAAATTCGCTAGTGTGTGTGTGTGTGTGTGTGTGTGTATATATATATATATATATATATATATATATATATATATGCTTACTGCTGAAAATTACATTCTGGTTCAAATATATTTACTTATAGTTGAACTCACATCTTGAGAATTTAATGAGGATACAACTCGGACTCAGGACTTGGATCCTCTCCAAACCTGAATTAGCCCTCAATGTGTCTATGAGAATTGACGCTGTTCCTTCCCTCCAAATTTTCCAAGCCTGCAAGATTTCAACATATGACTTAAAGTTTCATGGAATACTACCTTCTTTCATGATTTGTAAATGTTATGTATTTTTTCTTTGGGAGTTTTAAATACAACTTTAAATTTATTGCATAGAACCCGTTTTAAAGTAAGTAATATTTGGACAAAAATGTCCTCAATGGAATTGACAAAAATACCCCTAATTTTATTACATACAACCACATCCGTACAATCACACCATTAAAACGCAACCCACTCCTCCTCCCTCGGTACAAAAATTAATTATGTTAAAAAACTAATTTTAAAGTAAGTGCTTATTTACAATTTAAACTTAAAAATAATATATTTTCAAAAATAATTTTTTGATTTTCCTTAAACGTTTCTCACAAAAGAATGTTTTCATAAAAGATTTTCATGTTATCGAAAAAAGAGTTTTTTTTAAAACATCCCTCCAACTATCCACCAGATTTTTACTTAGTCCTCGAACTATCAAAATGTTGTATTTAGTCCTCCAACTATTGGCTTGCATTTTATTTAGTCCTTCCGTTAAGTGTTCCGTTAAGTGTCGAACGGCCGGGCAACATTTTGTTTTAAAAAAAAAATTTCCAACCACCAATTTGCAATCCTATGGAGTAGAAACGTGATTATGAGAGCCTTAGAGGCAAAATTTGATTATGTCTCTTTAGAATAATATGATCAGAATAATAAGATCTTCACACCCATTCAAACGGATTAAAATTTGAGCACTTAATTTTTTCGGACGGCAACGTTGTTTAAAAAAAAAGTTTCCAACCACCAATTTGCAATCCTATAGAATAGAAACTTGATTATGAGAGCCTTAGAGACAAAATTTGATTATGTCTCTTTAGAATAATATGATCAGAATAATAAGATCTTCACACCCATTCAAACGGATTAAAATTTGAGCACTTAATTTTTTCGGACAGCAACGTTTTGTTTTAAAAAAAAAAGTTTCCAACCACCAATTTGCAATCCTATGGAATAGAAACGTGATTATGAGAGCCTTAGAGAGAAAATTTGATTATGCCTCTTTAGAATAATATGATCAGAATAATAAGATCTTCACATCCATTCAAACGGATTAAAATTTGAGCACTTAATTTTTTGAGACGGTTTATATATATTAAAAAATATAGTTAAAAAATTAAGTGCTCAAATTTTAATCCGTTTGAATGAGTGTGAAAATCTTATTATTCTGATCATATTATTCTAAAGAGACATAATCAAATTTTGTCTCTAAAGCTCTCATAATCACGTTTCTACTCCATAGGATTGCAAATTGGTGGTTGGAAATTTTTTTTTTTAAACAAAACGTTGCCCGGCCGTTTGACACTTAACGGAAGGACTAAATAGAATGCAAGCCAATAGTTGGAGGACAAAATAAAATATTTTGATAGTTTGAGGACTAAGTAAAAATCTGGTGGATAGTTGGAGGGATGTTTTAAAAAAACACTCTCGAAAAAAAGATTTCCCTAGATTTTCGTTGGGAGGAGAAATTTTGTTTGAATCGTTTGAGCGGAACTATAGTAATTTCACGGATCAAGTGATACCACATCCACGCTAGTTCGCTACACACACCCATCGCACGGCTACACAAACTCCTCTGACCACTCTCTTAGTTCCATCAAACGGTTCCCACCAAGGCAACGCACTAACACTCTTACCCCTGATGCCACACTTCCTCCCATTCCCACTGGATCGACATTCTCTTCCCAGTTTCCAAATCCGCGCACGAAAAACTCACACATCCTTAACGACCAAGTAAAATCTCAATCCAGTCAAACGGTACGATAGAATCTCTCATCAGATCTACACGCCCCACGGGGATTTAAGAAAATTCTTACCGTTTTTGTATTCACATACAGAGGGAGTTAGGGTTTCGAGAAAATCTTACCGTTTGGGCCTGGGTGCGAGATTCTAGGGCGCGGAGATAGTGAGGCCCTCCGAGAACTGGGAGAGGCTGGTGCGGGCGACGCTGCTGAGGGAGAAGCTCCGGCACGAAGGCCGCGGCAGCCACGAGAGGGTGCCGAGCGGGATCGCACTAGCTCACCCGGGAGACCAACATCGACCTGATCTTGCAGGCGGCCGACGAGATTCAGTCCGAGGACCCCAATGTTGCCCGAATCCGTACGTGAATTTCTACTTTCGGTTAGCGTTCTCTCTTTGATTTGCCGTGGGCTCGTCTTGTCAGTTGCGGATATTTCGTATGACAAAGATGCGTATGTGTTTAATTTAGGAATGCATATGTACTGTTTAGGAAGGCTTGTATGCGTGGTTTGTTTTTATCAGGACTTTTAAGAGCCAACGATGGAGTTTATTGCAAAGTGCGTGAGACCATTAAAGCAAAAAAAAAAAATGCCATACCTGTAGGCTGTAGCTTTCAGTGCTAACTGAAAAGTAACTGGTTCATGGGGCGAAGCGTCTTTGGATAATACCTTCGAAGCAGGAGAGCCTTAGAATTAAGTAACTATTTTATCCATTTTGTGGTTTATTTGAGTGCCTGCCTCCTTAATGCCACATTGGTGACAAAATGAATCCTTGAGGTGGTACAGGTTGTATAATAGGTTATAGTGTTCGCCCAGCTTCACATCCCAAATTTCCCTGCTTCATAATCTATCTAAATCACCTTTGTCATATAAGATCTCTTCTCACGTTTCATATTATTTATGGGTTTGCATGAATTTTGGCCTTATTTTGAAGAAAGTACTGAAAACATGGTATTCTGTTTGGAGCTTGGTTTTCTTATCGACGATTGGATGGAATTATTATTATTTTTAATTTCTCAAAGCACTTGTTTTCTACGTGCATTAATTTTATAAACACACAAATGAGTGTGTGCGGGGCCCACCCCCTTTGTGAGTGTGTGTAAGTGTTTGTGTGTGGTTGTAGCATTTTCCTTTCTACGTGCTATGATGGGATGTGTTTTCTTTTTAGTTTAGACTAAGGATACATTACAAAACGTTACTTCCTTTGCATCGTACATTTCTGGTTGTACTAGCATATTTTTGAAATTGGGGACTAAGAACATGAAGTATAGATAATGTATGATGGATTTATGATACTTCTTAAACTTTTGATAAATCTGATGGTACGTCTGACACGGTTGTTATTGTTATTTTCGCTTTGGATTTTAGTTTCTGAGCAGGCATATACTATGGCACAAAATCTGGCCCCTAACAGTGATGGTGGAGGTGTATTTCAATCTAAGACTGGTCTTATGTTTGTTATCAAGGTACTACCATTTGGTTGATGGAGAATGATTCCCCCTTAGAGTTGTTATTTAACTAGACTAACTTAGTCGCCGCATGACTATGTTTGATTTTCGTTAATTGATTTGAGAATCTGATCATATGAGGCAGCAATAACTTGCCAAAAGGGATGGCGCTAAAATAGATCGTAACCGTGATGTGGAATGCTTGTGGGAATTCTATCAACTGTATAAGAGGCAGAGTGGATGATATGCAAAGAGAGGAGCAGAAATTACGGGAATCTGTACCTTCCCGTGCTAATTTGGGAGAGTATGGCCTTCTTATGTGCTTTTTTAGTTTCCTTTTTTCCTAGTGTGATTCTTTTACGGGAACATAATTTCATCCATAACTTGTTTGAAAGTTAGTCCTAAACTACTAAATTGTTACATGCTTTACATGTGAATTGCTCCTTTCCTTCAGTTATCACGCGTAAATCCCTAAATCCATGTGATTGTGGACTTGTGTACGTGCACAACTAAAACTGCTTGCAGAAATCTAAAATTACTGAAATGCTCTTGTTATCTTTTTCTTTTCTTTTCTCTTTTCTCTTATCTCTTTTCTGTATGGTACTATATGCAGCAACATATGCACTTATATGGTTTGATGCTTAGTATGCTAAAATTTCCGACCAATTCCTGATAAATGTGACCATTGAATTGTTTATTGGGTACAACAAAAAGCATTATCCCATCATAAGATGGATTGCTAGGGGTAATTGGCTTTTACCTTATTAAATTGATGGAAAATGGCGGCACCAAAAAAAAGTTTATGAAAGGCATTGGTTGGATGGTTCTTATGCCGAAGCCTTGACTAGATATTAACTAGATATTGGCTAGAACATTAAAGGCTGTGACTAGGTATTGGCTGGATGATGTAGGGCTAAGTAGATGTTGGCTGGAACATTGAAGGCTGTAACTTTTCATGAGCCTTGTGACTTTTCATTTAGGAATTTTGACCACATATTCAATGTATGAAACCATTAGAGAACACATTCATCCTACCCAACCATCTAGGGAATAGTAAATAGTCTTTGGTATTAAACACATTAGGAACCTATAAATTGATGTATGTCAATAGTATGAAGGTATGAATGAATATGTACAATATCCTACATCTTTAAGCTTTTAAGGTTGTGTTATACAATCCTTTTTCTTTGGTGTGATACTAAAGAGGCCCTAGGTGTTAGGGGTGTAAACGAGCCGAGCCGAACCGAATATTGGCATGTTCGAGCTTGGCTTGATCAGAATTCGTCTGGCTCGAGCTCGGCTCGAGTTTGAATCGAGCCGGAAAAGTTCGGCTCGAGCTCGGCTCGATAAACATGTACAAAGCTCGAGCTTGGCTCGTTAGTATTCGGTCTTGAATAAACGAGCCGGCTCGGCTCGAATTCGAGCTCGAATTCGTCAACTTTTCAGCCTTAATATTTAAAAATTGGCTAAACGAGCCGAGTTGAACCGAATATTGGCATGTTCAAGCCGAGCCGAGCCGAACTTATATATTTCAAGCAGAGACAAACCTGTTCGTGAACCTATATATTGGCATGTTCAAGCCGAGCCGAGCCGAAACTATATATTTTGAGCCGATATGAGCTTGTTTGAGCCGAGCCTTGCTAGGTTCGAGCTCGGCTCGTTTATCAAACGAACTGCAAAATCAAGCTCGAGCTCGGCTCGTTTATCCTTCGAACCAAGCCGAACTCGCAAGCTGCTCAGCTTATTTACAGCCCTAGGTGTGATGCTTAAGGTGGTTTAGGTGTGACTGAGGCCTAGAATTCTGTTATCTATCTACTGTTCACAGCCCAAAACAACCCATTTTCTTTGTGCTTTGATCATCTTAATCCTCTTCAATTCTGTCCTACATCAGTTTTGGTATCGGAGTGAGTACCATCATGTCTACACGATCTAGCAGGCCGTTTAGAGTAAGATTAAGCGATTTCCAGCGTGACGAGATTCTGTTAAAAATTGTGGTGCGGTTGGAAAGTTGTAATCTGTGCATTAGAATTATAGGAGGCCAAACAACTCAACCTAATTATAATTATAAGTCTACAAAAAGAAAAAAAATGAACCTAACGATGGTGAAAGAGTTGGTGAACATGGCGAGAACTCCACAAATAACAGTCCTGATTAAAATGGTGAGAATCAAGCGACCAAGCGGAAGACCAATGCTCAAATCCCTCTCAAAGGTAGCAATTTATTCAATTAATGTATTTAGTGGCTCCCTGGCTGGAATTGGTTGAGTTTCTGTGACTAGCGATTTTGCATGGCTTTGATGAAAGTTTGATTTGTTCTGTTTCACCTTTGTTACCCAAAAAGCAACCTAAGAGGGGTGGTGGGGGCGAATTGGATTACTATATAAAATACCAAAATGATGAATCAACCAAATATATAACTATGTAACAATAGACAGGAAATAGAAGAGTTACGAAAGAGAGATAGCACACAGTTATAGTGGTTCGGTCCGAACTTGTCCACTGCTCAGCCTAGTCTACTAGCCTAAGTGGTTACTGTTTCAGTAATCAGCCAACGAGCTTCGTGCCGATTAACCTTTGCAGCCAATATGCTATAAAATACCAAAATGATGAATCAACCAAATATATAACTATGTAACAATAGACAGGAAATAGAAGAGTTGCGAAAGAGAGATAGCACACAGTTATCGTGGTTCGGTCTGAACCTGTCCACTGCTTAGCCTAGTCTACTAGCCTAAGTAGTCACTGTTTCAGTAATCAACCAACCAGCTTCGTGCCGATTAACCTTTGCAGCCAATATGCTATATTTCCTGAGGAGTTGGCCCAACCGCCATAGTTACTCTCCCAAACTCTAAAACCAAGTTTCGAGTACTCCGACCAGCTCTGAAGGAAAAACCCCTGGATGCAGAGGATATGAAACCCCTTTTGCAACTGATGAAATTATAAGGTAAAATGGTTCTCTCTGAAAGAGTGAATAATAAATTTGATGGCTCACAAAGATCTCTTAAGAAATAATACAATGAAAGAATTTGCATGAAGAAGATGAGTATTGCTCTCTATATTGATCTTATAACTTGGTGAGTTCTTCATCTGCAGAAGCTCTTTTATAGCCACTAATACGAATGTTTGAGATCTATCCATTAAGTCGTAAATCTTCTTGAGCAGCTAATATAATCTTGCCATGGAGCCCTATCACTGTAAAAACTAGATTTGCCATGTTCCAATGCCTTAACTGCGAAGCTTCAGAAGTCAAAAATGGCGGAAAGAGCTTCAGAATGCACGAATGGTTGGACAATCGGTTGACTCCTTTGGAAGCCAGTCAACTACCCATGGTAACTGAAGGTCTGCTGTAGTGAATCTCAGAATGGGGCCTATTTGGCTCTAAAGAAATTTGGGCCAAAGGCTAATGTTTAAAATGTCTTACAAGGGCCAACTTGAAAATATATTTTTAAGAAATAAGTTTTTGTCATGAAATATAATCAAATTCAATTAGTTCTAACATCCTTTTTATTCTTGGTTTGTATTGTGGGTAGTTCTGATGGGTATTATAAATTGGCGCAGCAGCGGAGATGGCCTGCGCTGTTTCCTGGTGGTGGAAGTGGTGGAGGTGGTCACTAGTGTTAAGTTAGGGTTTAGGCTTAGGGTAGTTGAGGAAGAGGAAGAGATAGAAATGTAACTAGTGGATTTGTCTTTCCCAGTCTCAAAATAGTCTCAAAATTGGCTGGTGCAGTTAACATTGTGTTAAATGGGAACATTGTGATTGTGCTTACAAGTCCTCAAACGACCGGGATTTCCGTGCTGATAATGGAGGGCAGGTGGGCAATACGCACGTTGACTTCACCACAGTCATCAAAGGGAAGTTTGCCCTAAATTATTTGTCTTAGTTTTGAAATTTCAATTTGTTTTCCACTTGGAGGAGTGAGTATTTACTCTGTCAAGTTTGTGCTGTTTGCTATCATGCTGCTTGTGTCAGTTGAAGGGATAGAAATTACTCCCTCCATCCGGATTTAATTGTCCCTAGTTCTATTTTAACCTGCTAAAAAATGGGTTATATTTTTGAATCCGTAATGAATTTCATATCGAATATGGCTCTTGTTTAATAGATCTCGACTAGTTCCATAATTCAATATTTTTGAAATCACATAAAATGTTATATATAATCGATTGAAAAATGGCATGAACTCCAAAAAAGGACTGTTAAATCCGGACGGAGGGAGTAAGAAAAAACTTTTCCATGCTTCAAAGAGCCTGGCGATGTGGTTTTCCATTTTCTATTCCTTTTCGGGCTTCTTATACATGGAAGCCTTATGGATTTCTTTAAGCTATATAGGGTTCTGGCAGAAAGAAACATGGCCTGAATGCTCCTGTATCAATAAATAAATTAGAAAGAGGGTATTTTACTATTTTTATGTATTCCTTATTGGCTTGAGCAACATTCTACTATGAAGGAAAAAAGATTCATGTAGCTGATCCGAATTGATTGGGGCATTATGGCTTAGTTTGGTTTGGTTTAGCAGCAGCATTCTGCTCCCTATTTAGGTCGTCCATAGTTCAGTCACCTTCAGGTGGCTTGTACACGTAACACTGGAAGTCTTGGTTTGAAAACGTTGTATGGAATTTTGGTTAGTTATGATCCTGAACTTGCAATTGCAGAAATGACAAATTCTATCACAGCTTGTTAGCTTGAAATTTCTTAAAGAAGTTGTCCTCTTCATATTTCCGCTTGTTCTTAGGGAACCTAAAACTTGAATTTGGCCGTTGCTTATTGTTTCAGATTGGAACTCAGATCTTCAGAAATGAAAAAGGTTTTTGCTACATTGATGGCCTTGGTTGAGGTGATGGAAGCACTGAGCAAAGATGCAACTCCAGATGGTGTGGGAAGACTTATTGTGAGGAGGTAAGTCTTTGCTTCTGGCGTTGAGTTTCATTACTCTGGCTTTAAGTTTTTGACCATTCTTTGATCTCTTTGATCTAAGTCTTCCATGCAGAGACTGTTGGTATTTGTAATATATATTTCATCAGATAGACTGAATGTTTTAGTTTAGATAGACTGAATGTTTTAGTTTTAATTGTATGATTCAGATAAGAAAGATAAAAAATCAGATGCACCATTAGCAGGGAAGCTCACACCTTACAACATTGTCCCTCTGGAAGCACCATCATTAACAAATGCTATTGGGTTTTTTCCAGAAGTAAGTCAAACCTGGATTTATTGACAGTGCATTTATTCATTGCTCATGGTCTTGTACACGTGATTCACATGTTCTGTACTAATTTTAGCCTCTATCTGGTTTTTTGTTCAGTCTATGATTGTTTTCATCAGAGAGTTGTGGACAAAACATATCATGTTATTTGTAGATTTCTTGTACATGATAAACATTGGATTGCCTGTTGTTATATTACAGACCTCTACTTGTTAGCTCTGCTATTTAAACATATGCTTTCGTAATTAATGAATTCATGTCTCAGTAAACTTCTTTTTCTATGATCTGTCCAGGTTAGAGGTGCAATTCCGGGATGTGGACATGTTTGATCTTCTGGAATACATGTTTGGCTTTCAGGTTGCATGTTCTTATACCCCTGTTTTCGACACTTTATTTGGATGATTACTTTGTCCATTGTGTTTTAATCTTCATGTTTATTGTATGAGAATTGTTGGGATTGTTGAGTCGACTTGGATCAATATCAATGCTAGTATAAAATGGAGAACAGACTCTTGGTATGCCAAGCATATAAGATCCCAGTTGACTTCCCTTTTGCATGTTGCATTTTCTTGTTTTATTTTACCTGTTGGCAATATTGTGATTCTTTAAAGAGGACAACACTTTGATTCCCGTAAATCATCTCTATTCCTAACCAACACATTGTAGCTGGACAAGCCAATTAGGTCCAATGTGCATATGATGCCTATGGAATAGACTTCTAGAAGAGAAATGCCTATGTGTGGCACTATTGATACTTGCATTTTTGACTTATAATGGGAACGCGATAAAAAAAAGGAGTTGTAGGAGGATAATAAAATCAAGGTGGGTAAACCATGATTTGTTGGCATTGGAATGACTGGGTGATATAAAGGGATATGATAGCTATTAGCTTGAGAATTTAAAAGACTGATTGGGTAGATGTGTGAGTTTCTTTGTTGTTGTGGTGCGGTATTATTCGACGTATCATTGCTTGCTTTAAATTCCTTCTCTATTTGGCTAGTGTGTATATTTTGATGAGAGGTTGGCAAGTGGAACAAGAAAAGAAAGAGAAAATAGTTTGTTAAGGAATTCTGATTATTTTAGAGTCACTAAAATGGAAAGGTATATATAATATTTTTTTTTGATATAGGTGCTTGTAAGCTGAGTTTTCTTTTAGTATAAAGGGATTTGCGCGTTAGTATAAATGTTGATGTGTGTATATTTTCCCAAAGTAAAGAAAGTGTTGGATGTAATTCTTTTTGTCAAACGTCTTTGATTTTATCAAAATATTTTCTTGGCAATTGTTATCCCATTTTCGTATAGGTGGTGGAGATTTTCCTACTGGGCTAGTGTAGCTCAACCTTTCATTTTTCAGGTACTACTCAAGATCTTTAGCATGGGGTTCTTGGCATGCATTTGTGAACAAATTTTTGGAAAGCTCACTTTGAGGAGATTACTTTGTTAATTAGGATTTGAGATAATTTGTATTAAACTTGTATTTCCTATTGACTTGGATGAATGTAACACTTAAACCAGTTTGATTTTCTATGTCTGTATAAGACACTAGGTTGTAGTTCCTTTTGGATGTAAACTTGAAACATTGGCAGTTTGGTTATTGGCCTTGGCATGTGATTATGGAGTATTTATGGGCGAGAGAATGGTATTTTTATTGAGTAAAATGTATTATTGTTTATGTTTAAAATCGGGAGCGTGACAAGGAAGGTTTTGGGGGAAAGGAATCAAGTTTTTGCTCAATCAACTTATTTTCGGATATATATTCTCGTATTGGGTGCTTATGCCGGTTTGCGCATCGTTTTTGCAACGTACTTAAATTTCCAGCTTGTCATCAATTGTCGGAAATCTCTGATCGATCATTCTTTCAATTGGATTCTCTGATCGATCATTCTTTCAATTGGATTTATCAGGTGATTATTGTTGAATGTAGCTTTGAATCTTTTCAAGAATGGCTTGTAGTATCTTGTAACGTGTTTTACAAAATCGTTTGTTCCAGGGACGATACTTTGTGGGCCGTGGCCTTTATGAAAGGACCACTAATTATTTAAGGTTAGTCATTTTGCACTTGGTAATAGGGCTTTCATTTTTGTTGTTTGCCACTAGTTCCAGAGCCTACTTCTTGTTGCTTATGCGGTTACCACTTACCATTCATCATGTCCATTATATTTTTCTGTTTTATCATATATATATTTTTAAAATCGTATCCTTTCTAATTAACATCTGCAATGTTTGAACATTGATTGTTTGATGTGGGTGGCTTTAACTATTGCCCTCATTTTGTGAATCATAACTATTTGCTACTTAATTGTCATGACCAGTTACTTGAGTTCAGACCAAACCTGCGGGAGATGCTTTAAAATTTGTATTATTGACTATATGGTGGTTGTGTATATTTAAAGACTGGTTGTACAAAAGCTTCATTTAGTTATAAATTGAAGAATTGAAGGCTTTGGCTTCTGCCCGATCTCCTCGATGAGGGGGTTGTAGTTAAGTTCAGCAGATTACCGATTACCCATGCTCTTAATGCATAGCTAAACCCGTGAAGCATGAGTAAAGAACAAGATTTCCCATGCATAGGAGGGACAACCTAAACTTACTACGAAGTAACAAGTTAATAGCCATGTCATGAGAAATAGCTTTGGAGTGAACATTTAATCTCATATGGAATCCATATATAACTGGCGAATGAATAAGTTCAATTGGCACTGCTAGAGCTTGTCCCATAATGATTTACTATACCTCCAAAACTTGTATGTTAGCCTTGGCAGCCTCTACAATAATTTTTAATTGGTTTTGAATTGGATGCTTTAACATGAATAATTTTTGCCTTCTTTTGGTAATGGTCAAGTGTGGCTTTTTGGTAGCAAGGGAGTTTGAACAATAATAAATATGGAAACACGGTAAAGGAGCGGTAGGAGGCATGTCGATGCTTTGGAGGGCCTCATTGTTAGGGTTTGGCAGAGGAAAAATACTTGAAGATTGAATGGCGGTAGTAAGTTGGAGGGGGTGGAAAATGAACAAAGGGGAATTTTCTATCTCTCTTCTTGGTAGCGAAGGAACTAATGAGTGATTAAAAAAGCGCGCTTAAATCGCTAAGCAGAGCGAGGCACGGGTATGGGGCTTCAATGTGTATAAGCGAGGCGCAAAAAACGCGAGCTTTGGGACTAAGCTCAACGCGCATGAAGCGCGTGCTTAACCATTAACTCTTAAGAAATTTCTGCATTTAATTAGAGGAGTCCATTTTTTAAAGTCTATCTACCTTATCCAACGCACTAGATCAAAGCTTTTAATGAGACCAGATAACAGCTTTTATAAAAAAAGCCCTAATTGTCTAATATGATTTTCCACTGACGCTTCTTCTCTTCTTCGACTGCATTGGCCTTTCCTTCGAATTGACTCCTATGCAACGCTTCCTTCAATTAGACCGTAACTAGCCTACTATTACTTCATCACATTTCTAATTACTAAAGCTAAATATTCAAACTTCAAAGATTAGTTTTGATGGAAGCGTAGTATGCTCTTTTTTTCATATATGGTCATTTGAACGTCATGTATGATTATTGACGTTCTACCTTTTCAGAGTTCAAAGTATGGTACTTTGGCTTATTACATATGTTGTTTTCAATAGTAGATGTCCCATTTTATGATATTGGGTCATTTGGTCACTTGGTAAGGTACATCTACTCTCTTTTTTCAATGTTGCTTCACTTTACTTAGGGTTGTGCTTTGGCGCTTAGGCTCCAGGGGCCCTTGGCACTTTGATGCATCTTGGGCCTTTAAAAGCACTGGAACTAATTGTTTACATTGCACTTTCCTGGAGAGGCTATATTCTCGGTACTTTGCTGCCTTCATTTCTTGGTGTTTTGCCCTTCTACTTTCTTAGTTTTTTTTTCCCCTTAAAAGGAGCCTGTCTGCTTTTGGTGTAGCTTTCTCTGTATATGTTTGCCTTATGAAGCAGATGGGAGTGAGTTGGATATTTCGTGTTGTCGGTGAAATTTCAAACATCTTTTATGATAAAGTGAAAAATGACATTCCAAGCTTACATTAGGGATGACCAAATAAGAAGCCGAATGATGGAGGGCATCTTTCATGAATTTGGCCTAAGGTTGAGTACGGTTGGATTTGTGGGGGGTTTGAGTGGTGGGAACTAGGAAGCTTATAGTTCAGGGTTCTATGAGGAAGAAGAAAGATTCAAGGTTTGTTGTTGAACAATTGTGAGATTTGCTTGATGATCAAAGTAGCGGCTCACTAAATTGTTACTGTAGAGCATAAAGGGGTCCAATTGAGTGGGTAATTTGGAGTTTTAGTGGTTTAACGAAAGGCCAATTGTTAGAAGAAAGGGTTATGGTTTGGGTTTTAGGGCTGAAAAGGTACATTTTAAGGGCAGCAATCAGTAAACCCATGAATTTTTCTGGGTTTATTTAGGCACCTTTACGTAAAGGGTTAGCCTAACACACAGCATTGTCATTCCTTCATAGGAACAATTCTAGTGAATCAATGGGCCTAAACATTTATGTGTTTAACTTGTATTCTACTTGTACAAGAAGTGATACTCCAAATTAGATGCAAATAACATAGGCCACTAGGGATTCAAAGAAAATTCACTTGGGCCACTTTATGTCCAAATGGACTGAAGACTCAACTCATGGTAAATTACTAAATTGTGAAATTACCTTTGCGTCCTTGTATGCTAACACCAAATATAACACCATAAAACCTCCTAGAGGCATGCTAAACACAAATGCAATTTAGGACCTAAATCTAATCTCATAATATGCTTCATGATGCCCTGATGTGGTCCAGAGTTTTGGCAGTTAAGTTACTTGGCTCAGGGCAGTTGTTTTGGCTTGCTGCAGTCTTGTTGCTTTGCTAGCCATTTGGCTCACTTCAGCATTCGTGCTTTTCGGTGGGTCTGCTACCTTTGGTTGGGGGAAGCTTAGCGGTTATAGGTTCTTCTGCTTCTCATCCTGTTGGAAAGGTGCTGGTATAAAACCTCACAAACCTAGGGTCTTTGTCTTAAAATTTATCATTTCCAAGGTTCTGAATTTGCCCCTTCTCTTGTGGGCATGGTTCGTATCACTAGGTATTTAGGTGGATCATATGACATCTGTCCACCATAGAAACTTGCCGGTTGTTGAAAGCTTCTTGTAGCTGAGTGAGCAAGATGTAAACGTTGTAAATTGTTTTCTGTTGCTGTATAAATGGGGGAGAAGGTGGAAAATTTATTAAATAAAGGGAAAATATCAACTGTTTTTCAAATAATATTAAGAGTGAAAATGCCATAACTTGGGTATTGGTCCCATGATTGGGGGGGTGGAGGACGGAAGAGAGAGAGATAGAGATTTCAGAGCCATAATGCGTACACAAGCAAGTATTTATTAGTAGGAGGTCTACTATTCACCTAATGAACTTGATTCAATTGACAGGTGAACATGAGTAACTTATTCTGTCTAATTTAACCCTACTTTCAAGCTTTGAGCAGCCTTAGCAGAAACTATGGCGTCATTGTTTATGTGGGAGAGTGGAAATCCTGAACTTTGTTTTGACTACTATAGGTATGTGCTCTACTGGTTGGTGATCTTTGCATGCAAATTCACGTTTGCCTATTTCCTCGAGGCAAGGAGCAATCCCTTAATCTGGTCTTGGTTGTTTCCTTATTGAGGGCAGACTATTTTTGTAAAGTTCGTGAAAGCATATGATCTTGTCCATGCGGCACATTCGATATTGATAACCTACAATGTCTGGCATTTTTAAAGATTAAGCCTTTGGTTGATCCCACTCGAATTATAGTGCCCCCTCCATCACTTACATATACTCCTGGCATGATTTGATTTCAAAAAGTAAGCTTTGTTATATTTGTTTTACTTCTGCAATTTTGTTACTTATCATCTTCTTTCTTCTGTTATTTTTTATTCGAAAAGTGGCCCTCGTACCTACAATTGAACTTTGCACGGAGCCTCGCCCTCTATACTATAGGAGTTGTACTCGAGCTCTCATCTGAGTTACTCCCTGATTTCACGTTAGAAGGATGCCAAAGAATTAGTTGATAATCAGATTCGGGATGCAGATGAGCTATCACGTCGTGTATTTCTCGGGAAAGTTTTTTTTTTTTTTTGGTGTTAGGGAGTTAGTTACACGTGATTTTATGAATAATTGGTAGTTAGCCTTTGCTGCTTGGTTCACATCTCTGTGACTAGTAAAAAGGATTTTCTTATTAACAGTCTTAGCGCTTATGTATTAGCTGGTCGGAAATCAAAACAAATTGAGGCCATGACCTTATTCTTTCCCCACATATATTGTACTTATGGAACTGAAACTAGGACTTCCAACTTTGGCGAGAGATTGGAATTACCATTCTTTCCCCATATATATTATACTTATGGAACTGAAACCAGGACTTCCAACTTCGGTGAGATCGAAATTTCGCAAATCGAACTCCTTTAATATGCCTTTTTCCAAACACCTAAAAGATGTGTAGTCATGTGATTCACCATTTCCACCTCTGCTATTTATCCTTGGAAATCGTTTTATTCATTATATGCAAAAGCTACTGCACGGAGAAGGTTTATTCACACAATGGCGCATCCAGAACCTTGTGCCTTGCAGATCCATTATTGCACAAGGGATTGAGAAAAGCCTAGTTGGGTTGGGGATTTTGATGTGATCAATTTTTTTTTTTTTGCTCGGCATTTTGACGTGATCAATTAACAGGTTGTGTTTGGTTGACTCAATAAATTTGACACGTTTGAGTTGCCAGGACATGAGCCCCATTCATTCAAAGTGAATGCGCTTTATTTGATATTAAGATAAGTGGCCATAAGTTAAAAATCTTTATGCAGAGGCAAAGCTAACTTTTAGATTGCACCCACAAAAGTAGGCGTTGATGATGTTATAACTCAAAATGAATCCTGTATGTGGACAAACATGAACCCATGACCTACTTAAACCAGTCTTGATACCATGTTAGAGAATCAATTTTTGCAAGCTTAAGTTGTGAGGTGGCGAAATAGTAACGCATTGCTCTTATAGTTGGCCTTTCAAAATATCCTACATAGTCCCTCACTCCCCATATGAATGAAAAGTTGAAGTTCGTAGCATTTCGAATTTTTTAGGTAATCTTCTGAGTTAGTGGTTATGATGTCCGTTTCTTTGTTCCTAGCCTAAGAGTATTTTTTTCCCTGATATTTCTTTAACACATTCAATAGTTCCTCTTAATGAATTACTATTGCGTAGAGTTGAGGTTTGCAGGAAATTTATTCACCTAAACAAAATTTTGAAGGTCTAAATTTGGCTTCTTTAAATATTCCAAATCTTAAAACTTTGTTGGGAATTTGAAAAAGGGATCTAAAATATGCTGTACAAACATGGTTGATGATGATTGAACTGCTGTGAAGTTTACTATATGCATCGACTATCAACGGTAATAACTAGTATATTGATTTTGGGATGCTGAAGATTGTTCTCTAGAAGCTCTTTAACTTCGTTCAAGTGCATTGCAGTGATTGCACCAACATTGTAAGTTTGCTAACATGCTTATTCCATGACCGCAGTGTCAATTAGCGCTTCTATTCCTAGCTCCCTAGGTCATTGCTCACTTATCCGCAGCCTCTTTATTTGGTGCTGAGACCTCCTTTTGTGTCAAAGTCTTGTTTGTTGCCTCTTTTTAAAAGGTGGATTCTATCTTTATTATAGTCTTTTATGCTTTGGTTTGCTTGGTTGTACCTAGTTTAGTGTTGTCAGCTCTACTAAGTTGTCCGCTTGCCTTTATCTTAGCCATTAGGCCTTTTAGTAGTAGTTTTTTCATTTCTAGGATAGAAAAATTGAGACCTTAGCTCTTTGTTTTCCTTTTGGGAAAGTTTCTATCCCTTAATGATCTAACCTTGATTTGGTTGCATCAGTCCCTTGATGCTTTTGATGCTGGTTATTAAAGCGGCGATTGTTTTTTTTTTTTTTCCTCTGTGGGATTTTTACCCAGAACTGTGATGACTAGCTTATCCATTATAATAAATGGAATCCTCCAGCCCTGCAAGTACCACTATATTGGCCAATATCTCCAAGAGCCATTGTCCCTTTAGGGATTCTGTCACTGAATCTCATCACAGTTGTTCCAAACTAAGTTATTTTTTTCTCTCTCAATTCAAATGGCTGCTGGATGATGAATTCATTTTACAAAACTTCTTCGTTTGTAGATTTATGACGGCAGGCTAAATTGAAAATGTCATGGTGTTTGGACTTGGTTTTTACTTATTTTTCATATTGTAGTTCTTTCTTTCCTCGTTATATTGTGATCTTCTTGAAGTATTTGGACCATTCCGTCTCTCGCTCTTGGTTTTTTAAGTGGTCTGAAATGTTTGATCTTTATCTGTCTTGCTTGTTGAAGCATGAGTTATGAGCTAATCTTTATCCAGGCTTTCTCTTTTGCTATTGGTTATTTATTTTTTCGACAATGATTATTGTTGTTTGTCTTGCTTATTGGTTATGGACTTCATCCAGGCTCTCTTTTCTGCTATTGATTATTTATTTTTTTGGCAATGATTATTGTTGTTTGTCTTGCTTATTGGTTATGGACTTCATCTAGCATATGTTGAAGTATGTATTATGTAGTCCAAATACTGCCTTATTATAAATTTTTGTGCTCCTGTAATGTTCTCTTAATCATGTTGCTGGTGGTTGTTTCTTATTTCTTGTAAGTTGGACTTGTCATAAATGTCTGACATTTTTTTGTGTTGTTCTTTGCAGACAATAATAATTTTGACAATTGCTAGCCTTTGGCCCCTGTTGTAGCTGTGAGTATTATAGTATCTAATGGTTTTGTGTATCTTTGAATTATGTCTGTTCTGTTATAGAAAGAGAAGGTTAGCCGGTGCCTTCTGGGGCTGTTTTTTGTTTTAATGTATCCATAATGTGTTTTACTTACCGTGTTTAGAAAAAAGCAGGAACAATATTTTGGCGATATTGTAAGTAAGACCAACATTTGAAGTTATTGCCTCTTCCAAACTGGCATTGATATGTTATTTCCCGATTTCTTAAGGGATCTTGTTTTTTGGATGGAGGTGCACCCTCCTCATCATACTTCACCTTTTAATTAAAAAAAGAAAAGAAAAATAAATAGATGTGAGTTAATCTGTGGCACCTCATATGTGTGCTTTCTTCCTTGTTTGTCTCATCGTAAAAGGTTTCTTGATGTGGTGGCTCCATAAAATTCAGTTCTTAGTGTTAATTTATCATTCACATTCATGTTATGGATCTTAAACTATGGTGCTTATTCTGTGGGGTTGAGGCCAATAAGTTGGGCACAAGGCGTGACTTGGTTTATCTCCATTAAAAAGCTATTTGTATTCAGCAAAACCTTGGGTGTTATTTGACGAAGATAAAAGATGGGCACTAGATGTTTAATTCTTTTTATTTTTCCTTTGTGATTTTCCAGATCTATCTATCTAATGGACATTCTCATATGGCAGACTCTCTTATCTGCAATTGTTGGAGTGATGGGTGCACGGGCTCTGCTGGGCGAGGTATCAATACATGCTTGTTTGTTGTGATTTTTGAGTTCTTTTATCTAATATTAGGCTCTTTGTATATTTCTTTTGTCATGCTCATCACACTCTATTTACTCTAGTTAAGTTAATGTTCTATATTAGGCTCTATTTCTTATTATGCGTAATCCATTTCGGCAGATACGCTCACTTGATATGGTGCATAAACGCTTTGAGAGTTTTCCAAAAGCCTTTGCCAAGAAACTTGTATCCGCACAAACAAAAAGGTGAGCTTTCGGATTACTGTTTCTCACCATAGTAGTGATAAATGATAGGTTACGTTGGTTTTCTCTCCCTTTGGATGGGCTTGCGAGTGCATTAGAAGACTAAGATCATATAAAAGAAGGGATTGTTGCCCTGTCTAGAACTCTCAATTCCAAATTGAGCTTGTTTGGGTCTTTTCAAATCTCTATTTCAACAGCTATATAATGCACCAGTAATATATTTCGGTGTCAAGATTCTGAGGGATCTGTTGCAACAAAATTGCTCTCAAATCACATATATCAGGATTGAAAGAGACAAAAGGAAATCCTAACTAGGGTTTGGGTGAGAAAACAGAGCAATTAGCTCTACTTGTACTCTATATTCATAAAACAAAAACTAGCTGCCATTGAGCTTACATCCACTATTTATAGGATAAAGTTCACTAACACTATATCAACTTAACCAAAAGCATCCCTAATGGCCATCTCTACATTTTTGTGATAAAATATTTATTAGAATGTGCATTAGGATAAAAGTGGGTCCCTTAAGTGTGTGTTAAGATATTACTAACTTAAGGGACCCACTTTTATTGTAAACATGAGTACTCCAATGGGTTGTCCCACATCGATTAATTATCTCCTCCAAAACTAGTATATGAGCCTGGGTGGTCTCTCCACTCATTACCAATTGGTTTTGAGTTGGATGCTTTTACATGGTATTAGAGCTCGGCTTTTGGAGGGTTTTTCGGAGGCTTTTGGACAAGACTCTTTGTCGTTGATGGTTGGTTCCCCTTTGTATGTCGTTGATCGTTATTGTATGTGTTGGAACGTTTGTTTACCTCACCACGTGTGAGTTAGGGGTCGCATGTGCGGAGGAGTGTTAAAGCTAGTCCCATATCGGTTAATTATCTCCTCCAAAACTAGTATATGAGCCTTGGCGACCTCTCCACTCATTGCCAGGTTTTGGATTGGATGTTTTAATTAACATTTTAACAAACGATAAAATCTCTTTTAAAATAAGTACCAAATCAATGGCTAAATTTTTTTATGGTTGGAATTTGAATATAAGTAGATAAGACCCACTTATTGTTTGGTAGATATATGGCTAAACTTGGTACGCATTTTAGGACACTTTAAGATTAGCACACTCTAGCACGCAAATTAATACAAGCATTGGAGCACCTAAAATACTTTTTTGTATGATTGTTCGTAGTACACACCGCTAGAGCACATGATGCCAAACCCATTGGAGATGCTCTAAGATTGCACTTAGTAGAAAATCAACAGTACCTAGGAAACTGACATTGGTGCTTATCGATAGTAATTGCTATGATATTTTGCTTTATCTTCTATTATCTTTGATTTATGACAATTGTACTCTTCTCCTACAGGATGCCCTTCAATGTACAATCATCTCAAGTTTGTTATCTCTTCAAATCAAAACTTGCCATTTAGAGTCCGGATCATGAATTTTTCCATTGATGTTCTTGGTCACACGTTATTCCCTTCTTTTGTTGTCATAGATGGGTTTCCCATCTGATTCAGTAAAGTTGTTGATCCATTAATGCCTGCATTTCGCAGTAGTAAAAACTACATTAGTTTAAGGATCAAACTTTTTGGCAGATTGCCATCCGGTTGTAGGTGATTTGGCCTACTTTGGCCCAGCTCTCATGATCAGAACTGTTCTTGTGAGATCCGTCGAGTTGAATATCCATACAAAAAATTAGTCTGACGACTCTATCCTATGTTCTCATTCATATTGATATACTCCCTCCGTCCCATTTTGTTTGCTCATGTTTCTTTTTTGGGCTGTCCCAAATTGTACGTTAATTTTCCATAATTAGAAACCACCAAAAAGGCAAAGTTCCAATTATACCCTTTGTCTGTTGTTTTCATACCAAAAATATAATTTATAAAACAAGGAATTAACAATTATCCCGAATAATAGCAGTTAAGTCCGAGATCGTCCACGGAGAGTATAAAGCTAAGTTGCAATACTTTCAATTGATTTCTAATTTAATTCTGAAAGGAAAAAGAAGTTGGATTTTGATTTGGATTTGATTAAACTAAAATTAAACTAGAAAGTAGATTAATGGAGTTTGAAAAAAATGAGAGAAAGGACTAGGGTTTCCGATTCAGTCTCCCCTTGTAACATAATTATTTCGAAACCTAGGGTTCACATTCAACATTCAACCAGACCACCGTAGGGTAGCAATTCCTATCGATAATTCCCAAAAAGATAATCAAGATTCGTACTCCGTATAGGCTATCTCAACACGGCACGGATTGTCTCATTGGATTTAACAAACGGCACGACCCTGTCTCACGTCATATAGTCTATCTCAAACCCTATCCTGAAATATTAGAAACCATTGTATGACAGTGATTGAAACCATGGATACAAACACATTAGAATATCATAAAAAATATAAACTCTCATAAAAAGTTATGAATCGATACAATCAAGTCGAATATAAAACCCTAGAAATCAAACAACTATGTTACTTGGAGAGACCTCCTCATCACCCTAGTCAAGGGGTTTAGCCACTCATGGAGTTAAAATAAATAAGCATGCAAGAATAAAACTCCATTGGTAACTTAAAGCTTTCGAATGAAAAGCAAAAGAATAAAACCCAAAGCTCCTATGACAAGTTCGGTCGTGATCTGCGTCGAAGTGCCTGTGGCTCTTTGCTTGGGCGTGAACCAAATACTCTGATCACAGCCCCCGTTCTTCTGTTTCTGCGTGGGAGAAAAAGATCCCTCAAACCCTTTATTTTTTTCTTTATATAGTGCTCCACTGAAGTTGTCATGAGCCGAGATTTTGGCTTCCTTCATTTCATTCCAAATTGTAATTAGTGGGCCCACTTCATAATTGACCAATTTCCAACCAATCATAATTGGGTCACAATGGGTTTTGACCCAAATAAGACCAGTCCACACCATATACTCATTAATTGCCGCTTAGAGCTTTAATTAAATCGATGACCGGCTTTGTTTTGACACGAAATAAAATTCGACTTTGCACTTTAGCTCCAAATGTTATTCATCGGCTCAAAGAGTCCTGAAACATAATCAACAAGTATCAAACTCCAAGTAGCGCACTAAACGGACATAAAAAACGTAAGTTACGGGGCGTAAATAGGCATATTTACACACCTATCAACCCTTTTAGTGTAAGATTCTAACACAACTATTAAAGTAATTGTACTGTTCTAAAGGGTATTTTGGGAAATCTGTACACTTTTCAACCCAAAACCTTTGAGTCAATAAATTGGGAGAATTCCCGAAATGGGAAAATAAATTGGGACGAAGGGAGTAGTTGAATGGTTTGTAAGCCTTGCTGTGCTTAAAGGTGAAAGCTGTTAACTCAAGTTGTTATTGATGTTTGATGAAGCTACTTCTTTGCTTGGTTGTTCTACTCTACAGGCACATAGAATGAACAACCCTTAAAATTTGAGGTGGGTTTAGAGTGGGCCCAAGTCAGCTGCCTCCATTTTACTGAGGGCCCTTAGGCACCCTGCACCGCTGCCACCTGTGCATAAGATCTAACATTACGCCTTCTACACCAACCATTACCTAACACATAACCTTTCAAAATAAGAGAAAATACACTCCTCCATCTCCATTAATGATTCTGTAATGAATCTCTCATCCCCCTTTCGTCATTTCTCTCGTCCCACTTTCAAAGTATTCTCAAGTCTCTTAATTTGAAGACATTGCTTACCGTCCATGGTGTATCGCCGGGCAAGGTCATATTCCTCGAGTAGTTTAGTTTGACAAAGTGTGTGCGCACTGATTTATCCCAATGGGTATCAACTCATTGCGACATATCCAAGCATGATAGCCTTATTTGAATGCTCGAGGGATATGAGAAATTCATTCATTTTTGTATTATCCAAATCTAAATTTTGGTGATAAAAGAACAACATTTTGTCTCAGGTTTCACAAGCTACAAAATATATGCAGCCATATTTTCCCCATTTTGGAATGAGAAAATTAAAAGCTTGCGCGAGGAAGATTTTATCAGTACTAGGTATAATGCTGAAATCTAGTACTCGTATTCAGAAATTATGTCTATGCTTCGTTCTCTATTTGAGTTCGTGGTAATTGGGTTGATTTTAATTTTTAAGGAGAAGGACTTGCTTTCTATGCCTAGCAACAGTGGGAGTCTGAGATTAGTGCAATGGCCTTTGTTTCTCCTAAGTAGTAAGGTGCAACCAGCTAATAGTTTACTTAGCTTACATAATTGCTAACATTGTAGTGTTAGCCTCTTGTATACTTTGTGATACCATATACTATTATAGATCTTGTTGGCATTTGATTTAGCTTTGGATTGCAAAGATACACAAGCAGATCTTTGGAATAGAATTTGCAGGGATGAATATATGGCATACGCTGTTCAGGAGTGCTTCTACAGTGTTGAACGGATTTTACATTCCTTGGTTGATGGCGAAAGCAGACTTTGGTATGAATCACTTAAAACTAGGGAAGCAATAATCACCTTTTATTTTAATAGTTACTCTGATGTTTTAGCATCAGATATAATATATGTATGTGTAGTTATAATAGATGTTTCTTATATCTCATGTATAGCGGTATGCTTAATTACAGATTACAGTTTCATTTGTCTTTTCATAACCTTTTTTTTTACAGGGTGAAAGGATCTTTCGTGAAATCTATGAAGCACGGATACTCTATTTTGGCCTCCGTATCACGTATCGTATCCGTATCGGATACCAATACTCTCCTTTACTGATACGCTTGGATACTCTCCGGATATGTATCCGATACGCTTTTTAAAAGTACCTTGCTTTTAGAATTATTTTTGGGTATCCCAATCCCTTTCGAATACGTGTGGATTCTTTCAGATACGCTCTGGATACGTGTTGGATACGCTCGGATATGTTTTGGATACGAGTAGGACTATATTTTTCTTTTTCCCCACCAATTGACACCAACACACCGACGATATCCTCTCTCTCGACAACCTTATAAGTCTCTCGTCTCTCATAGCTCTCTCGTTGTGTGTATGTAAATATATATAACTATACGTGAATATCTCTCTTGGCATGTGAAATGGTGAACTTGTGTAACGGAAAACTTTAATCATTAATGAAATTTTAGGAATTAAAAAATATGTATAATATATTTTTATTTACTTTTATATTCAATGTATCCCCCAACGTATTGTATCCTTATTTTTGGAAATCATGTATCCGCGTATCCATATTGTATCTATATCCCGTATCCGTATCTGTATCTATGCTTTTTAGCATAAAATCAATAGTAGTATATTGGAGGGTTCAATTGTTATAACATTAGTTCTTAAAAAGCTTCCACTGGTCCTATCAAGGTTCTGGTAATTATTGTTGAGATTCAACTTATTTTTTCTTTTAGAATAAAAAATACTTTGTACAGCCATCTTTTCCTCCTCCTTTTTCTTGGTTGAGATCTGAAGTGATGAGAGCTTGACATGAGTTGCGAACCCCTCTATTTGCTTTTGTTATCTTTTGTTTGATTGTTTGCAAAATGCCTCTGTGCCCTTTGTCCCACCACAGGAAAGCACAAGGAAGATTTTTTTATACTTTGTCAATCTGCTGCTTAAAGATTTAATTTTAAGTTTCCAATTTCAATGGCTTCATTGATAGTTTTTTTCCTCATTTTGGGTAGTTAAATACTAGCAATGCTTGTCGTTTGTTGTAAAGACAGATGAAGGGTTACTTCTTTTTTCTTTTCTTTTTTTTGGGTGGGGGTGGTAGTTCAATAATTATGAGTGCAATGCGGGGAGTTAATCAGCGGTATTGTCCTGCAGGCATGATCTATCAGAGTGTGTACTTGAGTTGTGGAGGGCAGGGGAAAGGTAAAGGCAAATTATAAAAGATAATGATACGAAGAAGCTAAATTACTTAATGGGGTTTTATATCCTTTTTCATTCCTTGGACAAACTCGTCCATATCTCCAAGATTCATAGACAATCTTACTGTTTAAATAAGCATGGACTAGTGTAACAGTGCCTTGCTATTGGGGTTGTGATTTTGAACTATAGAGAGCAGTATATTATTTCATTTTTATTAGACGCTATCATGGTTATTACAGAGATTACCTCAGGTAATTGAAAAGATTTTATTGATCATATGATACTTTTGTCTATACTTTTGATATGGTACCTAAGTGTATGTTCTGTTTTTGGCAAGGAAAACATACTGCCCACCTATGTTTCTGTGAAATTAATAGACGTCTCTCATGAAACCTTTGTCCTATGTATATGTATTGTTGCTGTCTTTCTGATAACGAAAACATCCAATTCATTTTCCATTGCTCTGCATAGAGTTGTTGTCTTCATAGTGACCTGAGCTTCTGCCTTTTAAGGTTGATGATAGTAACTTGGTTGTTGATATGAAGTTTGGAGGATCTCCAATCACTGGTTGTTGGATGTGTGGAACAAAACGTGAAGCATTTAAATCTTCCTTTTTCAGGTCATCTATAGAGTCTTCCACCTTTATTGGCTGTCTTCAATTTTTCTTTGAATTTTTTAAGCAAATTATATCCTTTTTTTTTTTTTTTTTATAGTTTTTCTTTGAATTTTTAGGCATCGAAGATGTAATTAGTAATTTGTTAGAGTAATCTTGCATTTCCTTTGTCATCTGAAACTGAATAGTTTGACTGGTGCAAGTCATCGATGGTATGAATCCTTGAAGGCTAAATGTTTCAAGGTAGATCTTGTTATAGAAATACAGTCTTGATACACTTTTGTCGAGATTTTAATACTATGTTCTTATTTATTATGAAATGCTACAAATGAGATATGCATGTGTGCTTTGTGTAAATGTATTCCGTTTGGGAAAAAAGGTACCTTTATTGACTACATTTGCTGGAGTAATAACAAAAAAAGAAGGAACAAATCAATTGTCTAAATGGGAGGGTATGTCTTAATGTATACAATGGAGAGGTTGTACTTTCTGGAACATAGCAAAAAAGGGGATCGAAGTTGAAATGGGAACGGAGGCAGAAAAGCACATAAAGCACTAAATACGGGGATCGCATAGGAGGAGCTGACACATTCTATGCATTTGTATAATAATAATTGTTTCATACGATTATGTGTAAATGAATATACATAGACACATGAAAACGTTTTCTTTTTATTGCAAACAATTGCCACATGATAACATGTATATGAGTTCACATCTTTTGAACTAACATTATATCTCCTCAACTTGGTAGGTTTCTATAGTGTGATGGCTGCTACAGATTTCTTTTTGGGTTAGCAACTGTTCTCTTTTGAATTTATGATCGAGATGCTGCTCATTGAAGTTTTAATTGTGATACTATCTCGATGGGAATGCAAGCATTGTATTAGTGCGGTTGTTCTACTTACATTGCATTTATAGCCATTGTTCTTGTAAGCATATTTGTAAATGGATAGTTCACTCGAACTGACTTGTTGCACTTCTTGATCAGCCATGATATTGAAAAGGACTAGGATAATGGATTTTATGCTGTATAATTTCAATTTCTTAGCCAACACTAGGTTGCACAACGTGTAGATCCAAAAGGCACTACTGACTTATGTTTTGGTCCTCCCTTTTTGATATATAAAGGTGTGGGTCTTAAAGTTATATGTATCTGTGTTACATAAGACTTCACTAGAGTTGAGCTATATAGCTATTTGACAACTCCATGTGTGTTTACAAGGAGGCTCCTTAAAGTCACTTAATCTATTGGACATATTCATATCCAATATTTACCAGTTTCTCTACAATGGTCTTCTTACTCAGTCTGGTCTGTGTGGGCACAAGAAATGGAGTAAGACGAGTGACGGGGATGCTAACTACTTAGAAGATCTACTCATGTAAGTACCCTATGTCTGAATTTCTTTTGTCAAAAACATTTTTAGTGTTCATTAGAGAGTGGTTTGCCTCTAAAAGCATTGCGTTAATTGTGAACAGAGTAATAAGACAAATAGATACTTATCTGAGCCTTTCTCTTCTCTATTGCGCTTTAAAGTCTATCTTTTAGATAGTTTGAGGTGTTTCATTCCTCTTTTCATGAAGTTACTTTTTGGATAATTCTTTTTAGATTCTTTTGTGGTTTTTCACGATTTCATTTATTTGGAATTTCTGATCTTTTGGCCTCCAATTTTAATTTTTCATGATCATTTGTATGGAATGTGGGAGAAAAATTCCATACAAATGATCATGAAAAAACAAATCAGAAGACGGCTTGGCTTATTGAGGGATTTGTTAACAGAGCTCTATCATATGCATAAACTTTATTCCTTTCTTTAGACTTCTGAATTGGCATTAGGTTCATGGATCTTAAGGAACCAGTTTAATCTTATAGTTTTGGGCAGCATTGTTTTTATACTTTTTGCTGCTTATTTGAAAGTATTCGATTTGTTAGCAAATTCATCTACCCCTGCCACTTGTATTTGGGATTCTTTCTTGATACAAATTTGTGATATGCAAACATTGGATTCCTTGAAAGAAGTGTTTGTGATACATTCTCTATGCCACTAAAAGTTGACACCAATCTATTTTGACGATAATTTGACATAGAATTACCCCAATGTAGAGACCACATTCCCATCATGCATCATACAAGCTCAACATGAAGAGAAACTAATATATTAGATTTAGACTTGTCAAAGTTATAGTGCACCAGTCTATGGCTATTTTAGATGGTGGTTCAGTTGGTGGGGATTGCCACTTCTGTTTTAGGGTGTACGAATTTCACAAATTTGAAAGAGTTAGCACTCCACATTTTGATTGGCGAGGAATTATCATATCTGATAGGATTATACGGGGATGAATACCACATTTCTATGAAATTTGTTATTTGAAGAGGATTTGGTGGTTGTAGTTATTAATATTACTATATTTCTTACACATCCACATACTTTGGAAGGTGAATTTATTATGATAAATTATTCCTTGAATGGGACGACAAGATGTCAGCCGCTATTGATGGATGGAATTACAAGAGATGTCAATTGCATTTCTTCTCTACGGTTTGAAAGAGGCTAGAAAATATATTGGTTGAGGGTGAGGCCTCTTGAGATTTTTTGGTGCCCTCCTCTATTTAAGGGAAGAGTGAGGATTATTACTGAGAATGAAACTATGAGATCTGGCATTTATTGTACTAGAAAAGCGTGCAAGTTGCTCTTTTCAATTGAAAAGCAACAGGATGTTTATGTCCACAATATTTGGATTTTATCCTACTTATATATTAAGAGCTTGGAGGTGGCATGACAAAATTTCAAATTGGAACGAATTTGCCTTTCAATTGCTGGGTCTCTTTTCTTAACTGGGTGTCCTTAATTGTGATTTTACCTATTTTGCAAAGTGGGATACGTGGCGCGCTTGAGAAGATGAGAATACCTGGGTTCTGCCTTATAGTGGTTGTAGATCCGTTCTTCAAAACTTTAATCTGCCTCCCTGTCCTTTTCTTCCTCTGGTTTAGAGAGAGAGGGGGGCGAGGGAGGGAGAGAGGGAGAGAGAGAGAGAGAGAGAGAGAGAGAGAGTTGGGGGAGTTGCTTCGCCCTCATCCCGGTACTCCTCCGATTTGGGCTTTTCCCGAGCGGCGGGGCTGGAAACGAAACCCTGCAGTCTCGCCATCGTCCTCGCTGCCGCCTCCTTTTCTACTGTGCCTCACTGGACGTAACGAGCCACTATAGCTCCCTGCCTTCAAAGCCATTGCATTGCTGCCGTCTTCGTTGTCTCCGGCGAAGGTAATCCTAGTTAGCACTAATTAAATGGATTTGATGTGCACCGATTTGTGGAAATTGGGCAAGAAGGAAGAAAATAAAAAGAGAGAAATATGGGTTTGGCTTGTTGCGTCATGGCTGCCATTTAAATATTTTATCACATGTGGTTAAGTCTACGAAGGTATGCTACAATTTAGTTGTAATTTGTCCCATTTGGTGACTTTTTGGTCATCTGATTGATCTTGTCTTATGTTTTTTGATGTGTTGAATTTGATTTAGGGGTTAGCTTGGAATGACTTTGATGTCAGATGTGGATGCCCGATTTTGATAATTGCAGAAGGTATTAAACAAGAAGCTTTGGCAACTCTTGTCGCGAACAAGCTTAGAGGGGCATTGAAAATTGCAGCACTGAAAGCTCTGGGATTTGGAAGAGCTACTACCTTGACGACATTGTAATTCTGACTGGAGGTCATATTTCATTCTTTGAGCTGCTGTGTTCATTTGCTACTCTACATTCCTTGAATCTTCCACAAGAAAGCTCCTGACCTTTAAGTTATACGTTGTAGTAAATTCAAAGAGAAACGAAATTGGCTTCCGATCTGTTTTCTGCCCCTTAATTGGAAATTTTCTTCTTGAAAACAACTACTGTAATTAGAGATGAGTTAGGGCTTACCTTGGACAAGGGATATAAAGAAGTCATGGGTCATGGTGCTAAGGTTGTGTTTACCAAGGATTCGATGACAATTGTTGGTGATGGGAGCACCCAAGATGCAGTAAATCAATGTGTTGCACAGATTAAAAACCTTATAGAGGTTTAATTCTTGTTCTATGTGTGTGCGTGCGTGCCCTTATATGCATGTCTGTGTGTATATAGTGGGGCGTGCACCTATTAGAATACTTATTTGCATGTTTTGTAAGCAGGTTGCGGAGCAAGAATACGAAAAGGAAAAACAAAATGATAGAATCGCAAAATTGTCTAGAGGTGGTGTTGTCATTCAGGTCACCTTGGCATCATATAACTGTACAATATAGCTTGGTGGTTTATGAATTTACTTTTTTTTTTTAATGGTATGCATACTAAATCTATTGAAATTTTGAAGGTTGGAGCACAAATTGCGAGAGCGAAAAGAAAAGAAGTTGAGAGTAGATGATGCTCTCAATGCAACAAAGGCAAGTTTTTTCATGAGTCTATAGTTTTTGGTTTATAGAGATAGTAATTCCTTGACAGATTTGTTGGCAGCAAGGACAATGTTCAATTAACTGTGAAATTGATATTTATGGTAATTTCATGCTGTAACTTTTACTAGTAGTTATGGTTGTGCAATTTCAGTGATTTTGAATCACGATATTCAGATATGATTTGGATAGAATCTTAACGTAACATTGATCTGTCATCAACTGAGTTACATCCAATAGATTGGAATAAAGAAAGAGGTAATTGAATGATATAGTGTAGGAACGAATGGTCAATCATAAAATCCCTAGGCACAGTTTTCAATAAATTTTAGAATCAATACTCTTGTAATAAAAGAACGAAGGATGGCTTGCCAAGCCATGCCGTGAAAATACGAAATTGCCCTCATAAGGTGTCTCCTTCGATTTGTTGAGGTGAGGGGTAGTTTAGGTATTGCATGTCTTCCTTCCACAACAAGAGAAGTAAAGCTTCCTTTTCCATCATTTGAGAGAGGAAGTGTTGGTGCAGCTGTAAATATATCCAATACATCAAGACAATCTCTCTCTCTCTCTCTCTCTCCATATATGAAGAAGTGAGTGTGTGTACGAATGTAGATACATACGTACATGCATGGATTAGGCAAATGAGTTTGTGATTTGCTATTAATTCTAATTTGTTTGATTTGCGGTTAATTGCATGGAACGAATTGTTGTGATGTGATCGAGAATCCCTGATTTATTTTTTTGATGCAGATTTGAGATGAAAATTGAATTCAATTCGTTTGATTTCTGAGGGTATTTGTTTGAATTTGAGTATGATATTTCGTTTAGTGAATTTTAAGGCATGTCTTTTGATGGTGTTTTAAGTTCACCCTTTTATAGCACCTGAAAGAGGTTCATATATTGAGGACTAGTTTTCTGGATTGACGTTCTTTATAGTCTATTGTAAATTGAGCTGGTGTATGTGTGTGGTTGCCGACAATTTTCAAGGAAATTTAAGGACTTGAATAGTTTGACATTTGGAAGTGAAAATTGGAGTCAAACGGTGTTGCATATATTGTTATCCTTCGATTCTTTAAAAATGGTTTTCTTGGTTGATTATTGTAATTAATGGTGGTCGTCTAAAGGTTATCCAGTAGTTAAAAGTTTGTTTAAGTTATTCTTTCCTGATCCATATTTGAGATACTACACTCCACTCCACTCAATTCGTTTGGTTTTTTTTTCTTTTCTGAGGGTGTTTGTTTGAATTTGAGTGTGAGAGTTCATTTAGTGAATGTAAATGCATGTTTTGTGATGTGGTTTTAAGTTCATCCCTTAGTAGCACCTAAAAGAGGTTTATATCTTGAGCCTCTCCAACATCATGCAAAGGTGTTCTGTGGTAATCTTTGCCCATCATTACGCAAAATGTTTTTCCTGCTCCGTTTCATTTTGGGTTTTTGTTATTGGTGATGGGTCGGATCATAAATATTACTATATCAATTATTGTTTTCGACATTTTAATCTTTTAATTTTGTTGGGTTTTGTTTGTTTGCGTGTTGGTGCTAGATGAGAT
The DNA here is from genome assembly GCA_019656295.1 of Rhododendron mucronatum var. ripense. Classification (NCBI taxonomy): domain Eukaryota; kingdom Viridiplantae; phylum Streptophyta; class Magnoliopsida; order Ericales; family Ericaceae; genus Rhododendron; species Rhododendron mucronatum. The sequence continues at coordinate 4,566,156 of BPLT01000006.1, forward strand.
TTAGAGAGAAGAGGAAAAGGCAAGAATTTAAGATGACGGTAGAGTTCTTTCTGTTGGTTTGCACAGGAGTTGTGGTGTTTCATCATAGAGCCAATTTCTTCTTCCGCGCTATCTCCTTTCATCTCGCTTTTTATCTCTCCGGTAAATCTCTCTCTCTCTCTCTCTCTCTCTCTCTCTCTCATTTGATTTTGTGTTTGTTAATGGTGATTGAACCTAGGTTAATGGTGATTGAACCTAGGTGAGCTATTATATAGATGGCTTCAAGTTGAAAATTTCATTCATTTGAAGAGAAAGGAATTGCAAGATTACCATCTCTGGAAAGTTCAATTTTAATGTTCTGTTTTAAGGAATTTTGTTGATTTTGTGCATCTTTTTTGAAAATTTTGTTAAAGTTGAATGTTTTTAGAAGTTCTTTTTGGGCCTGTCATTGAAGGATTAAAACATTTCAAAAGTGAAATAAGGGTTCCTTTTGCGCCTTGAATAAGGTAGTTGTACCAAATTCCTTCCGTTCAATTCAAATTCCATAAAATCCACGTTTCAATTCAATAACCTCTTCCTATTTCTCTACTATCATCATAACGAAACAAAAAAAATTCTTCTTGTCTGCAAGTTTATGCAATGAGCATGCAGAAACGTGCAAAGCACGGGCATTGCACTGGTATAGTTAGAAAGTACACTTGACTGGAATATTTATGGTTACTGTATGATTCTTGCTAATTAATGTCAATGGGGCTGCAAATTGGAGCGAGCTTTGAGTTACGCCCTGAAGTTGATAGTCAAGAATGCCGGTGCTAATGGAAGTGTTGTTAGTGATAAGGTACTTAACTAAATCAACACTTCACGACCCTACGTATATGCTATCGTGTTGTATTTGTGGGATGACATTTTGTGTATTTTTTGCATGTTCTTTCCAATGATGCAATGCACGAGGATTTGATGGCTGCCGGAATAATTGATCCGACCAAAGTGAGTTCCAAAGGTAAGTAACTTTTGCATATGAGATTGTGCGTGCAGTGAGAATGCCAAGATTGGATTATTTGAATTTGTGGTATCCAAAGTTTTTAGAGGCGAAAGCATGAGGCGAGGCGTATGCCCCGAGGCATTGAGGCGTAAGCCTTTTGATTTTTTATTTTTTAAATAATTAAATTAATAAAATAACTTAAAAATACAAAAAATATGCAGTTCATATAAGATAGATTAATACAAAAAGATAGAATAAAGTAGAATATCAATTAATGACTTATTATTACCTTATTAGTTAATAACTAATAACTAATTGAGAAACCCTATAACATCACTTTATTAGTTGTTAACTTTTTATCTTATTAACTTATCACTTTATTAGCTATTAACAGAACATATCAATTCGTTTAGTAAAGGAAAACAAAGCACAACTGTTTAAAGAAAAACAGAGCCCGATTGTAGATGATTATCACCTTCAACAAGGCCGCAGAGAGAGAGAGGGGGTTTGAATTAGGAAATTACCAAAATTAGATTAGGAAAATTTCTTTCCTAAGGCTTACGCCTCACCTATCGGAGCGTAAAAGACGACTGCCTTTGTGGTTCACCGCCCAAATTTTTAAGCCCTGAGAGGTTTTGGTAGTGCCTCACCGCCAAAATGCGAGCCCAGAAAACACCTTTGAAAACATTGGTGGTATCTAACGGTCATCAATGGTGGAGCATATCTTATTTTGAGTCTTTTAAAATGGAATTGAGTGGATGAATGTAGTGGTCTGGACGGTCATGTGTTTGCTTATTGGTTGGGTCGTAAATAACGAACTCTATTTTCTTTGAAGATTGGTACTCCTTATTTGTGGCAATATAGTTAACTTGGTTGCCTTTAGTCATCATGAAATTATTCATATAGGGGATTCTTTGCATTTCTCTGTGCCTTACTTGATTGCAATAGAATACTTCCATTCTTAGATAGTTCAAAGGTTTTGGGTTTAGTTCTTGTAGATCATAGACAATGAGACACATGTTTACACAGATACAATTATATTTATTTTAAGGGTATCAAGATTAATGGATTTTTCCTCATCCTAAAATGACAAGAAGCAGCATCTCCTCAATGTAACTTGACAACTTAATTGGTTGAATTGGTGAGAGATTGTAAGAAATAGCCTCTATGAATTTGTATTCGGACATCATTAGGCGTATTGTCTTTAGACTACTCTTTCGATGATCTAGACTCTACTCTATTTGATGATGATATTGTGACTACTCAACTCGTGCTTTCTGTCGAGACTTATTCTGGTTCAACATGATTTTTTTCCAGCTGATTGGAAAACTTAATGATATGCTGATTTCAGGTAGTGATGTTGCTTGGAACACGCAACTTCGGTCGCGAAAACATTCTTGATGTCAGACTGTGTGGTGCTAGAGATCATAGAGCATGAACCTGTTCCTGCCAGCAACCCAATGGACAATTCAGGTAACCAAATTTCTCCCTTTACTACTTTCAATTTTTGTGTATGCATCTTCCACGTTGCATTTGATTAAATACGTTCTTGTCTTGTCAGGATACGATTACTAGACGCTGCCAAAGATTGTGAGGAGTTATCAAAGCAAAAGATGATCTGACTTCTGCTGTTAGTTCTGAGACATACCGGAGGGGTCATTATTTGTGCAAATTTATTGTTTCTTCTTCTTTTTTTTTGTTGCCTTTGTGTCATCATCAAAAGGGAGGGATTGTTAGAAATATTTAATTTTGATTATATTTTGACAAAATTGATTTCTTAAAAACTTTGTTAAAATGTTTTATTAAAAACTTATTTTCAAAAACAAGAAAATGCTTGTTGTAATTCTCATTATACTAATGTCTTGATATGAGTTTTGGCTAATTGCCTTCATGCAAAAAGGCTTTTTAATGGGCATTAATATGAACAGTTTTTATTATCTAAACTTTCAGCCCACAAATGAGCTAATTTACTAAAGTTCTTTTCTAGCCCATGATTTCCATTTTTTAATTCTAGCTTTCAGTAAATGAATAGGTCCGATTGATTTTTAACCTTTGGACTGAAATCTCAATTTTGTTTAACCCACGTAAAACTTTTCGAAGCTCCTGGCCCTATCCATTTTGATCCACTTTGATCGGTCCACACACATTAAAGCATCTGGCCCATTTCTTTACTTAATCATAGTGGATGACCAGTTCACAAATAGGTTGTTCAATTGAAAATTTTCAGCCATTGTTGACCTTTCAAGCTTTGCATTTAGGGCATCAAATCGTTATAGGTTTTCAAGCTTCGCATTTCGGGTATGACGCCGTGCGGTTCCTCTGCAGAGAATGGACGAGTTTGGTCCATTCATCTCTGCTGTTCTTCTGCTTCTGTGCTCGGCTCATGAGTTGGGTGTGTTGATTTCTTCCTAGGGTTTGATTTTCTATTTGTGCTTGGGTGAGTTGATCTTGGTTTTTGGTTTGTTTTCTCACATATTTTGCTTGACGAGATTCATTTGGAAATACAGGTTGACAACGTGAACGAATGAGTTCTGTCGAGTGGAGTTTTTCATAAATTCACAGTCGCTTTGAGCGTGTCAAAACCACACCCGAAAGGACGAGGAATTGGAAGAATTGAGGACTCCAGCGGTGTTGAAGAGAATGTTGACCACGAAACTTTAGTAATCGATGTTGAAAAACTGTCGCAGAAAATGCAAAAGAATAGGTATGTGTGAATGATGAAATAAAATACTCGGATCGACAATCTTTTTATAAAAAAAGTTATATTTTTTATGGAGTTTTCTACATCCATGGTCGATTGTATTGGCTTCATTGTGATCGTAGATCATTACTAATTTTTCTGCTGTTTGCAGGGATTAGAGGGCTTTGATGTTTGAAAAGTTTTGCGATGTCAATTAGCATCTACGATGAGGGATTTATTTTTAAAATGGGGAAAGTACACTAAAACCCCCTTAACTATCACTTTTTTCCATGGAGACACCCTAACGTTTAAAACTGCCCACATATACCCCTCAACTACATGAATGAAAAATTGGCCAACTCTGTTAACGGAATGAGGGAAAATGACCATTCTACCCTTAAAAATTGCTCACACTGACTCCCTCATCTTTAAAATTGTCCATGTTGATCCCTTTATCTTAATGGTCTTTTTGACAAAAGGGTGCTGAGTGGTTGATGTTTATAGTTGAGAAGGTCTATATGGGCGATTTTAAATGTTCTCATATGAATTGGTTGTACTGTTGTGTCTTTTCCTGTAAATTTCTGTCACTATATGCTTCTAATGTGGGAAAATAGGGTTTTATAAGATCTCCTTGCTTTGAATTTGTTTGTGGTTGAAATCATGTTTCTTCCACCCCACACCCCCCCCCCCCCCCCCCCACCCAAAAGCTCCCTTGGTGTAGCAATTATCGGTTACTGCATCTCAACTTGTACATCAATTTTTCTCTACTATTTTCTTTATTTTGCCTGGGTGGTGGATAGTGTTGGGATGTGGTTGTTGGGACTGGGAATCCGAGTAATATTTAGTGTTGATACTTAGGATATGAGGCATTTGATGATTAAAATGGACTTTTTTTACAGCATAACCAACAGACTCAACTTTAGCTCCCGCAACCAACGAATTTTGCCGCTTGGTGTGGGCTGATCAATAAGTAGTATTAGGTTCTCTTTTGTTTATGCGAGTATGGCCAGTTCTTACTGAAGTGTTTTACTACATTTCCAAATGATCAAACCAGTACACCAAACCCTAAGTTATGCTCAACTCATTCGTGTGAATCTTTGGAACAAAGATTTAACGCTCTCCCCAAAAGATGGCTCATGAAAGGCCAATTAGAGAGAAGATTGTAAAAAAGTTTGTTGATTGTATGTGTTGCATCTCCGTCTTCATCATATTATGTATTGTGATACAGTAAGAAAAACATATGGGGTGGATGGAAGATTTGTATTATTTTTAATTGGAGGGATGGTACTCTTATGTCAGAAATGAATTTGTCTGAGTGTGCTTTGATCGGTCAATTTGTCGAACCATGCTATAAAAATTGAATTCCGCTTATAGAGAATTTAGTATGATATGAAACTATTTTGTACCCTCTTGATGTAATATATTTAAATTGAGTTCGCATTGGCAATTAGTAATCTTACTTTCAAACGGAAATTGGGCATGCTTGTGGTAAACTAACATAAGTAGTGGAGATACATGATCTAGGATATTTGATACATTGTCCAGTGGCATGGTTGCGATGTCAACAATATGTTTATAGAGTCACAGAACCCCCTAATCGACTTCTTGAGAAAATGTTCCAAGTCCTACTCAATTGAACTCTATGTACGACTGCATACCCATTTTTGGCATAGACTGCCTCTCATTTTGACTCTTGACAAACACAATGATTGTGCTCGGTTACCATTTTAGTTTAGTTTTCCAATCATTATCCTATTTCTTTCTCCAATGACCAATCAATACGCTATTTCTCCAATTATTACTCTCATCTCTCTCTATCTTTCTCTAATCATTACCCTTCTTCAATCATTACCCTATTTCTCTCTCTACCCACTACCAAAACTAAACTGAACTAAAATGCCAACCAAACAAAGCCAATATCTTTTTGGATCCCTGCACTTGCTTGGATTGAAGGGTAGGCTAATGAATTAGCGAACTTGGTTAGTCACTTTGAGGCATCTTCTATTAGTTCATGGTTCTCTAAATGTAAAAAGGAGCGTCGGTGGTTGAAACTGGGTGGTTCAAAGAATCAAAGTATTTTAAATTTGAAGTTGAGCTATATGGTTTTATGGGCCAATATTGTCTCCTAGTATCTTCCGTACCAATGGGCTCAAGTTTTCACACAATATATTTGGAAATTGATATTTCAAAGAACACAACTAAAAAATTAGTGGGTTTTGAGAGGTAATGGGACCTCACTTTTGGCCATCATATATATTGGTTTGGTTGATTATGGAACTTCATTGTGGGAACATTGCTTCTTCCTAACAAAAGAGATATCTTTATTTATTATTTTTCATTGATATGTCATTCGTATTGCTTATTGCACTGGCAATTAGTTGCAAGCCATTGCTACTGCATTTGCTTGTGATCAGGAGGAGTATAGTGTGGTTCTAATAACTCATTTTGCTCACATGGTTTAGCCAAAAATCCTTTTGAATTTGATCTCTACTCTTTGCTGCTGTATTTTGTACCTATATACAAAGAACGGGTTTTGGGTTGCCTTTTTTTTGCCCAATTTGGATGATTTTACCTCCTGATTTTGAGACATGCAGTGTTATGGAGCAGGGTGATTCCGACTTTTTGGTCAATGCGAAAATATGTGAACCATATCAGGCCATGTCTTCCCCCTTCTTTTTTTCTTTTGGGTTCTTCTCGTCTCTTTTGGTTGCTTTTGTTCCCCTGCGTTAGGGCTCGCCGTGGAGAGGTAATCGTTCTGATTGTTCTTTTCTTTTTCCGTTGTGCTGTGTTTATGCGTACTTGCGATCGTTTTCTTCTTCGCTTTAAGAAGTAATTGTAGTTTGCACAATCGTTCTTGGTTTCACTTTGCACTATGCTTGTGCTCTGATTTGTTCTCTCTCCATTCTACATATTCTAGGGTTAGGGTTTTAGTTGGGAGGAAAAGCAGAGAAGAAATGGGCCAACAATTGCTGATCTATAGCTTCGTGGCTCCAGCAACGGTGATCATCGCCGAGTACAAGTTCATGGGGAATCTGACCAGCATTGCCTCTCAGTGTCTCAAGGAACTCCTCGCGGACCTCGCCAATAAGCGGCCTTGATTTCCGAAAGCGTAAAGCACTGAACCTCTAATATACTTTTGGGTAATTATATCTTGTCTTGTTGTGTAGAGAGCCCCAAGTTTGAGAAACTGCTTGAACGTCTAATTTGTCTCTAGGATTTTTTTTTCTCTTCCTTAATTGTGTTTATGGATTTTGGATACAGATATATGGGTTTGAGCAGATAGGGCTTTATGTGGGGATGCAATTTTCAAATCGAGGATTCAGATATTGTAAAGATAATTTTCTGAGTTCTTTTTCCTCGATTTAGGCTGGATTTGAGTTGTGATTCGGGTGGATTTTGTGTATTATCGATGGGTTGGTGAAGAAGAAGGTAAAACGAAAAAAGGGAGTGAAAATTGAGTGACGTTTGTTATTTGTGTAGCTCGGTGGATTATTGTTTCCATGGAGTTTGGTTTGCTTGCTTTTTATCATCTACTTATTTGATTGTTTTGACATTTTTTGTGTTGCGCCGTAATAATTTTTAGTGCATTTTTTGATTGTTATTTGTGTTGCGCCTTTTTATCATCTACAAACCATGCTTTTCAAGCTACAAAGTTGTTCGAACATCTAAATCGTGTCATTTGTTTAAATATAGTTCGTTCTGATTGGTTTGGCAAAAACCCACCAAGGTTTATGTTTACTGATATGAAAAATTAGGAATTGAAAAAGACAATTATATATATAGGGAGTTCTTCTTTTCATAAAAAATATAGTATTTTGATTAAATAATTATGTTTTCCGTCCTGTTCAAGAATGATTTGGTTATTCAATGGAGGTATGATTCTATATTTTGGCTTGTGGTGAGTTATGCAACCTGGCTTTATTCCAGTACTATTGGATTCACCTTAAAAGAAATAAGATATAAATTTACTCTCCTTTTATGGGAAATCAGTAGAATGAAAAGAAGGTGGTTAACGGTTCCAGAAGAAAGCAATAAAAGTCCTAAAAGAAGGGAGTTTTGGTGTCGTAAGGGAGGGATTGACCTTTCGAACGCGGGTGGGCTCCAGCTTTCAATCTGAGGTATAAGCTCGCCCCGCTTTGAATTTGTGCTTTTTCTCGATTTGACTGTGAATTATTTTATAGGAAGAATCGGTAGTTGGGTTGAAGGATCAAGAATGGTATAGAATGTTGTTCACTCATGTACTATGTGGCTTATATGGCCTTGAGATCTATTGTTAAATTTTGTGTAGCAGGGAGTCAAGAGAGAGTAGTCCTTCCCTTGACCAATATTTGATATGATAGAGTTTTCTGATTTGGATGGAAGTCCCCACATGATAGAGCTTTCTAACCTTTCGTCCTCATTTTTGCGCTTATTTCATCTTGTTTTAAGATGGAGATGCTCAATCAAAACTATCAGGCTCTATTGGTTGCTGTTTTTGGTATCTTTTTTCTGGATTTATTTATTGATAGCACTGAAAACTTGTTTGTTTTAATGATTTCAAAACTTGACACTCTTTTTGGCTCAATTTTTCTGATCGGGCCCTTTGCTGTGGTTTCCACATGTGTTGTAAGTGGGGGTATTATGGTCATTTCATAGCATTTGCGAGGATTACTTTTATGCTTTTAACAGTTTCCTAATATGTCCTTTTTAATTGACTATTTTTTGTCGACTTCTCCTGGTTTTTTTGAGGGTATCTATGGAAAATGGAGGTGGTGTTGGTTAGTGAATGGTGGTACAATGGGCGTAATGCAGATGATGGTAGAGCTGTGGCAGTGATGGTTGCAGCTTTCGGCATGTGAGGTAAAACAGGAAGTCCGCTTCGTAGAACTTGTCACTTTCTTCTCCTATATATTTTGCCTTCTCACCTTTTCTTATTATGTAAAACATGGGTTGTAATTATTTAATGCTTTCGGCAGGTGATGTATGATTATAAGTGATATCGATCTACCCACCGAAACAAAAAGCCTTAAAAGCAACGGGCATGACTTTATCGTGCGAAGCAAAAAGTTGAGACTGCCCTCGAGCATTACCCTTCAATCTCCCCTATTAAGGGGCTCAATTGGAAAAATCATGCCAAACTTCGACCGACCAGAAATTTAGCTTCGTGACCCAGAAATACAAGGAAGGGGTATGTCTGTTCTTCAGTTTTTCTTTGAAATTTTTAGGCATCAAAGATCTAATTAGTAATTTGCTAAAGTAATCTTGCATTTCCTTTGTCATATGAAACTGAATAGTTTGCCACCATTTTGTTTCAATCCGTTCGACTGGTGCAGGTCATTGATGGTGTTCATCATCGAAGGCTAAATGTTTCAAGGTAGATCTTGCTTTAGAAACACAATCTTGATACACTTTGTTGAGATTTTAATACTATGTTCTCACTGTCTCTCTCTCTCTCTCTCTCTCTCTCTCTCTCTCCCCAACCCTCTTTTTGTTTCTCTCTATGTTGTTGTTTAATTTTAGGGTAATCGTAATAGTGAGAAAACCCATTAGGGTTAATTTCATTCAACGTAAAATATATATATACAAGCTGAATAATAATTGCACTAGGGTTCTAGATACTTAAACTAATTACATTATAAGACACATAATTACACTAGATACAAATAGATTCATCATCTAACACTCCCCCTCAAGTTGGTGCGAAGATATCAATCAAGCCCAACTTGAACACAATAGGATGAAAACTCTTGCTACCCAGCCCTTTTGTGAATATATCAGCTAACTGATTTTCAGATCTCACAAATGGCATACATATCAAACCCTCGTTCAACTTTTCCTTGATGAAGTGTCGATCAATCTCTATGTGCTTTGTTCTGTCATGCTGAACGGGATTATGAGCAATGTTAAAATGGCAGCTTTATTGTCGCAGTAGAGTTTCATCAGAACACTATCAGCAAACTCCAAATCAAGTAACAAAGTTTGGAGTCACAAGAGCTCGCAAACACCATGAGCCATAGCTCTATATTCAGCTTCTGCGCTAGACCTGGCGACTACCGATTGCTTCTTACTTCGCCAGGTAATCAAATTACCCCCAAGGAAAGTGCAATAGCCAGAAGTAGAGTGCCTATCATCTACAGAACCAACCCAGTCAGCATCAGTGAATGCCTCCAATTGCAAATGACCATGATTAGAGAACAAAATTCCTTTTCCTGGAGCTGATTTCAGATACCTCAAAATACGATAAACTGCATCTAGATGTGAAGTACGAGGATCATGCATAAACTGACTAACAACACCTACTGCATAAGTAATATCTGGTCGAGTGTGGGCCAAGTATATTAGTCGACCCACAAGTCGCTGATACCTCTCCTCATCAGTACACTCCCCCACATCTCCACTAAGATGATGATTCGCCTCAATAGGAGAATCTGCAGGTCTACAGCCCAACATACCTGTTTCTTCCAACAAATCAAGTATATACTTGCGTTGGGAAATAAAGATACCTCTATCAGACATCGCTACTTCCATTCCAAGGAAGTATCTCAATGATCCCAAGTCCTTAATCTCGAACTCTTGAGCCAGACGAGACTTAAGGTTATGAATCGCACTCACATCATTGCCTGTCATTATTATGTCAGCAACATAAACAATAAGGACAGCAATCTTACCGTTACTTCAGCGGATGAACATCGTATGATCTGCATGGCTCTGCTTGTAACCAAAACTCAACATAGCCATAGAAAAGCTGCCAAACCAGGCTCTAAGTGACTACTTCAGCCCATAAAGTGCCTTCTTCAATCTACACACCTTTCCTTCACTTGCAGGAGAAGAGCAACCTGGTGGAATATCCATATAAACTTCCTCCTCTAAATCACCATGGAGGAATGCATTTTTCACATCAAACTGTTGAAGAGGCCAATTAAAGTGGGCAGCACACGAGAGGAGAGCTCGCACAGAATTCATCTTCGCTACCGGAGCAAACGTCTCCTCATAATCAATACCATAAGTTTGCGTAAAACCTCTGGCAACAAGCCTTGCCTTGTATCTCTCAACTGTACCATCAGCCTTTTGCTTAATAGTGATTACCCACTTGCAGCCCACTGGTTTCTTCCCTCCTGGAAGTGACACTAGATCCCAGGTGCCATTATTTTTCAAAGATGTCATCTCTTCTACCATAGCTCCTTTCCACTTAGGTATCTTGAATGCATCTGCCAATTCTGTGGAATAGATATAGAGGAAAGAGAAGAGACAAAGGCATGATACGAAGGAGGCAAACAGTCATAAGAAACAAACTTTGAGATAGGATGTTGAGTACAAGATCTAACACCTTTTCTAATAGCAATAGGAAGAATGTCAGGATCCATAGGAGGAGGTTCAATAAGAGAAGAATCATTACCAGAAGAGTCAGCTGAGGAATCTGGAACTGGAGTGGGTGATTGTGATTGACAAGGTGGTAACGTACATGAAGACTTTCCATTTTTCCGTCTAGCATACCTTTGTAAGCCAGCTCCCTGCAGTCGTCGTCGTGCAGGTAGTTGTTCCTCAATGTCACCACCAATATCATGTATTTCCCTTTCAACAGATACCGGTTTCTCTCCAGTGTTTTCTTTCTCCCCCTTACTATAATCATAGAAAAATTTCTCCCCCTCACTATGATTATAAAAGGTAAACATCTCTTCCTCCTACTGATGCTCCCCCTGAAGAGATGGTTTGGAGGAAGAATAAAAAACCTCTGTTTTCCAAAAGGTAACATCCATAGAGACAAACATCTTTCTCGAATAAGGATCGTAACACTTATAGCCTTTCTGGGTAGGAGAGTACCCAACAAAAATACACTTATGGGCTTTATGTCCTAACTTGCCCCCAGAAGGTTTTGGGGCATGAACAAAACACACACAACCAAACACCCTAGGTGGAAGAGTCGTAACCCGACAACTGCTTGGCAAGCACTCAATGGGTGTTTTAAAATTAAGGACACTAGATGGCATACGGTTGATAAGATATGAGGTAGTTAAAATAGCTTCTCCCCATAAGTATTTGGGAACATTCATAGTGAACTAAAAGGATCGAGCGACCTTAGCAAGATAACGATTTTTACGCTCAGCGACTCCATTTTGTTGTGGAGTGTCAACGCAAGTCGTCTGAAAAATAATACCATTATCATCTAGATATGTCCGAAAAATCTTATCAATATACTCGGTCCCATTATCACTCTGAAGAATTTTAATGTGTATCAAACTGAGTGCACACCATCTTATGAAAAGATTTGAAATAGGAAAATACTTCATTTTTTGACTGGAGTAAGTACACTCATGTGGCACGAGAATAACAATCAATAAAAGTAACAAACCATCGATCCTTTTAAGGAAGTAACAGGAGAAGGACCCCAAACATCAAAATGGATAACCATAAATGGAGAATCACTTTGTTTATTAATAGGTGCATAAAAAGAGCATTTATGTTTCCCAAACTCACAGGTTCACAAAAAAACTGATCTCTAGGACAATGTTTAACTAAAGGAGGAAAGAGTTTCTCTAATATCCCAAAAGAGGGATGACCTAATCTACGGTGCCATCGATGTAACAAAGAAAGAGTGGAACTCATATCTGCCCGCAGAGCTTGTCCACATGATAAAGATGGCTGAGATGGATGAGGTGCATGCTCCAGATAATAGATACCACCATGTGCTTTACCACTGCCAATCACCTTCCCCGTTTCCAGTTCCTGAAAGATACAATGAATAGGAAAAAATGTCACAGAACAGTTTGCAGAATGGGTAAAACTACTAACTGAAAGAAGGTTAGTGGCAAAGCTTGGAATATGGAGGACTGAAGAGAGAGATAGAGGGAGAATAGCGAACGGAACCTTTCCCTGAAATAGCAGAGAACGATCCATCGGCAATTCGAACCTTATCCTTACCAGAACAAGTAGAATAGGAATAAAAAACAGATGAACAACTTGTCATATGATCTGAAGCACCAGAATCGATTATCCAAGGAATACCGGAGGAGGCAATAAATGCACTAGCTGGAATACCTGAATGAGTAAAATAGGATGCAGTAGGAGCTGCTGTGGAAGTAGTAGCTATAGTAGAGGAAGAATCAGCTCGAGCCATAAGACGCCTGAGAGCTTGCATCTCCCCCTGAGAGAAACCCCCAACAGAATCAGAAGGTGACTGAACGCTTGTACTGAACCCAGAATCAGACAAGGTAGCAAACTCTGAAACATGTGCCTGAGCCTGAGAACGCCCGGGACCACGACCTCCACCTCCACCTCCACGTCCACTGCCTCGCCCACGATAAGGACGACCATGTAACTTCAAACAGAAATCCTTGGTATGCCCAGTGTTATGGAAATAATCACACTGGAGTGACATACAGTCTATGGTCCCATTGGTTATACCAGACTGAAACTTTCCACTGCTAGACCCAAACTGTCCCTGCGTAATAGCAACCAATGCAGAACGATCAGAAGTAGGAGTTTGAAACGTAGCACCCCTTTTGCTCTCCTCCTGTTGAACAATGGCATAGGCCTCTCCCAAAGATGGAAACGGAACACGACCCAACACCTGCACTCTAATTTGATCATACTCCACATCAAGACCAGCAAGAAAGTCATACACACGCTCTTTCTCTATTCTTTTTAACCAAGCACCAGCATCAACGGAATAGACTGCCTGAAACCCCTGATAATAATCAAATTCTTGCCAAGCCCCACTGAGATCAGCAAAAGTAAACAGCAACAGATCGATTGTGTTGATCCATAGTACGAAGTCGCTTCCGCAACTCAAAACACTAAGCATCATTGCCCTGCTGAGAATAAGTCTGTTTGGCAATAGTCCAAATCTGATATGGAGTGTTAAGAAGCAAGAAAGGATTACGAATATCAGCCTTCATAGAATTAAACAACCAGGTCATGGCTAAAGATCGACGAGACTTAAACTTCTTGAGTTCAACATCAGTAGTAGGCTCAGTAACATGGTCTTCAATGAACTCAAGCATTCCTTTAGCTTCAATAGCTAATATAAAAGTACGAGACCTAAGTAAATAATTTGTGCCATCCAGTTTGATGGGACAAATATCCAGTGGAGAGTTATCCGGAGTCCCTACAGGACTCAACTCATCATTGCCACTAGCGGAAGCCGGTTTTTTCTCTTCTGACATCTTGAAAGCAGAACAATAATGCCAAATAAACAATAAACAATGTTCCCAGCAACTTTAGAACTCCAATAACAATAAATAAAGGTTCCAAAAACCCTAGAACCTCAAAAAAATCAACTGAATACCTTCGCATCTGACTAAAACAGTGCTGAAACTTCGTGAGGGAAGGAAAAAACAGATCTGAACGGCGAGAAAAAAACAGATCTGAAGTACTGTTGACAAAGTATTGTTCACGCGAGCACTGTTCACTGTTCACGCGAGCACTGTTCACGATGTATTGTTCACGCGAAGTACTGTTCACGCAGTAACGAGAAGGCCGTCGTAGGTCGCCAGGTTCTATTGCTTTGATACCATGTTCAATTTTAGGGTAATCGTAATAGGGAGAAAACCCATTAGGGTTAATTTTATTCAACGTAAAATATATATATACAAGCTGAATAATAATTGCACTACAATCCTAGATACTTAAACTAATTACATTATAAGACACATAATTACACTAGATACAAATAGATCCATCATCTAACAGTTGTACAATGGAACCTGGGAACAGTCTTCTTTAATCTCTATGTATGCTTCTCTTTCTACAATTGAGAGTGTAGAATACATGTTTCTCTTCTCTCTACAACTGGGAATCAACCAAATTGCTTCAAATACCACAAGAAAGTGACCGATTGAGCATAACAGTACATACAAATATATCTGTGTGTGCGTGTATGTATACATATACATATTCAATGTTAACAAAGAGGTAGAGAATGGCTTTTCTTATACTTAAAAATTGATTCACACTTTTTTCATCAAAAATATTTTCAAGTGTCAACCAAACACCGAAAAGCAAAAGCAACAAAAACATTTTACGTCAAAGCAAACGGAGCCTAAGTATCCCTTTCTTCGTGGGATATTTACTTTTATGTAGGAAGGTGATGATGGGTGGAAGTTAGTCTTAAGGACACATTCATACTTTGTCATTATTTCTAATTGTGCAACCTCTTTTTTATGTTGATGATATTGTGCAGTTTAGCTTTCATATTGGGCAACTCATTCATATTATGTTGCAATTTCTGTGCTTAAAAGTTTATTCATTGAACTAATAACTATATCATGCAATTTATGACAACAGAAAGTACTGAGTGAAGCAGGATATGTGCCTTCAAAAACTGAGAAGTATCCTCTTGGAGTTGTTATTTCTGCTATTCAAAATGCCTTCCATTCCATGCTACACCTTTGCTGTCTTTCTCTAATGGTGTAGTGGAGGAACTCTAGATATGCTTCTATAAGAATTTTAAGGTATGATTTATATGTTGCTTTAGTCTGTTAGTCTTGTATTGGAAACTAAACCAGCAAAAGATGTTTGTGTGTGCGCTTGTAGTGAGCCTGTTTTGTGGGATAAATCTTTGAATACTCTCTCCATTTCTTCTATCCACTAGGTGCCCTGGCATGGCAATCTATTTTGGCATAATTAATTAACTCTAGAGAAGAAAGGCAATTGGCCAATTGGCCTTTGTTTGTGTTCATGATGTATTATACAATCCCAGAAGTCTGCCAAAAAAAAACAAAGTATTCCACTATCATAATCTAATTTAAGGTAGAGTCAAGAAAAAGATAGATTGGTCCTACGAGCTCATTCACTGGCTTGTAAGGAAAGCCATGTATTTGGGTTCTTCGAGGATGGGACCAAGTCATACACGTTAGTTGCAGCCACAAGAATTAGGAAGTGAGGCAATTCAGCACTTCGTACGATACTTGAATTACATTCAAAACACACATCCATATATATGCTTTTTGTTTCAAACGTATATGGGTATGGAACTGATAGTGTACAGTAACACATAATACAAATTTGTTCTGCCAGAAAATTGAAAAGATCATATGAGCCTACTTATTCTCATTTTCTGTAGATCACTAATATTTTGCATTGTACTTCATGGTCGGGGGCTAGTCCAGGTCTCATGGATGCTGCTGCTAAAGGTGCTTTGCAAGTAGAAAAGCCGGCTAGTTGATTTAAGATAGGTAAAGAAGCTGACGAATTTTCATCCATACCTACCTTGGGAAACTTAGCTTACTTGCAGGTGAGATAGACTCTTTCTTGTAAACTCGTCACAGCTCCTTTTTATTGTGTTTCGATCATTAACTTGTGGATGGAAGTGATATAAAAAGGATAGAGAGTCGTTAACTTGAGAAAAATGTGAAAAAGGTTACCCACTGTAATGCCAAGTACTGCTCTTGGCCTTCCAAGGTGAGTGTCTGCAATACCTCAACATAAAACTTGTTTGAAAGATTACAGCTTCACTGCTGCGGTCAGGATGCTATTGATAGATAAATCTTATATTCATCCAATTCTTGTCAGCATTTTGTGTAACCATTTGCTTGGTTACTCAGTTTTGGTTCTCTATATAGATAATCGGAAAGAGAATACTGAAGACATAATATCTCACCACATATGAGCATGCAAAGTTACCTTTATGTAGTCAATAATTAAGGGTTTTTGATTCCGTGATTCTTGAATTAGGTACATGTTTGGCTTTTAATAGGCCATTAAGGCTTCTTGTTAAATATGATGAAGCGATTTGGAAATGCAGATGAGTGAATATCACCCTCGAGCTTGTTGTGACAGTCGAAACTTCTCCGCTTCGTTGTAACAGTCAACTTTTCCAAGGTCACACAAACCATACTAAACTCAACTGATATCTCATTAAGGGATCAAAAAACTAAATAAGTAACCCCATTCATGGAGGAATTTGTGTAATATGGGCATTAAGGGAAGAAAATAAATTAGAAGTCGTAGGAGGAGTAGAAGTTGTAGTAGGGGTATGAGTACAGATACTTTGTGTAATATGGGGTATTAGTAGGCACTATATCCACGCTACAAGATGTATTGGCTTACCTATACATTTTTCGAGTTTCTTCTCCCCTGAAATGTCTTGAGAAAGTAAACGCGGTGATATTCGGACTTTAAACCCTTTAATAGAAGATGCTCTAGCCAGTTACGACAACCCTGTTCATCAATAGCAGTTGTCGACTTTTTAATTTACACCGTGTGAAAGTTTCTCTTTGATAGTGGAAGAGGGAAGAAATGATCTTATATCCGCTGAAAGAATTTCCTGACCTCTATCATCATGAGATAATAATTCGAGAATATCCAAAAATAATGGTAGTGATTGGTCCATTTAACTTCAAGGCTAAATTGGTGATAATGGGTATGAGACAATGTCCAGGCATACTCTCAGCAACTTCCAAGCCCAAGTATCTTGTATGCTGCCGCCTAAATGCAGGAAACCTGCCTAAGGGTAATCTCTTCTCAACTTAGCTTTTAGGATAATGAACTTCGATCATGGCGTTTGCTTTTACTCCTACTTTTGGCTAAGAACAGGTTTTAAAGCTGCTTAAAAGCTCATGGTTAGAAACATCAATGTTGATGCTTTTAAAATCTAATGATTTCTAGATTCAGCTTGTGCCTTGTATATAATTAAACACTTCGACAAGCGCCCCTAATTTTTCGTCCTTAAGTAAACTCTGAACTTTTGAGTCAAAAGTTTTACTTTCTTTACTAGTCAAGATAGTTAATCGTTTAGGAAATTCAAATATTTTGAATCAAATAAGAGAACGCAAAAAAACTTAAAGAGAATCTATTGGGTATCACAAGACCTAGCATGGGCCCCATTATGACCAGCCTACGATGCCAATTCATGAGTGGATGTTTTCTTGTAAAAGAAATAGAAAGTATGTTGGATGGAATGTAATATATATATTTTTTATTTTGAGATCTAAATGGAAGGTAGCACACACTGCTATGGAGTGTGTGCTATTTTTATTACAATGAAACTTTGAAACTTTGAAATGTATCTAATCAAATCTATGCTTGGGAGATACCAATTGAAAACTATAATTTGGGTGTTCACATGATTTTTGTGAGTAAGAATTTGAGCTCAACTTTGGCTCTTTTTCCATCAGGATTTTTAAAGAATCAAAATAAACAATCTTTCCATCGTGTTTGTGGTTTAACAAAATGGCTCTAATATATGTTTTTTTGGTGTTAGGGGAAAGGCCACAAGAGTTTTGGATTTCTGGTTGTGGAGTGGAACCAGAGCAAAATAACAGGCAGACATGAACTTTGAGAAAACAACTCTAGTGAGGTAGCCTCACACTTCCACCACCAGCGATTTCAGAGGATTCAGATCGGGCTTGGTGTCTCGTTGCTCTAGCATGTCTTAATCGAGATTGGGATGAAGCCCGACTTGGGATTCATGGTTCTGAAGGTGATGACCAGCTCATTGAAATTCCAGTTCACATGCAGTTAAATTTTAGTCCTGGCTTAATTATTCGTTAGATTTGAGGTTTTTGAGTTTTAATTACTCGTTTAAATATATGAAGTTTGAAGGTTACGTCATACACAGAGGGTTACGAAACTGAGATATCCAAGCTCATCAATAGTAGATTCAGGTTAGTTTTATTTTCAATTCACTTAACAGTAGTTACCACCTCTACATATATCATCCTCCTAATTAAGTTATTTCCAATTTGACATATCCGAGACACTACTAAATATTGAATGGTTTATCTGCTTAGGCATTAGTTTAGTGACTTTTCATGTTCCCTATGTATTTATAGTTTATGCGAATCTCCTATTTCGTGCGCCGTTTGTGTTGTGCAGTTTCCGTGTTCTACACACCTATACAAATGGTTTAATTTCTTTTTCCCCCTTTTCTGTACGTCAGTTATTTATCACACTATTGATTTATCCTCGAGTTAATTTGCACTATAAGTTTCATTCCTTTCTTTGAGTTCGATTTATCACATGCCCTTATTTCTACTAATTATTTTGCTTATGAAACTGCTATTGTTCTTTGCAAGTATTATTAATTTATTTTAGAGGTGACAAGGTGAGGTCTTTGTAGACTTCTTTTTATGGTGTAAGTTATAAAGGGTTTATAAAACAAACTTGACGATACAAGAGCTAATAGATCACTTGGAAAAAAACAAGAGAAGGAACAAGCAAAGCATCCAAAAGGGCATGATTGCAGAACAAGAAACTAAGGCTACACTCTGAGGAAAAAGACTCCGTCACTAATAGACCACTTGAAACAGATGAGCCTATTAGCAAAAGTCTTCTGGAAGCCCTCCAAGAGCTAAGCAAGGCTTTGACATCATTCTCAATTCTAGCCACAAGTTGAGTCCCAATGGAGCTAACCCGAGGGAAAAAACGAGCATTTCTCTCCCTTCAAATGTGATACATACATGCAGTCAAAGACAATTTATAGACAAAATCTTGCAGGCCATTCCCCCCATTATACCTCACTGCCCATCTCACTTCATCTGAAGTGTACCTTGGTTCTTCCTATGTCATTCTATTGATTGATCGTTAGGTCTTTATTAGTTTTATTCCTTTTTTTAATCGCCTTGCATAGATGAATAGTTAAAATAAAACAAAATAAAATAAGATGAGCGATTGGCAATTTTGGGCTTTTAATCATGTTTGTCTATCCAGTACATTCATTTTTGGAGTCGAGGAATCTACTTACTAGAATTTTATTTATATTTGTCTACAATTCTAATGGAATGACCACCGGTTAGTGCAGTACTTGTTGTTTTGCAGTGGATAGGTTGGAAGAAATGAAAAAGTACTTGGAAACCTCTGCTGCAAGTGTGGGTCTTGAGCTTCCAGAGGCCTATCTACCTTGACTTCTTCAAGTTCCATGTTCTTTACTTTGTTCTTTTATTTGAAAATATTTCTTTCCCTTGATTTTTTTTTGTGATAAGTTTTCTTTCCTTTGATTGTGGCTGTTCAGCTGTCTTATTCTACCATTGCAAGGATGGGGATAGACCAAAATGATGTTCCCTCCCACTAAGTTTCTTTTCTTGATATGCTGAAAACTTTGAATTTCTATTGGATTTCGTTTGGAGAGCATATTTGGGCTATTGGCACCTCCCAACATTAATTCATTTTTGTATGCGTAACTAAGAATAGCAAGGCTATCAATGTTTTTAATCTATCAATGTTTTTGAAGTAGCAAGATTGGACAGGAGAGCCAAGTATGCAATTACGAAAGTAGGCTATCAATGTTTTTAATCAATCAATGGTTTTGAAGTATCAAGATTGGACAAAAGAGTCAACTATGGAATTACAAAAGAATCGCTTATTAGCATATGGCCATACCCCCTCCATCCTATCATGGAGAGATTGGTCCTATTTACGTGCATGGTACAATCTTGGTCTATTGCAAATTATATTGAGGGATTTCAAGGAGAAGTGGGAGGTTTAGAAGTTTTTTTGTTTGGATTGTGTTTTAGGAGGGGAAGGGAGGGTTGTAGAGGGTAATGGAGGGGGGAAAAGTGCTATCACTTTTAGCATATGACTTCACCTCTAGAAGTGGGAGGAAACAGAGGGGAAGCTCAGTGATATTAGTTAGTATTTGCAATACCATTATGCTATTAGAGACAAGGTACATTTACAATGCAGATAAAACAATAGAAGAGTATTACTTCCTGTAAGATAACTCTCCAAATGATTTGTTGGATAAGCGTTTCGTAAACTAAGTTTTTGAATCACCACCATATAAAGATTGCTTTTAGTAACCCTGATTCTATTGTGATTGAGATTTTTGCAGGGAGTAACCAAAACAGTTGGAGAAATGGAGTATTTGCACTCTCTGCAGCAGCAATTACACACACTTATAAAGCTTTTAGACTGGGTTTGGCAATGACACAACATGTCAAAAGGAAACCATTCCTAGATAAGATAACGATAGATGGTTAAATTCGGAATCACAAATCATGGCCTGGGCTTTTTATTTGAAGTGAGCTAAAGATCTTGCTGATGAACCTTGAAACTATTACAAATGGCATAACATAGCTTAGTTGGATTACTTAGTTCCTGTGAAGCATGGATAGGATAGGATACGAGACCAATACTTTGATACGGACGTACCTTAAAACATATGATATTGATCCTGCATAGATATGTTTGTCAAAAACATATTTTCCTAACATTTAATTTTTGTATTACTCAACAACACAAGATTGGTGAGAAATCGATGTTATGAACTACTATGAAGGTTAACGGTTTTTAAATTGCCATTTGAAGCATGGATACAAGTACAGTTAAGAAAAGAGAGCATGGATGGGAATATGGAACACATTTTTGACCCAAAAAAGAATGATATGCTAAATCTGTCCACAGTTAGTGTCTTCTCTAAGGAGTTGGCAGGATGGTAGAAAATTATTGTTGTGTTTATTTCTAATGTTATTATAAGATAATTCCATTTGCATAGCTGTTCTGAGACGTGACCTAGAGTATCCAAAACCTTGGATGTCCGTTCTCATGTATTTGTATTTCTCCACTTGGATCAATTTGGGAGAAACTTGGTAATTGAATTTTTTTTTTACCAACAACTTAATTTTCTATATAAGTTGTCTGCTGCGATTTTTCCACGAGATAAAAAACGAGGGTCAGCCAAAAGTGCCAAACCCTTAAAACACAGAACGAAGTCGACCAAAATTGCCAAACCTGAACTTACAAATGAGGGTTGGCCAAAAGTGCCAAACCCTTCATACATAAACGGGGGTCGGCCAAAAGTGCTGGACCCTGAAATACACCAACTACGAGATATTAAATATAGGCCTTCCGTAGATTGTTAGCATTCCATGCTCGGGGGATGACGGTCCCAACTTTATCCACCAGTCGGTAGGAATTTGTGCCAGCAATCTTCGTAATCTAGTATGGGTCTTCCCAATTTGGGTGTAACTTCTTCTTACCGCCACAAACTTTCCTCATGACCCTGTCACCGACCTTGAATGAGTGAAGGCGGACCGAACGGTTGTAGCCCCTTTCCAACCCCTGCTGGTACTTGGCAATCTTGATTCGAGCCAAGTCTCTTCGGCCTTCCATAAGATCGAGTTCTTTCGTGGTTGCTTCGGTATTAACTGCACGGTCAAAGTCCTTGGTGCGCCGAGTGGGCAAGCCAATCTCCATACCGAAAGCCATTGCGTAAGGAGTTTGCCCAATCGCTCGGCAAGGTATCATCCGTTATGCCCAAAGGACGTGGTAGAGTTCCTCAGCCCACTTACCCTTCTTGGCTGTAAGACGGCTCTTAATACCTTTGGCGACTGTCTTGTTAGAGGACTCGGCTTGACCGTTACTCTTCGGGTAGTGAGGCGTTGCCTTTAACAGCAAGTTGCCATGCTCCTCACAAAAGGCCAAGAAGACACTTCCAACAAACTGGGTACCATTATCCACGATGATGGCATGAGGAGCACAGAATCGAGAGGCGATGTTATGCCAGCCAAAACGTTTGATGTCCGAATAGTCGATGGTAACCAATGGTTCGGATTCGACCTATTTCGTAAAGTAGTCGGTTGCCGTGATTAGGAACTTGAAACCACCCGGGGCTATCGTTAGTGGACCAACAATATCAAGCCCCCACTGGGCAAAAGGCCATGGGCTCTTTAAAGGCTGGAGCAGGGCCACGGATTGGTGTATGTTCGGGGCGAACTGTTGGCAATTCATGCAATGCTTGGCATACTTAACGACATCGACTTCCATAGTTGGCCATTAGTATCCTTGAGTGAGCGCCCGGTGGGTGAGAGACTGACCCTCGGTGTGCATACCGCAACTCCCTTCGTGAAATTATTACAAAAGCTCCCGAACTTGATCGGGAAGTAGGACTTTGAGATACGGTCCTCCGAATGATTGACGGTATAGTTCCCCTTCGGGAGATAACCAAAAATGTGCTGACTTTTGCATCACTCGGTGAGCTTCCCTTCGGTCCATTGGAAGAATATTGTCACGGAGGTAATTGATAGTCTCATCCATCCATCTTGGCCCGTAAAAGGTGACGTTCACCAGAACTACGGGGTTGGACTCGATGGAGGGGAGGTCCAACTCTTCAATGGAAACTGTCCTTGGGCCACCTTCGGCACATGCCGAAGCTAATGAAGCAAGGGAGTCTGCATGCGCGTTCTTTTCTCGGCCAATTTGAATGACCCTTGTATTTTGAAATCCTCGTAGGAGTTCGGTGGCCGACGCCATGTACTTAGTCATTTGGTCATCCATAGTTTCGTGATCGCAAGTTACTTGAAGCACCACCAGCTGTGAATTGCTGTAAATCACAAGATCTTAAATACTGAGCCCACCGGCCATTTTCAAACTGGAAATCAATCCCTCGTATTCGGCCTCATTATTAGATGCTCGAAAGTTCAAGGTGAGTGCATGCTCATGGATTGTGCCACTAGGAGAGATGAGAACAATGCCGGCCCCTAAGCCTCGGCTACTTGAGGCACTGTCAACAAATAGCTGCCAAGTATTGCCCACCAGAAGGCGCCAAGGTTCGGCTGCGCGCTCGTGAAAGTTTGGTTCATCTTTAGAATGGCTCGATCCAACCCCATTCCTGTCAACGACCAGTGAGAACTCGGCGATGAAATTGGTTAAGGGTTGACCCTTGATGGCGGTTCTCGGCTGGTATTCAATGTGGAAATTGGCCAACTCCATGGCCCATTTGGATATTCGATTAGACAAGTCGTCCCTCCGAAGTAAAGTCCTGATCGGATGCTCGGTTAGGACAATTATCACGTGACTCTGGAAATACTGAACGAGCTTCCGGGAGGCAACGACTAATGCGAGTACCAATTTTTCAAGTGGGAGATACCGCGTTTTAGTGTCCGTGAGGGTTCGGCTTGTGTAATAGATAGGCTGCTGCTCCAAACCATCCCGTCAAACCAAGACCGAGCTGATGGAGTTGGCTGAGACGGATAAGTAAAAATACAAGTCTTTGTCGTCCACCGGGGGTTTGAGCAAGGGGGGGCGGAGATAGGACTTGAGGTCTTCAAAAGCGATGCTACGCTCTTCGGTCCACATAAAGTTCCTTTGGCATCCCTTTAGGGCATTGAAAAACGGCCGACATTTATTAGAGGATTGACTAACGAACCAATTGAGGGCAGCCACCATACCAATGAGCTTTTGAACGTCTTTAACTCGGGTAGGAGGGATGAGGCTTTGAATTGCCGAGATTTGATTGGGGTCAGCCTCTATTCCCCTTCGTGTCACCAAGTGACCGAGGAATTTACCAGACTCGACCCCAAACGCACACTTCTCGGCGTTCAACCGAAGCTTTTGCTTCTTTAAGATACCGAAGACTTCACGAAGGTCGTCGAGGTAATTAGATGTCTCTCGGTTTTTGACCACCAAATCGTCAACGTATGCTTCCATGATCACTCCGAGTTGTGCCTTAAACATAGCAAAGATTGCTCTCTGAAAGGTCGGTCCGACGTTCTCTAGGCCGAATGGCATGACTCTGTAACAGAATATACCTGTCGGTGTGATAAAAGCAATTTTTTCCTGGTTCGGGCCGTACATTGCTATCTGATGATATCCTCTGTAAGTATCCATAAAACTTAGTCGGGCATGCTCGGTGACGGCGTCGACTAGCTGGTCAATCTTACGGAGTGGGAAGCAATCCTTCTTGTATGCTTACAAGTCGGTCTACTTCTTCAACAATGGCATCGGCGTGAGAAACTACCGAGCGCCGGGCCCGCTGCACAATCGATCGTGCGTCCTTACCAACGTTTAGGTGATGACTGATGAATTCGGGATTTACCCTCGGCATCTCGTGAGGGGTCCAAGCGAAGGCCTCGATATTCTCTCTAAGGAGGTCAACTATTTCCTCTCGTTCCTCTTTTGTCTAACCAGAACCAGCCAAGAAATATCGATCTGAGCCTTCGATGATGGGGATAGATACAAGGTCCTCAACTGCCTTCTTGGCAGCGGGCTTTCTAGTTTCGATCTCCTATTGTTCAATGATCTGTACGTCCGAGGGCTTTATCTTCCCGCAGATGGCCGAGACATAACAGGCTTTCGTGGCCACCTGGTCTCCTAACACATCTTCTTGTCCATACCGGCCGATGAAACCCACAATCTGATGATAGGTTGACGCCACGGCCTCCATTTTGTGCAGCGAATTACTGCCGACTATAGCATTGTAGGGGCTCGGGACCTTTACCACGACAAACTCCACGTCGATTGCTCGGGTTTCGGCAGTAACCAAGATGGTGATACGACCGAGGGGCCAAACTGGAGCTCCACTAAAGCCGAGAAGCGGGACCGCGCAAGGTTGAAGGTCGGTTTCAAAAAGTCCCATATCCTTGAAGAGGGAGTAATAAATGATTTCGGCCGAGGTCCCCTGATCAACTAGAATGCATCGCACCGTGCAATCTTTGAGCTGGAGACTAATCTTCAAGGCATCGTTATGGGGAAGCGTCAGATGGTCGAGATCACTATCGTCGAAGGTGATTTGCCGAGAAGGGCTTCGGCGGAGCTTTTTTAGGGTCGGAACAATCGACATGACTTGTAGTGCTTCAGTTGCAGTGCTGAGTTCGGCTTTCAATCGCACTTCCGCTTCAGCATCCACCATTCCATGGATTACATTGATAATTCGAGTGACTGGCTTAGTACTCTACCCCACTATGGCCAAGCTTCCGGCTCTCAGAGTCTCCGGCTCTCGGAGTCTTCGGCTCTCCTGCCTTCTCCTTTGTCTTCTCTTGGTCAATGTACCATGACAAGTGCCCCTTCCGAACGAGGTCCTGCAGGTACTCCTTAAACTATGGGCACCAGGTGGTTAGGTGCCCCCGCTTCGCATGATAGGAGCATCGGTACTTGTTGTCCTTTGGCTTTGGGCATGGAATATCATCGGTGGGATAGCTAAAATAAGGCTTCTGCTTTATCTTCTTGAGCAGTTCATGCAAAGGGTCTTTAAACACAGTAGGTCTGGCCTCAAATTCATGAGGCTTCGGTCCTCTTATATACTCCCTCTGGTAACCATCGCCTCCTTGCTCTCCCCACCGATCCTTGCCCTTGCCCTTTTGGATGTTGTGAACCGCCTATCCCCCTTACTAGGTTCGGTTTTACCAAACCCTTCGGTGACTTTCCAACGCGTGGCTATATCTTTGGTCATCTGGCACCCTTGCGTGGAGCATCAAGTCGTCCATATCCTTCGGGGGGTGCACATAAAAATCATGATAGGCTTCCTTGGCCGACTCATCAAGGCCATTTTTAAATGAACTCATAGCTACCTTCTGATATTGCATGCACCCCTCTATCTCATTGAAATATCCCAATACGGGTTGCATACTGCCGAAGGGTTTCTTCGCCGGTCTTCTTTAGACTCAGGAGAGAGTCGATGTCCTTCTCGATCTTCTGGGTCGTAAAGAATTATTGCAAGAACAAAGCCGAGAGAGCCTTATAGTCAGGGACAGAGTTACTGGGAAATTTGTTGAACCACAGCAAGCCGAGTGTCCCAATGCTCGATGGGAACATCTTGCACATCACGGGTCGTTGGCATGGTGAAGTGACATCATCTGCTGGTAATGGATCAAGTGGGCTATCGGGTCCCCTGTTTTTGGATCATATTGATTGAACTTCGGTGCGGTGAAATTCTTTGGGGGCCGAGCGTTCTTGACCGCATCGGTAAACGGAGATGAGACCAACTGTTCTAACACCATTTCCACCTTGGTTTGAGGAGCCTTTGGGGTTACCACCACCGGAGGATCCTTGTCCTGAGAGGGACGCCTTTCGTAAACCTCATCATGGTGGCGGCGACACTCATGGCGGACTTGGGAAGGAGACCGCTCACGACAATAATATCGGTCTCGGTCTCGGTCCCGGCCACGATGCCGAGCGTGCTCCTCCTACTCGCGATACTGTCGCTCTTGCTGTCGGTCTATAGCGGACTCGTGACTTGCTGTATATGCCAAGTTATAGAATGAACCAGAACTCTCCTCCTGGACCTCACGCCTAGGAACCTTAGTTTCCTTCCCTTGTGTAATAAAAGTACTCTTGTGAGAGTTATGATGTAATAACGAGCCAGACTCTATTTAGTTTTTCAATAAAGTCGTCTATTTAACATTCCCAAAATTCGGAGCGTTACAGGTTGTTCATCCTTTTTTGACTCATACTTTACATGTTTTGGTAAGGATAAGGTCAGAGTAGCTGATGGTTCCCCATTTGCTATATCAAGGAAATGTTCCATTTGCTACTCCCCAACCATTTCTCTTTCTTCAGTTCTTTTTCTTTTCTACTAATCTTCTCTCTGTTAGTAGTCTTACCCATTCCTTGAATTGCTCCGTGACTTTTTTTCCTACACATTATGTCTTTCAAAAGCTGGATACGGGGAGAATGATTGGCAGTGTTAAAACTCATGGTGGTCTATACTTTTTGGATCTGCACCTCATCCATCTTTTACACCATTGTCATTTAGTCAAGCTCTTGAAGCTGATACGTGTTCAACTCTTCCTTTATTGCATCAGTGGCATCGTAGATTGGGTCACCTATATTTTGGGATTTTAGAAAAAAAAATTCCCTATTTTAACTAAGTATTGTATTAGGAGTTAGTTTTTTTGTGAAGCTTGTGAGCTGGCTAAATACAAACACTCTTTTTACACTTCTATTAATCAAAGAAGTGATTCCCGTTTTACGGTAATCCATTCTAATGTTGGGGTCCTTCCCAGGTTTCTTCTCTATTTGGTTATCGATGGTTTGTCACTTTTTTATTGACTATTATTCTCGTGTCACTTGGGTGTATTTACTTCGTTCCAAAAATGAAGTTTTTTCATGCTTTAAATTTTTTTATCAGATGGTTCATACTCAATTTGACAACAACATTAAAATCCTTCATAGTGATAATGGGATTGAGTACCTTGATGGGCATTTTCGGGCATATCTTAGTGAGTATGGCATTCTTTTTCAAACAACTTGTGTTGGCACTCCACAGCAGAATGGGGTTGCTGAACGCAAAAATCGTCACCTTGCTGAGGTAGCCCATTCTTTCTTGTTCACCATGAATGTCCCAAAATTTTATTGGGGCGAAGCTATTCTTATTGCAGCTTATCTTATCAATCACACATCATCCTGTGTTCTTCAATTTAAAATCCCTTCCACCCAAAGTTTTTGGTTGCGTGTGTTTTGTCCATGCTCCTAAACATCCTGGTGCAAGTTAGATCCCAAGGCTTGTAAATGCGTTTTCCTCTGCTATTCGCCTACCAGAAGGGATAAAAATGCTATGACCCTCACTCCCGTAAACATTTTGTTTCTATGGATGTCATTTTTTGGGAAACAACTTCTTTTTACCCTCTCTCCACTGCATCTCTTCAGGGGGAGAATAATATAGAGGAAGAGATGTTGACATCCCATAATCATGAGTCATGGTCTTACTTACCAATACATAGTTATGGTGAGGGAGAGAAAAAAAACTCTAAGGAAGAACTTATATCTGAAGAAAGAGCAGAACATGACATGAGTGGCCGAGATGTTGATGACGATAGGCTTTATCTGCATAGGTTGCCTAACTTGCAGCAGTTTTCTCGATGAAAAAAGGGATAGCCTACCTGTGCAATAGCACCTTGCCAATCACTATCACCTACTCCAACTTCAATTTCAGTTTCTAGTTCTTTGGCTGACTCATCTGGTAATGAACCATCCTTTCTTGTTTCTGATGATCTTGATGCTCCTGTTGCTCTTAGAAAAAGAATTAGAATATGTACTCAATATCCCATCTCACTGTTTGTTTCATATGCTTGTTTATCCCCTTCGTATTGTGCATTTGTTTCCTCTCTCTCTTTCATATCTATTCCACAAAGTTGGAAGGAAGCACTCATAATAACTAAGTGGAAAGAAGCTATAGTAGAGGAGATGACAGCTTTGAAAAAGAATGGCACCTAGGAACTAATGTCTCCTCCGGAGGGAAATAAATTAATGGATTGTAAATGGGTGTGCACAGTAAAACATAAAGCAGATAGAATGGTTAAGAGATACAAGGCAAGACTTGTTGCCAAGGGCTTTACTCAGACATATAGTATCGACTATGAGGAAACCTTTGCTCCAAAAAGATGAACTATATTCGGACTTTGCTCTCTTGTGCTGCTATTTTGAATTGGCCTCTTCAACAATTTGATGTAAAAAATGCATTTCTTCATGGTGACTTCGAAGAAGATGTGTACATGGATATACCACCAAGTTTTTCTTCCTCTGTTACTGAAGGGAAGGTGTGTAAATTGAGAAAGGCTCTCTATGGATTAAAGTAGTTACCTAGAACTTGGTTTGACAGATTTCTCAAAGCTGTGTTGAGATTTGGATATAGGCAGAGTCATGTAGATCATACTATGTTCATCAAGGGAGGTAATGATAAGATTACTATTCTTATTGTCTATGTGGATGACATAATCGTGACAAGCAATGATGTTGATGAAATAAAATACTTAGTCTTAAAGCTCGTCTTGCTCAAGAGTTTGAGATTAAAGACATGGGATCTTGGAGATATTTTCTTGGGATGGAGGTGGTCCAATCTGATAAAGGTATTTTTATCTCCCAAATGAAGTATATTCTTGATCTTTTGGAAGAAACATGTATGTTAGGATGCAAACCTGCAGAATCTCCCATTGAGGCTTGTGGGCTGCCTGATATTAATGCAATCAAAATATCAAAGCGAATCAAAGATTGAAAGAAATGAATAAAATCTCGTTCAAGGGAGTATATAGAGCAACCATGTCTCAATCAATATATTCTATATTCTTAATAATAAAAAAGCTACCAAAATGAAAGGCAACTTACCTATTTATAGACTTAATACTCTAACAATACTAAGGATAGTAAAAAGACACAAAAGCCCCTAAATCCTACTGCATCATACACCCCCCTCTAAAGAAAATAACTTATCCTCAAGTTGACACAAGACACAAAACAACTAAATAAAGAAAACATAGAAGTGATTATCATGCTGCTCCGAATTAGACGTGTGGCTGCATTCCTTGATCAACGCATCACCCTCAGCACAACCAATCTTCAATATGAGCTTCTTCTTGTATACATCCACCGCCGCCATACTTAGGTGTGAATAAGCAATCCATTTGTACAACAAAACACTATCAAAAGATCTCTAAGCATATACTCCCAAAATATACTTTAACCAATCATCATTCGAAGATTTAAGAACGCGCACCACGTCATACCCAAGACTCGCTTGAGTGATCACAATACCCAAGGGGTCTTCAAATTGTCCCACAAGTGCTTCCGCTTCTTTCGGTGAAGTCCATGGGATGAGTGTAGAAAGAAGTGTTGACTTGGCCCCAATATACCGCAAACTTGAACATCTTGCAACTAAGGCATCCCATGAGGCAACACTTGGAAGCAACCCTCGACCTTTGGTTCAACCAACTCTTCATCAAATAGAGGAGCTTTCATATCATTCCCATACTCGTCAAGTTGAGTGTCTTGTACCAAAGGCAACTTGAAACTCAATTCTTGAGAGCAATATTCAATCTCAAGGTCGCGACTTCCTTCTCCGTAACCTTCTGCCAAAAGTTCATCAATTAGCATTCCCTCTTCATTATCAATGCCAAACTCCTCATTCAGAAACTTATCAAGACAGGCACGTGTTCAATCTCAAAGACACAATCGTCTTCAAGAACACGCTCAAGTTCTTCATTAGGATATTCATCAAAGATGGGAGCGTTGTCAAAATAACCATATTTCATCTCATCATCAAACACATCTGGATTGAAGTTCATCTTCTCCTAAACAAAAAGGGCATTACTTTGATTCTCATAAGCATTTTCACCATCCTCGAACTTGAAACTAGATTTCCCTCGCTTGATGCCTTCAAGTTTCTCATTTGTAGAAGAATTTCTAGCCTTCAAAGTGTCAAATAAAGGTTAATTTTGTATTGGGACAGCACCTATATCCACTGTGCTTCATACTCCAACTCCAAAAGACTTCCCACAAGTCCTATACTTAGCAACATTAGTCAAAGAACCAACATTAGCAAAGTGAGAGAAATGTAAGAATCGTTCCTCGAACGTTTTCTTCATTTTCTTCCACTCACTAATCTTTCCATTACCTCTCTTTTTTCTACTATCTTGTAATTGTTCCCACCAATCAAAAGCTCTTCCTTGAAGGTGTTTAGAAACTAACCTTACTTTCATTTCATTCGAGATTACATGGCATTCAAATACTCTCTCAAGGCCCGGTTTGTTAACCCTCTTAGCCCTTAGGATTGGACTATCAATCCCAAGGGACTACCAATACTTGGTTTGGTAACACAAAATGAGTTTGGACTATGAATCCCATGGACTAGCAAGCCGGAGATTAGGGGGTATTAGGAATACCCTGGGGGAGATGGTAGTAATAGTTCAAACCCAACCCATTCTCATTACCAATTCGTCTATCAATCCAATCCCATCATCTAATCTCATCTCAAACAAACATGATATTAATAATCTCATCATCCAATCACTTCTCAAACAAACATACTCATTACTAATCCCTTCTCATTACCAATCCCTTCTCATTATCAATCTCAATCCTATCTCATCTCCTTATGAATCCCACTCATCACTGTTATCAAACTGAGCCCAAGAGTATTCAACCTATCTACAAACTCCTTAGGAGTGATGCTTTCATCGTCATATCATAATCTATAATGCAATTAAGGATCATAGATCAATCAGAACAACTTCTACATTGATTTGGATATCAACTTTTTAAGATTTAATGCATACATATATGTCTAAGTGATTTATCATTATATGTGACTACCTCTTGATGAGATCAGCAGGGAGTGCTTGCTCTGGGAAAACCCAGTCCTTGTATGCGACGGCTGACCATTCCATGGCACAATTTGCAAGGAAAACTATTCTCTCAAGTAGTCCCCCAGCATTAATGAGAGTCTGTCTAGCGAGTGCATTGATGTTCATTGTATCGCGGAAGTGAGGATGCAAAAGCTTATGAATCGGGTGAAGCACAATTAGCTGCCTGTTCGTTGCAATCATAAATGGCTCAATTAATATTACTGCATGGGTGTGTAACCTGAGACAAAATCAAAGATATGGTAACCATGAAATTTACAAATGAAGGCTCATTTTGTTTCGACGTAAAATGCTTTCCAGTATTAATGTTGCACTGATTTCCCCTTGTTTGGTTGGACCAAAAGTGAGTAGGCTATTTTTTGAAGTGATTTATTTTCACGATGTGGCGAGACTTGGTTCCTTCTTAAAGTACCTGTGGCCATAAGGTATTTATCTCAGGGTTATTGACCGTTGAGGCGCTGACCCTCTTTAATAGATTTGTTGGGCTTGTCCCGTGTTGTTTGGGCTTTTAGGCTTTTTGGGAGTTTGGGCTGCGTCCCATTTGCTTGTAACTGTTTTATCTCGACTTTCAGGTCTTCAGGTGTTGGGCATTGTTCCCATTGGGTGTTGTCTTAGTTGGCATCTTGCCAATCAAGGGCTTGGGTCTCGGATTGGACTTTTTGTTCTCTCCTTATTCTTTTAA
The DNA here is from genome assembly GCA_019656295.1 of Rhododendron mucronatum var. ripense. Taxonomy (NCBI): domain Eukaryota; kingdom Viridiplantae; phylum Streptophyta; class Magnoliopsida; order Ericales; family Ericaceae; genus Rhododendron; species Rhododendron mucronatum. Next base: position 4,598,246 of record BPLT01000006.1, read on the forward strand.
TCTTTGCAATATTTCGAAGGTTAATAAAATTTCTTTTCGCCGTTCAAAAAAAAAAAATAGATTTTTTAGGGTTCATTGTTCGCAGCCATCACGTTCAATCAGGATTTTAGTCTATCTGTATTTATGCAGGTATATGTTATTGTTTATGTGTTGACAGAAGTATATATGTTCACAATCACATTTACTCAAAACGAAAGAAAGAAAAGAAGTATTCGTATTCACAGTTGTATTGTATTTGCAATGCTGATGTTCTGTTTTATGTTATGTTGTGCTTTCAGTGAGATTGATTTTTTCCTTATTTTTTTCTGTAGGTCAACCAACCTACGGAAGACAGAAGGAAAAAAGTGATTTGCAAACTCATTTTACAAGAAAAATGTTTTACTTGTACGCTGAAACAAATGGAGCTGGATTCCTTGAAAGATACATACCAGTGGCAAATGAGCTGATGATAGCCAGAGTCATTTACATAAGATTTAGCCAACTGCCAAACAGTGCCTTCAGCTCCATGTTCTGCTAGCGTGTACACTTCACTAACTTCTCCTAATTGATCTCTGTCAGGGTGAGGGAGGCTCAGCTCGATTGCCAGTGGCTTCAAAGTTCCATCATATTTCAAGAAGAGGAGTGTCCTTGTGGCTTATATATGTCTCGGTGGAAGTCGAGTTTATCCAGCTCAGGTATGGCATCAGAGCATCGTGCTAATCTAATGTGAATAGCTTGTGGCACTTCAATGTCTATCTCAAGAAAATTTAGGTAGATGATATTGTGTGTTCCATTTGTAAACTGTTTGGTTGAAAATTTTCACCATTATGGTAGTTCTATGAAAAATACCTCTTCTAAAGTCAACACCTATAGGTTTTTCTCTATGGACTCCTTGGTCTTTGAACTGGCTCATCGTTGTATACCTTGGGATTTATCTTGCTATTTAGAGGGAACTTCTGCAAATATGTTTTCTGATTGTTACAAGGCGTCCTGTCAAATTGAGCCTCGGCCTCGGGGACAAGGAATTGGAATATAGCTTTCAACCCATAAGCTACTTCATCTAAGAGCTTCAAGTAGCTGAATCGTTCGTCTCTTGGTACATAAATGCTTAAGCTTTTAAGAAGAGGGAGCCTGCTCTCGTGTCTAGGATCTGTAAAGAATGCAGCAGAAAACATTATGCAATCATTTATGAAGCACCAAAAAAACAAGCTAAATAAACTCTGCAGATGCAAAGAGACAAGTTTTAGAGAGAGTATTACTTGAAAGGTGATTAATCAATCTGAAGAACCTAAAACAGAGAATCACACGGCCAAAGAATTTGTTCAAGTAGTTAGTTTTTGGCACTTGCAATCGGCATTAAGCATTTTGATAATGGCACAGACTAAGTAGAGTGAGAGAAAGATTACCATGCCTTCACTTCCTTGTCCTTGACACTTATAAGCTCATAGTTAGATTGTAAAAGCTAGTAACTCCATTCAACTTCCAGGAACTTTAAACAAAATAAATGTCAGAGCTTAGTAAAACAGCCCCACAACAATGCAATAGTTACTGAACTAAGAAAACACTAAATAATTTAGGGAAAAGCTATATTTGCTATAGTGAGCAGCCATATATACATAACAAAAGCATAAGAGTAATGAAGTTATCTATCATCACATAAATTGACATGTACACAATGGAAAGAAAGTTTTCGTTTTAATTTTTCAACAGTCGTATACCCCTTGGGAGTGGCAGAAGTGATTTCAAAAGAAGATGTCTAGTTAAATAGCTATGTCACAAGAATGGAGTTGGCCCAAAGCATTCTTCCTATCATTTTCTATTACAGTTTTATCTAAGTCCACAGAGTTCAGTTGCACCCACTGGAATGCAATTTACCTTTCAAGGGATAAACAGGAACTAGTATTAAACACCCATTGCTCATATAGCTAACAAAATGAGTACAAAACTTTAAAACCCATTACAGAGATAAAAAGGAAGTAGACCTTACTCACATTGTATCAACACTTTTCAGATAATGAAAATCCCATAATGGCAAAATATGAAGCCATCCAATTGGCTATACAGATTAAAGAGACAAAAAACTTGATCAAGAGGAGCCCAATAGATGATCTTTGACATTGGGGTAAAATATATACTTGCCCCTTAAACTAACCAAATTTTGTTTACTTCATCATTAAACTACCAATTGCACATACTTGCCCCCTTATACTACCAATTGCATACTTACTAAGGCCAATTCAAGTTTTCCATCCATGTTTCAAAAAGAGAACCCATTTGTTGGATGGAAAAGTGCTAACCTAACATTACCCAATATTTTTTGCCCAAAAGAGGGATATTTTAGACTTTTACTTAGGAATATTTTTTTCTTTTTTTTAGCCGATCGAAAACCCTATCTATTTTTTTTATCAGCAAAAATAAATTTCATTAATTCAGAAAATAGATAATATGAGCTTGGGTAGACCGGCCTGACCACCCAAGATCCTCTTCTCCAAAACACACAAAGGACCTAATTAGACCCAACAAGCTGAGCCCAAACCAGTGGAAGAACCCTAAAAAAACCACACGGTTGGTCGAAAACCCTATCTGTTAATTCGACCAGAGATCAGAGAGAGAGAGAGAGCCAAAGCTGGGCATATGAGGTCCTTGTGGGGTTGCAACTGGAAGGTTACCATTGCCTCCTAACTCACCTCAAAGTTAATCTCAGCAATTGTATAGACATGCAAGATCAAGAATTTTGCAGATGATTTTGACTATGTTCATAAATGGTGTATTGATTTACATAATGGTGTATATGAGATTTTCCCTTCATGGGTTAATCATGGGCATGTTAGAGTTTTCATTTTCGGGTATGTTTTTTTGGAGAGAGAGAGAGAGATATACGAACATATTTTGCGGGTGGGGCTGTGAGATACATAGAGAGGAAGAAGAAGATGCATCTATATAATATGGAAGAGCGGTACATATTTTTCGCCGTTGGATTGGTACATATTTTTCAACCGTTGGATTGGAAATCTTATGCCAGTTCAATCATGCCTTTTCAGCCAAAATTATTGGAAAATTATGCCGGTTCAATCATTCATTTTCAGCAGAAATTCTATAATCAACCAAAATTATCTTCATCCTAATCTTTAGAGCTCTCTCTCTCTCTCTCTCTCTCTCTCTCTCTCTCTCCTTTCTTCTGGCCAATGATTATCTACGTTAGTTTTTGTTGATCAAAAAACCTAGCTCTGCTCTGGAACCTAAAAAAAACTAACAGGTACTTTAACTTGAATTCAGTACACCAAAATCCTACGTTTTTCTTATTACATTCCCTACAGTTTGAGGTGAGTTTATTTTTTGTTATACAAACACTGACTTTTTACAATTAAGTTTTTGTCTTATTTTTTCGTTTATACCGTGCTTGAATGGGCATAATTTTTTCTCTTTTTTTTTGGCCTGTACCGTTCTTTTAATGGCTTTATGGCCAATCAAAAAACCTAGCTACGAATGTGAATGTGCTTTCAACCTAAAAAAAACTAACCTAGCTACACTGATTTTTTACAATAAAATTTTTCTCTTTTTTCTCTTATTTATTCACCTATACCGTGCTTGAACGGGCATAGTTTTTTCTCTTTTTTTTTTGGCCTATACTGTTCTTCTTTTAATTGCTTTCTAGCCGATCAAAAAACCTAGCTACGAATGTGAAGTGCTTTTAACCTAAAAAAAACTAACGTGGCTGATACCATTTATGGTCTCTAAATTGTTCTTTGTGTCTAGATTTTTTGGCCGATCAAAAGACCTAGCTTTATACCCGATCATTCAACAACCAAAAAAACTAACGCAGTTAAAAACATAGACATAAACTTCATGGCTTTTTGGCCGATCAAAAAAAATTTATCATGGCTTTTTATCTGAGCAAGTGTGCTCACACGCAGTTTACGAATGTGAATGTGTTAGAATCAACAAATTTACTAATGTAGTTACCCCATCTTTGTTTTTTTGATGTCCCGTTTACAAGATGAATAATGCGAACGAAATTAATATGCTTCTAGTGATTAGCAAGAAGACGCATGAGGATGTGTTTGACAAAATGTGTGAGAGACATGAGTGGGAAAAAAGTTTTTGCTTACATTCTACGTGTTTGGCAAAATATGTGAGACAGACACATGTATGGCAACATACCTTGTTTCTATGCTCTTTTGTGTTAAAAAAAAACATACCTTGCTGATACAAACAAGAATCTTTAAACATGAAATTTCATAAGTACATGAATCTAATGAAAACTCATTCATCTTTAGGTTACAAGTACAATTTTAAATCACCATAAAAAAAACTAATTTCCACATTCTATATGCTAGAAAAAGAAAGGGTGAACCGAAAGTCCTAATATCAATTTTAAAATTTCTGTTCCCAAAAATATTGAAGGAGTTCTACATTTCGGGATTAAGGAAATAAAAGAACAGATAGCTGAGACGAAATTTCATAAGTACATGAATCTAGTAAAAACTTATTCACATACTTAGGGTGTTTTGTTCTGACGTTTGCTCGGATGGCAATAGACAGGCGCGCGCGATACTGCATCTTTTTGGTCACTACCAATTTTGAGCAAGTAACTTTTTCCTTTGTTCCTTCTCCGCTCGCATCAATGATGGCTTGGAGTACTGAACCTCTATTGTGATCTGCGAAATCCACGTCATTTGTTTTGATAATTGGCATGTTTTTACTTTACTAAACAACCATGTAGCGTAATGCAAATGCAATATATGAACATAACCTCTCTTTTTTTTGTTAACTCCCATATCTTATCACACCTTGCTAAGCATTCTCAAAGCTGTATTGAATATCCAATCCTTTGAGTCGTGCTTTCAGGCACGGGCACGCGCTAGTACATATATATATTGGTACTTAATATGACATTTATAGCATGCAAGTAAGTTTTCCGTTTGATACATGGATGAAAAACTTGAATTGGTCTTGGTAAATATAGAATTGGTAGTTTAAGGGGCAAGTGCGTGCAATTGGTAGTCTAAGGACGAAGTAAACAAAATTTGGATAATTTAAGGGGTAAGTACATATTTTACCCTTTGACATTCTATAGATTTATATGAACCAAGAGTTTATTTAGGGCTGGATAAGAGAACTAAGGATTACACTTTAGGCTTAATTTCTGGAAGGTTTTTGAATCTGGTTTATTTTCTAGAAAAAAATCTAGGGTTTTGTGAAATTGGAAGTTATAGATTTTCCCGTACACGTATATCAAGAGAGAAAGAAGCAACCAAGTTGTCGTATTTATCACGTGTTATTGCTACTCGTGGGTTCTCTGAAATTAGGCTTAATTTTTGGAAACTTCTCTCGCTTGCAAATGGCGGAGATCGGTGGTGCTTACATCCTCATTTTCTTGTGTGATCACGACATACACACACACACACACCTACACACAAATAGAGGAAAGGGAGGGGAGGGGGGAGGAAGGGGGAGACGAAGGTTTTCATCACGAGAGAGAGAGAGAGAGAGAGAGAGAGAGAGAGAGAGAGAGAAAGAGAGACCTTGTTTGTGTCCAATGCCTTTCTCGATGGTGTGGAACTAATCAGTGCATTTGGGCCTGAAGATCTCTTCACCCAATTTGGCCTTGCCAGGAGAAGCTTGATCGAAACTCGCCGTTTTCGATACAACAAAGAACTGAGTCGATTTCTAGGGTTTCACTGCCAGCGAAGAAGATCTATATTTGTGCCTCTAATTTTTGGAGGAAAGATTGAAATTTTCAGAAGACGGGGTGCGATTTAGGGCGCCAAGTAAAGTGTTACATACCCTACTGATGGTAGCTAGCTGGTGTGAAACGGTTATCTGGTTAGTTAAGAATATTCTCCATTTCGGTGGGCAAAGTTGTTAGTAGTTGTCGATTGTTTATAATTGTATAAAAGAGGGCATGAGTGTTGTAGTATCAATTTGTTAAAGTAAGGTCTTGAACTGTTGTGAATTGGGAAGAGCCCCTACAACATTTCTTCGTGTAGGGGTTCAATTTGACGGGGTCTTGACCATGGTTCAGGTTAGGATCCTTCCTCCGCAGCTCCGTGCTCCTTCCGCCGGACCTGCAACAAGTCATTAGGGCAATGGTTGCCCTGTGACCCTTCGACGATCAAGTTAGATGTAGGAAGAAGTGTTTAGGTCTAGGGTTAGGATTGAAGGGCATACCTCATTAGGCTAGTATCCCTTTGTATTTATAAACCTTCGTTTGCTCGGCCTCCAAGCTAGCGCGTGGGGGGTACGCTCGGGTAACCGCCTTGGGTGACATCATATGTGATGTAAGGGATAAGGCAGTTGCGGAGCACATAGCTAGGCCAGACCCTAATGATTACCATCATGGCGTAACCGCATGGGTCCCTCCTGGAATAACCGCTTTCCTTTAAGAGACCTCGAGGAATCAAGGTCGGGCAATCCCCGGGATATAGAGTAGTGGGAGAGCCCTAACCGGGCTTCCCTTCTACTGAGCAACATCCCGAGAGAAGTGCCACGACCCTCCTGACTCTCCTGTCATAGCGAACAGATGTCATCAGATTGCTTTGCTGCTTCGTGGCCCGGGGGATCACCGAACCCTAATTCCGGAGCCATTACAATAGCCCCTTAACTCGCTGGAGCCCCATTATTGAGCTTCGAGGGTGTTAATTATGTCCATGAACCGCCGCAATTCTGGAGTCCTTCATCCACAAATAACCGAAGTGGAGAGCAGTTTCGGTAACTGTCAGACTGCTAGCCCCAGCTTAGGAGCCACGTGTTGATCATCGCTAGGTTGATGCGTGTTGGGAGGGGTCTCGGCCCGTGCTAGGTTAGATTGGTACGAAATGTCCCTTCGAGGAAACGCGTCAATCTCCCAGTGGCTCGGTGATTGGCGCTCCGACTCCATTGCAAGCTTTTCATTACTGATGGTCCAATTGCTACCACGTGTTGAAGATCTGACGGCTCGGTGTGAGACGCTTCATTTCCCGCACCCTTTCGAATCTCACCCTATAAAAGGGATGGCTAGAAAGATAACATGCAATCTCTTTCTCTACGATGAACTGCTACCGCCGCTGCTCTCCATTTTTTATCGAGGTTTCGAGCGATTTGGACGTGAATCTTCTTACGAAATTCAGGTATGTTGATCTCTTCATGTCGTTCTTCAACCTTCGATCATTTTTTTTGAGTTTTTCATTGCTTTTTGCACATGCAGAGGTGGAGACGCTGTCTACCGCTATCTAGAATATGGCGGTGCCCTGTTCATGGCACTATTCATGTTCTTCCCGATGCGCATATTCTTCCCGTCCCATAACTTCTTCCCGAGGCCTTCGAACAATCCCAAGCCTTAGATGCTTTTCCCGAGGAGGGGCATCCAACTGCTACCCGAGACTTAGAGGTTTCGAGGAGCGATGTCCATTTTGTCATGAGCGTTAGATTTTCCTACTCCCCTAAGCATGTAGCTAACAGGTCTTGCACATCCTTTTTGCTAGGTAGGGGTGAATGGTCATTGAAGTTGTAGACACCCCAATCTGGATCTCCCAATTGATTTACTTTGTTTTGCGGTTTCTTGTTTCCCCGATGATGAATCAGATCAAAGACAGTCTTGAGATGAAAAGGTTTGAGCTTGGAGTGAGTGGAACCCATCCTAAACCCTAAAAGCCTAAGTCAAAACCCCGATCTCAGGTTTAACCGTCGCGCGATGAATTGGTTCTTTCGCGCAGTGATCCATCTACCAGGTATTGGTTAAAGTCAAAGCCTTGGCTTTTGACTAACGCGCGAGTGGACATAACCATCGCGCGTTGATATCCGTCCGTCAAGCGATGGTCAGCGCCTGTCCCTTTCACCTTTTTCTAGCTGGATTTTGTGATGATCAGGGGTTTGCAGTGCTGTATAACCTCATTTTCCTCGCCAATACAACGTTTTGCAGGGCTGGGCTTGCACCACCCTCTCACCCACTCTCCCATCACCTTTGTGGAACCCTTTTCCACCAAGCAACTACAACCGACTGGTTGAATAGCCTTGTGCACCACCAACCTAACTCTCTCTCACCTCCTATATATACCCCTTTGATCTTTCAAGATCAAGGTTACAAAATAAAGATCAAGCAAAAAAAGGCTACACAAACCTTAGTACACTTGATATTCCCTCACTCTTGCCATTTTCATACACTTATCTCACAAGCTCCACCACCTTGTTCAAACCATTTTCACATCACTCAAGCAAAGGTATAAACTTACTGCAAGTTTACTGTTTTGATCCCTGAAGGGGGCTGGCAGGGCCAAGGTTGGTAATCAATACCAGTCCTGCCCCTAAGGTCAGTAGGGTTACATGAGCCGTGCACTGGCTTTCCTACGCGCGACAGACTCAGTCACGCGCATAACTGTCATAGTTATCGCGCGATGGTTCTCGTGGGGATAAGATGCTCGTGACTTTCTGTTTATATAGTATGATAAGTCTCCGTGAAGCATGTTTAAGATTATTCCACTATTTTGCATGTTGAAAATCCATAGCTTAGTTTAGGTTGCTTATTTAGTTACTTTGGAATGCCCCTAGGTTGCTTCTGAATATGTCTCAGAGCCCAGGCATGCAAAGCAATTCCTGAAAGTCCAGTCATGACTCACGCGCGGTGATTTGACTACATCGCGCGATGGTCAGCCTACTTCTAAGGGTTGCCATTGCATGGGTAGTTTGGCCTTTGGCCCTTGTCTTAATACCCCACCTGTTTAGGGGTTGTATTTCAGTTCCACTTATTCTGTTTGTAATTATTATCTACTTTTAGTTCATATAAATTGCTTGGTTTGTCTCCTGGGTGAGCACTGGTCATTCCAGAGCCCAGAAGGGGATAAAATTCAACCCGTGGGAAAATTATCAACCCGCGCGCGATTGTGTGGGTTTGTCGCACGATGATGGACTTGCATGTACAAAGATCCATGCATGCAAGTTGGCCATTGCTTGAGACAAATGCATACGAAGGCACAGTTTTGATATTTTTATCACGGTGTTGGTTTTTATCTCATTTATTTCTCGCCATTTCATCCATCCATGCTATTTTATCACATCCTCCAAATTGTTATAGTTTTAATCCCCGATTAACTGTTCCCCCGCCCTAATTGGCTAAAAATTGATTAATAAAAGAAGAATCGGAAATATTTTCACAAAATGCCTAAGTAGAGACCGATCTCCGGATTGGGCGAGAGGCGTGCCTTAAAACCTTTCCCCTCTCGTAACTTGGCTCCTGAACCCAGATATGGTTATGACGGACTGGTGCTTTCATATTTTTTTTCAAATAAACAGCGCAGTATGTGCTTTGAAATACGGTTCTTTGGGTGTCGGACCTTCAAAACCCGAGTGGTAACTCTGTATTTTTGAGCGTTTGCCATCCACGCTTGCGCTCCATCGATTTCAGGCCCTTGCATTTGGAAATCCGAAAATTTCCAAGGGTATGCTGCCCACAGTAGTCTCCTCAGACAGTTCCAATAGCTCTGCTTCTTCTCCAATTGTCGATGAGTTGATATGCGAGGCACTTAGGATCCGAGAATTCTACCGAACCCCAATTGATTTTATTGAGCCCTTCGACCCTTTGAGAGCTCCACGCCCAGTTACGGCATTTGACCCTCGGAAGATGGAAGCTTCCAGTACATTGAATCGAGGACCGGGGCCTTTTGCAGGTGCCCCCGAGGAGGTTCGAGGATGCAGGAGGCCGGTGAGACCTTGCCCCTATCAGAACCAATATTTCAGCGGTGCACCGGGCGCCCTGGAGAACTTTAGGAGGCTTTATAGTATTCCTTCAGATGTCCAGGTTTGGCTGCTGCCAAACACCGACCCTTGCCAGCTGCTGCATCGGCCAAGAGAGCTGATCTTCCCCATCATGGCCATCACCGAGGGCAGGATTCGGTTTCCCCTTCACCAGTTCGTACGTCGGGTGCTTCGGACCCTTTCACTCACTTCCTCCCAGCTCACGGTCAACTCCTACCGGATCATTACCAGCATCATAGAGCTGATGAGGCAGTATAACCTAACGTTCAGGCTAGAGGAGCTTTTGGGGTATACGTAGTCGGTGTCAACCGAGCGAGCGACTGGTACTATCTTTCTTGCTGGTTGGGGTATGATGAGTTCTTAATCGACCATCCGCCTGACTCCGAAGAGTGGACAAGTATATACGTTTCGGTATCCGGGAATTTCATGTTTGGGCCCTGTGAGAACATCGATACTACGACCACGGTCCAGTTTGAGACCGGTACACCTAGTTAGTAAATTTCTTTCTTCCAAACACTTGCTCGCTTATTTCCTCCTCTGCTAATGCTGATTTCTTTTTTCCTTTAATGGCATTCTGCAGTTGATGGGCTCTGTGGGCACACGCCCCGAAAATCGCCCGATTTTGGTTTGTAAGAATTTGTTTGGGGGGCGGCCCTTTTGGAAAATAGCGCGGCGAAACGCTTCGATTCAGAGTCGCCACTCGGGTTTTAGCGGAAGAACACCCAAGGAACCGAACTCGAAAACGCTTGCTACGTTTTGCTTCGATTTGAGAAAGGGTTGATTTGATTTGAAAAGGCGTAGACTGGTCCGTCGTCACCTTCGATATCTGAGGTTCGGGAGCCAGGTTACGAGAGGGGAAGGGTTTTATGGCACCCCTCTCGCCCAATCCGGAGATCGGTCTCTACTCGGGCATTTTTATCAAGACGTTTGCATTTTTCTCTCATTTGATCATTTTTGGCCAGTTAGGGCGGGGGAACAGTTAATAGGGATTAAAACGGTAACACGTTGCAGTTTGTATGACAAAATGTTTACGGATGATGATTTGCTTGCTTGAATTGAATTAAATGTAAGAACATAGATTGAGAACAAGCACCGCCAGAAATTCATCGGGATGATGTACGCTGCCCGTCGGGTGCGTGAGCAGGCGACATGCTGGCACGCCATGGCCAAGCCACGACACGCCAGCACACCCTGCGCACGCCACCTTCAGGCTGGCGTACACTACCACACCAATTTCTTACAGCTCCTACTCTCAATCCTCTGGGCTCTGGAAGGGACCAGTGCACACCCAGGGCAAACCACGCATGTCTATAATATTGATTATACACAAATACAGACATAAGGGATGGCCAGTAGCCAGGGAAATAGCAAGACAGACCCCATAAACAGAGTGGGGAGAAACCAGAGGCCAGGATTGAGCTATGATGCAAGGGCCAGCCACTGGACCTTGGTATGAATGCCGTACGCCACTCATGAGAGGCCGTACGCCAGTTGTACCTCTTGTTCAGTGATTGGCTTTACATCATCTGGGCTCTGGAACATGACCAGAAAGATCCCAGGGGCCTTTGAAAGCAAAAGAAAACAAGTATTGCAATGCTACACCTATACAGTTCTAAATAAAGAAAGCTGGAAATTGGTTGTTAGCATGCAATAAGGTGATGAATAGACAAGAAATAAAGCATGAAACAAAGATCTAGACCCCATTTCACAACTGGAGTACGCCAGTTTTGGAGGACTCGGACCTGCGGTACGCCACCTAAAAGGTGGCGTACGCAGGGTCCAGACAGATCCCAGACAGATCAAATTTTAAAACTGTACGTACTGCCACGGATCGGCGTACGCGGGCCTATGACCGGCGCACGCCGATTCTAGTTAGAAACGATTTTTTTTGTTTTTGAAACTTTGATAGCTTTAGGGCCAGGACTGGTATTGATTACCAGCCTTGACCCTGTTAGCTCCCCTCAGGGACCAGAACAGAAAAACAGTACCAAAGTGTATACCTTTGGCTTTTGAGATTTGAGAGATGTTTGAGCTTTGAACTTGAGGGTTGGATGATGGAGGGTGATAGATGTTTGACTGTGAGAAGTGTATGGAGGGGTCTCTTGTATACTCTTTCAATGAATGAAAGAAGAGCAAACAAGGAAACCAAGAAAAGAGAAAGAAATGGGCTTGAAGCTTAGGGAGCTAACCCTTTGGAAGACCAATGGAGGGGTTATATATAGGGGAAGAGGGAGAGAGAGGGGCTGAGGCCAGTCAAAGGGACTGGAGCCTTAGCCCTTAAGCCTTCATTCTCATTGGATGAGAGGGAATATGATGATGGGATATGTGTAAGAGATGTCCCCCCGTCCGAGATTGCTTTTTCAATGAATTGGAAGGTTCCCATGTGTTGTAGACCCCTACCCATGGCTTCTGCATACTGAAAATGCTGAAAAACACAAGTTTGACCGAAAGTTGACTTGGCGTACGCCACTAAATACCTGGCGTACGCAAGGTCAACTCTGGTCAACGGTCAAAGTTGACCGATGATTGACACGTGGCAGAGGACCAGCGCACGCCAATTGAGTACTAGCGTAAGCAAGTAGGGTTTTGTTGAGGCCTTTTGGTTCTGGTTTAGAGAGTTTGAAAGGGATTTGAAAGGGTTTTTGGAATGCTCAAAGCTCAAACACACTAACATTTATGGGGTGTTCTTGATCCGTTTCATCATCGGGGCAACAAAAGACAGTAAAAGAACTAAATCCGGATAGTCCAGAATGGGGTGTCTACAGGCTCGTGCAGGAATTTCGAGAGAGGGCGAACCGAGCCTTGATCAACACTGCTGACACTATCCCCTTCACAAGCCGATTCGCTTCGAATCTGCTTGGGTATGTCTCAACCTATACATGCTTCCTGAAGAAGAAGCCGAGGCAACAAGGGGTCCCGAGGGCAGGCCGCAAAAGAGGTAGAGGAAAAGGTAGAGGTATAGGACAAGGAAGAGGAAGGGAAGATAGCGAAGGAGTCAAGGCACCCGAAGCAGAGGATAGCAACTCGAGGCCTCGGGGAAATATCCGAGAAAAGATCGACCAAGAGACTCTTGAACGGATCGGGCTTAGCAAAGAAATGTCAGGCCGAGGCACGAGGGTGGTGCTGAATCTTAGGCGCCAGAGGCCAACTGGCCGTGGCGCCGGCACCTCTCCCGGGGCGCTAGGTGCTGGAAGCTCGAGGGATGCCTCCATCTCTCCTGAGAGGCCCCTGGAGAAAAGGGCTCAGAACGACGACGGGGATAGCAGCCGAGGGAAAGACAAAGAAACAATTGTCATCCTGGAAGAAGACGAAGGGTGAGGAGGTGGAACCGGTGGCAAATAAACCAATGCTGAGGACAGGGTTCGTGCAAGTGAGGTCCCTTAGGCTCCCAAGTTTCGGCACTACGCCGGTCGCCTGATCCACCACGCCGGTCACCTGATCCACCATGCCAATAGTGCTTCCAGTAATATCGGTACGGCGTTCAGGGTGCTTCGGTCCTGCATTCTTCCGAGGGATGCCAGGGCCGTCAAAGGATGCACCAAAGATCTTGTCGGGGAAATAGCACAGGCGGCTTCTGAATGTAAGCTCTCTTTCTCTTCGCTTCTTCCCTTCGGTTAAATATTTGCTTTTTGTCACTTTCTTGTATTTCCTGCTGGCAGGCTAGTGCTCGAGCTCTAACGGTCCTCGATAGGTGCGAAGGGCAAAAGCAGGAGATCGAAAAGCCAAAGCAGGCCCTTGCAACAAGGGAGAACGATATAAGGGTGGCTTGGAAGACCTGCGATCTCTACTTGGCGGACTTCTAAAAGTGTGGCAGAGAAAGGGTACTTGCTGAAGGCCGAACTACCAATGTCGAGGAGGATGCTAACACTCTGAGGGTCAGTCAATGCTGCGAGGAACAAAGGCTATGATGAGGGCTGGAACACGGCCATAGTAGAGTACAAAAAGCAGGTCTTAGAGATTGAGGCCAAGCTGTATAGAGAGCGCTTCCTAGACAAGCTGTGCTATGGCCACGAGACTCTGTTGAGTAAGCTTGATCTCCTAGAAGATTCCGAGCTCCGAGCCGTCCCTCAGCCACCTCCCGAGGAACTTATCCTACCCGAGGATGAAGATGAAGTAATTTCGATTCCCGAGCCTAAGACTGCCCCCGAGAATCGGACATATCCAAATACCACTACTGCAGCAGACACCTAGAGCGATTTCACTTTTCCCCTCTAAAGATACTTTAAGCTTTTGTTTATGTAACTAATTTGGCTATGACTAGCGCCGTACAATTGGCCTAAGCCAGATCACCTATAATAGTTAAGTAGGACTGGTGCCGAACAGTTGGCCAGAGCCAGATCCTCGGTAGGATTTTCTCTTGCACCTTACATTTATTCGGCAGCTTTTGGTATATGAATGCACTATTTCAAACACTTATACTTTTATCCTTGAAATGTTTGCATGTACTTATGGTTGTTGCCAGGGTATGTATGTGCCCTCTATGCCGGTTAAACCTGTTAGGCAGTAGAACAGGTTTGGACCAGGGCATGAACCGAAGCATGCTCAAAGAATTGGTGCCTAGAAAAGATCGAATTGCTAGTGCCCATGCTTCGGGCAGGCTTGCTATTTTAGATAGGCAAGGCCAGTACCGAAGCATAAAAATTTATTTTAGATGCCCCTTACCGTTGGCAGGTCTCTATAAAGTCGAGAGAGCTAAACCGAAGCAAGTAAAAGAAAATTGATTTTCTAATTTGCCGAGCCCCTGCTTCGAGTTAGGTGGCCTCGACTACTCGGTAGGAAATCCTTCGAGGGATAGGCAAGTGATGTCATGTGCTAATATGAGTCTACTAGGGAATATAGGCTGGGATTCCATAGTGGACTGGCATTGGCCAGGGAGTCGGGACACAACGAATCCAAGCAGTGAGTGGCCTTATGATAGATCGGATAGAGGGGCTCGAGAAAAAGCCGAGTATCCTCGAGGCAATCGATCGATCGAAAGCCCAGACGTTCGAGTAGATCGGGGTGACTTAGTGGGAATTGGGCCGAGAGGGTGTTACCCTGGGAAGGGCACAATCCCAGAAGTCGAGATAAAACGGTTTGAGTGGTAACTAACCAAGTGATGAACAATAGACAACAGTAAAGGTAAGAACAAGTGTTGGCAAAAAGGGTAAATTCTCATTGATAATTGTTCGGGTGCTGTCATTGCATAGACAAGTGGCTTCCAAAACAAAGAAACTTAGAAAATAAAGGATCATAGAAAAAAAAAAGTTGATTGGGCTTCGAGACAAAAGCACTGCTAGCCATAGAACTTTTTCAGGTTATTGGCATTCCAGGACTTTGCAATAGGAGAGCCATCAAGCTTCTCCAACTTGCAATTGCCAGTGCCGAGGTGCTTAAGGACTCGGTATGGACCCTCTCAATTGGGCATCAGTTTTTTCTTCTTGGACTTCTCCACCACTTTCTTCCAGACAAGGTTATCAAGTTTGAACGACCTATGGCAGACACTACCATTATAGCCTTTGGCAACCTCCTGCTGATACTAGGCGAGCTTTATCCTTGCATTTTAATGTTCCTCCTCAGCCAGGTCGAGGTCTGAAGCGATGGTGTCATTATTGACCGACTCGTCGAAGTTTTCATTGCGGATCATTGGAAGCCTAACCTGGAGGGGAATGACAGCCTCCATACCAAATGCGAAGGAGAAAGGGGTGCAACTGGTGGAGCACTGAGGGGTTGTCCGGTAGCCCTAGAGTACCCTAGGTAACTCTTCGGCCCATTTGCCTCGGTGTGACTCGAGTCGGCGCTTAAGTCGGAAGGAGATTGCCTTGTAGACAACCTCAGCCTGGCCATTTTCCTGGGGGTATGCAGGAGTGGATGTGTCCCATTTAATGCCATATTCGTCTAAGAGGGATCGGTATTTCTGCCTTGTGAACTGCTTCCCGTTGTCGGTTATGATGGCGAAGGGTACACCGAAGCGTGAGATGATATTTTGCCAAACAAATCAAATAACGTCAGCCTCCTCAATGGTTACCATGGGCTCGATCGGCCTCGACCCATTTAGAGAAATAATCGGTGGCAGTGAGAAGAAACTGGAACCCACCGGGAGCAACGGGGAGCTTGCCCACGATATCCATGCCCCACTGCAAGAATGGCCATGGACTGGTGAGGGGGATAAGGTCTCAGGCCGGTTGATGAATGATGGGAGAGAACACCTGACACTTTCGGCAACGCTTGACAAACTCTTTGGAATCATGCTTCATTGTTGACCACTAATAACCTTAAGTAAGGGCTCAGTGCGCGAGGGAACGTCCTTCGAGTGGCAACCACTATCACTAGCATAGAGCTCTTCGATGATTCCTGGTACTTTCGTGAGGGTGTACTACTAGCAGATATGGGCCGGTGAAGAACCTGCAGTAAAGCTTACCATTGGCATTGAGCCAAAAAATAGCAGCCTTGTTGCGGAGTTAATGAGTTTCCTTCTTGTCAGAGGAAAGGATTTTATCTTGTAGGTAACCGACAATCTCATCCATCTAGCTTGAGCTAAGCTCGATGTTGAGCACGTCGTGAGCTAGGACGTCAACCTCAAAACTGGGCTTGTCAATGGCTCCAAAGGAGATGGAGCGATGTCCCGAGGCCGAACAAGCTGAAGCAAGTCCTGTCGAGCTTGACATCAGCGTTCGCATTCTGTTCCCTTAAGATGTGCTCGACTCGAATGGCTTTGAAATTTTTGGTGAGCCGAAGGGCAGAGCTAAGGATGTGCACATTCGGTCATCCTGAGCCTCGTATTCCTCGGTGAGCTGGTTAATGACTAACTGGGAGTCGCCATATACGACAAGCTCTTCGATGCCCAAAGCTTCAGCAGTCTTGAGTCTCGATATCAAGGCCTTATACTTGGCCTCGTTATTTGAGGCGGGGAAATTGATAGAGAAGAAGCTTTCATGCAATATGCCAGTAGGAGAGAGGAGTACGATGCCAGCCCCAGAGCCTCAGTTGTTGGAGGCTCCGTCAACATACATTTCCAAACATCGCCATAGAACAGCTTCCAGGCGGTGCTGGAGTTTGCTTGGAGCATTACTGCGAGGTTGGGATTTGGGTCCGAGGCAAGGGAGTTGGTGTAAGCTCAGCGATGAAATCAGCAAGGGCCTCCGCTTTTATCGCAGTCCGAGGTGGGTAGTGAATTTCATAGTTTGCAAGCTCCATAGCCCACTGAGAGATTCGGTTTTTTAGAGGAGAGACTTGAGAGGGTACTCGGTGAGAACGATTGTAGGGGGATAAAAACAATTAATGCTTCTAACAAAACCAATATGCAACGACCACACGTGCACTTCACTGAAACCCTAGTTCGTCATCGGAACCCTAATCTGCAAAATAGACAAAGGGTGAGTGCACCTTTGCCCCTCATAGCAAAGGCCCTTCGATGCCAAAGTTAGTATCACGTACTCATAAATAACCCTAATTATCAATGGGAGAACAATATGAGTGCTATGTATTGCGTACCTTTTAACTCTTGGTTAACCTTGTTTATATAGGCATACATATGCTTGCTGTCCAAGCATCCCCTTTGCTCTAGGATTCCTATCTCGTATAGGAACCCAGGATATCTTGGATTTTCGTTCCCTTGTCAGTTCATTACTTTAACCCTTTTAGGACTCTTTTTGTAACGACCCGGATTTTCGGCCCAATTTTTTTTAATACAAATTTCTATTATTAAATTTCTAATTCAATAATTAATTAGATTGAATAATTAAAATATATTGTTATGTGTACAATTGATATTATTTATACTTTAGATATACAAGGAATTAGTGATTGATATTCATCTCTTATCTTTACTATCTAAATCCTAACTAGAACTCTATTCAAACCAAGTCTTCACTTCCCTCTCAAATTCTATCACCTCCATCTTTATCCTTCAAACTACACCCTGCATTTAAGGGATCTTGTTCCCCTGTTTCTCTCTCACTCATCCTATACATAAATGTGTCCACATTCATTCTCACCCCATACATAAACGCGTCCACATACATTAGAATTAAAGAAAACCCCACCAAATGTGGCATTTGTCCCCTATCCCTCTTATCATTATTAGTATCCATCTCCTTCACTCTCTCCTGCCAACTCCCTCTCCGATTATCTCTCTCACTTCCCTTTCTCATTCCACTACCTCCATACTTATCCTCCCACACTCTAATTACCCCCACTTTTATCCCTACAAAAATAACCCACCCCACCTCCTCCTTTATCTCGGCACATAATTAGAGAGGAAAAAGAATCCAATTCCATTTTTTCCCCTGGAGCTAACCGGCCATCATGATCACTGCCATCAATATCGTTCCTTTTCCCTCTCTTTCATCTTTCTTTCCGGCCTCCTGCTATTAACAGAGAGAAGAAATCGCATCTCCTTCCCCCTACTTGCCACCACTACAAGCATCATCCTTAACAGCCATTCCACCTATTAATCAATACTATACCAACCCATTGCAGTAGCTAAATTTCCGGTTCCATTGTAGCTCTGAAAACAGTCAAAAGCCAGTCCCAAAACCAGCCCTATTTCGCCTCCAAAATAACGCAAACGCAACCCGTTTCGACTTCAAAACAGTCCCCGATCAGCCATCCCGAGGTTCCCGTTCTGGTCGCCTTCTCCGTTTGTCGAAAACCCACAAAAACCATTCACTACAGTTCCGACCAAACTCGAGGTAGACAAATCTCTCCCCTACTCTCTCCTAAATATATTAAGTGCTATTGTATTGATTTATAACGTTCTAATAATGGAGAAAATCGATCC
Organism: Rhododendron mucronatum var. ripense; assembly: GCA_019656295.1. Taxonomy (NCBI): domain Eukaryota; kingdom Viridiplantae; phylum Streptophyta; class Magnoliopsida; order Ericales; family Ericaceae; genus Rhododendron; species Rhododendron mucronatum. The sequence continues at coordinate 4,616,715 of BPLT01000006.1, forward strand.
AAAAGCATGAACCGACCGACCACCCGGCCTGCCTAGTAGTACTCTGTTTTTGTTTCCTTTCGGCCAAGAACAGTAAGGCCCATGAAGTGTTTGTTTTCTTTTTCTTACTTTTTGTAAGAATCATACCTTAACCCATCTATTATATTAGTAAAAGACTTGGAATTGAAAAGGAACAAGTACGGCGTCGATCGGGACGAAACCATTTTTTTCTTCTCGAGGTGGTCACTGTGTGTCGAGTTTTGAAACCAAGAAGATGATAGAAAATACAGTTGCACCCCCTTAGTCTCTTAAGTGAATGAATTTCAGCCCAGTTGTATTAATAGTATATCATAATTAGCCCAGGTTATTAATATTAACATTTTGACCTAATATCATACTTAAACTATTATTAGTATTATAATCAAGGAATTCAATCATTTATTAGAGTTAATAAGTTGTAGAATTTTATAACAGTGGACTAGTACTAAATGCGTAAGAAATAATTTAAAGAGTAAGTAACTATGTTATTAAATTAGTAGTTTAATAATGTAAATGAAAACGTTATTCAAATGCTGTCGGATTACTAAGTTGTTAAAATTAATTTTGGAACGTATTAATTTACAGTTTGACGCCAAGGAGGTAGGATAATACATTTTTAATTCTAAGTTCATTAATTCGTACATTGAAACCTTAAGATGTACGATATACCAATTAAACCTAAGGGTTACAAAAATACTAATGAAAGTCCTCAAAGTTAATAAGAATGTATACTTGTTCGATAAAACTTAAATATTCAAAAAGGCATCGACCCAATTCAAACCCCATTTGTGTTTAATTATTTGCACATATCAATTGCTATATTGTTGCGTCACTGAAAATATCATGTTTGAGCTGTTGATTGATTGTATCATGTTGAACGTGCTAGTATGGACTTAGGTTCACTGGGTGGTTACGAGTAGTGAACCATGTAGACGATGTTAAGTAAATGGAAAAATGGTAAAGTGTTGAAAGTGTGAGTTGTGGATTGTGATTTGAGCCATGGTGATGGCAAGGGTAACCTATGGGGCCCTGTGTTGAAATAGGTGACCTGCGGGGCCCAGTGATGAGATATGTTGTGACGCTAATGTATGATACGTCATGGGAAGTTTCTCTTCGAGGAAGAGAATGGGTCCCATGAGACGGTTATAGTTAGTGAGACGCTAATGTACGATACGTCATGGGAAGTTTCTCGAGGAAGAGAATGGGTCCCATGAGACGATTGTAGTTAGTGAGACGTTAATGTATGATACGTCATGGGAAGTTTCTCTTGGGAAAGAGAATGGGTCCCATGAGACGATTATAGTTAGCGTGGGGTAGTGGATGTCCGACCCTAATGTACGATACGTCATGGGATGACTCGATCCTCCTGTTATGGTCTTAAGTGAGAACATACTCGGTACATAACTTAGATGCGCTCACCTAGGACCCTGGTGCAGGATAAGCAAGAGGAATGGTGGACCCATGAGACGGTTGTAGTTAATGGATGTGGGAGGAAAGGATCTCGTGGAGATGATCCTTAGATTTCATGTAAGATGATGGATAGTAAAGAAAAAGATGATGTGCTATAATTCTGTACCTTTCGTGTATTATCAATCGTGATATATTGTTATTATTGAATGCTAATTGTAGAGTAAGGGGTTGGTAGGATTGGGATTATTCTACTGGGTGAATTATCACTCACGGATACGTTTGTATCCTGGTAAATCGTATGCTTCGGCGATCAATTTGCCAGAGGGTGCAGGGTTCAATGGTGGAGCTGTTTGACACAAAAGAAATATCAAGGGCGGAGACCGAGGATGCTTGTGATCTTTATCAAGACTAGAGTCGCTCTGAAGATGTTTAAATAAAATGTTAGATTCGTTTTTGTATTTTTTTTGTATAACGATAAACAGGGGCCTAGTAGTTTGTAAAATTCAGCATATTTTAAGAATAATGCGCCCGAAATTCCTTGGAAAATCGGGGCGTTACACTTTTCCTTAACTAGCCGAACATCCCATCCTCGTTGGGTATCTTTCTTAGATCCTACATTCTCGGGATCTTATTCCTTATGGGATACCACCGTTTTGGAACCTTCTAGAGTGTTCCTTCCATTTAAGGCTGCTTTTACAATAGTTCTTTCCCTGTTCGGCCACCTTATTGCTGAACAGTCCATCTGGACCAGTGACTTCACATGTCACTAGTCTTTTATCATTTATCTAGATCAATGGCTTCTCATGTCTTTTGTCTTTATCTGCCGAACAGACGGCTTGGACCAATGACCTTCACATGTCACTAGTCTTGTATCGCCGTCCACTGCCTTGCACGGCGGTTTATCTTATCTTACTAACTCCGTGGTCCATGTATCACTTGCTTGGCTACCTATAGCTCCTGTTCGGGGATACCTCCCTACAATTGCTCCCTAGCTTTGCTCGTTGATACTGTCCGAGATCGATTGGTAAAGCCGAACTTCCTGAGACCTCATACAAACATGATGTTTATAACCATTGATGGTTCTTGGCGCTTTAACCTTTACACCTTTTCGAGAAAATGTCTCCATGCGGCATATCTCGTATGCTTTAACATTTAATGTGATCTGGCGTTCCAAACGAACGACGTCAGAACGGCATCTGCTTTCCGTTACTTTATCTCGTAATGGCATAGGACATGTCGTTTCGTCTCCGTCTCACTCCCTTATAATCTTTTTAGAGACGCTTTTTAGGGCTTTCACCCATTTCGAAATCCAGACGAAGAACCTCCCATTCCTCCGCCATCGCCACCGTCTGCAACTCATTCGTGTCTCAGGAAACTGCTTTCTCGATCTCGTAAGCATTTCACTTCTCATTCTAAATCCATTTCAGTTTCTAGGATTTCGATCTCAGTTTCCCTCTCTCGGAGTTTCGTCCATTCCTCATTCTTAGATTTCTCTTTTATTTCTGAGTTCTCACAGTCATCCATGGCGGATGATAACGAAAATGCTCCTAAACCCAGTAAATTTAGGAAACTCTGCAAAACCTCTGCAGCCATGGCAGCTTTTAAGACAGAATATAGCATCCATGAGAACGTAGGGCTCGAACTTGCCCCATTAGGAGCAGATAGGGATGCTGATTCATGGGATAGGATGTGTATCCCTATCATAGCTATTGTCGAGGGTGGAGTTCGCTTCCCCATTCACCGATTACTCCACCACGTTCTGAATTGGTACAGACTCACACCCATTCAAGTTTCCACCAACTTCTTTAGACTAGTAATGGGTGTGGTGGCGCTAAATAGGATTCTTGATACTCATTTAGGAATTTGGGATATTCAGTGGTGGTATAGCATCGTGCTAAACCCCAAATACAATACCTACTACTTCAAAGTAAGGAAAGCAGAAAAGCGCCTCGCGCTTAACTTGCCAGATTCCGCTCGTGATCATGAAATAGATTTCCTTTGTGTCACTAGAGCCTTCGAGCCAATGGGGGAAGATGGCCAGGTGGTGGGCTTCCATTGCTCCCACATATGGGGCTACCCACGTATGCTCCTAATTTTACTTCATAATTCTCATTTACTATTTTCCCATGGCTTCTATATGTTTCTGACTCATGCTTCGTTGTTTAAAATCTAATGCTAACAGGCGACGCGAGCCCAGCTACATCCAAACAGCTGAAATCAACAGGATTCTCAGGTACACAGGGGAACCTGGAACATTGACAGCTGGTCGGGGTCGTGACGTGAGTGCCTTATTGGGCTATAACCCTGCTTATAAAGGGTTTATTGACAGAAGGCTAGCCAACCCAAGTACCAGCGGGGCCTCAACTTCGACTGCTCCCCAGCCAAGGAGCTCAAGATCTAACGCCGAAGTCACAATCGCCGGACAGCCAGGTGAATTTCCAATTTCTGAAGGCATCCCCCTGCTGCGTGGGGTGCTCAGAAGGTCTTCACGAAGACAGATCGTTCCTCAGCAACAACCCGAACAGCCAGCTCCCAATTGTGATACTAGCCAAACATCTTCTTCCGGCTACTCTCCATTTCCTCCAAACTCAGGTACCATGACTCGTCAACCACTGAACCTCAGCTCCCTGCTCACCGTCTCTTCACGGGGACGTGGTGCCTCTGGTAGGGTGGCATCAACTAGTCACGCCCCCCCGCCACCCTCGTCGCATTAGGGGGTCTTCCACTCGATCCTCTTCCTCCCCTTGGGAACAAGACAGTTCTCTTGAGGCTACTAATGCTCATCGGGACAAACGTCCTAGGAATCAAGATACTGGGGTCCTGATGCTCAAGCTTCCGTATCAACTCTGGAAACTCCCTCACCAAGCGTCCCAATAACTCACGAGGCCTGGGCCCTTCAATTCATAAGGGGTGATCGTCTAGTAAACGTTGAGGATAGTGCAAGCTCTTCAGAGACTGCACTGGCCCTTACGCAAGGCTTGTTACTGCCCATCGACATGCAAAAAGAGTCCTTATCTCTTTCTAACCGACTTATGTCCACTGGACTTGTCAGTGGAATCAAGGTAACTAAAATTCTCTCATAACTTTAGCTTTACCTTTCTCGTCATGGATAATATTCTTAACTTCAAGTTATCTTTGGTATTCCATAGTTCATCCAAAAGAAGGTCACATTGGGCCAAAAGTTTCAAAAAGCTAAAGTTAAAAGAGTGAGACTTTTGAACGACAATACGAGGCTACTTCGAACCTCCAGATTGGAAAAAGAGAGAGATAAGGCTAAATTGGAGTATGATGCGGCGAAGGGCAAACTTAACATTGCCGAAGACAGCCTCAATCAAGCATTGGCTGAGATAGATAATACAAAGAAGGCTGCCTTTGAAGAAGGGTATACAAAGGGCTTTGATGCCACCACTGCTGATTATGTTGGCCAAATGCCTACAATTCAAGATCAAATTTGGGTTGCCAGTTGGGAAGCTTGCTTGACAAAGATTGGTACTGCTGAAGACTCAGTCCTCTGGGTGGAAAAAAACTTACCAAGCCGCCATGCTGCAGCTTCTCAGGAGTATGATGAGCCTCCAGCTGATGATGTTGATCGGCAGATAGACAAATTTGCAGATGCTGATGAAAAGATACAGATGGAGTCTCAAGATGCGGCAACCGAACATGCATCAGCTCGGGAGGCGACCAATGAGACTGTCGTCCCGGAGGAGAATGCTGTTGTTGATGGCGGACCCAACAGTGAAGTGAATACAGAGGTCACGACTGATACTCCTCTAGAAATCCAAAACTTGGATTGATTTGGTAAGTCTTCATCTACACTTTTTAAAAGCTCGGCTGGTCCTTCGTGACCATGGTTTTTTTTTTTTTTAGAGCCCTGCGAAGCACCAGTACTTTCACACTTTTGATAACATAGGTATTTGGCCCCTCGTGGCATAACATTTGGTTTGGTCGGCCATGAACTTTTGTCGTAATTACTTTAGTGTTTACTGGTATTTCGTACCATTCATATGAATATCTCATATGTTGAGGCCATTTATTTGCATGTGCTGATCGTTTGAGCCGTGCCTTTAGGCATGGGCATTCGCTAGTATATCTACATAATAAGGGAGGAGAGTTTTTGAATTTTATCTCTCTATAAATCTTAACCATTGATTTACTCTATAAATTCTACGGCTCTCCCTATTTGTCTTAAACAATATTAATTGCACAATTACCACTAATTAGATCTCATGTTGCGCCGTGCCTAAAGGCACGGGCAAACCCTAGTTATATTATATAACTAGCGAATGCCCGTGTCTGGTTTTTGGGCATGGTGCATATGGCATGTTCACAACTAATGAGTAATGACATAGTATCTCTTAGTCACCAACCATCTAACCTTTTTGTCCTCTAATCGTCCAACAAATTCATTCTGTTAAACAAAGTAGCAACTTCCCGTATAGTGGAATGCAACCAAGGAAGAAAACATCTATATAATACGTGTGGTTTTAGTTCAGGTACATATTAAACCTAGACTTACACAACCGTCCCATACTAATAAAATGGGTGTAGAGGTCTATCTGATGCAATACACAAACGCAAAAAGGGATTAAGTGAATTAAAAAGATGTTAAAGCTAGCATAGAAGTCAATTATCGAAATAACAACATCTGCATGTAACAAACAAAACCCATGATATAATCAATACTCTTAACAAAGAAACTTAAAAATTAAGTACCTTTGAGTACATTAGGAACCCAAAGTTAATTGAACTACATCAAAGAAGATTTTTTTTATCAGTTACAACACCTGTGATCCTTGCTTCGCCTTTCCAAAATGAAAGCATGCTTCGACTGAGCTTTAATCATTGCAACAATTTTGTCGGTAACACTTACATTATCTCAAAGCCAGAGTATGTCAACATTAACAGCCAAAGCCATACTAATATCATTAAAAAAAAAAACAAAAAAAAAAGTTAGGAGAGCAACTTACCAAAAGAGATCTTTGATCATACCAACACAATTTCATAAGAATAGGAGCTTTGCAAGAAAGATCGGTGGTGGAATGCGGATCATCCACCAAAAGCACTTCCATTCTTTCCATGTTACCCCTACAATGGTAGAATCAACGCAGATTGTTAGAGTGCTAGAAAATGTGAACCTCTTGCAACTCCAGAATAATTATCACGCAGGGGGAAAACACCTTAATCAACATCTACAAATTAACACCCAAGCCTCACTTTCAAAAGCTAAAGGGTAAGGGAGATGCCTACTTGTCTTGAGTTGATTCACTTAACCGGTCTAAAATTCACTAACCCATATCAGTTAAAAAAGGAGAAAATGAATTAAAGTTATAGATTATAGCAAGAATCGAATTGCTGAAACATTTTTTTCCCTTACCTGACTTTGTCTTGGATTGAACTTTGGTTCTCAGTTTGTGCGGAAATTTGAAATTAAACCTTCAACATTTTCGAGAGAGGAAAAAAAACACGAACATATTACCCATAAACTACTTTTGGAGATTTGGCCATTACGAACTAATGGGAACAAAGCTATACTAATGCAATACAAAGTAGACCATCTTTTTTTTCCTCCGAAAATTGCAAAATGATAATACTAGAATTATCTATCAAATTGACTTAGACTTATCTATCAAAATTCAATCAAGCAAATAGTCAGGGAGTTTGATGAACTGTTCAACTTTTTATTGGATTTCCCTTTCCCCTCTTCCCGTTTTTAATAAAATTTTGCCTATAAAAAAAAAAAGTCAGCGAATTTGTGTTGGTATGAATGTGTGTGTGAGAGAAAGAAAGAGGGAGAACTCACCTTTCAAAATCAGAGTCATTGAACACAAACCTATAAATACAATAGAGTCTGATAAGATTAAAAAAAATCCACGAAATCTTTCTAATTAGGATTTTCAACACACCGATTGGCATTTCTCCATGGCTTCCCCCGTAACACATCACAATTTCTCTATCGGTTCTTCCGTCAGATTTTCCATAGGGATTTTTTTTGGCTTCGATTGGCACCTTGAATCGAATAGGGTTCCTTTTGAACAGGTAACGCATTGCTTGAGAGAGAGAGAGAGAGTTTTATGTTTGGGAAATGGTTTTATTACCTTTTTTGAGTTCCAACCTTTGATGAGTTTACCATAATGGTATTTGAGTCAGCAGAAGATTTGGAAAAAATGTGTTTATTCGGAAATAAAAGGAATAATCAAAACTTATGCCTTGTAGCTAGCCAAAATATAGATCTTCCCCGTGATTTTGGAAAAATAGAAGGTATGATTGCACCATCCTTTCCAAATATATCATTTAAATCTTTCCTGTCATTTCGGAAAATTAGAGGTGTGATAAATATTTGTACAATCATTTCCAAATATACCGATCTATGGTAAAAAATATACGGATTTGAAAACCCTCCTCTCATATTATATAGATATCGAATATCGATTCCTTCTATATATAGATGGGTTCATATTTTCATTCCTTTTATTCCTTTAATTCTGATTCCTCTAATTTTATATTAGGGAAACATTTAAGACTAAAAAATGAATATAGAATGGAGAGTGGAGATTTATGCAGGAGGAGGGGACAAATCTTAAGCGTTGGTTGTCTTTTGGATTCAAACACTTTCCTGTCATATTATATAGATATAGATATATAATCTAATGTTTTATTATATGGAAACGTGGCTGCATCTCCGACTTTAGCTCAGAGACGGCCTTATAAGTCCCAGTTAAGGGAAGAAAAGTACATAGTCAGAGTGAGTAAGAACGACATACATACCTCGCTTGGGGTTAGTATTGTACTTCCTCCGTCCCAATTTAATTATCAATTTTGGGAGTTCGTGCCACTTTTCAATTGATTATATCTTATACTCCCTTCGTTCCAAATTCTTTGTCTGCTCCGCAAAATGGAGTGTTAAAAATAATGCAATTTTTTCAAGGAAAAATTTAAACTTTTTTCACAAATTAAAAATACTCATTGATATCTAGTAAGTTGTTGAAAAACTTTTGATTTTTTCTTGAAAAAATTGTATTATTTTTAACACTTTATTTTGCGGTCCGAACAAAGAATTTGGGATGGAGGGAGTAATTTATAATGTTTTAGGTAATTTTGAAAATATTGTATTATAGAACAAATCGAGATCCATCAAATAAGATCCATATTGGATATAAAATTCATTACTAATTTAAAGATATAACTAATTTTTTTATCCAGTTAGAATTGAATTGGGACAAGTAAATTTGAACGGAGAGAGTATCTTATATGGATAGTTTACCTTCTTTGGCCTCTAAGGTAGCTCGTGCCAAACTCATTCCTTTCATAATATCACAAATAACCGCTTCTTAGACTGACATCATGCATGACGATTGTTGTGTGCCACGTTGTCTGGCGACATGCGACAGAGCCACTTGGCCGAATTAAAAGTGGCGACACGTGGCTAGATTGAACAACTATGCGCTAAGTTGTCACTGACGTAGCCACATGCAATCCACCCCCACCAACCCCCGCCCCGCACCCCCACACACACCCCCCCCCCCCCCCCCCCCCCCCCCCCCCCCCCCCCCCCCCCCCCCCCCAATGGACATTGGCTGTCGGGTTTGATTGGGCTTTTTCCGGGGTTGGGCCGGCCAGACCAATGACCAACCCACATTTTGGCCCACTACATCTCATAAGAGTTCGCAACTTTCACAAGTAAACAAAACTTCTTTGAAAACACAACTTCTTTGTGTTATTTTTATTTTATATATAAGAGAAAAGTGAACGTTATGTAACTATGCTGAAATGAATTCTATGAAAAAATTTCTTCCTATCATTTTCACTATTTGCATGCTAATCAAATGCTACGTAGGAAAAATGTTATTTTTTCCTTTCTTGTATTTTTCTACTATTTTCACTCGAATCGACCGGACCAAGAGAGAATTATAGGAAATAATTGAAAATGGTTTTGTGTGTGTTTGATTGAAAATAAGGATGGCAATTTGAATCGAACCGATGGGTACCCAAACCGTAACTGAAGTTTTTTTTTGAACCATAATCGAAAATTTTCCCGCGGGTACGGATATGGTTGAGGCTATGAGATAACCGAATGGGTTCGGTTCAGTTGTGGTTCACCTGCTAACCGAACCGATCACCGAATCAAACCGAAAATCCCCAAACTTTGATATTACAAAATTACCCCCATATATATACATGCATATAACAGTTTTAGGGTGAATTTTCATTTCTTTGCCGCCGCCTCCACTGTGCGGCGATCTGAGCCGCACCTCCACTTCGATTCCTAACTTTCTCCTCAATCTGACTATGTTCCCAACTCACCAATCTCTCTCTACTTTCGATACATCTACACAGTCCATTCTAGAGAGAGAAAAAGCTGAGGAGAGAGAGAAAGCTTTGAATTAGGAAATACCAGAAGGGACTATGGGGATTTCTCTCTCAAAGGCTTCTCCGTTCTTCTCTCGGTCAGATCGGTAGGTGCTCTCCTCTGCTTTGAATTAGGAAATACCAGAAGGGACTATGGCGATTTCTCTCTCAAAGGCTTCTCCGTTCTTCTCTCGGTCAGATCGGTAGGTGCTCTCCTCTGCGCTCTCTCTCTCTCTCTCTCCCCTCCCCCCCCCGGTGGTTCGGTTACCCAATCGATTCGAGAATTACCTGAACCCCATTTGGTTCGGTTATGGTTCTCTACTCCTCTAACCGTTCAGGTTTTGGGGCGGATTCATGTAGCCATTCGGTTTCGGGGATCGGATACGAATTTGCCAATATCCATCTCAATTGCCCCAAATGCCATCCCTAATTGAAAAGAGAATAATGAAAGTTGAAAGAAAAGGATACCATACAGCACATAAAATGCTTGTGAAGTTGGCTCTTCTTTTTTTTTTCCTTGCAAAAAAAAAAAAACAGAGAAAGTAATGAAACTAGCAGTAATCTAAAAAAAGACTATTTTTTTTTATAGAACATTGTAAAAAATCAGCTCAACCTAATATCGGTAAGGATTTTTCTTTGAATTTACGGGGGCAAAACTACTTAATTGCTCAGTTTTGCCCCTACAAATTCAGAAAAAATCCTTACCGATATCAGGTTGAGCTAGTTTTTTACCGGGCTCCATAAAAAAATATTTTAAAAACAATGGGCGATTCGAATCATCTTTGTGAGATCCGAGGTGGGCCCCCACAAAACCCATACGTACATGGTATGTACAAGGCATATGTACACATAACACTACTCGTTAGTTTAATGCATACGTATACCGGTTCCCCTCACTCAAGTTTTGACACAAGTTTTTTGTGAGATCCATTTTAGAGTCTCACATAAATGGTTGGAGCCGTTCCATTTGTTTTAAACATACTTTTAAGGATTTCCATAAAAAAATCAACTCATTCAAATATCGGTAAGTGTTTAATCGATTCATTCAGTTGGTTCCTGTGAAATTTTACAAGATAAAATTGAACAAACTGATCAAGCCCTTACTGATATCTGAATAAGTTGATTTTTTTAGGAGCCTTTAAAAACCTATTTTAAATTAATTGACCGGCTCTGATCATTTTTGTGAAATTTTGATTAGTGTTGTCAAAAGATGTGTCAATTTTTGTATGAGAGAAACCGTCCCCATTATACACACACTTATGACTTTCATTATAACCGAACTCTGTGATGGGGAAAAACTTCAAATTTTCCAACAAAAGTTTCATCTTAACGCATGCGTGAAACTAGTTTTTCCTTTTCTTCAACCTTACTTTTTATTATTTTCATCGTATATTGTTTTTTCCTTTCTAATCTGAAAAACAATGAAAAGTATAGGAAAATAAGTCTTAATTGTATTTTCGTAACATGTAAATAAGTTAATTGTGTAAGTTGTTCGTCATACTTATTTAATCTAGGCCACCCCGCAAGAATCAAAGGATTTAGTTAAACAAATAAGATGATAATCTAATCAAATTACTTATTTTACCCATGGCTTTTTATGAAAATAAGCAGGGAAAGAGCTCCCAAATAATGAACAAACAAGGAAAGAGAGAGAAATTTACGTCAGCGTTTGGAATTTAAGGGAAGTGAAAGAAAAGAAAAGAAAAAATAAGTGAAAAATAGAATTCCAATGGTACTTTGAACAATAATTGAATTTGTTATTTTCTCTCTAAACAAAACTTTTGCCTTGTTTGGAAACGTAGGGAAAATAAGATAAATGAAAGGAAAACGTAGAATTTGCTCTTCTCTTGTTTGGTTCGAGAGGATACATGTTAGGGTATCCACAATGCTATAATCAAAAATGAATAATCAAAAGTTGTCACATCAGCTTTTCAACTTTTGATTATCCATTTAAGAGATTAATAAGATTAGCAATGTAGAGGTTCACAATAGTATAATTAAAATTGAATAACCAAAAGTTATCACATCACCTTTTTAAAGTACAAAAAAAAACTAATAACTGTACCATAGAAATAGTTTTTTCTAAAAATAATTTTGAGACTAATAAAAACTATTTATTAGAAATAGAAAATAATTTTTAAACTTTTTTTGAAATTTAAAAAAAAAGAAATAGTTTTTGTGTAACTACTATTTTTGAAAAAATAAATTTTTTATATAAGAAAAGGTTTTGAGAAAAAATTTTCTTATACAAAACAATTTTTCAAAAAAAGAGCAAATTTTTTTATTTTTAAAAAAAGTTAATATATATATATATATATATACTGTCCGGATCTCCTGAGGGATCCCGGATTTGGGTGTGGTGCGGGACTCTCTTCTGGTCCGTTGGATTGAAATCCCACGGCCACGATAAAAGACAGCTATTAAACCCCAGCTAATTACACTTTCCCCCCTAAAGCCTCACACCCACCCCCTCTTCGTTCATTTCACGCTCAACAGAAACACAGAGAGAGAGAGAGAGCGACAGGAACGAAGAGGAGAAACTCGACGATTGAAGCCCGACGAACGAAGACGAACGAAGATCCACCGAGGTACCCAGGTCTCTCTGTCTCTCTCTCGAAAAAGTACAAAAACTTTGGATCTTCGTTCTGAGAAATTTGAATTTTTTTTGGGTTTTAGGACGAACCGAAGCAAACGGACGACGATTGAAGCCCGACGAAGAACGAAGAGGAGGAGAAGACCGGAGACGAACCAGATCCACGAGGTATCTCTGTCTCTATCTCTATCTCTGTCTCTATCTCTGTCTCTATCTCTGTCTCTATCTCGAAATTTTTTTAGAAATTTTCGGTTTTTTTTTAAGGACGAACGAATAACCTCGACTGGAAACCAACGCCCGTCCACTGAGTCTCTCTGTCTCTCTCGAACAAAAAACAATTTCTCAGAATTGTGGGTTTTTTTTTTTTTTTTTTTTAGGACGAAGAACGAAGAGGAGAAGGAGACGAGGAAGCTCGACTGGAGACCAACGCCCGTCCACTGAGGTATCTCTATCTCTATCTCTATCTCGAAGACAAAACCAAAAATCTGGTTAGTAGTGGAGAAATCTTTTTCCATTTTACCACTGGGTTACATATTATTAACTGAGGTTCGAGATTTGGGGTCTTTGAAATCCCTTCTGTGTTTGTATGAATATCTTTCTTTTTCCTTTTTTAAGTTGGTATAACGAGTCTAAAAGTACAGGAATGCAAGTAATCTCTATTTTCATCTCTGTTTTTTTTTGCTAAGCAAAAAGATTTTATTAATCTTTATAAAGAAACTAGTGTTATTAACGACGTGCAAAACACGTAGGCTTGTGCTCACTAAGCATTTTTATTGGAGCAATGGACTTAACTGAACGTGGTTAGAGGTTTGTTAGAGATCATAGTGGCAAAATCCACCGGTTCTAATCAATTTACTGAATTGTTCTTTTGTTGTTTCATCGAGTTGTAATGACCAATCATGTTGAATGAGTGGAAAGGTATTTCTAAACCCACGATGATATTTTATTATACGCAAAGAAGTCACGGAGATGGTATGTTACATAGGTTTGCAGGGTCTTCTAAAACTACTGATTTCTTGAAAGCATGAGCACTTGTATCAATGATGGCCGTTTTGTGTTGCATTGTGTGGCACCTGTATTTCTTCCTGGACGTCATCGTATTCATAGGCGATGCCGTTGTTCTGATGCTATTTAAGATGTTTAGTCATTAGTGTTCCTTGCATGACCCATTTAATGGAAGGAAGTAGTTCGGGTAACAATGGAAGTGGTGATCCCGATTTTGAAATCTTTTGTTATTGCGGAGAACCAACAGTATTGAGGAAATCTGGAACACCAAAGAACCCAGGTCGAAGTAACTTCTTGCCTTCATTTGTATGTTTTAGAGTGTCCTGGTTTTTGTTACTATTAGACCTATTGTGGATATCTTACCGTCGGATGAATAACTAAAAACAGGTGCAGCTGCTGCATTGGTAACTTGATCTAGTGTTGCTACAAATGCTAGTTACTTGCTGCTGCATAGCTGGTACATCTATGCAGCTTGTGTCCAAGTTTTGTACAGACTTTTCATGTCCAGTTGAGTGCTACATGTGCTTTGAGATTGCTGGTGCTTGCTGCTGCATAGCTGGTCCGTCTCTACAGCTAATGCTTCATCTATTATAGTGTGCCTTACTTTGGCCTCTGTCATGGTGTACCTCGAATGCTAAGGAAAATCAGGACTGTTTTCAATTTGTTTTCATTTCATGGCTTATGTAATAGTCTCAAACTCATATCTTTATTCTTATTTTTTCTTCCTTTTGTTTCCTCCTGGGGTATGCCCCTTGTAGGCCGTATATTTAGTTATCATTTTTTCTATTTCAAGTAATTGGTGGTTTTCAAAGTGGACTCTTTCTTGGACATCTCATTGACAAATGCTTCAATTGCAAATAGCACCATACAGTCATTTTTTGGCAGTTTGAATAAAATAGGAAATGGTTCTATTTGGACATCCTAGCTCTCCATGGTTCAACTTAGTTTTCTTTTATGAAAGGAAATGGTTCAACTTGGTCATACTGTACTGCAAATACAAAAAATATGCAGAACCATACACATAATACGCAGAACCATGCACACAGTCTTTCAAACGGCTACCCTGTAGCTTCTTCTTAATAAAAATAAGTGAATCTTCGAAGCGAAGTACTACAATCACCACTTATACACACCACATACATGGCCGCCAGTTTCACTAACCTAGTAATAGTATCATAACAAACACACTTCACCATGATGAAGAAATACTACTACTACTACTTGAGATCACTGGCTGCTTTTGTCACACATGTACGACACAACACAGAAAATAACAATCCAAAGATAATTCCAGGTCATTTTCCCCCCATTTCTCATTTGCATTGCATCAATCCTTCTGCACGGCTTCAATCTTCATCTGCATTGTGATTGTTGTCCTCTGCATTTCTTCACTAATGTTCATGGATAATGAACTCTCACGTTGTCGGGGCAATGCATGCAAAAAAGAACACAATAAGGTAGATAAGCATTATAGAAACAATCATGTTAGCAATTAAAATTCCCCAAGTGATGCTAAACAATAAACACACTTCAACAAAGTCCATTCCTTCATTTAGCCACAATTAAGCATGGGTCCAAAATACTAACAGTCCCTTCCTTATCCATCATTTTCTCAGCAACTAAACAGACATGAAAAGACCAGGAACCAAGCTTTCAAGGTGAACAGAGTGGATCCCAAAGGAAAAACGGCTCTTGTTATCGTACAGTTGAAATCAAAGTTGTAACCCTAAAATCGAAATCATTACACCAATCCTAAAATCAAAATCATCGTTCAAAAAAAGCCCTTTTTTTGGTTTGAGTAAAAAAAACCCTAAAACCCGTTCTGTTTTTTGCAGAAAATGCAGAGATCGATCTTGGAAGAGAGAGAGAGAGAGAGAGAGAGAGAGAGAGAGAGAGAGAGAGAGAGAGAGAGAGAGAGAGAGAGAGAGAGAGCTAGGTTCGGATCGTCAAAAAAAAAAGCCCTAACTTTTGCTGAACCAGAATCGGCACAAAAAGAACTAACCAGATTTTTCGAGATACCTTGGTGGATGCAGGATTAAGTAAGATTTCTACTGTCAAAAAATAACACAATAACAACTTAGGGTTTCAACTCCAACGAACAACAAGAGAATAAATTTGGGCAATGCCTGCAGCTCACCTTATACTTTGCACATCTGAAGAACCTTCGACCTGGGTTCTTCTATGTTCTAGATTTCCTCAATGGTGTTGGTTCTCCGCAAAAGCAAAAGATCCCAAAATCAAGAAAAGAGTCCAGTCCATTCCAACTTCAAAAGGTCGCAACTGTTCCCAGCCTTGCATAACCATTTCCACTTAAAGATTTCACAGCCTCTTTATGACCCTTCAAAACCAACTGCGTAGCACTGATTTTTTTAAAAACGAGGTGGACTATACAGGTAAGACAATGTTAATTACAATTAAAAGAGTTCTCTAGGTAGCTACTCTTCCAAAGAGGTGAATATGTGTTCAACAGAAAGGCAGAGACAAAGGCATTTGAGCAGAGAAAGTCATATCATACATACAAGGAACACTAATGACTAAACATCTTAAATACCATCAAAACAGATACCTCATACCGGCAGGATATTCTGTAAACGAAGGCATTAGCATAATTTAGCTCAGAAATCAGAATTTCTGTCAGACGTTTTCGAATTTTTCTTTTAAATCTCCAACACATAACAAAACAAACTTGTGGAAGAATTTTGAGGCACTTAATTAGTCCATGTACGTCTTAATTAGTTCAGAAACCCATTTTTTTCCACAACCCCATATCAGCGAAGTACAAAAAGTAGGGTTTCGAAATTATAGATCCAACCCAGAAATTAGGGCATCGAAATCATACAATTCGGGCCCTAATTGCTCTGCTTTAAAAAAAAGAAACATATCTACAGCACTTGTATCTACAGATACTAAAAAGATGCCAAGCATCAAAATCTCGTTAGCAACCAAAGAGGATATATGGTGCATAACTTTTCTTATCTTGAGTTCTACTGACCTAATTTCCACAGCAAATTTGGATCTTCAAGTCCAATCCTTTTGTTAGGAAAGAATTTCAACCACGGTATAACACCAACTAAAGCGTGGCATAAGAACACTAACCCTAAAATCAAAATCATCGTTCAAAAAAACAGCCCTTTTTGTGGTTCCGAGTAAAAAAAAACCCTAAAATCCGTTCTGATTTTTGAAGAAAATGCAGAGATAGCTAGGTTCGAATCGGCAAGAAAACACCTAATTTTTGCTGATTTCGAAAAGGTCTCAAACCCTAACCAGATTTTTCGAGAGTTCGAGAGAGAGAAACCTTGATGGATGCAGGATCGCGTAAGATTTCTGACTTCAGCCTAGCGTTGGTCTCCAGCCGAGCTTCCTCGTCTCCTTCTCCTCTTCGTTCTTCGTCCTAAAAAAAAAAAAAAAAAAAACCCAAAATTCTGAGAAATTTTGGCCGTTCTGAGAAATTTGTTTTTTTTTTTTGGAGAGAGAGACAGAGAGACCTCAGTGGACGGCCGTTGGTCTCCAGTAGAGCTTCTTCGTTCGTCCTTAATAAAAAAAAAAAACCGAAATTTCTCAGAAATTTCGTCTTCAAACCCAAATAATTTTTTGTTTTTTTTCTTTCGAGATAGAGACAGAGATACCTCGTGGATCTGGTTCGTCTTTGGTCTTCTCCTCCTCTTCGTTCTTCGTCGGGCTTCAATCGTCGTTCGTTTGCTTGGGTTCGTCCTAAAACCCAAAAAAAATTCAAATTTCTCAGAACGAAGATTCAGAGTTCTTGTACTGTTTCGAGAGAGAGACAGAGAGACCTGGGTACCTCGGTGGATCTTCGTTCGTCTTCGTTCGTCGGGCTTCAATCGTCGAGTTTCTCCTCTTCGTTCCTGTCGCTCTCTCTCTCTCTCTCTCTGTTTCTGTTGAGCGTGAAATGAACGAAGAGGGGGTGGGTGTGAGGCTTTAGGGGGGAAAGTGTAATTAGCTGGGGTTTAATAGCTGTCTTTTATCGTGGCCGTGGGATTTCAATCCAACGGACCAGAAGAGAGTCCCGCACCACACCCAAATCCGGGATCCCTCAGGGGATCCGGACTGTATATATATATATATATAAATATATTTTGGGGGGGGGGGGAGGGGAACAGTTTAAAAAAAAAAGCAATTTTAAGTAAAAAATTTTTTTTGAAAACATTGTTGAAAAAGAAAAAAAAAAGAGAGGGGAAAAGGGAAGAGATATAACGTTTTTTTTTTTGTAATGATGTGTCTATTTGATTGAGAATGTGATATTAATTAAATTTGGTTGTTGACAAAATATTGTTAGTTTTGGTTATCCAAAATCCAAAATTTGATTATTTCTAAGGAGGTTGCTAAGTTTGATGATAGCATTGTGAGCCATAGTTTGCATAAATATTGTTAACTTTAAAAATCTACTCCCTCCGTCCCCTTTTTAAAGTCCAGTTAAATATTGTTAAATATGTGTCTATTTTGTAAAGTTAGTGAGTAAAAGTTAGTACATTTTCTATTTTGCCCGTAAAGGTAGATTCCATTTTGAAAAGTTAGTAAGAAGAGTGTAATGATAATATCTACATAGAGGATAAGTACGAAAAATGGAAGTAAAAGTTGATGTGAAAGGTGTAATGATGATATTTTCTTAATAAGTTGAAATTACGAAGCGGGATACTTAAAAAAATACGGAAGGAGTAGCACTTTTGGTTATGCCATTGTAGATACTCTTAGAAAATTACGAAAAGAAGAATCCAGGGCAGTAAATTTTTCTCTACACTTTTCGCAAAGTTTTCTTCTTAATTATTTTCCAAATAGGCATAATTTTCCCTTCACAGTTCACACTTTCCTCAAGGTTTTCTTCTTATAATTCTTTTCCAAACAGGCATAAATTTTCCTTGGGCAAATTTCACTCAGACCGCTTGAGGTATCTGACAATGACAGAAGGCACCCCTCAATTTTTAAAAATGACAGAAACCTCCCCTATTTCGTAGTTTGGGTTTCATTCCGTTAGTTCCGTTAGTGAAATGGACGGAAAACGTACGGAAATATACGGAAAATGAAATTTTCAATTTTATTTAATTCTGCAGCTATCTTAGGACGCTTATTGAAAGTCCTAGACCAAAAAATTAATTATGACCCTTTAGGATAAAATGATCAGAAAAATAAAATCTTCGCACCGATTCAAACGGATTAAAAATTGGAGCACTTAAGTATCTTCTTTTCATTTGGTTCTATGGCTCTCTTAGGGCTCTCATTGAAAGTCTTGAGGCCAAAAATTAACTATGACTATTTAGGATAAAATGATAAAAAAATAAAAATCTTCGCATCGATTCAAACGAATTAAAAATTGAAGCACTTAAGTACCTGCTCTTCACTTGGTTCCATGGTTTTCTTAGGACTCTCATTGAAAGCCCTAGAATGAAAAATTAATTATGACTTTTTAGGATAAAATAATCAGAAAAATAAGATTTCGTACCGATTCAAACGGATTGAAAATTTGAGCACTTACGTATCTCCTCTTTGTTTAGTTTTACGGCTGTCTTAGGGTTTTCATTGAAAATCTTAGAATCAAAAATCAATTATTGCACTTTAGGAAAAAATAATAAAAAAAATAAGATCTTCGCACTGATTCAAATGGATTGAAAATTGGAGCACTTAAGTATTTGCTCTTCATTGAAAGCCCTAAAATCAAATGAAGAGCAAAATTTTAAATGCTCCAAATTTTAATCCGTTTGAATTGGTGCGAAGATTTTATTTTTTAATTATTTTATCCTAAATGATCATAATTAATTTTTGACTCCAGGACTTTCAATGAGAGCCCTAAGATAGCTGTAGAACTAAATAAAATTGAAGATTTCATTTTCCGTACATTTTCGTACATTTTCCGTCCATTTAACTAACGGAACTAACGGAATGAAACCCAAACTGCGAAATAAGGGAGGTTTCTGTTATTTTTAAAAATTGAGGGGTATCTTCTGTCATTGTCAGATATCTCAGGGGGTCTGAGTGAAATTTGCCCATTTTCTTTCTTTTCCACAACTTCCAAACAAGCCCATAATTTCCTTTCTCGTTCTTTTCGGAAATTCCAAACAGAGCCTTGCTCCGAGCCGTTTCAAGTCCGGCGTGCTCTGCCAAACACAGTCACACACACAGTCACAAACTCTCTCTCTCTCTGTCTCTCTCTCTCTCTCTGTTTGTTCTTGCTATTGATCAATCGAAGAGTCACTGATCATCGGGATTCCCGATACTCCGGTGCCGTTCAACGCCTTTCCAGACGCCGAACGTTTTCTGCCTTGGACTCGTAAGGCAACTTGGAAGCTCCAATTCATTCTTCTACACAACTACTAAATAGAGGTTCTTCGAGAAATGAAATGAGCACAAGTTTCTAAGTGCTTTGGCTACCACTTATTCCACTTCTAATTTCCGTCCGACACCAACATGGTGGAGTCAGGTGGCAACTTCACCTTCCTTTCTTCACTTCTCTTCTATCTATCTTTGATTTCTCAGTCCTCAAACTAACCTTGATTTATTTAGTATTCATTTATTTTCATGAATTTAGGTTATAACGTTCCTCCCATTTTTTCTGCTGAATATTATTATCTCCATTAGAGTTGACTGTTGGTCATGGCAATCGGCGAGGACCGATTGATTGCCAACTGTTGTGATTAATTTTTCCTGTGCTTTACTATCCGTCTGTGGTACATGGATGGAATTGAAGCAATTACGAAATGCTGTTCTTGGGCTTACGATATACGTTGATATCTATCTTATGTTTTTAAAGGTACGAATAAACCATTTCTCGAGTGGAGGAATGTGTATTGATCAGAAAACAGACGCTTGGAAGTCGAGTTGAATGTAAATATCCGTATGTATCTTAGATTTATTGTATGGAGTTTAGGGAAGGGCCAGGATATTTTGTACAATTTTTTTTTGGGTGTGTGTGGATGGATAAAATAGGAGCTTGAAGAAAAAGAGGCAAGGAGGGAAGCAGAACAGTAGTAAATGTAGATGATCCCGAGACAGAGAGGGTTGAGCCAGCCTGTTAACGAGTTAATAGAGGGTTGAGCCAGCCTGTTATACAAGGATGACGTTTGTCAGTATGTGTTTTACTATGAAGGTTTCCCGGCAGTGCGCTAAGTCTTTTCCTAGTTCAATTTGATTGTAGCGTAACAAAGTTCTGATATAGGTGCTCTTTAGTCTTTGGCTGTTTACAAATTTTTACTAGAAACTTTGATCAAAGTTAGTTGCGCACTGATGACAATTGAACTATAGCTTCATTTCCCGTTTCGAAAAACTATAGCTTCATTTCGTGTAGGTACAACGTACTTGGACACTCTCCCAAAACTAAAGCTTTTTTGGTACTTCAATTGGCATGCTTCAACCTTGTATTCCCAAATGCATTTGAACTAAAGTTTCATCGTGCAAATTCTTACTAAGAACATATTTACTTTTGAACTCTATAATTACTGTACCTCCATATTTTGTACGAATTTGCTACAATTACCTTTACATGAATAAAGTAAAAATTGATATCCAAATTCAAGAGGGACTGCAATCGTATGCTAGAATTCCCACATCTATATCGTTCTTTCCTTTGAAAGTATACTGTTAGATCTTGATCATTGCCTTTTATTACTGGTAGCATCTGGCAAAGGAAGTTGTCGAGAATGAAGTTATATACGACTGCAATTCTCTATTCCATTTCAGGTTACAATATCGATGATCTGGTTCGAGAAGCTCAAATCCGGTGGTTGAAGCCAGCAGAAGTGCTCTTTATTTTACACAATTATAAGGAAGACCAACTCACACATCGGCCCCTTCGAAAACCAGCAAGTAGACTTCTTGGTTGTTGTATCTTATGGATAATGGCATGAAAGCCTGCCTTCATGTTAAGTCTACTGCATGCGTCTAATGTTTTCCATTTTGCTGATTCGAATATTCAACAGGTGGATCTCTGTTTCTTTTTAACAAGAGAGTCCTTCGATTTTTTCGTAAAGATGGTCACAACTGGCGCAAAAAGAAAGATGGGAGAACTGTTGGTGAAGCACATGAAAGGCTCAAGGTTAATGCCAGTATAAATATCATACATTTCGAAGCATTTCTCTGAAATATGCTGGACATGCATTACGGCATTCGGATCTTGGCTGTTTTAACCTTACAAAATGACTGTATCAGTTTGCATTATTATGTTTTATGGAATCCTTGACTTTTGCACCTTTATGTGTTTTCCAATACTCTTTCGTGCACTCCAAAACAAAGTTTCCAGAGGCGAAAGCGCAAGGCGACTTAGGCGAGACTGTTGACCTCTCATGAGGCGAGGCTTAAGCTTCAAGGTGTTGAAGCATAAACCTATGGAGTTTTTACTTTTTATTTATAAAAAGTAAAATCAACTAAAAATGCCATAAACATAGGGGATATAAAGGTGTCTCACAAAAAAACAAAAACAAAATAGTAGATACAATTCACAAAAAAAGCATGTTAAGGCATGAAAATGTTGCTTTGGAAAACATTCTAAGACATTTCGCAAGTAGGGGAAAGCCCTTCGTCTTTGCCCCAACAACTTGTATTGAACCGACTCCACTTAGGGGAAAAAAGATCTGACTCCACTCAAGGCAAGCCTCACTATTGCCTTTGAAAACATTTCTCCAAACCAGGTTTTGCCACTCCTACCATGGATAAGGGAGCTTCCAGACAACACTAAAAGTCAACCAGATTTTCGATGATGCTAGTCAACCAGATTTTCCATTATGCTAGTTCTTTCATGTGTATCAGAAATCTAATTTTTGCTGTTTTATGCACTTTTAAACCATGAAAGTGCGATGGAGTTTCCTTTATTTGATGTTCTCAGCCTGATTGAAGTCATTTTACTTAACAATTTTCTGTGTACAGGTTGGAAATATTGAAGCTTTAAATTGTTATTACGCTCATGGTGAGCAGAATTCCAAATTTCAGAGGCGTAGCTATTGGATGTTGGATCCGTAAGAGTACTTTGGCATATCTTAGCTGACTGTTATTTCTTATATGTGAAAGCTTTGCCGAAACTATTGTTCCTTGGATGTACTGGCTGTAAACTTACTCAGTACATCTTACTCAATTATTTAAAAATTACTGATTTCTAATTCCACACGCCCCAGCTCACGATCTGTATCATGCTAACTTTTTAGCTTTCCAGAATCCACACCAAGTAGCCTTCTAAAGTGTAACAAATAACAAATTTGACCTATTTCTTTCATATGTACAAGGGTTAATCTGTTTTTTCTTTCCCCCTCTTATCTCGCTGTTTTCCATTCTCATCTATTTGGTTTCTAAGAATATAATTTTGTTGTGGTTATGGCAGGGCGTATGAGCACATTGTTCTTGTTCATTATAGAGAAATTAGCGAGGTTAGTTTCTTCTCTACTCCCAGCTTGGATTCATCATTCTAAGTCATGATATTTGTACTTCTTCTGCTTGGTATTTGGTGCTAGTCAGAGTTGCTTTGTTTGGCCTAAGTAGATTGTTTGAAATTGCTGGGCCTGAAATGTGATCTTCATTGTAGGGTATATGATTTTTACATTTGAGGCGTCTTTTGTAACTGCTACTTGACCATGTGTATCAGGGCCAATATGGATTTCTCACTCCCTGGATTTTGATGACCACCTGAATAAAGTGTCCATTCTGCCTGTGGGTGTATTGTTAGAATTGGTAGTTTCTATATACAGCTCAGTTGGAGCAATTGCGGACAGAAATAAGCTATTTTATGTTCCTCTCGTGAATCATGATAATCATTGCAAACACTACTTACCATTGACATTGCCAGTTGTATTCATGATTGCAGGAGAGGCATAGTTCTGGATCTATGTCTTCATGGTGGTTAGCAGGATCCACTTCTACATTCAATCAAAGTCCCAGTGCCCTTGCTGCTCAACATCCTGCTGCTGCTGCTATCATTGGTGACGTATATGAACCATATCAAAGCCCAGAGGCTGTAGAAGTTAGTTCTGATGCAGTCGTCCAGAATAATGGGATAGATCACTTAGACAGGATTGCAGGAACGCCAGAGATTAGTAGTTCATCTGAGCTTGAAGTAGGTCAAGCATTGCGAAAGCTTGAGGAGCAATTAAGTTTGAACGATGATAGCTTTGAAGAAATTAAGAACGAGAATTCAAATGATTTGGACTTGATGCTAAATTATCAGTGTAGATATGTTCCATTTCCTGATGATGAAATTGATCTTGTGTTGCAACAAGAAACCGGTATGTGACATCTGGTGCTTAGTATAGTCAAAATGCATTTGTTTGCTCATGTTTTGCGAAGTTGTATTCGATATGTCTCCTCTTATCTGATTTATCTCCTATGTTGCTGAATATGATTTCATATTAGTTAATGGTTCCCATTTCCCTAGGGGTAGTGTCCATTATCATACATTGATTTTTTAGACAGTAGCTGAGGGATGATTTGAACCGTTCTATATGTCGTTAAAGTTGCCCTACATTGGACACGCAATCTTGTCTCGTCTCGTCTCATTATACCCCTCAAATGTAACTTTGAATATTTATTGAGTAAGAATAACTTATGCTTATTAGTTATCTTATAAGGTGGCCAGATATTACTTATGCAGTAGGTGTTAGTCAGTTTATGCATGATCCTCGTACTTCACATCTAGATGCAGTTTATCGTATTCTAAGGTATCTGAAATCAGCTCCAGGAAAAGGAATTTTGTTCTTTAATGGCCATTTGCGATTGGAGGCATTCACTGATGCTGACTGGGCTGGTTCAGTGGATGATAGGCGCTCTATTTCTGGCTATTGCACTTTCCTTGGCGGTAATCTGATTACCTGGCGAAGTAAGAAGCAATCGGTAGTCGCCAGGTCTAGCGCAGAAGCTGAATATAGAGCTATGGCATATGGTGTTTGTGTGCTCTTGTGGCTCCAAACTTTGTTATGTGATTTGGAGTTTGCTGACAGTGTTCCTATGAAACTCTACTGCGACAATAAAGCTGTCATTAACATTGCTCATAATCCCGTTCAGTATGACAGAATGAAGCACATAGAGATTGATCGACACTTCGTCAAGGAAAAGTTGAATGAGGGTTTGATATGTATGCCGTGTTTGTAAGATCTGGAGATCAGTTAGCTGATATATTCACAAAAGGGCTAGGTAGCAAGAGTTAGATGATGGATGTATTTGTATTTAGTGGAATTATGTGTCTTATCATGTAATTAGTTTAAGTATCTAGGACCGTAGTGCAATTAATATACAGCTTTTGTATATATATTTTACTTTGAATGAAATTAACCCTAATGTTCCTATTACGATTACCCTAAAACTGAACAATTGCAAAATGAGATTGGAATGCTAGTGTTCTTAATTGTTCTTTGTTAGCCTTGAGTAATTAAAAATTTTTCCTTTATGGTTTGACCTCCATTTCTTTTATGTCTTTTCCTTTAATTGGTTTGATCCATAGTTGCTGGTTGTCTATAACGATAAAAATTTCCTCGTTGCAGTTTATCCTTGTTGGTATTTAATATATTTTGTCTTCATGAATATGGCAGGTACTTACAGGTAGAAACTGGGTTAAATGAGCATAGAAAATCATCAACTCCACTAAAATCCTATCTTTCTACCTTACCACATTGATTGGTGGAGAGGCAATAGAATATGAAAATTTCAATCTCCGGGGATCAAAATCCTCAGGTCTTCAACTGTTGAAGAATCCCTTCCTTTCGCAAACATCATGACTACCCTTTGTATAAAAAAAAATAACAAATAGGTAAGATCACATGTGTTTGAAGCCGTGCGATATACTCTGGATGTCTGTGTCCCCGGTATAGTACCCATGCCAAAAGAACTAATATATCCAACCAGGGGTGGACACAAGGGGGGTGCATATTGCACTGCTTCAAACACATTTGATCTTAGCTATTTGTTATTTTGTTATACAAATGGTAGTCATGATGTTTGCGAAAGGAACGGATTCTTCAACAGTTGAAGTTGAAGACTTGAGGATTTTGATCCCCGGAGATTGAAATTTTCATATTCTATTGCCACTCCACCAATCCATGTGGTAAGGTAGAAAGATACGATTTTACTGGAGTTGATGTTTTTCTATGCTCATTTAACCCATTTTCTACCTGTATGTACCTGCCATATTCATGAAGACAAAATATATCAAATACCAACAAGGAAAAACTTCAATGAGGAAATTTTTGTTGTTGTAGACAACCAGCAACTATGGGTCAAAGCGATTAAAGGAAAATATATAAAAGAAATGGAGGCCAAACCAAAAGGAAGAATTTTTAATTACTCAAGGCTGACAAAGAACAATTAAGAACACAAGCATTCCAATCTCATTTCGCAATCATCCACCTTATCAGATAACTATTCATAAGCATAAGTTATTCTTACTAAATAAATATTCAAAGTTACATTTGAGGGGTATAATGAGACAAGACAAGATTGGGTGTCCAATGCAGTGCCACTTTTGGACAAACCCCTGTAGAGTAAACCCCTTGAACACAAGACCTCCTGGTGAAATAAATACATCTGGCTTTTCTCCCTTCTTTAGTAGTACTAGATTGTGTAATATGGGAGTTCTTTCTTGGCGCATATTCGTTTCTTACTGGGATAATCATTAATATATGGAACACCCTTTGTATTTAAAAGCTAATCCTTGTGATACATGGAGCCTGCACAGTGGTAAGGCTGTGATGCCATCATAGTTTGTTTGAAATTTGTTTATATACTTGATGATAGTTAAATTTGAGTTGTTGGAAATTGGTTGAAATCATCTGCCATATAGTTGCATTCTACTTAGGCGCACCATAATTATCAAACTCATGTCTTCTCCTACCAAGACATAATGCCTTGTTTTTCCTACCAAGACATTTAGTTCTTGATAAAGCATTCAAAACAATAGGCACTTAGTGGAAAAGCCGTCCAGGCACATATACTAGCTTTGGGCTTTATAATTTGTAATTTATCCATGTGGGACAGGCTCCAACAGTTCCCAAATTAAAGTTAGGCAGACATACGTCGTTACAGTTTGTTTACCTTTTTTCACTCTCTTTTTCAGGGGGGAATGGGGAATTTAATCACCAACCGATGGTAGAAGAGTTTATTGTTGAACGAAAAGACTCTTTACCTCGGAAGGAGATACTGGAGTTCCCTCCAAGAGCGGAGTTCCAAGAGAAAGATATACATACCTCAGACGGAAATGTAAGAGAGACTTTAGTTATTGTTGTATGTCCCATCATTTTTCCTTCTCTGATATCTTTTCGAAATTTGTATTCAGATCAGTTCTTGCCTTCTCTAATATCCTTTGGGAACTTGTATTCATGTCTATTCATGTCTTTATACATGGTTCTTTCTGTTAATACAAATAGAAACACTTAGTGGAAAATAATAGTAAAAGTTGTGCACATTTGTGCACTTGCAGACTTTACATTGACCTATATGCGTATATGCTATTGCCTTCATCATCTTTTTATTTTTTCTTACATAATCTTCGCATTTCCCATTCTTGTAAAGCTAGTATTTGTGCTGCTTTCATAATGGGTTGATATTTTCAACAGGGCTATGTGCTTCAAGTCCAACAAAGTCCTAGGACAGATTTTGGCAGACCGAATTCTCCAAAGTGTAATACCATTGTAAGTTCAGGAAGTGTTAGGAATCTGCAACCTTCAGTATCCAGTGAATATCCATCGAACTCTGGGAGTCCTTTTGAATTGTCGACTTCCTTCTCACGATCACAAGAAGTTGAAAATTTCAAGTATCCAGCATATTCTCCTCTTACGAACTTTCTTTATACCAACCCTGACTACTTCCCAGAACCATTTGACCAAGGTCAGCTTGGGATTGATCTCGAGGCAGATTCAAGATTAACCATTGCACCAAAACAGAAATTTACAATTCGTGAAATATCTCCGGGATGGGGCTGTTCCACTTTTGCTCCAAAGGTAGGATTTTCTCTTCCTGTAATGCAATTTTTCAGTTAATCAAATGTTGAAGAAGGTAGAGTTTGTATATTTTTTCTACATTTTGATCATGTGTAGATGGAAAAAAACATGAAGAGGACTTATCTTGTGGTAGCAAGTTTAGTCCATGAAAGAAACTGATTGTCCAAAAAACGACATTTACGATATGTCTTACCTAGATTTAGGATGTTTTGTCCTCGAAACAAGTTTTGAACACTTGGCGATTCAGTATTTTTTTTTATAAGTAATAATTTTTTTGAAAAGGAATCAAGGGGATGACACCTATGTACAAAAGAAAGCAAAGAATAAAAGGCCAAAAATTGGACAACCTGGAAAAATTTCTACTCCATCAAGAGAGCCTATACCCCATTCTAAACACCAAAAATTACTTACATGTCAAGAAATCTAGGGACGGATTCTTCTTCCTCGGCTCCCAACTAAACAAACTAGAAAGGAAAAGACATTTACTGTTTGGCACCACATTGTTTGTCCACACCTCTTCCTATGAAGCATGATGTCCCCACCACACCATCTCCCCATTCATCCAAAGATAATCCTCCAATGCCGCTCCCCTGTCGACAAACAACTGAAATATAGAAGGCTGAGCATCTGTTAACTGTAAATCCCAAACCAAAAATGCTCCAAAAATTTTACCCTCCTCCCTACCCCCACCTTTATGTTTGTATGCCTAGAAAACTCAACCCAACCTCTCCTAATGCCTTCCAAAGCCCACCTCATGTGACACACGGATTTTGTGCGAGGACCATGCTGCCCAACCTTCTCCATGCCGAGCACACACCACTTTCCTCCACCTGCTACCCCTTGGCAAGCAAATCTCCATAACCATTTTCCCTGTACACTTTGATTTAAAGCAGTGAGTCTCCTCACTCCTACACTCCCTTCTGAAATGAAGAACAGACTGTATCCCAACCCACAAAATGGTACTTAAACTCCTCCCTGAAACCAACCCAAAGAAAATATCTTTGTAATTTCTCTAACCATTTTGCCACCAAAATAGGGATAGTGAAGACTGGCGTAAAGCATGTAGGCAGGCTCGACAAAGTGCTCATAATGAGTGTCATCCATCCTTCCCCCTTTCGACAAATACTACCTCTTCCAACCCACAAGCCTATTCTGAAATTTATCAACCACCGAATTCCAAACTGCAATAGATTTCAATGGGGCACCCAAAGGAAGACCCAAGTAAGATGAAGAGAAAGAACCCACCTCGCAACCAATACCTCTGCTAATAAGTGAATACCATCGTTGCATCAACCTCCCCCATAGGAGTAATGCAGACTTTCCCCCATTCACCTTCACCTTGAGACTGCACACTGCCTCAAAGTACATCAATATATCTCTCAGATAGCCTTGCAACACATCCGTACCACAAAAAATAATGGTATCATTTGCATATAAAGAATGAGAAACGACTACATCATCTCCATCAACCCTACCTGTCCTAGAACCCTCCAGAAAACCCCCTTCCACAGCGAATCATCCTACTTAATACTTACATAACCAAGATAAACAAGAGACGTGGTAAGGGGTCGCCCCTGCCTCAATCCTCTAGTTGACTAAAAGAAGTCAGCAAACAGTTCACCAAAGTCGATAATCTAGCCTTAGATATACAAAACTTGATCCATCCCAACCACTGAGTCCTGAACCCCATCTTCTCCGTAACATATAACAAAAAAGTCACAATTAACATGGTCATAGGCATTTTCAATATCTGACTTGCACACTAGCCCCGGTTCCCCAATCCGCAACCTAGAATCCACACATTCGTTTGCCACCAACATGGCATCCAAAATATGTTGTCTTCCACAAAAGCACTTTGAAACTCCGAAACAACTTTGCCCTACACTAACCTGAGCATGATCACCAAGACTTTAGTTAGATGTTTATACGCTACCCCTAGAAGACAAAAAAGTCAAAATTCCCGAATATCCTCTGCACCACCTTTCTTCGGTAGCAAAGCCTCAAAAGTAGCATTCAAGCTTTTCTCAAACTCCCCATGTACCGCCTATGAAGCACCGACACCTCTAGAGGTCGAAGTATCGCAGTGTTGGGACACGGCGGGGACACGTATGGGACACAACACGTGCCCATAATTTAATTTAAATTTTTTACGGGGACACGGGGGGACACGGGAGGGACACTGATGGGGACACGGTAGGGGCCAAATTGTAATTTTTTAAATATTTTTGGGGCCAAATTGTAATTTTTTTAAATTTTGGGGTCTCAAACTAAAATTATTTATATTTTGTTTATATAAATAAATAAATATACACGTGGCGTGTCCCCTACCGTGTCCGTGCCTCCATTTTTTTAGAATTCTCGTGGCCCCGTGTCCATGTCCATGCATCATAGTACATTTAGAATTCTCGTGGCCCCGTGTCCGTGTCCATGCATCATAGTGTACTGCAAAATGATGAAAGATACCCACAACCGCTACCCTGACATGCTCCCAGCAGTGCCGAAAAAAGGCCAAAGTCATACCATCTAGTCCTGGGGTCTTATCACCATTCATTAATTTAAGCGCTATAACCACCTCCTCCTCCGAAAACGCCCTCTCCAGCCAAGTAACATCCTCATGCGAGATAGTATAAAACTCCATGTCATCCACCCTAGGTCGCCAACCTCCCTCCTCCGTAGATAAATTGGCAAAAAACAGACACCCCCCACCAAATATCCTCTTCACTGTCCAAGATCATTCCCCTACTCTTATCCGGCCCATGAAATTGCAAATCCTGCGAGCATTCACCATTATGAAAAATTCTTGTATTCCGTCACCATCACTCAGCCATAAATTCCTCGACTTCTGTCTCCAACTGACCTCTTCTAATCTAGTGATACGCCCAAATTCTTCTTTCAGCCTATCTCTCAACTCCTCCTCACCTAGCCCTCTGGACTGCTCCACAGCGCAGTTTGAAGACATCAGACATTAAAAAATTCTTCATCAAAACGAAGTATTGTAATCCCATTTTCAGGGGAAAAGTAATTGATTTCTTGCGACGTATTTTTCTTCATGGAGGCTTTATGCCACCAGTACAGTCAATATGATATTGCAAGTGCAAATATCCAATGACTCTGATTTTCTTCCCTTCATCTTTCTTCTGTAATGCTTCTATTTTTGTCAGGTTTAATTTACAATTATGAGTTGAAGTTGCTTACTACAGGTTGTCATTGTCGGGTCTTTTCTCTGCGATCCATCAGAATTCACATGGACTTGTATGTTTGGTGACATCGAAGTTCCTATCCAGATCATCCAAGAAGGTGTCATATGTTGCCAGGCCCCTCCTCGCCCTCCTGGAAAGGTGACTCTTTGCATCACTTCTGGCAATAGGGAATCCTGCAGCGAAATCAGAGAGTTTGAGTACCATGATGCTCCAAGTAGTTGGGCTCACTGTAGTTTGTCCCATTCAGAAACAACTAGGAGTCCAGAAGAAATGCTCTTACTTGTCAGGTTCGTGCGGATGCTTTTATCTGACCCTTTGGTACAGGAAGATATTAATGAATCCGTCAGGGATATAATGGGAAAATCCGGAGCTGGTGAAGATTCATGGGGCCATGTTATTGAGGGTCTTTTAGATGGCAGTTGGACTTCATCTGGTACAACAGATTGGCTTCTGGAAGAACTTTTAAAAGACAAGCTGTTGCATTGGCTTTCTTTCAGATCGCGGTGTGGTCAGCAGGGGTGTTTCTTGTCCAAGAAAGAGCAAGGGGTAATACACATGGTTGCTGGATTGGGCTTTGAATGGGCCTTAAAACCCATTCTAAATTCTGGAGTTATTGTAGATTTACGTGACATTAATGGATGGACGGCCCTTCATTGGGCTGCACGATATGGAAGGTGAATTTTAGTCTGCTTAGTAATTAGTGGCAGATAAACAGATTCATGTCTTTTGGAACTAGTACCAAACCAAAATAAGTCTTTTTCTCCCAATCAACTGGGATCGGCTAATGTCGTCTGGCAAACTCTCTAAGATAATAAAAAAGCACTTCCATTCATTAGTTTCTGTTAAGCATCAAATAAGCACTATAATTTCATACAACATGTTGGGAATGTTGCTTCAGATAGGAGTACACTTTTTTCTGTCAAAGATTAGACTTAAATGTCAAGACTCAAGTAGCTGTGATCGCTGAAGAAAAGGTTTTGTTTACCAATTGAAGGAACTGGAAGGCAGCACTTCCAGTAAATAACCCTACTTTAAGTTTATCTGAGATAATTTAGGACACTCAGTTTGTTTCTATTTGAACAGCTTTTTTCTTTGATAGTCACTAGGAGTGTAAGAAGTATGGATCCTGTTGGTGGTTACAATGTAGCTTGAATTTAAAGCTCTAC
Source organism: Rhododendron mucronatum var. ripense (assembly GCA_019656295.1). Taxonomy (NCBI): domain Eukaryota; kingdom Viridiplantae; phylum Streptophyta; class Magnoliopsida; order Ericales; family Ericaceae; genus Rhododendron; species Rhododendron mucronatum. The sequence goes on from BPLT01000006.1 coordinate 4,648,369, forward strand.
TATAGTCCTCTTGTTGTGATTAGGCCATGCTGCAGGGCTAGATTGATTATTGGTGGATTTTTTTGTAGGAATATATTTGGCCGTTCTGGTGTACATAGTAGAGTGTTACCAGCAGCTACTGCTGACAAAGGATTTTCTTACACATTGAAGGAATTTAGAAAATTGCTAATGGTTCTGGTTTGCATACGTAGCCAGGTGCAATATTTTTCGAATAGTTGTAAATGGTTATAGATGGATTTGAGGGTAATCTGTAGGACATTAGTTTTTCTGTTTAAACTACTTCTGTCTTTGATACATTTTTGGTGATTACGGTGTAGATGGGAACATTTCAGACCACGTTATTGGCAGTTGCTGGAGCGTTGGAGCTTTAGCATATTCTTGTGGTGTTCTCATCATCTGCTTAGATTACATTCAAGAGCTATTAGGCTTTAGTCTGTTTTTCAATGGTTGTCCCTCCGTATCTTGTCATCTGGATGGGAAACCCTGCTATTGGTTACTTTTCACCTCATCAATGTCATCTGGAATGGAAACCCTGCTATATTAATTTTACCTCATCAAAGCCATATTTTTACCTATCCACTTTAAAGCATCAATTAAGCTTCACTTGCATATTTCATTTTCTTCTTTCATATGCTGTTGCACCTACAAAGTTTGAGAGGTCTAGACCAATATAAGTATGAAGTGTCAGATCACCACTTGCCCCAAAATCTTTAGTTGTTTTGAATTGTGCCTAGCAATTTGTGTCATGCCATCCAATAGGCTCCCCCGTATGTAACCCAGTCTTGCTCGGTAAGATTCAAACATGTATAGAGATAAGTAGAATGCACGTATGTAGTGATAAGTTTGACTGCTCTCAGAGCATATCGAAGACCTAGCGGTTGAGGTTGAAAGATCGCCACAATAGGATTTAAGATATCAAGAAAGGTTCGAGACAGAATGAAGAAATTTTAAATGGGACAAAGAAAGCAGAAGAAAGCTTTCAAGTACCTCTTGTAATTACATGACAGAAGGCAATTGAGCAACTCTTCTAAGCTTGGTGGACTATTTTCTTCAACATGCTCCATGCCCCTGCTATTTACCTTAAACCAAATTCCCAACTCGTGAGCTGTATTAGAAGCTTCAAAGTTCAAACTTATTAGCTTTGTTGACCTCCAAACATGTTGATCACATTACTTTGATTGAGAGACACAAATTTGTTATTGCTCCTTCAATGACTAGTTGAATCAGTTTAGAATCGACGATGATGATGTTTATAACAACCTTTTGGTTTTCTTAAATTGTGCTTTAGATGAGTTTTTATTTTGATAGGATTTACTAGGCCTTCTTGTTTATGGGAATAACTGTTTTAAGTGCACCTTCAAATGGTTTGCAACAGGGAAAAAATGGTTGCTGCACTCATGGCATCTGGTGCATCAGCTGGGGCATTGACTGATCCCAATTCGGAAGATCCAAAGGGTAAAACACCCGCATCCCTTGCTGCCGCCAGTGGACACAAGGGACTCGCGGGTTATCTTTCTGAGGTAGCCCTAACTAGCCATCTTTCATCCCTCACATTGGAAGAAAACGAGCTATCTAAAGGCTCTGCTGCGGTGGAATCCGAAATTGCTCTAAGTAGCATTTCAAAGAGAAGTCTTGCCTCAAATGAAGATCATCTTTCTCTCAAAGACATTTTCGCTGCAGTCAGGAATGCAGTTCAGGCTGCTGCTCGTATACAAGCTGCATTTTGTACACATTCTTTCAGGAGAAGGCAAAAGAGAGAAGACGCTGCTGCTGCTGCTTGTACTTTAGATGAGTATAATATTCTTTCAAGTGATATTTTGGGGATGTCAGCTGCATCGAAACCAGCTTTCCACAGTGCACGTGATACCAATACAGCTGCTCTTTCCATTCAGAAGAAATATCGAGGTTGGAAAGGTCGGAAGGGTTATCTGGCATTTCGCCATAAAGTTGTGAAGATACAGGTACCCTGTTTCTTTGTTTGCAAAATCCCTTGTTTGCAAAATCCCTAAGGCCCCATTCAGTTGGTCAAAAAGAAAGGCGAAGACCGGGAATACGTGACTTTTCTGCCCTTCTTATTTGTTCAAATAACGGGAAACCTGCAGAACCCCGTCTTTGACTTTCCAGTTAGGATTAGTTTCCGCGAAAAACTTGTCCTGGAAAATCAGAAGACTGTACACGAATCTTGTTTTGAAACAGTTCCCTACTCGATTAAACTACTGCATTTTAGTTTTCTTACAGTATCCTTATCAACTGAACACATTCGGGGAATCATATTTCCTTTGACTTCACTCATGGCACTAAAATTTTCTCTGGAATAATTTTGATGCACCAAAATTTGACAACTTAATGGAGCCTGATAGCCATCACACCGCACGGAAAGAAAGACCTAATATTTCAGCACCAAGAATTTGACTTAATCTTAGATAGATGAAAGCACACTATAACAGATGTGTTGAATAACATTATACATTCATGAACTTCTAGCATGTAATGGTCCCTTTTGGAAAATTAATTTTACGGTTGTTATTTGCTTCCATGCCAATATCAACCTGCAACATGCATTTGGAAGTGCTTGAGATATCCATATTGAGAAGAAATATGTGAAACCCACCCATTAGTTAATTGAAGTCTTCGAGACTTTGGCTCTTAGGCAACTTACTTGTATTTTCAGGCTCATGTTAGAGGTTATCAGGTTAGGAAGCAATATGAAATAATCTGTTGGGCTGTTGGTGTCCTAGAGAAGGTGGTTCTAAGATGGCGCAGGAAAGGAGTTGGATTGCGGGGATTTAGGCCTGAGATGGAGTCCATTGATGAAAGTGAAGAAGAAGACATACTCAAAGTGTTCCGCAAACAGAATGTGGAAAAAGCTATTGATGAGGCCGTCACAAGAGTGCTGTCCATGGTTGACTCTCCAGACGCACGTCAGCAATATCGCCGCATGCTCGATAGATACCGTCAAGCTAAGGTATTTAGGTCTCATATACTGTTCTAGCATTCGCACAATATTCCCCCTGCCACCCTTTTCCTCAGTGAAAATGGGTGCCATTGCGTTATATATTTCACCTATAGGGAAAGTATTTGATCCAGGAACCAAATATCGTTGCATGGCGTCTAAGCTTTTTTTTCGCAGGAGACCTAAATGAAGTACTAGTGGAATTCCAAAATTCCGATGTTTGCGCTTAAATATATTATTTTCACCAGAACATGTTCAAAAAAATCTACGAAACTTACCGAAATATTGAAGGAGCATTGTTTTGACGACTAATAGAAAAAACCCAACAATGACGTTTTCATACATTCCCAATTCTTTGACGTTCCTGTTCTGTACTGGTTACATTTTCGTAATGTTTTCGAAACGCTTCCTTTTCCTAGCTAAGCGAAACAACATTCCTAAACATAATGTGTCTGCCTCCATGCCTGGTGCGGTTAACAACAAACTGAGTAAATGTTTTCTACTTTTCTCCAATATTCAATCCTTAGGAGTTAGTTTATTTGGAAAATGGCTGGAACTTTAACCTGATGAAACTTAGATGAAAATAAAGCCTGATTGATAAATTTGCTTTGGTTATATAAGCTATTTAGTTTTCCAATCTGGTGATTTAATAGCTGTCGTTTACAGAATGCTCCCTGACTTTTAATTTCAACCATAAGATTCAATGGCCTTTCACAAAAAAAAAAAACAAAAAAAAACCCATAAGATTCAATGATCAGTTCAATTAATCTTGCAGGCTGAAAAAGGCTCGGGAAGCGAATTAATAACTTCTCAGAGTGATGTCTCTTATATGGGAAATGGAGATGAATGCAAGTACCCGTAGACTTGTTATTTTGTTTGATAACTTAGGTATCCGTCCCGTTGAACCGACTAATCCCACTATACTGGCGGGGCTCCAATAAAAGCTGGGGCAATTATATATAATCCTCTTTTAACTTGCATCCTCTTTTAACTTGCATCCTCTTTTAGTAGGCTCTTGTTTCTGGTTAAGTCTGCGTATGATGTTTCTGGACTACTTCTAACATAAGCTGTCAGATTATTTTCTGGTTTAGTCTGTATATTGTGGGTTTTGTTAGTGTTTGTAGATTGTTCAGTCTGTATATTATTTTCTGGTTTGGTCTCTCTCTCTCTCTCTCTCTCTCTCTCTCTCTCTCTCTCTCTCTCTCTCTCTCTCTCTCTCTTACGTTGACACAAAAGTTTACACAAGTTTTGTGAGGATCCATTTTGAAATCTCATGTACATGATCGGAACCCTTCCATTTACTTAAAAGGTATTCTAAAATATATATATTTAAAAAAATTGAATGACTCCGATCATTTGTGAGGAATTTCGATTAGTTCCAACGGCTCACAATAGAAGTCTCCATTTAGCTATATATATATCAACTCATTCGGATATCAGTAAGTGTTTGATCGGCAGTAGGTGCTTGATTGGTTTATTCAGTTGATTTCTGTGAAATTTTATTGGATAAAACTCAATGAATTGATCAAGCCCTTACCGATATCAAAATGAGTTAATTTTTATGGGAACTCTTAAAAACATATTTAAAAGAATTAAACGGCGCCGATTGTTCTGCAATTGTCTCATTATTGCAGTCTGCTCCTACTATTCGACTCCCTCCCCATTCTCATTCAATATTCTACTACATGCCATTTCCGTGACCGCTGCCCAGCCCTTGCCGACCAAGCATTGCCAACCACCGATCCATTCTCTGGAATTGCTTTGCATTATTGGTTGCAAAAATCTATTTTTTCATTTTTTGCATTTTTCAAAATTCTTGTAAGATTAATTTTGAATGAACGAAAACAGGTGCAAGATTATACTATCATTTGTCTGTGGGACATCAACCAAGTATGTGTATTTGTGTTCACAAATTCCGAGTATATTATGTTGCTTGATTTTCCATGTTTTGTAACATACCAACTAAATAAAGCATGCCATTTGCTCGCTTGTGGTGGGATGAATTTGTGCATATAGTTTAGTGGCAACAGCACAACCTTTATCTTTCAAAAAGTCTTTGGAAATCTTGACGCAAAAACTAACAAGATTGAATATATAAATTCTTTAGATAGTGTGTCCATCAAGTGCAAGATCGGGTGTTAACCGTTCGTCAAAACGCTCGGTTACAAGAATTTCTCGACTAGTATGAACTATGTGGGGACGTCAAAGAAAATAAGGGTAGGTTCTTCTATGGAGCTACAGAGACTTGTTTCCTTTTGTATTTTGTGAAGAAGAATAAAATCGATTAACCCCTTTACATTATATGAAACTCACCTTTAGGCCCCGTTCGATTGCAATGAAAGAATGAGAAAAAACGAAAAAAAAATCAACTTTCTTGTAATCTTCGTGTTTAGTTACAAACGAAGTTGTAGGATTTACAGCTTCAACTTTTCCACTGGGAATCACTTCCTGCAAAATACGTCTTGCCAAAAAGAATGACTTCTTTTTTTCCTGCAAGATTTTTTGTCAACAGAACAAACAAAAAAATAAATTTTGTTTTTCTTTACTTCACTTCACTTCACTCTTCCTATAAACAAATTTTCCACACAACATTCCCGATAACTGAATGGAGACTTAGAACATCCTCATCAGGATCCTCAAATCCCCTGCAAAGTAAAGTAGTAGCAAGGAAAACCTTCAAAAAAAAATCTAGAAATTGGTCTACACCTGGGTTTTCTAAAATCGTCCAAAGTTGTGAATAGACTACGGTAACTCATCAAAAGATACTACTAGGGGTGATATCGGTTCAGTTTCGACCGGTTTTGACGTATTTTTTGGTCGAAACCGGTTATTCGATTTGAGATTGTTAGAAATCGGAACCTGTTGAGATAATACGGTCTGGTTTCGACCGGCTCATCCGGTTTCGGTCCGATTTATCCTTTAGGCCCAACACATCAAAAAATTCACAATTCAACCCACAAAATATCAACTAAAAACCCATAATTCAACCCCTTTTTTTGAGCCCAACAAAAAAGGATCAATTTTGAGGCCAATACATAAAAAAAAAACCATAAAAATATAATTAAGCCCATGAAAACAGTTTATATATTTATATATATATACACACACACACACACACAGTGAGCTTCAAGTAAGGGCGCCCTTACCGTATTACGGTAAGGGCTTCCCATTTTCTTCCATTTTCTGACCAAATTTTGATGATCCGAGCCACTCAATGTGTTCAAAACGTGATTTTAAGGGTATCCGCGAGAAATCAACAAAAAAAAAAAAAAAGACTAGGAAGGGCTTTATTCGAGTAGTTTTTATTTGAACCGTTCGATAAAAAACAAACAAAAACTGCTCGGATGAAGCTCTTCTCGGTCATTTTTTTTTTGCCAATTTCTCGCGAGTACCCTTAAAATCACATTCTGAACACATTGAGCGGTTTGGATCATCAAAATTCGATCGGAAAATGGGAGGTCCTCACCTTAACAAGGTAAGGGCGCCCTTACTTGATTGAAACTGTATATATATGCGTGTATATATATATATATCTTATTGATTTTATATAATAAATATATTTATTAGACCAATATACACCAAAAGAGTGGGTAGCCTAGTGGTAAAGAGAAGGGAGATCCATCTAGACTTTCAGGATTTGATTCCCTTTATGTTTATATAGATATACGGGGCGGTTTCGGGAACACCCAAAAAAATGCCTAAAAAAATATCTCATAGTTCTTGAACAAATTTTGACGATCTGAGCCGCTCAATGTGATCAGAATGTGATTTTAAGGGTGCCCGCGAGAAATCAGCAAAAAAATGACCAGGAAGGGCTTGATCAGAACAGTTTTTTGTTGAACGGTTCAAATAAAAACTACTCAAATCAAGCATTTCCGGTCATATTTTTTGCTAATTTCTCGCGAGCACCCTTAAAATCACATTCTGCACACATTGAACGGTTCGGATCATAAAAATTTGATCGGAAACCATGAGATTGAGATTTGAGGTGTTTTTTTGGGTGTCACTTGAACTGCCCCAATATATATAACCGGTCCGGTTTCGACCAGAACCAAATCGAAATTATTTTTCCGATTTATAAAATTTTATAAACCGGATCGAAATTATTCGATCAATTTGAAAAATTCGATCTTTCCAGATTTTTCCGATTTCGATCGATCTTCCGGTCTTGGCTAATAGCCCTAGATACTACTAGTAATTGTTCACTCATTTTTCTTTATTTTATTATTTCTCAGTCAACTCCTATGTCTAATTTCTCAATTCTCCCATAAAAACCCTTTTGTGGCTCAAAATTGTAGGGTAAATTATAGTTAACCCCCTCAAACTATTTCTTGCATACACTTTACCCATTCAACTATTTTTTCGTACATTTAACCCCCTCTAACTTATAGAAATGCTTCCACCAAATATATACATATACAATATATCGTCATCGTTATCTTCTACCAGATCTCTGTCTCTCTCTCTCTTTCTCTCTCTCTCTCAATCTTTAAGATCTTGCCCCGCTCCACGTCCAACGGCTACAAGTGCAGCAGTGGCTCCACTCCGACAAGATTTGGACTGGCTGCCCCTCGAACGCTACAAGATCCGCCTCGAGAACCCTATTGCAGTCGCCTTCGGCGAGGACCTCTTTGCTGCCTACTTCGTCTACCCCGGCTAGTGTGAGGCCTCCATCAAGCCCGTGACGACGTCATTCGCCATGGGTTCAAAATGTCTTTGGAACGACGTTGTCCGCTGTGGGTTCCGTCCGTCATCAACTTGCTACAGTTTGGTAGATCCGTGTGTATACATCTATATATGTAGAGAGAGAGAGAGAGAGAGAGAGAGAGAGAGAGAGAGAGAGAGAGATTGTAGATTACGGGAGTATGATCAGCTTTTGATTTTGGGTTCCTCTGTCCAAAAGTTTTAGATGCGGTGTGAAGTTGGATTTTGAGTGTGTATTATTGAATGGCTGTGATTTGGGGGATGTTGGTCTTGGAGACTTTCATTTTAACTTTTCTCTTTTTTCCTTGATTTTAGTATGATTGTTTTGCTGCGCTACCGTACCCTATAATTTTCCAAAAAGGGCAAAATGGCAACTCACATCCTCTCTATTACGGAAGTTAGCCAGTTCTGCATTTCTATAAGTTAGAGGGGGTTTAGTGTCAAAAAAAAGTTAAAGGAGATAAAGTGTCCACGAGCCATAGTTTGAAGGGGTTAACTACAATTTACCCATAATTGTTTGTAAAATCTACTCGTTCGTCCAAATTTCAAGGGGGCCGCTATTCGCAGCCCTTTATTTTTTCCTGTAACCCGTTTCTTCCACTTAACCCATCACCCATATATTTAATATAAAATTTACTCCAAACAACCCATAAAATTCACTTAAACTTCCCAATATACCCCTTCCCTCTTAAACAGCTACGCTATCCCTCAAATAACACTTTCACCCTAAAATCAAAACAAAACCCTCTCTCTTTTTCTCTGCGTTCGTGTCTCTCTTCCTCCATAGCCACCGCCCCAAGGCAGGAGCTAGCAGTGCCGCACCACCGCTGCCAGCCCACCGCCCCAAACACGATTCTCCCACTTCAAGGTACGTCGTTCTCCCTCCTTCCCCTCTCATTCTTGTCTCTCCCTTTTCCGTCTATAAACATACGTACATACGTTGATGCCTTTTTCAAAGATTTTCAAAGACAACCCATTTAAGCTATGGAACAGAAAACTCATAAATTTGGGAAATTGATGTGGCTTTGCCTTGTATTGCCTCGTTAGGATCTGCCTTGATTGTTGTTGTTTCTTGCTCTTTAGTACTTCCAATCAAACCAGAGCTTTGGTCTGCAACTGTAATGGGTCTAAACCCAAATAGGTAATCTCGAATGGATCTTGGTGTGGTCTTAGGGGGTTTATCTCTCTAAAATGAAAAAATTATTATAATATTTTTGGTTTTTGAATGATGAATTATGTAAGAACTTTCAGTAACCAGAAACCGAAATTGTTTACCACTTTTAGTAATCAGAAACCGAAATATTATAATTATTTTTTCTTCAATTTTACACTTGCCATAGTAGAAATCACCCCTAAGTGCAGGGATTAAGTGTTATGTGCATGAAACTGTTTATATTTGCCGAAAAGGTAACCAGAAGTATGAGATACAATAATAGTTCATAGCTGTTGGAATGTTGGAAGTAGAAGTAGGTGTTTTCCTTTTCCTACCCATGAACATGTGTAGGACATAAAACTTATGGATTTCAAGAGTATTATTGGCATTATTAACTTCTTCTTTTTTGACTTTTCGAACTTCTAAGTTTGCATTACTGTTATTATATGCAGGTAAGTATGTGTCCACCGCGTCGAGGCCAAGGCCGAGGTTGGGTCAAGGGCCAGGCTGAAGTGTATCCACAGGAAGATGAAGATGCTGTCTTTGGGGACATACCTGCAAGTAGAGCTTGAGTTTATGATGTTAGCCAATCATTGGTTGTACATTTTGGTTGGCGAACAACAAACATTTTATTTGTGGATGTTTATGGACGTTGGATATTTGATATCGAGAAATGTTGGGCTATGATGTTCAATATATTTCGTTTGGTTTATGATGTAAATTGTGGTTGCACGTGTTTTTTTGTAGATGTTGACACTAGCAAAATCCTGTCCAGAACATTCAATCTACATCGAATGTGTAAAAAATAAATCCATCGAATGTTTGAAATGATAAACTACCATGATAGCAATACATAATTTGAACAATATAGTTGGATTACATAAACTTAAACCAACAATCATGATTACATAGAATGAAACTGAAGACTGAATTCATCCTTGCCCTTTATTAGACTTAGGATCTCTCTCGGTTTAGACAATGACGAAACACATATACCCACCAACTTAGTCGACTGCTCTGAAGACAACCTTCCGGGATAACCGCATCATTGGCCTTCGGTTCTTTGCCATTCTCTTCAATGCCTTATCAAATCACAAACTCATTCTTTTTACCGATAGATATTATCCAATGTCTCAACTCATCTTTGGATGGAAAAACCTACAAACATGATTAAACAAAAACATTGAATAGCAGTAAAAAAACAAAATCAAAAGAACCAATTATCTACCTGTTTGAAAATACTCACATTCTCCGTCGTACACTCCCGTGTGAAATCATATAGGGGCACTGGACCTATGTAGCTGCCATGCGTTGAAGCATTACCCTGAAGAAAGTATCAAAAATTCAAAAGTCCATTAAAACACAAGTTTTCTACCTCTCGGGATTTGGTAAGTGAATGTCGAAAATGCATAGAATTCGGTATATAACTGTTGAACATAAGTATCACTTTCGGTAACCACATGTCGAAAATATGTACAAACTTCGGTAACCAAACGTCGAACTATGTATACGAAAATCATACATATAACATTTCAGTAAGTAGCTATTGAAAAAAAGATTATATTTCGGTAACTACACGTCAAAAATATGTTCAAACTTCGGTAAACAACTGCCGAACCACTATATACGAAAATTTTATATATATATATATATATATATATATATATATATCGGTAAATAGCTGTTAAAAAATAATTATAAAAACTAATTATATTTCGGTAACTATACGTCGAAAATATGTTCAAATTTCGGTAAACAATTGTCGAACTATTTATATAGGGAAAATCATACATACATTTCGGTAAATTCCTGTCGAAAATAAAATTATATTTCGGTAAGGTCATGTCGAAAATATGTGCAATCTTTGGTAATCAACTGCCGAACTTAATACTATATAGGAAATCATACATACATTTCGGTAAATAGCTGTTGAAAACAATATTATATTTCGGTAACTACATGTTGAAAATGCATCAAGAAACATATATTTCGGTAATTGGATGCTGAAAATGTATCTCAATTTCAGTAACTAACTGTCGATTATGGTAATATTTCACAGTTGTTTGCTACCGAAATTACAGTGGTTATTCTATTCGAACCAGAAACGTCGAAAACCCTTAAAAAAATTGGGTTTTATAAACCCAGACGCCACAACAACAAAGCAGAGGCCATTGTAAATGGAAAAACTTACCTCCTCACGCGGCTTCCAAGATACAATATCCATCATAGTATCTTTCTTCTCCTCTGTCATCATATGGTTGCCAATAGAATTTGATTTAATTTCAAAATTCAATCCTACAAGTGGGTCAAAAAATAGATCAACGGAAGGATTTGAACCGTCCATTGATACAATATTTGGTCTTCGCTCCTCCTCCATTGGAAAATTTGAGAGAGAGGATTAAAAGAGAATGATGATTTATAGAGAGAGAAGAAGATGAACAATAGAAAACCAAAGATGAAGAATAGGAAGTCTGTGTTTGTTTTTTGTCTGTTTTTTCTTTTCAAATGTGGATGATGATTTTGAGGGGAAGGGGGTAGTGGATAATTTAGGGGTTTTGGTTATAAGGGTATATAAGTCATTTTATGTATAGGTATAGAGGTAGGTAGGTTATTTTACATTAGGAGGTCATGTTGTAATTAGTTGAAAATTTTTAACCGACTACGGAAGAAAATACGGGGCTGCGAATAGTTGCTGCCAATTTCAAATGCCAGCCTTAGTGCAACATTCCGTACAGTAAAGTAAATTATCAATAAACTATTTTAGCTTTTTTCAGACATATAAAAAGTTGTACTTGTAGGTTTACACTGGAATGATTAGGCTAAACCCCGTTTCCCATAAACTACAAATAGTAGCCTATAATTTTTGTTTTGTTTTTTTCGGATTCAAATTTTTTTGTATTATTGGTCTCAACGAGCAAATTTTTTTTTTTTGGTCATTCATTAATCCTTTTCTACTCTATCAAGGGGATTTAGAGAGGGGGATGGATGCTTACGGGAAACAAACCATACCCATGTGCAAGAGAGCACAAAGGAGACAGCAACTACACTTCACTCTACTTGCCAACAAGCAGAATTGAAAAGTTGAAAAAATTATGAAGTTTACCCAAATTTTTTAGAAAATATCGAAGGCCAAAAAAAAGAAGTACTTTTTGGACTTTTCTGGGATATTTTTCAAAAATACTAGTGTAAAGGTTATAATTTTTTATTTTTCCAATTACTTTGTCAAGACAAATCAATAATGCAGTACCTAAAAGCTTGGCGCAAAACTAACTGAAAAACCCTAGATCGCCTTGGTTTACAGTAGATGTTCTATGGATGATCTCTCAAACAAAAACAACAAACCACCAATCAATATATCAACCCAATTACACAACAAAAAGCAATAAATAAAAGAACACCAGATATATCCGAAAAACCCTTTAATAGGTGCTTGTGCTAGTTTGCGCGTACGTCAAACTAATTTTTATATCTCATCTCACAGTTATTTCACACCATTATACATGTGGGGTGATGTAGTCCCAAAATTTTTTGGCAATGAGATAAGATAAGTGACCAGTTGGCCAACCCTTGGGTCTGCGGCCTTGTTTTATCCGAACCTCCACCGATTACCGCCGAATGAAAGCTCAATTACTGATAACTCTTCCGGGTTGAATAACTATTGACCTCAAAGGCACGCGCACAACACAAGGAGGGAGAGAGAGAGAGAGGACCAAAGAAGGAAGAAGAAATTGAGTTCGTCATCGGATGAAGGCAGCTTCCTCCCAAAATTGCTCTCTCACGTAAATAACACTAAAATTGAGGCCTCGTTTCCACTAACAAATTTACGCTACAACTTAGGTTCTTTTGTCAACCCACAACTCCTTCCCTTCCATTTTTTCCTCTATTTTTTCCATTTTGATCCGTCCATAGACCATCTACCACGGGTTGGTAGAAACAACTTGACATTTTTAGATTACAAAAAGTAATCCATGGTTATCAGACGGCCCCTAACTATGTGTGTGTGTGTGTTTTTTTTTTTTTTTTCTCGAATAGTTTTTCTAAGTAACTAGTAGTAGTAATTAGCTGTGACAGATGTCTTGTGCTGCTGCGTAACTAGCTATTTTCGTTTCATCATGTTCTATACAGTGACCATTCCCTACTAATGCTTTAAATCTTTTTGGAAAAAGGTGCTTCTTTTCTCACAACTCGTCGGTCAATGCGTTTGGAAAAGATAACCTAGTTGGGATGAGACTCGAGAGTATCTTGAATTCATCAAGTTTTCAATCATGCTCTGCATTACAGTATGTTTGGAACTTGAGGAAAAAATAAAATAAAAACCTTAGAGGAAAATGTAGAGAATAATTCACTGTGCTTAATTCTTCGTTTTTTGATTTTCCTCTCTGTTTCCATTAATTGCAATATGAATCTGGAGCCTTAAGTTTCTTGTTTCCCTATTTGTTTGTGCGTGTTACCTTGCTTTAGAAATTAGACCGTTTCCCAACTTTAGAATGCCTTTTTTCGTCTCAAATCATGTATGATGGATGACATCTAAACGCAAGACCTAGTAGTTCCTACTAGTTTCTGGATCTTGAAGCAAAAAAAAACGAGGAATTTTTCAGAATTTAGGCCCCCAGATGAAAACAATGCAGTCACCATCCTTGCCTACATAATTGTTAAGCCGGTTTGATACCAGCAGTACTTTTGGACTCGATTGATCTCTCAGAAGAGTCCAGTCCGATCTGATTGCGAGGTGGAGCTGAGCTACACCCCCTTTCTTCGAAGATGGATGCCAATAGGTAAAGTTACAATAGTTGGAGAAGTGGAGATAGAGACTCTCTTTTTTCGTTTGTTTGGTCCAGGTCCTTCCTCCTATGGAGGTTTTTGTTGCTTTGTTTTGTCCAATTCCCGCGGTGTTGTCACCATGTATTGCTGGCCACAAGCTCTTATCAGAGGTAGTTCATTCATTCGCTTCTCTCTTAGCCAATATTTCCTAATCTGATCTCTTAATAATTATTCTTTTGGATTAGTTTGTTGTGTTGTTGTAGTTTATCTTTATCTTCTTTTCCCTATCTTTTCTAATTCGGTTAAGTTGATTGTAATCTTATCCATCCAGGTATGGACCTCCTGGTGTATATATATTGCTCCCACGAATATCATAAAGTAAGTTTTGGTTTTGCTAATCTTTTGACTCTCATTTATTATTCTCTTTCACTCCTTAGATGTATTTAGATCTCATTGTCATAAATTGGAGTGACCTAATGTAACTGCAAAGAAGCCAACTTTCCAGGGCTTAATACTTATTTGTATTGCAGTTGGGAGCGATGAGAGGGGATGATTCAAAGAAGCTACCATCCCACGCAGTTATCAAGGCAAGGAATGTTACGGCCGATGAATTGAAAGAGATACTTAGAGAGCTTAAGAACGTTGAGAGGCAGAACTTCATATCTCATTGTCTTCTTTCAGCGCTGATTGTCCTCACTGTTACATGGCAGCTATATGAGCTCTCTCTCTATATGAAAGTTAAAGCAGCACTGAGTCTCCCGTTTCGAATCTTTGGTAGCATGTTCACAAAGACACGCGGTAACGAAAAAACAAGGACGCTAAAAGCCCCAATCGTAAGCGACAAAAATGGGGAGGAAGAGTCTTCTACTGGTAATATGCTCGCGGGAATTCTAAACAGCTCTGCGGGAAATGAGCAGAGTGGGGAGGAAGAGTCTTCTGCTGGTAGTATGCTCACAGGAATATTAAAGGGCTCCACGGGAAATGACCAGAATGTTGGGATATCGGAGCCTCGCGCTCGACTCACAACGAACAAAAACACTTCAGGATCTTGGGATACTATTGTCACAGAAAACAAACCAGAAAAAAGAAGAGAAAGAGGAACAGAAAAACAGAACTCACAGATATACGAGGTTCAGCAACTTGCCTGCGTCCCCGGGAGCCACACCAGTCCACTATGAACAAAAGAAAACGAAAGATTACAAGTCTTCTCCTTTCTCTCTAAGAAAAGTTTTCTCTTGCATTTTCTGTCACTAGAACCTCTCTCGAAATTTTCTCTCTCTCTCTCTCTCTCTCTCTCTCTCTCTCTCTCTCTCTCTCTCTCTGTGCAACCTCGGTCAAGAAATAATGAATACAACAACTAATATTTATAGGCAAATCCTAAGTGATAGTTGGACCCATCCAACCAACTTGGGCCGCGGCCCACGGTCCATCTCGACCGCGAGCCTGTTTGTCGCGTGCTACCTACCGCGAGCCTGACCGCGTGCCTACCTATCGCGGAACTCTCCGTGCTGGTTACGAACCTTTGTTGTTGAACTCTGTTGCTGAAAGTTGTCTGCATCCCCAACAATCTCCCACTTGAAGATAACTGAAGCAAACCAATATCAACAACCTCAATCAGTAGCGGACGTAGTGAACTTCACCCCGCCCCTGGTGCAACTCCGGCCCTCCAACTTCTCACACGCGAAGGCCAACTGAAGTTGAGCACAACTTCAGTTTCTCGATGGTGACCGACTTTGTCAACATATCTGCCGGATTTTGGCTCCCCAAAATCTTCTCCTATAACAGTTCCCCTTCTTCTAAAAGCGAGCGAATGAAATGGTACCTCAAATCGATGTGCTTCGTTCTAGCGTGAAACACTGGATTTTTCGCAAGGTGTATAGCACTCTGGCTGTCACTGAAAAGAACACTGTTCTTTTGCTTCAAACCCAACTCACCCAGAAATGCCTTCAACCAGATCATCTCCTTAGCAGCCTCCGTGACTGCTACATACTCAGCTTCTGTCGTGGACAAAGTTACCAACTTCTGCAGACGCGAGACCCAACTCACCGCTGTTGATCCCAAAGTGTAGACATATCCTGTGGTGCTTCGCCTTGTATCATGATCACCCGTGAAATCTGCATCCATATATCCTCTCACCACCAAATCTGCTTTCCTAAAACACAATGGCACATCCGCGGTCCCGCGGAGATACCTCAGTATCCACTTGACCGCTTCCCAATGCTGCTTCCCCGAATTGCTCGCAAACTTGCTCAAAACTCCCACTGCATGCGCGATGTCCGGCCGCGTGCAGATCATCGCGTACATCAGACTACCGATGGCCGAGGCATACGGTACCTTGGCCATGTGCTCCTTCTCAGCATCTGTCTTCGGAGACTGCACGTCAGAAAGTCTAAACTGACTTCCCAGAGGCACGCCAACTGCCTTGGCGTTCTGCATATTGAACCTTTCAAGAACCTGTTCAATATACTCAGGTTGACTCAACTTTAGGACGCCCTTGAGTTCTTGCCCTGCTGATCTTCATCCCAAGTATCTGCTTCGCTGCACCCAGATCTTTCATAGCGAACTCTGCTGCCAACTGTTGCTTCAACCTGTTTATCTCCTGTAAACAGGACCCCGCTACAAGCATATCATCTACGTAAAGTAGTAAAATTATGTAGCTCGCCTTACATCGTTTAAGGTAGCAACAGTGATCCGCGTGGCACCTCGTGTAGCCGCTGCACTACATGAAGCTGTCAAATTTCTTGTACCACTGTCTAGGAGCCTGTTTCAACCCATATAGACTCTTCTTGAGTCTACACACCATCTCTTCCTTGCCTTTCTCAATGAAGCCAACAGGTTGCTTCATGTAGATTTCTTCATCCAAGTCACCATGAAGAAACACAATTTTAACATCCAATTGCTCAAGGTAGAGGTTTTCTGAAGCCACCAAACTCAATACCACTCTGATAGTGGTTAGCTTCACAACTGGGGAAAAAATCTCCGTGAAATCAACCCCTTCTTTCTGTTGAAAGCCATTCACAACCAATCTGGCCTTAAACCTCTTGCTGCCGTCGCTCTCCTGCTTGACGCGGTATACCCACTTGTTCTGTAGCGCCTTCTTCCCTGCAGGAAGCTTTGCCAACTCCCAAGTCACATTCGAGTGAAGAGAATCCATCTCCTCTTGCATAGCACGTTCCCACTTCACAGCGTCGCCGACCTGTAAAGCCTCGTCATAGCAAGATGGTTCCCCGCTATCTGTCAAAAGCAAATAATACAACGACGAAAGGTATTTTGGATTAGGTTTAGGTACCCTAGTTGATCTCCTTACCGCGACAGCTGGTGAGCTAGACCCTATCTCTAGAACTGCCCCAGATTCTGTCCGCGAGACTGCCTCAGTTGTCCGGTCAAATCCCAACTCATCCCCACTACTTTCTGGAAGATCCTCCAAACTGAAGTACTCGGGTGCCTCGCGATCCTCTCGCGCGACCACCTCTGCGGGACCCTCGCGATCCTAAGTAGAACTCCCACTGCATTGTTTGCTATCCCTATTCTTGTACAGCACTGACTCATTGAATATGACATCCCGACTTCTGATTATCTTCCTGTTTTTCTCATCCCAGAAACGATAGCCAAACTCATCGCCGCCGTACCCAATGAACGTGCACTTCAATGACTTAGCATCTAGCTTGTCTCTGACTTTGTCACTGAGGTGGACATAAGCAACACAACCGAAAACTTTCAAATGTGAGAGATTTACCTCCTTACCGCTACAAACCTCTTCCGGTATCCCAAAGTTCAACGGAATTGATGGCCCATGGTTGAACAAGTATGCTGCTGTACTGATCTCGTCTGCCCAAAACTGCTTGGGCAACCCCGCGTATATTCGCATGCTCCGCGCACGTTCTGTCAGAGTCCTGTTCATCCGCTCCGCGATGCCATTCTGCTGCGGAGTTCCTGGAAGAGTGTTCTCTAAACGGATCCCGAATAAAGCACAGGCTCTCTTGTACTCTCCCAGTTCATACTCTCCCTCGTTGTCTGACCTCAGACACTTCACCTTCAAGTTTGTCTCGTTCTCTACTCTGGCTTTTTACTTCATGAAAATTTCGGATACCTCTGACTTGTGTTTCATGAAATAGACCCATAATTTCCTCGAGTGATCATCGATGAAAGTAACAAAGTACCTCGACCCGCCGAGAGAATGCACTGGCGCGGGACCCCATACGTCTGTATGAACAAGCTCCAGCTTGTTTGGCTTGGGAGGTCTGCCACTTTTCTGGAAACTAACCCGCCTCTGCTTGCCGAAGATACAGTCCTCGCACATGTCGAAATCCACTGACTCAACTTGCAGCTTCCCCTGTGTCTGCAGAATCTTCATCCCCTTCTCGCTCATATGTCCTAACCTGTGGTGCCACAAACTTGAACTCATTTGGCTCTCTGGCCGCGGACCTTCCGCGAGCCTACCCTCACACGGTACCACTCCCGCGAGACCTTCGCGATCCTCGCGCGGGACCACCCCCACGAGTCCCTCCGCGATGGCAAGTGAATAACTCCCATGTGAAGTTAAATAGAGAGTACCTACTTTCTTTTCGCGTGCTACCACCATGGTACCGTTGGAGACCTTCCATGCGTCTCCTGTGAATGTTAAGGTATATCCCGCTGCTCCCAGTTGCCCAACTGAAACAAGATTCCTCTTCAACTGCAGGACATGTCTGACATCTTTCAAACACCATTTAAACCCCTGAGTTTCAATCTGCACATCGCCCATTCCCACTATACTACATGGCTCATCATCGCCCAAGTATACTTGCCCAACGTCGCCTGCTACATAGTTCTTCAGAACCCCCTTGCTAGCAGTCATGTGGAATGACGCGCCTGAGTCAACCACCCATGACTCTGCGATACTGTCCATCGAAAGAATAAGTGCATCCTGCACGATGTGGGCCTCCTGCTCACCATTATTCTTCTTTGGAGCCTTGCAGACTGAATACATGTGACCCGCCTGGCCACAGTTCCAACATTCACCGTTAATGCCACGTACTTGTGTTTTGCAGCAGGACTTCTTGCCGTGCGACTTCGACTGGCTCTTGTTCTGGTTCTGACCACCCCTGGCCTGGCCTCTGCCTCCCTGCTCAAAACTTAGAGCCTGTGTTTTGCAGCAGGACTTCTTGCCGTGCGACTTCGACTGGCTCTTGTTCTGGTTCTGACCACCCCTGGCCTGGCCTCTGCCTCCCTGCTCAAAACTTAGAGCCGAACCTGAACCACTAGAGCCCGATGCTCCCTCGAGCGATTTCCTTCTAACTTCCTTAGTCAAAATCAAACTGACTATATCATTCAGTTTGAGTTTCTCCTTCCCAGCCGAATTACTAATCGCAGTAACTGCCAGCTCTCTGGCAACTGTGAGAGAATCAACAAGGCTTCAACCTCGTCGTCGAACTCAATACCAATAGAGATCAACGCCACTATTGTATTGAACTCGCTGAGATGCTTCATAAACGAACCTCCTTAAGGCATCTCGAAGTTGAACAACTTCTTCATCAAGTGCACCTTGTTTGCCGAGGACGGCTGTTCATACATCTCCGCGAGCGCGTCCATCAGATCGGACGCGGTTTTTTCTTTCAGTAGATTGTGCGCGACTGACTTCGAGAATGATAACCGGATCAGAGCCATCGCCGTCCGGTCAAGAACATCCCATTCCGCGTCAGTCTCCCCTTCTTTTTTCTTTCCTTTTTCTTTACCCAGCAGCGAGCGGTAAAGATCCTTCTGGTACAGATAGTCCTCCATCTGCATCTTCCAGAAAGCAAAGTCCGAACCATCGAACTTCTCAATCTTCGATTTCCCTTCTTCTAAACCCATAGCTCCCTCGGAAATTCGGACTGCCCAAAAGCTTCAATCGGAACATTATTGAACACCCTTACCGCAACCGCGGCTTTGATACCAGTTGTTGGGAAATCGGAGCCTCGCGCTCGACTCACAACGAACAAAAACACTTCAGGATCTTGGGATACTATCGTCACAGAAAACAAACTAGAGAAAAAGAAGAGAAAGAGGAACAGAATAACAGAACACACAGATATACGAGGTTCGGCAACTTGCCTACGTCCTTGGGAGTCACACCAGTCCACTATGAAGAAAGAAAATGAAAGATTACAAGTTTTCTCCTTCCACTCTGAGAAAAGTTTTCTCTTGCACGTTCTCTCACTAGAACCTCTTTAGAAATTTTCTCTCTCTCTCTCTCTCTGTGCAACCTCGCTCAAGAAATAATGAATACAGCAACTAATATTTAATTATTTATATGCAAACCCTAAGTGATAGCTGGCCGCGGCCCATGGCCCATCTCAGCAACGAGCCTGACCGCGTGCCTACCTATCGTGGAACTCTCCGCGCTGGTCACGGACCTTTGTTGTTGAACTCTGTTGCTGAAAGTTGTCTACATCCCCAACACAGGATAGGGAGAAAGACTCCTATGCTCATACTATGCTCACAAGGATCCTAAAAGGCTCCAAGGGAAATGACCAGAATGGAAAGAGAGAGACATCTGCCAAGGGAAAACAGATTGAACAGTAACAATCTAAAAAATTTCCAAGCTGCGTCATTTTGGATTTGCCATTAATGGACATAACTTTTTGTCAATCTGGTTTCTGTGTAAAACGCTTGTATAGTATTGGAAAATATGCCGACCAAAAAAAAGAACAAAATCTTGGAAAACATGGAATGAACAAATAGCCTCGCCTTTTTATTGTCGTTGAATTTGCCAGAGAAGTTATCCAAGGAAATGCAGGGATTTGGAGTTCATTTTTTTTAATTGAACTGTTTCCCAAAATTGTGATAAATTGGGAGGGTTGATAACTTTACTTTCATTTGGCTAAAAGTAGTTATGCAAGCAATGTACTCAGTGCCGAGCAGGTATATCTCACGTGGTGCCCGTTCGGTACTCCTAAGCCGTTTGATGCATTTTTAGATGGCTCAGATTGAAACATTCTCTCTCCTCTCACCCCTCCTCTTTCTCTCTCCAAATTCGAGCCGTCCAAAATCGCATTGGAGGGCTCGGATGTGCCGGCGGGCCCCATGTGGTACCCACCCGGCACTGAAAAATTTCTCCTCAAACATAAGTAGACCGCAAACGAGCCGAATTGAGTACTGGAGCTTAAGAAGGTTGAGTCTCGTTTGTTAAGCTTTTAGCAAGATAGAACTTGAGATTAAGCTAATATAAATTAGACGAGCCGAGCTTGCGTATGTTTGAAATTTGAATCGAACTCAAGCTCAAGCTTAATATAAATTAGACGAGCTGAGCTTGGGTAGGTTTGAAATTTAAATCAAACTCGAGCTTGTTCACTAACCTTAACGAGTCAGAAATATCATATATTTATACTCTCATATAGTCTGGAGCTGGAATTATTTTCACCAAAAATGGTGAAAATAATGGTGAAAATAATTAAAAGAAATTACTTTGTACGTAGATTATACTCCATCATACATATATGAGATTATAAAAACATGTAAAAATATAAGTTTGTAATACCTTTAAAAGTACATCAAGGGTGGAAAATTGAACCCAAACCTATTAATCAACACAAATCCACCTACTAGAAAATAGACCCAACCCAACCCATTTAATAATTGGGTCAGAACGGGTCCAACCCATCTAATCTATTTATTAATTGGGTCAACTAAAATGACCCAATAAGTCATGAACATAACAAAAAAAAAGAGTAGAACAACAGGGTTGTAATGCTAACAAATGCGTACAAGATCAATTTGTAATGCTTTTTTTTTACTCTTCCCTTGTTTTTTTACTACTGCTTCAAGTATTAATAGAAAGTTTCGTAAGTCGGGAAAAAGAAGAGGTGAAGGGAATCTTATGCAATCAATGGTTGGGATTGACAGATAAAAATTGGTTTTCAATCCTGATCGTCCAAACAGTTACGAAAAAAATTATGGACAAAAAAGTTCACAAGAATGCAACCTGAGTTGGCACTAAGAGTGGGTTCTTGTAAACTTAATTTTTTTCTTTGCTTTGTCTGCTTTGTTCGTTTGTTTTGAATTTTAGTTAGATTTCATTATATTTTTTGGATCAATCATTCATCTCGACGAAAGGAGTTAAATAAGTAAAAAACTTGTGACCAAAAAAAAAAAAAAAACTAAAGACGAAAAAGTATCAAACAACTGTCCTTTTTTGGTCTAATCACACCAAAGATTGCTTCGATTATCTTTATCGAAACTCATACACATTATACTTACTTTGATTTTTGAACCCCCGTAACCTTAATTATTTATAATAATAATAATCAGTTTCATCAATTAATACATATTCTTGTCTAATTATTTAACTAAATTACCCTCTTGAAAAACAGAACTAATTGAGCTTCGGATTCAATTTTGGTTCAGCGACAAACTGTCTGGTTTCCGAACCTGACATGCACGAGTGGCACATAAATAAAATACTACAGTAAGTGAAAACGTAAATACTAATAAGGGTTAAAACCTGAGACATATATAGCCACGGATTTAATTATTGGCAGCTACGTAGCGATTTCTTCGTCATCCGATATAGTTGCACCCCGTTATTATGGCGCTAGCAAAAAATCACCCCCATCGGTCGATTTCCGTGATGAATCGCTTTTTATCTAACTTTTTAGCTCGCTTCCTATATAGTCGCTTCAAGCGTTCTAAAAAATTCACAGTAGCTAGTGACATGCTACTCCCGCTACGTATCGGAAAAATTAAGTGTAGGGGTAATTTGGTCATTTTAGTAGTAGAGGGATAGTATGGTAATTTTAGTCATTTAAATTTATAGGGGTAATATAGTCATTTTAGTGTACATTGATATTTTAGTCATTTTAAATTTTCGTATAGAGTAAGTAATTGGGCTAATGGGCGGGGCGGGTTTGCTTTTGAATAAATGGGTCGGGTTGGGTATGAGTAATAAGACTCATAATTAATGGGTCTAAATGGGTCAATGACCCATTAAAGACCCAACCCACTTGCAACTTACCCATTTTGGCCGAAACCCGCCCATTTGCCACCCCTTTACATATGTAAGAGTTATAAATTTTTCTTTATGTACATGTAAATGTTTTTTTTTTTATCAGCTATGTATATGTATAAGTTTATACATATTCTATATTATGCAGTCCATATCCTATGAAGGATCCCTTAGTTTGTTAAAATGTGGACCTCTCCTTTTCAGATTAAATTTCAATGATCCAAACCATTCAATGTATCCAGAACGTGATTTTAAGAGTCTCCGCGAGAAATCAACAAAAAAGAAGACTGGGAAGTGCTTCATTCGAGCAGTTTTTCATTGAACCGTTCAATAAAAACTGCTTGGATGAGGCACTTTCTGATCTTTATTTTTTGCTGATTCATCGCGGGAACCTTTAAAATCACAATCTAAACACATTGAACAGTTTGAATCATCGAAATTTGATCAAGAAATGGGATGTCCGCATTTTAACAAAATAAGGGATCCCTCGCTGGATCCGTGGTGCTATATTATGTACTCCCTCCGTCCCAAATTATTGGTCCTCTACGGTTTTACTTGCAATTTTCAATGGCCTATATCTCTCAGTGTATATTGTTTAAAATATGCAATATGGATCTTATTTGATAAATTTCAATTATTTCTATAAAACAATGTTTTCAAAAACATAGAAAAACAATATACAGTGAGAGATATAGGCAATTGAAAATTGCATGTAAAACCGTAGAGGATAAACAATTTGGGACGAAGGGAGTATGTAATAGTGCATGCCTGTGCCTTCAAATCAAAAATCAAGAAATTATCCAATTTTGTCCCTCTAACCTCTTGAAGTTCAAGGCCCCATTCGCAAAATTTTAACTGCAAAAAAAAAAAAAAAAAAAAAATTCAAGCATATCCACCAGTTTACTTGAATCAACACATAAACAAACTAACAAACTATACCTACAAAATCAAATACAATTAAATTAAAGTTTATCTGACCACGTTAAAACTACACACCAAAAACATTCCAGCAAACTATTAATCCACAATTAAATTACACTTAAAAACACAAAATCTCAATGGAGAACGAAATGCCATGGAAATATGAACCAAGAGCAAAAGAGAGAAATAAAAATCACAGAAGAGGAATATGACCCGCTTACAAATTTATTACTAAATCGAAACCTGCCAAATCATTATTGCTCACGGTTTTGATGTCACTGAAACGCGAGAGAGCTCCGGCGGTGGGTCAGGGGTTCGACGGTAGGCTAATCTGCAGTTATGGTCTAGTAATCAGTTCAGAAGCCATAGAGTTATGATCTTAAGGAAGGTTAGTGAAATAAGCTTAAACGAAAATTAGAATTTAGATAATCCCGAACCCTCGAAATCAGATCCCACCAATGTAAATATCTATTGCAAATAAAAAAAAATAAAGATGATGAGGGAGTATCTCACCGAATAGCCGTTGGAGATGGGCGCTTGCACGGTGGTTGGAACAAAGAGAGGAGTTTCCGCACTTCATTTTCCTTCCTTTCTTCTGGGGAGAGAGAGAGAGAGAGAGAGAGAGAGAGAGAGTACTTTGTTTGAATTCAAAAATGCTACTAAAAGAGAGAGGTCATTTCAAATTGGAGAGATTGTCTCGAATTGGGAGACCAAAACTGATATTCTTCAACCAATTATTAATACCATCCGAGAGAATCAATCTTCACCATTGGAAATTAGCAACACTCAATTTAGTCCAAAAAGAGTGCCACAAAGGACTCCCCATTACCAAAACACTTTAGGGGAGAATCTGGCCTTAGGATTGACCGACAGATTATAATACAATACAACACCCCTCCATTGTGCCACATAGGACAGTTGTGATAGAGATATTTGCAAAACCGTTGTATAATGTAATATAGATTCTTATGAGATATATACATGCTTCAAGTTCCCGAGGCTAATCCAGCTGAATAATGTCAAGTTTAGGTTCAGCTCATTCATTAAACGATTCTAGATTTGAGCTCAGGTTTGATTCGTTCAATAGACGAGTCAAGCTTGAATAAATCTTTATCTAGTCGAGCCTCGAATAGTTCATGAACAACTCGGTTCATTTGCGGCTAGGCTTAAGTATTCAAATGAAACTCCCAAACCAAATTTAAAATCAAGATGAAAAGATGGAGACCAATGGTGGAATTTCAGACTAGTTGGACAAGATCAAGTTTGAGTCCTCGTAGCTCCTTATTGGTATTAAACATATTTCTAACACCACCGACAAGTGGACCTGTAACGTCCCTGTAGACACCCCAATCTGGGCTTCCAGATTAGTTTACTTACGGTTTTTGATTCCCCGATGATGAAATGGATCAAGAACACCCCGGGAATGATAGCGTGTTTGAGCTTTGAGTGTTTGCAAAACCCTTGAACCTAACCTAGCCTAAGCCACTTCAAAAACCAAAAACCTTGCTGGTCCGCGCCAGGGCGCAACTATCCCGCGCCGGGAAGCACCATCACGCGAGGATTTCAGTCCATCGCGCGACAGTGCGCCAGGGCGCACCATCGCGCGACAGACTCACTCCGTCGCGCGATGGTCCAACCTACCACCGACCTTTCTGAAGGAGGACAGTTAGCCACCAATGCAACTCTCAGCAGGCCTCGTGGACTGCCTGAACTCCTCCGTTTCCAACCAGATTCACCCTCTCTCCCTATTTATACCCCCCATTTGTTCTCTTTCAAAGGGTTAACAAAAATTGGCATTCAAAGGTTTACACCCTAAGCACAATAAAGAGCATAGCTTGTTCTTCTTCAACTCAAACACCTCAAACAACCTCAACCTCTATTCAAAGCTCAAATACTCTTTCAAACCTGAAGCCAAAGGTATAGCTTACCTTTGTTCTGTTTCTGTTCTGATCTCTGAGGGGGGCTGGCAGGGCCAAGGCTGGTAATCAATACCAGTCCTGGTCCTAAAACTGGCAAGGTTTCAAAAACCATCATGGTAGGAACCAGCGCGCGATGGTCCCACTCTCTCACGCGACACTTCGGTGTTGCACGCGATGGACCGCGTGGGGATTGGTGTCCTACTGTTTTATGTTGTATTTTGTATATAGATCACTGTTAAGCATGTTAAAAACCAGTTTACTGCTTTCCTTTGTTAGAAATTGCTAGTTGTAGTTCAATTTGCATGTTTTCTGTTTTGGAATACCCCTGGGATAATTCTGGACCTATCCCAGAACCCAGAAATGTGTAAACCAAGCACTGGTCTGGTTGCGCCCATCCTGCGCCAAGGCGCACCATCGCGCGACAGACTCAGTCCATCGCGCGACAGTGCACCAGGGCGCACCATCGCGTGCCAGGGCGCATCCTCGCGCGACAGAGTGAGTCCATCGCGCGACAGTTTGCCTCTGACCAGTGAATGGCATTGCACGGGTAACTTGGATTTAGGCTGTTATTCTGTCCCCACACTATTTATGGGGTGTTTTGTCAATTTCTAGGGCTTTTAAGCCTTTAAACTGTATATTATGCTGCTTATAACTGCGTGGTTTGTCCTGGGTATGCACTGGTCCTTCCAAAGCCCAGAAGGTTTGAGAAAAAGAGTTGTGGGTTTAAGCTCACCGGCGCGCGTGTGTCTTGGAGTTGTGCGCGCAAGAGTGAACAACATGCAATGACTTGTTCAGTGCATGCTGGTTTCTTCCTGCGCACGTCACTCCAAAACAAGGGCTTCCCAGTTTGTTTAAACTCCCACAGCAGTCTGTTCTCATCCTATACTAACTGTTCATCCATGCTATCCATCACATCTTGCAAACATGTTACAGTTTTAATCCCCGATTAACTGTTCCCCCGCCCTAATTGGCTAAAAATTGATTAATCAAACAGAATCGCAAACAAACAACGTTTTCGCAAATGCCTAAGTAGAGACCGATCTATGGATTGGGCGAGAGGGATGCCATAAAACCCTTCCCCTCTCGTAACCTGGCTCCCGAACCCAGATATGGTTGTGACGGACTGGTTCCTTAACTTTTTCAAATCAAACAGCGCGGCAAGTGCTTTGAAATACGGTTCCTTGGGTGTCGGACCTTCAAACCCGAGTGGCGACTCTGTATTTTTCGCGAGCGCTTGACGTCCAGCTTCAAAAGCGCTCCCGCGAACCGGTAGCATCTTTCCTTTCTCAAAGGGTGGGGAACGGAATCCCTTTCCCGGAGGAAAGAAAGATCGGGCAAATCGCATTGCCCACAGTGGCGACTCTGCTGGGGATCGAATCAATATTGGTTTATACTTAGAATTTAATACGCTTGAGAACAATCCCACAAAAGCCTGTCAAAATAGTGAGCTTCGCGCTGCTAAAGAAAGGATTGGTGATTTAACAGGACCTCGTGTCCGGCCATCCAATCTGGGGCTTTTCCGATTGTTCTCCCGCGTAGTTTCTTCTAAGTATTGATCAATAAAGAGAGCCAAATTTGAAAAGGCATTTGCGAATTTGCAATTCTGTTCTATTAATTAACTTTTTAGCATTCTCATTTGCATCGATGTGGGATAAGCCTCGTTGGATCGTTTTGGCAAGCCGGCACGGTTTACCGGAGCCCGGGGACCCTGAATGACCAACAACCTTCGACGATGATGAGTCATTCTACCGTTCGACTGTTGCTCTGCGATTACGCGGGCAGCGGGAGGTATATCTTGGCTCTAGTCCGAGGAACCTGTTACAAGACAAAACCAGCCTTTGCATAAACGAAGCATTAGAACTCTCCAAACTAGGATAGGTACGTAAGATTACTTGCATCTAACCCTATATACTGTCTACGTGTTACTGCTTTCCCTATCGCATGCACTGTACATACATTATTTTGCATAGGAGCATGCTTAGAGTGGTTCTTTCTCTCGAGTTTGTCTTGGGCAATCTAAGACGTTGTTGGACCCGATGAGGAGTCGTTCATTCTATCGAATGTTCGTTATCAATTGCAAAGTCCTTAGTTCAATGAGACTTTAAGAAATCAAAATTTACTACATCTTTGGCTCATGCCCGGTTAAGAATTCAACTGAAAATATGGAACAACAAAAGTAGTGATGTCGTGTCACTGGCGCCACCCAGGTTGAAGTGCGAAGTCACTATACACCGCCGTGTTCAAGGTTAAGGTGCCATGTCATCACCACCGAGTTGTTCCAAATTCAAAGTTGAACCTTCAAAATGAGACTAGTCGAACATTTAGTCTATTTTGACATCTTTTAGGATCTGACGATCTACTCAAGGACACATAGCCGAAAAGAATTCTGAGGATCCTGGCAACGTCTGAAATTCGTGAGGCAAACTCGTCTCTGTTTTTGTACATACATACTGTTTTGCGTAGAAGCATGTTTAGGGCGGCTTCTAGGTTGTCTCTCTTTCGAGTCTGTCTTATGCTTATTAGGACGCTGCTAGACCCAATGAAGAGTCATGCACCTTGATGGTGCATGTTGCTAATTTTCAAAATCCTTGGATCAACAAGACTTTGGGAAATCAAACCTTTTTAAGTTCTTGGCTCATGCCCGATTGAAATTTCAACCGAAAATAAGGAACCACAAAGTATGGATGCCGTGTCACTGGCGCTACCCAGGTTGAAGTGCGAAGTCACTATACACCGCGGCGTTCAAAGTTAAGGTGTTGCGTCATCTATACCGAGTTGTTCCAAGTCTAAAGTTGAAATTTCGAGAACGGAATAGTCAAAGGCTTAGACTATTTTGACATCTCTTAGTATTAGTCGATCTATTCAAAGGATACACCCTCGAAAAGATTTCTGAGGATTTTGGCAGCGTCCAAACATCATGAGACAGACTTGTCCGTAGTTGTAGAGTCTAGGAGGACACCGACGATGATGTGTACATTGCATTGTTCTTGTACAAAGCAGGCTACAGGAACGTCACTGAGCTTTCACTTACTTTACTGTCTAGTTTGGAACCATTGCACCAAACAAGAGAGTACCGAAAGGAAGAGCCAAACCTACTTGGGAACGTCTGTATCAGAATCTGGTTCAAATGCTTGTCAGGCTAGGACCCTAGTCAGTTACAACGGAGGCTTCTCCAGGTTCATTGTTGGCCACCCTGCAGTCGGATTCGCCATCGATATTGCAAAAAGTCACGCCGCCGGCTTCCCCATCTTCAGCTTCCTCATCAAGCTCCATTGGAAAACCTGCGATGGCAGATCAGCCGCAACCACTCACTCTGGAAACCATACTCATGAACCTCTAGAACAGTATCACTGCTATACAATAGAGGGCCACTCAGACTGATGCCTCCATCTCCCGTTTGAATGACCTTATCAACACTCGTCTTCCACCAGCAGCCGAAGAGGAGGACGAGGACGATGAGGATGTTCATGCTACCCCCATCTTTGTTGAAGATCCAAACCATCCAGGGCGTCTCATTGTTCAGCCCAACCCTAGAAAGGCTCATGTGCCTGCTCCAAATCCAAACCCCGCTGTTGTTAGGCCTGTTCAAAACCCTGATATAACTGCTCTCATGGTCAAGATGGCTTAGCTGGAAGAAGCTGTTTCAAAATCCGAGAAGATCAGTGCAGGGGGAATTGACCTGGATCGTCTCTGTTTGTACCCTAATGCTAAGCTTCCTGACAAATTCAAGATGCCTGACTTGGTTAAGTTCGACGGGAGCAGTGATCCCAAGACTCATCTCTTTGGCTACCATGCTGCTATGAAGTTGTTGGGTGTGGAAAGTGAGGCCATGTCTCAGCTTTTTCCTCAGACTCTCTCTAGGCCTGCCTTCCATTGGTTCATGTCGCTTGACATCTCCAAAAGAAGAACTTGGGAAGACATAGGGGCTGCCTTTGTCTCGCAGTACAAATACAACTCTCTGCTCAAGATGACTACTCGTGAGTTAGAATCCACCAAAATGGAAGCAAAGGAGTCCTTTGCGGATTTTGTTAAGAGGTGGAGAGCCAAAGCTGCATTGATGACTGAGCGCCCGAGCGAGAGGGATCAACTTCGTATCATCTCCCGCAATCTTCAGCCTGACTTCGCCAAGCACCTCGTGTTGGTTTAAGCATTTGCAAACTTTGAGACTTTCTTTGAGTCTGGCCTGGCCATTGAAGATGCACTGCAGAGTGGAATTCTGCCGAGGGGAGAGTCCTCCTCACAGAAAGCTAAGCCGAGGGCTTACTCTGGAAATAGTAGCACACTGTTTGATGGAAGCAATTACGCCAATTCAACTACAAATGGGGACAACACTGCTGCTTCCTCCAATCGCGCTGCTGATGTCAATCAGGTTCAAAACGCCCAAAGCTATTGGGCCCGAACCCAACCTCGAAGTTTCTCTGTCTTTGAGGCACCTCTATCCGCAGTGATGGAAAAACTCGTCAAGTCTGGGCATCCCAAACCTTTAACCCCAACTTCTCCGCCAAAAGTCCTACCTTCTGGTTACAAGCCTCACCTCTTTTGTGCCTTCCACCAAATGTCTGGCCATCCCACTGACGCATACTATCGTCTTCGACATGAGATTCAAGATGTCATTGACAATGGCACGGTTCATGTTCCACCAAAGCCTAACGTCATTTCCAACTCCTTGCCTCAACACAACTCTGACCCTCTGGTTGGTTAGATATCTATCATCTCCACTCAAATCAACCCCAGCTTTACCATATTTAACCCTAGCCACTATATCATCCCAGAAAGCCAACCCAAACCAATCGTATCCATCCCGTTTGAACCGGAGGTTAACATGATGCCTGTAGGTTGGGCAATTGAGGTCTTCATTGCCAACATTTGAATTGACAGTGATGAGGGGCTTGCAAAGGAGAAGACTGACCGGCTGAGGTCCATTGATCAAAGGAGCACCGAGTAGGTTTGGCTAAAGAAGCTAAGGAAGCCGAAGTGCTGTTGCTTGGGCCTAACACCCGCTGGATCTTACCTCTTTTTGCGGAAGCTAAGGGTAGCTGTTAAAATTGCATTTTCAAAACCGCATCTAGTTTGCATTGGCGTTTTGTCTGAGTCTGATACAGAGTCTTTTGCATTTGTCTAAGTCTAGCTCAGAATCGGTGGTTGTGCCTCTTGGCCCTCCATGTCGTAGCTTCTATTCGAGTCTTTTGCTGTACTTGGCAACCCCCAGGGGCTTTCTTTTGATATGCATTATCTTGCTTCTAAGTACTTTTGCTGACTTTTGAATAAACTGTGTCGACCCTGACGACGAAAGGATAGATTTCGATGGGGTCATCCCCAAGGAAATGTGTTCTCTCGCCGAAAAGGAAGACGAAAGGCATGCTCAGCCTATTAATTTAAATAGTAGTTTTCAAATAAATTTTGAAAGATGAACTAGACCTCCCAATAGTTCAAACTGGTTCAACGCGGTTCCCAGAGGAGCATTGTACCCTGTCAGACAAGCTCGAAGAGTTCATCGACATCTTGGCATGGTCTCTCAATAGACACGCCAAGCGTTGATCCCGAGATAAAGGAACATCAAATCTCCCTGCTACCGGTTGCCAAGCCATGTAAAGAAGCTCAAAAGGTCCAGCGCCTTATACCATGTTCAAGTTTGTAGGAATAGCGTTCCGCCAAGCACAAGTTCAAAAGTTCAAAATTGGCCTGGAGCAGGGCAGTCAACCGAAGCACTTTGGACCCTATGCTATCAAAGCCATTTTATCTGGGGCTGCGGCCAAACAACATCGACCTCGATGGCAACAAATTCAAATACCTTGGTCAGCATGGATCAATTCGAAAGCCTTTTCCCTGAGAGAAGCTCGTTGGGCTGAAAAACCCCAACGGTGGACAGTTCCAAGCAAAAGTTAGAGCAGCCTGCTAGACCGAAACCTATGAAAGCGGTTTAGGCAAAAGTAAAGGCGATATTTGAAAGCTCGCTAGACCGAAAATCCTGAATGGGCGGTTCTAGGCAAAAGTTAGAGCGTAAAAGGTGAGGTAAATACTCGAGTGAACCTTAGCCTGAACTACGTTTTGACCTGATTCCCTAGCTTGGGATACGTAGGCAGCCTGTCTTTGAGACTCGGTCACAATCTATCAATTGGATCCATGGTTGACGTTTGGTAAACATCAAAGGTCGAAGAGGTTCGAAGATCAAGCTGCATGGGAGGCGTCTGAAAGGGGAAAAACCTTTTGTCTTTCAGTTTTATTGCAAACTGTGGGCACGCACCCCAAAAAATCGCCCGATTTTGGCTTGCAAAGATTGAATTGTTTGGGGGCGGCCCTCTTAGAAAACATAGCGCGGCGAAACGCTTCGATTCAGAGTCGCCACTCGGGTTTTAGCGGTGAGGCACCCAAGGAACCGAACTCGAGAACGTTTGCTACGTTTTGCTTTGATTTAAAAAAGGGTTTGATTTGATTTGAAGAGGCGCAGAATGGTCCATCGTCACCTTCGATATCTGAGGTTCGGGAGCCAGGTTACGAGAGGGGAAGGGTTTTATGGCACCCCTCTCGCCCAATCCGGAGATCGGTCTCTACTCGGGCATTTTATTAAAATATTTGCGTTTTTCTCTCATTTGATCATTTTTAGCCAGTTAGAGCGGGGGAACAGTTAATGGGGATTAAAAGCTGTAACAAGTTGCAGTTTATATGACAAAATGTTTATGGATGATGATTTGCTTGCTTGAATTGAATTAAACATAAGAACATAGATTGAGAACAAGCACTGTGAATAGTTTCGTCAGGATGATGTACACTGCTTTTCAGACACGTGAGCAGGCAACATGCTGGCACGCAATGGCCAAGCCCCTGCACGCCACCAAACCCTGCGCACGCCACCTCAAAGCTGGCGTACACTACCCTACTGATTTCTTACAGCTTTTGCTCTCAACCCTCTGGGCTCTGGAATGGACCAGTGCACACCCAGGACAAACCACGCAGTTGATAACATAGTTTATGCACATGTTACAGGCAGGCAGATGTAAGAAATGGCTAAGAGCCGGGAAAACAGCAAGGCAGACCCCATAAACAGAGTGGGGAGGAGAAAGAGGCCAGGATTGATCTGTGATGTAAGGGCCAGGCACTGGTTTGTGTAAAACATGTCGTACGCCACCCCATGGAGACCGTACGCCAGGCATGCATGCTAACCAGTGTTTGGCTTTACATCATCTGGGTTCTGGAACATGACCAGAAATACCCTAGAGGCCTAGTAAAGCAAAAAGATACAAGTATTGAAAGCTACATTTGAACAGTTCTAAAATACAGAAAGTAATAAACTGGTTATTAGCATTCTAGAAGGTGATGACATAAAAGGAAATAGGCAATAAATGGACATTTCATGATCCCCACGCCAGCCATGCGCATACAGCCAAAGGTGGCGTATGGCTTGATCAAGCTGGCGTGCGCCATGGTTTGTCCTCTACGACTGATTTATCTTACCAGAGAGGGGTCTGGACTAGTATTAGTTACTAGCCAGAACCCTTCTGGTTCCCCTTAGGAGCTGAAAACAGAAGGCAGCACAAAGGTGGTATACCTTTGGTGCAAGGGATGGAAAGATGGTTTGAGCTTTGGAGGTTGAAGATGGAGGGTGTATGATGACTGATCAGTGGTGTGAGGTGCCCCTCTCACTCTTACTCTTTCAATGGAGAAGAGAGAACGAGAGAAGGAAGAGAGGGAGAAACTTGGGTTAATGAATGAAGCTAACCTTTGCAAATGAATGCAAGGGGTTGCATTTATAGAGGAGAGAGGGCTGAGATCAGAGCTGATTAGCTGGGGTTAGGGTGGTTGGGTTGAGTTAGAGGGAACCTCTCATGCATTAAATGCATGGGACTAGGTGATGGGGTGTGTAGGAGAGAGAGGGGGCGTCCCCTGTAGAAGGCAATGATCAGGGGGCTCTGCAAAGTACTCTGGCAGTTACAAAGTTTCGAGCACGTGACAGAAAAGCGGTGATTTGACCGGCCTTGACCGTGCATACGCCACCTATACCCTACCGTGCGCCAGGTCAAACTCAGTCAACGGTCGATGTCCGACACGTGGCAATTTCCTAGCGCACGCCAAGGAGGAGCTGGAGTAAGCAAGGTTCGGTTTGAAGGGGTTTGAAATGGTTTGAAAGAGGAGGGTCCAACACTCAAAGCTCACGACCTTCCATCGACCTCGGAGAGTCTTTAGCTGTTTATCATCATTGGGGTAACCAAAAAGACCGCAAACGTGCTGATCCGGATAGTCCAGAATAGGGTGTCTACACAAACTACTAATTCAATTTCAAAGCTGAGCATAAAGCCTTAAAAGAATTTAAGCATCAAAAACAGAATGAAATGCTAGCGAAGCCTAACAGCTCACAGTTTATTCTAAGTTCAGCGAAGTCTGATGTGAGCAGTTGCAGTAGCTTTGCAGTCATGTGCGCTAGTTTGAGGTTCACACGCACTTGTTCATAGTTATGTGCGTTGGTCTCAACCCTGCGCGCGCTTTTTCAATTTGCACAACAACTCGATAGCAGTCAGCTACTACCTTCGAGTCCTGTTCAAGGGGCTTTTTGCCAAGTTTTGTCATACGGGGCAGACCTAATGTGACTGCACGGGGGTGTCAGTTTCAGTCCGGGCCTATATGTGTCTTCATTTGCGTCTTATGTCCATCTTTGTGGCATTTTTCTAGATTTCAATCCATTGTCATGTCGAGATGTTTTTCTCAGTTCATCCAGGTCACCGTACATATGTTTGACCTTACAAGTGTCAGTTTCATCTGTCTAAAGGGATATTGTGAGTTTTGGCACGTTAATGCCCAAAATTTCATTGTATTCCATGTGTCTAAGGGTTCGCATTGTTCCCTGGGACTCTTTCTCCCTTTTCGTTCGAGCTAGGCACGTCTGTACATATATGTGTGTCTGTGTCGACTCAGGCCGCTTGTCAATGCAAATTAGATATTAGCGCATAGTTTATATGTTAATAAACTGAAAAATGCAATTTTTATATTGCTATCCTATCTTCTGTAATCCATAAGCTGTGGAAATCTCATCAACGGCAAGGGCACGTCAGCCCAAGGCCAAGCAAAACATATCTCTGGGGCTTATCCGCCCAAGCATCGAAGAAAGGGCATGCAGGCCCAATGCCACACCGCTACATGTCAACTGGGCACGCCAGCCCACTCAATATCTATCTATCTAGATGCGCATCTCCAGGGCAAAAAGCAATAAAGTAATGGGGCTCAGTGATAGTCCTTAAGTATCGTTGTCCTCCTAGAAGCCGCCCTTAGCTTGTGTCTGCATTTTCAATTTGTGCATTCATATTGTATACAACATTGCATATTGTATCAAATGTTTAAAGCAGGAAAAATCTATGTCGGAATCACTTCTGTGGGATAGTGCAAGTATGGGGGAATGCCACACGCCACCTTCCTTATCTCATTTGCCATGGTAAACGTCAAGCACACAACATCGCTGTCCTACTCTGTTGGCACTTAGAATGCACTTTGGGAAATCAAAAATCAACTCAATCCACATCGGCATGTTCATCCTGAAGCACTGATCTGCCCGTCTCAAATCAACGACAGCCGGACCTGTCCAAAACTCAACGGCTCGATCATTCTGCACATTGATCTGCCCGTCTCAAATCAACGACAGCTGGTCCTATCCAACTCAACGGCTCGATCATTTATACTGATGATTGTCCCATCCTGTCTGCAACGGTTCGGTCATTTATACTGATGATCCTCCCATCCAGACTTCAATGGCTCGATCATTTATATTGATGATCCTCCCATCCTGTCTGCAACGGCTCAGTCATTTATACTGATGATCCTCCCATCCAGACTTCAACGGCTCGATCATTTATACTGATGATTGTCCCATCCTGTCTGCAACGGCTCGGTCATTTATACTGATGATCCTCCCATCCAGACTTCAACGGCTCGATCATTTATACTGATGATTGTCCCATCCTGTCTGCAACTGTTTGGTCATTTATACTGATGATCCTCCCCTGCAGACTTCAACGGCTCGATCATTTATACTGATGATTGTCCCATCCTGTCTGCAACGGCTCGGTCATTTATACTGATGATCCTCCCGTCCAGACTTCAACGGCTCGATCATTTATACTGATGATTGTCCCATCCTGTCTGCAACGGCTTGGTCATTTATACTGATGATCCTCCCGTCCAGACTTCAACGGCTCGATCATTTATACTGATGATTGTCCCATCCTGTCTGCAACGGCTTGGTCATTTATACTGATGATCCTCCCATCCAGACTGCAACGGCTTGATCATTTATACTGATGATTGTCCCATCTTGTCTGCAACGGTTCGGTCATTTATACTGATGATCCTCCCCTCCAGACTTCAACGGCTCGATCATTTATACTGATGATTGTCCCATCTTGTCTGCAACGGCTTGGTCATTTATACTGATGATCCTCCCATCCAGACTTCAACAGCTCAATCATTTATACCGATGATTGTCCCATCCTGTCTGCAACGGTTCAGTCATTTATACTGATGATCCTCCCCTCTAGACTTCAACGGCTCGATCATTTATACTGATGATTGTCCCATCTGCAACGGCTCGGTCATTTATACTGATGATCCTCCCGTCCAGACTTCAACGGCTCGATCATTTATACTTATGATCCTCCCAACCTGTCAAATTCCTCAGCGGTTTGATAACTCAGCTCATTGATCTCTCCGTCCACACCCACGACAGCCGGTCCTGTCAAATCCATCAACGGTATCTAGCCATATCGTCTATACAATCCACAACGACGATCAGATTATCGTCCGACGGTTTGTTCAATGGTCCACCATCTGCAACTAGTTGTTCCCCAGGAGAGTCCGCCTCGGCCTGCCCCAAATGACTACCTCTACTTCAGTCTAGCTTCACGCGCATCTTCCAGCAGGCTTATTGCTCTGTCTCGGATGGTCTTTGATAAGGAGATTGGCTCTGATTCCCAACAGATGGAATTCAACCTACCTGACACGACCTACCCGTGTTTGTTGGAATACTTTGTGCCGAGGATAGCTTGATCCCCAGCAACGACGGCCTATCCCGTCCACATCTGCAGTGACAGCCTGTCCTGTCCAAATTTGATCAACAAGCGGCGATTCGCTCGTCCACTTCTACTTCCATCCCCGGCAATGGACCGGTCGTCCATTCCACCGATCAGGTTCCTTAAACTTACTTGTCTACTTTGCTAGTATGCTTTGCTCTGGATTGCCTTGAGGGGTGTCTAGAATTCTTTGACCTTACTTGTACCAAGTCGATGGTGCTTCAAGTGCCGTCAAAGAGGGGCTACTGTAGACACCCCAATCTGAGCTTCCAGATTAGTTTACTTACGGTTTTTGATTCCCCGATGATGAAATGGATCAAGAACACCCCGGGAATGATAGCGTGTTTGAGCTTTGAGTGTTTGCAAAACCCTTGAACCTAACCTAGCCAAAGCCACTTCAAAAACCAAAAACCTTGCTGGTCCGCGCCAGGGTGCAACTATCCCGCGCCGGGGCGCGCCATCGCGCGAGGGTTTCACTCCATCGCGTGACAGTGCGCCAGGGCGCACCATCGCGCGACAGACTCACTCCGTCGCGCGATGGTCCAACCTACCACCGACCTTTCTGAAGGAGGACAGTTAGCCACCAATGCAACTCTCAGCAGGCCTCGTGGACTGCCTGAACTCTTCCGTTTCCAACCAGATTCACCCTCTCTCCCTATTTATACCCCCCATTTGTTCTCTTTCAAAGGGTTAACAAAAATTGGCATTCAAAGGTTTACACCCTAAGCACAATAAAGAGCATAGCTTGTTCTTCTTCAACTCAAACACCTCAAACAACCTCAACCTCTATTCAAAGCTCAAATACTCTTTCAAACCCGAAGCCAAAGGTATAGCTTACCTTTGTTCTGTTTCTGTTCTGATCTCTGAGGGGGGCTGGCAGGGCCAAGGCTGGTAATCAATACCAGTCCTGGTCCTAAAGCTGGCAAGGTTTCAAAAACCGTCATGGTAGGAACCAGCGCGCGATGGTCCCACTCTCTCACGCGACACTTCGGTGTTGCACGCGATGGACCGCGTGGGGATTGGTGTCCTACTGTTTTATGTTGTATTTTGTATATAGATCACTGTTAAGCATGTTAAAAACCAGTTTACTGCTTTCCATTGTTAGAAATTGCTAGTTGTAGTTCAATTTGCATGTTTTCTGTTTTGGAATACCCCTGGGATAATTCTGGACCTGTCCCAGAACCCAGAAATGTGTAAACCAAGCACTGGTCTGGTTGCGCCAGGGCGCAGCGCATCCTCGCGCGACAGAGTGAGTCCATCGTGCGACAGTTTGCCTCTGACCAGTGAATGGCATTACATGGGTAACTTGGATTTAGGCTGTTATTCTGTCCCCACACTGTTTATGGGGTGTTTTGTCAATTTCTAGGGCTTTTAAGCCTTTAAACTGTATATTATGCTGCTTATAACTGCGTGGTTTGTCCTGGGTGTGCACTGGTCCTTCCAGAGCCCAGAAGGTTTGAGAAAAAGAGTTGTGGGTTTAAGCTTACCGGCGCGCGTGTGTCTTGGAGTTGTGCGCGCAAGAGTGAACAACATACAATGACTTGTTCAGTGCATGCTGGTTTCTTCCTGCGCACGTCACTCCAAAACAAGGGCTTCCCAGTTTGTTTAAACTCCCACAGCAGTCTGTTCTCATCCTATACTAACTGTTCATCCATGCTATCCATCACATCTTGCAAACATGTTACAGTTTTAATCCCCGATTAACTGTTCCCCCGCCCTAATTGGCTAAAAATTGATTAATCAAACAGAATCGCAAACAAACAACGTTTTCGCAAATGCTTAAGTAGAGACCGATCTTTGGATTGGGCGAGAGGGGTGCCATAAAACCCTTCCCCTCTCGTAACCTGGCTCCCGAACCCAGATATGGTTGTGACGGACTGGTTCCTTAACTTTTTCAAATCAAACAGCGCGGCAAGTGCTTCGAAATACGGTTCCTTGGGTGTCGGACCTTCAAACCCGAGTGGCGACTCTGTATTTTTCGCGAGCGCATGACATCCAGCTTCAAAAGCGCTCCCGCGAACCGGCAGCATCTTTCCTTTCTCAAAAGGTGGGGAACGGAATCCCTTTCCTGGAGGAAAGAAAGATCGGGCAAATCGCATTGCCCACAGTCCCTTATTTTTGGAACGTTAAATTAACCTTTTTATTGAAAACTTTAAATAGAGTCTGGCTCATTATTACATCACAACCTCCATAAGAGTACTTTCATTACAAACGGGAGGGAAACTAGGGTTCCTAACTACAGCTCCGCCTGCTCCTCGATTGTAGCCAACTCTTCAGCTCCAAAGGCCTTCAAGGTGTACAGCTCACCCTGATCATCTACAAAGTTTGACACATTATACCAGTATCGCCACCAGTATAATATGTCAAGGTCACCAGAGGTAACACCATGAGCTACAGGAGCTCAATAGAATAATCCATACCCACTAACCCTTAACTTACAACCAATAGATCATAAAATTAATGATTTCCACATAGTATATGCATATTTAACAAAACAGTTAAAAATGACATATCCACATTCACTATTCAACTAACGTTGGTGTTCATGATTTTCTGAGTTGCTCTTATGCGACTCATCGTAGACCGCGCCATCATTTTCACTTTTCTTTTTCCAAATTAACATTTCAAAAATCGTTGTTAACACACCCAACCTCGGTTCCGCCGCTCCGGGTTCCCATTGGCACACAAAACATGGAATTTGGCATTGGCTCCTCTCCACGGATAACCAATCCACAATTCAAAACCCTTGGTTCCGCCGTTCCGGGTTTCCGAGTAACCCCACAATAATTCCGCCGGTCCAGGTTCTTATTGGATTTTTCAAAAACGTTTTCACATACACACACACACACACACACATCACACAATGCGCTGCCAAGTCTGACCCCATTGTGGTTTCAAAACTTATCTTGCGTTTAACACACCCTAGGTGTCATGTTTCTACTTTCTCGATTTTCTGTGTCTCGTTTGCATGCATAGACTCCGCTGCAGGACTTTTTACGTAAATACACACAAATCATTCATTGAAATCTTGAAACTTAACTAGCAAGATCATCCAACTCTATAAAACAACACATGTTCTTTCGGAAATAAGGTCGAGTTATCCAACATACTCTTCTTCCCTTTCAAATCTTTAGTAAAATATTTTTTTTAGGTTCTCATGCATTTGAACATACAAACGACAAATCATATAGTCTAATTATTCTTAGAGTGCAAGGATAAACTGCGTATACTTAGGGAAAGTAGGTAGGGAAAATCTACATGATCATACAAATTTTATACTTAGAATTAGTGAGTAAGGGAAAATCTACATAAACAAACTATATACTTAGAGGAAGTGGTTAGAAGTATTCTACCGTTCTTCTTGGCGGTAGGGCGGCTACGGAAAAGTAAGTTGACTATCGGACGGAGTGACTTCCTACGGTGAGCTTCCGGTAGTTTCGAAAGAAAAAGGTTTCTCTTGGAACTAGTTCTTCTGAACTTTTTGGATCGAGAGGGTGGTCGAGTGGTGGTTTAGTGGCGGCTTTGGATGAGTTTCTTGAAGAACTCAAGAATAAAGGAAGAACTTTAAAAACAAAGTAAGAACACAAGAATTCTAGAGAGAGAAGTTAAAAGATAGAAGGTGTGAGTTGAAAGGCAAGTGAGGGGTCCTATTTATAGCAAAACATTGGCTCCCTCTCTCTCTCTAAAATGGCCGGCC
Source organism: Rhododendron mucronatum var. ripense (assembly GCA_019656295.1). NCBI lineage: Eukaryota > Viridiplantae > Streptophyta > Magnoliopsida > Ericales > Ericaceae > Rhododendron > Rhododendron mucronatum. The sequence continues at coordinate 4,688,490 of BPLT01000006.1, forward strand.
CTCTCTCTCTCTCTCTCTCTCTCTCTCTCTCTCTCTCTAATGGATTTGTTCCATGGTCTTGTCCAATCAAACCTTCCAAGCATGCCATGACTTGTCATTTTCTTTTTAGGCTTAAGGCTATATAAGACAAGTAGGATTTAAGCTTTTTAGACAAATTCTAGATAATTATAATCTAGGAATGGGTTGTCATGTGGTAATTAAGCTTAAAGGCTAAAAAGTGTAAGGAATCATAGCTTTCTAGGATAAAGTAGGCACATGCGCACACACACACACACCCCTCTCTCTCTCTCTCTCTCTCTCTTCCTTTTTCCCTTGTGTCCAAATATATATATATATATATATATATATATATATAAAATATATGTAGGAAAAATCCAAGAAAGTAACTTTGGAAAAAGTAATTAGGTTCAAGGTATTAATCCTAGGTTTGCATGCATGAACACATTCAAGGAATCTAAAAAAGTAACTTTGGAAAAAGTAATTAGGTTCAAGGCTATTAATCCTAGGTTGCATGCATGAACACCTACAAGGAATCTAGGAAAGTAACCTTGGAAAAAGTAAGGCCAAGAAATAAATAAAAACGAGATTTAAAAAAAAAAACCAAGCAATAAAATTCAAATATTTAACGAAATTTTTATTTACAAAAATCAGGGTCGTTACAGGACCTTAGCTTCGGTCCCGACCTTGGGTCCTCTACAAATACTGGTGTGGTGTGACGGGCTAAATACTCTCTAAAAAAGGTGCACCTCTATTTTTAGATATATTGAAAATGTCCTTGACATGTATTAATTATCAAAACACGTCATTGGCCTTTATTTTTCCAAAAATGAAATAGGAGGGATTAGATGATGGGTATCATTTATGCACTTCTATTCTTAGATATGCTGAAAATATATTTGGTAGGCATTAATATTAAAACACGTCTTTGGCCGTTATTTTTCCAAAAATGAAATAGGAGATAATTGGAAAATGATATTAGGAGGGATTACAATCGTCGACAACAGGGTTCGAACTTGTGCGGGTGAAGGCCCAACAGATTTCAATTCTGTCTCCCTAACCAATCGGACACATCGACAGCTTGTGGTGGTATTTTCACGTAAAATTATAAATTCATCAATTCTAATTGGTCAAGGTCTTAATAAAATTGCCTGACCCACAACCCCATCAACCATGGCTCATGAGACCACCGACAGGTGGTGGACCTTAGCTCTGTTCAGTGTAATTCCCACCCCCCCCCCCCCCCCCCCCCCCCCCCCCCCCGCCCAACTGGCCTGTGCATATAGGACGAGACTAATAGTAAAAGAACATTTAATTTCTGAGAGTGTATGATTCCAACAAATTAAAATCATGTTTGATGACTGATATTAAGGGATTGACAATGAGGTGAGACTGGTAAGAAATATACAAATTAGTGAAGAACTTGTCTTGTTTGAGGTTTTTACTGGATTGCATGATAAAATGTTTGCACGCATAGGAGAGGTTAATATATGTTGATTTTGTATATGCAATTTGTTCACACTTAGGGCCGGCTTTGAGTTTTACGGAAATTTGATGTGAACTTTTTAACCATAAGTAGAGGTGGCAAACGGACGGATTTGGGCGGGTTAAAACGGGTCGTGGGTTAAATGTGGGTGGGTCGAATATGGGTCAAAAGGTAAACGGGTTGAAATGGGTCGATTCGAATATGGGTCAAGCCAAATCCAAACCGCCCGACCCGACCCGTTTCCCCCTTTTTGTTTTGTTTTGTTTTGTTTTGTTTCCCTTCCCCTCTCTTCTTCCCCCTTCTTTGATTTGTCTCAGTAAGGGGATTCAAAAAAAGTAAAATTTTATGATTAAAACTCAATTTTTTTTTGAATAAAAATGAAGCAATTAGAGGATAAAAAAGCTTTAAAAATTTAGGTTTTTACTTTCTTTTTTCCGTTTCCAAATAGTAACGTAACTTCGACGACGAGTTAGAGGCCGCATCAGAGAATTGTCTGGAAGGTGATGATTGCACCGGTTGTACAATTTCAGTCTTCGTTGCGTTCGCCAAAACCACCCCTTAGGTTTGGATTAAAAAGTCAAGTGACTTATTTTTTTGTCTCTATTCAGTAAGTCCTTTTTGTTTTGGTTCAATAAGTTAGGTGACTTTATTTTTTTGTCTTTATTCAATACTTTTGGTATTTCTTTGTTTGCGTTAAGCTTTCTTGAAATTTTTTTTTAGCGGTTGTGACTTACTAATTTGTCTCAATCAATTAAAAAGACATTATTATTGACTTATTTTTTTGTTATTTAAAATAATTCTAAATATCACAAAAATTTGACGCAAAATTAATAAATGCAAATTTTTTTGCCTTTCATTAGGGAACGAAGAGAATAACTGAATAAGTGTGTGTGCCTGCGTGGTTTGTAAAAATTTGGCTGGTTTCATTCCGTTTGAAAAAAAAAAAAAGTTCGGCCGGTAAAGGTGTGGATCAGTGTGGACCCCATTTTCTAAATTTTTTTTTGAAAATTCCTTACCTTGGCTGGTGGGTGGGAGTAAAATACCAGAACGTATGTGAAAAGCCGACCTACGGGAATTTTAAATTTGGGCTTTCTTTGGTTCTTTTAATTTCAACTCATATTGAACTTATTTTCAATCCATTTAAACACATGTAAATATGAGTTTATATGGATTCAACTCATACCAACCCATTATATAAAATGGGCAGATTGGGCGGGTTAAAAAAATATGGGTTAAGATTGTCAACTCTAACCATAAGTATTACAAGTATTTGAAAATCTTTTCAAATATAATTGATGAATAATTTTTTTGAAAAGATAAAATCAACTTTAAAGAGAAATATTTCAAGTACAGTATTTAAAAACTTAAGTACAAACAAAAACTTATCTATCATTTCTTTAAGCTATTCCTTGCATTTTTAGTGTCAAAGTAGTAATTATTTGGGGTTGTTTGATATCTCATATTCAGCACTTAAAACTGAAATAATTAAGTAATAAGTGATTAAGTCGGTTTGATAACCACATTTTACATTGCTTAACAGATTAAGTGCCACTTAAAATATAGTGTAAAAAAGTGATAAAAAATTAAGTAGTTTTAAGCTACTTAATTATGACTGAATTCTTATATGCTTACATTCAACCACCACCAATTCACCACCATCGTCATCACTTAACTACTACCACCACCACCACAATCGCCACCACTCCCACCACCACCACTACCACGCTACCACCACCACAACCATAACCATTACCATCACAACCACCATCACTCCCCCAACACCGCCACCACCACCATCACTCCACCACCACCAACACCGCCACCACTCCACCCCCACCACCATCACTACTCCACTACCACCACCATGACGCTACCACCAATACTCCACCACCATCGCTTCACCACCACCACCACCACCACTCCACTCCACCCCTACCACCATCACTTCACCACCACCACCACCACTACTACTACTCTACCAAGCTACCACCACCACCATCACTCCGTCATCACCACAACTAACACGCCACCCTTACCACTACTACCACGCCGCCGCTACCACCACCACCACCACCACCACCACAACGCCACCATTGCACCACCATCATTCCACTACCACCATCACTCCACCGCCACCTTTCCACCAACACTGCCACCAACACTGCCACAACCACCATCACTCCACCACCACCAACACCGCCACCACTCCACCCCCACCACCATCACTCTACCACTACCACCATCACTACTCCATTACCACCACCATGACGCTACCACCACTACTCCACCACCACCACCACTCCACACCTACCACCATCACTTCACCACCACCACCACTACCACTACTCCACCAAGCTACCACCACCACCATCACTCCGCCATCACCACAACTAACATGCCACCCTTACCACTACTACCACGCCACCACCACCATCACAATGCCACCATTGCAACACCATCTTTCCACTGCCACCATCCCACCACCACCATCCCACCACCAGCACCACCATCACCAAAATTAAAGAGAATCCGAACTAAAATTAATTAATTAATTTTTAATTCAGTGCTTAATATGTTTATCAAACAGCTTTTCAGCTTTAAAAAATCAGCATTCAGCTTTCAGTACTTAATTTTTCAGCTTTCAGCTTTCAGTTTTCAATTTTATCAAACAGCCTCTTGTACTATGTTCGTGTATAGGCATAACACAATAACAGTATAAAAAAATTTGGGGGCACCCAAAATTAGATAAAACTCAGGGATCGGCCGGGGCCGCATCCACCCAATATTCCTAAAGCCGGCCTTGGAATCTCTACAACCCCATTTTCGGGGATTTTTCTTTGCCACATCAGCTTTCATAGATCAGTAGACTTGTATTTAAACCCGCTCCTCTACAACGGACATCAAACAGAGCCTTACAAGTGATGTGATTTACAATATCAATCAGCATCTACAACCCACCCTTCTAATTTTTTTTTTTGGAAAAAAAAATCGAAATGGTCCCTGTAGTTAAATGTTTGTGTCAACTTGGTGCATGTAGTTGTAATTGGCTCAATTTATACTCTGTACTTTCCATTTTGTTTCAATTTGGTCCAATTGCTAACTATTGTTAGTCCTTTTAAATAAAGACAAAACTAAACCAATAAGCCAATTTTTTTGTCTTTATTCAAAAAAATTGGATTTTGATGGTAATTTTTTACTTTATAGGTTCCTCTAGTCATGACAAAGCAATAATCTCAAAAAAATTGACAAAAAAACTAACAAATGCGAAAAAAATTGAATAAGGTGATAAGCACCCGGGAATGTAATGAGAGGGTGCGCTAGTATCTAGTTGTAGGTTAATTTAGTTGCTAATTAGTTATTTTTAATGATTTTTGCTCGTAGAATGTGTTGGTACTGTTTTGTAGGTGAATTGCCTAATAAGAAGCTTTAAAGGCCCAAAACGTGTCATGGCTTGAGTATGGCCCGATGGCCAAGTCATGGCCAGAGCAAAAGCCAAGGCAGAACCAAGTTGCCCAAGCAGAAGTGATCCAGCCCAGGCAGAAGCAGAATTGCCAAGGCAATTCCAGGCGACGCCCGAGCAAGATCAAGCATGACCCGAGCAGTGCAGCAGCAAGCAAAGCCCTATTGATCTCGGCATCGATGGGAAGGATTGATGTGCATCGATGCCGAGGCCCATTGCAGCCAAACCCCCTTAACCACCTCGGCATCGATGGGATGTTTCAGTTGACATCGATGCCGAGCCCCTTAGTGGCCCCGCTTATGCCTGTTGCCATCGATGCCGAGGGCCATAGCGTGGATTTTGAGAGCATATCCGGGGAATATTCCAGTCTTGGAATAAATAGGGTGATGTATGAGATCCAAAAAAAAAGAGAGGATATAGGACGTTTTTTGGTACATTTCTAGATCTAGCTGAGATTGCATTTACTTTTGGGTATTGTTCTTACTTGTTCTTGAATTTCCAGCATTCAATAGTTAATTTTCTGCTTTATTTAGCTTAGTTTTGGTAATTTGTGCTTTATAAAAGTTGTTACTTTTCTTCCGATCTATCTTTTAAGTCAATTTTCTTCTAGTGTTGTCTTCAAGTATGCTAAGTAGATTTTTGCTTGCTCATATCTTCATAGATATGTGTGAGTAGTTTCAAGGGTTGGGTCATGGGATGATTAGCATCCCATGGCTTGGGCAAAAATTGCATTTTTCACCAATAAAGCTTTAATTTTTGGATTTGAAAATTGATGTGGGGTTCGGATTCGTTTGGTAAATTACCGAGGTGTTAACCTCTTTGATCACGTGTAGGTGGGAGCATCGACTACCCACCACACGTGATGCTTAGAGCTCTGTCGCACGAGGTGTTTACCAAAAGAATTCTAGAGCTAGCTTGATAATTGAATCTCTATTTTCCGGTTTAAACCGCGTAATTTGGTGAACAATGTGATTTAGTTTGAGCTGTGGGTGTTGATAATTCCTAGACCTAGCCTATCTTTTTCTTAGTTTATTCGCAGTTAATTTAGCCTTTTAATTTTCCACCGCTTAGAGCAAAACACAGTTGGCTGTCTAAAAGCTGAAAACCTTGCTTGCATCTACAAATCCAGCAAAGCCGTATAATTTTTCCCTTGGGTACGATCCTGGTCTTCCGGATTATTATGCTTCAACCGACATATTAAACCCTACGCTTGGGGTATTATTCTTCTATATCGGAAGATTCGAAACATTTTTGGCGCCGTTGCCGGGGATTTCTTATTATGGCTTTCTTGGAGGTTCGACAAACCACTGTAAGTATCCCGCTTTCATCTCTTAGTAGTAGTTTAGTAGTTTGTGTGTTAGTGGATTGTATTTAGTTTGGTGGATACCTTTAACCTGACCTTGTTGTCAAACTTGAGGTGTAACGAAGCCAAGCTAAATATCGAGTGTTCTTAGTTAGTTAGTTTAGTTTAATTTGTTAGTTTACTTAGCTTAATTTGATTGCATTGCTTAGCCGAGGTGGTGGCATAACCCCTCGCATATTCTGTTTGTTGAGATGAGGTGGCGGCATAGCCCCTCCAGTCTGGTAGCTTGTTGGTAGTTAGTTAGTTAGTTAGTAGTATCTCTTTTGTGTATGCCTGTGTTCTGAAGCCCAACTTCCAATCGGCTTCATCGTTCTTCTTCTCCGCCTAAAATCCGGAGTATCACTCGGGCTTATTCTGTGCATTCTCCGCCTCGCAAATTAAATCGCAAACTTATTCGCAAAGGCCCAATGGCCGAAGAAGCTGTTGTTCGTACTCTTCGAGAATATCTCAATCCAGAAAGGGGTCCTCAAATATCACCTATCGTTATTCCGACTCCAGCTGCTGGGAATGTATTTGAATTCAAAGCTGAGTATCTTCGGGTGATTCCAGAATTTCGGGGTCGAGAGTTGGAGGATCCGTACTCTCATATCCGAGAGTTTGAGTCTGTTTTGCACTCTTTGGTCCTTGCTCAGAATCAACTTGATCAAGCTCGCCTTAAGCTATTTCCATTCACTTTGAAGGATAAGGCGAAACAATGGTTTAATTCCTTGAAGCCTCGTTCATTACGTACTTGGAGGGAGGTTCAAGATGCTTTCACTACAAAGTTCTTTCCGGCTAGTCGGACGAAATTGCTTATGGATCAAATTCAGAATTTCAAGCAAAGGGAGGACGAGACTTTTCACAAGTATTGGGAACGATACAAAGACTTACTCATGGCGGTTCCTCATCATAATTTTCCGTTGTATCTTCAAGTCAATTATTTCTACATAGGGTGTTCTCAAGAAAGTAAAAAGCTTCTCGATACTTTGGGTGGAGGTGATTTTATGGGAAAAACACCGGAGGATGCATGGGATTACTATGAGTCTTTGGCCGAGAAAACTCAAGCATGGCAGTTTACAGATCCGGGGGAAAGAGCTATGTTCAATCAAGGTCCCACCGGTACAGGAAAATTTTCTATCTCGGAGCAAAGTGCATTTGAAACTCGCTTGGAGGAAATCGCTCGAAAGCTTGACAAGTTGGAACTTAAAAGTGCTCAATCTCAAGAAGTCAAAGTGGTACGCCAAGTGGAGGACGTTTGTGTTATTTGTGAGATGGTGGGCCATTCTACCGAGACTTATCCAAACATTCCGGCTTTGAAGAATGTGATTAATGGGATTGCTCCGGAGGAAGTTCAAGCCGTGCAACGTTTTGATCCTTATGCTCAATCTTTCAATCCGGGTACACGTCAACACCCAGCTTTCCGTTGGAGTCAACCTAATGAAGGGGGTTCTTCTCAAGCTCCCCCCGCTCATCAACTGCCTTGGAATCAACCTCAAAATGCTTTCCGTTTTTCTCAAGCTCAAGGTCCGCGCGGTTTTGCTCAATCCAGTTCATTCCCACATGCTAATCAATTTCAGCAACCACCTGTTCAGTTTCAACAACCACCGAAGCGTTCTTGGGAAGATCAATTCAGCGCTCTCTTGCAAAGTCAAACCGCAATCAATGAGCAACAAACTCAGATGATGAATGATATCAGAAATCAGTTGGGGAAGTTGACAACTACCGTGGGTATGCTTCAACAAGAAAAAGGGAAGTTTCCAACACAATCTCAACCCAACCCGCAAACGACATCCACTCCACCTAATTCTCAAGGTCTTCACTTTGCTAGCTCTTCGGTGACTTTCCCCGAGCAAGCAAAGGCGATTATTTCTCTTCGAAGTGGAAAGGTGGTGGATAACCAAGTAGAGATGCCTCCGGAACCATCTTCTTTGCCCCCTCCTATCTATCGTTCAATTCCAACATCAACTCTTGGGGAATCTCCCAAGGAGGCAAGCGAAGAGGTTTCAAAGGAAAATGGTAAGGGTAAGGCGAAGGAACAAAGTGTACCGGATCCTCAAGTTATTCCAACACCGGCTCCATTTCCCAACCGTTTGAGAGCTTTGGCGAAACCCAATTTGAATGCGGAGTTGCATGAGTTGTTCAATCAGGTGAAGATCAACATCCCTCTAATGGATGCGATTAAGCAAATCCCGTCATATGCCAAGTTCCTTAAAGATCTATGCACTCGGAAGCGCAAACTTAATGTTCAAAAGAAGATATTTCTTACGGAGCAAGTGAGTTCTATCATTCAGACGAATATCACTCCGAAGTACAAGGATCCGGGGAGCCCTACTATTGCGGTCACCATTGGAGGAAAGCGTATCGAGCAAGCTTTACTGGATCTTGGTGCAAGTGTCAATCTGCTTCCGTTTTCTGTTTATCGAGAACTTGGTTTGGGAGAGATTAAACCTACTCGTGTTACGCTACAGTTGGCCGATCAGAGTGTTCGTACACCGAGGGGAGTAGTAGAAGACGTGCTAGTTCAAGTTGGACAATTTGTTTATCCGGTGGATTTTGTAATTCTTGACACAAATCCAAATGACTCTTTGGCTACTTCCACTCTGGTTATTCTTGGGAGACCCTTCTTAGCCACGGCGGATGCTATTATCAATTGTCGCAATGGACTTCTCAACATGACCTTCGGTAACATGAAGATGGAGGTCAATGTTTTTAATGTGGGCAGTCAAATTGGGGATGATGAGAGTGTGAATGAAGTGAACCTCATTGATACTCTCGTGGAGGAACATGTGGATGAGTTGCTTTATAGCGATCCTTTGGAAGTTGCTCTCACGGCTGAGGAGGTCGAATTCCTTGAGTCTTCTGAAGTGAATTATTTATTGTCGTTACTCAATGAGGAAGAAGAAGTGTGTGCTATGAATTCTTGGGTTACAAAGTTCGACGAATTTGAAGCGCTTCCTCCACTTGAGAAGAAAGTTCTACCATCTAGCGTTGAGCCACCGAAGTTGGAATTGAAACCCTTGCCTGACACGTTGAAATATGCTTTCCTTGGAAATAACGGGACTTATCCTGTGGTTATATCTTCTTCTCTTGGGAATCTCCGAGAGGAGAAGTTACTCAAGACGTTAAAGGGGCATAAGAAAGCTATCGGGTGGACTATTGCGGATATTCAAGGGATCGATGCTACTCTTTGTTCTCATCATATTGCCTTGGAGGATAATGTCAAGCCGTCTCGCCAACCTCAATGTCGTTTGAATCCGATTATGAAAGATGTAGTCCGTGCTGAAGTGTTGAAGCTTTTGGATGTGGGTATCATTTATCCCATAGCTGATAGTAAATGGGTTAGCCCAGTTCAGGTCGTACCAAAGAAATCCGGGGTCACCGTGGTGCGTAATGAGGAGAATGAGCTTGTGCCAACACGTATGCAGACGGGATGGAGGGTATGTATCGATTATCGAAAGCTCAATGCAAGCACCAGGAAAGACCACTTTCCCTTGCCATTTATCAATCAGATCTTGGAAAGGATAGCGGGGCATGCATTTTATTGTTTCTTGGATGGATACTCGGGGTACAATCAGATCGAAGTTGCTCTAGAAGACCAAGAGAAAACAACTTTCACTTGCCCCTTCGGAACCTTTGCTTATCGTCGGATGCCATTTGGTTTATGCAATGCTCCGGGTACCTTCTCAAGATGCATGATTGGGATTTTTAGTGACATGATCGAGAAGATCGTAGAAGTCTTCATGGATGATTTTTTTGCCTTTGGTGATTCTTTCGAATCTTGCTTGGAAAATTTGGACAAAGTGTTAACACAATGTGAAGAAAAGAAGTTGGTTTTGAATTGGGAGAAATGTCACTTTATGGTAACCCAAGGCATCGTTCTCGGTCACATTGTTTCTTCTAAGGGTATCGAGGTGGATAAGGCCAAGATTGACTTGATTGGGAACCTCCCTACTCCGAAATGTGTGAAGGGCATTCGTTCTTTCTTGGGGCATGCCGGATTCTATCGCCGATTCATCAAGGACTTCAGTACTATTTCTCGTCCCCTATGCCAACTTCTTGCCAAAGACGTACCTTTTGAGTGGTCTCCCGCATGCGAGCAAGCTTTTGTTAAGTTGAAGGCTAGTCTTACCACTCCTCCTATCGTGCAACCACCGGATTGGAGCTTACCTTTCGAGCTTATGTGTGATGCAAGCAACTATGCTGTGGGAGCTGTTTTGGGGCAAAGGAAAGACAAGCATCCCAATGTGATTCACTATGCGAGCAAAACCTTGAATGATGCTCAAGTGAATTATACGACCACGGAGAAAAAATTACTTGCTGTGGTGTTTGCTCTTGATAGATTCCGGTCTTATCTAATCGGTGGTGCTCTTATCATTGTGTACACGGATCATTCCGCTCTCAAGTATCTCCTCACAAAGCAAGATGCCAAAGCTCGATTGATACGATGGATTCTCCTTCTCCAAGAGTTCAATTTGACCATCAAAGACAAGAAGGGGGTTGAAAATGTGGTAGCCGACCACTTATCGAGACTACAGTTTGAGGATCCTACTCCGAGTCTTCCTATAGTGGACACGTTCCCGGATGAACAATTGTTAGCTGTTTCGAGTACCCCATGGTTTGCTGACATTGTGAATTATTTGGTTACGGGTCTCCTACCACCGCATTGGTCTCCTCAAGAACGTCGTCGTTTCCTTCATGAAGTATGGATGTTCTCTTATGATGACCCTTATCTCTTCAAGTACTGCCAAGATCAAATAGTGCGCCGATGTGTTCCCGATTCGGATCAACGGAGAATTCTCGAGTTTTGCCATTCAGAAGCGTGTGGAGGCCATTTCTCTTCTAAGAAGACTTCTGCCAAGGTGCTACAATGCGGGTTTTATTGGCCAACGTTGCACAAGGATGCTTATCACTTTTGCGTTGCTTGTGAACGTTGTCAAAAACTTGGAAGTGTGACTCGAAAGGACGAAATGCGACTAACAAACATACTAGTGGTTGAGATTTTTGATTGTTGGGGCATTGACTTCATGGGACCGTTCCCTGTTTCTTTTGGAAACCTGTACATTCTATTGGCAGTTGTGGAGTTCCTTAAGGACAACATTCTTTCACGTTTTGGGATGCCGCGAGCGATCATAAGCAACCAAGGGACTCATTTTTGCAATCGAATCTTTGAAGCTTTGATGAAGAAATATGGCATCACTCACAAGGTCTCCACCGCTTATCATCCGCAAACCAATGGGCAGGCAGAATTGGCAAATAGGGAGATCAATCATATCTTGGAAAAGACCATAAATCCGAACCGTAAAGATTGGAGTCTTCGTTTGAATGATGCACTATGGGCTTATCGCACGGCGTACAAGACTATTTTGGGAGCTTCGCCATATCGTTTGATTTTTGGGAAAACATGTCATCTCCCGGTCGAGCTAGAACACAAAGCTTATTGGGCAATTCGGGCCCTGAATTATCGGTTACCGGCCGCTGGAGCACATAGAAGGCTCCAACTCAACGAGCTTGAAGAGATTCGGAGGGATGCTTATGACAACACCGCCATATACAAAGCCAAAGTCAAGGCCTTCCACGACAAACAAATTCACCGGAAAAACTTTGAGGTTGGACAGAAATGTACCCATATTTTCTATATCTAGGATAGATTTGCTTGCATCTTAATTTTGTTCTTGAGTGTTCTTAAATTTCCAGCTTTGAATATTTTAATTTCTGCCTTTAGTTGTTACTTTTTGATATTGTTGCTTTAATTAAAGTTGTAGTTTCTTTCCCGATCTATCTTAATCTCTAATTTTCTTCTAGTGTTGCTTTTCAATTTACTTCAAGTCTTGTCATTTCATTATGTTAGCTAGATTTTTGCTTGCTCATATCTTCATAGATATGTGTGAGTAGTTTCAAGGGTTGGGTCATGGGATGATTAGCATCCCATGGCTTGGGCAAAAATTGCATTTTTCACCAGTAAAGCTTTAATTTTTGGATTTAAAAATTGATGTGGGGTTCGGATTCGTTTGGTAAATTACCGAGGTGTTAACCTCTTTGATCACGTGTAGGTGGGAGCATCGACTACCCACCACACGTGATGCTTAGAGCTCTGTCGCACGAGGTGTTTACCAAAAGAATTCTAGAGCTAGCTTGATAATTGAATCTCTATTTTCCGGTTTAAACCGCGTAATTTGGTGAACAATGTGATTTAGTTTGAGCTGTGGGTGTTGATAATTCCTAGACCTAGCCTATCTTTTTCTTAGTTTATTCGCAGTTAATTTAGCCTTTTAATTTTCCACCGCTTAGAGCAAAACACAGATGGCTGTCTAAAAGCTGAAAACCTTGCTTGCATCTACAAATCCAGCAAAGCCGTATAATTTTTCCCTTGGGTACGATCCCGGTCTTCCGGATGATTATGTTTCAACCGACATATTAAACCCTACGCTTGGGGTATTATTCTTCTATATTGGAAGATTCGAAGCATTTTTGGCGCCAAAAAAAATAAGTCACTTAGCTTATTTAGCCTAACAACTCCTGAGTTTATGTAATATTCTAACTTTTGGACATGGTTCTTTATCATGTTGTGACTTTTGGATCTACATCATGTTGTGACTTTTGGACATGGTTCTATATGCATTTTCAGTACTATGCAGAAAAATAAAGTATCTCAGTATTTGTCCACAAATTAAACAGGCAGACAATACCAGTGGTTATGTTGCCTCATGGCTGATCATGAAAATGCTGAATTAGAGGACAACTTTTTGCAGAAAACTATAGCCAAATTTCTTCTTAGGTGCCTCCTTATCAATGGAGAATGGAAGAATGAGCTGTATTTTGGTTCAGAGGTATATTAGGTAGGCCTGTGCAAAAAATCCATCCACCCGCGGACCCAACCCGAAGGACCCCGAACGGGGTCGAATATGTGCTTCGGATGGGTACAGATTCATTTTTTGTTAAAAATCAAATTTTGGTTCGGGATCGGGGTTCGTGCATTTCTTACTCGACCCGACCAATTCATAAAAATTAATTCGGTTTTTAGTCGAACCCTACCAAACCCGATGTAAAGAATCGGGGTCGCGAACAGTTCTTACCCCTTTCGGGTTCGGTAGGCCCTGTTACCCGTCATGTCGGGTTCGGGGGTCAAACCCGACCGCCTGACCCGTGCACACCCCTAATATTAGGGCAAGAGGGGAATAAGAGAATTACTATTTTAGCCCCCAAAAAAGGGGGCATTTGATTTTGCTGTTAAAAGGGCTAACGGCGGACTAACGACGGTTAGTAATTGGACCAAGTTGGAACAAAATAGAAAGTACAGAGTGTAAATTGAGCTAATTACAACTACAGGGACCAAATTGACACAAACACTTAACTATATGAACCATTTCAGTTTTTTTCCCTTTTTTTTTTTTAACATATACCCCTCCATCTCATTTTTAAGTGTTCAATATTTTATTTTATGATGTTTCTTAGTAAGTGTTTATTTTGTGAAGTTAATGGATAAAAGTTGATACATTTTCTATTTTGTCCCTAAAAGTAAATTCTATTTTTAAAAGTTAGCAGGTAGTAGTGTAATAATGATATGTTCATAGAGGGTTAACATGAAAAATTTGTAGCTTTTAGAGTGTAATAATGATGTCTCCATAAAAAGTTTGATTTTCAAAGTAGGACTCTTAAAAAAGGGACGAATGGAGTATATCTTTTGGTGACCTATATGACATTTAGAGGACTTATTTTTTGTGGATTTGAAAGTTGTGACTCCAGCCCATTCTTGACTCTACAAACCTTATTAGTTTATTTGTTTTTTTTTTTTTTTTGCTATACGTACCCTAGAATGGACCATAAAATTTAAAATCATAAATACCATATAGATACAATCACTTATCTACTATACTCCCGACGCCCCTTTATTAGAGTCCAATATTCCATTTCAAGATGTTCTTTAGTAAGTGTCCAATTTGTAAAGTTAGTGAAAAAAAGTAGGTACTTTTTTCATTTTTCCAGGCCCTAAAACTATATTCATCTTTAAAAATTAGTGAGTAAACTGTAAAATGGTAATAATGATATCACCATAGAGAGTAGTTATAGAAAGTGAAGGTAAAAGTTGATGTGAAAGGTTTAATGATGATATCTAATAAGTTGGAGTTACGAAATTGAACACTTAAAAAGTGATGAAGGGAGTAGGATTTTTGTGATGATTGATCCGAAAATATTGAATTATATCCTAGAAATTGTATTTTGTGTTGTGTCGAAAATTCATGATGTAATTGAATAAATCTCGAATAGTATAGGCAAAAAACAAATTATTGAACAATATTCTGATTGGCAAGATGTGATAGAGGACTAGGTGGAGAATCGATTAGAAGGGCGGCTCTACCTTATATCGAGCGGTTCAAGCGAATTCCTAGATGGGTTCAAAAAATGCACTAAAAGTTTATAATTTTTTTTACGTATAATTTGATTTTTCTTCAATGTTGTTGGCATTGAATTACTCTTACAGAGCCAAAATAAATAAAAATTCACCTAAATTTGCGAGTAAGTAAATAACATAGCTCAACAATACAAAATGAACGAGGCACAATTTATTTTCAATCAAAATAATATGTTTATTTTATATAAGCTTTGTACAAAATTTCTCTTTACGTTTTTGTCACTGCTAAACAAAAATCGTGAAACCATGATTACATATGAGAGAGAAATATATATGAAGAAGAAACAACATATAAGAAATCAATAGGATTAAGAATTAAAGGCTAAAAAACCAACGGAAACATGGGGTACTTGATAAAGAAATAAACTCTTTAGTTATAGTTAGTGATGGACCCATTATTTGGAGAGTGATGTTCAATCACCAATTTGTTTTCCCTCAGCATGTTCAATCGCCATATTTGAAGGGAGAGAGAGAGAGAGTCATCACTTTTGATGCTTCTCTCTCTATTGATGTGTAGGCTGGAGCACCTTTTTTCAACATTATTTTCTACCGAAAGAACTTCAAAAGTAGTACTAGTATTTGGTTGGTGTGTGTGTGTGTGTGAGACTTGGAGTACATCCACCTGAAAAAACGTCATAGTATCCGGTCAGCTCCTCTCGCAATCGTAGCCATTGTTATTAATCGCTGCTCACAATTAAACTGAAGGCATTTATTTGCACAAAACAGGCCAAAATTTGTGATACAACTCAAATTGGTTTACGGCATTATTTACATGAGTTCTCAGTTTGAACAAGATCACTGGGGAAATGGGCTAACTATGTACACCATCATCTACTCTGTTGCCAAGAGTCGTTATGATTGATTCTAGCCTCTAGATAAATCTTTATGAAACAAATGTAGATCTCTCCCGAGGGCGGAACCGAAAAAATGTGAAATCTCTTCAAATGACAGCAACCTTGTGTTCTTAATTAGAGAAGAGAATGTGAACCCAGAACTCCTATGGTACAAGTGTAGTCCATAACTCTTTCGTGAATCCTCTGAATGCTGGGAAAGTGGAACCCCAGCCGGTAAGTAAAGAGCCCTACTCTGATGCCAACACAAATCATCTCCCTGAAATACTGTAACACGTCTTAGCAAATGCCGTTTTTTAGACTTCTACGAATTTTGAGAAACAATTCTTAGAATTTACGTCATAATATCAACTGAACACATACGAACTCCAGTGATAACGTTACTTTCCAAAGTGGGATGGTAAGAAAACGGAAATCAAGCCTTTAAGAATTAGAAAAATAGAGCTTACCAAGGGAAAGAACCCCAACCAAAACCACGAATTATGTCAGTTTCTACAACTGAGAGTCCTCACTATGAGTTATGATCGGCTGCAGTTCGGAGAAAGCGTGAAACTTCACGATAAAGTTGTTCGGGTTCAAATGGTTTCGAAACATATCCATCCATTCCACACTTTAAGCACTGCTCATGCGTAGCCTGAATTACGTCTGCAGTCATAGCTAAAATTGGCACATGCCAATCACATACGTTTTCACATGCTTCTGCCGATAGTTCTCCTTGTAGGAAGCGACCATTCATGCCGTGTTCCATGTCTCGAATTTTTTTTGTAGCTTGAAACCTGTTAAGGAAGGAGGATAGTCAGCTCTTCTGCATACAACTTATAAACATTGACATCTACCAACACACAAGATAATCCACAACCTCTTAGATTATTTAACATAAGATTAAAAATTGATACGGGTAATGCATACCCATCCATTTCCGGCATCTGAATATCCATAAAGCAGGCATCAAATTTGTGGGGTGGCTTTAGCAATGAAACCGCCTTCTTTCCACTTTCTGCACACACCACATCGGCTCCATATTTCTTCAAGGCTCCGGCAGCTACTCTAAGATTTACATTATTATCATCCACAACCAAAATCTTTCTCCCCAGAAGCAGATTGCGAAGAGACAAACCAGGGAGTTCTCCGTTGCATCCATTCCCCTTGTTCCCAACACCCATGGCTCGTTGTAGTGCCGCCGCTAACATACTAGCTCTCAGGGGCTTTGTGATGACAGTTGGATTATAAACATGGGAAGTTGCAAAACTACTTCTGGTAGAACTGAGAGAGAGAGACAGAAGAAACAGTTTTGGAGGAACACTGAGCTCGAGTTTTCCTAATCTATCAATAAAAAGAGAGGAAAAAGCCAAATCCTTATCCCAAACTTCCTGTTCTATTAGAACCATGTCAATCGATGTATTCCCAGTGCCTATGGTTAAGAAACATTGATTCAAATCAGGAACCACTTCAACGCGAATTCCCAGCCGCTCGATGTGATATCTAGACACCTTGGCCCGGACATTTCTAGGGTCCACAACTACAGCAGTCATGCCGCGAAATTCTGAAGAAACTGAATTGGACTGGTTGTTGATATGTTGGTTCCTAAGCTCACTCGTACTAGTAAATTCAGCAGTAAAAGTAAACGTGGACCCCACCCCTGGTACGCTTGTGAACCCAATTTCACCTTTCATGAGGCCTACCAAACACTTGCTTATGCTCAACCCAATCCCAGTGCCACCATGTATTCGGGAGTTTGAGGGGCCCACCTGCATGAAGGGGGTGAAAACGCGATTTTGTGCTTTTAGAGGGATGCCAACACCCGTGTCCTCTACAGAGACAATTACATTGACGAGGTCAGCGGACGACGACAACCGTGAAAGAGAATGCCTATCTTGGCTGAGAGTTCTGAATCCTTCCCAGCTCTGATGTGTATCCGCCACAGGAAATCCACTCAATGTATTCTTAGATGATGATTCTGTTTCAACTTCTATAGATCCCATTACCTCTTCAACGAGATGGACAGTGACAAAAATATGCCCATTCTCGGTGAACTGCAACAAAGAGACAAGCGGTTTCCATGTTACATACTAAATTTATACCAAAACTACATGCCCATAGCATCACAATTCATGACACCACAAGTTTCCTGTTGATAACTCTTAACACATGCACTTTTCATTCCAACAGATTATTTCACACTTCCCCCCGACAAATCAAGGAAGAAATCTACTAGACAGCACAATTCAATAACAGAATTATTTCTGGGGTAAAAAGGTGATTCTTCAATTGACTATGTAATGCAGATACTTTTCTCCACTTTGACTGACTCCAGTCAAATTGTCAGTCAAATTCCCAACTACTTTTTCCTTCGAATGGATGAAGTTTTAGTAATTTCCTATCCTTTTAATTCTACTCATAAAGGCAAAAAGAATTTAGCTTTTCCAAGGCCTTATTGCTTTCCTGTATATGCAACAACATATGTAAAGCTGTTTCATACTTACTTTGATTGAATTGCCCATGAGATTTGTGAGGATTTGCCGAAACCTACCCGGATCACCGATCAGCATCTCAGGAACCTTATCAGAGATGTAAGCTGCAAGCTGCTCTCAAAAGATATGAAAAAAAGAAAAGAAAAGAACAACTTACATATTACATTGTTATACTCAACAGAACTGGATAAAGAAAAAAACATGGATAACTAAAGTAAGAGGAAGAGTATTGGCTACCTCCACTCCTTTTTCCTGAGACTTCGCAGAAGCAAGTGATAACAAATCATCCAAAATCGCCCGCAGATCAAATTGAACTGCCTCAAGCTCAATCTTACCAGATTCGATCTTCGCTTGATCCAAAACCTCGTTTATTAGAGAAACTAGTGCTTTCCCACTGGCCTGTGCAGTTCTGACATAGTCTTGTTGAGTTACATCCAGATCTGTGTCCATTAGCATATGCATCATTCCTGTTGAATAAACGTATTTAGAAACCACTTAACCACCTCGTATTTGGTTTTCGGTTGCTTTAACAATTTATTTCATAGACTGCCCATTATTTTCCTCAGCAAGTACGGAAATGCTCGACAGTGGTTCAAAATGACAAAGGGTATAAAACAAATCACAAAAATTAAAAACTTACCCAGAACTCCATTCATTGGGGTTCTGATCTCATGGGACACAGTAGCAAGGAACTACAGAAGGAGGAAACCAATTAGGACATTTATGCATATTAGGTGAAGCCGGAAAATGTTCCAATGAATAACTAGGACCATCAAGTACCTGCGATTTTGCAACATCAGCTGCCTCAGCTCGTTTCTTGAGCTCCATCATATCATGGTAGTCATCCTCAACTTTGGCTATTCGATTCACAGTCGCATGGAATATATACCCGACAAGCAATGAAATTATGAGGATCCCAATAGATGTCAATATAGCTAACAATGGCCATGGTTGTTTTTGTTTGAATCTGTTTCAAGAACAAACGTCATGGTTAGTATTTTAAGTCACTTCGCATCTAACTCTCTAAGAAACTGCATTGACCACTCTCAGAGAAAAGCTTCTCTAGTTCCTAAAGCAGTAACCACAGAACACGGCATTATAATTAAGGAAGGTCAACCATTCAGAATAAGTGAGTTAGAGGAACCCCTGGATAGCCCATTATTTCAAGTAGAATGTCTACCAGAATTGTAGGGTTTTTGCCTGAGATCTTCCAAAAGCAGATTCCAAAAACACCAATATCAAATTGCATCTCAGATCAGCTTTTAAGCAGCTTTAAAAGTTGTTTTTAGTTCAAATGCAGAAGTAAAAGCTGTGCCAAACACAGTGGCACATCTTTCGAGGTGTCAAAATCTAAAATCACCTCGAAAAAGCGATTGCAAACACCCACTTTAAATTGCATGTAAAAGTACAACAATGAGAATGGTAAAGTGACAAACTGGAGGATACGGTATCATATGGGGATTATGAAAAATACCTGCAACGCATCTCATGTTTTCTAAACGGATCCCCGAAATTAAGTGCACTAACATGCTGCAACCCATCATGTGACACATTTGTGCCATACATGCTGATAGGCTGCGAAGAGTTGGTGGTATCGTAAACATTCACAAGGATGGTCTGTTTGCTCGCTAGTTGGTGAAGTAACTTCTCCACAAGTGATTCGATATCAAAGACTCCACCAATGTACCTGTTTGGAAGCATGGAAGAACATTAAAAGAAAGTCTAACATGACTCAATCTTTTGTCTAATATTGATGGCATGTTCAAATTTCTAATCACGCTTTCACTTAGAACTCAGTACATCAAATCACTTATTTCTACTTAAACACAAGGCGATATCTGAATTATCTATAGAGAAAAACTCAACTCAAAATTAATTATGGATCGCAGGTTATCACAGATTGATTTATGGGCAGACAACATACCCATCAGTAGCTTGAATCCTCTCATTCGGAGTTGCATTTGAGGGGAGATCTGTCTTGTAGACAGCAAAAGTCAAAATGACTCCAAGGCGATTTGATTTGAGTAGCCTAAAAGGAGCAGTGAGAACTCCCTTTCCAGATGCTCTTGCACGTAGCACATTATCACGATCTTCCTGTCCATACGCAAATTGAACAAAATTGACTATTTTACGTAGTAGGTAGTCTCGAAGGAAAACTTGTTATGTTATGTTCTTTTCTTTTTTCTTTTTGTTCCTTTTGTTTTTCCCTTTCTGTTTTGTAAGGCACCATTTTGATTCTTGGAATTTCTTGGCAAGTATGACACATAAAATGTTGACAAGGGTTTAACAAAAACATGATTGGGTCCACTTGAAAACTAGTACTCCACCCAACTCCACGTTTTTGTCCATTTTTACTACTGTGGATAGGACATCAAAAAAATTCGTTCCTATCTTTATTTGTAACCTTTTTATATGAATCCAAAACTTTGTCTACAAGAACTAATTGAGAACTTTTTATTGTTGTAAAAAACTTGAAACTTTTTATGGAAAAAATACACTAATCGTTGACCCAGTTAAAGAATGAAGCTGAATAAATCAACATATTGTGAGCGTCTTGAATGTGAGAGTAAATTAGCATAAGATGAGAAAAAAATTGCTTAATCCAAATGAATATGTAGGAGAATAGCCGAAGAATTCACCTTTCCAGATAGCATATCAATAGAAACCACATGAGAAATAGTATCCTGTGCAAATATGACGGGGGCATATTCCTCACTTAATGGGGAAGGCTCCAGGGATTCTGGGTTATACTCGTCCTTATGGACCGGGGTTTGCTCCAGTGTTTCCATCCTCTTAATTGTCCACCCTTGTCGCATCTCAAATTGTTCCCTTTCAGAGTGCAGGACCCTCACAGCATATGCCACACCACTTGTTAGAGGCCTTTCAAAAGCAGTTCTTTCAGTGTACCTCGCAAAAGTCCTCTATCGGTTCACGAAGTTAGAATATTTCACATAAATCATCAGAGGAAAAGAAGCAGAAATATCTTGCTCTAAAACCAAGCTAAATGCGTTACTGCTAATATTTTCAACATAATTAGGTATACGAAACACCACCAGATTACATTGAACATAAACGCCAGATTATACAGAAGTAAAACACTGGAACTGAGATAGAAGGATGAACAGGGGGTCATCCAGCATTGGACAGAAATTAGGAATTCCGACCGAGAATTAACCAGGAAAATAAATCAAATCTGGCTTGAAGTAAGATAAAACTGACAAACATTTCATCATCCAGAATTATCAAATTCAAAAACAATTAATTCAAACTCTGAATTAACCAATTCAGCAGGAGAATTACTAAAATCAGATTCTATGAGAGCAAAACAATAAACAACAGTGAATCATCCAGAATTGCTCAGAACTAAGGGATTGAAATTCATAATCAAACCATTGAAGAGAATAACTGAAACCTGGTTCCAATATAAGCTAGAAGTTGAACTCCCATAGTCCCATGTGAGTTAAGCCAATTAGGCACTTAAGGTGAGAGAATCGCCAATTTCTATGCAAGTGAAAACCCTTGAACCTTAGAAAAGATAAAAGACAGATCAATCGTTTTACCTGATCAATAGATGATGGGTTCTTGCTATGGTGGAAAGTTGAAATCAAAATGGACATGGCCTGCACATGATTCATACTGACGTTGAACTGATCCTGTAACATCCTAGACCTCTCATCACACATACTGGCAAGTGTCTCCTTTCTCTTCTCCATAGCTTGGGAGCTCATATACCAACAAACTCCCAAAGACACCAAGCTCCAAAAAACTACCCATGTCACTAAAAGCTTATTCCACAACGTTTTTCTCACTCTTTTGGACCCTATATACTGGTAGTAGTGGAGCTGGATCTTGCAGCTGTCCCCTGATATCTTATCCCATAACTTCAGCCACATCTTTGCACCATTACCAACCAACTCAATCTTGGAATCCATGGATTCACCATTAATGAACCAATTCATGGAAATTAAAGACACAAGCCAGCA
This sequence comes from Rhododendron mucronatum var. ripense, assembly GCA_019656295.1. Classification (NCBI taxonomy): domain Eukaryota; kingdom Viridiplantae; phylum Streptophyta; class Magnoliopsida; order Ericales; family Ericaceae; genus Rhododendron; species Rhododendron mucronatum. The sequence goes on from BPLT01000006.1 coordinate 4,710,490, forward strand.
ACATAGCACCAGTAGAAGGTTCCCAACTATCAAGCCAAACCCAATTACATGAAGGAGACTCATCCACAACAGTACCCGGAAAAAAGTTGCAAACAGTATCAGATTAAACCACGTCTGACTTTTTTTTTTTTTGTTTATACTAATAAAAGGGGAGATGAACTCCCCAGCTGTCAAATCTACAGAAACTGTCTAGCTAGACCTAACCTCAAAATAATTCAAACTAAGCAGGAACAAGATGAGCCCACCTCTCTCCTAACTCCATATTAAGTATACTACAAGCAAGTTGATTGTGAAAGAAGGTGAGAGAAAGAAGATGCTGCCTTATCCACCCAATTACCAATGCAACAAGACCCAGAAACAAGGTAAGATAGGAGAATACAAGACACCTACGACTACAGAACCAAAGAATCCACTGGAGAAAACCCAGATGGAGAAATGGACCAATACAACAAAACCAAGATTCCCAAAAACTAATTTTCGACAGAAGGCATAAATGAAAAGCAAATTGAACAGTGGCTCCAACAAAGAATCTGACAGGAAAACCAGTTTTGTGTAAGGGTTCTTAAATTCCTGAAGTGATAGCAAGCAAGCGTGTGGGGGTGTATAGTTTTCGACTCTATAAAGTGAGCAAACTTCACAGAAGCAATAATTCGTTCACCGAGGATTAAAGATGACAACCAAATGAATAAGGGCAGGGGAAAGAAGGTGAAAGGAGAATTGATGTGTGGACAGTTGGACACTATGAAACAGGAATCTGCGTAAGTAAAATGTTAGAAACACGGCTGTGCAAATGTCTGCTAGCAGAGGCCATTATCTCTCTATCCACTCCATCCCCAATCCACCCCAATAATAAATTTCAGAAATCAGCAAGATAATTTATTCGTCTATTTAATATGGAGTAACAGCTCTTTTGGATACTGAAAAAAAGGAGAGATAAGAAAGGAGAGTTATTTTTCACCAAATCTCTCTAATTTTTTTTTAGTGAGATTAAGTGAGAAAGAGAAAAAGTCAATTTAAATATTTTTTTATACTTCTCTCTTCATTTTTTATCAAAATATTCAATTCAAATGATGAATTTTACAAAAAAAATCATAACTCTTCCTTTTCTTTTTTATGATATGATATGATATGAGATGATGTGAGAAACCCTCCAATTCAAGGACTCAGGGGGCCTGCTCTCCCCCTTGGGGGAGCAGCGTCCTGCTGCCCCCGTTTTTCGGGCCCGTCCCGATCTCGCTCCGATGATCCGAATCGTTCACTTTGTAGAGCTCGTCGAGTAGAATGACTATGCAAAAAATCAGCTTAATTAGATATCATTAAGTACCTGATCGGAGCCTATATAACTCTTGGTCCATTGGGAATAATGGATTTGATCCAGTGTTTCGGATCCATTCTTTTCAAAGTAAAAAGGCTCCGATCAAGCACTTAATGATATCTAATTAAGCTGATTTTTTGCATAGTCGTTCTACTCGACGAGCTCTACAAAGTGAACGATTCGGATCATCGGAGCGAGATCGGAACGGACCCGAAAAACGGGGGCAGCAGGACGCTGCTCCCCCAAGGGGGAGAGCAGACCCCTGAGTCGCCAATTCAAAGGGGCTGAAGAGACCAAAACTGCAGAAAACTTTTACTTCGGCTGAGCACAAACCGTTTTACTCATTTAACCCCCACCCCACCAAAAAAATAATAAAATAAACTCTCATTTTCTCAACTTTCCCTTTGCGTTCACATCTATCTAACTTCGACACGCCAAGTCGTTTTTATGGCTTGGGTGATCAGCAGTGCTACGGCCACGGGCCACCGCTTTGTTCCATTATTTAATATATTCACCGCTAAACATTTCATTGTTTATCTTAACAATTAATGGTTCGGATTTTAAAAAACTATTCTACAGATTGTCCAAAATTCGGTAGGATTAAGAGCGGTGGGAGAGCGGGGAATTTTGAGTAGTGTTCGTAGATTTTCTGGTATTTTTTGTGTCTAATTTCAGTGCCCTAAGCCAAGGACACGTGGTGCCCCAACTTCTTTTTTTTTTTTTATACATTTGTGTAGACAAAAAACATTTTGTAATGGGATCCACGCCAATGTGTGGTGGAGAGAGGGGTTGGGGCATTCGTTGGGTAAATAAAATCTTTACACCTAATTAGAAAATCCACCGTTTCCACCACACATTTGTGGGTCCAACCATGCATTTATTGTAATTATTTGAACCGTTCAATTTGTAGGACTCGCAGGATAATATATCCATGCAATGAAATAAGCTTGATCGGACATCAATAGGTATATCAAAATTTTAAATTTAGTTTATATAATAGACGGTCATGGACAATTTAGCTTTAATTAAAGAATTAAACCGTCCACTTTACAAAATCAAAATTCAACTTTTGAATTTTGATATACCTATTGATGTCCGATCAAGTTGACTTTTTGCATTGATATACTATTCTGCAAGTCTTACAAAATGAGTGGTTTAAAGTACTGCAATGAAGGCATGATTAGGCCTACAATAGGTGGTGGAAATCGTGAATCTTTCACTTCAGATGGAAAGAATTTAATCTCATTTGTTATTATTATTTCTATTGTTTTTTCAATTTTTATTAAACCTTTGTTAAGGATTTTAGGTCTATCATTTAACTTACCCAGATGAATCAAGAAAAGTACAAAACTATAAATAACTTTTTTTAAAAGGTTATTCATATTAAATTCAAGACAAAGCTTATGAAAGATGATTTTTGTTATCTTCTATTATATTATTATATAAATCTTTTTTAATTTGGCTTGATATTGTTATACTAATTCAATTATTTATGTTTCTCTTGTTGAAACGAACAAACAATTTTGATAAAGAATAGTAAACATTAATAACGCACATTATCTTTAAAAATCATGATTCAAATTAACTACACATTCTCTGTGGGTGTAATCATCTAGATAAAAGACCTCTAAATTACAACAAAATATCAAGGGAAGGTCTATCAACACAACCATTTATCCAACATGGCGAATTAGTTTAAACATGCAAAAAAACTGCAAATCATTTGCTCGCCAATGATACAATGCCACACATGCATGTTGTCGAATGGTTGTGTTAATAGACTTTTTCAAATATCAAAAATGGCAAGGAGCCGTGCAAACGAAAATTATCCAGTGCCTTTGGGACATTGTCAATTAGTAGTACCCAAAGCCCCTTATCCACCACATATTGTGGTGAGACCCTGTGGGCTTCCCGACCGGTGCATTTGAGAGTCACCACCCAGATGTTTGAGATGGATGATCAGAGAAACCGATGGTTTGATTTGAAAAGAAGGCTTTCAGTCTAGCAAAAACATTGAGACTTTGGGTTTAGAAGCCACGTTACGAATGAGAAAGGTTTTGTTGAAAGGCACCACATTCACCTGGTTAAAACTTGTCTTTACTTAAAATTTTCAAAGGGGCAAGACTTTAAATATCATTTGGAAAACTAAACTTTTAATAGACAAATAAGGAAAAGGGACATGAGATTGAATATATCGCTTTGGCGTGCCTGTGGTATTTACTGTACCGCAGATGACAAATGGATGATGTGCAGAAATAAAATGACAGTTTAACAACAACATGCCCCAATCACACACAACACCGCATGGTGTACCAAAATACCTCGCACGGTTTTCTAGTACACCGCTTCTCGCTGATAGCCCACCAGTATTACTGTAATGCCCCGATTTTCGGGAATAAAATCGAAGGCTTTAAATATTGATTTCTAAAAATTTATTAAATTAAATTCAAAATCCAAAACGGATAATTCACCATAAAGATTCGTCTATTACAAACCACCGTGGAAATACTGAAAATAGTCTTTGTGGTAATAAATTAGACAAAATAACAGAGCCGTCTTCTAGGATTGATACGGATCCCAAGCGTATTCTGGCTCTACTCACACCTCTGGATTCTCCTCTGCATAAAACTTCTCGCCTTCGGGATTCTGTGTCTCTTCTTGATTTTCTGCAAAATTTGGCATGAATGCCAGGCAATCCGTACCTGAGTGATAGAGTTCACCCCGTAGTATAATCCAACCCAACCACCCCTCTTACTTTACAGTTAGCCAACAGCAGGATAAAATGATACGAAGAAGTAAAACATAGATTTTTCACATAAGCCAATTCATTACTATCCATTAACCTATCGTGTAATCTAAGATCTCCTCCGCGGGATCTTTCCTCCCCAACCGCTAGGCATGCTCGGTCCCATGAGGTCACTTCCCTTTGCTGTCGCAGATACACCTAAGTTATATACCGAGTGTGCACCCCAATAACTACAACAAAGGATAAGCTTATCATGCCTGAATCATAACTAGGGTTCGTTTATCTTATATACCACTTCACGATCATCGCAGTTGTCACTGGACTCCCGCCAGTTTCAATTCATCACTAGACTCCCGCCAGTTTCAATTATCACATCTAACTCATCACATCCAAAATCCCGCCTGCAGGCAATCTAAAAATAAAACTTTCCAATTCATCCACTACCTAGCATCGTCTAGGTGAATTCTATTCGCTTACCACCCCATGTCTCTAGGGTCCAATCTAAGATTCAAATCAAGTGTCGATGCAATATACAATTAAATAAAATAATAATTAAAAATAAATAACGAGCAATGCAATCACACAATTTTTTATGAATGGGCCGTTGCCCTTATTCTTGTATGGTCACAATGTCAATAATGAAGTAGAACTTTTATAAAAATTTAAAAAAAATATTTCGAGACTCTCATTAATTAATTCTTAAGGAATTAAATTGATTAAAAACTAATTTAATATATTAATTAGGTAAAAATATTAGAATAATTATCATGACCTCGATAAGAGCCTTAAAGATCCTATGCAACATGTTTGAGTGTCAAAAGTTGGGTTCGGAGGGTCGCGGGATTATTTTAAATAATGATGTTAACAAAAGTTGTCGAAAGTAGAATAAATAGATAATAAATTACTTAATAAATAAAATATGTTGAGGTCAACAAGGTTTATAAGGTCGTAAAGTAATTTTGATTGGAAACAAGTTAAAAATAATAATAAATAGTAAATTTAATAAAATAAAAATGAAATTAGTAAGATATCATATTTGAGATGCGAGAAGTCTAGAAAAAATAGTTTGAGTGGCAAAAATGTTCTCGGAAAGGTCGCAAAGATTTTTCGTTTGTAAACTTTGAATGAAAACAAGAAAAAATTTAATAAATAGATAACAAAATAAAAAAAATATTATATGAACAAGTTATGATCTTTGAGATGTGAAAAGTCTAGGAAAAATAGTCCGGGTGTCAAAAACGGTGTTCGGGAGGTCGCAAAATACTTTCGAATCAAAACTGCCCGAACCGCAAGGTCTGACTGCTTTGACCTTGCGGTGGACCCTCCAGCTACAAACTTGCGTCTGGTTCTTGTGGCCCGAAGGTTGCTGCCACAAGGTCGCGTCCAGATTTCATATTTTTGTCTTTTCGTATGGTTTCGATGCATGGGTTCGTTCGGGGCATAGGGTCAAGCATATAAACACTTAATATACTTAGAGAAAAGGTTGAAATGGATTATAATACCTTGAATTGGATCGGATTGATTTAAAAACGAATCTTGAATTTTGGGGAAGAAGACTTCGGGTTCTTTGATCGGGAGACCTTAGGATCAAATTGGATGATGATTGGTGATGCTAGGAGTTGTGAGAAGAGTTTGGAACGATCGAATTGGATTTCGGTTGGGTCTTGGTACAAAACCCACTTTTCTCTCTCTCACTTTCTCTCTCTAAAACTTCACGGATTGGAGCTTGGTTTTCTCTGATTTTTCTCTCTTTTCTGGACTGGTGAGGCGTGGGGAGTATCGTAGTATGCCCTAGGGTCGGAGTAATGGGGTATTTATAGGTGAATTTTGGAGTAGGGGGATAAGATTGAGTTTAACGAAAACTTTATCTCTTGGGCTTTGAGATGGACGAGATAAGGATAATTACATGATCAGGGAGGAAGTAGAGACTGAGTAGGAGAGGGAGAGATGGAAGAAATTTGCATGCATGCATGCATGCAAATAAAATAAATAAAAGTAAGATAATTAAGATAAGATAATTATATTTGTATATATCTATTAAGGAAATAATTTTATTATTATGAATAATATTTTTAAATTATAGTATAAATGATAAAAATTATGGGTCGTTACAATTACTCAGAATCTTGTACGATATACTGACTACATCATACGATATTTCATAAAACATCGCACAGTGTAGTTCCTCACCTTTTCCAGAACAGCTTTGTATTATCGTGATAAAGCAAACTATGGATCCAAACAGCTGCCTTATCATTTTTGTTGATTTTTTCATAAATCAGTTTGCAAAACCCCTTTTTGATGCACTTGATCATCGAGAATGATCATAAAACTTCTTTTAGAAAATAAAGACATGGTTTTAGACAAAGCTCCATTCTGAAATGCTCCTGTACGATTTCTCAGCAACATTAGCAGAATAACAGTGGATGAATATGATCAAGGCAAATAAAATAAATGAATGATGAACATAAATAACACCATACATTGTATCCCACTACACTGCACGGTGTATCAAAACACCACACGGTATAGTGTTTCCAGTACAGTCATTGATTTTTGTTTTGTTTCTGAAAATGGATTTTAAGTCCACACTTAACACAAACAAGTTAAATGTGACTGCAGAATGCTCCCCTCGAGGCTAAAACTGAGCTTAGCCTAAGGAAACTAGCTTTATACCTTCAGCTTTGAGCTTGGATGAAGATGGATGAGTATGGGTTTAGAGCTTTAGAGTAGTGGAGTTCCAAAGCTAGTAGTGTACTAAGTTTTGGAGGAGAAAAGAAGAATGGAATTTTTGTAGAGAGAGAGAATGTCAAGAGAATGCCAGAGTAACTTTCTCAAGACTTGGAGGAGTATCTTTCTGTGGGCAATGCGGTGCCCGATCTTTCTCTCCTTGGGAAGGGATTTCGTTCCCCTCCTAAGAAGAGAAAATGCTGCCGGTTCGCGGGAGCGCTTTTGAAGCTGGACGACAAGCGCTCGCGAAAAATGCAGAGTCGCCACTCGGGTTTGAAGGTCTGACACTCAAGGAATCGTATTTTGAAGCACTTGCCACGCTGTTTGATTTGAAAAAGTTAAGGAACCAGTCCGTCATAACCATATCTGGGTTTACGAGATGAGAAGGGTTTTATGGCACCCCTATCGCCCAATCTGGAGATCGGTTTCTACTTAGGCATTTGCGAAAACGTTTTGTTTTGCAATTCTGTTTGATTAATCAATTCTTTAGCCATTTAGGGCGGGGGAACAGTTTAAGGGGATTAAAACTGTAACACGTTTGTAGGATGTGAATGATAGCATGGATGAACAGTTAGTATAGGATGAGAACAGACTGTTGTAGGAGTTTAAACAAACTGGGAGGCCTCTGTTTTGAAGTGACGTGCGCAAAAAGAAACCAACATGCACTGAACAAGTCACTACATGTTGTTTACTCCTGCGCGCACAACTCTAAAACACACGCGCGCCGGTGAGCTTAAACCCACAACTCTTATTCTCAAACCTTTTGGGCTCTGGAAGAACCAGTGCACACCCAGGACAAACCACGCAGTTATAAGCAGCATAATATACAGTTTAAAGGCTGTAAAGCCCTACAAATTAATAAAACACCTCATAAACAGTGTGGGGACAAAATAATGACTTAAGCCCGAGCTACCCGTGCAAGGCCACTCACTGGTCGGAGGCAAACTGTCGCGCGACGGAGCAAGTCTGGCGCGCGAGGATGCGCCCTGGCGCACTGTCGCCCGATGGAGTGAATCTGTAGCGCGATGGTGCACCCCGGCGCACTGTCGCGGGATGGTTGCGCCCTGGCACGGACCAGACCAGTGCTTGGTTTGCACATTTCTAGGTTCTAGGACAGGTCCAGAATAATCCCAGGGGTATTCCAAAATAACAGAAACACATATTGAAGTACAACTAGCATTTCTAACAAAGGAAAAGCAATAGACAGGTTGTTAGCATGCTTAACAGTGATCTATATTCAAAGTAATGCATAAAACAGGAGGACACCAATCCCCAAGCGGTCCATCGCATGCAACACCGGAGTGTCGCGCGAGAGAGTGGGACCATCGCGCGCTGGTTCTTACCATGACGGTTTTTGAAACCTTGCCAGCTTTAGGACCAGAATTGGTATTGATTACCAGCCTTGGCCCTGCCAGCCCCCCTCAGGGATCAGAACAGAAAGACAGTAGGTATGCTATACCTTTGGTTGAGTTTGAAACGAATTCGAGCTTCAAGGTTTGAAACTTGAATGAGGTGTTTGAATGGTTGTGTGATGGAAGAGGAAGAACAAGCTATGTTCTTGGTTGAGGTGTGAAAATGGTGTGTAATCCTTTTTGAAATTCTTGAACTTGTTAACCATTTAAATGGATGAACAAATGGGGTATAAATAGGGAGAGGGGTTGAATCTGGTTGGTGCCATGAGAGGAGTTCAGCCAGTCCACGAGGCCTGCTGAGAGTTGCATTGGTGGCCAACTGCCCATCTCAAGAAAGATTGGTGGTAGGTTGGACCGTCGCGCGATGGAGTGAGTCTGTCGCGCGATGGTGCACCCCGGCGCGGGATGATTGCCCCCTGGCGCGGGTCAGTAGGGTTTTTGGTTTTTTTGAAGTGGCTTAGGCTAGGTTAGGTTCAAGGGTTTTGCAAACACTCAAAGCTCAAACACGCTATCATTCCCAGGGTGTTCTTGATCCATTTCATCATCGGGGAATCAAAAACCGTAAGTAAACTAATTTGGAAGCCAGATTGGGGTGTCTATAGTAGCCCCTCTTTGACGGCACTTGAAGCACCATCGACTTGGTACAAGTAACGTCAAAGATTTCTAGACACCCCTCAAGGCAATCCAGAGCAAAGCATACTAGCAAAGTAGACAAGTAAACTTAAGGAACCTGATCGGTGGAATGGACTGGCTGTCCATTGCCGAGGATGGAAGTAGAAGTGGACGAGCGAATCGCCGCTTGTTGATCGAATCTGGACAGGATTGGCTGTCGTTGCAGACATGGACGGGGCAGGCCGTCGTTGCTGGGGATCAAGCTATCCTTGGCACGAAGCATTCCAACAAACACGAGTAGGTCATGTCAGGCAGGTTGAATTCCATCTGTTTGGGAATCAGAGCCAATCTCCTTATCAAAGACCATCTGAGACAGAGCAATAAGCCTGCTGGAAGAAGCGCGTGAAGCTAGACTGATGTAAAGGTAATTGTTTAAAGCAGGCCAAGGCGAACTCTCCTGGGGAACAATCAGTTGCAGATGGGTGGACCATTGAACAAACCGTCGAACGATAATCTGATCGTCGTTGTGGATTGTATGGACGATATGGCTAAGTACCGTTGATGGATTTGACAGAACCGGCTGTCTTGGATTTGAAAGGGCAGATCACTATACAAAATGATGGAGCCGTTGAGATTTGGACAGGACCGGCTGTCGTTGATTGAGATGGGCAGATCAATGTGCAGAATGATCGAGCCATTGAGATTTGGATAGGATCGGTTGTCGTTGATTTGTTCCGCAGAAGATTTTATCGCATCCTGCTGTGTGAACAATGGCGCAAGAGATTTTCGATTGCATCCGTCGGCAAAACAAATCGTGGACTCAGGGAGATTTCTTCGCATCCGCTGACCAACAATAACAAAACCGCAGGAGATTACATCGCATCCTTCGGCAAACAAATCGAGAGTTAGGGAGATTTCCATCGCCTCCGCTAACAAACAGAACAACACCACAGGAGATTGCATCGCATCCTTTGGCAAAGAAATCGAGAGTTAGGGAGATTTCCATCGCCTCCGCTAACAAACAGAACAACACAGCAGGAGATAGCATCGCATCCTTTTGCCAACAAATCGAGATATTCAGGGAGATTTCTTCGCATCCGCTGACCAACAATAACAAAACCGTAGGAGATTGCATCGCATCCTTTGGTAAACAAAGTCTTGATGGCGACCATTCTGGCCACCTTCCTATTTTCAACAGTTGATATATACAATATGCAAAGATGTATATACTAACAAAGTGCACAAATTGAAAATGCAGACCCTATCTAAGGGCGGCTCCTAAGAGGACAACGATGTCTAAGGACTACCACTGAGCCCCAGTACTTTATTGTCTTTTGCTTCTGAGATGCGCATCCAGATAGAGAGACGTTGAGCGGGCCAGCGTGCCCAGTTGACATATAGCAGTGTGGCATTGGGCCTGCATGCCCTTTCTTTGATGCTTGGGTGGATAAGCCCCAGAGATATGCTTCGCTTGGCCTTGGACTGACGTGCCCCTGCTGTCTCAAGAGAGTTCACAGCTTGTGGATTACAGAAGCAAGGGTAGCAATATAAAAATTGCATTTTTCCAGTTTATTGACATATAAACCATGCGCTAATATCTAATTTGCATTGACAAGTGAACTGAGTCGACACACAGACACACATATATGTACAGGCTTGCCTAGCTCAAACGAAAAGGGAGAAAGATCCTCGGAATACGATGCGGATCCTGGACACATGGAAAATAATGAAATTTTGGGCATTAATGTGCCAAACCTCACAATAGTCCTTTAGACAGGTGAAACTGACACTTGTAAGGTCAAACATATGTACAGTTACCTCGATGAACAAATAGAACTGAGAATAGCATCTCGACATGACAATAGATTGAAATCCAAAAAAATGCAACAAAGACGGACATAAGACGCAAATGATGACATATATAGGCCCGGACTGAAACCGACACCCCCGTGCAGTCATATTAGGTCTACACGGTATGACAAAACTCGGCAAAAGCCCCTTGAACAGGATTCAAAGGCAATAGCTGACTGCTATTGATTTGCTGCTCGAATCAAAGAAGCCGCGTAGGTTTGAGACCAAGGCACATAACTATGAACAAGTGCACGTGAACCTCAAACTAGTGCACACGACTACAAAGCTATTGCAACTGCTCACACTAGACTTCGCTGAATTTAGAATAAATTGTGAGCCGTTAGGCCTCACCAGTATTTCGTTCTGTTTTTTATGCTTAAATTCTTTTAAGGCTTTATGCTCAGCTTTGAAATTGAATTAGTAGTTTGCAATAAAACTGAAAGACAAAAGGTTTTCCCCCTTTCAGACTCCTCCCATGCAGGTTGATCTTCGATCCTTTTCGACCTTCGATGTGTACCAAACGTCAACCATGGATCCAATTGATAGATTGTGACTGAGTCTCAAGGAGAGACTGCCTACGTATCCCAAGCTAGGGAATCAGGTCAAAACGTAGTTCAGGCTAAGGTTCACTCGAGTATTTTTACCTCACCTTTTACGCTCTAACTTTTGCCTAGAAGCGCCCATTCGGGTTTTCGGTCTAGCGAGCTTTCAAGTATTGCCTAGAACCGCTTTCATAGGTTTTTGGTCTAGCAGGCTGCTCTAACTTTTGCTTGGAACTGCCCACCCTTGGGGTTTTCAGCCCAACGAGCTTCTCTCAGGGAAAAGGCTTTTTAATTAATCCATGCTGACTAAGGTATTTTAATTTGATTGCCATCAAGGTCGGTCGAGATCGATGATATCTGGCCACAGCCTCAGATAAAACGGCTTTGATAGCGCAGAGTCCAGTATGCTTCAATTGATATGCCCTGTTCTAGGCCAATTTTGAACATTCTAACTTGTGCTTGGCGGAACGCTGTTCCTGCAAACTTGAACATGGTATGAGGCGCGGACCTTCTGAGCTTTGCTTTACATGGTTTGGCACCCGGTTAGCAGGGGGATTCGATGTTCCTTTATCTGGGGATCAACGCTGGGCGTGTCTTTGTGAGACCATGCCAAGACGTTGATGAACTTTTCGAGCCTGTCTGACCGAGCATAATGCTCCTCTGGGGACAGCGTTGAACCAATTTGAACCATTTGGAGGTCTACCTCATCTTTCAAGTTACCTCATCTTTCAAGTTTATCGAAAACTACAATTTCAATTAATAGGTTGAGCATGCCTTTCGTCTTCCCTTTCGGCGAGGGAACACATTTCCTTGGAATAATCCCATCGAAATCTATCCCTTCGTCGTCAGGGACGACATAGTTTATTCAAAAGCCAACAAAATACCTAGAAGCAAGATAAAGCATATCATAAAGAAAGTCCCTCGAGGTTGCCAAGTATAGCAAACTCAAAACTTGAAACAAAAGCTATGACGTGGAGGGCCAAGAGGCACAACCTCTGACTCTGAGCTAAACTTAGACAAATGCAAAAGACTCTGTGTCAGACTCAGACAAAACGCCAATGCAAACTAGACGCGGTTTGAAAATGCAATATTTAAAAAGCTACCCATAGCTTCCACAAAAAGATGTAGGATCCAGCTGGTGTCAGGCCCAAGCAACAGCACTTTGGCTTCCTCAGTTTCTTTGACCAAACCTACTCGGTGCTCCTTTGATCTATGGACCTCGGCCGGTCAGTCCTCCCTTTTGCAAGCCCCTCATCACTGTTAAACCAGGTGTTGGCAGTGAAGGCCTCAATTGCCCAACCTACAGTCATCATGTTAACCTCCGGTTCGAATGGGATGGATACGATGGGTTTGGGTTGATTTGCTGGACGATGTAGTGGCTAGGGTTGAATATGGTAGAGCTGGGGTTGATTTGAGTGGAAATGATAGATATCTGACCAACCAGAGGGTTAGAGTAGTGTTGAGGCAAGGAATTAGAAATGACGTTGGGTTTTGGTGGAGCTTGAACCGTGCCATTGTCAATGAGATCTTGAATCTCATGTCGAAGACGATAGCATGAGTCAGTAGGATGGCCAGGCATTTGGTGGAAGGCACAGAAGAGGTGAGGCTTGTAACCAGAAGGTAGGACTTTTGGCGGAGAAGTTGGGGTCAAAGGTTTGAGATGCCCAGACTTGACGAGTTTTTCCATCACTGCGGACAGAGGTGCCTCAAAGATAGAGAAACTTCGAGGTTGGGTTCGGGCCCGGTAGCCTTGGGCGTTTTGAACCTGATTGACATCGACTGTATGGTTGGGGGAAGCAGCAGCGTTGTCCCCACTTGTAGCTGTATTGGAGTAGTTGTTGTTACCAAACAGAGCGCTACTATTTCCAGAGTAAGCCCTCGGCTTAGCTTTCTGTGAGGAGGACTCTCCCCTAGGCAGAATTCCACTCTGCAGTGCATCCTCAATGGCTAGGCTTGACTCGAAGAAAGTCTCAAAGTTTGCAGATGCTTGAACCAACACGAGGTGCTTGGCGAAGTCAGGCTGAAGATTGCGGGAGATGATACGAAGTTGATCCCTCTCACTCAGGCGCTCAATCATTATAGCGGCTTTGGCTCTCCACCTCTTAACAAAATCCGCAAAGGACTCTTTTGCTTCCATTTTGGTGGACTCCAACTCACGAGTAGTCATCTTGAGCTGAGAGTTATAATTGTACTGCGAGACAAAGGCAGCCCCTATGTCTTCCCAAGTTCTTCTTTTGGAGATGTCAAGCGACAAGAACCAATGGAAGGCAGGCCCAGAGAGAGTCTGTGGAAAAAGCTGAGACATGGCCTCGTTTTCCACACCCAGCAGCTTCATGGCAGCATGGTAACCAAAGAGATGAGTCTTGGGATCACCGCTCCCGTCGAATTTAACCAAGTCAGGCATCTTGAATCTGTCAGGAAGCCTAGCATTAGGGTACAAACAGAGGCGATCTAGATCAATTCCTCCTGCGCTGATCTTCTCGGATTTTGAAACAGCTTCTTCTAGCTTAGCCATCTTGGCCATAAGTGTAGCTATGTCAGGGTTTTGAACAGGCCTAACAACAGCGGGGTTTGGATTTGGAGCAGGCACACGAGCCTTTCTAGGGTTGGGCTGAACAATGAGACGCCCTACATGGTTTGGATCCTCGACAAAGACAGGTTCTGCATGAACATCCTCGTCGTCCTCGCCTTCCTCTTCAGCTGCTGATGGAAGACGAGTGTTGATAAGGTCATTCAAACGGGAGATGGAAGTATCAGTCTGAGTGGCTCTCTGTTGCATAACAGTGATACTGTTCTGGAGGTTCATAAGCATGGTTTCTAGAGTGAGTGGTTGCGGCTGATCTGCCATGACAGGTTTTTCAATGGAGCTTGATGAAGAAGCCGAAAATGGGGAAGCCGGCGGCGTGGCTTCTTGCAAAATCGATGGCGAACCTAACTGTAGGGCGGCCAACAGTGAACCTGGAGAAGCCTCCGTTGTGACTTACAGGGAATCTAGCCTGACAAGCCTTTGAACAGGATTCCGGTGCAGACGTTCCCAAGTAGGTTTGGCTCTTCCTTTCGGTACTCTCTTGTTTGGTGCAATGGTTCCAAACTAGACAGTAAAGTAATTGAAAGCTCAGTGACGTTCCTGCAGCAAGCTATGTACAAGAATAAAACAATGTACACGTCATCGTCGTCGATGTCCTCCTAGATTCTACAACTATAGACGAGTCTGTCTCATGATGTTCAGACGCTGCCAGAATCCTCGGATTTCTTTTCGATGGTGTATCCTTTGGAAAGATCAACTAACACTAAGAGATGTCAAAATAGTCTAAGCCTTTGACTATTCCGTTCTCGAAGTTTCAACTTTGAATTCGGAACAACTCAGTATTGATGACATGGCACCTTAACTTTGTACGCCGCAGTGTATAGTGACTTCGCACTTCAACCTGGGTAGTGCCAATGACACGGCATTCATAATTTGTGGTTCCTTATTTTCGGTTAAAACTTCAATCGGGCATGAGCCAAAGACTTAAAAATGTTTGATTTCCCAAAGTCTTGTTGATCTAAGGACTTTGAAAATTGAGAATATGCACCATCAAGATGCATGACTCTTCATTGGGCCTAGCAACATCCTAATAGGCATAAGACAAACTCGAAAGAGAGACAACCTAGAAGCTGAAATGACCCGCTCTAGGGGATTAGCATAAACTGCCTTAAAGAAAGCTAAGCAACAACTTTAATAAGATTCATTCCATAAACTCAAGGCAAAATAGACTAAATAGATTACATTTGGTTTCCAAAGTAAAATTCACAAGAGCTATACAAAATGAGTTGCATCCACATATGATACGACAACTCTCCAAAAATTGATATCACAAAAAGTGCTACGCCAAAAGGACTATGAGCCAACCCTCGACCCCGCTCCTACAGCCTGCCAGACCAGTAGTGGACCAAAACTCTACTTCAGATACCTGAAAAGATTGTGAGTGTTACTACTTCATTCAAGCGGAAAGCATAAAACAGTTTACACGAGCAAACATGGATCGAGTAATGCTTCAATCATATTTAGCAAGAAACAATTCATTTTTCACAAACCATTAAGTAAGCACAATATTTCAAGAAGCCATAGGGTTTCTTCCCTCGCAACCAGGAGTTATGACGGTACCGTGACCCTGTGAACAGGGTACTTCCAACAATTTATACCCTGTTTGTGTACAGCAAACAGACAATTTATACCCTTCTTGTGTACATCAAGAAGAAGACAATTCCAACCAACAATACAGCTATGGCATGCTCTTGAATTAAAATCATGTCTCAAGCAACTTGATCCATATCTACCACCGTCAAAAATTCCCAACATTCGCAGAAAAGTATAAGTTTATTTTTAGCAAGCCAACTTCAATGAAATAGCACACTCACCTTAGAAATCCAAAAGACAAAAGCGAAAAGCCTCCTTCTCAACCTTGAGGTGGAGACTCGTCCCCCGATCCTAAAATATGAATGAGACTACACTTAGAATAATTCATGCTCCAACTTATGATATAATGCAAGTAAAATGATGGATGATGTGTTCGATGAGATTTTATACAAGAATTTCCAAGAATAAGGCTTAGTCCATGACCAACATGAACGCTTTTGACCATATCCATTACATAATCATGAATTCTAAGAATTCCACTTAAACCGTTGAAAAGTTAACTTCTTCCTCTTCGAATCAATAGGTCATTCATAAAAAAAGGAGTTCGGGTAACCTTACCACGGTCTCACGATTATAGCTTAACGATTACTAAAACTGGTGCAGAGCCAGATTTTAAGTAAACTTTAACAGCAAATCTGTTATTGCTCGGGCATAACCACAGCGCATGGGTTGCACTGTTGGAAAGCCCTACAAGTCTAGTTTTCAGCAAAGAAAGCAGAATGCGATTTCGAGTCTCGAACTAGGAGATATGACTGTTTTTCCAACTTGTGTCTGTACAAGTTTCACAGCAGCAGTTCGGTACGTGATTTTTAATATTTTTCCCTCTTTGAAATAAATTCTGAAAATTTTACCCAATCAACTAGACATGCATATCCATCTCCAGTAAAAATTTCAGAAAATTACAAGGTTGGAAAGTTAGTGAGAAAAATTCATCAAGAACATGACAGATTCAGTCAAGTTCAAGCTCTAATTAACATACCCATGAGCCACACGAATTTGCTAGGTTAAAATCCATTCTCCTATGACCTAATTAGGATTAAAACTTCAAGAATATGCAGGTATCTACAAGTTTGATCAAAACCCAAGACAAAAATTAGGTATAGGATGGGAATTACCTTCAATTAGATTTTTCCCTAATTCTTTCACCTTCTCCTTCTTCTTCTTCTTCTTCTTCTTCTTCTCTCTCTCTCTCTCTCTCTCTCTCTCTATGTTATACAGAAGAAAAGAACGGTGGAGGGGTGGAAAAATAGTAGAAAGCTTATTAAGGAAGATTTAAGGGAAGATTTATCCCATAAGGTTGGGTGCATGGTTCAAATGAGCCATGTCTCATCTTAACCCTTCATTCCACCTACCAAGTCAATCTCTTTTAATTAACTTAATTAAACCCTCAAATTAAATCATGTATCGATAAATAATTAATGAATGATTTGCGAATAATAATACAACACGTGTATCAAATAGCATGACCTATGCAACATAAAATTAAATGACATATGCGATGCACGTGCATGCTCGGAATGGGTGTTACAGAAGCTGCCCTAAACATGCTTCTACGCAAAACAGTATGTATGTACAAAAACAGAGACGAGTTTGCCTCACGAATTTCAGACGTTGCCAGAATCCTCAGAATTCTTTTCGGCCATGTGTCCTTGAGTAGATCGTCAGATCCTAAAAGATGTCAAAATAGACTAAATCTTCGACTAGTCTCATTTTGAAGGTTCAACTTTGAATTTGGAACAACTCGGTGGTGATGACATGGCACCTTAACCTTGAACACGGCGGTGTATAGTGACTTCGCACTTCAACCTGGGTGGCGCCAATGACACGACATCACTACTTTTGTTGTTCCATATTTTCGGTTGAATTCTTAACCGGGCATGAGTCAAGGATGTAGTAAATTTTGATTTCTCAAAATCTCATTGAACTAAGGACTTTGCGATTGATAACGAACATTCGACAGAATGAACGACTCCTCATCGGGTCCAACAACATCTTAGATTGCGCAAGACAAACTCGAAAGAAAGAACCACTCTAAGCATGCTCCTATGCAAAATAATGTACGTACAGTACATGCGATCGGGAAAGCAGTAACACGTAAACAGTATATGGCGGTTAGATGCAAGTAATCTTACCCTGTAGGTACCTGTCCTAGTTTGGAGAGTTCTAATGCTTTGTACATGCAAAGGCTGGTTTTGGCTTGTAACAGGTTCCTCGGACTAGAGCCAAGATATACCTCCCGCTGCCCGTGTAATCGCAGAGCAACAGTCAAACGATAGAATGACTCATCATCGTTGAAGGTTGTTGGTCATTCGGGGTCCCCGGGCTCCGGTAAACCGTGCCGGATTGCCAAAACGATCCAAGGAGGCTATCCCACATCGATGCACATGAAGATGCTAAAGAATTTGATTAATGAAATAGAATCGCAAATTCGCAAATGCCGTTTCAAATTTTGCTCTCTTTATTGATTAATAGTTAGAAGAAACTACACGAGAGAACAATCAGAAAAGCCCAAGATTGGATGGCCGGACACGAGGTCCTGTTAAATCACCAATCCTTTCTTCGGCAGCGCGAAGCTCACCGTTTTGACAGGCTTTTGTGGGATTGTTCTCAAGCGTATTAAATTCTAAGTATAAACCATTATTGATTCCATCCCCAGCAGAGTCGCCACTGTGGGCAATGCGGTGCCCGATCTTTCTCTCCTTGGGAAGGGATTTCGTTCCCCTCCTAAGAAGAGAAAATGCTGCCGGTTCGCGGGAGCGCTTTTGAAGCTGGACGACAAGCGCTCACGAAAAATACAGAGTCGCCACTCGAGTTTGAAGGTCTGACACCCAATGAACCGTATTTCGAAGCACTTGCCGCGCTGTTTGATTTGAAAAAGTTAAGGAACCAGTCCGTCATAACCATATCTGGGTTCGGGAGCCAGGTTACGAAAGGAGAAGGGTTTATGACACCCCTCTCACCCAATCCGGAGATCGGTTTCTACTTAGGCATTTGCGAAAATGTTTTGTTTTGCGATTCTATTTGATTAATCAATTCTTTAGCCATTTAGGGCGGGGAAACAGTTTAAGGGGATTAAAACTGCAACACGTTTGTAGGATGTGAATGATAGCATGGATGAACAGTTAGTATAGGATGAGAACAGACTGTTGTGGGAGTTTAAACAAACTGGGAGGCCTCTGTTTTGGAGTGACGAGCGCAGGAAGAAACCAACATGCACTGAACAAGTCACTACATGTTCTTTACTCCTGCGCGCACAACTCTAAAACACACGCGCGCCGGTGAGCTTAAACCCACAACTCTTATTCTCAAACCTTCTGGGCTCTGGAAGGACCAGTGCATACCCAGGACAAACCACGCAGTTATAAGCAGCATAATATACAGTTTAAAGGCTGTAAAGCACTACAAATTAATAAAACAACCCATAAACAATGTGGGGATAAAATAATAGCTTAAGACCGAGCTTCCCGTGCAAGGCCACTCACTGGTCGGAGGCAAACTGTCGCGCGACGGAGCAAGTCTGGCGCCCGAGGATGCGCCCGGGCGCACTGTCGCGCGATGGAGTGAATCTGTCGCGCGGGATGGTTGCGCCTTGGCATGGACCAGACCAGTGCTTGGTTTACACATTTCTGGGTTCTGGGACAGGTCCAGAATAATCCCAGGGGTATTTCAAAATAACATAAACACATATTGAAGTACAACTAGCATTTCTAACAAAGGAAAAGCAATAGACAGGTTGTTAGCATGCTTAACAGTGATCTATATTCAAAGTAATGCATAAAACAGTAGGACACCAATCCCCACGCGGTCCATCGCATGCAGCACTGGAGTGTCGCGTGAGAGAGTGGGACCATCGCGCCCTGGTTCCTACCATGACGGTTTTTGAAACCTTGCCTGCTTTAGGACCAGAACTGGTATTGATTACCAGCCTTGGCCCTGCCAGCCCCCTCAGGGATCAGAACAGAAAGACAGTAGGTATGCTATACCTTTGGTTGAGTTTGAAACGAATTCGAGCTTCAAGGTTTGAAACTTGAATGAGGTGTTTGAATGGTTGTGTGATGGAAGAGGAAGAACAAGCTATGTTCTTGGTTGAGGTGTGAAAATGGTGTGTAATCCTTTTTGAAATTCTTGAACTTGTTAACCATTTAAATTGATGAACAAATGGGGTATAAATAGGGAGAGGGGTTGAATCTGGTTGGTGCCAGGAGAGGAGTTCAGCCAGTCCACGAGGCCTGCTGAGAGTTGCATTGGTGGCCAACTGCCCATCTCAAGAAAGATTGGTGGTAGGTTGGACCGTCGCGCGATGGAGTGAGTCTGTCGGGCGATGGTGCGCCCCGGCGCGGGATGATTGTGCCCTGGCGCGGGTCAGTAGGGTTTTTGGTTTTTTTGAAGTGGCTTAGGCTAGGTTAGGTTCAAGGGTTTTGCAAACACTCAAAGCTCAAACACGCTATCATTCCCAGGGTGTTCTTGATCCATTTCATCATCGGGGAATCAAAAATCGTAAATAAACTAATCTGGAAGCCAGATTGGGGTGTCTACACTTTCATCTAAAATAGGGGGTGTTTATAGGCAAGAGCCAAGGAATATTAATGCAAATGGGGGAGGTGGCTTCTAGGCCGGCTAGAAGTTATATTCCCTGCCAACCTGTTTTTCAATTATGGTTCTAAACAGGTGTGACCGGCAACTTTTTGAGCTAGTAAGTATTTTTTCTAGAAACACCGTACGGTTTAGTAGTCTCCCGAGCAATGTTCCATGTTTAATTCCAGGTCTTGGCTGGCTTTTGGATTTTTTGGGGCTTTTTGGACTTTTTGTGGGCTTTGCGAGTCCACATTCAAGCTCTCCAAGATACCGTTTCCTTTATTTCATCGTTAGGGAATTTAAAGAACTTTAGAGGCCCGGATTGAGGTGTCTATAGACCCAATGGCATAGCCAGAAATTTGAACCAACGAGGGTACAACGAGGGTACAATCCATACACTCGACTTTTGTTGTGAAAAACAAAAAATTATCTATCTGCTTTTTTTACAAAAACCTAAGATGCCTTGATTTTCTATTTCTTCAAGACATATTCCTATTTAAAAATTGTTTAGCTATCCGACAATCTTAAAATAACTACAAAGAAAAAAATTCAAAATAATTTTATGTTGTAGATAAATTTATAAGTTCCCAAGTAAAATAATTTATGATGCTTAGAGCAACACCAGTATGCAATGGCCACACGTGTCTCTTCACCGGAACCCTAGTTCGTCGTTGCAACCCTAATCTGCAAAACAGATAAGGGGTGAGCGCACCTTTGCTTCTCGTGGCAAAAGCCCTCCAATGCCAAAGTTAGTATTACGTACTAGCAAATAAACCCTAATTATCAGTAGGAGAACAATATCAATGCGATGTATTGTGTATTGCGTACTTTTTCCCTCTAGGTTAACCTTGTTTATATAGGCATACGTATGCTTGCTGCTCAAGTATCCCTATTGCCCTAGGACTCCTATCCCGTATAGGAACTTAGGATATCTTGGATTCTTGTTCCCTTATCAGTTCTTTGCCTTAGTCTCTTTAGGACTTTTTTCCATAACTAGCCAGACATCCCATTCACGTTGGGTGTCTTTCCTCGATCCTACATATTCGGGATTTCATTCCTTACGGGATAACACTGCTCTGGAACCTTCTAGAGCGTTCCTACCACCTTAGCAGTTTAGGCTACTTCCTCAATAGTTCTCTTCACTGTTCGGCTATCTCATTGCCAAACAGTCCATTTGGTCCACTGACGTCACACGCAACTGGTCCTTATCATTATATTTAAACAAATGACTTCACATGTCTTTTGTCCTTATATGCCAAACAGCCAGCCTGGACCAATGACCCCTCAGGTCACCGGTCCTCACCGCTGTTCACCGAGCTACCTAGCGGTATGCCCTGTTGTATTTACCATGTGCTCCTTTATACCATCTGGTCGGCTGTTAACTGTACCTGTTCGGGAATACCTCCCTACAATCTTTGACAAGAGATGTCTTATTGAATAGATTTAAGAAGAAAATAAAGAAATAAGGGAGAAAGTGAAAAATGACCCTCGCTTGATTTGCATTTTGTGATAAGATAGTACTCCAAAATTTATAATTCCATAAACATGTGGTGGTTTAGAGGCAAAAGTTCAGTGAATGGAACTTGCCTATAAGGAATAATTATTTAATGATTTTGAGACATTGCCATGTGGTGTCCCAACATCCTTCTCCATCACATATTTATGCGAGACTCATAATTTAGTCTTGAGTCCCACATGAATATGTGTTGGAGAAGAGTATTGGGACACCATGTGGTGATGTCTTAAGAGCACTTAATAAATTTCCATATTCAAACATGATACAATAAAACTTCTAAGATATTTTTTTACAAAAGCACGCAAAAAAAAATTCAAAACCATCCCCCCATCGGTCCTCACATAGCTCTGCCGCTGGTGAGACTCGAGACAAAATGTATAGACCCCACCACAATGTGTGATAGAGAATGGCTCGAGCCGGTACGTGACAGTGTTTGAAGAGAGTTGATCATCCCAAAAGAAGAGTGAGTCAATCTCTCCCCGGCAAACACCCTCAAACTTTTGAAGCCAAGTGTGCCCCATAAAGGGTAGAGGTCGATGGAACGCACCGCAGAAAAACACAAATGTGTTTTACTTAGGGTTTTCCAAGAAAAACCGAGAACCATGAAATTGGACCGGATCGAACCAATCCGTGACTTTTGGATTGGATCTGTGGATTAATGGTCTTAACACGGATTTAAAAATTGAAAAACCGTGAGATACAGTTCGATCCATAGATTTTTATTATGAAATTGTAGATTAACCGAACCGGACCGTGAAATACTTAAAAATAATAAATAAATAAATAAATATATGTGTAATATTTAGTAAATAATTACTCCCTCTATTCCAAAATGAGTGACCTTTTTGGGATTCCGAGTCATTTTAAAATGTTTATATCTTTCAATTTATGAAATTTTTTGCGATTTTGAAAACTTTGTTTAATAGAACTAATTAAAATCTATCAAACAAGATTCATATTGCATATTTTTTAACTTTCATATTGAAAGATATAAGCAATTAAAAATGACATGTTTTCCGAAAAAGGTCACTCATTTTAGAACGGAGGGAGTATAAGTTTTATGAATTGATTTTATTTTTTTCAGCAATTTTATCTTAATGTGATACTATTTGTTTGTTTTGTGAAACTAATTCCCCAGTTTTTGTTAGGTTTAATGGAATGTAAAAAGTAGATAATGCTTGGATAATATTTGACTATAATTTGCATGTTGTGTATATTGTGTTGGTGGAGTCATTTGGTTGATGCCTTGCTATAACTAATCTGGCTCTAGATAATAGTTGTGTACTTTGCTTCATTTGTTGCTACCTTGCTCAATGTTATGGCAGATTATAATGATTGTTTTTTTGGTGGCAAGAATTTGGTTTTTATGGTTGGATTTGCAATTTAGTGTTTATGGAATGTAATCTGTGGATAAAATCGGAATTGAACCGTGACACAGATTGGATTGGAACCAAACCGTAAGACTTTTGGTCCATACACAAATTGTATTTTCTAAAAACCGTGACTCGCAAATTAAGATTGGATCCATAGCAATCCGGACCGCGAACAACCCTAATTTTACCCAGTTCTCGTATCATAAGTGTTGTTTAATTGGCTACTGTGGGGTGGAAATAATAAGTGTTAAATAAACATAGTAAAGATGAAGATTGTTACACTCCAATTTTTGAAACTGTTAATCAAATTTTTATTTAAATGATTTAATAACTTTAAAACGAATTATGATTAATTAAATCTTCAAAAGAGTTTAGCAACGAAAGTCTTACCTACTTAAACTGAAATAAAACATAATTTAGTCTTATGACGTTGACGAATAAGTATAATTTGTTAATTGTTATTACGATTCTTGGAATTTAAAACACTACTAAACATAAATAGAGCCTCTATTGGTATGACATTCATGGCTTGACAAACTCTTCTTCTGGAGTTGGAGCTTCTTTTGGTTAATAGTATTAGTCTTTAGTTTGAGATTACTACTCGCCTCCTCCTTCTTCGATACCTAGCATAAAATGTCAAGGCAACTGTAGACACCTCAATCTGGACCTCGGAGGTTCTTTAGATGTCCCGATTCTGAAATAAAGGAAACAATACCTTCAAGAGCTTAAATGAGGGATTCCCTTGACCCAAAAACCCGAAAGCCCAAAACAAAACCCAACGGCCCAGAACTGGACCCTTGGTACCGCACAGCACACCACTACACCGCACGACATAACAAATTTCATTATGCCGCACGAGGTCATGAGGTCAACCGCACGGCATTTTGGGTAAAGTTCTGATTGGCTCAGCTAGCTGTCGGTCATGCCCACTTGAGCCACTGCTACAAGTTAGCTCAGCCGAAAAGGCACTTCTGGCCCTCCCGGAAAACATCTCCACCATTAGAAATTCAAAACCCTTGGCTTTTGCCTATAAATACAACCCTCCACTCAAGAGAAAGGCCTGAATTCTCTTTCTCTCTCATCATCCTTTCACACCCACTCCTCACTCCTAAGTCTTGAGAAAGTTATTCTAAAAACATTCTCAAGATCCTTTCTTTCTCAAAGTCTTCCATATTTCTCCTCATCATTGAAGTGAGTTCTTTTACTTACTCATTTTAAAGTTCCAACTACCCATTGTATCCACCTATTGCTCACACCCACAACCTTTTTTTCTCAATCGGTATTGCTCGCATTCATCCGTAGCCATCCATTCTCGTCTAAGCTCAAGATCAAAGGTATAAACTAGTTTCCTTGGGATAAGCTCCGTCTTTATCCCTGAGGGAACCATTCTGCGGTCAGGATCTTCACCTTTTGGTTGGATCCTGACTTAAACTATTTTCAAAAACAAGAATAAACCTCTGTGCTGAATATGCTATACCGCGCGGCGTTCTGATGAGTCGCACGGTATAGTGTATTCAAGCAAACGGCATTTCATATAGCTATTGTTTCCTCATTCAAACTGTTTGGATCTTAGCTATCCTCTGTCAGGCCTATTTTATCACTGAAATACCAGGTGTTGGTGCTTTTAAAATAAGACCATATCTACCAGCCATGCTTCACATTTCAGAGAAAACTAAAAGCGGTCAGCCCGTGGAACCGGAATGATAGCCAATCTCCAGCGGTGAAGGCTGTTAGCCACAGACTGATCAAGACCGGAAGGTTATTTGCCATTTTGGTGCATGTGAAAATTTTCAACTGTGGAGGGAATGCCTCACATTTGTAGGGGATTGCTCTATTTATGGCCAAGGCATGAGAAATATCCTCCTTTCCCAAGGCAAATATCTAAGCAAGGTGGCATTGCCCCCTTCAATGCAAGGGCACACCTGTGAACTGTCCCAGAGGTATCCTAGACGCTTAAGGACAATGACGAGGCTTTGGGTATTGAAGATCTAAAGTGGTCAAATAAAGGTGGCCTGACAGAGGCCAACCATCGCGCGATGCTCTCATTCCATCGCACGAGTCAGCTTCCATCAACTCCATTGCACGATAGACTCACTTTGTCGCGCGATGGTTCAGTCTGCAATTTGACAGATCACATCGGCTACTGTCCAATTTTGGTCATTTTTCGCTCCAAGGATTGTTTTGCAGTTTTGATGGTTCCAACAAGTCTTGGTATATATGACTGTGTCCAAGCATCGAACTCGAGATATCGCGTTTAACGAAGATTCCGAACCATCGGCGGCCCGTTTCAAGTTCAAATGGCCATTCCGGGAGCTCGAAATTCCTTTTAAGGGTTTGCGCCCCATTCTCTCATGCCATACGGGTCATGGCAGCCTAATATGACTGTACGGAGGCGTCGGTTTCAGTCCGGGACATAATAGAGTCATGTTTTCCATCTCATGTCCATTTTGTGTCATTTGTAGCACTCTTTGGTCTAATTTGTGTTTCGGGACATGTTTCTTAGTTCCGTCAATTTGTATAGGTCATTTTGTGTGCATATGATCTTACAGGAGCGTTAGTTTTGTCCAAATTAGAGTGTTTTGAGTTTTGGCTTGATAATGTCCAAAATTTCATTGCATCTCCCGTATCCTCATATCCTGGTTGTGTCCTAAGATACATTATCATTTTTCTTCTGAGCTAGTTACATCTGTACATGTATGTGTGTCTGTGAGCAGTCTCAGTACGTCGTCAATTCAAGTATGGTATTAGTGGCGAACATTTATCTTCTTTCATCCATTACAAGAGTAAATAAACTGTGGAAATGCAATTTTATATCTAAACCATGATCTATCCATGTCAAGATGAAGAAAGCTACTGTACGTGCGACACTTCGGCCAATCAAAAGTCATAATGTCTACTTGGGCATAATCGCCCACAAATCAAAAAACATGCAGGCCTCGAAACGGCTATCGAGTATCAGTTGGGGCCTTCTTGCCCACTATCTATCTACTTGGGCGCATAGGCCCGAAAGCAAAAGTCAAAAGTGAAGGAAGCTAGATGAGGCTTTCTGGTAGCCCTCAGTCCTCTCCCAGCCAGTCACCGTCACCGTCGTCGTCGTCGTCGTCTTCGTCTCTTTCTCTAGGATCCCGCTTGTATCCAGGATCGTTTGTAGAGTCATCAGAGCCACTGCTGTCGGACGCGTCCTCATTCTCTTCTTCTTCTTCTTCCCCCGCTTCCTCCTCTTCAGAGACCTCAGGCAGGATTAGTCGCTTCTTGCAGACCGGCTAGTCTTGCGAGGGCCTCTGGCGCATCTTGATTTGGTACCGCTCCTCTGTGCGTTCCACGGCCTCTCTGGCTGTCTCCTCACTCGCGACGGGTGGCTTTGAGCCTCGCGTCTGTCGTCTCGTGGTAAGTGGAAGAGTAGGAGCCCTTGCTGCCAATTTCTTTTGTGGCGGATCTCTGAGGCTTTTCCTCCTAGGAGCCGCCCGTCCTTGTGCCTGTATTGAAAATTCTTGTACATTAGTATACATTTTGCATATTATATGTTGAAAGCAGGTATGATCAACTTCAAATCGATGGATATCAAAGCATATTGTGTATCGAAAGGGGATGCATGTATCAAGTATCGAATGCGGGAATGTATCATTTTCTGAGAGGTATACCTGAGATCTCTGAACTGCTGGAGGCGTAGCTCGTACTGGATAGCGTAAGTCTAATGGCAAGCCACTTGGCGCCCGTCTCACCACATTCTCCAACGCAAGCATATGCCGAACAGCCTCGTTCACCCACTCGTTTGGCACCTGCAAAAGTGATTTGGATATGAGTAATTCAACCAATGGTTCAATTTTTATTGAAATATTAACAATGGAGGCTACGATGTCTTACTTGCACAGTAACGGGCGCAGGCTCAACTCTGGCAGGGGCTAGCTGTAGCTTAGCTGGATTGCCCTGAGAGTCCACCACTGCTATCTTCCACGACAACTCTGGTGGCCCACCTCTCACCGGTCCGCTCAAACCCCGCCTCACGCGGCTCTCGCCACTACTCTGTCTCTCTGTAGCAGTTGTCCTCTCTTCAGCAGCTCCACGAGCCTGACTTCGAACCTCTCTGAATTCCCGTACTCTCAGTGGCCCCGCCAAGCGCTCGCTCTGGTAGGTCACGTAGTCCATGTCAGGATGCAAGTGGCGTGTCAGGTCAGTGTCAGGTAGTGTAAAAGTCTCTAGCTCGGCCAGTGTGTACTCCCCTGTGTGTGAAGCCTGCGGTGGAAGTGGTCCGAGCACCTAGAACCCAGCGTAGCCAAGTGATTGGCGTGTCACTCGGTCACCCAAGTACCACTGCCAACCAAAGGCTGACTCCAGCAACACCCTGCTGGCCGTCACAACCCTGCTCCTAGTCAAGTATTCGGGCTCTGGCCCTGCCACTCTCCAAGAATCCCACTCGATCTGCGCACAAGACAGGCAATCAATACAAGTATCGATCAGCGACAGCATTGAAGCAATACAAAGGGATGTATACTTCGTCTGGCAAAGTTTCGTGATTATACCCGTGCGGGTCGGAGCTCGTCTAAGTATATCCTGAAGCCGTTCAAGTTGCCTCTCCCTTTCTTCTCTCCCATGTTCTTCTTGTTCCAGATATGAGCGTGTGGGAGGATCCCCAAATCCAAGCTCTTCGTCGCTCGACGGTACAAGTTCAAAACCTCGTAAGCCCAGAGCTGCATGGTTATCAACAGATCAAATCATCAGTACATGCTAGAATACTATTGAGTAGGTTATGCAATCAAATGGATGCAAGTATAATTTGAAATTATGCTTTCCTCTATTGAAATCACACCTCCCAGATCCTCCAATACCCAGAGGTGCTCATCTCTGTCCTCGACGAGTCCCCCAGAAAGTCGTAAGCTGCACCAAGCGCCACTCCTCCCCAGTCAAAGCGTGAGGCCGTCCTCAGATCCCTCAGCGTAGGCAAGTACGATAGATGGACTTCGCTACGCCTGTTTGGGTACAGGGTTGTGCCGAAAAGATACAACAGGTACGCCCGAGCCATCTGCTCCGCCTCCTGTTCGGTCACCACCTTCTTTTTGAGGTATTTGGTGAATTGCCCGTACCTCGCCATCCCCTCCTCGATCTTAGGCGCTTCACCCAAGAACCACTCCAGGGCCGCCTCATCCCCGTGAATACCTGAGTCTAATGGAATAGGCTCGCCCCCAACTCTCAAGCCTGTGATCGCCGCAAAGTCCGTAGGCGTTACTGTCATCTCCCCGGGCAGTAGGTGAAAGGTATTGGTGGTATCCCTCCACCTCTCTGCAAGTGCAACCAAGATAGCATGGTCATTTTTGACCGGAGTAAGGGTCTGCATGAACTCGCCAAAGCCCACCTCATCCACCAGTTGCCTCACCCTCGTTGGCAAACTCTGGTACAACGCCAAAGAGCTACACACACCCCCAAAACCTCGGATGTCTCTCTACCTCGCTCTCTCCTGTATCAGACACAAAGACAAGCAGCAAGAGGGTATATCAGCATGCAAGGTTTTCATTTTCAAGTTCTAGGTAATCAATGCAGCCTGGCAACAGATGGTTGGTTCAAGTTATTATGTTCTATGCATGGCGTTCAATACAAGGATTACGGAATTGCAGCTTAATCTTTTCTTTGGAGGATTATCGTGTGTGCGCTTCGATGTTCAAGTATAAGCAGGCAAACTCCAATTTGAAACTATGAAAGCGAGATTTTGGAAGTTTTACCTCTGTCCAGTTACTTGAAATGTGAGTCTCGGGATCTTTCAGGATGAGCTCAGGGTCGTACTCCGTCCGTCGTGGCCTGTATGCCGCAAAGCCTGATGGCACAAAAAGGTATGGTGTGGGTGGCTCGTACCCTTCTGCTGTAAATGGGACACGAGTCAAGCTCTCCGCCTCCATCACCGCCATCACCCTGAGCCCATATACCCTAGCTCCGACTCTCTCCTCGGTCTCCATGTCCCTCAGAGCCTCCTCTTCCTCGACTCTCTCTCTCTTGACCCTCCCTGCGGCCTCTGAAGCGGCTATCTTCCTCTCTCGCTCCTCTCGAGCCTCCAAAACAGCAGCCCCTATTGCGGGGTTATCCTCCAAAAGTTGGGCAAGTTGTTCATCACTCAGGAACTCTGCTACATCCTGTTTCGTGATTGGCCTATGGCCCGACAATGTCGCTGCTGGCTGGAAGAGCACATCCTCCTCGCTGTACACAAATGGAACCCCCGTACTCGCTTCATCCTCAGTCGTTACACCTTTACCTCTCGCCGGGTCTCTCACTGGGGTCTCACTCGACCCGGCACTATTGCCATCGGCACCTCTACTGCCCGTGCCCTTGGAACTGCCACCAACCACCACTGAGCCGCTCGAGGTCATGCTAGGGTCCAATGGTTCGATTGTAGGCCCTGCAACCCCAGGCCCCTTCGTCACGCGAGGGACCTCCTCCGTCGCGGGATGCTCGCCACCACCACCGACCTCCTGCTCATGGCCCTGATCGCCATCACCGTCGCCTGCAGCCACTGCACCGAGGCCCATGGCGGACTCCGTCGGCTGTTGATCTCCTGTTTTGACCTCCATGGGTCCTCCCTCGTCCTCCGGACGATCAACTACCTCTCTTCCACCGCCCCCATTGCCATGGTCTGCCATGGGTGAGTGAGTGTGTTTATGGCTCGTGATTTTAGGAAGAAAATCAAGGGTTTGGAAGAAGTTTTTTGAGAGAGAAGGGGAGTTAGGGAGTTTTTGAAACTGCTGCGAGTGGTTTCTAAACTTCCCCGTCGATATATGAGATGAGACCAGCATGGGCCGGGTTAGGACTGGTGCCAGGTACAAGCCCTAATTAGCCTCCCTCGCGCGAGGGAGTGGCTCTGTCGCGCGATGGATCGTTTGGGCCACTGGCCCAGTTCAGCCCTAGGCCGGGCCCCATTTTACTTATCACTCCTATAATGGTCCAAGAATTTTATTGAAAGTTGTGCAAGTGATTTTGGGGTCATTTCAAGACGTTTTTTATCCAAGGGTATTTTATATCCCCATCAGTGGTCCGCCCGCGCACCGTTCCAATTTCAAATCAGCGACGATCCATCCGTCCAATTTCAAATCAACGACGATCCATCCGTCCAATCTCAAATCAGCAACGATCCATCCATCCAATTTCAAATCAACGACGATCCATCTGTCCAATTCGCTTGTTCCCCAGGAGAGTTCACGTCAACAATTGACCAGCTCTCTAATCCTTTGGTGCACGGTAATTGTACATACTAGTTTGCATTCTTCATTTAATCGGCTTTTGGGTGGATTAGATGGGTGTCTAGAAATCTTTGACGTTACCCGTACCAGCCAATGGTGCTCCGCGTGCCGTCAAAGAGGGACAACTGTAGACACCCCAATCTGATTTCCCAATTGCTTTACTTTATTTTTCGGTTTCTTGTTTCCCCGATGATGAGTCAGGTGGAAAACAGTCTTGAAAGTAAAATGGCTTGAGCTTGGAGTATGTGGAACCCATCCTTAGCCCTGAAAAAAACCTAAATCAAAACCTTGACCCCAGGTTTGACCATCGCGCGGTCTATTGGATCCCTCGTGCGATGCTTCATTTGCCAGGTGTTGGTCAAAGTCAAAGCTTTGACTGTTGACCATCGCGGGGCCGGTTTAACCCTCGCGCGATGGAGTCACTCCCTCGCGCGATGGTCAACACTTATTGTTTTCACCTTTTTCCATCTGGATTTTGTGATCTGTGTAACCCCATTTCGTCGACTGAACAGCGTTCTACAGGGCTGCTCTTGCACTACCTCTCCCCCATTCTCCCATCACCTTTTGCACCTTACTTCTCCACCAGGGAACTACAACCAGCCTTGTTGGTTGCTTGTGTTGCCTTGTTAGCCACCAACCTAAACCCTCTCTTTCTCCTATAAATACCCCCCATGGTTCATCTTCCAAAGGGTTACAAAATTGTCAAGCAAAAAAGACTACACAACCCCAAAAACCCTGATACTTCATCAACTCAAACCACTTCCATACACTCATTTTACAAGCACTACCACTTCCTTCAAGCCATTTTCAAAAACCACTCAAGCAAAGGTATAACTTTACTGCCTTTTTATTGTTTTGATCCCTAATGGGGGGCTGGCAGAGCCAAGGCTGGTAATCAATACCATTCCTGGTCCTAAAGTCAGTAGAGTTACGAGAATCGTGAACTAGCACTCCAGCGCGCGATGGACCCACTTCACCGCGCGACTGTTTGAGTCAGTAAGTGACGGTCCTCGTGGGGATGGGATGCTGGTCCTTCTTTGTTTATATGTTTTCTATATCGTCTGTGTTGCATAAATTAATTTTGATCTACTGCCTTGTATGCTAAACTCATAGTTTAATCCTGTTAGTTTGTTTAAATTCCCTAGAATGCCACTGGATAGCTTCGGAGTATGTTTCAGAGCCCAGGCATGTAAGGCAATTCCTGGAAGTCCAGTCAGGATCAACGCGCGAGAGTATCACTCCATCGCGCGATGGTTTCCTTATTTCCAGGAACTACCCTTGCATGGGGCAACTTGGTCCTTGACCTTTTGTTTTAATACCCCCATTGTTTAGGGGTCGTATCTAAAGTTCATTTATTCTGTTGTAATTAATAGTTTATTTTCAGTACATGTAAACTGTTGGTTTGACCCTGGGTGTGCACTGGTTCTTCCAGAGCCCAAAGGGAGGCAAAATTGAACCTGTTGAAAGGATACGATCATCGCGCGATGGAATGGGTTTGTCGCGCGACGATTGACTTGCATGCTAGCAGATCCATGCATGCAAGTTGGCTGTTGAATGTAACAAATTCATACCAATGCACTGTTTCGATATCAAGTCACAGTGTTGGGATTTTGCCTTATTTACTTCTAAAAATTCATCCATTCACGCTATCTATCATATCCTGCAAACTGTTACAGTTTTTAATCCCCGATTAACTGTCCCTCGCTCTAATTGGCTAAAAATTATTTAATAAAAGAAGAATCGCAAACTTTTTCTCAAAATGCCAAGTAGAGACCGATCTCCGGATTGGGTGAGAGGGGTGCCATAAAACCCTTCCCCTCTCATAACTTGGCTCCCGAACCTAAATATGGTTATGACGGATTGGTTCCTTAACTTTTTTAAATGAAACAGCGTGGCAAGTGCTTCGAAATACGGTTCCTTGGGTGTCGGACCTTCAAACCCGAGTGGCAACTCTGTATCTTTGCGAGCGCTTGTCGTCCCGCTTAGCGCTCCCTCAAACTGGCATTTTATTTAGGAAGGGAACGGAATCCTTCCTAAGAAAAGGGCACGCTGCCCACAGGGATAAGCTCCGTCTTTATCCCTGAGGGAACCCTTCTGCAGCCAGGATCTTCACCTTTTGGTTAGATCCTGACTTAAAACCATTTTCAAAAACAAGAATAAACCTCTGCGCTAAATATGCTATACCGCGTGGCGTTCTGATGAGTCGCACGGTATAGTGTATTCAAACGCACGACGTTTCATATAGCTATTGTTTCCTCATTCAAACTGTTTAGATCCTAGCTATCCTCTGTTAGGCCTGTTTTATCACTGAAATACCAGGTGTTGGTGCTTTTAAAATAAGACCATATCTACAAGTCATGCTTGGTTTTAAAAATAAGGTTTCTTCGAATCATTTCGGGTGATCAGAAGTATAAAAGATGATTTTCATCCATGGCTTGAAAGAGTGGTATTTTCATATATGGACCTGTGGTAAAAACATTGTTTGTTATTAGTCGGAAACTCCGTGTGCTCTATTTAATATGCCGGGCGGTGTTCTGAAACTTTATAACGGCCTGAAAACAGAGCAGATACCCCGCACGGCATACTGTAAAACCGTGCGCAGTATTATAATATGTCGTGAAGAAGGAAACTGAAATCCAGACGGTTTCTGTCAGAAAGTTCTTTCATTCTGCATCATCTTTATCATCCTTGTACAGACAGCACCACTTGCACGTTAACGTGATATATTTCCCATGTCTCTCTCCTTTTTACTTGTTTATTCAAGAGCTTGACTTTTCCAAAAGATATTCTAAATCCCCCTTTTGAAAGAGTTTAGTAGAGACCGGTTTTACCGGGCGAGTGGGGTGCATTTTCTTTAACAAAACCTTCCTCATTCGTAACGTGGCTTCCGAACCCAAAATCTCAACGCTTTCCCTGGATCAAAAGCCTTTTTCTCAAACAAACTCTTGGTTTCTCGGATCATCCATCTCAAAAATCCGGGTGGCGACTCTTCCTCTTCGGGCGCGCCAATACAGGGAGCCCACAGCAACAGTAACTCCATGAGTTAGATAATTCTCCACCCTTCTATCTCTTATTTTACAAGTATAAGCATTGTAGTTTAATAACAGTAATAATAGCAAGAGAGTAACACATCATCCAATTCTTTATTAACCTTTATCTTAAGTGAATTTTAAGGATCTTCTCCACAACACTCATTTTCTCTCACACCCAATTAATTACTATAACCGTCCCATGGAATAACTTCCCTCTTGTTCATCTTGTATCGAGATCCTAAGTGAATACACCTAAACTGTCTACTTCGTATGGATTCACCTATGACCATAACAAAGGAAAAGGTAACCATAACATCTCATATATTAGAGTTCGAACAATAACTAACACTGGGGTCCTTTACCGTCACCCAAACAAACACAGGGGTTCTTTACCTGTACTCGGAGTTCTTTTCTGAAGGGTACTTCACCGTACCCAGAGTTCTAAATGGTGCTCAACGCTAGTCGAGCGGGGACTTGCCGCCAAGCGCCTAGGCTACCTAGGCGCCACCTAGTGATTTGAGGTTTTTTTCAAAAATATATATTTTAAATATTTTTAAGGCAATCAAGCTCCGCCAAGCCCACCAAGATGGCCGCCTAGCTCCGCCAAATCTCCCTTAGCCGCCAAGTTCCGCCATGCTCCGCCAAATCTCCCTATCTGCCGAACGAGCCGCCGAGGGTGAAATCATGGCATCGAACTGCCGCCGAGTCCGCCATTTAGAACACTGACCATACCAGGGGTCTTTTACCATCCCAAAACACGCACATAATCCTTTACCATCCACCAAATACACAAGCTCGTTTATAGGCCCGAATCATAATGAAGGATACTTCACCGTACGAGGGGTCTTTTACCATCCCAAAACACGCACATGATCATCTTTTACCATCCCCAAATACACACAAACTCATTTATCGGCCTGAACCATTTATCCATTACTTATCAATATCTATGTGATCCACCACTCCACAATCCACATACTTATTCTAACACGGTAATGTAGTACTAATAATGGAGTAGTAATATGTCCTTTCGCCAGGTAATTTAGTCCCTTCTTTAATTTTCGAGGAGAAAAAAAGTCATTTAGCAATTGTCCAATTGCTTCTGGAAATATATCAAACTTGGTTTATCTATTTATTTAGTCCTCATAAAATAGTTTACGTTTCAATTTCGTCCTAGTGAAATATTTTGTTTTAATTTTACCCTTGTAGTTTATGATGCACTTTAATGTTACCCTTTCCGTTAACAAGTGGACAGAAATATGTTATGTATGTGGCTAACGAAAGGCTAATGTGGAACCTTTTATGACTAGGTGGCACCAACACAGGGCACTTATAACCCAAACTCCAAATACACTTTCTCTTAGTACTTCTTCCCCCACCCTCGTCACTTCCCCCCACTTATAAACCTTAAATCCCAAATCTGCAAATTGTTCTCTTCAAAATACCATCGAATAAAAAAAATACCACCGAATAACAAGATTAATCCTATACCTTTCCAACAAACATGCCATTTTTAGTAAGAGTATATTGATCTGCTCCTATAGTCTGGGTAAATCCAGCCTTATTGAGGAGGTAGCCGGATACAAGATTCTTCCTCATTTCTAGAGTGTGCAAGACTTCCTTCAGAGTGACAGTCCTTCCAAAAGTGAACTTGAGATCAACCTTAGTGGTGTGGGAGTCACCCAACAACACTTTCTTATCATCAGCCTCAGAATACTTTTTGAACAAGGAGCGATCATAACAGACATGGCGAGAGGCGCCAGTGTCTATCCACCACCCTTCTGAACCACTTATCAGATTGACCTTCGATATCATAGCCACTAGTGGTTCTCCATCCACCAGGTTCGCCTGTGGAGTGCGACGCCTGGGGTTCTTGCAATTTCTTGCCATATGGCCAGGCTTGTTACAATTGTAACACACAAATTGGACAGAGTCCGTGTTTCGAGCCTGGCCTCCAGAAGGGGGTAACTTCTTGTTCTGTTTCAGTCTTTCGTTCCGGTTCTAGGTTCTGATTTGGCTTTCCAATTCCTCCTTTCCGCTTGAGCACAGCCGAACTGTGGTTCCTTTTGTTTGCAACAAAGAGAACCTCATCCTTCTGATCTTGTTTCCGAGCCTCCTCCTCAATACGGAGCTGAACAATCAAGTTTTCCATAGAAAAATCTTTCGACTTGTGACGGAGATCCTTTTTAAAGTCTTTCCAACTGGGAGGCAGTTTATCAATAAGAACAGCAACCTGAAATTGTTCACAAATAGACATGCCCTCAAAAACTATTTCATGTGCTATTTTCTATAAATCGTGTGCCTGGGAAACCACGGATTTTTCATCAACCATAGAAAACTTCAAGTAACGACTAACAACATATTTTTTGGTCGCAGCCTCTTCGGTATCATACTTTTTCTGGAGGGCATCCTAAAGTTCTTTAGCAGTGTCAAAATTGGAATAATAATCATAAAGGTCATCAGTCAAAGCATTCAGAATGAAGTTCTTGCACAAAAAATCATCATTGGTCCATTTTTCTATCACCTTAGTGTTTTTAGCAATAGGAGGATTAGCAGCAACAGGTTTCACAGAATCACAACAACCAGCAAGTTTTTGTGTAGTCAGAAAGAAAAACATCTTTTGCTTCCAACGTTTAAAATGCAGCCCCTCAAAGCGAAAAGGTTTGTTGATATCAGTGGTGGTAACAGAAATCTTGTTTTCAGAATCCATGGCAGATGAATCGTCTTAAAATTGTTGGACTAACTGCTGTAAAACAAGAACAGATTACCTCGAATTCTGCTATTGAAAAAACAGAATACCAATTTGTAGAACGACGGCTGGGTTGAGTCGCAGACTAGGTTGCTTTCTTTAAGACGTTTCGCGGCTCTGCCCAGTTTTTGCAAGCAGTTCGTCAATGCCCCGCTGTCCCCAGGATAAAACAGCCCAGAATTCACCACCTCTGCACGGAAGAAAACCGAAAACAAAACACACAATCGACCTATTGCTCGAACTCCGAAAACATTTTTGGGTTGGAAGAGAGAGTTCTTTTTCCTGTATATAAACTAATTCCGAAACTCTAAATTTATAGGTGCAGGCTGGGCTTGATTTTTGGAAGCAAAAATCAAATCAAATTAAATTGCTTTGATTTAGCACATGTTTTTTTAATCAATCCGAAAATCATTTCTTAATCAGCCACAAATCAGATCTCACTGATTATGCACATGTTTTTAACACGTTTTTCTTAATCAACAAAAATCTAATCAAATCACATTGCTTCAGTTTTCCATTTTGAAAAAGATTTGATTGACTGAAAATTCTGTAATAAAAAAAATGTGTTTCAAAAATTTCGGATTTGCAACCCCCTGCGCGAATAACTAGTGACGCACACCCGGTTAACTGGTTTCCGAATCAGTTTTCCAAATTGCCGCCCATTTTCCTGAGCGCACGAGACCTCTCCTTAGATCCTCATTGACAAACCCACTTATGTGTAAACTCATTTAAAGTAGGTAGAAGTTTTGTGGCTAGGCAATGTGGGACTAGTGAAAAACACAAGGTTTTACAAATACACACCAAGGTTCCAACAATTGGAGTAAAGGAGTTTTTTTCATTAAAACTAGTTGAAATCCAAACCATTGGTCTTGTTCCTCTCTCTCTCTCTCTCTCTCTCTCTCTCTCTCTCTCTCTCTCTCTCAATAAAGCTTTGATCCAAACTTGTTCTTGAATTTGATGAAAAACGAGCCAAAGACAAGCTCCAATTGTTCCCTCACCAAAATTATATGAAAAACTTGAAATTGGATTGGGTTATTTTTGTGAAGGAGGTCGTGGTGTGGGTGTTTAAAAAATTGCAAACATGCTCAATTAATTTCATGTTTCGGTGATCACAAAAAAAAAAAAAACATGTTCAAATAGTTTATGGGATGGAGGGAGTATGATTTTAGCTTCCATTTATGGGACGGAGGGGAAATTAAGAGATAAAGGTGTAAGGAGGTAGGATTACTTTTTATTTGGTGGGATTTTGGGGGAATTTATGGTTTACACTTTTAGGGAATAATCTGATGACCTTGGATGATTCGGATGATGAGGAACCCGAACTGCTGAGATAGTTGCCTCTGCACTTGCAAGTATCTCCGTCATCGCTTGTCTGACTAGTATCTTCCTGGACTTGCACTTGTTGACGGAAAGGAAAACATTGAAGTGCGTCATACATTACAAGGGTAAAATTGAAACAAAACAATTCACAAGGACGAAATTAAAACGAAGACTATTTTATGAGGACCACATAAGTAGATAATCCATCAAAATTCCAAAGTTAGCTTCTATGTTTGTCCTAATTTTTTAGTTTTTATTTTCAAGGCAGCTTGCACGCACTTCATTTAATTTTGAAGAACTAATCTCACCATCATTATTTGGTAAACTCATTAATGGTTTAAGGCAGAGTAGATCTGTGGTGGTCAGGGAGTTTGCGGCAGGGTCGGAGGTGGTCTGGCGTCGTGTTGGGTTGGGCCGCTATTGTTGCGATCATTTTCCTTGGTCGTGCTGATCTTGACCGGTGGCTATCCCTCCTCGAGTTTGATAGGTGGATGGCGCGAGAGTGCATCGCCGATTTTCAACTTTGGTGGTTGTTGATGGTGGCAGTTTGCGGTTGGTTTGGGGATGTTGGATGGCGGTTTGTATTATGTTTTGGTGTTGGCCGGGATTTTGGTCTGCTGCTAATGGAGGTTTAGGGGCCGGCAGCGGTGTTGGGGTTTGGGGGGAATTAGGGTTTCATTTTAGGCTTTGTTTTGGGATGGATTGGTTCCTTACCTACCGTTGATATTTTAGGGTTTTTCCTCCTAGTTTGGGCTCAGCCTGTTAGGCCGAAATCAGTTTCCTCCATGTGTTTTGGAGAAGAGGGTCTTAAGTGGTCAGATCGGTGTACCCAAGCCCCTATTATCTTTGTACTTCGTGTTATGAATTAATAAAATTTATTTTTCTGATAAAAAAAAATCAGCATTCTAGTTTTAAAGTTCCGATTGATCACTTATTTGTTGACTTCCTCCGATGTCCATTGTAATCAATGTGAAGTCTAGACTCCGTTTGTTTGGGTGTAAAATATTTTGTGGTAAAATAGTTTATTTATTTTCCGGTGTTTGGTTGTTTAAAAAATGAAAAAAAAATATTTTACATGTAAAACATTTTTCATTGATTGGATGAAAATGACTTTCCCTTAAATCTTTCGTAAGTTATTTTCCAAAATGAACCCGCTGCCTTCTACTGCAATTCTCACTGCTCAATTTCCTCAATCGTCAATTCTAACCCACGTTCAATTTCAATATTCTCAGATTTCTCCATCGTTGAAGCCCCACTCTCTCTCCCTCTATACTATTTTGTTAATTTTTGAAAATATTTTCAAGTGCCAACCAAACACTGGAAAATAAAAATTCGAAGTTTGTTATCTGAATAAACTTTTTGTATGAAAAACATTTTAATTCGAAACAAACGTAACCCTAATGTTATCATCAAGCAGTAGTTTAGCAAACATAAATTAATCGTGTCAAATGTGATAGCGCAATGACATTTTCAAATGTATTGTTAGCTATAAATTAGGTATATATGCTATGTTACTTGTTCTTTTCCGGCGTTTATATTAGGAGAACATGTGGTAAGATGCTACTTGCTACTTTGGAGTTACTAGAAGTTTGTTCGATCATTAACTTCAAGACCTTGTGAATAGTTGAGGTGCGCAAGTTGGTCCAGACACCCGATTATTTAAAAACAAATTTGATATTCGATGTTGCACGTTCATATTAAGTATTTTGAAACTAAGAGATTATTAATTAGGCATCCAAGTATAAAGATACAAAACCATAATGAAACCATATACCCCATGCACAAGACCGAGGATCAAATCCCACCGACAAATAACACTTCTTGCTCTTCCACCAAAAAAAAATCATAAAGAAACCAGCATTGCCTGTATACTTTTCTTCTTCAATAAAAAGAAAAAGATTTCGTAACGTGATTACTAGCTTACGTAAGATTAAAAGTGGTCATGATCAAAACACTTCAAGGGACTAGCCATGTTAACCTAGGCTACGAAAAAAATGCTAGCTGCCTTCTCTCTTTCTTCCCCTCCACCCCAATGCGCAGCGGAACGTGCTTTACTCTTAATGGGTGTTTTCATTCCTCTCAAGTTTCTTCCTTTCAATAACCTCTCCTATCTAGCGAGGGTCGACTTCTCTTTAGATCTCAAATCTGAGAGTTTCTTAGTATTTTTCTTTTCTCTCGACTTCTCCTTCATCATCGAGGTGCTGTTTCGGGTTTTAACAACAGTTGGTGGGTGATGGTCTTTTGGCAGCGATGGTAGTCGACAACAAATTAGATC
Source organism: Rhododendron mucronatum var. ripense (assembly GCA_019656295.1). Classification (NCBI taxonomy): domain Eukaryota; kingdom Viridiplantae; phylum Streptophyta; class Magnoliopsida; order Ericales; family Ericaceae; genus Rhododendron; species Rhododendron mucronatum. The sequence continues at coordinate 4,749,938 of BPLT01000006.1, forward strand.
GGTTGGATCGACTTCCTGATGGTTTTATTTGGGGAGGGTGTTGTCGGTTCAGTGTATTGAGGCCATGGCTTGTGGGAACGTCTTACAACTTGCTAAGCTGTTGGATTTGGATTCGTTTACAGTAGAAGGGGATTCGCGGCAGTTGATTTAGATTTTAGAGTTGCAAAAGATAACGTGTTGACCTCTCAGTAGATGGTGTACAAAAATGGCCAACTAGGCTAGCGAAGTTGGAATTTTTCCAGCACCAGTTTTTTGGTCTGGAAAGCAACCAGTTTAATGGGGTACTTTTGACAGTGATACACATATATAAACGGCACATGGACAATCATTTAACACAATTAATCTTATTATTTAAAGAGAAGAAGATAATACTAGTGGTAACCCACTGAACTTTTAATATGGATGCTAATTTGGTTCCTTAATTATCTACAAGAACACTTATGTTGCCCTATACGCTCGAGCTTTTGGAAGACCAAACGATAATCATCCATATACACATTTTAGTCATATATGCTTCCATAATTCCATATTGACATGCTTTTTACAGCTTATTAATTCAACATGTTTCTAGGTTAAGATTATACTAGAATTTCAACAACCACATAGGCACAAACTCCCATATCAAATGAGGAAAAAAAAAAAAAAAAACTACGTATACTATATAATTAAGCTATTACAAACAATTCGTAGGAGATCTAATAAATAGTTCAACATAATGTCTCTATGAATTTGAGGAAGATGGAGAGCAATAACGTTGATGACCCGGACCATTTTCTTTTTGAGAAAAATATATAGGCAAAAAATCAGAGATTAGTAACTTTGTAATCGCACAATTAGGATAGATTTGTCTTAAACAAAAAAAATGGGCTAAATCCAAGAAAAATATTGTACCACCTCTCTCTCTCTCTCTCTCTCTCTCGGTAAGAAGGATGAGGAAATACTTGGTAATCGATCATTTCTCATTAATGGAGAGACTATTTTATTGTAGTGCAGCTGGTGGCACCTATAAAGCCATTAGACAATTAATATTTGGGCAAATTTTCGTAGTCGTCCTTCTAGTTTACGGTTGTCTCAATTTCGTCCATCTAGTTTCAATTGTTACCAAATAAACCTGTAGTTTGTTTTACGTTCCAAATTGGTAAAATCGTTAACATCGTTAATGAAATTAACGGAAAAATATGATTAAAAAATTAAGTGCTTGAATTTTCAATCCGGTTGAACCGGTGCAAAAATCTTATTTTTTTGATCATTTTATCCTACATGGTCGTAATGAATTTTTGGCTCTAAGGCCTTTCAATGAGTACCCGAAGACTTCTTATTTAGTTTCAGGGCTCTCGTAGGATGCTCATTGAAAAGTCTTAGAGCCAAAAGTTCATTACGACCATTTAAGATAAAATGATCGGAAAAATAAGATCTTCACACCGATTCAAACGGATTGAAGATTGGAACACTTATTTTTTCACACTGTTTACATATTAAAAAATTAAGTGTTTAAATGATCGGAAAATTTGCCCTTAATATTTTCAACAACGAAAAGCTGCAGGAGACTATTACATATTGAAACATTTAATTGGTGACAACATCTAACACGAATTAAAAGCTTACTTTAAACCCTATGTGGGTTAAATGGTACTTTGGGATTAGGTGGAAGCTGTTACGTTAATTGATAAATTATTCCAAGCATATGATACTTTAATTATTTGCCACTATATCTATGGTATACGTAAATGTTTCATACAATGCTATATAGGTACGTTTCTAGAATTAATTGATTAACCAAACCAATGATTAAGCGCATCTAAATTTGTTTTATATATATACTGCCTAAAAGGTCAAGTGATTCAAAGTTATCAACCGTTATTTTATTTATATTATATTATACATACTCCCTCCGTCCGAATTTAATAGTCCTTTTTGGAAATTCGTGTCATTTTTCAATCGATCATATCTTCCAATTTATAATGTTTTACGTGATTTCGAATATATTGTATTATAGAACTAATCGAGATCTATTAAATAAGATCCATATTCGACATGAAATTCATTACGGATTTTAAGATATAACTCAATTTTTAGCCGGTTAGAATAGAACTAGGGACAATTAAATCCGGACGGAGGTAGTATATAAGAAAACAGCTCAGTATTTGAATCTTATGTACATAAATCTAACGGTCCAAACTTATCCCTCATAAATCCTACGGCTGAGAAGAGTACTAAGGCTAGAAAATCATATTTTCAATCTTCTCTAACCTTTCCTATTCTAACTCTCTTTTGTTATGGAAAGAAGAAAGCAATAAAATTTCATTGCCAAAAAAAGATCCGGATTTTGAAATATGAAAGGCAAGTAATATTTGAAACCTTAGCACTCTCTCTTTTCAAAGCAAGGCAAAATCTTCTTTAACTTTTCCTATCCCAACTCCCTTTTGTTATGGGAAGATAGAAAATAATAAAATTCATGTATAAAATTAATGCAAGGCAGATCGTAAACTAAACAAAATGGTAAGAAATATTTTTGTTTATCGGTTGATCAATTTCAATTTTTTGGTGTGTGTGTGTTTTTTTTTAAACTAGACAAAAGGGTAAAAAAAATATATGTTTGATCCTAATTTAAGAAAAAATCTTCTCATCTAAATCAGCTTCGTTGGCAGGAGTGGTCAATAGTTTCGCAATTCATTTTAATTGTGTTTAAAGCGTTGCGCAGGCACCGGCAAACTCTAGTATGTATGTATGTGTGTGTGTGTGTGTGTATATATATATATATATATATATATATATATGTCGGGACGGTTCCAGAGACACTTAAAAAACCCCTCGAAATCTTAAAAGAAAGACTACAATACACACCCTCATTTAGGTGTGTATCATATGCACCCTCCAAAATGTTATAAATTATAGAGAAAATGTTACGAATCGTATTGTTACAAAGTTACGAATCGTATAAATGTTACAAGATACACCAAAATCTTATGAATCATAATGCAAATATTACGAATAGTGTTGCTGAAAGGTTATGAATTTTTAGAACAAAAGTTACGAAACACACTAAAATTTTATAAATAAACCATAAAATAGGCGCATATGATACAACCTTTTAAGGGGTGTGTATTGTAAACTTTCCTTATATAAAAATGTGTAAGCATATATACAAACGGACAAATTGTGCCTGTGACTTTATTTAACAGCTACATTTCGGGCTGTATTTGTGACGTATTATATAGTCAACAACCTAGATTGTGGAATATTTAAGCTTTAACGAATCAGCTTTCCAGCCTCAAATGCGGATACATATAAATCTGCATCCTTTCGGGATATTGTCAGTGGCGTAGTTAGGAACGAGGACCCTATCGAAATATCACCTTTAAAAAAAAATCTGTAACAAAATGATACGAAAATACGAATTTCCTTCGTTAAAAATACTAGCAAAAAGAAACGGCATGTGGGTCTTGGAAAGCCAGGAAAGGGGACAAAAAGGTACAGTGGTATTTATTTTTTTATGTTAAAAGTCAGATTTTTTTATTTAAAAAAATATCAAAATTTTGTAGGAGCGGGGGCACTGGCCCTCAATGGTCCCTCTATAAATCCGCCGCTGCATGTTTTATGTAAAAGCATGTGCATCAGATGATTACAGATACATCAGTGTTTTGATGTATGTGTTCTTAGCACTCTCCAAACCAATTACAAAATTTAAGAGGATGAAGAATGAGAGACAGGAAGAGCTGTGCAATACTACAACAAAAATGGTCTATCGTGGTGATACGATTTTATCACAAAAATAACAAAATTTGTTATTAATGCTTTTAGCAACAAAAAATTTCGTCAACCAATGTTTCACGCAAAAGAGGTGTAAGGCTTTGGCAATGAAAAATGTACTCCCTCCCCACTTTAAATGTCCCCTACAAGAATTCATGCATTTTCAAACAAAAAAAAATATTTCTACATATTATTATTTTAATTTTTTTTTGCTCGGCAATTATTATTTTAATTTTCTTGCACCAAATTAAAGTACTCAATGAGCACTTTTAAGTTAGTGTAAAAAAATAAGTGTAAAAATATTTTTGGGGAGTTTGAAATTGCTTGAATTTTCGTTTGAGACATTTAAAGTGGGATGGAGGGAGTAAAATTTTGGCAACGAATTTACATTTCGCAATTTTGTCGGTGAAACCAGCCAGAGCAAAAAAAAATTCATTTGCTTTGTTGTTGCTCATACTCGAACTCAAGACATCCAACAAACACTTCACCACTAAGCCACACGACATTTCGTTGATGATATTGCAAAATCAAAATATTGACAATTGCACAAATTTCAAATTATTCTATATGTGTATTATATACAATAATATATACACGAAATCGTAATATTTTTTCAAATAATATGAATTTTTTGGATACTAAAAATTAATTAATTTTAGAATTGGCGATGAAATTGTGATTTCATTGTCAATGAGTACCATTTGAAATTTCGTCGCCGAAACAATACCCATTGGCGATGAAATATTAATTTCTTTACAAAACGGTCACTACAACACGAAAGGGCTATAGCGAGGATTCAGTTTCCTCGCCAAAGCACCTAATTTCCTCGCAAAATGTATTAGCGAGGAAAAATTTCCTCGCTAGTTTTCCTCGCTGAAACCTTGTCGCAAAAGGTATTTGCGAGGGAAAAAAAATTCCTCGCCTATTCTGACAAATTAGCGAGGAATTTTTTTCCTCGCTAATGTTTTTCCTCGCAAATACTATTCGTGAATCCTGTCATTTTGTTGCAAAAGGTGAGGAACTTTTTCCTCGCTAATTAGTTGTTTTGGCGACAAATTTGTTTTCCTCGCTAAAAAAATTGACATCCTAAAAGAAATCAATTTCTCCTCATTCACCTGCCGCCCCCATCATTCGAAATCAATTTCTCCTCATTCATCTGCCGCCCCCATCATTCGAACCTTGTACCTCTAGGTCCAAAATTGTAAGTTGCACTCCACCTACCAACTGCACCACGTTAACTTTCTGTTAAAATTGGTGAACTTTTGGATATATATCATTGTTTTATCATGTCTTTTACCTCTCCAAACTATTTTCTTCAATATTAATTATGATCTTTCAACGTTTTGTACTCTTATAGTGTCTGAACTTTATTTGAACAAATTTAATTTTTTGCAAGAACAATAATTTTTTTGATTTTTTTAATTCGTTAATTTTAATCTACCCTATCCTATAAGGAACTTGGGGAGGGGGATGAGGCTTACGGAGATCGAATCCTGCCCCATGTACATTGGAATATATAAGGAAGGACAATTGCATTACACTCCACGTGCATAATTTTTTGGTTGAAACATGTTATATTGGTATGGCAGCAACTTTTAAAAGACTAATAATATGTGTTATTATTTTAATTTTTTGATGTGATTATCCTACCTTTTATGGAATTAGATTTTTGTCGTCATAAGCTTGAGATATGTTTTAATATCACATTATGAATGACAAGAGGCATCAATGTACGTCGTTGTTTAAAAGTGAGTTTGACCTTCTTCTTTTTTTTTTTTTTTGTTGCAAAATACAAAGAGTATTATAGATTTGTAGTAATTTTTAAAGTTTTTTTTAATCATCTCTATAATAATATGAAAAAAATGTAAATATTCAGATAAGATTATCCTAAAAGCACTAAAGACAATACGTTTTTTAAAAAATTTATTTTTTTAAATTTTCAATCCATATATGACTCACACACACAATATGTATATGTATATATAAAAATATGTATGATACTTGCAAAATTGCATTTGAAATTAATGTTTAACATATTTATCTAGTTATTAAGAAATGCCATTAGAATCACTTAAGTTGGATTGAATACAAATCAACTAACATACAGTTTACAAAAAAGAATTCTTTACAGCATGAATGCACAATAGATATGAAATAGTGTATTCTTTGTGAAATAGTTTATTCCTAGATAGCAGTAATGTAGATGTTTTGAAAATAGATTTGTGTTGATTTAAAATTTGGAGATATTTTCAATACGAAATCACTTCAATATGTTTTTAACTTTTTTTTTTTTTTTTAGTTTCTATTACCATGAGATAAATCATCGATACCTATACTTCAAGATACTCAACTACTATGGGATAACATTTTTTTAGCATGTCTTTTAAAAAAAATTATTCAAACAATAAATATTATGACAATTTGAATAACAGACATTGTTAACAATTAATTTAAATTGGAAAAAAAGGAATGCATAGAATTAGTGAGAAACATATCTTCATTGCTAATAAGAATAAGAAAAGTAACAAAACAAATTTTTCTGGTTTATCACTCTTTTATTTCAATAAATTTGATAATGGTATTCAACTATGTAGTTGATTATATCTTTATCATTATGATATTACAAATACATATGAACATAATTAATAATGACATATATATATCAAAAATTAATGAGTCCTAAAAAATGTGGCGAAATATTTACTTGTCAAATGTAACCTTTTGGCGAGGAAAATATATTTTCTCACTAAATGTACCCCTTTGGCAAGGAAATTTGTTTTTCCTCGCTAGAAAGTACCTTTTGGCGAGGAAATCTGTTTTTCCTCGCTAGAAAAGGTCTTTTGGCGAGGAAAAGAATTTCCTCGCTAAAAAAGGCAACAAAATTCAATTTCCTCGCAGATAATATACTTTTAGCGACGAAATACACTTTCCTCGCCATATTTCCTCGCCATATTTCCTCGCCAAAGCCTTTTCGTGTTGTAGTGGGTATCCATTGGCGACGAAATTTGTATTTCCTTGCCGATGTGTTAAAGTGTGTACTAACTCTTACTTAAGTGAAATATATTAAAAGTGGGACCCATTTATGGTGTTAGGCATATGTGATAATTAATTTAAAGATTCAAAAAATAGGTCCTACTTCTTGTAATAAAAAAACGAGGTACTACATGGGTGTAGTTAAAGTATGTGCTAGAGTAAGTTAAATTACATAATGATGGTCTTCCTCTCTCCTCTATGCCCTTTTCTCTCCCCTCTCCCCCATTTGTCAAGTGTACGATGCCTAAACTTGACACACTTTCTAGCATGCACACACATAAATTGAAATACTCTAGCACACTAATAACACAATTCAGAGCCGACCTTGACCTAAAGCAAGTGTTGCGGCCGCTTTAGACTTCTAAAAAATTCTGAATTATAAGGGTCCATCCTACTTTATTATCTCTTATTATAGTCCAACAAAATAGACCCTATTTTTAATTTTTGCTTTAAACCTCCGAAAAGTGAGGGCCGGCTCTAACACAATCATTGTAACACTTAAAACATATGTTTGGGAGTAACTTTTACACACATCACTAATGCGATAGCTACCACTCCCATGCATGTTGGAGATGCTCTCAGAGTTCTCTAGTTTGGGACAAACATCATTTCCAAAAGTTATGGTGGCTGTCCAAGACTTGTTGGATTCATACTTACGTTCATCGTTTGTGAATCCCGGCCGGCCCCTAAAAAGGAGGTGTAAGGTCGTGGAAGGTTTGAAATGTACTGGCTTGACTATTTTTTGTGACATATATATTTCAGTTAGAATGTTATGTAGAGAAATTTGATGTCCATTACGGTTATTTTAGATATATATATAAAAATGCAGTAAAAATATCATATCAACTTCAAAATTTCGTACAGTTTGTATCCGGTATTTTTCCTATTCTACACTACTTTTTTTTTTTTTTTTGTTTGATATCTCAAGGTGTACCTATGAACCAGCTTACATATATGCAGTACCAATCTACAATATGAAATACAACTGCTTTATTATTGTAGGCGCGGTCAAAGTCAATAGGTTGAAACCTGAGAAGACGACTATTTGACCTTCCAATTGTGGACGAACACGTGGCAACAGCTGGCTATGCTGACCAACCAACGAGACAGTGACGCGTGGAGCGGCGGATCGAAGCGTTGACCGCGGGAGTCTCCCGCGGGGGTTCTAGAGTCCACCGCGGAACTCACCTCCGCGGGTCCCCTCCGTGGGCCCATCTGTTGGTTTATATCGAGACCCCGCGCACCACTCCCTGGAAATGTCATAGTCATCAAGTCTTTATCTCGCAAAATCTCCGCGGACCCCTACCTGGGACCCAGAGGCAGGGTCCGGGCGGGTCTCCGCGGGGAGATAACGATCGCCGCAGGTCGCGACCTCGCTCAGCGGGAATTTGGGGCTTTCTTGTGGTTTGGCGGCTTGGAGTGCGAGGTGACGCCACGGGAAAACGAGCCCTCCCGCGGAAAATCGTCCGCGGGAAGGCGAGCTTTCCCAAGGTCAGGAAGCACAGGAGGGACACGTGTCGGGAGCTGATAGGAGCGCCGTTCTGGGCCTGACCTAGGCCCAGGTGCCCTATAAATACCCCTGACATTCCCAATGATGACAGATGACCTTTTTTCTGGAAAAAGGTGAGTGAGCATTGAATTTGAGGGAGGAGAACATTCTTCCTCAGAGGAAACATGTGACCTCACTTGCTAGGGCCCGGAAAAGGTTAAGCACCCCGCGGAAAACGAAGGAGACACGCTGCCTCTGTCCTTCCTATGCTTCTTGCTCACATTCCTCCGCCCCGCGAGATCTCCCTCATCTTCCTTCGACTAATCATCAACCAATCGCACCTCTCCAGCTCACGGATAGTCACACGTAAGCGATTCCATACGAGACCCATCACCCACATTTAGGCGACTCTGCTGGGGAGGTGTTTTTTTTTGGTTTATGGTTAGTACTCGGTCTAAGGAATACGTCGAACCGCCGCGCCGAAGAGTAATGGCGACCCCAGAAAATACCGTCCCAACCCCCGAGGATGTAGGAGAAACCAACAATGCAGGTGCGGCTGCGCAAACACTACGCGCCCTTCAAGAGGGTCAGCGCCAATTTCTCGAAAAGCAGAAACAACTGCTCGCGGCCTTCACAGGCCTCACGGAGCTCATTTCGGCAGCACTACCACGAGCCACAGTTAGTCAAGGTGACGATTTGCCACAGAACCATGCCGGTGGGAGTACCAGTCAGACAGCACAACACCTGCAGCCTCAAATCCCTTTGTCTTCCTCGCACCCTCTCCGCGGGGTCCTTGTTGGAGGGATCGCTGCGAACTCGGCCGATACCCGAGGTAAAGAGCCTGCCATCGACGGAGCTGGTGCACCCTCGGTGGGCCCCTACATCACGCTGGCAGAAGTCCAAACCTTGCTAGCACAACAGAAAACTGTTGAAACGGGCCCAAAGGAAGCTGCTGCCGCACAAGCTAGCCACACCACTACGGCGGAACAGTTTGTGACTCTAGCAGATGTACAGGCCCTCTTCAACAAGGAAAAGGCAAGGATGGTCTTACCTTCTTTACCGAGCCCAAACATTCGTCCTCCCTACCCTCTTGCTGTACTATCTTCACCCTATCCTGAGGGGTATACCCCCCCCCCCCCCAAGTTTGTAAAGTTCGACGGCAAGGAAGGTAGTGCCCAGGAGCATGTCGTCCGTTTCATTGAATCTCTTGGAGCCCACGCATCGGACTCCAACCTACGCCTCCGCGAGTTTTCAAAGTCTCTCACGTCGCGAGCTTACACATGGTACGTCAATTTGGAGCCTTATTCGATACCCACTTGGGAGGAAATGGTGAATAGTTTCTACGCCAAATTCTTCCAAGTGCGCGAGAAGGTGACAGTCATCAGCCTAACCAAGGAAACCCAGGCAGCTGGGGAGGACGTCGTCGATTACATCAAACGATTTCAAGACCGTGCCGTAGACTGTACTGAGTCCGTTAAAGAGGCCCAACTCGTTGAAATTTGCATTGGCGGGATGATGGACGAGTTCAAGATGCTCCTGGTAAATCTGAAATTGGGTACTTTTTCCGCTTTGCTGGAATCCGCGTACAATATTCGCCACGTAGTTAAGCCGCTTAAGAGGGATAGCTGGAAGAATAAGTCCGCGGTTGCCGCGGTTGCTGTCACAGAGGCGCCGCGGGGACAGCAAGCTGTTGGGACAAGGAAAAGAAGGGAACGCGAGCCGGGGCCCGCGCCAGACTATCCATGCAGTATGGATGAAGTCCGTGCCTTGGGAACGCATGGATAGCGGATGGAGAACTGGAGCTCCCTCCTGTGGAGTATGAACCGACAAGAGAAGACCGTGAGAACCCCCGGTACTGCATGTATCACAGGCACACCAGACACCCAACCAGCGACTGTTGGTCCCTCAAACGACTGTTCAAGCGCAAGCAAAACGCCAATGAGCTTCGGATAGGGCGTCGCGACATCCGTGTCGAGCCCTATCCGGCTCACGGCGACAATGACGGCGCAGTAAACATGGCAGAATGTTATCCGTTCATGTATGAGGAAGCTTGGGATTCAGATTATCATTCTTACTCCGATGAGGAAGCGGACGGGTCCGCTTATATGGTGTATTGCCACGAGATTGTCGACGAAAACGAAGACGTAGCAACCCCCACGGTCGCACCAGATCCTAGCAATTCGGCAAAAACCCTACAGAACAGCATGAAGTTCCGTACGTTCTTTGACGGGTTTGGCTTTACTCCTGCCGCCAGACTAGAGATAACCAAAGCCATTATCAGCATCGCGGAAGTTCACCAAGAGGCATGTATGTCCGTCGAAGGGTCCTTACCACGGACCATTCGTGACGAGTCCAATTCGGTTACCTTTTCTGACGCTGACAGGGCGGCACCCCATCCCCACAACCGCCCCCTGTACGTGACCTCCCGTGTCAATGGGGTCGAGTTGAAAAGGACGTTTCTTGATGGCGGGGCCTCCATTAATCTCATGCCCATTCCGACGTTCCGCCAACTAGGAATTCAAGATAATCGAATAGTGGACTCTCCCATCACCATCACGGGTTTTGGGGGTGACAGAAGGCGATCCCTGGGATATGTTGTGGTCAATTTGGAAGTAGGACCAATCTGCTCTGCCACAAAATTCCACTTAATCGATGCGGACCCCAACTACCACATCATCCTCGGGCGCAGTTGGATGCACAAGTACGCGGTTGTGCCATCCAGCTACCATCAGTGTCTCAAGGGCATTTGGGCAGGAAAGAGGGTTACTATCCGCGCTTCGGAAAGCCCGTTTGACACCCACGAAGCCCATCTCTCGGACGCTGTATACTTTTCGGGGTTAGGTGACATGCCGCAGGCTATAACCACACGGCCACGCGGTGCCGTAATCCCACGATGGGAGGACATACGCGATACTCATCGCGAGGGCCCCAGCGGAAGCCCGCCGATGTTGGAGTCGACAGCCCCCAGAAAAATTGTCAAGACGAAGGAAGGGGGCAAAACCGTCTATCACTTATGACGGTCTTCCGGGGTAGCGGTCAATCAAAAGGCCGCTGACCCCGGGAAAACAAGTAGCACCACGGAAGAAGAAGTCATCCAGAAACCAGAGCCTGCCCCAGAATGCATGTAGGACCGGCCCAAACCACAGCCGGAAGACATAGAGGAGGTTGACCTCAGCGATGGGGTGGGCAGGAAGAGACCAGTGTTCATAAGTAAAAAGTTGAGCGCGGACTTCCGCGCCAAGTTAATCCAATTATTGCGCGAGAATTCCGACGTCTTCGCATGGTACTATGAAGAAATGCCGGGTTTAGACCCTCAGCTTATGGCTCACCACCTGGATGTTTTCCCCAATTCCAAGCCCATAAAGCAAGCCCAGCGGAAATACCACCCCGATTTGGAAAAGCAAATTCAGGAGGAAATAGAGAAGTTGCGAAAGGCAGGATTCATCCGCCCAATCCAATACCCCGAATGGCTTGCCAACATTGTCCCTGTTAAGAAGAAAAACGGGCAAATCCGCGTGTGTGTGGACTTCCGCGATCTAAACAAGGCGTGTCCGAAGGACGAGTTCCCGCTCCCACACATTGATACCCTTGTCGATGCGACCTCAGGTCACCAAATGTTCTCGTTTATGGATGGATTCAGCGGGTATAATCAAATCAGGATGGCCCCGGAAGACGCCGAAAAAACAGCCTTCCGCACCCCGCTAGGTAATTTCTACTATGTTGTGATGCCTTTCGGACTGAAAAATGCGGGGGCAACATACCAGCGCGTGATGACAGCGATCTTCCATGATTTGATGCACAAAATCGTAGAAGATTACGTCGATGATTTAGTCGTCAAGTCTAAAAAGCAAGCGGATCACCTCGCGGATTTGGCCACAGTATTCGCCCGGTGCAGGAAATTCAACCTCAAAATGAACCCTCTCAAATGCGCATTTGGCGTAACCGCGGGGAAATTCTTGGGCTTCTTAGTACACAGGCAAGGAATTGATGCAGATGAGACCAAGATCAGGTCCATCGCGGAAATGCCCGCGCCACATTCTCAGAAAGCACTCAAGCGATTCTTAGGAAAGGTGTCTTACTTACGACGCTTCATTCCCGCGTTAGCAGAGATTGCGGCGCCCTTTGCAGACTTATTGAAGGGCTGTGTGCAATTCGAATGGAAAGCGGAACACCAACAGGCCTTCCAGCGGATTAAGGCGGTCCTGACTTCACCTCAGACGATGGTGGCCCCAGTTCACGGAAAGCCACTGATACTGTATCTCACTTCCACTACTAAGTCCATCGGGGCCTTATTAGTACAAGAAGCAGATGGGGGAGAGCGTCCCGTGTACTACATCAGCAGAAAGGTCCAGGGAGCGGAGGAACGATATACGGCCATCGAGCGTCATTGCCTAGCCTTGGTCTTTACTGCACAAAAGCTAAGACATTACTTCCTCTCCTTCCCCATACAGATTATCACCAAATCTGACCCAATCAGATACCTCTTGTCCAGACCCGCGCTCACAGGCCGCGCAGCGCGTTGGCTATTGGCCCTAGCCGAATTCGACATCTCTTGTGTCTCGCCGAAAGCAATCAAGTGTCAAGCACTCGCGGACCTCCTGGCACAATTTCCAAGCGGCCAATGCGAACCACTCGAAGAAGCTTTACCAGGCGAGAATTTCGAAGCTTTCGCGACCAGCGCGAACAATCCCCACTGGACGCTCAGCTTCGACGGGGCCGCGGGTAACGAGAGCGGAGGCGCGGGAATAGTATTACGAAATGACGAAGCTGGAGAAAAGATCCATTTGGCTTACAAGCTAAGTTTCCCTTGTTCCAATAACGAGGCGGAGTACGAAGCCTTGATTTTGGGTCTATTAGCTGCAAGGGAGCGAGGAATTAAACACTTGAGAATAGCGGGGGATTCAAAATTGGTGATATTACAGACGGAGGGGGTGTACGCGCTGAAGGAGCCAACACTAGCCCCATACCGGACTACTGTGCAGAAGTTGACCAAGTCCTTCGAAAGCATCAACATCGTACACAAACCTAGGTCAGAAAATCGTTTTCCTGACGCCTTGGCAACGCTGGGGGCAAGAACGGAGTTCGAGGAAGAGAAGACTTGCATAGAAATTGTTAAGAGGTTTGAACCCTCCGCAATTTCGAATTTTTTCGAACCAACGGAGGATTGGCGCAGAGCCATTAAGATACAGCTGAGCAATGGTATGGGACACTTATCTACCACGGAACTTTCGTGCTTTCTGGTCTTGCGCGGGGAGTTGTATCACCGCGCCCCTCAGGGTTGGTTAGCGCGGTGCGTGGACGCGGCGGAGGCACAGGGAGTCTTAAATCGGATTCATGATGACAATTGTGCGAATAACGAGATAGCGCTGTACCGAAGAATTCAGCGGCAGGGCTATTACTGGCCCAGCATGAAAAGAGACGCGGAGCTGACGACCAAGAACTGTACGCGGTGCTCCCTGTACGTGGCCAAACCAGAATGCCTGATGGTGAACAGTGACAACCAGGAGAATGATTGGAGACAGGTATACGTTGATTACTTACGAGAGGGAGCCTTACCCCCAGAGCGGGCAGAATCCGCGAAAGTCATCCGCGGGGCTCGACGTTTCTTCTTGCAAAAAGGGATGTTGTTCAGAAGAGCCCTAGATGGAACACCACAGAGATGTATAAATGAAGGAGAAGCAGAGGTAGTCCTAAAAAACACCCACGGGACGGAACATCAAGGATGGAGAAAACTCTACGAGCAACTGATTCACTTGGGGTATTTCTGGCCCACCATGGAAAGCGACGCCAGACAACACGTGCGGAGGTGTCAAGCGTGTCAAAAGTTCGGTAATCTGGTCCATGCCCCCTCGGTGGAATTACATTCCATCCGCGCCCCATACCCCTTCCATACGTGGGCGATGGATTTAATAGGACCAATCAGGCCTGCGTCACGGAAGAATAGATGGATTCTTGCGGCTACCGAAATTTGTACTAAGTGGGTTGAAGCAGTTCCGCTGAAGAGGGCTACCGGGGAGGCGGTAGCACTGTTTATCAAAGAGAATGTCATCTGCAGGTTCGGGATACCTAAGGTGATACTGTCGGACAACGGGACTCCATTTATTAACCAGCACGTGGGAAATCTCCTTGACGAATACATGGTGGACCATCATACCTCCAGTGCGTACTACCCTCAGGGCAACGGACAGGCTGAGGCGACAAACAAAACCCTAATAAGAATTTTAAGCAAACTGTTGGACGAACGCGGAGGGACGTGGGCGGACCACTTACCCATAGCCTTATGGGCGTACCGCACGTCGAAGCGGAAGTCCACACGCGCCAGCCCTTTCAGTCTAGTATACGGAGCGGAAACGGTGTTACCCGCGGAGCTCAGAGTCCCGTCCGCGCGAATGATCCTCGCCATGGAAGAGTCCGCGGAAGGGAGGAGGGCAGACCTAGAGGCCTTGGAAGAAAGAAGAGCCGCCGCGGCCATGGTTCATCAGAAGTACTGGGAGTCTGTCGCTCGTTATTACAACAAGGGAGTGGTGCCGCGAGCATTCAAGGAGGGAGACTTGGTATGGAAAGCCACTACTGCGGTGATGAGAGACCTAAAGACCCCGAAGTTCACGCCTAGATGGGAGGGGCCCTACGAGATAATCAGAGCATCCGCGGCTGGCCATTACGACCTGGCCCGCGTAGAGGATGGGTTCCGCACAGGCGCAGTTAACGCGAAGTATGTGAAAAAGTTCTATCCATGAAGAGTTAGATAAAAAAAAAAGAGAAAAGAAAAAGAAAAGGAGCATGTCTGTGTTGTCTAGAAATTTTCTTCCTCTTGTAAGGGATTATCACTATCAATCACTTTCTCTCTTTATCGTTTGGTTGTTCTTTCTCTTATTTAGCTAAGCGTAATGTGGCGGCCTTTTCCTTGTTAATTTTGTTTGCAATGTAATCTCAAACGCCTTGGTAAATGCTAGTCAATGAAAAGTTGTTGGGATATCTTGAATTTGTATACTTTTAAAGTTTCTTCTACGATGTTATTGTTTGTTTCACCACACGTGTACTCCGAAATCGGTAATCGTTAGACAGAGATGACGCCAAATTGCAAAGGGTCAGAACATGACCCGCACATGTTAAGTCCTGTAGGGTCAGAACATGATCCGCACGTGTTAAGTCCCGTAGGGTCAGAACATGATCCGCACAGGTTAAGTCCTGTAAGGTCAGAACATGACCTATGCATTAAGTCGCGCAGAGTCAGAACATGACCCGCGCCTTGTTAAGCAGCGAGGGGTCAGAACATGACCCGAGCATCAAACAGCGAAGGGTCAGACATGACCCGCGTGTGTTGAGTCGCGGATGGTCAGAGCGTGACTCGCGTGCAATCATAAGTTTAACAACCGGCAAACAAAAAACGATGTTGGATCGCGAGGGGCGTCAGAGCATGACCCTCGCACGATCCCGGGCTTAGTGATTGACAAACAAAGTAAACGTGGGGTCGCGGGAAGTCAAAACGTGGCCCGCGCGTTGTTTTAAAAAAAAAGGGAGTGAAATGAAACGATCTTTTATTGCAAACTAAACGAATGAAACGATTACAATATTTAAAAAAAAAAGAAAGAAAGAAAAGAGAAACGGGTAGAAAGAGGCTCAGCCCAGCCATTCCGAAAAAACGAGCTCTTCCGGGTCCGGGTCTTCAAGATTCAAGGCTGCAGTGGCTAACTCCGCGTCATACTTGGAGATCTGGGCGAACCTGGCCTCCAAATCTGCGACGTTCTGCCTAGCGGCCGCCAGTTGCGCAGAGAGCTGTTGAATCTCGGGCCTGATGGCCATCCTCTCCCCCGCGGCCCTCAGCGCGGAACTCCTCCTGCTCAGCCAGGCCAGATCAAAGCCCATGGCTGCCATATCCTGCGCAACCTCTTGGAGGGCAGCCTCTGTCTCTGCGGTGAAGTCCCTGAGGCGCAGTTGTGCCCAAGGAGCAAGCACCTCGTGAAGGTCCCTCAGGAGAAGTCCCCCGAGCCGGGCCGACCGTGGACTGAAGGGGGCGAAGGTCTCCGGGTGTGCGCGAGCTATGGCGTTGAGGAGAGGATGGTAGACTTCGTCCACAGGGAAGCCCGCGGGGAATAGGCGCACCGGGGCTTCCGATTGCAAGGTCGCCGGCCCCTTCCCATGAGCCGCGACCGGGCTGTGCTAAGGAGGAGGACGCTCCCTGGACTCAACCTCGTCCCTATTCTGCTCGCCCATGTCTAATTCAGCAGCAAAATCTCCAAGAGCAGCACTCTCTTGGCCTCCCAGAATATTGTCAGTCTGTATGAAAGTCATGCCTTTAAATAAGGAATTCAGATCTGAGTCAGTAATGGAGGTGGGCCCTCCAATAAATGCTTCGTTTACCTCCAGCTGTCGGTCTTCCACTGAGGGCGGAGGCTGACGCGGCGAGGTTAGTGCGCGATCCACACTCGGGCGCGGGGAGGCGGTCTGAGAAGTTGAGCAGGCCGGTGAGCCTGGAGCAGTCCTGCTTGTGGAAGCGCCTTCCCCCGCGGAAGACCCTTGCACTTGTAAAAAAGCAGCGTTGGAAACGCCGGGGGAGCCCGCTGCCACGCGGTCTAGGAAGCTGGTCGAAGAGGGGACGCGGGCGCTGGAGGAGTGTTGCTGTGACCCAGAAGGAGCAGCGGACGCTGTCACCCGTGGCGAAGGCGCGCCGCGGGGACTCGCGGTACGAGGGACGAGAGCCTCCACGCCATCGTCTTCCTCTTCCCTCAAAATCTGGGCCGCGGTCTTTGAGATAGGCCCGGCGACGGCCTCCGTTTGGCCGATGGATTCGCGGGAACCCATTGGGGGTGGCGCCTCGCGGGCTTCAGAGTCAGCTGCACGAGGTGGAGAAAAGTCTCGGTCAATAGAGTAAGGGATCATGTTATCGGACTCCGCGGAAGAAGAGGACGAGTCCGTGGAAGCCGTGTTGGGGTCCCCTCCGAGGTCCATAATTGAAGGTTCATCAGGTAACGTACCTCCAACCACCGCCGAAATCTCAGGCTCGGGCTGAGGATAGGGAAGCGGCTCCGTACGAGGTTAAATCAACTCTACCTCCCTCGCCCCGGCGGTGTGTGTCGCGGAAGCCCCTCCGAGGGCCAGAGTTTGAGTCTGCATGGCATGGAAGCGGACGCTCAGAGGGATGTCATCTTGATCAGGACTGCCGTCGTCATCAATGTCGGCAATAAAGTCATCGCGACCGCCCATGCCTACATCCCCATCCCCGTCCTCATCATCGTCGGACTCAATGATCACTGCGAAGATAAGATAAAATGAGTCAAAGGGAAAGACGTTAATGGCGAAGAGTAGCAAGGTAACGAATACGAGGCATACCTTCGAGACGACGCCGCTTAGCGAGAGCAGCGGATGCGGCCCCCAGCAGCTGCTCCTCCGCGGCATGTTCCTCCAACCCCGCAGCCGCCTCTGGTTCGAAGGCCACAAAGGTGCTGGCATCCAGCTCCCGCTGCTGGAAAAAAAAAAAAAGGGGGAAAGAAAGACAAGATGAGTACTGGAGATAGTGGTAAAGATGCATGCATGTGCCGTTGATGGACTAAAAAATAATTACTTAAACTATAATGTAGCATGAGAGGAAAGAGTACCGTGCGAAGGCGCTTGCGTGGGCGTGTTCCCCCCGTTGCGGGAACGCTTGAGGAGGTCGGCTGAGAAGTCCCCCCCGCGGCAGGCGGGTGAGCACGGGCGCGGGAGGCCCGCGCTGGAGCCTGCCTTGTCATCGTTGGAACGGTAGAAGGTAGGCCCGGCGGGAACGCTACGCTCAGAGGCACGACGTCCGCGGCCACCAGCATGCTAAGAGGACCGCGCCAGTCCGCCCCCCTTATCTCCGTAATGGCCCTTAGGGAGGTGTCCCGACTGCGGATCTCAGGCACAGGAAGGACTTCTGCTTCTCGCTGACGAAGAGGAGGAATGTGTCCAGGTTCCTCCTCCAAAATACGCGGAATTCCGCGGTGTAGCGTCCCACCTCGTCCCTACTGGGGATGGGAAGATTCCCAAGATTGGCCAAAATGCTGGAAGTATGTGGCCGCGTGAAGCGGCGCTGAGAGTCGATGAAAGAAAACGGCGGTGGGGCGTGCCCTGGCACTCCTTGATCGAAGCTCAGCTGTCGCGCGAACCTGTCTGGCCGGTAGACAGACACGCCGTGCACTTCGCCGTTGAGGAACGGCACCCACCCTGGTAGAGCAATAAGGGCGGAATTGATAACCGCCCGGGCTATCGCATTATTTCCGCTCATGTTGGATAAAGAAGAGCGGGTGGGCAGGAGGCATTGGCCCAAGCCAACAATCCCAGGGGACGCAACGGCGTAAGGACGCGGGACAAAATTCCCCTGGATGTCACAGGCCTCACTCCAGAGAGCATCGCTGCTCGTGCCGATCCATCGTTCCGAGCGGGACCTGCTAGCGGACGCCAGAAAGCCTCGTGGAACCGGAGCAACGATGGGAAAATGCTCAAAAAAGTAGGCCAGGAGGAAGCCAGTGTGGGCCATGGAAAGGTGATCGCACCTCCCCAGAGACCGCACGAGGTCAGCATGGACCAGGTCGAGCTGGCAGTGAAGGGACCCCAAGAAAAGAGGGGCAAGCGCGATTGGCTCGCCGCGGGCAAGTAACACCGCGAGCGGAAAGACCGCGGGAGAAGGGATGTCCGCCGGGTAATCCGGGAAGACGAAGTAGGATAAGAAAAAGGCGAGGAAGCCAGCCATGTAGACCCGCCCCTCATAGTGGGGGCCAGCAAAAAAGTCGCGTGGAGCCCTGTCCGCTACCGACCTCACGGGCCGGAGGTCTTTGAAGAAGAAACGGATCCAGCTCGCGAAGGAGGTCTTCTTGGCGTTTGCAGCAACACTCTTACGAACGCCCTGGGCCGTAAAGATTGGGCCAGATTGGGCTAGCTTGCCCAACCTCCTAAGCTCCGAGATATCGTGCTGGTCCGCGGAGGAGAGACTGTCGAGGTCAAGAAGCATGGCCCCTCGCAGGGGAAGACGGGTGAGGATCACCACGTCCTCCAATGAGAACCCACTTTCACCCCACGCCCATACAAATGAGTGGGTGTCAAAGCTCCATCGCGAGCAGGCATGATTTAGGTTCCTCAGAGCAGCCCCTTGCCTCGGGATGCTCAGGCTCCGCGATAGAACCACGGCGTCATAAACACCGCTGGCCATCAAAGTCTGCTTGAAGGCGGCGTTTCCCACCACCTCGTCGACCCATTCGGCCCAGTCAGAGGGTGGCGAAGCTTGGGCCCCAAACCTGCACTCCGAGTAGGGGAAATCCCCACGCTCCAAGCAGAAGCGTGAAACAGACGAGGGGTTGACGGGCTCCGCGCTGTCCACATCGGCGGGGACCACAAAAAGGGTGGGATCGGTGGTGGAGGGCTCCTCCACGGCCTCCACCGTGTAGGCGTCCACCTAAGTCCAAAACGGGTCCCCTACAGATTGAAGGTAGGGGGCCCTCCTCCATTGGTCCGCGGCAGGGACGGGTTCTTCAATAGTCGCACCACGCGTGGCCATGTGGGTTCTTTGTGGGAATGAAAGCGAAAGGAGGAAGACGACGTTTGAAAAAGAACAGAGAGAGAAAATGACAGCCTTGACTAGAGATTGAACGGTAGGTGAAAAGGAAGTGACCGGTAAAGTGGCTTATATGGTAAACTTGTTGGAGAAGCATTTATTGCAGCCGTACACCAAAGGTCACGATCAACATGCAAAGCGACGCCGCCCGTTCAGTAGTCTCCTCTCTCCGCGGGACGCCTCGAGTGTGACCGCGGAAGACGGGAGTCCTTCGCGCGCGGACGACAACCTCCGTCAACCGCGCGCGGGGGGCATATGTAGGCGCGGTCAAAGTCAATAGGTTGAAACCTGAGAAGACGACTATTTGACCTTCCAATTGTGGACGAACACGTGGCAACAGCTGGCTACGTTGACCAACCAACGAGACAGTGACGCGTGGAGCGGCGGATAGAAGCGTTGACCGCGGGAGTCGCCCGCGGGGGTTCTAGAGTCCACCGCGGAACTCACCTCCGCGGGTCCCCTCCGTGGGCCCATCTGTTGGTTTATATCGAGACCCCGCGCACCACTCCCTGGAAATGTCATAGTCATCAAGTCTTTATCTCGCAAAATCTCCGCGGACCCCTACCTGGGACCCAGAGGCAGGGTTCGGGCGGGTCTCCGCGGGGAGATAACGATCGCCGCAGGTCGCGACCTCGTTCAGCGGGAATTTGGGGCTTTCTTGTGGTTTGGCGGCTTGGAGTGCGAGGTGACGCCACGAGAAAACGAGCCCTCCCGCGGAAAATCGTCCGCGGGAAGGCGAGCTTTCCCAAGGTCAGGAAGCACAGGAGGGACACGTGTCGGGAGCTGATAGGAGCGCCGTTCTGGGCCTGACCTAGGCCCAGGTGCCCTATAAATACCCCTGACATTCCCAATGATGACAGAGGACCTTTTTTCTGGAAAAAGGTGAGTGAGCACTGAATTTGAGGGAGGAGAACATTCTTCCTCAGAGGAAACGTGTGACCTCACTTTCTAGGGCCCGGAAAAGGTTAAGCACCCCGCGGAAAACGAAGGAGACACGCTGCCTCTGTCCTTCCTATGCTTCTTGCTCACATTCCTCCGCCCCGCGAGATCTCCCTCATCTTCCTTCGACTAATCATCAACCAATCGCACCTCTTCAGCTCACGGATAGTCACACGTAAGCGATTCCATACGAGACCCATCACCCACAATTATTCATCGAAATAATTTTTGGTAAAATATTTACTAATAATGTACATTTACTCAAAACAAAATTAAGAATAAAGAACATGGTATCTTTGAGTTTGTCAATTAGCTGAGTGTAGATTTGTTAACTTCTTGAGTGTATCTTTCCCCAAAACAAAAGAATTAATAAAGAACATGGTTTGTCAACCCACTTTTATATGTCATGCATCATAATATATAGGCAGAATTAACTTGGTACTTTGAGAAGTTTGTTTGTGTTTATTGAAGCTCATCAGCTTTATAATAGTAAATGCTAAACAGAAACGTCATTCAAACTGCAACTAGCTACCACATATTATTAATTTAACTCTCCAAAATTGGAAGAAACCGATCGAATTGATCAATTAAAATTTTGACAACAGAAGAATATATATATATATATATATATATATATATATATATATAACAAAACTTCAGGTAAGGGCGCCTTTTCCTTGATAAGGTAAGGACCTCCCATTTTCCGATCGAATTTTGATGATCCGAGCCGCTCAATATCTTAGAATGTGATTTTAAGAGTACTCGCTAGAAATTGGCGAAAAAAATGACCGAAAAGGGCTTTATCCGAGCAATTTTTGTTTATTTTTTATCGAACGATTCAAATAAAAACTTCTCGAATGAAGCCCTTCCTGGTCTTTTTTTTTTTTGCTGATTTCACGGAGTATCCTAAAAATCACGTTCTGATCACATTGAGCTGCTCGGATCATTAAAATTCAATCTGGAAAAGGGAGAAAATGGGAGGTCCGCAACTTAATATGGTAAGGGCGCTCCTACCTGAAGGGGATATATATATTGACATAACAAAACGATAGAAGTTTTCCATAAAATCTCTCAATTCGAAAGTATTGGCTCTTAAATGAAGTCCATCCGAACTACCACAATTATGGAGTATATAAAGAGACTCAAGAGAGGGGTTTTAATTAAACGCCAGTTACCAAATGAGATTTTTTTTTTTTTTCTGAATGGCGAAGAACTAAATTTTATTGATAAAAAAAAAAAAGGGATTACAAGAAAAGGCATGAGAAAAAAGCATCACAACGCAAATGCAACATCCCAACTGTGTTGGCACCTCGCCCTGCGACAAAATTGGAAGAGTTCAAATAAACATTCTATTGAGTTATTTGTTATAATAACTTTTGATCAATTCGCTACTTAAACACAACTGCAGAGAATTGTAATTTATGGAAGAGATATATCCACTCTAAATTTAAGAAAATGACTGGACTAGTTCAATTTTGCCCTTTTGACCTTTTCAAATCCATCATGGGCCTCTAATTCAATTATCGGACCATTTGTTTCTTCAAACTTGGGCAAATACTCAATTCTGCTAAAAATGTCATTGATCCGATATCAAGAAATATAGTTCTCAGAAGAAAAAAAAATTATATTAACAAAAATATATTGATGAACCAAATCAGAACTCATTTGTCTCAAAATAATAGTTCTGATCAATAATTTACCAATCTTTGATCAACATGATTTTAGCCTCTCAAATGACAATCTCCAAAAATTCTTTAAAATAAAAGATTTTGATCATTGAAGTAGATCCCAAAAAGAACAAATTACCAGTTAGTTTTAATTTTTTTTTTTTTCAACAGGAGAGACACCTTCTCCCATAAATCATAGGTTGTAAACCGAAGTGATGCACGTTTTCATATATGACTTTTTTTCATTTTGTTGAAAGTTAAGAAAAGTTTATTAAACTATGCATTCACTTATCAGAACCCGCATGAACGGTAATGATAAATAATGAGAGAGAGAGAGAGAGAGAATAAGTAAAAGATGGAAAGAAAAAGACATGTATGTAGGGTTAGTGTTGGGTCATTATCATAAGCTCTTTACAACTATTATACAAATTTATAAACCAAACAAAGCGTAAGAGACTACGACATTCCACCCAACACGACAAATCATGGAAGCTGACACAACTCATACTAATAGCAAAGAATAAAGTGTGTTTCAGTAAAGGCCTCTCAAACTCAAACTCAAACTAGAATCTCCCCTTATTTTCTCTATAATAATCTCCTAATCAAACTTCTAACAATTAAATTAATAAATTACTGTCATTATATATTATACTATATTTTTCCAAGCTTTTCCAACTTGCAAGCCATGTCGCCGCCATTGTATTACCACCGTCAGATCAAGTCCACGTGGAAGGATCTGAAGGTTTGAAATTGGTTGCGGTTTGACTGGGTGGACATAATAAACAAATAATTAAGTATTTGTCATTTATCAAATCGCATGTTCGAATCTCCATAAAATTAATCGTATGTTCAAATCTCACGGAAGCCAGATACTCTGAACCTTAGAGATGCTAGAGGATTTATCTGATCATTAACTTTAGATTCCTGAAATTAATTCAAATGTATGCACGTTAATCTGGACATCTGGTTATCAAAATAAAAAACACAAAACGCCTCACTTGGTTATGATAATTGAGATGTTTGTTCTCAGAACATTACTTCCTTCCTCCAATTTCGATAGTCCTCCAAGAAAAGATGTGTAATTTTTGGATAAAAAAATAAAGTACTTTCGTACATAGTTTTTTAGCGGTTTTTCGCATCAAATTAAAGATCTTGATTAGCTCTTTACACCATCAACACATGGGTGTAAAGAAAATCAAAAAAATTTAGGAATAGAAGAACTTTTTATCTTTTATCTGAGAATTGCGCATCTTTTTGTGAGAAACTATCAAAATGGGACCGAGAAAGTACTCACCGGACCCAATGAAAATTGCATTTGATAGCTATCCATCCCATGTGATTGATGGTGTGAACTTCCCAACCTTTAATGATGTTTTCCAACCTAACTACTCGAGACAAAACCAAAGAATAGTTTTTACTGAAATTGACAAATTCTACAAAAAGGAAAGCTTACAAGTTTCGAAGTTATTTGACCTACACGTACGTATGTATGTATGTGTGTGAGTGTGTGTGTATGTATATATATACATATAGGATTGTGATTTTGACACTCCAAAAATTGATGGAGGGGCTCCAAAACTGCACTGTATTGATATACAAAACGACGTCGTTTTGGAGCCCCTCCATCAATTTTTGGAGTGCTAAAATCAATTTCCTATATATATATATATATATATATATATATATATATATATATATATTTATTTATTTATTTATTTATTTATTTATATTGATTGCGAGGGCAGCATATATAGAACTAGGAGGGTGACTAGGCCTAGGATCCTGTCTAGTCTCTTTTAGGAATTGATCAATGGGTTGTTCGGATAAATAAGCCAAAATGGCTTATTTTTTGTCCTTATTCAAATTTTTTTCGTATTACTTGGCTTATTGTCAATTTTTTGGGGATTATTGCATCTTCATGACAAGAGAAATCTAAAAAGTAAAATTTTTTGACCGAAATCCAATTTTTAAATTTTTTTGAATAAAGACGAAACAATTGGTTTATTTTCGTTTTTTTTTTGCTTTATTTGGCTCAAAAATGGAGGGAAAGCCAATGGCTTTTTAAGCCGAACAAGGTTAATTGTGACTTGTATATATGGTGCAGTGCGTACGTACGTACGTCCTTTTTTAATTATCGAAGTTGTTGTTTTCTTAATCAACATTATTAACCATGCCGATCAACATTATCTTTTTGCAAGATTGATTTTCTCAACTAACGCTCAAAAAATGAAGGTTTTACTGTTTAAGGAAATAAAATCGACTCTGGACACAAATCTGAAGGCCCAAAGTGGTTGTTTCATTAGCACACCTCACAGCTAGCCATTTAATTACTGGAGAGGAGCTAATGCAAAACAACTTCAATATATACTTCACGTTGTATGAGAATGAGAATAATGAAACCGGAGGAGTAGAGGGTAATCATTATTCATTAATCAATACTATCAATCACTCACGAGAAACTCCTGTTTTGATAGAAAGGAAATTAAGGATGGTTGTTAATTAATATTACTGTACTAATTACCATCGTTTATCCATGGAACCAAAAAGAAACTGTGGCCGGCCGTCTTCTGCATGCCCTTCATAGGCAAGGCCCGTTGTGCTTATAAAGCCGGCCCATGAAACAAACCGGTCAACTGTAGGTTTAGCCCATTCAATGAAGACCGTATACGAGGTAGCCCATTCCTTCCCTAACTCTCTGCATGTCTCATGTAGTGACTAATTGAGTTTTTGTTCGAATTTAATTTTTATTTACCTGGTTCGTCTTCATATATAATATTATTTGGGTGACTTCACGCTATGGTCTCAACGCTATTTTCGCTATTTTAGTCCAAAATTACCTACTATTCAAGACAATTTTTTCCCGTAACCTTGTTGTCTAAATGGCATTTTGGTAACTTTTAGTGAAAACAAATGCTATTTTGGCATCGATGTTGAATTTTTGTTCCAATTTATTTTAATTTTTGGGATATTCTTGATATATAAGAATTATTTTTAAACAAAATAGCTTCAAAAAGGTTGCTAAGGTCACTAGCAGCTCCACAGCCGTAACGCCCCGATTTTCTAAGGAATTTCGGAGGCAATAAAAATAATAAAATTTTATTGAAGTAACTCTAGAGTGACTCATATACCAAGCGAACTCAATCTCTATCCCTGGTATTCCTCTTGTGTTCGACTGCTCCTCCATTGAATCTTGTACTCTCTGGCAAATTGATCGCCGAAACAACCGATTTACCAGGATATAGACGTATCTGTGAGTGATAAATCACCCAGTAGAATAATCCAACCCAACTACCCCTCTTACTTTACAGCTAGCAAGCAGGCAATATAATATCGATGCGAAAAAGTAAAGCAGAAATTTCACACATAAACTGATTTATTACTATCTATTTGGCTGACGTGTGATCTAAGATCACAACCGCGAGATCCTTCCTCCCCAACTAGTCATGCCCTGTCCCATGAGATCACTTCCTTTTGTTGTCGCAGATACACCTAAGTTATATACAGAGTGTGCATCCCAATAACTTCAAACAAAGGGAAAGCTTATCATGCCATTGCATGACTAGGGTTCGCCTATCTTATACACTACTTCACAATCATCACATTCATCACTGAACTCCCGCCAGTTTCAATTCATCACTGGACTTACTTTGCCAATATCAAATCATCACATCTCAAAAAATCCTGCCTGCAGGCAATCTAAAAATAAAACTTTTTAATTTTTCCATCATTACCTAGTATCATCTAGGTGAACTCTATTCGCATACCACCCTATGTCTCTAAGGTCTAATCTAGCATATAAATCAAGAGTTTGAACAATATACAAATAATCAAAGTGATAATTGAAATAAATAATAAGCATAGAGATCTCGTAACTTTTTATGGCTGGACCGTTGCTCTTAATCTTGTATAGCCAAGAAGTTAAATTTTAATACAGGAAATCTTTATTTAATAATCATTATTATTATTTACCTATAAAATATTAGCTAAAACAATACAATCATAAAACATTTTTTTGTTCAACCAACTAAAGGGCCGAACTTTACAGTTAATCACCACCAGGTATTGATTGTAATTTATAATACCCGTATTATTAACATTTAGGGCTAAAGTATAAACTTAATAACTTCAGAGGTTAATTTTAACAAGTTATCCATGCACTAGGGCCAAACTTAATACAAAAAATAAACTAAAAGGGCTACAGTGTAATTTTTTAACCCAATTTTCAAATCCCAGTTCGTGGGTTTACTGAGAACAGCCGGCAAAACAGAGGAAGATGGCAGGTTCCGGCAACGCAACGTCGGGATCGATTTCTTTCATTCCGAAACATAAAATCCATACGTAATCACTCAATATACTTAGGAGAAGGTAGGAGAGGGATTATAATACCTTGGTTCCAGACGAAAAGCGACGAACGGGTTCCAGGTCGGTTTCGGTAAAAACGGAGGAGACGATGGCGACAGAGACTGGAACAGTTTGTGTAACGACCCTGATTTTTTGTCAGTAAAAATTTCGTTAAATATTTGAATTTTTTATTGATTACTTGAATTTGCTTTGATTTACTTTTAAAATCCTATAATTTGTCGTAATTACATTTTTGCCCCTTGAATTTATTTCTTATTCAAGTTATTTATTTAAATTGCTTGTGTTGCCTTAACTTCCGATAGTTTGTCATAATTACGTTTTTACCCTTCAAATTTGATTTCTGGCACTTTACTCCTACTTAGCAAGCCTAGTTAGTTTCTAACCATCCGGTTGGCGAAATTAAACTAGGAAATCATTTGGTTACTTTTCCCTGACTGTAAAATGACCGTTTTGCCCCCCTGGACACTTTGAACCTTTTGAACCCTAGAACAAGAATTGATTATTCTTTTTCTTTTAATTATTTTGGTTTTATTCTTTGTCCATTGGACAAAGATTGTTAGGGAAACTATTATCCATTAGATAATAGAACCCCAATTGTTTATATTAAATGTATACTTGGTCAAAGTACTAAGAATATTAAGAAAAAATACTTTTTAATTACTTTAAAGTACTTTTGGGATTATTTTAGTATATAAGTTGCCTAATATCTATTGTCCATTGGATAATAGAAGTTAGGGGAATTATTACCCAATGGATAAAGGCTTAGTCTTTCAAAGTACCATGGGATTTATTAAACTAGTCTTTTCCTTTAAACCCATGTGAGGAAGTACCTAATTTTTTATTGTGAAGTACTTGGTAGTCTTAAAGCTTAAGATTTCATTAGTACCCTTTATTTACTTTTATATTGGGGTTTTGATCTTCCTAAGTACATATGTATCCAAGTATATAATATTCTAGTACATGGTTGATTTAAATAATGCCTTAAGTACCATGTGCCAATTCATTTGTTTATTTGGGCAAATCTTAGCCTTAAATCTTTTGAAATCAAAGTACCAAAAGTACCTTTACTTTATTTATTTTCTTGTACATGGTTGGATATATATGTGTGTGTGTACTTGAGAGAGAGGGAGAGAGAGAGAGAGAGAGAGAGAGAGAGAGAGGAGGAAAGAGGGAGGAAGATTGGTTGTACCTCCCATGATCTTCTTGATCTTTCAAAATCCTTGGTGTATCTTCCTTCCTAGCTAGGACTTAACCTCCTTTGTACCAATTATCCAATTGTTTAACACAATATCTTGTACCAATATCTTTCTTGCCCCCCAAGAATCAATCCTAGCCATGCAAGTGTAGGGTTAGTCATTGATCTTCCAAGATTGCTTGACAAGTGTCAAATTGAAGAAAGGAGAGAGAGAGGGGGGCCGGCCAATGAGAAGAGGAGAGGGAGCCAAGCCTTGCCTATAAATAGAAGGCCATTCTCATGCTTTGAACTCACACCTCAAGCATTTGCTCTTCCTTCTCTCTAGAAACTATTCCTGGCAGCCTACTGTCCCTTCAAAAATCCTCAGTTTTCTCCTTCTTAGAGTAGTTTTTAGAACCAACTTTCTTCTGGAAAGTTGTAGAGAACTTCGAAACCTTAAAGTTAGGCTCAAGAACCACCCCAATCGGTTAAGAAATGACAAAGATATTGTCATCCGAAGTTCAGTGAAAATTCTGGATTTTCATTTCCAGACAGCTTACTGTCTTCTCCTTTACCCCCATTTTTCTCCAACCTAAAGTCGTTTCTAGGATTAACTTCCTTCACGAGAGTTGTAGAGGGTTTCGAGATCTTCGATTTCGACCCAAGAACGATCGCATACAGCCAAAGATTGACCGAGTTACTGCCCTCCGAAGTTCGGTCCAGATTCGCTAGAAATTCCAACTTGCTTATTCGGCCCCGACTAGTTTCGGATCAAGGTAGGATACTCTTACCCCTATCCCTACGTATATGTGGTTATCTTTAATTACTTTTCATCTCAAGTATTCGTATTTTGATCTTTGAAATGATTATGGGAATGTATATATGAATTGCTTGTATTACTTGTGGCGTGATAAAGCATAAGCGATTCTTCACTCCAAGGGCGTCCGAACATGTGGCGTTATGCTTTAAGCGTTGATTTAAGTAGAGTGAATGATCTTGTTAGTGCTTACTTTTGTCCTACCACGGAGTCTTTGCATGTAAACGAGACACGAGAACCGAGAAAGTAGAAACATAACACTTAGGGTGTGGATAATAATGAGATGTGTTTTGAAACCGCGATGTGGCTGGACTTGGAAGCCCATCGTGTGGATTGTGAAAACCGCAATGTGGCCGGACTTGGTAGCCCGTTGTGTGAATGAAAACTCGTAATGTGGCCGGACTTGGTAGCCCATTGCGTGGGTTGTGAAAATCACAATGTGGCCGGACTTGGTAGCCCTTTGTGAAGATTGCCAATAGGGCCGGACGTGGTAGCCTTATTGGTAATATGGCTTGGTTTTCCGTGGAGAGGAGC
Organism: Rhododendron mucronatum var. ripense; assembly: GCA_019656295.1. NCBI lineage: Eukaryota > Viridiplantae > Streptophyta > Magnoliopsida > Ericales > Ericaceae > Rhododendron > Rhododendron mucronatum. The sequence continues at coordinate 4,779,269 of BPLT01000006.1, forward strand.
CAATGCAAGTATTGTGTGCCAATGGGAACCCGGTGAGGCGGAACCATTGTGAGGATACTCGGGAACCCGGAACGACGGAACCGAGGTTGGGTGTGTATGGCTTGGTTATCCGCGGTACGGAGCCAATGCTAAAGATTTTGAAAGGCTTGGTTATCCGCGGTACGGAGCCAATGCTAATGTTTTTGAAAAGATTGTTTTGTAAGTGGAAAATGATTGACACGGTCTACGATGAGTCGCGTAGGAGAAATACGAGAAATCTTGGACACCAACGTTAGTTAGTGAATGTGGATGTGTTATCATCGTTAGTATGATTTCTATTATCTCTTGTTGGTAAGCTATGGGTTAGCGGGTAAGGATTTCCTATTGAGCGTTGTAGCTCACAGTGTTACCTTGTGGTGACCCTGGCATATTATATCGGTGGCGACGCTGGTATAATATGTCAGTCTTTGTAGATGATCAAGATGAACAGTGCACTTGGAGGCCTTCAGAACTGAGGAGCTTGCCAAAAGGAAGGAGCAAGCGGAGCAGTAGTTAGGAGCCTTAGTTCTCCTTTGTTGATTATATGTACCCTTTTAAAGTATTTATGATGTAATAAACTCTCTTTATTATGTAATAAATGCCTCATTAACCTACCCAAAATTCGGGGCGTTACAGTTTGGGTCCTTTGGGATGAACGGAGGGGACTCTGGTGGTGCTGAGGAGTGGGCTAGAAGAGGTTCAACTCGAGTTGAGGTTCAGGTGTGCGAGGAGCCGAGAAACCCACTTGGTTTCTCTCTCTAGTCCTCCATTAACGGAGCTCCCAAACTTTCTGTTTTTTTTTCCTTCTATTTTTCTTTTTCTACGAATTTTTCAGTGGTGGTGGGTGTGTTGGTGTTCTGAATTATGGAGAGGAAGAGAGGTATTTATAGGGGTCGAACTGGGCCACAATTGGCCAAAACGGGTAGCGCACACGCGGTTTGGAGAGCGGTTGGCTTGGGGTGCAAGGTGGAAAAGGATAAGGTGCCGAAATGGAAGGGATAAGGGTGGCTGAGAAACAGAAATAGGGGGATGTTTCGCTTGGGAAGGAATGAAGAGAATTAATGGCGTGGGGAGAGAGAGACGGCTGAGAGAGGAGATATGGCTGGGACTGGGAGCACATTTTGGTGGTGGAAAAATTTTACAGTGCATCTGGCAAACCAAGATATACATATACGATCTTATAACAGTGCTCAATCTAATAATTACTTTAACTAACTATTAAAATTTTGAAAAAAATTACGATTTTTATTTTTTGAAAAAATAAATTATGGCCAAAATTCCTGATCATTACAACAGCCAAGATAAGGCGATCACATGACCACCCAAAAAAAAAATTTATATTATACATGCAAAAAAATTAGGTTAATTATATTCATTATTTGAACACCCAATCTAAATATGAATAAACACTCAGTTCAAAATTAAATGAACACCCATCCAAAATATTTATAAAAAACTAGAGAGAAAAGGAATGATCTATTATTATCAATATCATGTTTTGACTTTTTTTGAATGACACTTGACTCTACATCTCCAAAAATAAGAGAATATGTCCTAAAAGATTCATGCGAACCTATTCGCCTCAATTTTTCATAAAAGAATATTAGTAGATTTATGTGCTTGTTTAATCTTGCTTGGCTCAAAATGGAAAATTTCATCTATAATCATATGTATTCGTATTTTTACCAATCACACTATTGATGATAGTTTCCTACGAAAAGACATATCATTTTTTAATAAAAAATATAGTGCTTCGCTACAGTATTTTTCGAGTTTCTTTGCATCAAATCAAAGATCTCAACTAGTTTTTTTAACTTAGTGCAAAAAAAATTAAAAATTATGAATGTAAGTATTTTGTTTTTTTATTCAAAAATTGCACGTCTTTGCATGGACAACCATTTTAGAACATAGGGAGTATCAAATTTTTGTGTATATTCTACTCATTAATAGAGGTAACATGGTTAAGGTAATTATTGAATACCCTCTTAAAAAGTTCTGGAGCCGCCATTAGCTAAAGTGGTTTTAAGTTAGGGTAATTAGGGTTTCCTACCCCGACATAGGATGATATATAATACAATATTTTTCTCTGTTTTGGTAAACAATATAATCGATAAGCCCAAATAAATTGTAATTTCTTGAGTTGTATCAGAAGTCTATGTTCATGACGACAGGTCAAAAGAGGTCCACGGACTTCTTCTTCTTTTTTTTTTTTGCCAATATGATATACATCAGCCGAAGTTAATGGAGAGTTAGTACGTTAGACCACAGGGAGTTTCAGAGGTTATTCATAGCCTGATAGCCTTGAACCCCAAATGCCCAAGACGGGCTCGAACCCTAACTTTTCACAAGGGGGAGGACCAAGAGATGCCAACTGGACTAAAACCCTGTAACGCCCCGAATTTTGGGAACGTTAAATAAACCTTTTATTGAATATTTAAAGAGAGTCTGGCTCATTAGTACATTAAAACTCTCATAAAAGTACTTTTATTACACAAGGGAGAAAAACTAAGGTTTCTAAGTACAACTCCGTCTGCTCCTCCATCCTTGCCAGCTCTTCGGCTCCGAAAGTCTCCAAGGTGTACAGCTTACCCTGATCATTTACAAAGTCTGACACATTATACCAGCGTCACCACCGATATAATATGTCAGAGTCACCAAATGTAACACCATGAGCTACAGAAGCTCAATAGAATAATCCATACCCACTAACTATTAACTTACAAATAATAGATCATACAGTTAACCATTTCTAAATGGTACATGCGTAATTTAACAAAAAGGTTAACAATGGCACATTCACATTCACTATTCAACTAGTGTTAGTGTCCATGATTTCTGAGTTTCTCCTACGCGACTCATCGTAAACCGTGTCACCTTTTTCTTTTACCAAATCAACATTTGCAAAATTTTCTTTTTAACACACCCAACCTCGGTTCCGCCGCTCCGGGTTCCCATTGGCACACAAAACTTGCATTGGCTCCTCTCCGCGGATAACCAAGCCACATTACCAATGAAGCTACCACGTCCGGCCCCATTGGCAATCTTCACAATGGGCTACCAAGTCCGGCCACATTGCGGTTTTCACAAACATTAAATTACCTCCAATGAGACTACCACGTCCGGTCCCATGGCAACACACACCACACAATGGGCTACCAAGTTCGGCCACATTGCGGTTTTCAAAATCCTTACACACAATGGGCTTCCACGTCCGGCCACATTGCGGTATTAAAACACATCTTTTCATTAACCACACCCTAGGTGTCATGTTTCTAACTTTCTCGATTTCTGTGTCTCGTTTTCATGCATAGACTCCGCGGTAGGACTTTTCACAAAAGTAATCATAAATCATTCATTATAATCTTGAGACTAAACTAGCAAGATCATTCAACTCTATATTATCTAACATGCTCAAATCACAACTAAAAGCATAACGTCACATGTACGAACACCCTTAGAGTGAAGACCACTTATGCTTTATTTACACAACCACAAGTAATGCAAGAAATCATATCAAACATGTATACGTTCTCATAACCATTCTAAAGATCAAAATACCAATACGTACAATCAAGCGTGAATTTTTATCTTTTAAAACTCGTTCTTTCTTCTTTTGTGGAAAGTTTAGAACATATGTTTTTCTGAAAAATAAAGTCGATATATTCAATATACTCTCCCAAATTTATGTGTTGTCTTATCTATAATAATCTTGACATCACCATCACCTTTTACCCATTGGTTAATAATTTGGAGGGTTGTTATTGTCCGATGGTCCATAGAAATAAGACTTGCACATGTGAACATAGTACTACTCACCATGACACCTTTATATCTTGTCAAGAATAGTAACTCACTATTCCTCACCTTTACCACTTTGGCCATTGGATAAAGAATAGTAGGGAAATTTGTAACCCTTGGATAATAGAAATTGGTTTGCCAATGAAGTATTGATTTGACAAGTCAAGTAGGAATCATGGACCATGTCATTACCTTACTTCCAAAAGAAATAATTTAGTCTTGTCAACCTTACTTACCATTAATACGCCTTTATCCATTGGACAATAAATGTTAGAAAAAATATTATCCCTTGGACAATAGATTTCCATGACTAGTCATTTTAAATTATCACCAATATTTCTTTGTCCGTTGGACAATAAATGTTAGAAAAAATATTATCCATTGGACAATAGATTCCCATAACTAGTCATTTCAAACCCTAATTATCACCAATATTCCTTTGTCCATTGGACAATAAATGTTAGGGAAAATATTATCCATTGGACAATAGATTCCCATAACTAGTCATTTCAAATTATCACCAATATTCATTGTGTTAGGAAAAATACTATCCCTTGGACAATAGTTTCTCATGATTAGTCATTTCAAATTATCACCAATATTCCTTTTGTCTATTGGACAATAAATGTTAAGAAAAATATTATCCCTTGGACAATAGATTCCCATGACTAGTCATTTCAAATTATCACCAATATTTCTTTGTCCATTGGACAATAAATGTTAGAGAAAATATTATCCATTAGACAATAGATTCCCAAGACTAGTCATTTCAAACCCTAATTAAAACTATTATCCCTTGGACAATAGTTTCTCATGACTAGTTATTTCAAATTATCACCAATATTCCTTTATCCATTGGATAATAAATGTTAAGGAAAATATTATCGCTTGGATAATAGATTCCCATGACTAGTCATTTCAAATTATCACCAATATTCCTTTGTCCATTGGACAATAATTGCTACGAAAAATTTTATTCATTGGGTAATAGCCAAGACTTTTGCTATAAATAGCACTTCATCCTTGCCATTTAACTCACACCTTCACCTAATAACTTCTCTCTCTAGAAAAAAATTAGTGTTCTTACTTTGTTCTAGCTTTGTTCTTAGTTTCTTGAAGTTCTTCCTAAGTTCTTCAAGAAACTCATCGTAAGCCGCCACTAAACCACCACTCGACCACGCTTTCGATCCAAAAGTTAGTAGTTCTTAGTCAAGACCAAGTTTCGAAAGAAACCTTTCTCTTTCGAAGCTATTGGGAGACCACCGTAGGAAGTTACTCCGCCCGATCACCGACTCACTTTCTGTAGCCGTCACTACCGCCAAGAAGAACGGTAGAATATTTCTACTTACATTCTCTAAGTATACGTAAAGTTTTCCTTATCCGTTAAATTCTAAATATAAATGTATGATGCTTGTATGTTGAGAAAAGTATAAGAAACTTGGAAAGTTTTTTTTTTCTTAAAAAGATGAAAAGAAAGGGGAATATGTTGAATATATCAACTTTATTTTCCGGAAAAACATATGTTATTCTAAACTTTCCACAAAAGAAGAAAGAACGAGTTTTAAAAAATAAAAATTCACGCTTGATTGTACGTATTCATATTTTGATCTTTAGAATGGTTATGAGAACGTATACATGTTTGATATGATTTTTTGCATTACTTGTGGTTGTGTAAATAAAGCATAAGTGGTCTCCACTCCAAGGGCGTCCGTACATGTGGTGTTATGCTTTAAGTTGTGATTCGAGCATGTTAGATAATATAGAGTTAGATGATTTTGCTAGTTTAGTCTCAAGATTGTAACGAATGATTTATGGTTACTATTGTGAAAAGTCCTACCGCGGAGTCTATGCATGAAAACGAGACACAGAAATCGAGAAAGTTAGAAACATGACACCTAGGGTGTGGTTAATGAAAAGACGTGTTTTAATACCGCAATGTGGCCGGACGTGGTAGCCCATTGTATGTAAGGATTTTGAAAACCGCAATGTGGCCGAACTTGGTAGCCCATTGTGTGGTGTGTGTTGCCATGAGACCGGACGTGATAGTCTCATTAGAGGTAATTTAATGTTTGTGAAAATCGCAATGTGGCCGGACTTGGTAGCCCATTGTGAAGATTGCCAATGGGGCCGGACATGGTAGCTTCATTGGTAATGTGGCTTGGTTATCCATGGAGAGGAGCCAATGCAAGTTTTGTGTGACAATGGGAACCCTGAGCGGCGGAACCGAGGTTGGGTGTGTTAAAAATAAAATTTTGCAAATGTTGATTTGGTAAAAGAAAAAGGTGACACGGTCTACGATGAGTGGCGTAGGAGAAACTTAGAAATCATGAACACCAACGCTAGTTGAATAGTGAATATGAATGTGCCATTGTTAACCGTTTTGTTAAATTACACATGTACCATTTAGAAATCGTTAATTATATGATCTATTATTTATAAGTTAAGGGTTAGTGGGTAAGGATTATTCTATTGAGCTCCTGTAGCTCATGGTGTTACATTTGATGACTCTGACATATTATATCGGTGGTGACGCTGGTATAATGTGTCAGACTTTGTCGATGATCAAGGTAAGTTGTACACCTTGGAGGCTTTCGGAGCCGAAGAGCTAGTAAGGATGGAGGAGCAGGCGGAGCTGTAGTTAGGAACTTTAGTTTCCCTCTCTTGTGTAATAAAAGTACTCTTATTAGAGTTATGATGTAATAATCAGCCAGACTCTCTTTAAATATTCAATAAAAGGTTTATTTAACGTTTCCAAAATTTGGGGCGTTACAAACCCGCTGGCCCATAGACTTTATCAAGGGGTACTTAAATATTCATCCTCGATCAGACCCTCTCCAACTTAATATTCATCATCGATCAGACCCTCTCCAACTTATGTTTCCATCCCGGACATTTTAAATAGTTATATTTTCGTCCCCACTTTTTTAAAATTCCAATAGTACCCTTATATATATATATATATATATCACCAAATTACGAGAGTGAGAGTTAATACCATAGTGCCCCGGTAGATTCATGCTTTGTTTGGAACACTTTTTGAAAAAAAATTAAAAAAGTAATAGAGATAATAAGTGGAGAAAGATAGAGAGAGAAATGATTTGAAGTAGAGGGAATCTTTTAAAAAATATTTTCAAAAAGAGAAGCAAACAAGGCATTAGGCATTCAACCCATAAATTCCGTCATTCCATTCTGGAATTCTCGACAAAGTCTCCATAAAACCATTTTCATCCTCATCCACACCAGAATTTAAACGGAAACACCCACACCAATTGAAACCACTGTCGCCACCCCTCTCATCCGGCCCACCGTCACCAATTAACCTCATTGTCGCCGTCAATGAAATCGTCGCCAACCAACACACTCAAACCCATCATCAAATCTGATCTATTTATCTTTTGATCGAGACCGTCGCTGCCACCACCTGACGCATCTGCCTCGCCATCCCCGACCAGCTCTGTCAATGCATGGTTGATTTGATGGGTTGATCGATTTTAATCCAGGCACTATTTCGATTGCAAAAGTACGGACCTCTCCACAAATCCCACCAAGAACTCCGATTGGTCCCGTCGACGACCTCTCTCTTCGATGCCTCGACCATCAATTCATGTTTACCCCCAAGAAATTATGAAAAATCCTTCAATAGGTGCAATGGAGGAAATGGTGTTTCAAAATTCACAACCTTCATTTAGAATTTTAATCTTCATTTTAATGGAGGAGATGGTGGATGTGGGAGAAGTGTAGTTTGTGGTTTGCAGCTTTGCTCTCCTTTGTAGTTGTATGTTTATGCCTTTTTCAGTTTATTCCCTCTCTTTTTCCTATTTCCTTTACCATTTTCAGCACTTAATGGCCCTTGCCCATGGAACCCACAAAAAAGTACCAGCTAGGTTTCATAGTTTTTCGTGGTGTTTGCTCTCCTTCGTGTTCATGATTTATTTATATATTTCATAATTTATTCATATTTTTTTATTAAATCATAGTGTATTCACTTTAGTTCATGTTCATGAAATCATGGTGTCTTCATGAAATTATGGCTCAGATTTGCCTTTTGTTCCTAAATCATGGTATATTCATGAAATCGTAATTGTTTTGGTTCGATTCAAGTTAAAATATAAAAGTAACCAATCATATTTCAAATTACCATGAAATCATGAATTATTAAATTGGTCGTGTATGTTGCACACACGTTACTTGAAATATTTACTAGCAACTGTGACTTCAGCAGTATAGGATCATGGTCAATTAATCGCAAATTTTATAAAAACTTACAATGAATTATGATTCGCAACCATATTTCATGGAACATATATTATTTTCCACCAAAATTGGTATTGGTCAACATAACATGATAAGTTGACCATATTTTGCATGAAATATGGTTAATTACCATCAAAATGTAGTTTCATGAAAGAAGACGATTCTTTGGAGTATGATTAAACTCCATATTTGGAACCTTATATACCCCTTTGAACTTAAGATAACGTCCGCAATTAATGAAAAGAGAAATCAGTGGGTTTTGTTGATTTAAAAGTTTGAAAATCCTCCTCCTACTATATATATATATACAGTCCGGTTCCTATCCATACCCTTCTCGTCTGCATCCGTCCGCACCTCCCCTTTTCCGATCGAATTTCAATGATCCAAGCCGCTCAATATGTTCAGAACGTGATTTTAAGGGTATCCGCGAGAAATCGGCAAAAAAATTGATCGGGAAGGGCTTGATTTGAGCAGTTTTTTTATTAAACCGTTCAATAAAAAACTATTCAGATCAAGCTCTTCTCGGTCATTTGTTTTTGCTGATTTCTCATGGGCACCCTTAAAATCACGTTCTAGATCACTTTAAGCGGCTTAGATCATCAAAATTCGATCGAAATATGTGAGAAATGGGGAGGTGCAGACCGGAGCTCCGGTCCGCACCTCCTGACCTGATCCTGACTGTGTAGATATATATATACATGTATGTAGTATGAAGGATAATAATGGTAATTCACATGTTAGAATGATGAGAACTTAAGCATGAAAAAAGGGCAGGATGAATACTTACATGACATAATTAAAGAGGATGATTATTTAAAAACTCCCTTTATCAATGACCATGAAAACAAGTACTGAGGTACACACGATTTTATGTTATCTTCAGGTTGCCTATGTGTTATTAACTAGATATGTTCCATTTAATAGTCTTACTTGCCATGCCATGGCATGCCAACTGGAACATGTGGTTGGGTTCAATGGAAAACACAAAGTCTAACCTTGGTAATCGAAATGATTATTTTGCAGTATCTGTCGAGCAAATTATCCCGCTAAAAAATACTAGTAATGATAACCTAATAACCATAATCTCATTATTATTATTAAATCACATCTATACTAAGTACTGACGTTCTTTCTCAAAATCACACAAGTTTTATTTTTTAAAGATGTTATCCTTCATGTGGTTTAGTGGATATGATATCCAGTCATTTTGCACTTTTCACGGATAATCTGTTAGACAGATGCTATGAAGTTGCGATTCAAATCATCAATATGAAACCCATGGTAGGCATAAACTATATATTGTCAATATAATCAGTTTGGTAACTCTTTTGATAACTGTCGATCTTCTTTCTAAAAAATGGCAACACTCTTATAGTCTTATAAACCATTGCCTAACAACTTATACATGCTGCAAGTCCCTGTTTGGCATTGAGTTAATTCAAGTTCTCCATCTTAAGCATGAAATATTGCTATTGCCGACCCTCTTTCCACATGAAAATTCAAAATTTATTTTCTAAGGAGCTATTCATTGTTTCTAGACATATCTTTTTTCCTTCCTAGTTGGTTTTACACAACTCTGGGATACACAAATTAATAGATCATATAGGTGAGAATAATTTCCAAACTTGCCTACACATCTAAAAGGTTGAAAATTAACTATGCGCCCTCTTTGGCCTTGAGCTGGCGATTCAAGTTCCTTGATCATAATTCTAGGATACAAAATTCGGACAGGGCATGCTCAAAAACACTTGCTTGGTCGGACATCATGTGAAATTGGAGATTGATTGTTGGTCGCTGGTGGTGGGGATAGGAGAGGAGGAGGAATGGGGTTAGTCATGTCGGATGAGATTAGAAAATTGGAGATTTTAGGATTAGGATTAGGGTTGGGTTCGTGGAGCAAGAGGGAGCAAAGAGGAATAAGAAGAAAAGATGGTGGTTATAAGCTATTTAACGGAGCCCAAACATCCAAGTAAGCAAAAACCGTTAAAGATTCGATAGATTTAGATGGTAGGTGTCTAATTGAATGACAAAGTAATAGTTTAGGTGTAAAATTAAAGTTTTTCAAAAGTTTTTATGTCTATTAGACATTGAGGTCAAATTTTGGGGGGGGGGGGGGGGGGGGCGGGTTTGAAATTTTTCCTAATTTTCACTCATTACTCCCAGATCTCTATCTGTCTCTCTACTTATTGCCCCCAAACCTCCCTCAAAATTTAACAACCAGAATTAATTTGTCTAATTTGTTAATAACTTAATATACAATTTCAGCCACAAAAGATTGGTTAGTTTAGTTTATTTACGATAGATTTCACATAAATATGATAAATTTCTCATACATTTGTCATTTATTATATGATTTAAAAGTTAAAAAAACATAGTTATTCTATATGAGAATTTGGATTGTTTTGGGATAAATATTATATTATATTTATGATAAGTTTAACTGTTACGCTCTCAATTTTTACATAAATAAAGATATTTTTTCATTAATGAAACTCCTCACATTATCTTACATAATAACCAAAAAGAGTTTACCATTTCTTGGTCATCAAATTACAGATCCAACTTCAAGAGTTTGAATATAGTACATCATTAAAAGAAATTGAGTTAAGCTTTTATTACATCCCCAAGACATGATTTACCAAAATGTCCATGAGTCACTTCTTTCACATCTTTCAAAAATATGAACTTGAATGCATACACTTCACTCCATGCTTCTGCTCCGGAATCACATCTGAAAATGAAGGGTTGAGCTACATTAGCCCAGTAGAAAATTTTACACAACCATTATATGTAAAATGGGATGACTGGTAGAAAGAATAGGGAAGGCAAGAATACGGTATTTCAAGCATGAAACAAAGAATTACTAGAAAATATCTCATTGTCGATTACGGTAGTAAAACACGAAGACTACGCACCAAGATTCTAGTCTACCGTGATGGTCTGTTATCCATATACTTTACTCACGACCACCATTGCCACCCATCCAATCCTGAGTTACCTATCCGACATAGCGACTTCACAATAGACATATCAACAAACTTAAAGGATACAAGTATATCTCTCCGAACAACCAATCACTTCACTCATGGATTCATTCCATTTAACCTTTCTTTTGTTTACATGTCACCATAGCAACTAATATCACACATCATGAGCGAATGCTCTTTCCGAGCTATTCATGGTGTCCCGTTACTCCCCACAAGAACCTCTTTCATTGGTGGTGCTAATCCATGTCACATAGTATATGTTTTCGTTACCACTTTCCCCTAAATACACTTCATGACTCTATCATTCCTCTCAAACACAAATAAGAGATCTTTAAACAAAACTCACGTTCACATAGAAGTAGTAAAGAAATTCCATTTCAAACAACTCACAATCATTATACTAACGGCTTTTCATATTGTTATACATGCGTTCACATAATCATCACTAAGGAACTTACTCAAAATGATTCCTATCTTCCCATCCTTTAGCTCATTAGATCGTACAAGCTATGCTAGGGATTTATTACGCCTAGAGCAAAAGGAAATGTCTCTCATACCCACTCCTAGCATGGTCAAACCTATAGGTGTGTCTTACGTGTCCGTTTCTCGTATCTCATGTCAAGACATGTAGCTTCCATCCACCTCAATTCATAACGTTTTCTAAATTCTCGTTTCAACGTCATTTAATCCTTACGAAACCCGACAACCACCTCCAAGTCCTAAACACACCAATATATTCCGAAGCCCAAGAGCATACGTAAACTAACCCTCACAGTCGACTTAAAACCATTCCACGAACCTATTTTATTTTGGCTACAACATCTTATTGGTTTAGAATTTGGCTATAAGACCACTGCCGTTAGAAAGTAGACATTTCGTACATCAATTTTGACATATAATATGCTCCAAACGAAGTCTGGATGATAAAGTTATGCTCGCCCGAAGTTTTTCAAAAATTGTAAATTTTTCAATTCCTACCGGTAGAGAACCAAAACAGACTCGCCACAAGATTTCGCCTACCGGTACGACTAGAATCCCTACCGGTAGAACTTAGATTTTTCAGCGCGCAATTTTTATTTTCGACAGATTTTATCCAACAGCAAAAATGGAAGTTCAAACACCCTTAAACACACCAAATCAACACATAAACACATAAAACGAGGTAAGAAATCCCTACCTCGAAGATCAAAGCCTAACCCAAGCGGTCCAAACAAGCCCTAACTCTCCAAGACCTAAAATGAACCGAATACTCCTTTCCGGGATCTAATCAACCGGGTACGAGCTCAAGAACATGGTTTGAAGGTAGAGTAGAAGTAGATCCTTACGAGTTTTGATGTTGTGGAGTGGAATTTAGGAGAGAATGAGGGAGAGAGAAAGATTGGGTAGGGAGAGAGACGGAGAGACGTGGAGAGTGAGAATGAGAAAAAAGAACTTTGATTCTCTACACACACACCTCTACATATATATATATATATATATATATATATATATATATATATATATATGCAGTCATTTTCAAATAAGGAGGTCCTCTCCATTTCTCTCATTTTCTGTTCGAATTTCGATGATCCGAGCCGCTCAATGTGTTTAGAACGTGATTTTAAGAGTACCGCATGGAATCAGCAAAAAAATGACCGAGAAGAGTTTCATCCAAGCAGTTTTTATTTGAGCCGTCCGATAAAAAATAAACAAAAGCTGCTCGGATGAAGCCTTTCGGGTCTTCTTTTTTTTGCTGATTTCTTGCGAATACCCTTAAAATCATGTTCTGAACACATTGAGCGGCTTGGATCATTGAAATTCTATCGGGAAAGGAATGTCCTTATTTTATTAAGTTAAGGTGGTCCTTAGGAGAAAGGGACTATATATATATATATATATATACACACACACACACACACACACACACACATACATACACAGTTAGTCTCAAATGAGGGGGTCCTCATTTTAGTTAAATGCGGACCTCCTCATTTCTCTCATTTTCTGGTCAAATTTCGATGATCCGAGCCGCTCAATGTATTCAGAATGTGATTTTAAAGGTACCCACGAGAAATCAGCAAAAAAAATGACCAGGAAGATCTTCATCCGAGCAGTTTTTGTTTGAACCGTTTGAAAAAAAAACAAACAAAAACTGCTCGGATGAAACCCTTTCTGGTCATTTTTTTTGCTGATTTCTAACGCGTACCCTTAAAATCACGTTCTAAACACATTGAGCGGCTCGGATCATCAAAATTCAATCGGAAAAGGAAGGTTCGCATTTTATTAAAATGAGGCGGTCTTACGGGAGATGGACTGATATATATATATAGACACACACACACTCCGGATCCCTTCAGGGATCCCGGACGGAAGGCCTGGTGCGGGACTCAATCGTACGCCGTTGGATCTCAGCCAACGGCTGAGATTTTAAAATGAAACTCGCAGGTAAAATGGGGGTTGGGTCGGGTAAAAACTATAGGATCCAGGTTCTAACAAAACCCTATCTCACCCGGACTCCTTGCATTTTTACTGCGTTTGTATGAGACCACGAAGAGAGAGAGAGAGAGAGAAAAGAAGAAGAAGAAGAAGAAGAAGAAGAAAACGAACCAGACGCAGACGACGAACAAGAACTAGATCGATTTGGAGAAGAAGATCGAAGCAAACCCACACCAGGTATATCTCTCTCTCGAATCTCTGGCTCGTATTTCTCTCAATCGGACTCCAAATTAGTTTTTTTTTCCCTTTTTTTTAACCAGATCGACGAAGAACGAAGAAGAAGCAGATTGAACCAGAGAAGAAGAACGAAGAACGAAGACGAACCAGGTATCTCTCTTTCCCTCTTTGAACCTGCTTTTTTTTTTTTTGTAGGTAGGGTTTGCGATATTGGGTTAGGGTTTGTCACATTACTGGTACTGGGGAGATCTTGTTTTCTGAAATTTTGGTCTGGAATATTCCAATATTGTGTTTTCTAGCTTTTACCCTTTTTTTTCAGACTGCCTTGATTTTGGACCGGTTGTATATGCTTCTTGAAGGATTCTAGGCTTAATTCTTTGTGGTTCGATTTAGGGTTTTGAACGAGATTATTTTCTGCGTTTTTCTGCAAGATTTATTTAGGGCTTCGAAATATTCAGGTCTTCATTTGTGAAACACGAACTGACTGACGATCTCATTTTGCCTAGGGCTTGATTTCGATAATACGAAATCCATTTTTTATAAATAAAAAAATAAGCTAATTTCTAAATGTCTTGTTGTTCAACTTCTCATTTCGACTATTGGTTATGCTTTTTTTGAATGTAGGTGTTGAGATTTCTGTACTTGAATCCCCCTCCCTCTATCCATATCCTATGTCATTGAAGGAAGTAGTTCGGGTAACAATGGAAGTGGTGATCCCGATTTTTGGATCTTTTGTTTTCGTGTACAACCAGCACCATTGAGAATCTGGAACACAAAAAAAGCCTTCGGATGTGCAAAGTATAAGGTGAGCTGCATGCATTGCTCCAATTTATTCTCTTGTTGTCGTTGGAGCTGAAACCATACTTTGAAGTTATTTTGTTCTTTTTTGACAGTTAAAGTTGGATTGTGGTGTGTTTGAAGCATTGCCCCAATTTTGTTTCTTATGTATGGGATTGTAAAGTTCGACATACAACACCTTGTACATTGATTTCTTATGTATGGGATGTATTTTTTTGTATTGTTGAAAGTTAGTGGAATTTTGTAAAGAAGGTACAATCTGGAATTCTGTTATGTTCATTGTAATGGGATGTTCATTTTATTTTTGTATTTGTTGTAAAGAAGTTAGTGGAATTTTGTAAAGAAGTCCTTGACCAATCCAAATTTCATAATGAGATTGTAATTTTGTAATGGTATGTGCAAAATGCCCTTGATCAAGCCTCTTTTATTTTTCTCCATAAATCTCTCCTCAAATCTTCAAGCCACACACCAGTAAGTCCACCAATCCACATGACCGCACACTGGTACATAATGTGTAACTATTGGAATGAATTGGATATGTTCATCACGGTTCTCATCCATGGCTCAATTGCAACAAAGCTAAAAGTTCTGGTTTCTCTTTGGAAATTGTCAAATTAGATACAGATTTGGAGACAGATATGCATTCTCTTATTGGTGGTCTTAATCAGGTTGTTGCCCACAAACACACACACTTATAGCAAATGTCCAGGCAAACAGAGGTAGCAGATTAGGACAAAAACATGGAACATTTTTCATATACATGAGCTTACAATACCCATGGCACACACCAAGAAACAGAGGAAGCACATTATAGACGATAGGAACAACGCCAACTATAGACTACCCAACACCATTCACAAAAAAATTACAATTGCAGATTACCAAACACCATGGAACAAAAGATTGCACAGAAACCATTAAACAAAGGCAGCAGATTACCAAATACCAATCCTTTAAGATTGCACAAAGCATGAGTTCACAAAAGTCATTTCCAGGATCCAATTTACAAAACCATATGCCAGGATCCAACTTACAAAAATCATCATGGATCCCCCCATATTCAACAAGCTCACATTGTTCAAAGTCTGCCAGACAATATTTAAAACCTAACATATTACATCTTCCATGTCCAATAAAAAACACAGTTTGTGGATTGCCAACATATTGCATCTCTGGATTGCTAAGGCCCCGTTTGTTAAAGCTCCTGGGAGTTGGGATTGGATTACTAAGCCGAAGGGATTAACAATACTGCGTTTGGTTTCCAAAATTGGTTCGGATTCGTAGTCTGTTAGGATAACGAATCCGGGGATTAGGGGGTATTAGCAATACCCCGTGGGACTTGATATTCATAGTCCGAACCCAACCCCTCCTCATTACCAATCCCTTCTCATTACCAATTTCTTCTATCAATCCAATCCTATCATCTAATCCCATCTCAAACAAACATGATATTAATAATCCCATCATCTAATCTCATCCCAAACAAACATACTCATTATCAATCCCTTCTCATTACTAATCCCATCTCTTTACGAATCCCAATCCTAATCCCATCTCCTTACGAATCTTATCCATCTAATCCTGTTATCAAACGGGGTAAGTGAACTACTAAGCCTAACCATTTGTCCTCTCCAAAACATCCTCTCAGAATTATGTGGATAGCTATTGGTAACAGAGCAACTGTTGGTGAACCTACCATTGATTCCTGAGATCCCACATAAGGCGTTGGAGGTTGCAACCGCATACCCTAATCTTGTACCTAGGCGTCGTTGCATTTGTGCTTGTTGAAGATGAAGAATTCATGGCTTTGGAAAAACTTGACGTCCTATAGCAGAAATTATAACAAAGAAAACACACGGTGAGCAAGAGAAGAGGTTGATGACAGCACAAAAACAAACTTAATGGTACAAATGTAAGGATCAATGAGTGAATTTTAACTTCTATCAACTGGCTATGACTTATTCTTGACAGAGATCTATGATGAGTCCAAAGAAAGCACATTGAGATCCCTGGACATAACATGAATAATCAAAAAAAGAAAAAACCTCCAAACACAAAAATTTGCAAATACTCCAAGACAAAGACTAATCAAATTAAACCCATTTAAATTTAAAAAAAAAACGAACTAAAAATAGAATGGACTACGTATTTGTGCAGTTTTAAATAAACTCTAACCCTAACTCTTGCTCAATTTCGGAACCCTAACTTTCGGGGGGTTAAAATGTAGAATCCAGAGCAGAAGTTGCACATAACTCACATACAGAGAGAGATCTCAAAAGATAGAGAGATAGATACCTTGTACCAGTTCGACCTTAATCAAGTACAACGAAAAAAAACCCTAATCGAGAATCGAGTAACAGATAGAGAACGAGCCAGAGAGAGAGAGAGGAGAGAGATTCGAGAAAGATACCTTTCGTCGGTTCGATCTTCTTCTTCGTCGTCGTTCGATATTCTTCTTCTTCATGCGTTCGTCGTTCTTTCCCCTCTCTTTCTCTCTCTCCCTGCGGAACGAATGGGAAAGGGGATTCTATAACCCGTTTGTGACCTAACCCGTAACCCGGGAGATAATTTTACCCGACCCAACCCCCATTTTACCCGCGAGTTTCATTTTAAAATCTCAGCCGTTGGCTGAGATCCAATGGCGTACGATTGAGTCCCGCACCAGGCCTTCCGTCCGGGATCCCTAAAGGGATCCGGAGTGTGTGTGTGTATATATATATATCACTTTGTATTCAATGAGGGATCCTGCACGGACTTATCGTGCGGGACTCCCATTTTCCGATCAAATTGCGATGATCCAAGCCGTTCAATGTGTTCAGAACGTGATTTTAAGGGTACCCACAAGAAATCAGCAAAAAAAAAATGATCAAGAAGGGCTTGATCCAAGCACTTTTTTATTGAACCGTTCAAAAAACTGTTTGGATCAAACCCTTTCCAATCATTTTTTTTTGCTGATTTCTCATGGGATACTCTTAAAATCACGTTCTGATCACTTTGAGATGCTCAGATCGTCACAATTCGATCGGGAAAGGGGAGTCCCGCACGGTAAGCCCGTGCAGGATCCCTTACGGGAATCGGAATATATATATATATATATATATATATATATATATATATATATATATATATATATATATATATATATATATATATACAGTCATTTTCAAATGAGGAGATCCTTATTTTAACTAAATAAGGACCTTCCCATTTCTCCCATTTTTCGTTCGAATTTTGATGATCCAAGCCGCTCAATGTGTTCAGAACGTGATTTTAAGGTATCTTGCGAGGAATCGGCAAAAAAAAAAAGACCAGAAAGGGTTTCTTCCAAGTAGCTTTAATTTGAACCGTTTGATAAAAAATAAACAAAAACTGCTCGGATGAAACCCTTCCCGAACTTTTTTTTTGCTGATTTCTCGCGGGTACCCTTAAAATCACGTTCTGAACACATTGAGCAGCTTGTATCATCAAAATTCGATCAGGAAAGAGAGGTCCTTATTTTATTAAGTTAAGGTGGTACTTAGGAGAAGGAGACTATATATATATATTACACTTGCACCCTAAACTTCCAAATCTTCGCACAAAGAACCCTCAAACACATTCTCCACATTATTATTCATATAATTTGCAATTCAAGCATTTATTAAACATTAAAATTATTAAAGTTTAATACAGGTTTCTACGTTAACGTATTTATTTTATATGATAATTTTATGAAATTTTTTTTGGGGAGAGAAAATTGAAGAGAGAATATTAGAAGAGAAGCAATATTTATCCGTCTCAAATTGCTTTTCTTATATGGGGAATCCGACATTTGAGATTGTTAACAATACCCCTTGTTCCCTACTTTCAAAACCATTTTTGATGATTTATGAGGGATAATTTGTTTAAATCCACACATTTTTACTTTTGATGTTTTAAAAATGACAAATATTTTGAAACATACAAAATGGAATAGTGGACAAGCACTAAGAGACGAATCGTGCGTGTTTTCGATAGCTATAGATACAGATTTTAGATTCACATCTACTGCACATTTTAGATTTTAGTAAATGTTAAGAAACCTATTTGTTGCAGCTGCGAGATTATGAGAATTCATTCCTTTTTTGAGAATTTGTATTGTAGAATACCAAAAGCTACCCAAATCAAGCTTTGGGATTTTGAGAATTTCATTCTTTTTTTAGCTTTTCAGAATCCGAGAATCAATTATCTATAATTTTTAGCACACTCCAAACTAATTTTGAAAAGCTAAAATCTCAAAATTTGCAAAAAAAAAAAAAAAAAAAAAAGGAAAACGCAAACACTCACGTAGGCCTAGTTTGGCATTATAAGCCAAATGGCTTATTTTTTGTCCTTATTTAAATTTTTTTTCACATTTGTTAGTTTTTCATCGATTTTTTAAGGATTATTACTTCGTCATGACGAAAGAAATCTGAAAAGTAAAAATTCATGATTGGAATCTAATTTTTTTAATAGAGACGAAAAAATTAGGTTATTTTTGTCTTTATTAAAAAATATATTTCCATCGTAATTTTTTACCTTTAGATTCCTCTTGATATGACGAATTAATAATCCCCAAAAAGTAACCGAAAAACTAACAAATGTGAGAATTTTAAATATGGACAAAAAAAAAAGTCATTTGGCTTATAATACCAAACTAGGCCGAAGTAAAAAATTAAGAGAACGAAAGATTTGAAAGATATGAGAGAGGGAGAGAGAGTGATGAATATAAATTAGGAAAAAATAGGAAAGAGAATTTTGAATCTTGAGAGGGGGCGGGGGTTGTATTTTGGGGTTTATTTGAATTTGAGGAAGAAAAATAATAGAGAAAATTAACTAGGATGAAAATTCAAGTAGCCGATTAATATTTTATAAGTTGTCCTAACTTCTTGCAGCCAATAAAAAGAAATGAAGAAAACTTCTTCTGGCATTTAGCAGTAATTTGATTGACCGAATATGAATATGTGTAAGGGTACTTGAAAAATTATTTAAATTTGATAAATACCTCAATTATTTATATGATATATCGAAATGAGTGGACCCCACATATAGATCAGTGCACCGTTGGTGCCCGTGCCATCTTTTTCATCGGTCTTGCTATTGTCAGCCCACTGGGCTGACAATAAACACACTAAAAGACAAGGAAAACACGTATTCTTGTGTACTTTATACACTCTTTAATATACATCCACACTCTTATTATTGTCAACCCATTGGGTTGATTTTAGAATTTTCCCTTTTTCATTACCCTAGTGTCTCTGATATTTGTTTTCCTTTTTGTTGTATGAAATGTTTTGTCTAGGTGTTAAAAAGGGTTTTGTGGGAAAAGAACACCCAAATTTGGGGATTTTCATGATTTGGGGGGAGAAAGGAGGGCACAAGCACAAAAATAACTTGGGCGATGAAGGTCTGCGATTCAACTTAATCGACCAACTTCGTAGACGTCTCAGTTAGGTACTTGTTTCTGCTCCACCGTATACTTCTTCAATTGCTCCATTTCTATACACATTCCGTACTGATTTACTGTTCTAGGGTTTCGTTTTGTGGAATCCAATTACGGATTTCGATTGCTGAATTCATGCTGTCTGACCTGATTAACGTCCTGGCTTAAGCAGATCCAATCGCGGTGTGATTTGTTTTGTTGTGATTTTGCTGTGTTTTCAGGATTCAAGCCTGTTGAGTCTTTTTTTTTTTTCCTTTTCCCCAATATTGTGTACATCAATGGGGTTAAGCGGGGAATAATAAGTTAACAACGAAAGGTGTTCGACGTCTCTCCATAGGCTCAAACACCAGACCTCTCCCTTGGAAGCCAAATGGTACAACCAGATAGGCTAAGAGCCACACTAACTCTGTTTATGTTTGATGATTCAAGAGCCATTTGGGGGTTTAAGTTTTTGTATGTGCTTTTTTTGGTTAGGAATTTGTGAATAAACTTGCATCGAAATTTTTTGCATGTTTTGGCCTTGAACACATTCTCCGGATAGTCATGTTGTTTGCTTCTGCTCTTTGAAAGAAGTTTTCAGAACACTTATTAGAAACTGTTGTTCCAAACATAAAGGCTATGTTTATGTTCCTGTGCTTGAAAATGTTTAGCCTTTTTGTATATCTGTTGAAATGGGTCCTTTTTCGAAAAAAAACTATCAGCTGAACAAATTTTTACACAAAAAGTGTTGTAGACAAATGATTCTGAAACAATCATCAAATATCGATTGCTTGAAATTTTGAGTATCGTGTGATTGGAGTTCGAAACGAAAGAATTACGATAGGGTATCTCTTTATCTGACTTGTTTTCATCTGGTTCTCTGTTTTTCTCCAAGTATGCTTCACCTTACTTTACATCTTTTATTGACCGCGGTGTGCAGGTATGAGAAAGCACATAAGTTATAGGATCAGATAGTGTCAATCAGGGATTTATTTATTTCAGTGGTGACTTCTTTGTGGTAACACGAGAGAACAATTTTGAAGTGTAATGGAGTGCAACAGAGATGAAGCCATCAGGGCAAAAGAAATTGCAGAAAAGAAGTTTACAGAAAAGGACATCATGGGGGCGAAAAAATTCACTATAAAAGCCCAATCATTATACCCTGGGCTTGATGGAATACAAAATATGTTAGCAACCCTTGATGTGTATATTTCTGCTGAGAATCGAATAAGTGGGGAAGCAGATTGGTACCGCATACTTGGTGTGAATCCCAAAGCAAATGACGAGACAGTGAGGAAACATTATAGGAAGCTGGCACTCATGCTTCACCCTGATAAAAACAAGTCTGTAGGGGCAGAAGGGGCGTTTAAGCTTATTTCTGAGGCTTGGAGTTTGTTATCTGATAAATCAAAGAGATTAGCATATGACCAGAAGAGGAATGCTAAAGTATTTCAGCAGAAAGTTTCACATGTGAGTGGGTGTCCCACAGCCCCATCTGGTTCAAATGGTTTTTCCAATTTCACCAAAAGTAGTAATACAACCAAAAGTAGTAATACACATGCAAGGGCTCAAAAGAGTAATGCCACTAAGGCAGGTACCTCTTCTGGCCCTTCTTCTTCTCGTAAGCAGAAAACCTCAACCTTTTGGACTGTGTGCCACCAATGTAAAGTGCAGTACGAATATCTCAGAGTGTATCTTAACCATAATCTCCTCTGTCCCAATTGTCATGAACCCTTTTTTGCGATAGAAACTCCACCACCGACTTCCAATGGTTCTAAAGCATCCACCCAAAGGAACTATTCCCAGCAGGAACAGAAAAATCAGCAAGGAGCAAGCATGAACGCATCTACTTCTGGAAGAAACAACTCATCCACTTCAAATGTGGGTTCCGGAGGGTTCAATAGTACGAATTCAGCCAATCACAATAACTTCCAGTGGGGTCCATTCTCTAAAGCAGCTGGCACTGCATCTGCTGCTCAAGCTGCAACTGTTGTTAAGCAGGCATATGAGAGAGCAAAGAGAGAGCGGGAGGAAGTGCAGGCGGCGACAAAAAGAGAGGAGGGTTTGCAAAGGAGAAATCATGCTAATAGGAGAACGAGTGGGTTCTCGTCATCTGGGTACTCTGATAGTGTGAAGAGAAGAAAAGTTATGGAGGATATTGGTGCAGTGAAATATGGAAACAACGCAGTGAGTCAAATGGATATGGGGACTGGAGGAGCTGGAAGGTCAGGGTCATCAGGATTTAAACAGGGTTTTTATGGGCCAAGTGGAACTGACAAGCACAAGAGTTCACGAGATTCACTGGATGTTGGAATTCCAAACCTATTAATGGTGAAGGCCAGGGCAGATATTCACAAGAAACTGAATGAATGGAACAAATCTGCTACTGAAGGCAAGAAGAATGGGAATGAGAAGCTAAATGAGGGCGAAAAGTTAAAGGACATAGCCATGGTAAATTGTGCTACACCGGACCAATGCAAAGACGGTGATCAAGTTAACATAGCGAATGGAAGTAATCACAATAAGTTCATTCCCGGAACTTCTGATGGCGATTTGGATAATGATCCTCTTGGGCCAATGTCAATGGATGTCCCAGATCCTGATTTCCATGATTTTGATAAGGATAGGACAGAGAGGTGTTTTGCGGAGCATCAGGTATGGGCTGCATATGACGACGATGATGGTATGCCTCGTTACTATGCAATGATTCACAATGTGATTTCTGTAGATCCACTCAAGATGCAGATTAGTTGGCTTAACTCAAAAACCAACAGTGAACTGGACTCGCTTTACTGGGTTGGTTCTGGTTTCCCAAAAACATGTGGAGATTTCAGCATAGGAAAACATGTATTCAGTTACTCTCTCAACTCCTTCTCACACAAGATTAAGTGGACAAAAGGTGCACATGGGATTGTTCGTGTATTTCCTCGGAAGGGGGATGTTTGGGCTCTCTATAGGAATTGGTCTCCTGCATGGAATGAGCTGACAGCAGATGAAGTGATACACAAGTATGACATGGTGGAAGTACTTGGAGACTATGATGAGGAATTTGGTGTGACTGTCACTCCTCTGGTCAAAGTTGCTGGTTTCAAGACTATTTTCCACCGGCATTTGGACCATCGGGAAGTGAGGTTGGTTCCACGAGAAGAGATGTTTCGTTTTTCTCATCACGTTCCGTCATATTTGCTTACTGGTCAAGAAGCTCCAAATGCTCCAAAGGGTTGTCATGAGTTGGACCCTGCTGCTACTCCTCCAGAACTTCTTCAGGTAATAACAGATGCGAAGGAGGAAGATATTGTGGAGGATGTAAAAGGTAAGGTAGAAAAGGTAGTAAATGACGGTGGTAAATCTCATAATAAAGAATTGGAAACAAGTTGCTCTTCTTCCGAAGAAGAGATATGAGGGAATAATGCTAAAGAGAGAAAGGAAATAAAATTTTTGGAGAATAGTATGGAAAGCAAGGAAGAAAAGCAAGTAAATTGTACTGAAGAGAAGGCAGATAGTAGTTTTTTTTTTATCTGATCTAGTGTGGATAGAATTCCTGGATTTCATGCCCATACTATGGTGGAGCTTGAAATTCTTTTCTGGTAAAGGGGAAATCATTTCAACTAAGCGGAATTACCTCAGGAATCCTAAAATCACTTTAAAATCAAATTGGGAACTTGAGGATTGCTTGAATAGGCTTATTGGGAGTTCAATCAGCTAAAACTGGGAAGCAGAATGTTGTCTCCATACCAACAGACTTGTCTAGATTTTGTATGGTTGCACTGTGCCACTGTATATATTCCATTGAATTTTTATCCTTAATAGAAGATTCGTATATCAGTTGAAGCTTGTCCATACAAGTCCCGCATCTGTTCAACTATCCTTGAATGAAATTTTTTCTACTGGAGTTTGCCAATACGACTCAATAGGGTCACTAATGGTTGATTTAGAAGATGATCTGTAAATTTCTTCCTGGGATGCTTACATTGTCTTAGGAGTTGTACCTTTGTTACTCATTGGACTTCGAATACTACTGCAGCATGGGAATTGTTTCAGTTTGTTTCTTGATAATGCTTATGGGTTGTGTTAAGAACCCATAAGCATTATCAGTTGGATTGTTTCAATATAGGCCTGTGTTAAGAACCTCATTTGGATTCACATCAGTTGTGTCCCGAGAAGAGAATTCTCTATTGCTTCTTTTGTTTTTGTGTGTGGTTGTTTTTCGTTTTGTTTGTGTCCTCTTACAACCATAGCAGCGAGACGGCTTTTAGTGGTCACCCTTTTGTCTACCATTTTCATATTGTCTTCTCTAGCCATGGATGTGTTCCTTTTCAAAACATAAAGGAGATCTCCTGATGATTGTATGCGCATGGTTGTTATTCTTACCTCGCAACCTGTGCTTGTGCTTCTTGTGTGAAAGAGCTACAATCCCTCCCATCGCTGGCCTGGCTCAAGAACTGAGCTCTGAGGGCATTCGATCCTTGCTTAGATGTGCAGGGATAGATTATGAGGTTACATATAGCAGACTTATAGGGTTAAACCAGTTCTGCTCGCTTCATGATCACCTCTTTTATAGAAGGCACGGTCATGACATTATTGGATTCCTATGCATCGGGGACAGTTATTGATTCGCATTTATACGCCATGCATATTCAACTCCCCTTTTTGAAATTTGTTGATTAGGATAGCTTAGATTTGTTGAATTGGTTTTATTGGCAGTGGGTATGGATCTGTGGGGAAAGCCATGTCTTCAACCACCGAGGACAATGAGCAGTGTCTGTGTTTAGGGTAACTTCCATGCTTCCATCAGGTGCACTTTGCTGCAGGCTTTCACCCTTGCTTGTTAGCTAGATTAGGGTATCCCGGCCTTTGCTCTGTTATGTCGGGGCACATCACATGTAGCCCTCCTATTGCACATCTGCATTGTAATTGCTGGGCCTAAATCTTGGGCGTATTCTCTGTATGTGTGGTCTTTATGTGTACTGTGGAATGGGCACACTTATTCTGTTAACCAACCTTCCATTCTCTTGTTTGCCTTAATTGCAGAGGCAGAGATTTAGGTTCTTCGGATATCTTCAATACAGAGATCATCAGATGGTAATTTCAGTTTGTAGGCTGGTCTCCTTTTCTTATATGTCTGGTAGTTGTAATCAAAGTTGTCTAACTTTGCACATCTGCTACATTTATACTCTGTGCATGCATTGATAGTAGATGTCGAAACACTGTCATACAAAGCATGGGATTTGATAAAGGAAACTATGAAAAATAAGCCTGCATTTTTTTAAATACTACTGTACTACTTACTATTGGACTAATGTGGGGTCCACTAATACTTGGGTCTAATATTAGTAAAAATCCATGTGGTTGATTTTGGAAGAAATCCCTTTTCGCAATTATAGTCCCTTTTCCCCATTTGGAATGACCCAAAAGAAGATAAGTATCTAAATTATCACTCGGAAACAAAGAAAGAGAAGTTTATACCTACCAATGTTATTTCGTAAATGCTAACCACAACCTTTAGGGTGGTAGATAATGTGTAAGAAATGTATTGATAATCAAAATAAGTGTTTTGATATTTATAACAGTGCATTAATATCTCTAAAACGTGTATTGAAATTTCAACTTATTTAATATTATACGCATATTATTTACCTCTTGGTAAGCGATGGCTAGCTAGCAAGCCACATGTTTGTTTCAACGTGTTTTGTGAAGGTAAGAGCATCCACTATGGATGGGTTAAATGGTAGGTTTGGAGTAAGTTATTGAAAGCAACATGTTTAGCTAGTAATTGGACATTTTTAGCATGCAATGGATAGGTTAATATGTGTGTTAAAGACTTAGCGTCCGTTCCAATTTCTTTATAGAGGAATTTTTAGAAAATGAATGTAATTTCAAGCTCAAAAATCATGTATTTACGCAAATAATTTTTCTACCAATATGGATCTTATTTGATAGATCTCATTGAGATCTTTTAAATGGTGCAAAAAAAATTAAAAAATTATTTTTCATTTTCATTATATTTGAGTTTGAAATTATTTTTTTTTTGAAAAAGATGTTTAAAAAGAAAGCGGAATAGCACCTTAAATCTCACAAGTGATAAAGTATTGGCTAATTTTGGCCAACCTTCTAGCCATCCAAGAGTGGATCCCCTTAACAAATTAATACATTAATTTTAATATCTAATACTATGTTGTACCGATTCCGCAAAATTTCCTCCACCTCTACATCCAGTTTATGCACCTATTCAAACTTCTACCAATTTCAAGCGTATGGTCTATTAGTTTATTTGGTTGGGAAAAGATAGAGATGTTGGGGATCTATTCAACATCTCTGTCTTTATTTGATTGGTAAGGGTCGAATTAACGGTTTTCTTGGCGGTCATCTACGGGATTTGCTCACTCGTTTGGCCTCACGGCAGCACGGGCTGCTGAGGTTCTCTTGGTCGGGGTGGTTGCTAGCTGGGTGGAGGAGGCCGGCGGCAGCAACTACGACGGCGTTGAGCTATTGGGGGTTAGGGTTAGTTTTGGGAGCCTTCTTGGGTTGGGCTTTGGCCCATTTGCTATACTGGTGTTTTCTTGGGCTGTATTTTTTAAAGATCTGAGCCTTCTTGGGTTGGGCTTTGGCCCATTTGTTGTACTGGTGTTTTCTTGGTTTATATTTTTATAGATTTGGGCGTTTTGGCCCTTAAGTGTTTGGGTTTGGCCCGTTTTTGGAGTTTGACCTTTGGCCCTCCTTGGTGTTGAGCTTTGTCCCATTTGGTGTTTTGTATCAACCTTTGGTTGATTTCTCCTCCCCTCTCCCCTCACTTGATGTCATGTACTCATTATCAAATTTCCCTAATAATATTTTGCCGTTCAAAAAAAAAAGAGAGATGTTGGGGACAAAAAATAGAGAGCTTTTGCGATTTAACAAAAATATTTATATCTAGATAGAGTTGTTCAAATGTAGTGACGTTAGGTTAAAGAAAATAGTTGTTTGGGATTTGAGGGGGAAAAAAAGGTTATGGGGCATTTTAATTGGGGTTTGGAGGTGGTTATTTTAACCTATTGAACCTTTTAGCTAGCCCATAATGTTTTACATGAATTCATTGCCTAACTCATACCTTAACCAAGTGAAATCATCTCTAAGTTTGGGTCCATTTATATATGGGCTCTTCTCTGATTGTTAGGATTTGGGCTTCGTCCCAATTAATATATCCAATCTTGAGTTGGTTTCCCTTCCCCTTTCCCTTCTCCGATATTTTATTTTTAATAAAATGTTTTGTTTGCTGATCTCAACAACAACAACAACAACAAAAAAAAAACCCTAAATTTAGCTATGTGGGACACTTGTAACATGTAAACAGTTATGATATCCAAGGTGGATGCTCCAAGGACAAGTCAAACTTTCAAATAAAGAAATTCCAAAAAGAATTTACGAGCAAAGAACCAGCACTTTTACTAGTTCAAAAAGGGGAATTGCTAGTACTAGTATATATCTTTCTTTCATACAGTTGGCCTGTACCTTTTTTTTAGATGGGTTGTACATATGCACCACACCACTTATTAAGGTGAACAAAACTTTAATTACTAATTTAAATTAGTATAATATATAATTATCAAGCGATTCAAGCACCTTAACTTTGACAATATCACCACGTACCAATTCTTGCCGGTATCGTTGGACTATACTCCAGTATATTCAAACGGGTACTTAGTTGTTATTTTTAGTTTATATTCTATCCATTCATATTAGGGAGATTTAAAAAATCGTCCTTGGGTTTAATTCTTTGTAAGTTTCCATCCAGCACTTTTTGAACAGTTATGTTTTCACCCTTTTAGATGGTGAATTACCTATATTACCCTTTTAATAAGATATTCATATTAGGCGTATATTTCCTTCCTAAATTAGTGGGTTGATTAATGGATAGAAATGGGGAAATTTTCAATTTTCAAATTTTAAAACCCTGAATGGATATATTCTAAACCATTCTCTCTCCTTAATTTCGTGAATTTTGAAATTCTTAATTTTTGTGAATTTTCGTAAATTGGTCATATTAAATTATAAACTTACATGAATATGGTTCGATCAATTTCATGAAAATCATTTTTATTCAAGAAAACACATGAATAAATTAATAAAAAACATGAAAATGAATAAATTAATCAAAAAATATGGAAAAACATGAATAGACCATGTTTTTAATCAACCATGAAAAACATAAAAAAAAAGTTGATCGGCCATGTTTTTCATGAATACACCATGAAAAAAAAATGTGAATAGACCATGTTTTATTCATGAAAACACAACATGCAATATGAAAAATACACCATGTTTGAGACGAAATACACCACGTAAAACTTTTACCACAACAATATCAAAGATTATTCATGAAAATCATCCATTTGTAAGATCCAAAATCGCTACAGATGAACTCTCACCCACCCAAACCCTAGGGAATCTCAAAGTTTTCTTGCGCAGCTTAATTCCCTCCTGCCTTAGTCCCTAGAGTGTTCTTAGAACCATCAACAGTTGACTAAGAGTGTGTTTGGACCCTCATTCCCAATAAGGTCTGATTGCTAGAAATTAAATTGGTTGGTTCATCACTTTTGGAAGGCTTGTGATTCAGCTGCAATTCTCTCACACTGTTTACAACAACAAAACCCAGAGCTATCGGTTCTGAACCCGTTGATTTTGGCAAAGGCGAAGTTGAACGACAATGGCGACGGAGTGTCGTTCTTTGCGACAACCGAGATTTGAGTGTTCTAGGCAAATCACGGTGATGGAGAGCCATTCGATTGCTGGCGAGACCTGGTACAGAAACCGCGCCCTCCACCGTTTCCATTCAATCTTGACATTGATTGGTCCAGCGGCCGTCAATGGAAAGAAGCCGGCAACGGCCATGGCGAGGGTAAGCGCGACGCGGACTAGGACAGGCCTGCAGATGACGAAGAGCGGGGTCGTGAAGGCGAGGCCGCCGAGGGTGCTGGCGAGGATGAGGCCAGAGAGGATGTTTTGATAGGGTGGGGAATGGGGATGGTGATAAATAGGCAGTGCTATAATTTAGGGATTTAATCAAAATACATTGAATGGAAAGCGTGTATTATGGGATTTGATATCCTAGAATAATAGACAGGACCCTAAACTTTAAGATTTAATCCCAAAAATCTGTGCTCTATATATAATATTATATGAGGGCAGTTTTGGGATTATTTTAAAATGGGGATGAAATCATAACTGTTTGAAAAATGTCGGATGAATACTTACGTGAGATGGAGTTTGAGGATGAATATTTAAAAACTCCTAAACATGGACCGGATCTAATAATACAATGGATGTTTGATACATTAATCTGATCAAGATGTTTGTGGTTCAAGTTTATGGAGAGACGTTAAACCTTCTTTGGTTGTTAATCTATTAATTTCCCTTTTGCTGGGTTTGTAAATCTTATGAAGTTACGAACGTATTTCATCAAACATTAATCCCGACAAATAAATGGGTTATAAAATAAGTTGAATGAATTTCGCAATGGATAGTTGCGTAGTGGATAACCTTACTTCAGGAATACTCTAAAACAAAGACAACTTTAACTTCAGACCCGCAAACTATATTATATATTATACATGTTTACTTTTTGCTCACATTTTTATTTCACATACAAAATTATAAAACAATTATAAAGAAAATTCAAAGGAAATTGATTTTGTCACTTTCCTTTTGGTTAATGTCACTCTCCTTCTCTCACAAAATAAATCATCTAATAAAGACACAAAAGGAGTGGCATTAACAAAAAAGGAAGTGACAAAATCACTCCTCAATTCAAAATGTATGAGCTTCCTTATTATAGAGATTTTATTTACTAATATAAATAAAAACGAGTTTCAGATAAAAAATTAATAGTACACATTTTTTTAATGAAGAGTAAAAAATCATACTCCCAGCCTTTCAAAAAAAAAAAAAATATTATACCCCCATCATACTCCCAGCCTTTCAACCATAAAAGGGGCTTTCATTTTCAAAACAACCTTTCAAAAATACATTCTCCCAAAACAAAGTAGTGGACTAGAAATTAGGAATAGTGTTTTTTACCTGTACAAAAGTTGAATATAAAAATCAAAAATCCTTTTTTATTCTTACGTTTGACCCTTTATTGTCATTATTTGGGAAAATTTATTATATGTCTCAGGGTATCGTCACATGGTGCCTCATATTCTTTCTTCACCGTATATTTGTGTGATTTCACTACAAAGTGGTGAAACTTACACACATGTATGATAAATAAGAGTTTAAGGTACCGCCGCGCATGATTGGGACATTGAATAATTACTCCATTGAATATAAAAAAAGTTTTTCAAAGACAGATTTAACGGGGAAAGAAGACACCATTGAAAAAAACTAATAAATTTTTTGTAACATGAAAATTAATGAATTTTTTTCGCCTTAAAAAAAACAGGGAGGGAAAACGCTTCTGTAATTGAGAAATATTTATTGAGTAATTGAGTCCCCGTATAATACCATACGAGTTTTGAGACTTAAATTACTATGATAATCTTGACTATCAAATTGGAATTTGAAGATTCTCAGAATTGAAGAGGAACGGGTAGGGATGGCAATGGGGACGGGTCGGGGACGGGGGAACTACCTCCACCCCTACCCATTACCCCCTACCTCATCCCCATCCCCGACCCGATCCCCAACGAGGATTTGTTTTTTTCCTCCATCCCCGACCCGAACGGGGAACGGGGACCCGAACGGGGATCGGGGATCCAAAACGGGGATTCAGGATTCGGGCACTTGTATTTCTCAATTTCAGCACCTAACAACATATACTAGCATTTGAAAGCCGAAAGGACTTGGATTGTTTTGTATTTTTTTTTTTCGAGGGAAAATGGCTAAGGAAACAAACTTCTCTGTGAAAATTATTAATCCCCTCCCGCCACAATATCACGGGATGAAAAAATTGACTGTGCCGAAAAGTTAGTCGAAAAAAACAGACATGAATGGAAAAGAATGAGATTATGAGAACCCTAAAAAAACATACCACTGAAGAGGTATATATAATATAGTATATATTTATTTATTTCTATATATAAATATGTATATTTCGGGGATTCGGGGACGGGGCGGGGCGGGTAACGAACGGGGACGGGTAGGGTTCGGGGCGGGGACATACCTATCCCAGACTCCTACCCGATCCCCGAATTTTTTAAAAAAAAATTCCCCATACCCTACCCAATCTCCAAACGGGTCCCCAAAGTTCGGGGATTTTCGGGGCCGAAAACGGGACGGATTCGAACGGGGCGGCCGAGATTGCCATCCCTAGGAACGGGACTCCGCTAGAAGACCTTTTCCCTCTTTGGCATGCATTCCATTCCACTTTCTACAAAATAGCAGTCTTGCGTGTACAACAACACCCAATGAATAGACGACACCTGTCCTATATTACGTGCGGCCACCAATACCGAGCAAGTCCGTGACATATGGGTCCTCCATCTCTGCATACTATCGCGCCTATATATATAGACGGACACGACACGCATGAAGAGAGAGAGAGAGAGAGGAGGAGGAGGAGAGGGGTAAAGTAGTTGAAGAGAGCCAGCGAGCCGCCCTCAAATCCTCCGACCACCTGATTCCTCCAAAAAAATGGTAATTTTCGTTCCCTCTTAAGTTGTCTCTTGTTTTTATTGCCAAAATTTCCAATTGCTTGTTATTGTGTTATCTAAATCGTTATCCAAGATTGTTTCCTCCGTTTGTCGGCGTACGCCAATTATCTACATGGGGAAATTTTTTGGGTCTGAATTAACGAATTAATGCGTATTTTGTTGGGAAGTTTTTTTTTATCATTATTTTGTCGGGAAGTTGATCAATCATATGATTCATATTGTGCCATGCATGCGCGGGAATTCTTTCCTCCGATCCACCACCACCAATTGTCGACCCCACCGTGCGTTCACACTGTAGTAATCTAAACCATTCGAAGTTCAACTTCTAGGAACCCAAAATAATATATTCAGGGACATCAATGGGTTTATCAAAATTTGAATTTTAATTTGTAAAATGGACGATCCAATTCTTTAAAGTTAAACTGTCCATGACCGTCTATTGAATTTTCAATTTCTGAAATATTTTTGATCGAGCTAATTTTTCGCATTGATATACTACTACTTTGTGGGTTATACAAGAGGAACAATTCAGATTATTGCAATGAGCGCACATGAAGCCCGCCATGGGTGGCGGAAACAGTGGGTTTTCCACATAAGAGCATCTGCATTTGAGTCTTTAAGACCACTTTAGTGATTTCTTCTTTTTTTTGGGATCCATTTTACATTTTTAGTGTTACTTTTTCTGACTAATTTAGTGTCAGAGTTTAGAGGTTAGTTATATGCGGCTCTCAATAAAATCACTTCCATTCTGCAGGATTACATGGAAATCTGCATATTGTTTGATTTTATATTGTGCCTATCTAGTAAATATGAATTTTACTTGGCTTGATTGAATCTAAACACTCCCTTTGCTTGACTTTATTTCTAAAAACTGCACAGACTACATCAAGGCGTCTTGCTGAAAGGAAGGTGGTGAGGTTTGACAAGAATATCACCAAAAGAGGAACGGTGCCTGAAACGACTGCAAAGAAGGGAAACAACTATCCTGTGGGCCCTATTCTACTCGGTTTCTTTGTATTTGTCGTCATTGGATCATGTAAGATTCTTCCTTAGTTCCCTTTGTCTTCTGATTCCTACTTATTTTAGGTGTACATAACTCACGTCATTTTGGATATTCCTAGTTTGCATTCTTCACGATTCATTCAACACGGAAATTGTTACGATTACATGGACTCTTGTTACTGTTTCTAAGTCCCATTGTTGGACAATAGACAACTGCAAGGGCATAGTTAGTAAGACTTTCACCCAACATCTATTCTAATGTAAGGGCTACCCACTTTGGCATGAACACTTTGGTGAAGCTGTGTCACAGAAGTCAATGGCGGCTCTCTACATGTACTTAAGGGTATTCAAATGAACACCCTAAACTATTTTCCATACACTTGATATTTCATATATTTCAAGGGTTTGTTCATCATTGAACACCTTACTCAATGAACTATGAACACCAAATTCATTTCAATTTGAACACCTAATAGCAAGGTTCTGAATAGCGTTTCGGACATGGTACCAGATTTGTCACTGGAATGGTACGTACGGGTACCGATATGTTACCAGGTACCGTTTTGGATTCATTGTTAAAAATATAAAAAATATATGCATTGAGTTATATATAACCTTGTTTTTCCGTTACATAAAGTCCTATTACTATTAGAATTTTTAAAAATTCAGTTAACATTTATTTTAATAATCAACATAGCTTTCTCTCTTACCATATTCAATTACTATGCTATTTATTCCCAAACTGTGGGCTCTCTAGAGTCTTGATGTTTATCTTCCCAAAACTAGCTTCTCTCTCTCTAGAGTCTTGAGTAGGAGCAGATGAACGGTTCAAAGCCCATCAAACACACTTCCTTCTCTCTCTCTCTCTCTAGAGTCTTGATTTATCTTCCCAAAACTAGCTTTGTGTTGTCATATTCCCAAAAAGGAGAAAAACGTTCAGAACAACATATCAATCACGCCAGAGAATAACAATTGCTTCACCCACGGCGGTGTGGAGACTTCACCCTCAGTGAAGATATATCGATCAGCAGCAAGATTACGCCGGAGAAGACCAAGAGGAGTCAAATGTCATAAACATCACTTTATTACCCTAAAACGGTAGGAGTGAATCATGATACACACATGTACATATATATACATTATATTCATGCATAAAGACTTGGACGAATCCACACTGACGCCTTCACCCACCACACCCATATCCGAATCCATAGGTGAATAACATCAATGTTCCTCAATCTTCGTTTCTCAATATTCCTTATAAACTAGTTCTTTGTTAAAAGGATTTCCATGCTCTTGCATCACTCTATGGCTTCATATGAAATACGTTCATACCAACTTGCATGCTTCCAATCATGCTTCTTCTACTTGTGGCTAATTCAAGTTTACTCAATTTGCACTTCAGAAATATGTCCCAAAGCCCACTAGCACTCAGGGTTGCCCTCTAATTCTGTCGCTCAAGTTTGACCAGACGTACTAATCTTGTTTAGAATTGCAATAATTTTCCCTCTGTCCTTGTAAGTTCTGCATGTAGCCAGCAAGTAACTTATGGCATTTTTTCCCTTCATTTCA
This sequence comes from Rhododendron mucronatum var. ripense, assembly GCA_019656295.1. Taxonomy (NCBI): domain Eukaryota; kingdom Viridiplantae; phylum Streptophyta; class Magnoliopsida; order Ericales; family Ericaceae; genus Rhododendron; species Rhododendron mucronatum. The sequence continues at coordinate 4,813,396 of BPLT01000006.1, forward strand.
GCTCTGTTCCAGATAATCAGGACAGCTACAAGTGGTGGCATGGCTTAAGCAAATCGGACAATACTGTAGCAAATGGCTACTACTTGTGGTGTCTACCCTTTTGTTATATAGATTTGGAGAAAATGAGCTTTTTGTTTATGAGACTAGCATTTTTTGATCATCGTTGGGAAGTCTGAAAATTAATAAAGATTCACCTCATCTCTTTCACCTTCACGTGCATCCTCATTGCTTAATCGTGGAGGATTATAGTCTTTCCCTTGGTTGTATCTGGAATTCAACGACCATGGATGTTGTGGAAAGCATCTGTGTGTGTGCAACCAATTTGAGTATTACTATACCATTTCGACCTAATCTTTGTATGTTTGAAAAGAAAAGAGTACCAGAGCTTTTAAACCCTTCACTGCCAACACTTAGCTGGAAAGAATGCCTATATGTTCGGCTAAACATGCATATCCATAGTAGGTGGAACGTCCATTTATCTATCACCTTAAGGCTTGGAACTACTTTAGGCACTGAAAGCAGCAGACTCTCCAAAATGTTGTTGGTGGGACTTTAGATTGTGATTGACCAATTCCAGAATCTGACCAATTCCAGAATCTTTTGGCTCGTCATTGACTACAATTTATGTTGAGTTCTGTTACTGCAATGGGGAGATACACGTGCAAAGATGTACACAAATGGGCCCGTTTGTTACTGCATCTGATTTAAAATCTTACGACATGAGAGCTATACAATATTATCGGTGGTGTGGTACCATAAATTCAATCAATAATATTAACCCGCTGGAATTTTATCACTTTATTTATTATTAGTCTTATAAAAAAAAAAAGACAGCTCAAAGATCCCGCAAAAATATCCCATTTAGGCAACGAAAGCCCGGAACAGAGAACTACCCAGGAACTAGACCTCTCCTACCAGAGATAAGGCTTTACATGAAATATTTAGGCAAACTCTCACAGAGCAGAAGGTTAGAACAACAGAGAGAAGGCTTTACAATTTAAAGGCTGAAGTCCAAAACAAATCATGAAATCCCGAAAGCTTACAAGAGCAAAAAGTTAGGACCTCAAAGCTCTTCGTAACACAGAATTTTGAACAGAAACTATCCGTTGACATGTTACAACTGCAATCATTTAAAATGTGGAAACAAACTTGTCAAATGTCTGACCTTATACTAGCAATCCTATGATGGGGGTTTAAATTGTCCATCTCAGTATAACTTGATTTTTAAGCCTGAAAGGAAAAGAGTTAAGTAACCTTAGTTCCATCTAATTAGCTAGGAAAATTGACTTTCTTGGTAACACCATCAAACGTACTTCCACAGAAAAAGAAGAGCCCGTTCCACTTTCTCTTCTTTTTTCCAAAGTTCCTTTTCTTTAAATTTCAAACTCAAATATAATGAAAATGAAAAATAATTTTAGAATTTTTTTACACCGTATTAAAGATCTCAATGAGATCCATCAAACAAGATCCATATTGATAGAAAAATTATTTGCGTAAACACATAATTTTTGACCTTGAAATTCACCTCCTTTTTCAAAAACCCATTTTTTATAAAAGCGGCCCTCGAAATCCCAGAAAATCGTTTGCAAAGTTGGGAAACAGAAGAAATTTCTATCTAAACGTCCAAAGCTAGGAAAATTGACTATCATGGTAACACCATCAAACGTACTTCCACAGAAAAAGAAATCCCAGAAAATCGTTTGCCAAGTTGGGAAACAGAAGAAATTTCTATCTAAACGTCCAAAGCTGACTAAAGGGCCCACAAACTTCCTCTCAAAAACTGCTGCAAGACCTGCTGCATCCTGACAAACAGCCTCCAAATTGAGAACTAGTAAGAAAAAATGCTTCGAAAGATAAGACTACTGTTGTTTTTTGTCGAAAGATGCGTATAACTTCTCTTACTTCAAAGAAAATACATAATAGACCACTAAAAGGAAGCATTTTAGATTTAGTCTTCTGAAATAAAAGTCAACGCCTTGAAGTTTGTACAGAAAGGAAATATTATCATCATCAAAATCCCAATAGGAGCCATTAAACTTGCAGTCAATGAAGGATTTCAACAAAATTAAAGCAAGTGCTGCCAAGAATATCCCTCACTTCTGAATCAAGCTGAAGCAGCAAGGCAAGGGTGAAATGCAGTGCCGCCAGCAATCCATTGACGCTTCTTCCCACGAGGCAGCACTGACCCAGGAACCTTCACCCATTCCCTGCTCACAACATCATACGTAACCAATCGGTTCATCTGACGCGATCTCAACGACAACAAGAGTAAACCTTTGTTACCCAAGCAAGTCATCCTAATGTGCTTTCCGTAAAATTCCAAGCACCATACATTTGGCATTCTGTCAACCTCCGTCCACAAAAGAGTCATCTTCTGCAGTTCCCATATGCACACACACGTGGCAGCATTCTTCGTCAATAGCCCCACAAGTAGGACCCGCCCACCACATTCCGCCAGCGTGTGATCGCTCAGGTCAAGAGGGGCTGGGATTATAAACTGCTGCCAGACCCCACTAACCATGTTATAGGAAATTATCCCATCTGGGTCATATCGCATGAAATAAAGTGTGCCACCAATGGAAACCGCCTGTGACCCAAAGCTCAGATCCAACGGCACAGTGATACTGGGGGGCATGTTTCCAGGACGGGTCCAATAGTTTTTCATGGAGTCATAAACTTCATACTCCCCATCACAACTCACCCAGAGGATTTTATACCCCCCTGCGGACGATTCCCCATTTAGAGTCATTCCGACAGCAACTCGAGACCAAACCTTAACTGACCTTGCTGGCAACTCCTTGAAGGATCGAGTGAGCGGGTTGCAAACATAAAAACTTCTGTGACCACTATCAAGAAAGCATACAAGTCCCCCAGCTGAAGCAACTGGCAAAACAATTAGCTTTGTTGGCAAAGAAGGAATTGTGGGGTGGTGCCATTTTTTCAAGGTGGGATTATACATGGCTCCCGTACTCACATTTTCATGGGTGATGGTGTAAAACCAGGGTTGGGTTTGGGGGAGCTGTGCACATTGTTGGGAAAAACTGTGAGAGGTAAGCATGGAATTCCACTTACTACACACTGAGCGGAAGCGGAAGAAAGAGGCAACTGGAAGCCTTGCAATGACAGCTTCGAAGAGGTCTTCAGGGAATTCTTTCCAGATCTGGTGTTCCATCGTTTCTGTTGAACAAGTAGCATCCGGTAATCTTCCTCGGTTATTTTCTTTCCGAGATTTCTTTGCCGGAGGAGGCTTGTTACTAGGTTCCACCATCTTGAAATTTCCAGGTTTTCCTGCCCTCATTATGATATTGCAACAACCATCTTCTGCTGACTTATCATCAAGACTGATGAAGCACAATCTGTACAGAAAAGCATATTATGGTATACAGATTTCTTCAAAGTGAACGTAGTTTAAGCAGGCTAGGAGATATCACATAACAATTAGCTACAAGTTCATGGACTAATGCAAATAAAGGGCCTAAAATGAAAATCATCAGGAGAGAAACTGTAGAAATACTCTTGTCCAGTATCAATTTACACCATCTAACGTCATCAAAATCAGTACACCAGTTAAGTGCAAACTACGCACAATAAACACCAAAAAACTACAGCAGTTTACCCTGTAATTACCAATTCCTCAGAATTGGTAGTGCCTTTTCAGCTCTTATCCGAAGACCTATAAGTGGTTTTGAATGCTTTTGGAGCTCTTTCTATGGCTTATGAAAAAATATGTGGAAATTAGAGCACAAGGAAGATTAGGAGAAACAAATCAGGAAACCAAGACTACAGTTGCTTTAAACAGAACGGGGTATATTACACAGCACTACCATTTCTAAAGTTGATAGTTAATGTATATGGTTATGACATGGCAATAACAGTTCAATAATTGACTTTCACGTTTTGTTGGGCAAATGGCTTTGGAGATTTGCAAGTGAAAGGGAGCGATGGTGGAGGAAAGTAGTTGCTGCGAAATATGGTTCCGGATGGGGAGATTGGTCGTCCTTGGGTGTGAGATCGCCTTATGGGGTGTCGTTGTGGAAGGGGATTATGAATGGATGGGATGCCTTCGTAAAGAACACCCATTTTTGGTTGGTGATGGGAGAAGGGTAAAGTTTTGGGAGCATGTGTGGTGTGGGGAAGTGACCTTGCAGGAAGAGTTCCCGAGTATTTATAGTTTGGCTAGCGACACAGATGTTAATGTTTCCAAGTATCTCCATCTTCATGAAGGAGTTGCGGTTTGGGACATCCGTTTGCAAAGGGATGTGAATGAGTCGGAGGAAGAGGCTTTGATGGCGTTGCTTTCTAGAGTGTATGGTCTCCAAAGTCTAGGAGGAGGAGAGGATGAAATTCGGTGGAATTTATCCAAAGATGGCTCCTTTCGGGTGAAATCCTATTATGAATCTTTTTTTGGAAGGGGTACTTCTTTTCCTTGGAAAGAAAGCAATCTGGAAGACGAAGGCGCCTTTAAAAGTGAGTTTTTTTGTTTGGTGTGCGGCTCAAGGCAAGATTCTAACCATTGATAATTTGATCCGAAGGCGGAGAATCGTTGTCAATTGGTGTTGTATGTGCAAAAGAGATGTAGAGTTGGTTGATCATCTCCTCATTCATTGCCCGGTGGCTTGGGAGCTTTGGACTATGGTTCTTTCTTGGTTTGCTATGCGATGGGTCATGCCAAGGAGTGTGATGGAACTCTTAATCGCTTGGAGAGATGCAAAAGTTGAAAAGAGGCGGAAGCAAGTTTGGTTTTTGATCCCTCTTTGTCTAATGTGGATCATTTGGCGGGAAAGAAATTCAAGATGCTTTGATGGGGTGGAAAAACCTTTATATAGAATCAAAAGTTTTTTGGTGAATAGTTTGTTTAGTTGGGACAAGAGAGAATGTGATCCTTCTCTTCACCAATTTTTAGATTGGTTTGAGCTTTTCTTTTCTCTTGGAAGTGTATAGGGCCTTTTTTGTCTCATGGCCTATTTGTATACAGGCGGCATTCCCTTAATGCATTCATCTATATAATTATTTACTAATCAAAAAAAAAAAAAAAATTGGCATCATGTGTCAATTCAACCCAGAACAGCAAACTAAGACTAAGGTAGCTTTAAACAGAACGGGTATATTACATGGCACTACCATTTCTAAAGTTTATAGTTAACGTATATGGTTATGACATGGCAATAACAGTTCAATAATTAACTTTCACATATGGTACCATGTGTCAATTTGACCCAAAACAGCAATAAGTTTCTAATGTACGTGACATATTGGAGACTCAAGTGACAATTCCATTGGTAAAAACCATACTGGATTTTACTTGGTACCAAGAATTGATTCGATCCAGAGTTGCAATGTATTCCAAATACACAAACTGGAGACCTAGGTGGTGAAACCAAATATTGTACTCTATAGACTATACCATCGTTGAGCAAACAGGATACAACAAAGAAGACAGGCTTCACAACACCAGCTAAGCAGTAAAAAACAATGGGTAACTCGTGACATGTCATTGTTTCACTCTTTACCTGTCCAACCTAGAAACAAAAAAGAGTGATCATGAACCGAGGCTGCCTTACACATGACTAGGGCATCAACACTCTGCTTGCAGCAAACTGATGCAAGAATTCAATGTGCTAACTCCCTGATGATTCCAACATACAAGAAGCCATCAGTTTAAGGGCTGTAAGCACAGTCACAACCCAGCTGATACTAAGTGAAAGAGAGTGGCAATTTCCCATATCCTATGGATATAGATAAATGAAGACGCAAAGAGATCCCCTTTCATGTTGGCACATATCAGATAAAAAACCAAATCATTTTTTCAGTATAGATAAATGAAGAGGCAAAGAGATCCCCTTTCATGTTGGCACATATCAGATAAAAAACCAAATCATTTTTTCAGTATAGATAAATGAAGAGGCAAAGAGATCCCCTTTCATGTTGGCACGTATCATATAAAAAACCAAATCATTTTTTCGGTAAAATCTAAGTTCCAAATGCAGATAGGAAGCAGTTTTGTAGGCCGATGACATTCATAAGTCAATGACTTGCCAGAGAATAGATTAAACAAGATGTTGTTCCCCATGATGTACAAAATGGCACCAACTACCATTGAGTGGGACACAAATAGACCTAGTCCATCCTTTGCTCCGTACTTCTAACTAGGAATGTTGTGAAGCCATCCCGTACCTACCACATCCAGCTCGACATGATGTGGAACCGACCTGATGCCACAAGGTTGCAGGATGTCACATTGCATTACGTGAGGAACCAGTTCACTGATCTGGACATCAGGAGGAGGTAAAACTCTTGTCACCACACGAAAGACTCCCTAATGTAGTTTTTCAGCGTAGAAGAAAAAAGATTTTCTTCATGATCACACCAGATGCAAATAACCACTTGAGGTTTCCAGAAGGAGGAGAGCAAGGGGGGAAAGAACGCCCGGTACCTTCTTCTTCAGGGGTTTACACTACGCAATCTGCTTGGAAAGCTATTCGGGTTGAAAGGCAGCATGTTCCTTGGTCCCTTGTGGTGTGGTTTACTGGAATTGTCCCTCAGTGGGCTTTCATTGTTTGGTTGGCTTGCCTAAAAAGGTTGGCAACTAGGGATAGACTCTGTGCTAGGGGTATGGTAGTGTCTGCTGGTTGTGTGCTTTGCAATCAGGGCATGAAAACTCATGGACATCTTTTCTTTGATTGTAGTTAGGCAAAGAGTATTCGGCCTGACCTGTTGGGCAGGAATTTGGTTTTGCGTCAGCCAAACAGTTGGGATTATGAGCTTGTGTGGGTTGTCAAGCATTGTAAAGTGAAGGGGTTCCGCTCTGCTATATACAAGTTGTCGTTGGCTGCAGCTATTTACCACATCTGGCTTGAGAGAAATGCTCGAGTGTTCACTCAGAAGTTTAGCAGTCCAGATTTAGTTGTGAAAGCTATTGTCACTAAAATTAGAGATAGTGTCTGCTCATGGGGGAGAGTTCCTTACTCCTTCGAGCAGAACATGCTTTGTCATAATTGGTCTATTTCTCCTTGTGTTTTTAGTAGATTTTAGGGGTTGGTTTAGCTGCGGCTTCGTTGTTGTTTTGCTGTGCCTATGGGTATACCTTGGGCTTGTTTTGTGCTTTCATGTGGTGGTTATAAAACTTTAGCTTACCCAAAAAAAATGGGTCAAACCCTAGCTTGATAGCCCAAAAAAAAAACCGGCCCTAAGGAGAAAGCTTCCGCCAATACATCTCACATACTTTGCTATTACCCAGGATGGTTTATTCCTTCATTCAGTGAATAGCTCGTTGGAGTGCCCTCCAACCACCTTCGGCCAGGTGGTTCTCACTATTCTGTGGATCACTGGATGCAAATGTAGCAATGTACAACTCTTCATACCTACCAATTCACTTCTCGATTTCAAATACCTTCAGAGGTTGCATCTTATGAAATTCATCTCTCCAAACTATCACAAAAACTAAAACGAGCACTAGCTGCACTACAATCTCATGACTCTCATCTACTTTCCTCCACAAAAAGTCAAGTGTTGTCTTCACGACTTGCCTACTAGATAGATTTGGAGCAGGATAACTAAGTCAAATGGTTAATAACTAAAGCCACATAAAGTTGTGCCAAAACTAAAGGCCAAAGCTTCACTTAGCGTTGATTAAATTGGAAATGTGCATCACAGCATATGCAAAATCAAATTCAGTGAAAGAATCAGACCAGAAAAGAATCATGAGATAGCCACTGCATTACGATGAATTGTCTTTCGTTTCTACAAGAAATCAAAACAAAATTCCAATCTCATACCCTGTATACAAAATTAAACATACAAATTAGACCTTACAGGATGTAACACATCCCAGGAACACCCGCCCTTCATCTTCTATTGCAACTGAAATTTAGATTTTCGAGACATACTTATTTGGCGAGGGGCTTTATTTGAAGCAATCAACATACATAGCCTGAGGTAGGCCGACAAGCCTTAAAAGAGTGTAGAGTCTGCAGACGTGTGATTATAATTGAAGGCAAATAATCATCACAGTTTAGAAAGATGTTTCCAGAACAGAAAAAAGGGAAGAAATGAAGCCTGTGTGCAGAAGGACACACCAACACAGAATATCTGTATTCGGTTTTATCCAGTACAAATACCGCATCAAAGTCAAAAGCAACATCTGAAGTGCTACCAAAACAAGTGCATGATAAGATTTTGAATTTCGATAGATAGCAACAAATGGTAAAATAATCCCGAAACAAATACTCACACGAAGCAAATTAAGAAAGAGAACAGCAAACTAAACAAGAGAATCCATCGGAAGCATCGAAATGACCGTAAACAGATAGCTGTGGAATCAAATACAATCCTGTGAAACGCGCAATTGAGAGACAGAAAAGGGGGGAAGATTTTTTAAACTAGGCTCGATTAATCAAAGAAAAGTTGCAAAAAAATCTGCACTGGAGAACACGAACTATCCATAAAAAGGCGAGGAAAATGAGGACAGAGAAACAACGGATTATTAAACTAGAAAAACCTAACTACCCAATTCCTCCAGTAACGACAAAAAAACGTTCCGTAAAAGTGGAAATCGCCAATTTTTGAAGCAAAAGCATCAGCATAGATCCGTAAGCAAATGATTAGATACACATATACGTATCCAGAGAGAGAGAGAGAGTGAGAGAGAGAGACCTGTGTTGGTAGTGAGGCGGTGGTTGAAGAAGTTGGGAGTGAGATTGAAGGTGAAGATAAGAGTGAGGAGGAGAGCGGTGGTAGATTTCCAAGAGCTCTTCGAATTCACCAATGAGCTGCCTGAGCATGGCAAGGCCCCCTTCCATGCCCCAACCAACGGGGCCTCCTTCTTCTTCTCTCTCTCTCTCCTCCGCCCTCCCCACCCCCCACACGCATCCGCTTTCTCCCGCTTTCTCTCTCTACAATATATGCGCATATATGACAGACATACCCTCTCTCTCTCTCTCTCTCTCTCTCTCTCTCTGTGGGTTCTGCTGTGGGTTATTATTACCAGCTCCTCTTTTTCCATGTCACCAGGCCCATACGCTAATCAGTAATCAGTAGTATTGACTGGTACGCAACTTTCTAATCGATGAAGTGTAGATATTTTTTAAATTTAAAAAAAAAAAAAACGATGCTGTGTAGGAACGAGTATTTCCATTTTTTCTTTCCCTTCTGGATCAAATCAGATAATCAATGATGTGTATCTAGTAGATTTTCAATGTGCCGGATCAAAAAAAAAAGTGCATTTCAGAAAATATCTGAAAAAATGGAAGTAATTATTACGGAGTAAGTCGGGCTAATTTTTTGTTTTTAATAAAATTGAATATAAATATGGACTCAAACTAGAATTTTCTTAGTAAAGACAGAAATTGTTCAAAAAGTTTGTCTGTTTTTAATTACTGTTTTTAATATTTTTAACTTTGATCATAAATTTTTAGAGGATACAGTTCTATCGTTGAAACGAATGAATGATTAAGTAAAAATTAACATAAAACTAACAAAGACAAAAAAATTCTGAATAAAGATAACAAAATAATCCTTCGAAATTATTTAGCCAAAAATGCCCCTTTAATTTTGGGATAGCAATTTCTCCCAATTCATGGATCAAAATAGATTCATTCGTCATAAGGGCAGTTTATAAATTTTAATGACGGGTAGAATGACTATTGTTATAATATTTGGCCAAATTTAGTTGGGTGTAGGATATGGAATTGTGCACTGTATCTAGCCAAAACCTATCTGAATAAAGGAGCAAAATCATGCACATCCTTGTTAGCAGATCTTTGGGTCTTAAGAGATCTGGCAATGAGCATCACCAATCAATGCTTAAATGTCAAAAATCAGAGTCGAATTCGCTCTTCTTCGAAACTACTCTAATACTTAAAGTTTTTCAACTCAATATTTCAATTCTCTATCGATCCACTCTAAATTTCCTCGATCTCCTTTGTATCTTCAATATATTGTGCTAGTTTGATAGTTCGAGTTGGACGGGGAAGAGAGTATGAAAAAGTCTGGTGGGTATATATGGTCGAAGCAAAGAAACGTGGCCTTGTTCTTCTAAAAAAGCCACTGGCTTTCCCGCCAAAAATGAGCCAAACAAACCCACAAAAAAACGAAAATAAGTTAATAAGCCAATTGTTTCGTCTTTATTCAAAAAAATTGGATTTCAGTCAAAAAAATTTACTTTTTAGATTTCTCTCGTCATGAGAATGCAATAATTCCCAAAAAATTGACAATAAGCCAAGTGATATGAAAAAAATTTGAATAAGGACAAAAAATAAGCCACTTTGGCTTATTTATCCGAACACCAACTCACAAAATTCTACAGTATTTTGGTGTACTACAGTAAATGGGACAAGTCCTGTTACGGTAAGGTAAAGTATAAGGACGCTGGATTTAAGCATGAGAGTCTCAAACTGATCAGGCTAATCCGACCATTGCCATCCCTATTTCAATTTTTCTTGGCTTTCACTCGGACCAAAAATAAACACTTTTGCTCCTATTAATTTTCCTCACCGCAACGCAACGCACACAAGTAAGCTTCAGGTAATGGAGTATTTGTTCTGCCTCGATAAAAAGGATGTTTAGAGACCATTGGCTTTTACCTTCTATAATGCAACATACAGTATTTGTCAAATACTTTTATTCAAATAAAAAAAATACTTTTACCCAAATATTTTTCAAAATATCTAAGAAAAAATTCAAAAGCCGGTTCTTTGGGCATTATCTTGGATATTTCCAAAAATATTTGGGCAAAAGTCAATTTTTTACTTTTTTGATTCGTATTGACAAAACGAATCAATAATCCCCACAAGTTAGGCGCAAAATTAACAAACGTGAAAAAATTATGGATGAATAATTATGAAGGAGATGAGAAGATGGAACTCTTGCATGCATTTGTAGCCTTAAAGCATCTAGTGGCCTCTATAAATTATGTAGGTGCCTTATTTGTCGTAAAATTCTAAAAAAAATCAACTAAATGAACCAATCAATGATACATGGATGGTTGTCCAAATAAGAATCTGGAAATTGATTGGAATGAAAAAAATGCAAATTGTCCGAAAATGATTGAAAAATGCAATTTGTTAGTGAGACTTCCTTGCAATTTAATAGACCAAGTTTTTCACCCATGGGTATAATTGGAGAATGCAATTTGTTATCCTACCCCTTGGTATTACAATCAAACAAGGAATTGTGATTGGTAATCACAATCCCATGACTTAATCCTTACATAATCAAACACTCACCTAAGATTACACTTGAGATTACTAATCCCATCTTCTTACCAATCCCACCTCCTTACTAATCCTATTTAATCCAACACACTTATCAAACGTGGCCATGGTTTTGCAACCACCAATAGTAGATGGAGATATATTTCATACCCACCGATGCAACTAGTGGACAAATTCCAAAAGCATTTCTTGGATTTGGATAACGTTTTTTTTTTTTTAACCGCTCAAAAATTCATTCATAATTTAAAAAAACGTCATACGACATCTACAGATTTCAATCAAAACCACGACAGGGTACAACAAGAAGGACAAATTGAAGCCTGAAAGCAGGGACCTCTTCACATCGCCACATACTTAAAGGCAGGGTCAAAACACGTGGAGTATGCATCCAGACAACAATTCACTTCGAGAATCGAAAACCCTAATTGAAGTGATCAAAGCAGCACAGAGAAATCTGTCTTCCCAATACAGTAATCCAAAAGCCAAATTGCCGGCGAAACCGCGAAGCAAAAAACACAAAGTGAATTCCCTTCGCAGTTGAGGACACTACTTCAAAGAGCAAACTCCCGCTGGCACATGGAGTTCTGGCTGCGGAAGGGCAACCGTTGACAGTCAACGCAGCTCCGAAGCCACGACGAGCAGACAACTGATTAAAGGCAAATACGAAACCAAACCAGATACAGAAAAAACTAGACGCATAGTTATTTGCCCACTACCACACCCTCCGGATCTGGGGAAAACCCAGACCGGAAACAAAGCCGGACTGAAAAACAGCTAGAGAAATAGAACCGAAACCAGCCAGAAAAACAAAAACAAAAAACTCCAACCCAACCGCACACCTTATTGCTCACCGCCGCCTCTCGAGATCTTCAGATCTGGAGACTTCAGCTGAGAAAACAGGCAAGGGAGCCCCAAAACGCCGCCAAGGCCAGCATTAAAAACAGCTCCTCGTCGGCTGCTACAACACTGTCACCGGGTCACCCCAAATTGGGGATCTTAGGAAGATAACGAATAGGAAGAGAGGAGAGGTGAGGAGGGAGGAGGAGGGGAGGAGGAGGCACGGCAGCACCCCCGCCCAGACCCTAGCGCTTGAGGAGAACCAGAGGCGAGTGGAAAGTTAAGAGAGAGAAAGTTTTTTCACTAGCTACGTTGGATAACGTTTGCAACACCAAATTAACTACTCCTACTACGTATTTTTACACATTTTGGAGAAAGTTGCCACGCTTATCCATGTCTTGAAACATTGGACTATTAATTTCCGAACCATGCTTAGCAATTTATTTTTCAAAACCTTGCATATATAGCATCCATCATTCGATTAAATATATGACTCAAACGTCTATCGTAAATCGACCGACATTGTATATCATGCAAAACGGTGCTCTCGATAGAACTCAATAAAAAGTGATCTTGTTGAGCCAATCCCAACTAATTAAAATTGTTTGGTTTGGTTATACACATGACTCAAGACAATCGATAGAGTTGTCTAGAAAAATAAAAAGATTGGATCGAACACTTACACATATCGAATTGAGCTGATTTTTTACCATGCTAACTTGGTTTTTTGTTTTAAAATAATTGAACTACTCGGATTTCCATACGGGACCCGTAGTGGGCCCCACGTGGCCATCAGTATGCGTACCATCAGTACCTATAGCAGTACTCGCAATAACTTAAGGATCACTTCTTGTTATTGAAGAATGTGATCAAGTTGGTTCCACTAACCGATGAGTTGTTAAAAATGTCAAGTTGTTTCCATTACAACCAATAAGTTGTTGACAATTTTTAAGTTTATTAACAAAGAAAATTGTTGAAAAATTTCAAGTTGTTTTCACTAACCATTAGTAAATTACATATAGATGGGATGCAAAACTAGTTACTTAATTAGTGCAAATAACAGGCTAAAACACCCTAACTTGTTGCTCAAAATTGTTAGTGGAAACATGTTCTAATTACTTCCTCCTCTAGAAAGCCTCGAACTGTTTACAACTTTTTGCGAGAGTTTTTTTTTTAACCCTGTTGCATCTTTAAATTATTGGAGTGTTTGGAAAAAGTTATTCAAGAGTTTGCCCAAAATTCTCTGTTGAAATAAAAAAGGTGAAAGCTTTATGAAAAAGTCTTGATATTGCTCATTGGATCTCATCCCAAGGGCCCCGCATTTGTTGACCGAGGTCAGGTTTGAAATTGCCATTAAGTTCGAGTTAATCCTTTAACGATTCGTTTGGCGGTCAGATAAAATTTTAAGTAAAATTTAGAAAGACAAATGAATAAGATGTGGATAGGTTATAAAAGGAAAATTTGTTAAGAAGAGAAGTTAACTATGAAAGAGTTTGTTTGGTAGTTGAAAGGAATGTATAAGAGTGGATAGATAAAGAAATGATGTGTACGAATTTGCTACATTAGTGATGTGATTACAAAAAGAGTTTAAAAGAGATTTGAGGGAACTTCATTAATTTCTCTTATCTGGATAAAGCATATCCTATGGGGTGAGGTGGGTTTCGTGCACGGATCTTGGCTTATCCGCGTCATAAATATAGTAGTTTATAATTTAGGTGCTAATTAATGGAGTTCCAAGCACCGGATAAGAAGGAGCCCAGATCAGCTTATATGCTTTTATCACCTCCTTTCTCCACCCACGAAACGGGCCTTAAGGGCAATAAGGTGAAAGAACGATGATAATGGTGCGCAAAGTACAGGCTTCCACGTGTGAACGCATATGATCGATGTGGTCAAAGTATTTCCAATCTAACGGTTCAGGACGTATCTCTCCAGGCACTACGTTTCTCTCCCCACTTTCCACGGGGACGGCATGAGTGTCCCACCGGCCACCACACATCCATTCTTATGATGATTTTCTTGGAATTGCGAAAGTACCTTTGATCTATCTCATCTCATTCTAAAAACAACCTTGCTAGCAACACATACACTTACACACCTAAATACACACTCACATTCATATGAGTGGTGGGTCTCACACACACTTGCATCTCAAATGTTTTTGGGACCCGCCACTCATGTGAATGTGGGTGTGTGTTTGGGTGTGTAAGTATATGTGGTACTAAAATTATTGTTCTCAAAACAATGTCTAAACTATACCTCAAGTGTGGGGTATGGTTTTTTTTTAAACTGAGGCTAAATTTTCATGCGAACAAATGGGGTCTTGTCCGGTTGGTAATTTATGCCCTCCCCTTGTGAGAAGCTAGGATTTGAGTCCCATCAAAGGGAAGGGGCCTATTTTTCATAGTATTTTGTGAAGAAAAATTAACCCGGCCCTTTCGTCCCGAAGAAATACTCGGCCTACTTTGAAATAGAAATTTGTTCAATTTCCTACTCTAAAATAAACGAGGGTGATAAGGGAGAAAATGTAATGATCGGATTAGAATAGTAATGGTAAAAATTGATGAGAAAAGGGTGAAAAACTCACCTTATGTCTATGTTTGATTTGCATTAAAAAAAAAATTTTTGTTTCTTTTGTAAATGGAGTTGTGAAAATTCTCATGCAAATAAAATTCTTCTATTGGTGTGATGAAACACAACAGCCTGCGGTTGTAATGCCCCGACTTTTCGGGAGCAAAATAAAATAATTTTCTTAAGAAAATTTGCCAAATAAATATGATTTTTCAAAATAAATGTTTAGCTATTACAATCTCAAGAAAATTTACTGATTCAAAATACATTACTTCAGAGTTGACTCTAGGCTTGACGCGAATCCCGAGCATACTTAATCTCCATTCCTGATATTCTTTCCGCGTTGAACTGCACTATCATTGAATCCTGCGCCCTCTGGCAAATTGATCGCCGAAGCAAACGATTTGCCAGGATACAGACGTATCCGTGAGTGATAAATCACCCAGTAGAATAATCCAACCCAACCACCTCTCTTATTTTACAGTTAGCAGGTACAAGACAATATTGAATCGAAGAGCCAAGCAGAGATTTCATACATGAACCAATTTATTACTATCCATTAACCCAGTGCTGGCCCCGACATTTGAGTTGCCCAAGCCCAACCTCATGCTTTGTTGCCCACCTACTATTAAGTCATAAAAAAAAAAAATACAACTACAAAAAGAAAAGAAAAATCAATACATGTTGTTCCTTTAGCTTGAATAATATAAACAAAATCAATACTTTATAATTAGGATGATTCGATACAAATAAAATATATTTTCCTTGCATTTTTTAAAGCAAAATTTGTCAATTGAGCCATCGTACATTATTTATCTAAGAACTCAAGGTCCATTCAGCTAACTTTTAATTTTTTGACTTTTTATGCTTTTTAGTTGATATATGTGACAAGAATGGTCTGTCTCGAAAAGCATAAAATGTTAAAAAAAAGTCCCAAAATGCTTTTAGTCCCAAAATGCTTTTAATGAAATGATGCCTCAAATTATTTTTTTTAACGGTAAAGAAAAATTTATTAACCAGAGGTTAAAAGGATAAAAAGTACAAGCATCATAACGACGCCTCAATTCAATTGAGATCATAGCTAATCTATTTTAATCTCTCTTGTGAAATGGTAGTTCGAAGATAAAAAAAAAATCGTCTTAACTCTCTTGATTTTATTTTAACTATGACTTTTGTTTTTAATCAAATGTAAGAACATATCACATATACACTACTCCACTATTGTGTTTGTTAAGTTGAAAATTTCCAAAAATGTAATTTAGTATATTATTTTTTTGTATAATTGTGGATTGGGAGAAAAACAAAAAAAGGTAGAACAAAAATGAAAAAATAAATTGTGAATTGGGAGAAAAACAAAGAATAAAGCCATAAAAGGAAAAGAAAGGGAAGGAAATGACAAGCTAAGGAGTCGAACCCGGACAACTGGGACTCTTATTAGAGTGTCGTGCCATAACACCAAGCAGTTGCCTTGCGCCAAATAGGGGAAACTTATTAGGATTTATATCTAACTCAATTTTTTTTTTTGGGATGCCCCAGCCCGGGGGGTTGCCCAAGCCCAAAGGCTTGCGGGGCTTACCCCGGGGCCGGCCCTGCATTAACCCTATGTGAGATCTAGGATCTCATCCACGAGATCATTTCCTCCCATACCACTAACTATGATCATGTCATGGAAAATCCCCCCTTGCTTTTCCTGCACACGGGGTTCTAAATGAATTCACCTAAGTTATGTATCTCGTATGAATTCATTTAGGACCATAACAGGGGGCACGATTACCCTTTGGAACTTTCCATGGCGTACCATACAGTAGGGTCGCCACCATTCCTAAGCCACTAACTATGACCGTGTCATGGGACAATCCCTCTTGCTGGCCTTGCAAGGCACGATTACCCTTTGGAACTTTCCATGGCGTACCATAAGTTAGAATCACCAAAATATCATCACTGGGCCCTGCAGGTCACCCTTATCCATGGCCAAATCAAAATCCACAATCTCACAACTTCAACACTTTACCATTTTTCCATCAACTTAGCATCGTCTAGATGAAATCTATTCACATACCACCCCATATCTCTAGGGTCCAATCTAGCATTCAAATCAGGTATCAGTGCAATATACAAATAAATCAAATAATAATTAAAACAAATAACCAGCAATGCAATCACACAACTTTTTATGAATGGGTCGTTGCCCTTATTCTTGTATGTCCACGTTGTCAATAATGAAGTAAAACTTTTATAAAAAATTTAATAAACTGTTTTCTAGGCTCTCCTTAATTATTTCTAAGTAATTAGATTTATTAAAAACTAATTAAGTACATTAATTAGAGAAAAATATTAGAATAATTTTCATGACTTTAATGAGAGTCCTAAAGGTTCTATACAACCAGTTGAGTGTCAAAAGTTGGGTTCGGCGGGTCGCGGAATTAATTTACATAAAGACGTTAAATAAAGTGGCCGAAAGTGAAGTAAATAGAAAATAAATAATTCATTATTAAAAATATGTCGAGGTTAACAAAGTTTCATCTCCGGAATGTAAGGAGTTTAAATAAAATTATTCGGGTATTAATAATAAGGTTTATAAGGTCGTAAAGTAATTTTAATTGGAAACACTTTAAAAATAATAATAAATAGTAAATTTAATAAAATAACTATGAAATTAGCAAGATATCATATTTGAGATGCGAGAAATCTAAGAAAAATAGTTTGGGTGTCAGAAACGTCGTTCGAAAGGTCGCAACGATTTTTCGTTTGTAAAATCTTGAAAGATAACGAATAAAAATTTAATAAATAGATAAATAAATAAATAATATGATATTAACAAGGTACGGACTTTGAGGTGTGAAAAGTCTAGGAAAAATAGTTCGGAGGTCAAAAATCAGGTTTAGAATGTGGCAAAGTCGGTTCGAAACAAAACAGTCCAAACTGCGAGGTTGGACGGTCAACATTGCGGTGGAGCATTCCACCGCAACCTTCCTTCTGGTTCTTGCGGTCCGCAGGTTGCGGCCGTAAGGTCTGGTCCAGATTCTGTTTTTTCGTCTTTTCGTCATGGTTTCGATGCGTGGGTTCGTTCGGGCTATTAGGTTAAGCAATAAAACATTAAATATACTTTGAGGGAGGGTTGGAATGGATTATAATACCTTGAATCAGGTCGAATTGATTTTAATTCGAAACTTAGAATTTGGAGAAGACAACTTCGGGTTTTTCGATCGGGGGACCTTGGGATCAAATTGGACGACGTTTGGTGATGCCAGGAGTTGTAGGAAGTGATTGGAACGTGGGAATTGGGTTTCAGTTGAGCGTAACTAGGAAACCCACTTTTTTCTCTCTCTCTCTCTCTCTCTCTAGAACTCCATAGCTTGAAGCTTGAATTGCCCACGTTTTTCTCTCATGTCTGACTCGGTGGAGCGTGGGGAATATCGTGGTATGCCCTAGGGTAGGATTAATGGAATATATATAGGAGAATTTTAAAGAGGTTGATAAAATTGAGTTTAATAAGGACTCTAACTCTTGGGCTTTGAGATGGACAAAAATAAAGGCAAAGATATGATCAGGGAGGAGGTAGAGACTGAGTAGGAGAGGGAGAAATGGTAGGAGTTCACATACACGCATGCATGCAATTAAAAAAATATAAAAGTAAGATAATTAAGATAAATATATTTGCATATATCTATTAAGGAAAAGAATTTTATTATTACGAATAATATATATATATATATATATATGTATAATATATGTAAACACATTTATAGTTACAAGTTATGGTAAAATTATGCTAACTAATTATAGTTGCTAAAAATAAAACTAGGTTCTAGTTTAATCTAATAATTAATGATTACTATAGACTATTTGATTAAAAAAAAATAGTTTCTTTATTCGAAAAAAATAGGGCAAAAATCCGGGTCGTTACAGCGGTGCTTCCCAAATTAATGGATTTTGTGTTGAGTCCAAGATCATAATCCAACTTGTGATTAATTTTTGTAGTGTTTGTCAAGTAATACGACCCATGGAAATAAAATTGATTATATATCAATAATGGGAGGACAATGCTAATGGTTGTATAGTATCTACTGATCATTGATTCTTAATATTTTGAATACGAATTCAAAACATCAATTTCATTAGGATTTTTGTCACTTTCTTTTTCTTATACTATTGTCTTAGGAGTGAAACCTATTCGTTTGCCATTTCTATTACCTTGTTAATTGGCCTGTTGAAACCTTCATAGAACATAGACCACTATAGCTTCTTTCAACTCTTGTTTTAACATCGGCTCTTCTATAGCCTTTTCCAACGAAATGGGGAGTTTTCATATCATACAAATAATAAGAAGAGAGTCAGATAAAATATAAAAAGACGTAACAGAAAGCATATTACTACCATTTGAATGCCAGAGAATCTATAAATGGCGTAGGCGGTTACTTAATTGGTCTCTTGACTAGGTAATTGGATAGATATGCGGCTCAAATCAATTTTCACTATATATGTATGCTTACTAGAGTACAAACTAAATCGACTAACGAGATCAACTCCAGCATATAACAAGAACACACACTAACTAGAGTTTTGTACCACCAATTATCGTAACACCTCTGTCTAGCAATTATCCTGTTGATCATAGTCACAAAACAAAAGTAACAAATTAGACCGAATAAGCTTTAACAGGTAGCATGTTCTATTCACACTTTGAAGGGTCGGTACTCTGTCCCATATTGTTTGCTTACTGTTTTACTTTGGAATTTCCTAAAAATATTGTAGCATTTTTTGAGAAAATACTGTCTCAATTTTCATAAACTAAATAATCATCATAAAAAATAATTAAAAGTAGGGGTAAATATGGATGAGAATGAATTGATTTTGTGACGGACCAAGAACTATTCAATTCTTATGGATTATATTGAGTCACGCTCCCTTTTGACAGTCTACACCTTTTTTCTTTTTCTTTTTTGTCTTCATCCATATAAATTTATAATGTTACCCGTGGATGTGTGAAAAAGTTTATTAAAACAGGACAATATAGATTTTTTCGCCTTTCAAAAATTAGACAAAAAAATTGAGATTAGGTTAATAAAATAGACAGTGAAAATCACTAAAACGGACACATATATGTACGTATATATATATATATATATGTATGTATTTGTGGAGACGGAGTAGAGCTAAAAAGTGTTGAAGGGAAAGAGAAAGGTTAAAGTTAATTATGAGGTTTGCCAAAACCAAGGGGATGGATGGGTTTGCGGTGGGTAATGATTTCTCTTGTCTAGTCTAGGGGAAAGAAAGAGCACTGAGAGAGGACATTTGTTTGTTTGTTTGGTAAATGTAATTTCGTGATGGCTCATTATTAGATCCATCCTCATGATGTTGAATCCTTCTTTTACGTGCGCATTCGTTTAATCATGTTTTCTGTTTCGCTTTTGAAAATCTCGGATTAGAATATTTCGAGCTACCTACCTACACTATTTTAGTCCTCATTTCATTTGGAAAATTGTTATTGGCTCAAAATAATACTTATGTTATTAGTTTGGAAATTTGTTATTGGTTCAAAATACTGAATGTTTTAAATCAAAATAGTGGCTCAAACCATTGGAATATACGATTCACCGGTTCAAGGTATTTTGGATGCTCTATGCAAAATCAGTCTGTCCAAGATATTTGAGGGTCTTAGAAGAAATCGTATAGTGGGGCCCACATATTTTTATAATTAAACAACAATAATGAAAATCCATGTGTATGTTAAATCCATATCAAACCTAGTAAAACCTCTATCTGACACGGGTTCAAGTGTTCAACATATAACATATAAACACTCGCAGAAAGAAAAAGTGCCACGAGGAGATTCAAAATCAGCCAATCCTTGTGGGCTACAATTTATGAAGGGGCCCCTGTTTAGGTGCTAAGATTTTGGGCTCTAGGTGGCTTTCTCTTGGACCTTGTCGTCCCAGGGCCGGACCTCATATTTAGTGGGGAGTTGGGGGCCTGTTGTCCTTTCAAGGGACAGGAGCGTGCTGTCACAGTCGAGGGGATCCCGCTCCGGTCTCGCTCCAACAATCGAAAACTTTCATTTCGTAGAGCTCGTCGAGTTGAACAAGTATGCAAAAAATCAGCTCGATTGGATATCATTAAGTGCCTAATCGAAACCTTTTTGTCTTGAAAAGAATGAATCCGAAACACTGGATTAAATCTACAAGAACCCATTATTGGCAAGTTATATATATTTCGATTAGGCACTTAATGACATCCGATTGAACTGATTTTTCGCATACTTGTTCAACTCGACGAACTCTACGAAATGAACATTTCTGATCGTCGAAGCGAGACCGGAGCGGGACCCCCTCGACCGAGACAACATGCTGCTGTCCCTTCAAGGGACAGCAGCCCCCAAGTCCATACTAAGTGACGTTCACAATTTCATATAGGGAGGTAGGAGGGGATGGTTATATTTAATGAATGATGAAAGGGTAATCTTCATATGAGATTATTCTTAGAAGTAAATAAAAATTGAGTTCATCTTTAGCGGGAATAAGTTTTGATTTTCTAGACTCACAGGTAATTTTTTGTATAATACCTTGACAAACACCTGTAGCTCTAATTTTACTTCTATCCCTTAAACTATCTTGTTTTGTTTAACTTATCCCTCAACTATTAATTTCACCTAGGGAGACCCTAAACCACCGAATTTGATCCCATTAAGTCCTAACTGCCTTTAATTTTGGTAGATGGAAGACACTGGTAGTCTGGTAGATTACTTACTGGCCAAAAATAACTTTTGTTGACTTTACCCCAAAATTATTCCAAGGAGTTTCTAAACACTCACCATTTTTTTATTCATTTTTTTTGTTTTTAGAAATCTTTGAAAAGATTAATTACAAAGATTTAATGGATTACGGGCACACCGGCGAAAACGCCACCCGAGAACCAAACCCAAAGGAAGACAAGAACCCAACAAAATTACCACAGGAAAAAACAAAACCGAAACATCCGCTGAAACAACCCAAACAGCCTAAAATCAAAAGATATAAACCGAAACTCAAGCGAGCAAATCAAAAGAACAAAGCTAAAACCAAGAACCCATACCCGCCAAAACTCGATATTAAAATTTTAGAGAAAAAGATGCACCATCCTTGAAATCAACTTCTTCCTCCAAAACACACTCTTCCTCTAAGTCTGACTATGGATCCTTTCCTTAAATTCTTATTTCTCTTGCATTTAAACAAATTTCTTTAAAATAAAGTTTTTCCCTCTAACTTCAATGCCCAACATGGGACCTCTATCCAACATCTTGTGAGATACTTAAAGAGAAAGGAGCTTCTATTCTGGATGCCAATCGTAAGATAAGGAAGAAGATGGGACCTTCATG
This sequence comes from Rhododendron mucronatum var. ripense, assembly GCA_019656295.1. Taxonomy (NCBI): domain Eukaryota; kingdom Viridiplantae; phylum Streptophyta; class Magnoliopsida; order Ericales; family Ericaceae; genus Rhododendron; species Rhododendron mucronatum. Next base: position 4,835,368 of record BPLT01000006.1, read on the forward strand.
CTTTTACAATTCAATTTGTCGGCCTTAACCCCAAGCTCCATAAAAAAAATTCTTCTTTTTAATCTTCTTCTCCAAACGTCTCAATTTTCTTTCCATTTTAGGGATAGCATCAAGGGAAGATCGATCTCCTGAAAAGCTGCTCCCACCTCTTCTCTGCTTACCAACCTCCTTTACACCACTTCTCTTTACAGCAAAAACTTGTCCGAAAAAAGAAGCGCATGTTTGAGATGCATATATACTTTTCAAGAATGCAAGTAGTTGGGCTTTGTTCTTTGGTTAAAGTTTCAAAAGGCCCACAGCCCATGGAGATTAGTTAACATTTGGAAGAATCCTTAAATGGAGGAAGTGGACGTGGTGGTAGTTGTTATTTAGCAAAGGTCACTTAACAGTCAAATGGCCCAAGTGGACTTGGGCTGTAAGATTATGGGGAATTTTTAGGCCAATCCTAAAAATTAGGTTTGGACTTAATTTAGTCCTGCAAGATTATTTGTATTTTTTATTCCAACCATGCACATTCACGTGCATCAGTGCACAAAACTATGCATCTATTATAGAAAAATTATCCAATGCTCCATGAGCATTGGTGAACCATTAAAACATTGTTTAAATTTCAAAAATTCATATCTTTTGTTGTAGATATTCATTTTTTTTTAAATTATATTTTTGGAACCTACTCGATAATATCTACTAAATAAGATCCATATTGAATATGAAATTATGTAAGATTAAATTTTTTTCATTTGCTATGAAAACTCTTTATGAAAATTGTTTCTATAAGAATTGTCTCTATGAGAATTGTCTATGAGACTGGCTATAAGAACAACTCGCAAATACAATTCACATAACCCACTGCACAATTTATATAGTCTCACGACACACTAAAATAAACAATTCATACATGCAGTTCTCATAGCGCACAGCACAGTTCCTATAGCCTTATCACATACTTAAATAAATAATTTGCATATGGAGTTCTCATAACCCACCGTACAGTTCATATAGTCTTACCATACACTAAAATAAGCAGTTCTCATAATCCACCGCACAGTTCATATAGCCTCACGACATAGTAAAATAAACAGTTCCCATATGCAGTTCTCATAGAACACCGCACAATTCACATAGCTTCACTATATAGTAAAATAAACAGTTCTCATATGCAATTCTACAGCTCGCCGCACAATTCACATAGCCTCACTACATACTAAAATAAACAGTTCGCATATGCAGTTCTCATAACCCACCGTTCAGTTCACAAAACCTCATGACACACTAAAATAAACAATTCGCACATGCAGTTCTCATAGCCTACAGCATAGTTCACATAGTTTTACTACACACTAAAATAAACAATTTGCATATGGAATTCTTATAACCCACCACATAGTTCACATAGCTTTACCATACACTAAAATAAGTAGTTCTCATAACCCACCGCATAGTTCACATAGCCTCACGACACTAAAATAAATAGTTTTCATAACCCATCACAAAGTTCACATAGCCTCACAACACACTGAAATAAACAATTCGCATATGCAATTCTCATAGCCCACCATAGAGTTCACATAGCCTCACGACACATTAAAATACATAATTCGCATATGCAGTTCTCATAGCCCCCGCACAATTTACATAGTCTTACCACACACTAAAATAAACAGTTCGCATATAGAGTTCTCATAGTCCACAACGCACTTCACATTGTCTCACCACACACTAAAATAAACAGTTCTCATAGCCCACTGCACAATTCACATAACCTCACCACACATTAAAATAAACAGTTTGCATATACAGTTCTCATAACCTACCGTATAATTCACATAGATTCACGACACATTAAATAAATAATTCGCATATGCAGTTCTCATAACCTACCGTACAGTACACATAGCCTCATGACACACTAAAATAAGCAATTGGATGTGCAATTCACATAGCCTCATGACAATAAGCAAACGACTAATTCAATCATAACTTTGCATAAAAATCTATGCGACGAATTGTATGTAGTCAGATTCCTCATGCGATTTCATCAAAACAACCTTACATTAAGAACTTGAAGGGAAAAAAAAGAAAAATGAATTGAAATGTAAACCTCCCAACGGAAAATCATCATAGATAGTTCTCATGAATAATACACAGTTTTTATAGAAAAATACACATACAAACAAAAATTGAAAAAAACAAAAAAATGTAATCAAAATGATCTAATAATTTAGACATATGCACACAACTGCTTTCTTTCTAGATTCCACCATTACAGAAAAGGCAATTACAAGCATATATGCATACACCATTTGTTCCGCGGCCGAACAGATCTAAAAACTCGAGGCTCGGATTGTTTCTGAGATTTGTTTCTATAAGAACTGTTTTTATGAGAATTATCATAGAAAATATACACAATTCTCATAGAAAATATACAGTTCACATAGTTTTATCACACATTAAAATACAGAGTTCTCATAGACAATACACACTTCTCATAAAAAAATACAAAGTTCGCATAGAAAATCAGTTTACATAGTTCTACCACACACTAAAATACACAGTTCTCATGGATAATACACAGTTCTCATAGAAAATAGACAGTTCTCATGAAAAATACACAATTCTTATGAAAAATACACAGTTCTCATGAAAAATACACAATTCTCATAGACAGTTTTCATAGAAAAATATACAGTTCTCATAAAAAATACGCAATTGTCATAGACAGTTCTCATGAACAATACACAATTCTCATAAAAAAATACACAGTTTTCATAAAAAATAAATACACGCACCAAAATTTTCCAAAATTTTCATCTATACCAGAAATTTTCCCAAAAATCTTCCAACAATTTATACATATGCACACAACTACCTCTTTCTAGATTCCACCATTAAACTACAAAAATAATTTAAACATATGCACACAAATACATTGTTCACATTTATAACTACTGTTTTCCATCCATACTGCTTCTGTCTGGACCTAACCTCTTAGAAAGGTTCACACCCCAAGCGTAGGGCTAGGTCGTTGAAAGCATAATAACCGGTAAGACCGGAATCATTCCCACAGAGAAGTCTTCTTTAGCGAATTCGGATTAGATGTTGAGTAGAGAGTTGCGGCGTTCAAGCGGCCAGCTTTGGTATTTGAATTGAATGACGATATTTAAACTTGGAATTTAAACTAGATTAGAGATGGTCGAGTCAAAAGGGATTGATTCACCCACAACTTAGCCGTCAAATGGTTTCTTCATCTAACTCATGAGTGAACCGAAACCGTTCGGATTCCACTTGAAGAATTAAAAGCTGAAGACTACTTTAAACTTAACTCAAAGCTCTAATTCAAATTGAACTCATTTAACGCAAGTGAGAGACGAAAAAGAATCGTTCGCACGCGTAGGATTATCAAGCACGTAGCATAAGGCGATAGACTTCATTGATCAAAGAAGCCACCGACCCCATGATCAATACTAGAAATCATGGGTTTAATTCATTCAAAACCTTGAAATTAAGCTAAAGATTAAGAGAAACCATTTAATCGACTAATTCATAAAGTAAACCTCACCCCATGACCAAACCGATTAACTACTCAACCATGGCAAAAAGACTAGAAAAAGAGTTAAGCATACAAAACATGATTCACCGATAAAAACTAAAATAAACTTGATTTATAAGAAGATCTAACAAGTAGCTACAACATTAATACATGAGAAAACATCAAAACACTTAAACTTACTTGAGTTCTTGAAGGAAATAATTGAGAAAACTTGAAACTAAGCTATGGAGCTCTTAAACTACAAAATGACTTAAAGTGTAAAAAATTACATCCTGGCCATAAATGGCATACAAAGCCATTTATAGGCCTTGCAAATCAGCCATAAAATGGACCAAAAGGTCCATAAAATATCCCAAAAACATTCTAAAAGTAGAAACTTTCCATATATGGAAAGTTGAAAAAGTTAGCAAAAATCTGCACTACGGGCTTGGGTACCAATAGCTCAAAAACGAGGTATTGGTACCAACTAAACTGTCTTCCAATTCGGCAAGATGGTACCAATAGCTCAAAAACGAGGTATTGGTACCTCTGTGTGAAATCTGCAGAACAGGATCAGCTTAGGCCATCATGCCTTGTGGCGCCCCGACGGCCTTCCATAGCTTGATTACATGATCAACGGGACTTGGCGGAGGTATGCCTTGTGGCCTTGTACTCTCGGATACCCTCGAGGGCCATCCTCAATGCATTTGCCTTACTTCCGAAGCCTTGGCACGTTCCTTGCCAACCTTGACCTCCGGCCAATCTCCGAGGCTTCTTGTGACACCGTTAGGCTTCGGTGATAATGAAATGAGTACCGGCGGGCATTTGGACACTTGGTTCATCCCGGAACGTTGATTGGCATTCAAAACCTCATTTTAAGCACGTTTAACCTGAAATGCACCCAAAAATACCTTACGTGCAAAATGGGATAAAAACAATAACTTTAAACAAATAAAAGCCACAAATTAGAGGATTAAAGCCCCAAGATTATACAATCTTGGGTGCTAATCACACCCCCCAACTTGAACTTTGCTAGTTCCTAGCAAACAAAACATAAAACTTAAGAACTTAACAATTTAAAAACTTAACAATCCTTCCGATAACACAACTAAGGAACATGCTCATACCGTATCCGAACTAGCAACAATTCAAAAATCACGGTTCATCTATACCACAACTCGCAGCTAGATACCAAATGAATAACTAAGTACAAAGCATGCCCCAAGCAAGTAACAAAAGGCTTGTATTTACATCCAAAGAGAGGATATGCCAATATCGCAAACGCACGCACCCACTAGCAGCCATATCCCACAAAAAATGCTCGGAAAGTAGGCGATAGTGAACAAAAAATACCACGCCTCATATGTAAAGAGCACTTTAACAACTAAATTAACGAAAGGAAACATGCCACAAACTAACTATGCTAAACATCAAATATTGAATCAATATGGAATCAAGGCGTACTAAGGATCAACGAAGGACTTCATTAGCATATAATGACCTTGGTTTGCAAAGAACGGTTAGCAAAACGGGTGGCGGCCATATCTAGCTTGGTTATCTACCCTTGACCGCCACCGACACAAAAAGTCCAAGTCAAAGGCCACTTGCCGGTCTTAGACACTAATCCTCATCCTCATCACCTTCGCTTTTCCACAAACATTCCAAAGTGGCCATATTCTAACAGAAGAGTTTATTCAACATGCTTTCCTTCTTCTCTTTCGGACCCGGCTTGGTAGTTAAAATGGCTTTTGAGCTTTCTTTGAGGGCGCCAAAACAAGGCTTGCTCTTCTTCAAAAAAGTACCAGTGATTGGCCCAGGGTCGAGATGTTCTATCTTCTGGATCAAAATGGTACCGGTACCACATTTTTGAGGTACCAATACCTTCTGTTGAAATTCTGCAGAAACTGCTTCCTTGGCTCTTTCATGCTTTGACCACTTGTAATTCACCCGAAACTCCTCCAAAACACCTTGCAAACTTGTAACAAACCTTCCAACACACCCTCCAACCATCCGGATCCCTAGGTTAAGGAGAAAAACGTAGGACACGGACTAGGATACAAAATAGGACGAGGGGACACTTTTGTGGTTTAATCAAAGAAAGAATGCCTTGTATCACTTCCTAAGTACGCCATAGAGTCCAAAATGATTCAACATACATATCTAACACAACTAGGCATGAACATGAGATTATGCACCTAAACTAAGAGTATTAGATAAAATGACGGGATATGGGTAAAACTTGCTTAATAACACATTCAACACCTAGATCATTCATCCTTTAATCATGCAAACGGGTTGAGATGTAGATAAACACTTAAGATTACATCAAACTCTTGCCATTTAAGAACTTTATGAGCATGTGCCAAGTTGTGTTATACCAAAAGCTATGTACTACGGAAGGATTGCACTAATAAAAACAAAAAAAATTTACCAAAAGACTAAAAGGATATATATATATATATATATATATATATATATCTCCCCCCAACTTGAAATGAGCTATGTCCTCATAGCATGGAGAACAATAGTATTGAAAGGGAAAGAACAAAAAATCATACCTCCGGGGGAATGTCAACCCCCGAATACCTCGACCAAGTTGGAGGCTTTGGCATCATCGTCTCCTTTCGTCATACGAACGGCTTCCAAGGTCCACTCCTTCGGCTCTTCCAACGGAACCACAGCTAGTCACACAGGGTCATGGTCAAAGCTTTATTGGACTAACAACCGCGACACGCAATCGCACCCTTGCTTAGGGCTCCTGAATGCCTCATTTACTCCAACTGTAGACCCAATCCACCAAGGCTGGTGTGGTAGCACGTACACCCTGTAAAAGACTTAAGCTCGAACTACCTACTAATAGACAAATGACATTAGTACCACCCAGTTCGTGTTATCCGGGCTAAAGAGTAACCGAAAGTAAAACATAACCAAATCTTCACGCGATTACACGGGTACTACTTTTCTCCCCATTTCGCACTCAAAGCATCATAGAGCTTGTAACAACTTTGAGCTAGAGATAGGTGGCTATACCGGACCATCAAAAGAGGAAAAGAAAAGAGATAGAGAAAGAAAGAGTTTATGTACGTTCAGCCAAACGCCGGCTGCGAACGTTGATTTTGCCAACGAGAGCTAGTAAAATGAACATAGCACTGCACTCCACACTTTGCTTCAAAAATTGAATCCGACCATGCCACAAAAATAGATACTTTGAGTACCGCAGTTGCCGAATTCGTTTTAAAATTTTAAATTCCACCAAGTGCATAGCCCAAACAAAATCAATTTTCAAATTGTTGAGAAAGTCTACTGTAAGAGGATTGTAAACTATGACAACATCCTCAACACCAAGAAAATCAATTTGTTCTATGATTGGTAACTTCTCAAGATCAGGCCCACAAGCATCTTGGTTTTCTAACAAAGAGTGTAAGGAATCTACCTCGCCATCCATTTCCTTAGTGGTAAGAAGATCAAGGCATGGAGAATTCGAAGGGACAATTATAACTTCCATGGGCTCCGATGCTTCAAAGAGTGGTTCATAAGCATTCTGTTTAGCCAACAACGAATACAAGTAATCCACTTCGGCATCCATTTCTTTAGCGGTGAGAGGTTTTGCCAACGGATCTTCATAGTAGACGCCCGAAGTGTCAAACATGTTCATCTCGTGAGCAAGAAGTAACTCCTCCGGAGAAGGATCAAGATACGGGAGATCAGAAGAGATAACCTTAGCAGTGAGGCATTTCTCCCCCGAATCATCACAAAGAGGGGGATCCATAAGAGAACTCTGGACCTCAGTTTCATCAATAAGCTCATCACTCCATGCAGACTCGGAAGAGCTGTCACAATCAAAACTAACACTTGCAACAAAGACAGGCGGTTGAATATCATCTTCCATGGCATTTGAGTTGGACTCTTGACAATGTTTAACAAAAACCCGAGAGTGTAAAATTTGAGCCAATCGATCAAAGAAATCTAAGGCTTCAGCGGGTTCTTTATCAAATAGTTTTCCATCGCACAACACATCTATGAAAGCATGACTCTTTGGAGAAAGTTCGTCATAAAAATAGTTAGCGATTTGGAAGTTTTCAAAGCCATGATTCGAGACCGCATTGAGCAAATCTTTGTATCTTTTCCAACTTGCATAAAATGACTCATTCTCTCTTTCAACAAATGTTTGAATTTGTTTCTTACGAACCCACGTATAAAAAATGGGAAGGAACTTGTTATAAAATTCATTTAGCAAATCAACCCAAGTCAGCACAGATTGAGGGTTCAAGGAATTGAGCCAAGTTTTGGCACTATCCCTTAAAGATAGAGAAAAGTATTTCACCCACGCAGACTCTGATTTCACAATGGCACCAAGGGTACCAAGTTTTCCCTTGAAAGCCGCAACATGTTTGTAAGGGTGTTCGTGCTCCATGCCATGGAAGCGGGGCAACATATTAGAAAATTTCATTTGTATCCTAAATACATTAACGGCAGGAGCGGTGGGGGCAACTATGCAAGAAGATGGATAAACATGATTGGGATAAGAGTATTCCCACTTAGTCATGGGGACTATTTCCCCATTTGCCGCCGCCATTCTATTAGATAGATAAGACATAAAGTAAACAGGAGAGAGGGGCTATGCCGCCACCTTTCTTAAAACAGTTCCGTGGGGTTAAGCCACCACCACGTTATATGGACAACAAAAAGAAAAGGCAAGCGATACTTAATCTAGCTTCGTTACACCTCAAGTTTGATAAGATGATCGGTTAGAGGTCTCCGCTAGATTAAGTATGAATTGCGCAAAGTAAAATAAAGTGGAATACTTACAATGGTTTGTCGAACCTCCAATAAGCTATAATAAGACTTCCCCGGCAACGGCGCCAAAAATGCTTCTGTCTGGACCTAACCTCTTAGAAAGGTTCACACCCCAAGCGTAGGGCTAGGTCGTTGAAAGCATAATAACCGGTAAGACCGGAATCATTCCCACAGAGAAGTCTTCTTTAGCGAATTCGGATTAGATGTTGAGTAGAGAGTTGCGGCGTTCAAGCGGCCAGCTTTGGTATTTGAATTGAATGACGATATTTAAACTTGGAATTTAAACTAGATTAGAGATGGTCGAGTCAAAAGGGATTGATTCACCCACAACTTAGCCGTCAAATGGTTTCTTCATCTAACTCATGAGTGAACCGAAACCGTCCGGATTCCACTTGAAGAATTAAAAGCTGAAGACTACTTTAAACTTAACTCAAAGCTCTAATTCAAATTGAACTCATTTAACGCAAGTGAGAGACGAAAAAGAATCGTTCGCACGTGTAGGATTATCAAGCACGTAGCATAAGGCGATAGACTTCATTGATCAAAGAAGCCACCGACCCCATGATCAATACTAGAAATCATGGGTTTAATTCATTCAAAACCTTGAAATTAAGCTAAAGATTAAGAGAAACCATTTAATCGACTAATTCATAAAGTAAACCTCACCCCATGACCAAACCGATTAACTACTCAACCATGGCAAAAAGACTAGAAAAAGAGTTAAGCATACAAAACATGATTCACCGATAAAAACTAAAATAAACTTGATTTATAAGAAGATCTAACAAGTAGCTACAACATTAATACATGAGAAAACATCAAAACACTTAAACTTACTTGAGTTCTTGAAGGAAATAATTGAGAAAACTTGAAACTAAGCTATGGAGCTCTTAAACTACAAAATGACTTAAAGTGTAAAAAATTACATCCTGGCCATAAATGGCATACAAAGCCATTTATAGGCCTTGCAAATCAGCCATAAAATGGACCAAAAGGTCCATAAAATATCCCAAAAACATTCTAAAAGTAGAAACTTTCCATATATGGAAAGTTGAAAAAGTTAGCAAAAATCTGCACTACGGGCTTGGGTACCAATAGCTCAAAAACGAGGTATTGGTACCAACTAAACTGTCTTCCAATTCGGCAAGATGGTACCAATAGCTCAAAAACGAGGTATTGGTACCTCTGTGTGAAATCTGCAGAACAGGATCAGCTTAGGCCATCATGCCTTGTGGCGCCCCGACGGCCTTCCATAGCTTGATTACATGATCAACGGGACTTGGCGGAGGTATGCCTTGTGGCCTTGTACTCTCGGATACCCTCGAGGGCCATCCTCAATGCATTTGCCTTACTTCCGAAGCCTTGGCACGTTCCTTGCCAACCTTGACCTCCGGCCAATCTCCGAGGCTTCTTGTGACACCGTTAGGCTTCGGTGATAATGAAATGAGTACCGGCGGGCATTTGGACACTTGGTTCATCCCGGAACGTTGATTGGCATTCAAAACCTCATTTTAAGCACGTTTAACCTGAAATGCACCCAAAAATACCTTACGTGCAAAATGGGATAAAAACAATAACTTTAAACAAATAAAAGCCACAAATTAGAGGATTAAAGCCCCAAGATTATACAATCTTGGGTGCTAATCACATACGATACCAGAAGCTTCCCAAAAATATTCCAATAAACTATACTTTTGAACACAAAATCCAAGCAAAATTCCACCATTTTTTTAGCAAAAAGAAAAAGCTACTAATCTGGCCAAGCAGAATTGTGCCGGAAAAACTAGATTCCACCATAAGTTTAGCAAAAAGAAAAAGCTACTACAAGATTAACTCCTACATTTTTTTCCGGCGTAAAGATCAAGAGACAAGCCGAAGGTTCGAGCCCTCTCGCCACTGCCAAATAGATCCGAAAACTCCTCGTTTGTCCTCCATCTTTTCACTCTTAATCATCAACCATGGCAACAAGAGGTCGGTACTCAAGATCAAGGGAGAAAGCATACTCTTCGTTTCTGGCGAAGGCGAACTCTACTCGTTGCCGGCAAAGCCAGGCTCATTGGAGAAGTCGAGGGTGATGCCTGTAACGACCCGGATTTTTGACCAATTTTTTTTTATACAAATTTGAAATATTAAATACTAATTCAATAATAAGTTAGATTAATTAATTAAAATACATCATTGTGTGTATAATTGATACTACTATGAAAATCATTAACGAAATATATTATCTTTAAAGATATACATTTATCCCTTACCCTTCCTATCTAAACCCAAGCTAGAATCCTATTGAAACTAAACCTCCACTTCCTTCCCATACTCCATCACCCCTCTATTTCATCTCCACTTTTTGTGCAAAAACCAAACCCACTTTCCAATCCCCATTTATTCGGCTGGGAGAGAAACACTATTACTCCCCCAACCTTTTTATTTCCGAGAAAGAGAGAGAGAAGAGACGGCAAAGGGAGGGAGGGATTTCAAGCCCTTAACCTTTGTTTTGTTCTTTCTTTCCTTGTTTTTACTTTCTTTCTTTCTTTCTTGTTTGTAATCCCTAACCAAGAAAGAAACAAATCTTTCCAACCTCACTACTATTTTGCCGAGAAGAAAGGAAGAAAAAGAAGAAAGAAAGGAGGAGGGGAGATCGACCATTGTCGCCGCCACGCTCTCCGTTATACTATTTTTTTTGTTAAATTCACTCTCATCTTGAAACTCCAAGGATCAAGGTAGATATCTCATTACCCTTTAACTCTAAGTATATTATGTGATTATTATGTGTTAGAGTGGCTTTATCGAACCATTCAAAAAACGTAGATTTTAGGATCGAACGTTGACACCCATATGCATACTCGATATCGCGGCCGCCAAATCAAAACTTGCGGTCGGAAAGTCAATCGTCACAATCGCTATCTCAAGTGTTGCATCCGCAACATATATTTGTTTTCGGACCGAACACAGTTTTGATCCTAGTGCATGTTTCACTACTTGTTATGCCCTGATTGTTTATGTTTATACCGAGTACGACTCTGCCTTTAATTCTTTGATGCTTATGTACATGTTTAATTACATACATACTCCAAGTCATGCTCATAAGATATACACGTCATATGCTTACATATGTCTATAAAATATATATATATATATATATATATATATATATATATATATATATATATATATATTAAAGGGGTGAGATGTAACTATACTGGGAATGGTTTTTTACAGGAAAGCCTATTAGTCACCTATTCAAAGAATAATATTGTAGATTTCAAGAAACGAAGTCTTAAAAAGATAAATATTCTTAAATAAAAAAAAATATAATAAACACTATAGTATTAGTCAATTTGAAAGTTATCTTTTTGCTTACTGGAAAATTAGAAGTAATTAATCTTGGAATGTAAAGGATGTTAAGTTACATGTATGTTTCGATTAGTTTAGTGATAATTAGAAATTCAAATTATAAAAAGAAATACTAATACTGTAGGATAATAAGTTTTGTCTTATTTCATGAAGAAATAAATGTGTTAAGAAAAAGAAGTGTTAATTTAACAAATAAAAGTTATACGGTTTCAAGTGAAACTTTAAGTTAATACTTTGGTTGTATTATTTATCCACATGTGATTACTCTGTTATTGAAACAAATCGAAATTTCTGTAAAGTTAGTTTCGACTTAAGCTCACTGAAGGTGACCTATGGTGGTTCAATTATCCTGTGTATGTGGTAATAGTATTATCTGTTTACTCGTCGTTTAAAATAATTATTTTGTTGATTGAACCAAGAACGTAGAAAAGACATTATGGATATTGGATGATTTGCGGGCTTAGGGAAAGTACATGGATGTTGTTCTGGTTAACGGAAAGAGAAAACAGATGAAAGGTTGTGGGCTTAGCAGGACCTCGAGGGTGGCCTGACAGGACCTCGTGTTATCGGGGGTAGCCTGGTAGGACCTTGAGGGCAGCCTTAAAGACCTAGTGTAGCTAGGGTGGCCAAGCAGGACCTCAGGGGTAGCCTGGCAGGACTTCTGGTATTGAGGGTAACCTAGCAGGACCTTGAGGGCAGCCTGATGGACCTAAAATTGTGGGGGTGACCAAGCAGGACCTCAGGGGTAGCCTGGCGGGACCTCAGGTATTGAGGGTAGCCTAGCAGGATCTTGAGGGCAGCCTGATGGACCTAGAATTATGAGAGTAACCTACTAGGACCTCTGGATGTTGAGGGTAGCCTAGTAGGACCTGAAAAGTATGCCAAGTGAAGTTTTGAGTTTGGAACGTGGTGAATACTGCGGTGTTGGAATGATTATAGAAGTTGAGATTCTGGAATTTACTTAAGTTGATGGTTATACAGTGAAATAAGTTTTGTGCTCTTCGATTCTTATCCCATTTTATTATAAATGTGATTGCTTGTAAAGTAAGGGTTAATGGGTAAGATTTATCTACTGAGTTTCAAAACTCATTATAGTGCCGTTGGGCTGGCGTTTCATGCCAGGTAATCAAGAGATCGAAGAACAGAATCCTTTACAAGATGATCAGTACCAGGGTGAGGACCTCCCAGCTAAAGAAGGGGAGTTTGTCGAGTCTTGGTTGCCTTACCCTTAGTTGCTCTGTTAATTTGATGTACTGTCATTTAAATTTCAAAAAGTGTTATCACTTTTGTCAAACTCTGTTTTATTTCGTTCGGTTGTAAGACAAAAAAGTAGTTTTGAATTTAGTATTTGAGATTTCCGCTGCCAAACTCTGTTTAAATAAAATTTAATTTCTTAAATCAGTTTTATGAATTATTAAATTTATTAAAAATAATTTTATTAACGTGTCCAAAATTCGGGGCGTTACAATGCCAATCTAGCACTGGGTGTTGGCGGTGGGGATTTTGGTCGTGGGAGGCGAGAGATGAGAGGTCAGAGGCTCAGAGTCAGAGCATTTAGAAAGAGAGAGGGGGTCGATTTGGTTTGGGGCTAAAAATGTCAATATGTACCATAACTGAGCCTATACAGGTTTGGAAAAAATATTTTAGGGTTTGAATCAAATTGAGGCTAAAAAAGGGGGCCGGCCTCTAATTTTCTATTTGAGAAATAACAACTTTTTAGCAAGAAAAACTATTTTTTGAGCTAAAAAATAGTTATTTCTCAAAATACTTTGGTAAAATTAAAAAAAATTTACTTTTCTGATTTCTCTCGTCGAGATGAATTAATAACCTACAAAACTTTAGCGCAAAACCAACAAATACAAAAAAAATTTAAATAAACATAAAATTTTTAAATTTAAATTAAGGGCAAAAGAACGGAACCTACTCCTAACCTATCCTATGGACCTATGTGTGATAGTATAAAATAATAATAATAATAATAATAAACATGAAGAATCACGAGGCGTGACCCAAGGACAATAGAGTAATCTATCCTCTAGAACGAGCCAACGAGGGACGTGCATATACCCGTACATGCCAGCTCATACTTACTTTAACGAGAATTTAAAAAAAAATGCATTTTTTTTAGAAGAAATTTAAAATTAAAAGAATTTATCTATATCTAATGAATTGTTAAAAAAAATTAAATTTTAAAAAAAAAATTATATTATTTTTAAGTTTTCATTTTACGAGAACCGGATAAACATTATGGTATGGAGGGAGTACTAATAGTAAAATAAAGGGCAAATTTCACTGACCTCCCGTCAGGTTTCTAACACGAACAGAAATCTCCCCTGAGGTTTCTGAAATGACACTGGCCTCCCCTTCTTTACCTGACAATACCAATGGATCCCCCTCCGTTACCTGCACGTTAGAAACGGATGGAAAAGGTGATTTCGGTCCCTAATTTAGTTTTGTTTTTGTTTTGTTTTCCAATCATTACCCTACTTCTTTCACTTAGAAATTATTCGTTGCCCCAAGGGCAATACGTGGACTTAGCCAGGTAGTGCCTGTAACGACCCGGATTTTTGCCATTTTTTTTTTTCGAATAAAGAAATTGTTTTTAATCAAATAGTCTATAGTAATTGATTAATTATTTAAAAGTGTTATTAGATTAAACCAAAATCTAGATTATTACTTTTCGTAACCAAAAATTAGTTTAGCAAAATTTTAATTCAACTTGAAACGACCCGTAATTCTATCCTTTATAAAATCATTTAAAGAGTATCGTTTGTAATAATAAAATTATCTTAATTATAATTATCTAGTAGATATATACAAATAAAATTAATTTAGTCTTAATTATCTTACTTTTAATTTATGTTAATTGCATGCATGTAATCCTATCATCCCTCCCTCTCCTACTCAGTCTCTAACTCCTCTCGGAGCACGAAAATTGTCCATTCCGAAACCCGATAGAATACAACCTCTTTAAAATCCAATTTCAATCGAAACTCTTCAAATTCTCTTATATATACCCTAGTACGTCGACCCTAGGGCACATCACGAAATTTACCACGCCCCACCAGTCCAAAAAGGAGAGAAAAACAGGAGAGATTGGAGCTCCAATCAATGGAGTTTTAGAGAGAGAAAGTGAGAGAGAGAAAAGTGGGTTTTATATCGACACCCAACCAAAACCCAAATTGACCGTTCCAAATTGTTTTTCCAAGCCCAAGCATCGCTAAACATCATCCAATTCGGACCCAAGGTCTCCCGATCGAAGAAACCGAAGTCTCCGTCCAAAAAATTCAAGTTTCGGTTTGTGGATCAATTCGATCCAATCGAGGTATTATAATCCATTCCAACTCTTCCTCTAAGTATATTAAGTGTTATTATACTTAACCCTATGCCCCGAATGGACCCATGCATCGAAACCATCGCGAAAAACGAAGAAAACCGAAACTGCCTTAAACCTTGCGGCCACAAGGTGCGGGCCGCAAGAACCAGACGCAAGGGGACTGCTCCACCGCAAGGTCAACCGGTCAGACCTTGCGGTTTGGACTGTTTTGGTTCGAATGTGTTTTGCGACTTCCCGAACACCATTTTCGACCCCCGAACTATTTTTTCTAGACTTTTCACACCTCAAAGATCATAACTTGTTAAGGTCATATTTTTTTATTTAATTATCTATTTATTAAATTATTTATTAGTTATCGTTCAACGTTTACAAACGAAAATTTGTTACGACCTTTCAACTAATGTTTTAACACTCCGACTAATTTTTTTTAGACTATTTGAATCTCAAATACAGTAACTTGTTATATTAAATATTTTTTTATTTAATTCACTATTTATTATTATTTTTAAAGTAATTCCAATCAAAATTACTTTACGACTTTATAAACATTATTATTAATACCCGAGTAATTTTATTTAGACTCCTTACCGTCTAGAGATGAAATTATGTCAGTCTCAATATTTATTTTTATAATTAATTATTTATTGTCTATTTACTTCACTTTCGGACACTTTAATTAACGTTTTCATGTAAATTAATCCCGCGAACCTCCGAACTCAACTTTTGACACTCAAACATGATGCGTAGGACCTTTAGGACTCTCATCGCGGTCATGATTATTATTTCAATATTTTACCTAATTAATGTATTTAATTAGTTTCTAATTCATCTAATTACTTTGTAAATATTAATAAGAGCCTAGAAAATATTTTATTAAAATTTCTATAAAAGTTCTACTTAATTATTGACATTGTGGTCATACAAGAATAAGGGCAACGGCCCATTCATAAAAAGTTGTGTGATTTTATTGCTTGTTAATTGTTTTAATCATTAATTGATTTAATTATAAATTGCATCGATATTTGATTTTGAATGTTAGATTGGACCCTAGAGACATGGGGAGGTATGCGAGTAGAGTTCATATTAGACGATACTAGGTAATGAATGAAATGAAAAGTTTTTATTTTTAGAATGCCTGCAGGCGAGATTTTGAATGTGATGAGTTGGATGTGATAGTTTGAAACTGGCAAAGTAAGCCCAGTGGTGATTGATGAATTGATACTGGCGAGAGTCCAGTGATGAATTGATACTGGCGAGACTCCAGTGATGAATTGAAACTGGCAAAGTAAGCCCAGTGATGACTGTGTGGTGGTGCATAAGATAGGCGAACCCTAGTTATGATTCGGGCATGATAAGCTTCCTTTTGTTGTAATGAGAGGGATACACGCTAGGTACATAACTGAGGTGCAATCCGCGACAATAAAAGAAAGTGAGCTCATGGGACAGGGCATAGCTAGCGGTTGGAGAGGAAAGACTCCGCGGAGGAGATCTTAGATTACACGTCAGGTTAAATGGACAGTAATAAACTGGTTTATGTGGAACAAACTCTGTTTTACTTTATTGCATTACTATTATTCTGCTGCTTGCTATCTGTAAAGTAAGAGGGGTGGTTGGGTTGGATTATTCTACTGGGTGATTTATCACTCACGGATACGTCTGTATCCTGACAAATCGTTTGCTTCGGCGATCAATTTGCCAGAGGGCGCAGGATTCAATGGAGAGGATTCAATGATGGTGCAGTTCGACGCGAAAAGAATGTCAGGAATGAAGACCGAGTTTGCTTGGAAATTGTATCAAGCCTAGAGTCGGCTCTGAAGTTAATGTATTCGAATCACCAAAGCTATCTTGAGTTTGTAATATCTAAACCTTATTTTAGAAAATTATATTTATTTAGCAAATTTTTTAAGAAAATTATTTTATTTTACTCCCGAAAAGTCGGGGCATTACAGTGCCTCCCACCAATAAAAATTCGCCCCACTGACACACGATTCTTCTCTCTCCGGACACAGATTTCTCTCAAAAATCAAGTGTTCCAAATTACAATCCGTTTAAATGGGTGAGAAGATTTTATTTTTTTATTATTTAATTCTAAATGGTCATAATTAAATTTTGACTCTAGGACTCTCGTTGGTTAGTCCTAAGATATATTTGATTCTACGATTTTCTTAGGATTAATCAACGAGAGCCCTATAGTCAAAATTTAATTATGACCATTTAGGATAAAATGATCAGAAAACTAAAATCTTTCTATTGGTTCAACGGATTGAAATTTGGAATACTTAATTTTTTAATCATATTTTTTAATATATAAACTACAGGTTGAAAAATTAAGTGTTCTAAATTTCAATCTGTTTGTATGTGTAAGAAGATTTTATTTTTCTGATCATTTAATTCTAAATGGTCATAATTAAATTTTGACTTTAGGGCTCTCGTTGGTTAGTCCTAAAAGATATTTGATTCTACGATTTTTTTAGGGTTAATCAATGAAAGCCATATAGTCAAAATTTAATTATGACCTTTTAAAATTAAATGATAAATAAAATAAAATCTTTTCACCCATTCAAACGGATTGTAATTTGGAACACTTGATTTTTTAGAGAAAGCTTGTGTCCGGAGATAGAAGAATAATGTGTCAGTGGGGCAAATTTTTATTGGTGGGAGGCACCACCTGGCTAAGTCCACGTGTTACCCTTGGGGCAACGAATAATTTCTCAGTGACAGAAGTAGGGCAATAATTGGAAAACAAAACAAAAGCAAAACTAAATTAGGGACCGAAATCACCTTTTCCATCCGTTTCTAACGTGCAGGTAACGGAGGGGGATCCATTAGTATTGTCAAGTAAAGGAGGGGAGGTCAGTGTCATTTCAGAAACCTCAGGGAAGATTTCTGTTCGTGTCAGAAACCTCAGGGGAGGTCAGTGAAATTTGCCCTAAAAAAAACAAAAGTCCAATCAATTTCATTTCGGACTCAGCTTCTCCTCCTCCCTTTTCCTTAATTGGCTCCTTAATTTCGGGTTGCTTTTCTTTTTCTCGGCAACCAAACAGATTCAGAGATCGATCGATGAAGAACCGTCGTTTCCTACCCGACAACAATAATCCATGTCTCCTACTCGTCTTACTCTCCGGACTCATCGGCGGCGAGTTCCTCATCATCGTTTTCCTCCGAGCCGCCGATAGCCCGCTAACCCACTCCGCCGCCTCCACATCCCCACTCGCAACCACCCCGATCGAACTACGAGCCATACTCCACTACGCCACCTCCCCCGTGGTCCCCCAGCAAACGCTCGACGAAATCACTCTCTCCTTCGACGTCCTCCGCTCACTCTCCCCTTGCAACTTCCTTGTCTTCGGCCTCGGCCACGACTCCCTCATGTGGGCCTCCTTCAACCCACGCGGCACCACCTTATTCCTAGAGGAAGACCCCAGGTGGATTTTCTCAACTATAACTTGATTTTGGTTCAATATTGTCATTCATATTTTTTCAAGAAATTTCATTACGTTTTTGTCACTGCTGGACTAAAATTCTGGATCCGCGCTGTGCTGCAGGTGGATCCATTCTATTCTCAAAAACGCACCTGATCTCCACGCTCACACCGTCAGCTACCGCACCAAACTATCCGAATCCAAGGCCCTCCTCAAATCGTACAAGTCCGAACCGGACTGCTTTCCGCCCGATAAGGCGTACTTGAAAAACAATGACAAGTGCAGGTTAGCGCTGAATGGGTTACCCAACGAGGTGTACGACAAGGAGTGGGACATGATCATGATCGACGCGCCGCGGGGGTGGTTCGCGGAGGCGCCGGGGAGGATGGCGGCGATATACTCGGCGGCGGTGATGGCGAGGAAGAGGAAGGGATCGGGTGTGACGCATGTGTTTTTGCACGACGTGGATCGGAAGGTGGAGAAGGCGTATGCGAAGGAGTTCTTGTGCAGGAAGTATCTGGTCAAAGGTGTTGGGAGGCTCTGGCACTTCGAGATACCGCCCGCTGCTAACGTGAGCGGGGAGGGGAGGGAGAGTGCTGGATTTTGCTAACGCGAGCCGCGTGATCCGATCTGCCGCCATGTACTACGGAGTAGTAGTATATACTACTGTTTTATAGTATAATTTTCCCATTTTTAAAGGCTGCTAATTTTGTTATTTCCTTTTTTTATTAATACTACTTTTCTGGAAATGTATTTTTAGTGAAAAAATACACTTTTAGCCACTAAAAATAAATTTGCAGGAGAGTGCCATTAACAAAAAGGGAATAGCAAAATTATTTTCTTTTTAAAGTGCAATTTCTGGTCTGCCACAGTAGGACTATGGTCCAACAATTTCCAACTTGTCTTTTTGTTTTCTTTCTTCTGTTTCTGAATATTGGAGGAGGCTCACATATCCAGCTTTGGCCTTTGTGGGCCCAGAACTTTAAAATCGTTTATTTTGTAAAGCTCGTCAAGTTTGTTATTCATCTAAAAAATTAGCTTGATTGAATATGGTAGATACGTGCTAGAAACAAATTTGAACAAGAAAAATGGGAGGAAAAAAATAATTAAAAACTTGAATTTTACATATTTTCTTGGGATTTTGATTTTTGCGTTCCACTTTTTACTGATGGAACTTCACTTTGCTCATGTACTAACTTCACGTTAAAAGTGGAGCGTCATCAGTAAAAAATGGAGCGCGAGAATCAGTTTCCATTTTCTTGTACAAATTTATTTCGATTATGTATCTACTGATGTTACTGATGGAGCTTCACTTTGCTCATGTACTAACTTCACGTTAAAAGTGGAGCGTCATCAGTAAAAAATGGAGCGCGAGAATCAGTTTCCATTTTCTTGTACAAATTTGTTTCGATTATGTATCTACTGATGTTCAATCAAGCTAATTTTTTTGCATTAATGACAAACTCGACAAGCTCTATAAATGAATGATTTCAATTATTGTTATAAGAGGGATGAGCCCACAAAAGCCAAAACTGGACAGAAAATTTGATCTGAGCCTCTCCCATATTCTAGGCCTATCAATGGGTTTTTAGATGGGGAACAAGTTACAACACATTATTTTGTTATATCTCCTTGCACAAGATCAATGGTCAAGTATCACTAATACTCACAATTAACACTTTTTGCATGTTCCAAATAAAATAAAAAAAGGTTTTATATTCGTTTCGAAAAATAAAAGAATTTGTAACACTACTAGTATGAGGGGGAGATACACAATGACTCGAGACAATCCAGAAAATCGACAATCAAAGTACAATGTTTAGGGTGCATTTGATAATCTTTTCAGTTTTTTATTTTTAAAAAACTAAAAATAGAAACAGGTTTATGTTTTCACAAAAACTAAAACAAAAAACATGTTTGGTAATATTTATGGTTCTCAAAAAAAAAAAAAAAAAACTGGGGAAAACATCTTTATGTAGTTTTCATAGTTTACAAAAACTCTAAAAAAGTTTATGAAAAAAAAAGAAGTAAAAAGTTGTTATCAAACAAGTTTTCTTCATTCGTTTTTAAAAAAGTAAAAATTAAAACCAAAAACTGAAAATAAAAAATTTACCAAACGCCCCCTTATCTTTGTCAGGTTTTGTAAGTTTCGAAGGAGAAACTAGCGGATAAAAGGAGTGGTGGTGTCCCTCTGATTTGTTTTTAATTTTTCGGTCATTTTCTCAACACATTTTAATGATTGACTTAGTTCAATTTGTAGTTCTCGACAAGAACAATAATTTTACCAAAAATTGTGTTCATCAAATTTTAGTAAATTCATGTTCGGCACGCGTGAATATTGAAGAAAATAAAAACTAGATCCAAAACAAGTTGGAATATTAAACTTAATTATTATTGGTCATGCGTGAGTGTGGAAGAGAAAGGGACAAATTAGTAAGGGAGCCAGCTGGTAAATGAGAGTAGGGTTGGTTTGTGATTTGGTTGTGAGACAAGATGAGAGTTGGAGAGAGGTGCTTTTCCCCCCTCCCTGACACCCAACCAACCCCGCACCTCCCGCAACCCCACACACACACACACACACCCCCCGGACCCCACAACCCCATTTCTACTCCCGCAACCAACCAACCACACACACACACACACCACCCACCCACGCACCCATCCCCCCCCCCCCCCGGACCCCACAACCCCATTTCTACTATTCCACCCCCCACACCCCAATCTTCTTTTCCAGTTTGCCTTTTTTTTTTTCCCTCTTCTTTTTTTCTTTCTTTTCACTTTGAATTTTTTTTTTCATTTTTTTTCTCTTTATTTCCTTTTCTTTCTTTCCAGTTTGAATCTCTTTTTTTTCATTTTTTAATTATTTTCTTTATTTGTTTCTTTTCCCATTTACCTCCCTTTTTTTTTTGGTTAACTCAAAATTGATTTTCAATTAAAATTGACTTTATACTTAATAAATTTATGTGATTATGTAGGCTATTATGCATGTATACCTAGAAAATCTAGGAAAGACTACTTGTAAGACATTTAATGGGTTCAAGTCTATTTCTAGGCTTTGTAAAGTAATTGAGAGAAAAAAAAAAGTATTTCAATTGATCATGTTTATCCGACTGTATTTTTTTTTCCTTTTTTGTCCTTTCCAGATTAAAAAATATAGTTACAAAAATAAGTGTTCCAATTTTCAATTCGTTTGAACCGGTGCAAAGATGTTATTTTTCTGATTATTTCATCCGAAATAGTTGTAATAAATTTTTCGCTCTAAGGTTTTTTAAGGGGCACCCTAAGAGAACTCTAAAACTAAATGAAGAATCTTAGGATGCTCGTTGAAAGGCCTTAGGGCACCCTAAAACTTATTATTTAGTTTCAGGACTCTCTTAGAGTGCCCATTAAAAGTCATTGGAGTAAAAAATTCATTATGACCATTTAAGATAAAATGATCAGAAAATTTTGCATCGATTCAAACAGATTGAAAATTGAAACACTTAATTTTTTAACTATATTTTTTAATATATAAACGGTGTAAAAAAACTAAGTGTTCGGATTTTCAATCCGGTTGAACCAGAGCGAAGATCTTATTTTTTTGATCATTTTATCCTAAATAGTCGTAGTAAATTTTTTGCTTTAAGGCCTTTCAATGGTCACCCGTAGAGAGCCTTGAAACTAAATAAAAAGCCTTAGGGTGCTCGTTGAAAGGCCTTAGAGCCAAAAATTCATTACGACTATTTAAGATAAAATAAGATCTTCGCACCAGTTCAACTGGATTAAAAATCGGAGCACTTAAATACTATTAAATAAATAAAAGAGAAAAAAGATATACAAAATATTAAATAAATATTCTTGGCACACGAATCAACATTTTTGTTGTCTTTTTTTTTTTGAACATTAATAGGCCACATTTATTACTTGGCATACGGATCAACATTTTTGACTTCCCAAATTCGGTGATTAAATGGACTAATCTTTGTAGTACTGTAATTGTCCAGAGAACATTGTAGATTGCCCAAAATTATCAACGTTGTCCGATCAAGTCCCGAAATATGTCAATTTTTTCATATTGGCGTGCACATTACACTAGTGAGATTGAAGGAAAAAAAAAGAAAGAGATAGAAAGAGATAAACAGATAAACAAAGAAATAAATAAGAAATAAAATTACATGAAAAATATTAAATAAATACAATAAAAAATTAAGAAATTAAATATAAAAGAATTTAGTTAAAAAGGAGGGGTATTTTGGATAAATAAAAGAGAAAAAATACATAAAAAATACTCAATAAATAAAAGAGAAAAAAGATATAAAGAAAAGAGAAAAATAAATAATTACATAAATGAATTAAATAAATATGATAAAGGAATTAAGAAATTAAATAAAACTAAAATTTAATTAAAAGGGAGGGATATTTTGGACTTTTGGCATGGGCCCCACGGAGGTGTGTGTTTGGGTATGGGGGGTGGGAAAAACAATTTAGGAGGAGGGGCCTGGCCCATCTATATATGTCGGTGAGTTAAGATGCCAGTTGAGAGAATGAGTGGATGAGAGCATAGTTGTGAATACCGTTCTGTACCGGCCGATACCGGCTGGTACGTATCGGTTTGGAGAGAAAGCGGTACTCCAACCATACAATACCGTTCCGGCCTCAATACCGGCCGTTACCGGTCGGTACCTGCGATTCTGGACAATACCGGACGAGATGGTGGTACCGGAAATTTCGGGCGGTATTTTGCTAACCTTTCTCAGTGAGAAATTCTCACATCACACACAGTGAGAGAGAGAGATTGAGAGAGATACGGACGAGGGGAGAGAGAGAGAGAGAGAGAGAGAGAGAGAGAGAGAGAGAGAGAGAGAGAGAGAGATACCAGAATGATCGGAGCAAGAGGCGGCTAGAAGAAGAAGAAGAAGGCGGCAGCGGCAGCAGACGGAGTCGGAGAAGACAAGCGGTTGTAGAGGATTTGCTGGGTGGCGTGGGTAATGACAGAAGAGTGGGTTTTGTTGATGTGAATGAAAGAAGAGAGTGGGTTTTGTTGTTGTATGTGTAATCATTTTTTTAATTCTAATTACGTATACTACATATATACTTATGTATATTTTTTAATTTCCAATTACATGTATAGATACACTCACTTTTCCATCACTTTTTCATTACGTTTTTTTTTTTAAATATCGGGGAAAAACAGTTTTTATAACAAATAATATGGTTTACTTTTAATGTTTTACTTAAAAAAAAGGTTAAAACATTTGTATTCTAAAATGAAATTATTATCCAAAAATTAATGGTAAATATCAACTTATTCTAATTAATAGTATGAATTAAACAAATTTTGAGCGTTAAAATATCAATTTATAACTATATATTGGTAATTGCGCTAAATCCGAAACGGTACCGGTATTTGACCGGTACCGGTACCGTACCGTACCAGTAAGAAAATTGGTACTCTTCCCGGTACGGTATTCAGAACTTTGGATGAGAGTGTGCTTTGGTTTCTATATGTACGTGTCTATGTATTATGTAGATTGTAGAGTAGTGGGAAGAAGTGAGGGAAAAAGAGAGCAAGACAGAGAAAGGGGGACCCTCCATAGGGGGTTTTCCCACCAACAGGGGTGAAGGCACATGGGTATAAGGGAGGGCGGTCTCATTGGCTGCCAAATTTCTCTTGGAATATGTATAATTTTTATCCAATTTTTACTAATTTGACCCTAAATTTTCATAGGAATATGTTTGATTTAGCTATTTTGACCCCACAAAAAATTCCTAAATTGCCCCAACTTGTTTTAGTGCATAGAAAGCCTAAGTGTTCTTTTCTTTTCGAGAGTTGATAGTGTTAGAAATTAGACTATCATGTATTAATTTTCAATTATAACAAGTCTTTTGGGGCCAATTATGAGGCAAAAATGAATTATTAGTGCATATCGATCTTATAATTAACTTTTTAATTTAGTTATTTTTGCACTTATGCGTAGAAAAAATATATTGCCTATGAATCTAATTTTTAACCCCACTAACCAAATTTCCTGGCTCCGCATCCACCAGTGTAGTGAGTTTATGTGTGAGGAGAAAAGAAATAGAGAGAGTGAGGGCGTGGAAGCAACCC
This sequence comes from Rhododendron mucronatum var. ripense, assembly GCA_019656295.1. Classification (NCBI taxonomy): domain Eukaryota; kingdom Viridiplantae; phylum Streptophyta; class Magnoliopsida; order Ericales; family Ericaceae; genus Rhododendron; species Rhododendron mucronatum. Next base: position 4,859,895 of record BPLT01000006.1, read on the forward strand.
CAGATGGGGGTTCTCCCCCATAAGCTATGTATTTGTGCTTTGTTTTAAATCAATAGATAAGAGTTTGTTTAGTGCATGAGTGTGCGTCACTTTCGCCTTCCAACAAAACACACTAAATCGCAGACTAGTTTTAATTTTTTTACAATTTTCACGTATGTCGATCATGTATTTACTGAAAATCTGATGAACACAATTTTTGGTGTAATCAATCTTTTTGCCGATATCTATAAAATGAACGACGCGGATCATCAAAATGTGCTCGAAAAATGACCTAACAATTAAAAACGGACTGAAAGGGGACACCACTACCCCTCCTATCCCTGGTATACATAAAAGTTTCTCGTTTTTTTTTTTCAATTGTCATACATCAGCGGGGGTTAGTAGGGGGTGTTAGAGTTAGCACGGAGTCCAGAAGCTATCCATAGCTTGGGACCCTAAGGGTATTGTTCCAGCAGGAGTCGAACCCAGGACCTCCCTCATAGGGGAGAAATGACATACCAACTCCACTAGGCAGTGGTTGTCTAAAAGTTTCTCGTTTGAAGATGGTTTGTTAGTACAAATGGATAGTCATAATTTTGTCACAACGGAGTAACTTAGAAATCAAAAGCCATATATTTTAGAATTTTTTTTTTTAACAGATATATTTTAGAAATTAGAACACAGTAAATTGATAAATTCACACATTATGATCGAGCAAAAGAAAATCTAATTATAGTTAATCATGTGAGAAAGCAAACAAAAGGAAAAGAATGGTGAAGCAAATTGATAAACTTTTATTACTTTTACCTTTTTTTTTAGAACTCAGGTGTCTGAGTCAATTTGCGCGCACATCGACTAATTTTGGGAGCCCAATCCCACCACCCATTTGTGGTGATCACAATAGAAGCCAAATCAATGCTCGACCAAAAAAGTTGATAGCACGTGAGAAGTTTCGAACTTATGATATTCTAGGAGAGAGCAAATTCTCTTAAATAAAAGGTAAAAGTAACTATTGAGATTGGATTTACTTTTAACTATTGAGATTGGATGCAATAATCAAATCCGTTAATATGCAAAAAAGAAAAAAAAAATTTATTCTAACCAAATCCCCTATAAATATGTAACTTATTTTCCACATGTTTCACAACAAAGATACAATCACATCTCTTGTTTTCAAAAATTTCAAAAGGTGATTATATTCCTGAAATTTCTTTCTCTCTATAATTTCTTGATGTGATTATAACACATGAAGAGTTGGAGTGAGAAATGTTCAAGTATTTAAGTTGAAGTTATAAAAATTGTAAAAATTATTGAGCATCACCCGATTTAATTAAACATTAGTACTTTTTAAGTAATTTTTAAAGAAAAATAGTAATTAAAGTAATTGACCAGTAAAGGAGTGTGATCAAAATAATTTTGTAATTTAAAAGATGTAGCATTTTATACATGGATCAATAAAACTAAAGATACGTAAAAATTATAATATATTGTCGTTTGAAGGATATGTTGGAGTGCACCACATAAATTCACCCTTTAAATTTTGAGATGGTAGCGAAGTATAGTTTTGAAGCTAACTTATATTTTGAGGTGTCTGGTAGATCAGATGCTCTTAGAGTCTATGGTTTATTTTATTGTTTCAGGTATTTATGCTCCAAATTAAGATGGAAGTACTTAAAAAATATAATTTCTGATGGTGATTAATATTGTGAATGCCCTTATAGAAGTTCATATCTTTGTCCTTTTAAATACAAATACACTTGACATGTGTATCTTCTACTTATTGAGAGGTTTAGTTGAGCTAATTTTTATAATTTTTTGTTTGTCGAAAGTAAATAATTACTTTTTATATTAGTAAAGACGTTAGTAATTTTATTATAATTGATAATGTTTGTGAATAACCCCATGCTCACAATAATTTGGAGTAGCCACTTCATATAATTATACCCTGATAAGTATAATAAACCTAGTAAGGTCGGCACCACGAGAATCATGGACTTGGGGAGTAGAAACCAGTCCCATGTGGCCCTCTCTAGGAAATCTTACCTGGGACAAAGTCAGGGTATGCAAGCTCTGCCCCACGGACGAAGCTGTCACAAGGTACGAGAACCAGGTCTGGTCTTTAGCTACAGAAAAGGGATAATATTCGATAGATCTTATCCGTGGAATATACTTACCTACAGAGATTCATCCACGGGATAAGGTATGATCGAAATCCTAGGGGATAAAGGATGGCTTCAATAAGATAAGCATTAAATGCCCCTGATATATATAATCAGAGACGGATTGAGATTCCTAGCTAAGGCTGGACTCCCCAAACCTTAAAACAAGTAATTTGGAATCCACAAGATGTAGTCCTACAAGACTCAACCTCCTATCAAGATGCCTATAAATACAACAAAAGAATACCAATCAAAAGTATGCAACTCACAATAGAGAATCTCAATATTCTCACCATATAGCAAGTACTCTATTGACTTAAGCATCGGAGGGTGGTTGGCAAGCCACCACACCGGTGATTCAAGCTTTTACATTATTTTGCAGGATCAGGTCAAAGTTGACGACAAAGCTGATTCATCATACCCTTCTAATCCATTCGATGATAAGTTAGATATAAAACGAATTGCTAAAAAAGTACTGCATTTGATTAATGTTGTGCTTTAAAATTTTTTTTTTTGAAGGCTATTATTGTTGTGTTTGGGATAGCTAAGATAGTAAGAAAGTTTGACTTTTTCGTGATGAAGTAACCTTTTGGCTTTGTTTGGAACCGATGAAAAAGATGAGAAAATAAATTTTCCTTGTTTGGTTTGAGAGGAAACAAAAAGGAAAATAACAAAAGAAGAAAGATGTCACGTCCTCGATTTTCAACATAAATAATAATCATTTCAATAAATACAATCAATATTGATGTACTGATAATACCCAAATGACTTATTTTCCCCAGTACTCAAGGTTAAAATTAAAAGTTACAATCCTGGCTCGAAGCCCCAAGTTTTACAAATACCAAAATGCTATTACAGTTTACATTATTCATTCTTCCAAGTACTACTTTCAAATAAAATGCAAATTCAACTCCTCCTTTATACCTCCGAGACACATGAACAACAAGCACAAGATGCACGCCATGCCGACTTCCTTGTTTTTTATCTGAAAATGATAGGTTGAGCTACACTAGCCCAATAGAGAAATCTATACTAAAGTTATATGAAAATGCGGTGAAATATGCGCCAAACGTGAGATGAGACTCAACAAGTGACTGTGAGATACAAGAGGGGTTACCAAAAATGAATTGACAAATTTAGACTTCGAGATTTCGGACATCTTAGAGATAATCCATACCATCCACACGTCAACTAGAAGTAGCATCAGGACTCATAATAGTCAAACAAACAATGACGATAGTTCAACCATCTAATAGCTTTTCGAATGAATGCCACAAACCATTTCCTCTTTTCATACTATCTACCATAGAGCCTCATTTCATAAAAACTTTCCTTTTTGATTTCCAAAACATTTTAAAGAAAACTCAAGACCATCACGGGTCAAGCTCCGTTGATTCGAGCTTGAATGCCAGAGTTCGTTGATTTGTGCCCAAATACCGGATCCGTTGATTCGCTCAAGAATCCGTTGATAAAAATCCTCTTTTCAAACAAAATTTCTTTCTTTAATAAAACCTTGATAGAGTCAACCTTTCATTCTCTTTTTCAACAGCCACAATCTTAATCAATCAAACAATCCCAACGTCAACATAACTTCGAAAGTCAATCGTAATTCTCATCATCGAACGAGACATTCAACTGTGTCACCACACCTTGCGTCACATTGAATTCTCTTCATCACGCGAGATATTCAACTGCGCTACCACCCCTTGCATCACATTGAATTCTCTCCACCTGGGTTTCCGCATCACCACACCTTGCGTTGCGGGCCCTCTAGAGTCTCCGCATTACCACACCTTGCGATGCAAGACCCTCAATTTCAAATTATCAACTCAGACATACACACACGCATAATCAATCTGAATACAATAAGATAATGTTCTCCAAGGTCACACTTTTTCCATCATCATCATACAATGCATTACAAATTCATAAACGCAACTCACCGTGCATTGATAGATACCCTAAGCTCACGTTATTCCTGAAAGTCTTGCACGATGTCCTTCGTCACGCACCAAACCCACAATAACTTTCGACATACCGCCCGCTAGATTCTAAACGAGAATCTTATAAAACGACCGCCATGGAATCTAGAGAATTCAACAAGACGAGGCACAAGTTTACGAGTCACAAAACTACTCATCGGACCACTAGACAAGCTCTTGTCTACTCGTAACGCTCACCCCTTATAGCCCACAGAACTTCCATCAACCTTACGGTACATTCTCTACCCAACGATAATCATATCATACTCCAATGAAAGCCAAGAAACAAGATTGAACAACGAGTCGTTAAGACACAAGCAACCATACTCAAGAGTGACTCAAACGTGTTCTAATCATATAAGGAGTGATAATACGGAACGAAAACAATCTTAGGAGTAGCCACATACATTGACAAACTAACACACCTCTACTCAAATGGTGATAAATTTCTGTATACTAAGAGTTTTTAGGTGATTCTAGCGGCAAATGAAAGCTGACTTCAAGATCTTCAATTCATATAAAATTTGAATGAATCGGACATCAGACGAAGAAGTTATGACCGTTTCAAGTTTGCTGAAATTCAGAAAACGGGCTGAAATTTCTGGATTCGACCGAAACGCCAAACCCAATCTCAAGCACGAAACCAAGCACGTTCTAGGTACATAAACATCACATAAACATATAACAAGAGTAAGAAATCCCTACCACAATGGGTTTTGAGAAAAATCCTAAGTGACCCAAGCTTGAAACCACCACGATCTAACTCCTCCCAAGCTACAATACAAGACCTAGGTCCAAGATTTCTCAAGATCAAGAGAAATAAGTGAGGTTCAACAAATGATTGAGAGAGGAGAGAGAAATTCGAAAATGATGGAGTTCTTACCTCTTTGAGTGCAATAACCTTGATTTCGGATGAGATTAGGGTGAACAACCATAGATCTTGAAGATTTTGAGGTGTTCAATGTGCAAATCCAAGGATTTGGGTGAGAGATTGAAGAGAGAAGGGAGAGAGGCGATTTTAGGGCTTGGTTTGAGGTCTTAGAGTGAGAAAATAATATAAGGGGTCTATTTATAGTGGTCCAAAAGCGTGCTGAAAATTACAGAAAAACGCAGCGGGTACCGGTACTGGGCGACTCCCAGTACTGGTACTGGAGCCTTCAAAATGTCATTTTGATAAAGGTCTGGATAGTGGGTACCGGTACTAGGCAACAGCACCGGTACTGGCTAGGCAGAAAAGTAAAAATTTTCAACGGACTCTGGAACGAACCCAACTTGATACTAACACCTCCAAACAACTTTACAACATCAAAATACGATCTTCCACATATTTAAACGATTAAAGAAAATAGAATAATTTACGAGTCTCTACAAAAGAACTTTCCTCCATATTTTCCTTTCTTTTCTTTTCTCTAAGTTTCAAATAGGCCCTTAGCTAAGCAGTATGAACTAATTGAACCATTTAACAAAAGGAGATAATTAATACTCTCTTTTTAAGTGAATTAAGAGATAAGGGTTGTTTAGTAATTTTGAGTCAATAAAAGACAAAAAAAAAAGTGTCAATAGTTAAAAGGAGAGTGTGAAAATCATTTTCTCCAACAAAGGAATAAAAAAGTAAGACAAGAAATGAAGGAAAAAGGAAGAAGTTAGGAAATATTTCATCAAACATTACACAAAAACCTGACAAGATCCAAATGAATCATAGTTTAATGTTTGCATCAGGGTGCACACTTACCACGGTGCATCTGCATGGCAACATCACCAGGTAAACCGTAAACTTGCTTGGTTTGAGAAAATACCCACTTCAGAACTCTCCATTTCTATTAAAAAAATTTGCACTACAAGTAATTTATTTTTCAAAGTTATTCACTTTAAACTAATTTTTTTTGTCAAAAGTTATGATCACGTTCCGCTTGACTTTTAGTACTTTGTCATTATCAAATTTTTTTTTTTTTGTGTTTGTTAGTGCACCAAATTTTTTGTGAATTATTGATTCTTCTCGACGAGAGGAATCGAAAAAACATAAAAATTTTACTTTTCCCCAAACATTTTAGAAAATAACAATTTTTTAGCAAAAAAAAGTGGAAAAATCGAATGAATAATTTACAAAAGTTTGATGCAAAATTAATAAATGTAAAAAAATTCAAATAACAACAAAATCAACTATTTCTCTAAAAGTTAAGTGGAACATAGAGGGGGTGCAAGCAGGGGGTTTAGGTCCTGCACAAAACCACCACCCCACCCCCCCAATTATCCCATTATCTGTACTATATATTCAGGTTAATTTAGAAAAATTCTATAGAATCAGTGCAAGTCTCGAGTGAAAAAAAGTTGATAAATTTTTTTATATATGTCTGAAAAATCCCTAAAATTTCAAGTTATTTACAATTTTTGGGTTGTGATTATAAAATTATATGCAATTGTGTATATGTAGACAATTTCCTCTTCTTATGAGAACTCGTAGGTAGTAATATTTATATTATTGACTATAGTTTTTGTTGTCAATGGAAAAACACATGTAATTCGGGCCCCGACTTTGCATAAATTGCATTCGCCAGTGAAGTTAAGTTGTTTCCATCAAACTAGAACATTCAATACATTTTCTTCTACTAACCTAATGCATTTTCTACAACTTATATTCTACTAACCTAATGCATTTTCTACAACTTATATTATAGTAGAATCAACTTGACGTTTATGAATTATTAGAAGTATTCCATAATGTTAACGTATTCAATTCCTTGCTTGATCCTTGGGTTGGTCAATATTTCCTACAATCAGTATTCCTATGATTGTGTAATTTGTATAGGACTTTATGTTATAATACTTCTTTCCTTGTAGAGAATATGTATCTCTTGATTACAATATTAGGAAGAGCAAATCTCTCCTCTTGATTGTATTTTCACTCCTATATAATAAATACCAAAATAGAGCTACCATTATTGGGGTAGAATCATCAAATATTGTTCTACTTTTACATGGTATCAGAGCGGGTCGCCGTCGATCCATCTTCAACAATTTTTTCTTAATTTTTTTTCCTTCCTCTTTCTTTTTTGATCTTGATTTTCCAATGGCGGCACTAGCCATCTCCACCAAATTTTGCAAGAACCAACTCCACTGTGATCATTGTGGGAGGAATAACCATACTAAAGATCGTTGCGACAAACTTATTGGGTATTCCCCAAAGAAATCTGGTGCACCTACTAAGCCACCAAAGGCCAAATAGATTGTAATAGGGACACCACCTACTATCACTCAGGAACATTACAACAAGTTGTTGGCCATATTTTCTAAAGGTAGCATAGATTCCAAAGCTAACCTAGCAGGTATTGCTCTCACTGTGCCAACTAATTCCGTATGGATTATTGATATAGGAGCAACTAATCATATGTGCCACACTTTATCACTCTTTTCTTCATATAAACCTTGTCCAACTCCATCCTTTGTGCAGCTTCCTGATGGAACAAATGCCCTTATGACTCATATTGGGACAATTCAAATTTCACCCACCATTAAACTTGATGATGTTTTCTTTATTCCGTCATTCAAGTTTAATCTTTTATCAGTCAGTCAACTTGCTAAAACCATCTTTTCCCACAAGTGCATTTTTCAGGACCTATCAACAAAAAGGATGATTGGGTAGGGTAGCATTCATGAAGGGCTATATTATTTTCAAGCGGCCGCTAAGGCACTGGCAGTGATTAAACCTCTGTCTATTGATCTTTGGCATTTGCGCCTTGGTCATCCATCTTATCATACTTTACAAATTTTAGGAAAAGAAGTTCCTTTGATTTCTTGTTTTGAAAATAAAGCTTGTAACATTTGCCCACAAGCAAAACAAGCACGTTTATCTTTCCTTCTAGTTCTATTAATACAAACAAACCTTTTGCTTTGATTCCTTATGACATATGGGGTCCTTTTTCACTACCGTTCATGAGTGGCTCAAGATACTTTTTAACCATTGTGGATGATTTCAGTCGGTGTACTTTGACGTATCTTATGCATCTCAAGTCCGAAACTAAATATATTCTACAATCTTTTTGCTCCATGGTCAAGACTCAATTCCAATCATGCATAAATCTAATTCATTCTCATGATGGTGCAAAAATTTTTCCCTCTATTCAACTTGTTCGTTCTGATAATGGAGCTGAATTTTTGTCCAAAGATATGCAACATTTTTTTTAATAAAGAAAATGGCATTATTCACCAACGAAGTTGCGTTGGAACTCCCCAAAAAAATGGTGTTGTAGAGCGTAAGCATCGTCACCTCCTTGAGGTGGCACGTGCACTCCATTACATGCACTCCATTTTCAAGCAAACTTACCTCTAAAGTTTTGGGGTGAATGTGTTCTCACTGCCACCTATCTCATTTATAAAATGACAACCCCTCTTTTGTCTAACAAATCACCACATGAAATTTTGTTTGGTTTCAAACCGAATTATTCCACTTTACGAGTCTTCGGCAGTTTATGTTTTGCTCACAACAATAACATCCTGTATAAATTTGAAAAAGGGCCAAACCTAGTGTGTTTATTAGTTATCCTTATGCTCAAAAGGGTTATCGTGTCTTTGATATAGCAACCCAAACCATTTCCACCTCTCGTGATGTTACGTTTTATGAAGGGATTTTTCCTTTTCATGACATATCCGCTACTAATTCCTTGAATGATGGGCCGGTCATTCCTGTGCCATTAAGTGATAACTTCTCTTAAGATATACCCGCTGTTGGGCATTCACTTCCAACTGATCCAACTTTGTTTACCCATGATAGTTCCCCTCCAAGTGATAGTTCCCTTCAGTGAGAATTCACATCCATTTCTGTATACACTCCAATCCGGACCTCGGAGGTTCTTAAATGTCTCGATGATGAAATAAAGGAAACCATACCTTCGAGAGCTTGGATGAAGGACTCCCTTAAACCAAAAGCCCAAAACAAACCAAAAGGCCTAGAACTGGACCCTTAGTACCGTATGGCACATCTCTACACCGCACGGCAGAACAAATCTCATTATGCCGCTTGAGGTCATGAGGTCAACTGCATGACATTTTGGATAAAGTTTTGACTGGCTCAGATAGCGGTCGGCCACGCCCATTTGAGCCACAACTACAAGTTGGCTTAGCTGAAAAAGCACTTCTGGCCCGCCCAGAAAATACCTCCCCCATTTGAATTCAAAATCCTTGGCTCTTGCCTATAAATACAACCCCCCCACTCAAGAGAAATGGGCCTTGAATTCTCTTTCTCTCTCATCATGCTTTCACACTCACTCCTCACTTCTAAGTCTTAAGAAAGTTACTCTAAAAACATTCTCTAGGCTCTTTCTTCCTCAAAATTCTCCAATTTTCTCCTCATCATTGAAGTGAGTCTTTTTACTCACTTTAAGGTCCCAACTACCCAATATACCCATCTATCACTCACATCCACAACCTTTTTTTCTCAACCAGTCTTACCCGCACTCATCCGTAGTCGTCCATCCTCATCCAAGCTCAAGATAAAAAAGGTATAAACTAGTTTCCTTGGGGTAGGCTCTGTCCTTATCCCTGAGGGAAGTTTTCTATAGTCAGGTTTAACCCCCTTGGTTAAACACTGACTCAAAAATCATTTTCAAAAGCAAAAACAAGTCACTGTGTTGGGTATACTACATCGTGCGGCGCTTTGATGCATTGCACGACATAGTATACTCAAACGCACGGCGTTCCATATAACTACTATTTCCTTGTTCAAACTATCTGGATCATAGCCATCCTCTATCAGGCCTGTTTTATTGCTACAATATCATGTGTCGGTGCTTTCAAAATAAGACCATATCTACAAGCCATATTTGGTTTTATAAACAAAGCTTCTTTGATCATTTTGGATGATTAAACGCATTAGAAATCGTTTTATGTTCATGGCTTGAAGGAATGGTACCCTCTCAAAATGATCCAGTGACAAAAGCACCAGCTGATGTTTGTTAAAAGCCCCGTGCGTACGTACTACTCAATGCGCCGGGCAGCGTTCTGAAACTTAACGATGGCTTGAAAACAGAACGGATACCCCGCACGACGTACTGTAAAGCCATGCGCGATATTACAATATGCCGTGCAAAAGGATACTGAGATCCATACAGTTTCTGTTGAAAAGTTCTTTTCTTCTGCATCATTTTTACCATCCCTGTACAGATAGCACCACGCGCAAGTCAACGTGATATACTTCCCATGTCCCTTCCCTTTTTACTTGTTTGTTAAAGAGTTTGATTTTCTAAAAGATATTTAAAAATCGCCTTTTGAAAATGTTTAGTAGAGACCGGTTCCACCGGGCTAGTGGGTGCTTCTTTAACAAAACCTTCCCCATTCATAACGTGGCTCCCGAACCCAAAATCTTGACATTTTTGTTGGACTAAAATGCCTTTTCAAATGAGCCTTCGGTTTCTCGGATCATCCATCTCAAAAATCCGGGTGGCGACTCTTTCTGGGCGCGCGCCGGTCGGGGAGCCCACAGTGGCGACTCTGCTGGGGAAATTATTAATCAAAATTTAGAAATTAATACATGAATGAACAATCTTCCAAAAGTCTGTCAAAACAGTACGCTTCGCGCTACTGAAGAACGGAATGGTAATGTAACAGGATTTTACATCCGACCAATACGGATTGGGACTTTTACTATTGTTCGCTTGTGTAGTTTTCTCCGAAGTATTGATTAATAGAGTGCGCCAGGCTTGAGAAACGTTTTCAAAGGGGAATTTTCGATATCTTTTGGAAAATGAAAACTCTTTTACCCTGTACACTCTGCACTGCACAAGCCTCGCCATTGTGTTTTGGCAATCTTGCCATGTTCGCCGGCGACAAGCCCTCCTGGAATGCCTTGCAAACCTCGACGATGATGAGCCATCATGCCGTTCGACCATTGTCTTGCAATACACTAGACGTGGGGAGTATACCTTGGCTCTAGTCTGGGGAAACCTTTCGAGACCTAAACCGGCTTTTGCACTTGTACATAACCGTAAAACCATCCCAACTAGGACAGGAGTGGCTAGGACCTACGTGATATATCCTGTTTATGTGTTTTCCTTTCCTGTACATACATATCATTCATGCATCATTGCATTTTGCAGGCTAGAGGATAGGACTCCCTTAGGATTCGGTCAGTCTAGGAGACTCATATATCCATGGAGTTTGAGATACCTTCGATGTCTGCCATGCCCGAACGGCTCCCTTGGTCTAGGACGAACCTTAATGGTGTGCGTATCTGGATTCCAACGGTCATATTGCCCTTTCTCGGATGGTCAAGGTAAGGAGATTGGCTGTGGTTCCGAAACGTTCGGAACTAAACCTGCCTGACAGCACCTACTCAGATTGTTGGAAATCTTCTGTGCAAATGCCTTAAATGAAGACTAGATCACGGTAGGTTTTAGGCCTAGTTTCTAGGAGGCTCTAACGAGGAAGGACGAACATTAGTGATGAGTTGAGAGTTTCCCCTTTTGCTTTGGTGCCAGTTCTAAGACATTGGTCGACCACAAGAAGAGACTGTACTCAATTGGTTTCGTCCCTCCCGAAGATTGGTTCGCATAGACACCATGGAAGGCATGGAGTTGTTTGAGGTTCAGATAGTGTAGGAAGGGCAACTGTTAATAGGAACACCACAGGAACCCTTAATAGAAACACCATCCGAAGGACCCTCGCCAATGGCCGACCAAGGAAATGAGGTAGAAGAGCTTAAGCAAAACATGGCTGCTTTAGATGCTCAATTCAGGTAGTCTATCGCCAATGTCGATGCACAACTCAAGACCTCTATTGCCTCTATGAAGAATGACATGATCATGATGATGGAAGCCATGCAAGAAGTCAGTGATAAGCTTCAAGCCAAACCTCATCCGCAACCTGCGCAGCCTAAAGAAGAAGAACTCGCCACAGATCCTAAGATGGCTACTCTCATGGCCAAAATCAGCCAGTTAGAGGAATCTGTTCAAGAGACTAGGCGACTTGGGAAGGGAGAAGTTGACATGAGCAAGCTGTGCTTATTCCCTAACGCTAAGCTGCCAGAAAAGTTCAAAGGTGTGGATTTTGCAAAGTTTGATGGCACTGGTGATCCAAAAGCTCACCTCCAGGGGTATGTTGGCTCTTTCTCCATGCGAGGAATTGAAAAGGAAGTCATGGTGCAACTATTTCATGAATCCTTGTCCGGTCCCGCCCTGCAATGGTTCCTTACTCTCGAGCCCTCAAAGAAAAGGACTTGGGAAGACATTGGGACAGCCTTTGTAGCCCAATATGACTTCAATGTTGATCTAAATTTGACCACCCGGGAGTTAGAAAGCACTAAGATGTGTGAAAAGGAAAACTTCACCGACTTTGTGAAACGTTGGAGGGCCAAGGCCGCTCAAATGCAAAACAAGCCAGATCTCAAGGAACAGATACGAATCATAACCAAGAACCTGCCAAGCTCCTTTGCCCCATACAGGGTTCTCTCTCAAGCCGCCCCGAACTTCGAGAATTTTTATGATTCTGGTTGGCCGTAGAAGAGGTTCTACGAAATGGCACCTTGGAAAAGAAGGTAACAGGATCCAAATCCAAAAAAGCATATTCCGGTAACAGTAACATCCTTTTTGGGAATACTAATTAGGTCGGAACCTCATCTACCAAGCCCGTAGAAGTTAACCAGATTTCTGAAAAATCGAAATCCCAAAACCAAGTTTTCACCCAATTCAGCACCCCTAGATCTGCGTTACTCAAAAAACTCACGGAAGCTGGAGTACTGAAGCCTCTTCCACCATCACAAACCATTCCGCCAAACCTGAACCAAAGTGTTTACTGTGAATTCCATCAGATGCCTGGTCATACTACTGACAATTGCATCCCCTTTCGTCATGAGATTCAAAATCTCATCGATAATAAGGTCATTGATACCCCTCCTCCCGACAAACCAAATACCATCTCAAATCCTTTACCACAAGACAACCCCTCTTTCCGTGTCAACCAAATTACCTTAATCCCTGATCAAACCACCCAAGATTTTGATCCAACCCTATTCATCACCCTTGATACTGAGCCCAAGCCAATTGTCAAAATTCCCAAAGAAATCACTCATTGCTTCCTAGGAGAATGGAAAAACGTGTGGGGAAACCTCATTTCAGATTGGGAAGAATTCGAAGCAGTCAACTTTCAAGGGGATGCTGAACCACCGTTCGAGCCTGGGTGGGAAGTTGATTGGCAGAATTTTCATGCCGACCCTCTCGATGGATTCTCTCTAAACATGATGTTTGAAGGTCAGTACGAAAACTATCAGGTCCCTAAAGAATTTCCCGAATGGGAATGGGACCCAACCCCAAGTGAATATCAACTTTTGGCTGCGGACGATCCGCTGGATATGTTCTCCTTACCAGCAATGTTTGACGAAGGATACAAACCTGAGATAGCAACCTATATTTGGCCAGAATTTGCCCTATTCCACCCGAACTTCTGTGGATTTGACATTGACAATAATGTTAGGTATGCTCCATGGCTCACAAACCCAGGACTCCCAGAGTTAGAGGAAGAAGTGGCCAGTAGTGAATTTAATCCCATGGATTATCTCGTGGAAGGAGCAGAATCAGAACCTTCGGTCACCTTCCCGAAAGATGTTGATGTCGCCATGATGAACTTATGGGAGGATGAACTATGAGCCAAAGTAGGACCTTGGGCTAGCTCTGAAGTTGTCAACATAAAGGTGGGAAATGAGGAATGAACTATGAACAGGGCAGTAATGGAGGCTGAATGATGGAAACCAGAGGACCTTTGGGAAAATCTGGTCATTGCCGATCTAGCCTCCAATCTCCAGGATACAACCATCGGGACCAAGCGTAAAGCCCCTATTGATTTATGGAGTGAGGAATCAAAGTACTGCTAGATTGATCATCTGACCAGGAGTGGGCTATCTATCAACCTCCCAATCTCCAAATCGGGAAATCTTCTAACCCCGTAGCTCCACTAGCCAAAGAACCCTCACACCCTTTTACCACTCCGACCAAAAACACTTAGTAGCGTTTTGCTCCGCCAGCCAAGGAACCCTTCTGTCCTAAGAAAAACCCCGAAGGAATGATTAAGCAAGAACTCGAACGGACCCAGGCCAAAATGTCTGTTTGGGATGTGCTTGTTCACTCCACTCGCCACCTTGAGGGACTCATTCAAGCCCTCTCCTGCCTAGAAGTTCCTTCCACAATAACGCCCGACGAGCTTATAGCATTTATCAAAACCATACCTATCAAGCATGCCATCACCTTCACTGATCGAGACCTGCCTGCTGAAGGAACTGATCATAACAAACCACTTCATGTCACTCTGAAATGCCGCGATAAATGGGTCTCAGTAATCCTAATTGACAATGGGTCAACAATCAATGTTTGCCCGCTCCGTGTTGCTTACTGCTTGGGGTACAAAAATAAGGAATTCTCTCCCTCGGAAGTCAAGGTCCGAGCATACGACAATAATCGTTGAGACGTAGTTGGGGACCCTTATGCTTCCCATGACCTATGGATCCTACCAAACTGAAATAGAATTCCATGTGGTGAGTATTCCTGCTTCTTTCAACCTGTTGTTGGGAAGACCGTGGCTACATCGACCCAACATCATGGCTGTGCCTTCCACTCTCCATTGAAAAATCCGCTTGGGACTCTAAACAGGCATGCTCGCTATTCATGGGGATTCTGGGATCCGTGTGCCTACTGAAGACAATGCCCCACTCTTAGAAATCTAGCATGGAGAGGAAGATATCACCCTGGGTGGCTTCTCGCTAGATACTTCCAATTCTGTCTTTTCGGTCAGAATTGATAATGACTTTGTCATCAGCAATGTCGTCATAAAGATAATGAAAAAGATGTCCTACATGCCAGGTCTAGGATTAGGAAAAAACCTATAAGGTTTTGCAAAGTTCGAAGCTCGCGAAACTCTAATGCACACAACTGGGCTTGGCTATTTGCCCTCAAATGCCAATAAGGTGAAAAAGGGGGATAGACTGGAAGACTACTTTGTTAAGGAGAAAGCAAAGCAGATTTATCATGGGCATCCAGAACCATTCTGGGATAAAGAAACCAATACTTTACTCTCGGGATTTGAAATATCTGCCAACAATGTCTGGCCAGAAAGTGAGGAAGAATGTGAGGCTGCGAAGGAACCAACAGGGCCAACTGATTGGATTAAAGTCTTTGACATAAGGAGTCTGGCAATCCTATTTAGGGAGGACGAACCAGTGAGTACAGTCATGGAGGCAGAAGTACTGATGCTAGAACAGGAGGTCCTTGAAGATCCGACTTTGCTCATCATGGATGCCGCTGGGGATTACAAGAATTGGGCTTTCTTACCAAGTGCGACTCACCATGGATCTGAATCTGAGTCCGAGTCATTCGAGTCTTCTGAGTTTGCTGAGTCTGTTGAGTCTAAGTTGGCGCCTCTTGGCCCAACCCCTCATCACCTATACTTCGAGTTTGAGTTTACCCATGTGTATGGTGACTCTGAGGCCTTTGCTAGTAAGGAAATAAATGAACCTGATTCCGCTAACTTCCCTGATTTTGAAATAAATTGTATCGACCTTGATGATGAGGCGATTAATTTCGATGGGAATATCCCTAAAGAAATCTGATCTCTAGTCGAAAGGGAAGGCGAAAGGTATGCTCAGCTTGTAAAAGAAGAAGTTGTTTTAATAAATCTGAGTGATGAAGGGAATCCCCGAATGATTTAGATTGGTTCTGCGTTGTCTGTAGAAGAGCGACAAGCTCTCATAAGTTTGTTAAAAGAATTCGAAGACGTTTTCGCATGGTCGCATGTTGATATGCCCAAAATCGATCCTGAAATTGTGGAACATCGGATCCCCTTTTTATCCTGATGCAAAACCTGTAAAACAGAAGCTGAGACGCATGAGACCTGGTCGGGTGCTTAAGATAAAAGAAGCGTAGGATTCTAATGGTGACTGAATACCCTCAATGGGTTGCAAACATCATTCCCGTCCCTAAAAAGGATGGTAGAATTAGAGTCTGTGTTGACTTCAATGATCTCAACAAAACAAGTCCGAAAGATGACTTTTCGTTACCTCACATTGATGTACTAGTTGACAATACCGTTGGACATGCTTTTCTCTCCTTTACGGATGGTTTTTCAGGATACAATCAAATCCTAATGGCCCCAGAGGATTGGGAGAAAACCACGTTCATCACTGAGTGGGGAACTTATTGCTACCGGGTAATACCTTTTGGGCTGAAAAACGCAGGATCCACTTATCAGCGAGCCGCCACGACATTGTTACATGACATGATTCATAAGGAAGTAGAGGTTTACGTTGATGATATGATTGTCAAGGTGAAAGAGCGGGAAGGACATCTACCAGCACTCAGAAAGTTTTTCGAAAGAATCAGGAAGTACAAGATTCGTTTGAACCCGGCCAAATGCACATTCGGGGTGACAGCCGAAAAAATGCTCGGATTCATGATTACTACCCGAGGTATTGAGGTCGACTCGTCCAAGATCAAGGCTATTCTAGAAATGGAACCACCACGGTCCGAAAAGGACATAAGGAGCTTCCTTGGCAAGGTACAATTCATTAGTCGGTTCATTGCCAAACTAACTTTGACCTGCAAGCCAATCTTCTGCCTACTCAAGAAAGGTGTGCCATTTGAGTGGGATGACAAGTGCCAGAAAGCTTTTGACGCGATTCGGACTTACCTGCAAAATCCACCAGTTTTAACGCCCTCACGCTGGGAAAACCTTTGATCCTATACTTGTCAGTCACCCCAACTTCTATGGGGTGTATGTTGGCACAGGAAGGAGACGATGGGGTTGAAAGGGCTGTCTAATAGCTAAGCAAGAAAATGGTCGGGTGCGAGGAACGGTATACTCCGTTGGAAAAGATGTGCTGGGCACTCATCTGGGCTTCCAGAAAGTTGAGGCATTATATGCTAACCTATCCAGTGAGGCTCATTTCTCGGATGGATCCTCTCAAGTATCTATTTAAGAAACCGGCCCTTACCAGAAAGTTGGCACGATGGTTACTAATGCTATCAAAATTCGAATTAAAGTATGTCACCTGGAAGTCTGTAAAAGGAAGAGCTGTTGCCAATTTTCTAACCGATTGCCCAGTTGAAGGAGGCAAAGATGCTAAGTTTAAATTCCCCAATGAGGACATAATGACTCTAACTGAAGACGTTTGGAAGTTGTACTTCGACGGGGCTGCTAACCAAAGAGGGTTTGGAATCGGTGTGTTGCTGATAACGCCTAATGGATCTCACATTCCGCTCGCATTCAAGCTGAATTTTGAAGTCACTAACAATCAAGCGGAGTACGAGGCTTGCATTGTAGGCATGGAAGCAGCCATCGAAATTGGTATAGAGAAGTTGGAGGTAGTAGGGGATTCCAACCTGGTAGTGTCATAGGCCAATGGCGACTGGAAGGTCAAAGAAGAGAAGCTAAAGCCGTACCATTAGGATTTGGAAGACCTCATCCCTTACTTCGATAGATCAACCTTTATTCATGTACCAAGGCTCAAGAATCAATTCGCAGATGCATTGGCAACACTGGCATCCATGGTCGAGATTCCTGTTGGTGTGAAGCTAAGGCCAATTGTGATTGAACAAAGAGATACGCCGGTGTACCATCATGTCATGATTGTTGATTTGGAGATTCGTAGAAAGGAGAGAATACCCCATGGAAGCAAGCAAGAAAGACAAAATCGCTCTTTAAAGGATGGTGGCCCTGTACATCATTTATGGAGGAAATCTACACCGAAGGTCGCAATGTGGCATGCATAAGTTATGCATCTATGGTACAGAGGCAAGAAAGGTGATGGAAGAAATCCACAAAGAAGTGTGTGGCCCTCACATGAACGACATGATGCTCGTCAAGAAGATTCTCAGACAGGGATATTTTTGGCCCACCATGGAAACAGAATGTGTGGAATACGTGCGGCGATGTCACAAATGCCAGTTTCATGCCAAGCTGATGCATGTTCCGCCATCCGAACTGCATCAAATGACCTCGCCGTGGCCCTTCTCAGTGTGGGGAATCGACGTCATCGGTAGGATCGGGCCAGCTGCCTCTAACGGTCATAAGTTCATCTTAGTAGCCGTTGATTATTTCACGAAATGGGTAGAAGCTGCCTCTTATGGCACTTTAACCGCAGTACAAGTTTCTCACTTCATTAGACAAAATGTCATTTACCGGTATGGAGTCCCTCAAGCGTTCGTGTCTGACAATGGAGTTCACTTTAAAGGATGAGCCAGGGAAATTTTGGATGAGTTCCAGATCCAAGTACACAAGTTAACAACCTATCGGTTACAGACCAATGGAGCTGTAGAAGCAGCTAACAAAATGATCAAAGCCATTCTGGAAAAGACCATTCAACCCGCAAGAGATTGGCATGAACAGTTGCCGCTGGCCCTATGGGGGTATCGCACGTCTGTACGAACACCGATAGGAGCAATCCCATATTCTCTGGTATACGGTATGGAGGCCATGCTTCCCATTGAGTTAGAAGTTCCATCTCTTCGGACCATGATCGAGTGTGAAGTTCAAGAAGCAGAATGGTTGAGTAATCTGTTCGAAGAGCTTATGTTGTTCGACGAATGCCGGTTAAGGGCTCTTTATCACATCTAGGGGTATCAAAGGAGAATTGCGCACGTGTTCAACAAAAAAGTGAGGCCAAGGGACTTGTCGGAAGGCGATATGGCTTTAAAGGAAATCCGGGCACCAGTTTACGATCCACACGGAAAGTTCCGACCAAAGTGGTCCGGGATGTGCATCATCAAAACTATCTTGTCTAGAGGAGCCATACAGCTCATTGACTTAGATGGGAATGAATTTGCTACTCTAGTCAACTGGATCAACTCAGGCGCTACTATCCCTGAGAGAAGCTCACTGGGCTGAAAACCGCAAGGGCGGACAGATCCAGGCAAAAATTAGAGCAAAAACCTGCTAGGTTGAAAACCCGCAAAGGCATCTTAGGATAAAATTAAAGCAAGTAATGAATGAGCTCGCTAGACCAAAAACCCGAAAGGGTGGTACTAGGAAAAATTTAGAGCATAAAAAGGAGAGTGTCAAAACTAGAGTGAACCTTAGCCTGAATTACGTTATGACCTGATTCCTTTACCACAAGGATACGTAGGCAGCCTCACTCTGAGGCCCGGTCACAATCAATCAAAATAAAAATCCAGGTTGTAAGAGTTCAAAGTACTAAATCAAGGAAGGGGAAACCCTCCATAACTCATTTTATTATAATAACTGCTTCTAATATATAAGGCTGATCACAACTTTCAAAAAATACAAAGACAACATGATCAAAGCAGGTCCATAATTTATTTCATGATCAGGGTGGTAGGATAGAGTTAGTTTCCTTGAGCCCCGACTCTTGCGGCAATGTCCCTCTTTAGCCATTTCCGGTAGCTCCCACGAACCATCACAGATAAGTAAGGGTATGGATCAATCACTTTGCAAGTTCCCCAGAACCGCTGATAGTTGCAAAGAACGAAGTGGCAAAACAAGGGCAGAACAACATTGACCATAACCTCTGCCGGGACCTCCTGTCTAAGGTCGAGCTGACACTGAATTCGGTATGGGATATAGAAAGTGAAGGCCTCCAAACCAGCAAGAACAACCCACTGAGGACCCATAAAGTGCACAGTCATGGGAGGGAGGACTAGCCACGAACAACACCACGAAATGGTCTCAGCCCGCAGACACCTAAAGAAGTTGACCCACTCAGGAACTCTCCTGTCCGCGAACTCAAAGCATTGGAGGGACAACAGCCTAGCCTCGTACGCCCAATTGCTAGGAAGAATGGTCAGCACATTCGCCTTATCACAGAGCCAGATCTACAAAGGAGAGAAAAATAAGTAAGAAACCATAAGACACCGAACTGAGCGTTGAGGTAAAATGAGAATGTGAGAAAGACTCGAAAAAGGAGAGCTGAGTGAGAAGCCAACCTGTAGGAGGAGAGGACTGCCCTCGAAAGTCTCAGTCTCTCTAGAGCGAACTTTATCCAAACTTATTAGTGTTTTAGCCAGAACCATAGGAATCACGTCCTTTCGAGCCTCGATTTGAATGGCAATGCTGACCAGAGCTGAGCTAGCATGACCAGTGGAGGGTACTAAAAGGTAGACTGCCAGTAGGCACATGCAGAGGGCAGTCATGTGCCGAGTTTGATAAGTTATGGCCGTAAGATCACCTGGGGGAGAAAACATCTCAATGAGTCGCAACACGTTGAGGAGACCATTGCTAACCAAGTAGCGGGCAGCGCCGCTACTCAATCCAAGGGCCGTGGACAAAACCTTGTGTATGTTCTCATGTACCGGAGAGATAATGACTTCTCCCGAGCCAAAGCCGCCTAGGTAGGCGCGAAATTCCTTCACAGTAGGGCAAAGCTCTTTCTCGCCAAAGTGAAATACGTGAACCTTCAGATCCTAGAAGCTTGTGGCTGCCTTAAAGAGCTCGGGGCGAAGATGGATGTTACAAAGGTATCTCATGGAGTAGAGGCCATAAGCCCAAAAGTTGAGCCAATCAACACCCTCTATCGAAACTAACCATGGGTGGAGTGAGCCTGTGAGCAAAAGGCCCATCGGGAGGAAAAATGAGTTTTAGGAGAATGAGACTTGAGTGGGATGGAAGGAATTTGGAGTTTAAGGCCTGAATTATAGGAAGGATGGGGGAGGCAATTTTAACTTTCAAAGAGTCTCGGGTTCCAAAAGTGCGTGTTCCCCGTGAGTTTTGCATAGGACAAGACTTGGTCATAGCATGAAAGTACAATGTAGACATGCATTGGCTCAGAAACACCATTGCATCGGTCAAACCTCAACCATCGTGCAAAATGCCTTGGGAAACAACAAAATGCAGGGTGTTAGGAAAATAACCCCATGCGGCGTAGTTGAGCCATGCACGGCATATTAGATCCAAGAAAATCAGCGCGGTATAGCTTTGGTACCCCGTGAAACCTTGAGGAGTAATGCATGGCGTTTTGAACCAAACCGCGGCATATTGTGTCTACATTTCTGCAGTTTTTGACGGCAAGAACATGGAATGGATTCAAAGCATTTCAAGGCATCACCAACCACTAAAACCCACTTCAACAAGTATATGGGACTTCGAGAATGTTTTGCTTCGGGACAACTCTCAGAATTCGACGTCGTAGTACATAAAGTCAATAAAATTCTATTTTCAAGCCACGTCGAAGTACCAAATCGCATTTCAAGTCGTTTCTTTGAGTCACACAGGTTATAACAGTCAAAAGTGACTTAGTCCAAGTTTCTGTTCGAGTCCCGGGTCAAGATTTGAAGTTGTCACCTTTCAAAGTCAACATTTTCTTAGTTTTCAGGCGTATTTCGAGCATAAGGTCAAACTTCCGAGTCACACCTCGAGCTTTGAAGAATGTCATTACTGTATACAGGCATGTTAGAGCCCATAGCAAAGGCGTTTATGAAAATTCCTGGATGTAGCGTTAATTTTTCAAAACTTATTCAATTACTTCTTTGATTTCTATTCCCTTGTCATTGAATCCCCTAATATAGACTATGCATTGGACTCAGTTTCGTGATCTATGGCTAGTTGTGCATTTCGGTGAGTGTCTTAGTTATTCAATTCTCGTTAAAAAAGCAGCAATAAAAGAAATTGAATGACAAAAGAACAATGAGAAAGCGATCTCCGTGCATATATAATCCCAAAGGAATCCATGAGTCGAAGTACAAAATAAGGCATGCAAGCCCGGTGCTCAAAATCCTATCTACCAAGGGTAAACAAGCACCCATTCAAAAGGAAGCACGCATGCTCCATCAAAAGACGAAACCAAAAGAGGGAAAGTCAGTCCTCATCCTCATCTCCATCCTCACCCTCCTCATTGTCCTCCTTAGAGACCTCCTCATTTGCCTCAGAGCTGACGACCTCCTGAGTGCGAGTCACCCTGGGCATAGTACTACCAAAGGTATCCTCCAGATCAATGTTTATCGGCTCCTCGGTCTCGTCCGAACGGCAATAGGCTCCTTCTCTGTGCCACCAAAGTGTCGCCGTCTCTTCGATGGGCGCTCCTCCCGAGAACCAGCAGATGAAGCCTGTCGCATAGGCATGTGAACGGACTTCCTACATAGCCCTCGGGCAGCTCCTCCTCTAGCCTGCAGTGACACAACATTCATATGGCATTTGCATCATAATCATGAATAGGAGTAATGGTAAGCAACTAAAGTTCAAAGTTTTACCATTGACCCTCCAGCGCGGGCTAGTACCTGTGGGGAGTGGCCCATGGCATATTGCTGCACGAGCTGCTCCAGGCCCATCATGGCCGTTGCCATCTCCCTGGCGTACTCCGAAGTCACCTGCATAATAAGAAGGATAATTAGAATGAGTGGCAACGATAGTGCATTCACAAATGAAAGCATGTCATACCTGAGCGAGGAACTCTGGATGCTCGACCGTGGGACTGGGACCTCCACCAGGCCAAGGACTCCCTGAGCAGTCACCACGTCCATAGTCCAAGAAAGCGCGGGCAGCCCAGCCCCACTCACTCCTACCTCCTCTCCTTCCTCCCCTACCTCTCCTACCGCCTTGCGCCTGCCGTTGTGTCTCCTAGGCAGCGCGGATCCCAAAGCTCTGCATCAGGTACCGAGCTTGGTACTCTGTGTAGTCAGCGCCAGCCCGAAACAATAGCTCTAGCTGAGGGTCTGGCTGCGTGAACCGCTCAACCTCCTCTAGGGTATACTAGCTCGTCGTCAGCACGAGAGGAGGAAGCGGTCCAAGGACTGAGAAAGTGTCTAGCTTCAGCGACTAACGTGATACCCGATCCAGCCTCAGCGACTAACGTGATACTCCAGAAGCATTTTCCCTCTCGTCACAACCCGGCTGCGGGCCACAAATGGGACCTCAAAGCGATCCCAGAAGCGCCAGTGTACCTGCAATTAGAAGCACGCATCAGGAAATCGATTCAACACATAGGTAACAAGGATCGAGAAGCCAAAGAAGCATGAATACCTGGTTAGGACGCAGCTCGTCCAGGTACAATCGATAGGCATTTAGATCACCCTTCCCCTTCTTCACCCCTCGGTACTCCTTCGACCAACGAAGGGCTCGAGGGAGAACCATGTCGTCAGGGCACGACGTCGTGGGAGGGTACATGTCCAGTACCTTGTAAGTCCAAAGCTGTAGAGTTCAAAGCATCAAGAGTTAGCACGAAATGATACAAACACATGAATAGAAAGTTAACTTGGTAGTGAAAGCAAGATTTCGAAGTATACCTCCCAGACTCGCCAGTAACCGCCGAGGCTCTTCCCCGCACCTCGGGAAAGTGACCCCATGAAGGCGTAGCACACCCCTAAAGCTGCACCACCCCAGTCAAAATGGGCAATCTCTCCGATATTCCTCAGCACAGACAGGAAAGAAAGGCGAACTCGGTTGCACCTGTTGGGAAACAGGGACGCACCAAGTACGTACAAGAGAAAGCACCTCGCCATCTGCTCCTCCTGGACCCTATCCACCGGGGGCTCCACCCAAAATTCTGGAAGCTGAGCGTATGGAGTATCCCCCTTCTCCTCTCTCAGCCTATGCCCCAGGAGACGCCTCTGAAGTTCTGGGTCCCTCCCCGCCATAGCGTCGTAAGGGATAGGGTCACCTTCATCCCTCAGGCCGGTGATCGCCGCAAAGTCCAAAGGCGTCACCGTCATCTCACCAAAAGAGAAGTGGAACGAATTCGTCGTGTCCCACCACCTCTCTGCGAGTGCCCTCACTACCTAGTGATCATTACTCGCCCTCGTCAGTACACCGACGAACTCCCTAAAACCTGCCTCCCTCACCATCTCCCTTGAGGCCTCCGGGAGCCTCTCCCAAAACTGGGGCACATCGCCCCCGCCGCCGTAGCATGAGATCCTTATTTCCTGTGACAAAATAAGATATAATTCAATGAACATGGCATGATAATAAAAGGTATGGAATCAAGAAACATAGTACATTGTATTGAAATGCAAATATCAAAGCATACCTCAGTTCGTTGCAAGGACAAATGCTACTGCGGGTCCCTCAAGACTAAGGACTCGTTATAGACACTCCTTTCCGGCCTGTAAGCGTCTAGTAGTGAAGGGACCACCACGTGCCAAAGTGGCACGTAGGACTCCTGAGTGAAAGGGCGATCCTACCTTAAGACCGCAGTCGCCTCGTCCACCACGGCCCTCTGAGGAACCAAAACCTCCTCCTCCTCAACCCGTGGCCCCTCGGCCGCTCCAGTCTCAATTTTGGCCCGGAGATCCCTTTCACGAGACTCGAGCAAAGCCTCTACTAGCCCGGGGACTCCTCGTAGCATCTCAACTAAGTCCTCGAGGGACGCCGTCTCTAAGTAGTCGCCAACACCAATGTGCCGTGATGACCCTAAACCTACTCCACTGCCTACGAACATGGCCGGTGTCTCTCGCTCCTCCACCGGCTCCTCCTCGACAACAGGGGCCTTCCCCAAGTCGGCCCGAGGCTCCCTCACAGGAGAGACCTCCGTCTCCTCCTCTACCCAGTCTGAAACGCCGTCGCCCTCGACCTCCAAGGCCTGCTCCTCTAAACCATCACCGGCCCCCGATTGGCCCATGGCCACGTCTTCACCTTCCAGCTCCATTACACCCGAACTCTCCGTACCTTGGCCATAACTGGCCAACACCAAGCCACCACTGCTGCCGGCCACTGCAGTAGCCGAGGCCGTGGCCTCCTCGGCCATGGCTACCGGAACCAAGTCCCCCATGGACTCCGGAACACCCCCGATCACCATGTCACTCTCCGGAGGAACCGGGGGCGATGTAATCTCGACCCTTGGTAGTTGATCACCACCATGTATGTCAATGTCGTCCATAATCGAATGTGAGAGAGTGATCGAGAGAGAGAGAGAGAGTAACCGAGAGGGCGGAGAGAGAGCAAAGAGAGAGTCAGGAGAGAGATGAGAGAGAGATGATCAGAACGGAGAGAGAGAGAGAGAGAGAGCAAAGAGTCGAGAGAGAGAGAAGGCACGAGAGAGAGAGAGAGTTCGAACGGTGGGGCGTACTGTGTACACCTCACCCGTATATATATCCCTCTCTCAAATCGGTTCGTCTGGAATTAAAAATGGACCGGGTTCACAACCTATAGTGCCGCATAGCATTTTGGCTAAATCGCGCGGCATAATACTTCACTTTGTCATGCCGTGCGTCTTTCTGTAACCTGTGCGCGGCGTTCTAGGTTATTTCGACGGTTTGGATTCTGAGAACAGTCCTGTCATTCGAGTGTGTGACGACTGTTTTTGCTAGGATCTGATCAGAAACAGAGAAGATAGGGAGATACGAGAAAATGGGATGTTTTCATTACATTTCATTAACCGGGGTAACCCCCGAAATTTTTATTACATTCAAAAAAAGAAAAAAAAAGAGAGAAAACAAAAGAAAAAAAAATCCTACTGCCCCTTTTCTTTCTTCTTCCTTGCCCTTCATCCCAGTCGCTCCCCCCGCCGGATGCGTCGTTCGCCCCATCCGAACGATCGTCAGACCCATTCGAATTCCCCTCGGAATCCTCGGCGGTATCATCTGACTCACGCTCCGGCTCATACTCCGGGTCATGTTTGTCGTCCAGTTGATCGAAAGCGAAGTCCTGGAGGTTGGAGACTGCACGACGAAGGGTTCGAATGGTGGAGATCAGCCTCGCGATCTGCACGGTTAGGTGCTTGATCTCCTCAGTACGAGGCCATTTCGGCCTCCAAGGCAGTGACTCACGTGGCAAGGCTGTCGTTGTTTGCCATTTTCATGAACTTGCTGTGTACGAAAAAAATGCGAAAGGAAGTGAAGAGACTTGAGAGGTTTTGGTGGTGGTGCATGGAATGAGGCACCACCACCCTTATAAAGATGAAAAAGAGGACGAACGGGCACGCCTGCATTAATGGACACACTCAAACAAGCTAACTGTTCTCGGAAATCGAAGAGTTGCATGAGAAAATGAAATGTCGTGCGTCACAGTGCTAGGCCGCGCGACGTTCTAGTTTTGCATGGATAAATCCCTTTCCTCGGAAATTGTTCAACCCAGCCACCAAAATCCCCCTCGGGAATCAAATATCCCAGTCATTTACAAGAAAAATCTGTTAGGATGATGTGTTTTGGTTACAAGATGTTACGATTTTTGTTCTCCAGGACTCGTCGCAATTCTCGTCCCCCAGGACTCGTCGTAATTTTCACCCTCCAAGACTCGTCATAGTTTTACCTCCTGAAGGTTTGTCTCGAATTTTCGCCCTTCGAGGGCTCGTCTCATCTCAATTTACCTCCTGAAGGTTCGTCTCAAATTTTCGCCCATCGAGGGCTCGTCTCGTCTTAATTTACCTGCTGAAGATTCGTCTCAAATTTTTGCCCTTCGAGGGCTCGTCTCATCTCAATTTACCTCCTGAACGTTCGTCTTTAATTTTCGCCCATCAAGGGCTCGTCTTGTCTCAATTTACCTCCTGAAGGTTCGTCTCGAATTTTCGCCCTCTGAGGGCTTATCTCGCACGCACAGTTATTTACATTTGATTCACGACACTCAACACCACCGGCACTCAATCTTCTCAAAGTTTATTGCATGGTTTTATTATCCCCCGGACTCATTTCGCTTGCATTGTCCCAATTGAACTACGTTGGTCTGATCCCTACACACAGGGTACGTAGGCAGCTCTATGAGCGCGACCGCCATTATAGTTTATTTGCATCTTCAACTTTCATGCGTTTTGTCTTCATTTAAAGGCTTTAGAGTAACGGACTGGGATGCCTATTCTTTAAGCATCATTCACACCAATCAAAGGTGTTCGAGTTATGTTAAAGAGGGACTACTGTAGACACCCCAATCCAGACCTCGGAGGTTCTTTAAATGTCTCGATTGTGAAATAAAGGAAACAAAACCTTCAAGAGCTTGGATGAAGGACTCCCTTAAACCAAAAGCCCAAAACAAACCCAATGGCCTGGAACTGGACCCTTAGTATCGTACGGCACATCTCTACACCGCACGACATAACAAATCTCATTATGCCGCTTGAGGTCATGAGGTCAACCGCACGACATTTTGGATAAAGTTCTAACTGGCTCAGCTAGCTGTCGGCTACGCCCACTTGAGCCATAGCTACAAGTTGGCTTAGCTGAAAAAGCACTTCTGGCCCACCCAGAAAATACCTCCCCCATTTGAATTCAAAATCCTTGGCTCTTACCTATAAATACAACCCCCCCCCCCCCACTCAAGAGAAAGGGGCCTTGAATTCTCTTTCTCTCTCATCATGCTTTCACACTCACTCCTCACTTCTAAGTCTTGAGAAACTTACTCTAAAAACATTCTCTAGGCTCTTTCTTCCTCAAAATCCTCCATTTTTCTCCTTACCATTGAAGTGAGTCTTTTTACTCACTTTAAAGTCCCAACTACCCAAGATACCCATCTATCACTCACATGCACAACCTCTTTTTCTCAACCAGTCTTACCCGCACTCATCCGTAGTCGTCCATCCTCATCCAAGCTCAAGATCAAATTGGTATAAACTAGTTTCCTTGGGATAGGCTCTGTCCTTATCCCTAAGGGAAGTTTTCTATAGTCAGGTTTAACCCCCTTAGTTAAACACTGTGTGGGCAATGCGATTTGCC
The DNA here is from genome assembly GCA_019656295.1 of Rhododendron mucronatum var. ripense. Taxonomy (NCBI): domain Eukaryota; kingdom Viridiplantae; phylum Streptophyta; class Magnoliopsida; order Ericales; family Ericaceae; genus Rhododendron; species Rhododendron mucronatum. The sequence continues at coordinate 4,887,570 of BPLT01000006.1, forward strand.
CGATCTTTCTTTCCTCCGGGAAAGGGATTCCGTTCCCCACCCTTTGGGAGAAAGGAAAGATGCTGCCGGTTCGCGGGAGCGCTTTTTGAAGCTGGACGACAAGCGCTCGCGAAAATACAGAGTCGCCACTTGGGTTTGAAGGTCCGACACCCAAGGAACCGTATTTCGAAGCACTTGCCGCGCTGTTTGATTTGAAAAAGTTAAGGAACCAGTCCGTCATAACCATATCTGGGTTCGGGAGCCAGGTTACGAGAGGGGAAGGGTTTTATGGCACCCCTCTCGCCCAATTCGGAGATCGGTCTCTACTTAGGCATTTGCAGAAATGTTGTTTGTTTGCGATTCTGTTTGATTAATCAATTTTTAGCCAATTAGGGCGAGGGAACAGTTAATCAGGGATTAAAACTGTAACATGTTTGCAGGATGTGATAGATAGCATGGATGAACAGTTAGTATAGGATGAGAATAGACTGCTGTGGGAGTTTAAACAAACTGGGAGCCCCCTGTTTTGGAGTGATGTGCGCAGGAAGAAACTAGTATGCACTGAACAAGTCACTGCATGCTGTTCACTTCTGCGTGCACAACTCCAAGACAAGCGCGCGCCGGTGAGCTCAAACCCACAGCTCTTATTCTCAAACCTTCTGGGCTCTGGAAGGACCAGTGCACACCCAGGACAAACCACACAGTTTATATAGCAGCATAATAAATAGTTTAAATGCTTAAAAGCCTTAGAAATTGACAAAACACCCCATAAACAGTGTGGGGACAAAATAATGGCCTAAGGCCGAGCGACCCATGCAAGGCCACTCACTGGTCAGAGGCAAACTATCGCGCGATGGAGTCATTCTGGTGCGCGATGGTGCGCCCTGGCGCACTGTCGCGCAATGAAGTGAGTCCGGCGCGCGATGGTGCGCCCTGGCGCGGGATGATTGCGCCCTGGCGCAACCAGACCAGTGCTTGGTTTTCACATTTTTGGGTTCTGGGACTCGTCCAGAATGGTCCCAAGGGTATTCCAAAATAGAAAACATGCAAATTGAACTACAACTAGCAATTTCTAACAAAGGAAAGCAGTAAACTAGTTTTTAACAAGCTTGCAGTGATCTATACGTAAATAAAGCACAAAACATCAAGACACCAATCCCCACGAGAACTGTCGCGCGATGATCGAAATCGTCGCGCGCGAGAGTGGCTCCATCGCGCGTTGGTTCTTGCCATAACGGTTTTTGAAACCTTGCCAACTTTAGGACCAGAACTGGTATTGATTACCAGCCTTGGCCCTGCCAGCCCCCCTCAGGGATCAGAACAGAAAACAGTAGGTATGCTATACCTTTGGTTGAGTTTGAAACGAATTTGAGCTTTGAATTGAGGTTGAGGTTGTTTGAGGTGTTTGAATGATTATGGAGTGAAAATGGGAGAGGAAGAACAAGTTATGTTCTTTGATGCATGGAATGTAATCTTTTTACCAAAGATTGAACCCTTGGAAAATGCTAACCCTTGCAAATGAAGAAGGAGATGGGTATAAATAGGGAGAGAGGGTGGATCTGGTTGGTGCCAGGAGAGGAGTTCAGCCAGTCCACGAGGCCTGCCTGAAGTAGCACTGGTGGCCAACTGCCCATCTCAAGAAAGATTGGTGGTAGGTTGGACCGTCACGCGACGGAGTGATTCTGTCGCGCGATGGTGCGCCCTGGCGCACTGTCGCGTGATGGAGTGACTCTGGCACGCGATGGTGCGCCCGGGCCCAGTGTCGCGCGATGGTGCGCCCCGGCGTGGGATGGTTGCGCCCTGGCACGGACCAGTAGGGTTTTTGGTTTTTGAAGTGGCTTAAGCTAGGTTAGGTTCAAGGGTTTTGCAAACACTCAAAGCTCAAACACGCTATCATTCCTGGGGTGTTCTTGATCCATTTCATCATCGGGGAATCAAAAACCGTAAGTAAACTAATCTGGAAGCCCAGATTGGGGTGTCTAGAATAGCCCCTCTTTGACGGCACTTGAAGCACCATCGACTTGGTACAAGTAACGTCAAAGATTTCTAGACACCCCTCAAGGCAATCCAGAGCAAAGCATACTAGCAAAGTAGACAAGTAAACTTAAGGAACCTGATCGGTGGAATGGACTGGCAGTCCATTGCCGGGGATGGAAGTAGAAGTGGATGAGTGAATCGCCGCTTGTTGATCAAATTTGGACAGAACAGGCTGTCGTTGATTTGTTCCGCAGAAGATTTTATCGCATCCTGCTATGAGAACAATGCCGCAAGAGATTTTTCAATCGCATCCGTCAGCAAACGAATCGTTGATTCAGGGAGATTTTCCTCGCATCCACTGACCAAAGATAACAATACCGTAGGAGATTGCATCGCATCCTTTGGCAAACAAATCGAGAGTTAGGGAGATTTCCATCGCATCCGCTGACCAACGAGAACAACACCGTAGGAGATTGCATCGCATCCTTTGGCAAACAAATCGAGAGTTAGGGAGATTTCCATCGCCTCCGCTAACCAAAGATAACAATACCGCAGGAGAGTACATCGCATCCTTCGGCAAACAAATCGAGAGTTAGGGAGATTTCCATCGCCTCCGCTAACCAAAGATAACAATACTGCAGGAGAGTACATCGCATCCTTCGGCAAACAAATCGAGAGTTAGGGAGATTTCCATTGCCTCCGCTAACCAAAGATAACAATACCGCAGGAGAGTACATCGCATCCTTCGGCAAACAAATCGAGAGTTAGGGAGATTTTCATCGCCTCCGCTAACCAACGAGAACAACACCGCAGGAGATTGCATCGCATCCTTTGGCAAACAAATTGAAAGTTAGGGAGATTTCCATTGCCTCCGCTAACCAATGATAACCAAAACCGTCGGAGATTGCATCGCATCCTTTGGCCAACCAAGACTTGATGGTAACCATTCTGGCCACCTTCCTGTTTTCAACAGTTGACATACACAATATGCAAAGATGTATACAAACAAAATGCATAAATTGAAAATGCAGACACAAGCTAAGGGCGGCTCCTAGGAGGACAACGATGCCTAAGGACTACCACTGAGCCCCAGTACTTTACTGTCTTTTGCTTCTGAGATGTGCATCCCAATAGAGAGACATTGAGCGGGCCGGCGTGCCCAGTTGACATTTAGGAGGGTGTGGCATTGGGCCTGCATGCCCCTTCTTCGATGCTTGGGTGGATAAGTCCCAGAGATATGCTTTGCTTGGCCTTAGGTGGACGTGACCTTGCTGATGATGAGACTCTACTGCTTGTAGATTATAGAAGCTAGGGTAGCAATGTAAAAATTACATTTCCGCAGTTTATGGACAAAAACTGACCGCTAATATCTAATTTGCATTGACAAATGAATTGAGTCGACATAGGGATATGCACACATGCACAAACTCGCCCAGCTCGAACGAAAAGGGGGGAAAGAGCCCCAGGGAAAAATGCGACCCCTTAGACACACGGAATACAATGAAATTTTGGACATTAATGAGCCAAAACTCACGACATTCCTAAACAGGTGAAACTAACACTTGCGAGGTCAAAATAGCTGTACAATGGCCTGCACGAACAAATAGAACCGAGAATAGCATCTCGACATGACAATGGATTGAAATCTAGAAAAATGCCACAAAGATGGACATAGGACGCAAATGAAGACACATATAGGCCCGGACTGAAACCGACACCCCTGTGCAGTCACATTAGGTCTGCACGGTATGACCAAACTTGGCAAAAGCCCCTTGAACAGGACTCGAAAGCAGTAGTTGACTACTATCGATTGCTGTACGAATTGAAAAAGTGCGTGACTACAAATTCGTTGCAGTTGCTTACACTAGACTTTGCTGAACTTAGAATAAACTGTGAGCCGTTAGGCCTCGCCAGCATTTCGTTCTATTTTTTATGCTTAAATTCTTTTAAGGCTTTATGCTCAGCTTTGAAATTGAAGTAGTAGTTTGCAATAAACTTGAAAGATGAAAGTTTTTCCGCCTTCAGACTTCTCTCATGCAGCTTGATCTTCGATCCTCTTCGACCTTTGATGTGTACCAAACGTCAACCACGGATCCAATTTGATAGATTGTGACCGAGTCTCAAAGAGAAACTGCCTACGTATCCCAAGATAGGGAATCAGGTCAAAACATAGTTCAGGCTAAGGTTCACTCGAGTATTTTACCTCACCTTTTACGCTCTAACTTTTGCCTAGAACCGCCCATTCGGGTTTTCAGTCTAGCGAGCTTTCAAATATTGCCTTTACTTTTGCCTCGACCTCCTTCATAGGTTTCGGTCTAGCAGGCTGCTCTAACTTTTGCTTGGAACTGCCCACCCTTGGGGTTTTCAGCCCAATGAGCTTCTCTCAGGGAAAAGGCTTCTGAATTGATCCATGTTGACCAAGGTATTGATTTTGAATGCCGTCGAGGTCGATGAAATGGCCGCAGCCCCAGATGAAATGGATACAAGGTCCATAGTGCTTCAATTGACATGCCTCGCTCCAGGCCAATTTGGAACTTTTGAACTTGTGCTTGGCGGAACGCTGTTCCTGCAAATTTGAGGATGGTATGAGGTGCTAGACCTTCTAAGCTTTGCTTTGTATGGTTTGGCGCCTGGTAGCAGGGGGATTTGATGTTCTTTTATCTCAGGGTCAACGTTAGGCATGTCATTTGAGAGACCCTGCCAAAACATTGATGAACTCTTCGAGCCTGTCTGACTGGACACAATGCTCCTCTGGGAACAGCTTTGAACCAATTTGAACCATTCGGAGGCCTGCCTTATCTTCCAAGTTTATTTGAAAACTACTATTTCAATTAATAGGCTGAGCATGCCTTTTGTCTTCCCTTTCGGCGAGGGAACACATTTCCTTGGGGATGATCCCATCGAAATCTATCCCTTCGTTGTCAAGGTCGACACAGTTTATTCAAAAGTCAGCAAAGTACTTAGAAGCAAGATAGTGCATATCATAAAGAAAGCCCCTCGGGGTTGCCAAGTACAGAAGACTCAAAACTTGAAACAAAAGCTACGATATGGAGGGCCAAGAGGCACAACCTCCGACTCAGAGCTAGACTTAGACAAATGCAAAAGACTCTGTGTCAAACTCAGACAAAACGCCAATGCAAACTAGACGCGGTTTGAAAATGCAATATTTAAAAAGCTACCCATAGCTTCCACAAAAAGAGGTAGGATCCAGCGGGTGTCAGGCCCAAGCAACAGCACTTCAGCTTCCTCAGCTTCTTCGACCAAACCTACTTGGTGCTCTTTTGAACAATGGACCTCAGCCGGCAGTCTTCCCCTTTGCAAGCTCCTCATTACTGTCAATCCAGGTGTCGGCAGAGAAAACCTCAATTGCCCAACCTACAGCCATCATGTTAACCTCCGGTTTAGACGGGATGGATACGATGGGTTTGGGTTGATTTGCTGGGACGATGTAGTGGCTAGGGTTGAATATGGTAGAGCTGGGGTTGATTTGAGTGGAGATGATAGATATCTGACCTACCAGAGGGTCAGAGTTGTGTTGAGGCAAGGAGTTGGAAATGACGTTAGGCTTTGGTGGAACATGAACCGTGCCATTGTCAATGAGATCTTGAATCTCATGTCGAAGACGATAGCATGCGTCAGTAGGATGGCCAGGCATTTGGTGGAAGGCACAGAAGAGGTGAGGCTTGTAACCAGAAGGCAGGACTTTTGGCGGAGAAGTTGGGGTCAAGGGTTTGAGATGCCCAGACTTGACGAGTTTTTCCATCACTGCGGACAGAGGTGCCTCAAAGACAGAGAAACTTCTAGGTTGGGTTCGGGCCCGGTAGCTTTGGGCGTGTTGAACCTGATTGACGTCGGCTGTATGGTTGGGGGAAGCAGCAGCGTTGTCCCCACTTGTAGCTGTATTGGCGTAATTGCTTCCACCAAACAGTGTGTTACTATTTCCAGAGTAAGCCCTCGGCTTAGCTTTCTGTGAGGAGGACTCTCCCCTCGGCAGAATTCCACTCTGCAGTGCATCTTCAATAGCCAGGCCAGACTCAAAGAAAATCTCAAAGTTTGCAGATGCTTGAACCAACACGAGGTGCTTGGCGAAGTCAGGTTGAAGATTGCGAGAGATGATACGAAGTTGATCCCTCTCGCTCGGGCGCTCAGTCATCAATGCAGCTTTGGCTCTCCACCTCTTAACAAAATCCGCAAAGGACTCATTTGCTTCCATTTTGGTGGATTCTAACTCACGAGTAGTCATCTTGAGCAGAGAGTTGTAGCTGTACTGTGCAATAAAGGCAACCCCAATATCCTCCCAAGTTTTTCTTTTGGATATGTCGAGCGACATGAACTAATGGAAGGAAGGCCCAGAGAGAGTCTGAGGAAAAAGCTGAGACATGGCCTCACTTTCTACACCCAACAACTTCATTGCAGCATAGTAGCCAAAGAGATGAGTCTTGGGATCACTGCTCCCGTCGAACTTAACCAAGTCAGGCATCTTGAATTTGTCAGGAAGCCTAGCATTAGGGTACAAGCAAAGACGATCCAGGTCAATTCCCTCTACACTGATCTTCTCGGATTTTGAAACAGCTTCTTCTAGCTTAGCCATCTTGGCCATAAGTGCAGCTATGTCAGGGTTTTGAACAGGCCTAACAACAGCGGGGTTTGGATTTGGAGTAGGCACACGAGCCTTTCTAGGGTTGGGCTGAACAATGAGACGCCCTGCATGGTTTGGATCCTTGACAAAGACATGTTCTGCATGAACATCCTCATCGTCCTCGCCTTCCTCTTCGGCTGCTGATAGAAGACGAATGTTGATAAGGTCATTCAAACGGGAGATGGAGGCATCAGTCTGAGTGGCTCTCTGTTGCATAGCAGTGATACTGTTCTGGAGGTTCATGAGCATGGTTTCCAGAGTGAGCGGTTGCGGCTGATCTGCCATTGCAGGTTTTTCAATGGAGCTTGATGAAGAAGCTGAAGATGGGGAAGCCGGCGGCGTGACTTTTTGCAATATCTATGGCGAACCCGACTGTAGGGTGGCCAACAATGAACCTGGAGAAGCCTCCGTTGTGATTGACAGGGAATCTAGCCTGACAAGCCTTTGAACCGGATTCCGGTGCAGACGTTCCCAAGTAGGTTTGGCTCTTCCTTTCGGTACTCTCTTGTTTGGTGCAATGGTTCCAAACTAGACAGTAAAGTAAGTGAAAGCTCAGTGATGTTCCTGCAGCAAGCTATGTACAAAAATAAGGCCATGTACACGTCATCGTCGATGTCCTCCTAGACTCTACAACTACAAACAAGTCTATCTCATGATGCTCGGACGCTGCCAAAATCCTCGGAAATCTTTTCGAGGGTGTATCCTTTGTTAGAATCGACTAACACTAAGAGATGTCAAAACAGTCTAAGCCTTTGACTATTTCGTTCTCGAAGTTTCAACTTTGGAGTCCGGAACAACTCAGTATTGATGACATGACACCTTAACTTTGAACACGGCGGTGTATAGTGACTTCGCACTTCAACCTGGGTAGTGCCAGTGTCATGGCATCCATACTTTATGGTTCCTTATTTTAAGTTGAAACTTCAATCAGGCATGAGCCAAGGGCTTAAAATGGTTTAATTTCTCAAAGTCTCGCTGATCTATGGACTTTGCGATTAGCAACATGCACCATTGAGATGCATGACTCTTCATCGGGCCTAGCAGCGTCTTAATAGGCATGAGATAGACTCAAAAGAGAGACAACCTAGAAGCCGCCCTAAACATGCTCCTATGCAAAATGGTATGTATGTACAAAAACAGAGACGAGTTTGCCTCACGAATTTCAGACGTTGCCAGATCCTCAGAATTCTTTTCGGTGATGTGTCCCTGAGTAGATCGTCAGATCCTAAAAGATGTCAAAATAGACTAAATCTTCGACTAGTTCCATTTGAAGGTTCAACTTTGAATTTGGAACAACTTGGTGGTGATGACATGGCACCTTAACCTTGAACACGGCGGTGTATAGTGACTTCGCACTTCAACCTAGGTGGCGCCAGTGACACGGAATCACTACTTTTGTTGTTCCATATTTTCGGTTGAATTCTTAACCGGGCATGAGCCAAGGATGTAGTAAATTTTGATTTCTCAAAGTCTCATTGAACTAAGGACTTTGCGATTGATAACGAACATTCGACAGAATGAACGACTCGTCATCGGGTCCAACAACGTCTTAGATTGCGCAAGACAAACTCGAGAGAAAGAACCACTCTAAGCATGCTCCTATGCAAAATAATATATGTACAGTACATGCGATAAGGAAAACGGTAACACGTAGACAGTATATGGGGGTTAGATGCAAGTAATCTTACCCAGTAGGTACCTGTCCTAGTGTGGAGAGTTCTAGTGCTTTGTATATGCAAAGGCTGGTTTTGGCTTGTAACAGGTTCCTCGGACTAGAGCCAAAGATATACCTCCCGTTGCCCGCGTAATCGCAGAGCAATAGTCGAACGGTGGAATGACTCATCATCGTCGAAGGTTGTCGGTCATTCGGGGTCCCCGGGCTCCGATAAACTGTGCCGGATTGCCAAAACGATCCAGCGAGGCTTATCCCACATCGATGCAAATAAGAATGCTAAAAAGTTTGATTAATGAAACAGAATCGCAAAATTCGCAAATGCCTTTTCAAATTTGGCTCTCTTTATTGATCAATACTTAGAAGAAACTACGCGAGAGAACAATCGGAAAAGCCCCAGATTGGATGGCTGGACACGAGGTCCTGTTAAATCACCAATCCTTTCTTTAGCAGCGCAAAGCTTACTATTTTGACAAGATTTTGTGGAATTGTTCTCAAGTGTAGGGCTGGCCACGGGTCGGATTTGGTCGGGTTCGGGTCGGGTCCGACCCGACCCGACACTTGATCGGATGGCAGATATCACACCCGAACCCGATCGAAAAATTTGTCGGGTTGAAACCGAACCGACCGTTGAACATATCGGGTCGGGTTCGGTCGGACTGTCGGATTGGGCTTTTGTTGGGCCTCTTATCATGGGCTTTATCCATTTTGTTGGGCCATTTTTTGACTAACTTTGTTCATTACTTTAGACTTATTTTTCACTTTCCCAACAGGCCTAATCAGGCCCAAAGCCATATGGCCCACGTTTTGGGCCATATTCAACATTTCCCAATTTTCAAATTTGCAAGACCATTTCCAATTTTTCAGTTCCATGTTCAATTTTTCAAAATTTTGAGGCTTCCAGTTCTACTGTTCCAGCGGCAGCCAGCAGCAACAATATCTCTCATTCTCACTTATTCATTTACTAACATTCCAGCCAATCAGCCATAATCATTAACAAAAACGATAAGGAGATTAGCAGCCATAGCACACGCTGCACACCATAATCTGATAATCATTTCCAGCCATAGCACACCATAATCACTAACAAAAACAAAAGAGAAAATACGAAAACAAGATTACAAGTTCATCACCACCAATCCACCGGGCAACAGATTACAAGTTTTCCAGACCACCAGATTTAGATTACAAGTTCTAAAGTTCATAAGTCACAACTACAACTACCAGATGGCAATGAAAACTATAACAAAAAACTACTCCTCTCCCATGTGTCCAAACCTGTTACAAATAAAAAATATATGAGAATTAAAAACTCCAAAGATCACAAAATAACATTAACTTTAAATATTTTACCAACGTCCAAAGCCCCATCACAAATCCTTAGGAACTTCCGAACTTGCATCATTTCCTAGGATTTCTGGAAAAAAAAAAGTAATTAAATTCAATACAATGTAAATAGTTAAATACTACCGACAATGCCAAACAACTATGAAGTTCACATTAAATTACCTCGTTCAAGATCTTCAACTTTATCCATAGCTTGTCGAAGGAGATTGGTACCATGCTTAGAAGCCAATTTTGGGTGCATACAAGAGTCTCGACCATTGATGGTGAGAGTGAACTTCGAAACGGATCAAGTACGCGACCACCCGTACTAAAGGCCGACTCAGAAGCAACGGTAGATACAGGCATAGCTAATACATCACGCGCTACTTGGGACAAGATCGGATACTTTTTGGAATTGTTCTTCCACCATAAAAGGATATCAAAATCCGGAGCATCCTTACGTTCACACAAATCATTCACATACTTGTCTACCTCCGACGAACAAACACTAGAATACTCCTGCTCCAAGTAAGTGTCAAATTCATTTGCTAAACTCAACCGATCATCACAATCCTCATCCACCACTACACTCGGTGTTGTACTTGCCACTTGAACTCTAACTGCACCCTCGTTCGCATAAGCATCATACAACTTGTCCAAAACTCCCTTCACACATTTCTCCATTTCCTCGGCCACCTCCTTCCCTTTGGTTTTTATATAGCAAAATTTCACCCACCTTAACTTGAACCGAGGATCTAGTACCACCGCCACATAAAGTAGGAAATTAAATCTATCTCCCTTTCCCCAATACGTGTCAAATTTTTTTTTTCATGTCTAATGCCATTTTAGACAAGAGAGGATCATTGTTGACAATTAACTTCTCTATTTGGACTTCAACATTATACATCTCATCAAAAAACACATTGGATGTGACAAAAAGAGAAGCTGACAATTTCTTGGTTGCATCATAGAAAAGTTTCAAAAACTTAGTAAACATCGCACAATTCTTCCAGTCAAGTTTCGTTGGAATTCTTTGGACCCTATGGCTCCTAACTTGGCCACCCTCACCAACCAACTCTATGGTCTCCCCACCCTCAAATGACACAAGCTCCCCATCATCGCCTTCCTTTATGCCAAAAAAGGTTTTGAAACTACTGTCTTCCTCTGCCATTTTTTGGAATGCCTTCTCAAACTTGACGGCTACTTCTAACATCAAGTAAGTGGAATTCCATCGAGGACACACATCAAGACACACAGTTTGGTTCGAAACAATTTTCTCCTTCTCCACACACTTCTTGAAACTCTCCAATCTTTGTGGAGAAGATCTCACATACCTCACAACATCACGAACACGGAGAATACTCTCATTCTTGTCTTTCAACCCCTCAACCACAATAAGATTCAAAATATGTGCACAACATCGCACATGCAAATAATCATGATCCAAGATTGTCCGTTTCCAATCCTTTGTTTTCCTTTTCAAGAACTTAATAGCCATGTCATTCGAACTAGCATTATCTACAGTCAACGTAAAAATATCATCAATGTTCCAGTCAAGCAACAAAGACTCAATCTTCTTGCCAATGGTCTCTCCCTTATGATTTATAACTTAACAAAAGTTTAAAATTCTCTTTTGCAAGTTCCAATCATCATCAATGAAGTGTGCGGTGAGACACATGTAGTTAAGATTTTGAATTGATGTCCATGTATCAGTGGTGAGGCAAATCCTACGACCCTTCAATAATTTTTTCAGTTTTCCCTTTTCAAAGTTATGAATTGCATCAACCTCTCTAGTTATCGTTTGGCGAGAAGGAACCGGTGAGAATTTCGGTTGCATGACCTTACAAAACTTTCTAAACCCAATCCCCTCAACGAACCTAAAGGGTAGTTCATCAATGATGACCATTTCGGCAAGAGCTCTCTTACAATCATCAAAAGAAAAGACATGAGTGACAACGTTGACACCATCCCCATCTGCGGGTTTGAATGAGAGGTTTTGTTGTCCATTTTGGTCTCTATTAGGATACAACGGGCAAGCAGGGATGTGAGCTTTCAAATTACTAACACCATGTTTTTTACTTTCAGCCCTATATTGCTTCTTGCAATACTTACATTCAGCCCATTTGGTAACTCCCCCCTCTTTAATTTCGTTGAAGTGATCCCAGGCAGGAGACCTATATCTCTCTTTTTTAGGTTTAGGCTCTTTTGGTGGAAGCTTTCTTTTCAAACTATTTTCTCCAACTTCAACTACTGTATCATCTTGAATATCGACAACATCGGCATTGGTAGATACAAGAGGATTAGAATTACCTCCAAGTTCAACTTCTTCAACATCTACCTCATCATCCTCAAGTTCTCCACCAGGAAAGAAATCAAAAACTGGATCCATCACCTACAACAATCAAGTGTGACGATCAGATGGTTTTCTATGACGATCAGATGGTTTTCAAATAAACAGGAAATGCAAATGTGTTGTATGTATACAAATAAGCTCAGTCAATCATAATCTTGCCAAGAAACAACTGACGTACACATAATAGGTGAGCACTCTGAAGTCTGAAAGTAGCAAAAATCAGGACAAAACAATAGAAACAAAGCCAGAATGAGGTATTTTTTGGCAACGTAATTCACAGGAAAGATGGAGTTTTTCCATGGACAGTAATGAGGTATTTTTTGGCAAGTCCCAAGCATATTTTCAGTCTATATGAATTAAGTAAACACATCGGCACCACTAATCGATTAATAGGTAGCAGTAGTACTACAGCATAGCAATATTACAAACATGAATAGATTAGTAGAGAACGAAATAACAGTCATACAAAATCACTATTCTACACGAAATTCACAAATCTCTATTCTGAATGAAATAACATGCTGTTAAAAAAAAATGAAATAACATGAACAGGTCAACAGAGAACTTGAATATTTGATCAGATTCAACAGAGAGAATAAAAAAACACTTTACAGTTTACACAATTTGAGACTTTGAGTACTCGTACAAAATCAGTCGTATACAAAATCAGAGAGAGAGAGAAAGAGAGAGAGAGAGAGAGAGAGAGAGAGAGAGAGAGAGACGTACACTGTAGTAGTTTGACTCGATTTTGCGGTTTTCTTGCGGACTTGCCTTCTTCAGTTCTTCGGGATCGACAGAAAGAGAAAGGGGGCTGAGGGCCGAAGGCTATTTAGGGTGAAGCGTGAGGCGATTTAGGGTGAGGAGGAGAGGGGGGGTTTCATCGTCGATCGGCTATGAGGGTGAAGACTGGAGAGTGGAGTCAGTGGAATGTGGAGAGTGGAGACTAGAGAGAAGGATCTCGTCGTTCTCCGGTTAGTCTGATCGCCGGTCGAAGAGAACGAGAGAGTTGGGGGGGCTGGGTGCTTGCGCTGCCTGGGCCCTAGGGGTGGGGCGGGGGAGTCGGGGGTGGACTGGGGGTGGGGCGGAGAGTTTGGGAGTTGTGAAGAGAACCCTAAATGATGACTGATAGAGTAAAAAAATTTTATATAGTGAGGTATCGGTCGGGTCGGGTGACCCGACAATTATAATTATTCACCCGAAACCCGACCGACGGTTTTTCGGGTCTAAAAGATTTAACCCGAACCCGACCGATTGCTTTGTTTGAAACCGTCCGCTGGGGTATTTTCGGGTCGGGTCGGGTTTTCGGTCGAGTCGGGTGGCTGGACAGCCCTACTCAAGTGTATTAAATTCTAAATATAAACCAATATTGATTCGATCTCCAGCAGAGTCGCCACTGTGGGCAATGCGATTTGCCCGATCTTTCTTTCCTTCGGGAAAGGGATTCCGTTCCCCACCCTTTGGGAGAAAGGAAAGATGCTGCCGGTTCGCCGGAGCGCTTTTTGAAGCTGGACGACAAGCGCTCGCGAAAATACAGAGTCGCCACTTGGGTTTGAAGGTCCGACACCCAAGGAACCGTATTTCGAAGCACTTGCTGCGCTGTTTGATTTGAAAAAGTTAAGGAACTAGTCCGTCATAACCATATCTGGGTTCGGGAGCCAGGTTACGAGAGGGGAAGGGTTTTATGGCACCCCTCTCGCCCAATCCGGAGATCGGTCTCTACTTAGGCATTTGCGAAAATGTTGTTTGTTTGCGATTCTGTTTGATTAATCAATTTTTAGCCAATTAGGGCGAGAGAACAGTTAATCGGGGATTAAAACTGTAACATGTTTGCAGGATGTGATAGATAGCATGGATGAACTGTTAGTATAGGATGAGAATAGACTGCTGTGGGAGTTTAAACAAACTGGGAGGCCCTTGTTTTGGAGTGATGTGCGCAGGAAGAAACTAGTATGCACTGAACAAGTCACTACATGCTGTTCACTCCTGCACGCACAACTCCAAGACAAGCGCGCGCCGGTGAGCTCAAACCCACAGCTCTTATTCTCAAACCTTCTGGGCTCTGGAAGGACCAGTGCACACCCAGGACAAACCACGCAATTTATATAGCAGCATAATAAATAGTTTAAAGGCTTAAAAGCCCTAGAAATTGACAAAACACCCCATAAACAGTGTGGGGACAAAATAATGGCCTAAGGCCGAGCGACCCATGCAAGGCCACTCACTGGTCAGAGGCAAACTATCGCGCGATGGAGTCACTCTGGTGTGCGATGGTACGCCCTAGCGCACTGTCGCGCGATGGAGTGAGTCTGGCGCGCGATGGTGCGCCCTGGTGCACTGTCGCGCGATGGAATGAGTCCGGCGCACGATGGTGCGCCCTGGCGCGGGATGATTGCGCCCTGGCGCAACCAGACCAGTGCTTAGTTTACACATTTCTGGGTTCTGGGACTTGTCCAGAATGGTCCCAAGGGTATTCCAAAATAGAAAACATGCAAATTGAACTACAACTAGCAATTTCTAACAAAGGAAAGCAGTAAACTAGTTTTTAACATGCTTGCAGTGATCTATATGTAAATAAAGCACAAAACAGCAAGACACCAATCCCCACGAGAATCGTCGCGCGATGATCGAAATCGTCGCGCGCGAGAGTGGCTCCATCGCGCGTTGGTTCTTGCCATGACGGTTTTTGAAACCTTGCCAGCTTTAGGACCAGAACTGGTATTGATTACCAACCTTGGCCCTGCCAGCCCCCCTCAGGGATCAGAACAGAAAACAGTAGGTATGTTATACCTTTGGTTGAGTTTGAAACGAATTTGAGCTTTGAATTGAGATTGAGGTTGTTTGAGGTGTTTGAATGATTATGGAGTGAAAATGGGAGAGGAAGAACAAGTTATGTTCTTTGATGCATGGAATGTAATCTTTTTACCAAAGATTGAACCCTTGGAAAATGCTAACCCTTGCAAATGAAGAAGGAGATGGGTATAAATAGGGAGAGAGGGTGGATCTGGTTGGTGCCAGGAGAGGAGTTCAGCCAGTCCACGAGGCCTGCCTGAAGTAGCACTGGTGGCCAACTGCCCATCTCAAGAAAGATTGGTGGTAGGTTGGACCGTCGCGCGACGGAGTGAGTCTGTCGCGCGATGGTGCGCCCTGGCGCACTGTCGCGCGATGGAGTGACTCTGGCACGCGATGGTGCGCCCGGGCGCACTGTCGCGCTATGGTGCGCCCCGGCGCGAGATGATTGCGCCCTGGCATGGACCAGTAGGGTTTTTGGTTTTTGAAGTGGCTTAGGCTAGGTTAGGTTCAAGGGTTTTGCAAACACTCAAAGCTCAAACACGCTATCATTCCTGGGGTGTTCTTGATCCATTTCATCATCGGGGAATCAAAAACCGTAAGTAAACTAATCTAGAAGCCCAGATTGGGGTGTCTACACACTGACTCAAAAATTATTTTCAAAAGCAAAAACAAGTCACTGTGTTGGGTATACTATGCCGCGCGGCGCTTTGAGGCGTCGTACGGCATAGTATACTCAAACACACAGCGTTGCATATAGCTACTGTTTCCTTGTTCAAACTGTCTGGATCATAGCCATCCACTGTCAGGCCTGTTTTGTTGCTACAATATCAGGTGTCAGTGCCTTCAAAATAAGACCATATCTATAAGCCATGTTTAGTTTTATAAACAAAACTTCATTGATCCTTTTGGATGATTAAACGCATTAAAAATCGTTTTATGTTCATGGCTTGAAGGAATGGAACCCTCTCAAAATGATCCAGTGACGAAAGCACCATCTGATGTTTGTTAAAAGCCCCATGCGTACTACTCAATACGCCGGGTGGCGTTCTGAAGCTTAACGATGGCTTGAAAACAAAACGGATACCCCGCACGGCGTATTGTAAAGCCATGCGCGGTATTACAATATGCCGTGCAAAAGGATACTGAGATTCAGACAGTTCTGTTGAAAAGTTCTTTTTTTCTGCATCATCTTTACCATCCCTGTACAGATAGCACCACGCGCACGTTAACGTGATATACTTCCCATGTCCCTTCCCCTTTTACTTGTTTATTAAAGAGTTTGATTTTCCAAAAGATATTTAAAAATCCCCTTTTGAAAATGTTTAGTAGAGACCAGTTTCACCAAGCGAGTTGGGTGCTTTTTCAACAAAACCTTCCACATTCATAATGTGGCTCTCGAACCCAAAATCTTGATGCTTTCGTTGGACTAAAATGCCTTTTCAAACGAGCCTTCGGTTTCTTGGATCATCCATCTCAAAAATTCGGGTTCTGGGTGCGCGCCGGTCGGGGAGCCCACAATTTCCTACTTCTATAGACGTGGAACCAACTGCCCGGCCTTATCGTGTTCGTCGGCCACCTCCGTACTTGGCTGATTATCAATATTCTATTGCCGCTCATGAATGTTTGCCCGCTCCATCTGATTTGCAGTTGAAAGGTACACCTTATCCTCTTCATAAATATATCTCTACCTCCTCATTTTTTGCTGCACACAAAATCTTTCTTTCCACCATTTGTTCCACAGATGAGCCCAAAACTTTTTCCCAAGCTATTAAACTACCTCACTGGCGTGATGCCATGGAAAAGAACTTGATGCTCTTGAAAGGATAGAACATGGAGCCTTGTTTCTCTACCTCTCAACAAGAAACCCATAGGCTGCAAATGGGTGTACAAGATTAAATATTGATCTGATGGTACTATTGAACGTCATAGGGCATGATTAGTGGCTAAGGGTTTCACTCAGATTGAAGGGGTGGATTATCATGATACTTTTGCTCCCGTTGCCAAGTTAGTGACTGTTTGTGTTTTACTCTCCCTTGCTTTTCTATCAAACATTGGTCTCTTCATCAACTTGATGTTAATAATGCCTTTTTACAAGGAGATCTTGATGAAGAGGTTGTATGACACTCCCAGCGAGATTTTCTAAATAGGGGGAGACACGAGTTTGTCGGCTTAATAAATCAATTTATGGCTTGAAGTAAGCCTCTCGACAGTGGTTCGCAAAATTTTCCTCTACACTTATTGATGCTGGTTTTTCTCAATCCAAAGCTAATTATTCGCTATTCACTAATCATCAAGGTGATTCTTCTACGTTTATTCTAGTCTATGTTGACGATATTATTATCATTGGGAATAATGACTTGGCTATCAACCGTATCAAGCAATTCCTTGAAGCCAAATTTTTCATAAAAGATTTGGGTCGATGAAATATTTTCTTGGTATTGAAGTTGCTCGCTCCGCGAAGGGAATTTTTCTTTCTTAAAAGAAGTATACATTAGACATTCTCAAAGACACTGGTTTGATTGGAGGTCGAGTCGCTGTTACTTCAATGGAACAACACCTCCATTTGTCGCTTGAGAATGGAACACTTCTTTCTTATCCCACTCCATATCAACGATTGATGGGTCGACTTATTTACCTCATTGTTACAAAACCGGATCTTACTTATGCAGTGAATATTCTAAGCCAATTCATGCACTCTCCCCGCAGTGTTCATCTTGATGCAGCTCATCGAGTGGTCCGTTATTTGAAAGGTTCCATTGGTAAAGGTATTTTCTTATCTTTTTCTAGTGGTCTCCATTTGCAAGGAAACTATGATTCAGATTGGGCAGGTTGCCCCATCACTCGCTGCTCAACGAATGGATATTGTACCTTTCTTGGCTTCAATCTACTCTCTTGGAAAACTAAGAAACAAGCAACGGTTTCACTTCTTCTGTAGTAGCCGAGTATCAGTCTATGGCTACTTTAACGTGTGAACTCTAGTGGTTAAATTTACTTAGTGATTTTGGAATTTCTTATAACCCTCCAATTACTATGTTTCGTGACAACCAAGCTGCGTTACATATTTCCCAAAATCTAGTTTTCCATGAACGCACTAAACATATAGAGCTTGATTGTCACTTTGTTCGTGAGAAGATTCAATCAAGCTCATTGCTCCAAGATATATTCCTTCTTCGGCTCAACTTGCAGATGTATTCACGAAGCCATTGGGTGCAGACCAATTTCACAATTTGATTGGCAAGCTGGGCGTTCTCTCCTTGCACACTCCACCTTGAGGGGGAGTGTTAACGTATCCAATTCCTTGCTTGATCCTTGGGTTGGTCAATATTTCCTATAATCAGTATTCCTATGATTGTGTAATTTGAATAGGACTTTATTGTTATAATTCTTCTTTCCTTTTAGAGAATATGTATCCCTTGATTACAATAATTAGGAAGAGCAAATCTCTCCTCGTGATTGTAATTCACTCCTATATAATCAATACCAAAATAGAGCTACCATTATTGTGGTAGAATCATCAAATATTGTTCTACTTTTACACATAACAAAACGCTTGCCCCTAGTATGTGATAAAAACATATGACCAAGCCATTTAATGTGATAAAAAAAGACAGCATGTGGAACATAAAAACGTGACCGAAGAACGAACTCTGTTCGTTTTGGATTTTAAGAGAGATTTTTGAAAGTAGTCGATAAAAAGATAAATAAATAAAATTTGTTGAAAATCTGCCACCAATTTTAAGAACCCAAAGCGAAAGGGAATTAACAAGGTCAGACCCTCTCCTGTTGATACGCGGAACGTTAGAAACGAGTGAATCCCAAAACTCTTAAACCAATTCTCTTAAAAACCCCTGTTCCGTCTCTGACCTCACAATTCTCATATCCACATCTTCACAAGAGAGAATCCCAAATCATCATCAAGAAGTTAAAAAAGCTTTTCCTTCTTTCCGGTTTAGTTTCAGGTTCCGTCAGATCCAGTCGGATCCATTTTCTCATCACGCAGATGACACAGCGTCATTTCCTCCCCGAGAATCCGTGCCTCCTAGTAAGCTTACTCTCCGGACTCATCGGCGGCGTGTTCCTCGTCTTCATTTTCATCCGACCCGCCGACAGCCCGCTTTTCCACACCCATGCCACCACCACATCCCCACTCCAAACTACGCCGATCCAACTCAGAGCCATACTCCACTACGCCACCTCCACCGTGGTCCCTCAGCAAACCATCGACGAAATCACCATCTCCTTCGACGTCCTCCGATCACTCTCCCCTTGCAACTTCCTCGTTTTCGGCCTTGGCCACGACTCCCTCATGTGGGCCTCCCTCAATCCACGTGGGACCACCTTATTCCTTGAGGAAACCCCCGAGTGGGTCCAGACTACTCTAAAAATCGTACCTGACCTGAACGCCCACGCCGTCAACTACACCACCAAACTGTACGAATCGGACGATCTCCTCTCATCGTACAAATCCGAACCGGACTGCTTCCCGCCGGATAAGGCGTACTTGAAGAACAACGAGAGGTGCAGGTTAGCGCTGAATATGTTACCAGACGAGGTGTACGATAAGGAGTGGGACCTGATCATGATCGACGCGCCGAGGGGGTATTTCGAGGAGGCGCCGGGGAGGATGGCGGCGATATACTCGGCGGCGGTGATGGCGAGGAAGAGGAAGGGATCGGGTGTGACGCATGTGTTTTTGCACGACGTGGATCGGAAGGTGGAGAAGGCGTATGCGGAGGAGTTTCTGTGTAGGAAGTATTTGGTCAAAGGCGTTGGGAGACTCTGGCACTTTGAGATACCGCCCGCTGCCAAAGTCACCAAGGTGGGGAGGGAGAGTGCTGGATTTTGCTAACCTAATTTTATTAAGGCGGCTGATTTTGTCATTTTTTTTTTTGTTAACGTCACTCATTTGCAAGTATATTTTTGATGCAAAAATATACTTGCATGATAATAGCGTTAAAAAAAGAGAGGTGACAAAATCATTTTCCCGCAACTATCTGCCATATTATTAACTACTAGTACTATAATTTTCGAGCTTTTGAAGACAATGTACGTAATAAATGGTCTGCCACAATATTGTAAGACACATTGATCGTGTTGTTTCCGTATAAAAATAATTAATAAAACAGAATAATTACGACTATCTAAAAGATAGCGGCAAGTACTCCGAGTATCGTCCTTAGGGATTACGAAGGCTGAATTGTAATTGTTCAAACTAATTTCTAACTTAATTCAGAAAAAGGATTTGATTGTTGGATTTCGAAAATATTAAAAGCTAAATCAAATTAAAGCAATCAAGAAATAACGAAAGTTGATGAGAGAAAAGATCTAGGGTTTCGAATCCACTCGACCCTTTCTAACAATTTTTATACGATGATAAAGGTTAATTATTCGAATCAATCCGGATATCGTTAGGGTTCGCGGGCCCTCACGATATCGCCTAAAGATATTTATGAATTACCAAATAGTATGGGGTATCGCCGCCTAGCACGAACCGTCTTTCTAGTATGGCCCGTTTCTATGGCACGGATCGTCTAATAGTACGGCGCGTCTTACGGAGCATAACCCATCTTACTCAGTTATCACAAACAATTAAAAACCGTTGTATGAACATGCATAAAAATCTAGAAAATCATACAACCACGATTCGAATAATAAAAACACTAAATCAAAACATAAAAATTGTTACTCAGAATTCGAGTTTCATCTATACCTTAAAAACGAGTTTAGCTGGACATCGGAAGAGAAATCATCGCGTTATTCTTCTTGTTGATTGCCGTGACTGGCTGCCGCGGTGATTTCAATTTGTATATGCGCAGCCCTCTGTTTTTTCTCCTGTAATGCGTGTCCTCCAAAAGTCCCCTCTTTTCCTTATCTATGTTGCTGTAGCCGACTTCACTTCAAAAACCCTTATTTCTCTTCTGCTTAATTCCCAGTCGAGCATTGTTTATTGGAGGGCCCCTGCTTTTCTTTTGTCCAATTCTTAATAAAAATAAGCAATAAACAACTAACTCTTGGGCCCACCAAGACTTTTGTATTTTGTAATGTTTCCAACTAATTTCAATTTTAAGAGTCCAGTAGGAATATGTCCCACGGCTCACGCCTGTCTCGGCCAACAAACTGTCATGGTTCATCACTGGAATTGGTTTGTCCGATTTTATTTCATTAAATCTTCCAATACCTGCAACACAAAAATCAAGCATTAAGCTCCGGAGTAACAATATAAATGGACTTAGTAAGGATAAATTAGAGGGCGCACATGTGAATATTTACGCGCCTATCACTCATTGCATGCATAGGTTTTTTTTTTCTTCTTCTCCCTCTTCCCTTGTTTTTTACGTTTTAAACTAAATGAATTTCTAAACCTATACTATTATAGTGTTGTGGTTTTTGGGGGAGATCGATACAATTCCCCCATGGATCTAGGAATTAATCCACAATCAAGTTGCATGTTTATTTTAATTTGTCATGTTTTGTAAGTTTTGAAGATGCATATGCTTAATTGATTTGTAACTATAAATGAGGAGAGAAACTTATTCACAGAGGAGCCGTGAATAAGTTCTTCACGGCTCCACACAATACAATATGCCGCTCCATTCGCACAATTAATCAATGCCCTGATGGATCTAAGAAATCGACAAATCAAGTTTCATGTTTATTTTTGTCATGCTTTGAAAATGCGTATGCTTAATTATTTTGTAACTATAAATGAGAGAAGTCATGGTTTTTACATACTATTATTTCTCATGAATTAAAGGTATTTGATGATACCATTTTGGGTTCATCAGATCGCCTGGTTTGGTGCCAACCAACACCCTCTCAATACCTAAGGCAACTAATAGTATTGTAGATAAAAAAAAGAGATAAGAATTAACTCTTAAGGTTTTGCTACAGAGAGAGAGAGAGAGAGAGAGAGAGAGAGAGAGAGAGAGTGTGAGTGTGATCCATTGGTGAAAGGAGATGTGTGTTTATATAGGTGTGAGTGATAGAATTCCATTAGGATTTGGTCACTTGGAATGTGGGAAATGGAGTACGTTGGCTCGTATCGGGTACAACAGCCGTAAATTATTTGGGATTAGGTAGTTCCGTAGAATTACGATAACTAGTGTTTTTTCCACGATGGAGATAGAGGATCGAGACAATTACAAGAAATTCTTTGAGCCAAATGTTTTGGACTAGGAGCAGGGCATAAATAGTGAGGGCATATGAGGCCATCCTCATCCCCCTTTCCCCACTTTATCCCTCTATTTTAACTATAAAATAATTTTATTCTTCCATTTTATTCCATATCCAAATCAAATATTATTTTATCTCTAATCTAAACCAAATCAAATATTATTTTATCTCTAATCTAAACCAAATCAACTATTTTTTAATCCACATTTCATAAAAATCAAATCAATATGGATTTACCTTCCATAAATAATACCCTACAGTGTAATCTATACTTCTATAGTACTGCAGAGGGACCTTAGTGAGAAGAGTCCATAGAGTGCCACGTGTCAACTTAAATGAATATGAAATACTTAGAAAATGAAAATATTTCGTTTACCAAAAATCGAAGATTTTATCCATTAACCATTTGAATTAAAAATTTAGAACTTAGAGAAAGAAAGAAAACACGTTGTCTATATATGAACCTATATCCAAAATCGAAATTCAAACATTAACTAACAGGAACTTTTTGGTAAGGAGTACTAAGGACCCAACTCCTTAAGGTAAATATCTAGATATTTTTAAACGTTATCTTGGCTAATCAATTAACTAATCTTTGTGGATCAAAAAAAAAAATTAACTAATCTTTAGGAAGGCGGTGTTCGGCGACTTGCTACTGCAAAGTGTTCCACACAAATCAATATGCATTTGCGTTGTTGATTCTTTGGATCTCGAGCTAAGATTTTGATGTCATCATTTTTTTTTCTTATTAAAATTTATAATATTTTCAGAGATTAATATAATTTTTTGTCTTTAAAAAAAAAACAAATAATATGCATCTCACTCAGGTACGTAGGGATCCGGGGGGCCTGTGGTGACCCAAGTCACCACAGGGGTGTCGTCACCCAAAACGGAATAGTTTTGGGTTGCAAACGGTTTAAAAAAAAGAGGCGGAAAGAGCATATTTGGGGGAAAGTTGAGAAAAAATTAAGTGATCCAATTTTCAATCCGTTTGAATGGGTGCGAAGATCTTATTTCTCTGATCATTTTATCCTAAAGGGTCATAATTAATTTTTGACTCTAGAGCTCTCGTTGGTTAGCCCTAAGAGATATTTAGTTTTATAACTTTCTTAGAGCTAATTAACGAGAGCACTAGAGTCAAAAATTAATTATGACCCTTTAGGATAAAATGATCATAGAAATAAGATCTTCGCACCAATTCAAACGGATTGAAAATTGGAGCACTTAATTTTTCAACCATATTTTTTAATATATAAACTGCCTAAAGATGGTTTAAGAATTAAGTGCTTCAATTTTCAATCCGTTTGAACGGGTGCGAAAATCTTATTTCTATGATCATTTTATCCTAAAGGGCCATAATTAATTTTTTAATCTAAAGCTCTCGTTAATTAGTCCTAAGAAAATAATAGAACTAAATATCTCTTGGGGCCAACCAACGAGAGTCTTAGACCCAAAAATTAATTATAACCCTTTAGGATAAAATGATCAGAGAAATAAGATTTTCGTATCCGTTCAAACGGATTGAAAATTGGAGCACTTAATTTTTAAACCATCTTTAGGCAGTTTATATATTACTCCATCCGTCCCTTTTTAATTGTCCTACTTCGTAACTCCAACTTATTAAAAAAATATCATTATTATACCTTTCACATCAACTTTTTCCTCCACTTTCCCTACTTACCCATCATCATTACACTTTTACTCACTTACTTTTCAAAAAGGAATCTACTTTTAGGGACAAAATAGACAATTCACCAACTTTTACCTACTAACTTTACAAAATGGACACTTATTTAGGGACAGCCCAAAATGGAATACTGGACTATAAATAAGGGACGGAGGGAGTAAAAAATATGGTTGAAAAATTAAGTGTTCCAATTTTCAATCCGTTTGAATTGGTGCGAAGATCTTATTTCTATGATCATTTTATCCTAAAGGGTCATAATTAATTTTTGACTCTAGTGCTCTTGTTAATTAGCTCTAAGAAAGTTATAGAACTAAATATCTCTTAGGGCTAACCAACGAGAGCTCTAGAGTCAAAAATTAATTATGACCCTTTAGGATAAAATGATCAGAGAAATAAGATCTTCGCACCCATTCAAACGGATTGAAAATTGGAGCACTTAATCTTTTCTCAATTTTCAACCAAATATGCTCTTTCAGCCTCTCTTCTTTAAATCGTTTGCAACCCAAAACTATGCCGTTTTGGGTGACTACACCCCTGTGGTGACTTGGGTCACCACAGGCCCCCCGGATCCGGTACGTAGGCCGTAGCCCTACATCTCAATTGATTTGAGGTCTCAATAGGTATGAATGAAATCGCCATTTTCCTAATCTTGGGGCTTTTTCAAAATAATCCCCAAATCTCTTTCTTGAGGTTTTCTTTTTACTTGGTTTCTGTTTGATTTGGGTCATGATCTGTGGCTATTTTTTGGTGCTCCTAATTTCTTTCCCAAATTAAATCTGTTATGTAGTGTTTCTTTTTCTCCTCATTTGTTATGAAAATGAATTTTCTTTACTCTTTGAAAAAATTGATTGTACCAACCAAATCGAACCATCCCGATTACCCACTTAACCAAATAGTTACTTTTACTAGCCGGTCAGTGTTAGGGTGAGAGGCCAAACAACCGACTAGATGGTTTAATGTGAAAAGTTGCAAAAAAAAGACCTTACCAAACCAATCTTCATCCCTACGGATAGCATATTATTCCCTTCATCCCATGATTTTTAGTTCCTTTTAGGATTCCATGTCATCTTCAAACTCAAAAAGAATACTTTCACAAATGGAGGTTTTTTTTTTTTTTTTCTTTCAAAAGATTTCATGGAGGACTTTGAACGATACAGGAAATTTAAAAGTTACCTCAAAAAATACTCCATATATTTTGGTTTTGAAAATAGCACAGGATTTGAAAAGAGACCAAATTATGGGATGTATACCTATAGATTCAAACTAGGCTATTAGCCCGTTGTACGTGTCGTGCACACTGCCCAAGTTGTTAATCACGCATATGCTGGTGCCTGGGGAGTGGACCCAGTGGTGGCCCCTAGACTCCATATATAGTTGAAGGTCATTATTGACTATTAAGTTTTCAAAACAAAAAATGTTGCTACAAAAATGTGGGGGTTCGAATTATCAGGAACTAGACGGGGTGAGATTAGGCTCCTTCTTCCTTCGTTCCTTCCGGCGGACCTGCAATCAAGTCACTAGGGCTTGGATAGCCCAGTGACCCTCCGATGATTAAGTTAGATCTCAAGGGAAAAGCTTAGGTCTAGGGTTAGGGAAGAGTAGCATACCTCACACAATGAGTATCCCTTCATATTTATAGACCTAGGTTTGCTTGGCCTTCAAGCCAAGGCGTGGAAGTCACGCTCAGGTAACCGTCTCGGGTGACGTCATTCACGACGTAAGGAACGAAACGGTTACGGAGCACATGACCTGATCGAATCGATTGCTGCATTAATGGACTTAACGTGGGGTCCATCCGTTGTAACCGCCTGGCTCTACTTCCCTGGATAGTTCTGAAGCCGAAACGTATCCCCGGGCACGGTACCGAACCAAGACTGGAAGACAACAACACTCCTCGGCCAAGCGGCCGGGCTCGAGGAGACATTGGCTGGTGCACACGGCTCGGTTACCGGTATGATAACCGGAGCCCACACAATAGCCCCTCAAGTCCCTGGAGCTTCACTCCTCTGCTTCAGGGTCTTGACTCTCGTGGATCAGCACGTTTTCAACCTTCCTGAAGGAGGGTTACTGAAGGGTAAAGATTCCTCGGTAGCCCTTGCTTCAGCTGTTTCTGTCAGAGAAATCCACGTGTCGAAGCCGCCGAGATAATGGAAGGAAAAAGCTGCCTTGGCACGTGCCATGTCAGCTGATTGGTACGAAGCGTCACTTCGGTGACACGTGTCATAAAGCCAGTGGTTTGGCCATACGGAGCCCTCGCCTCGGTGCAGAACCTGACAGAAGGTGACCGTCTGATGGGGACACGTGTCAAAGATCGAGAGAGCCGATGCACGACGCTTCGTTTCCCGCGCAACGCTCCGCCCACCTGAGTATAAATGATGGCGTGAAAGAGAAACGGGCCACTCTCCTTCTTGCTCTGAAGTCGAACCGACGCCGCCGTCTGCCTCCGCCATTCAACCACGATTGCAAGCGTTTTGGGCGTGGATCATCGCACGGATTTGAGGTACGTTGATCCCTCCACCTTAATCTTCATTTCTTGATCACTTCTCTCGAAGTTCCAGTCGTTTTTGGCGTGGTTTAGAATCGTACCACCGCGCGCCGCCTCTGGGTCGCGGCGGCGCTGGGAGTTTCCAGCGTTGTTCTTGCTGCGTCCGAGGCTAAAATTCTTCCCGAGGCCTACATCCTTCCCGAGCCCTATCTTCAATCCTCGACTTCAGGGTTGGTCAGTCCAAAGAAGGGGAGACCTCCCGAAGAGGGTACCCTGAATTTAACCGAGGCCAATAGACTCCGAGGAACAATGACCATTCTGTCCCGAGCGTTTAGGTCTTCTTGCTCTCCCTGAGCACATAGCTAACGGGTTTTTGCACTTTTCTTTGTTAGGTTGGGGCGAATGGTCATTGAGGTTTCTTCGGGCAGCTCCAGTAGTTCGGTTGACCTTGAAGAGATATTTGCGGAGATACAGTCCCGAGCCTTCCTCCGAATCCCAATCGACTCGATCGAGCCTTGCAATCCTCTGACAACTCCTCGGCAGAAGACAGCTTTTGACCCTAGGATGACGGAACCAAGCACCTCGGACCACGCGCCTGGGCCATTAGCCGACGCCCCGGAAGAGGTTCAGGGGCGCAGAAGGCCGATGAGGCCCTGCCCTTACAGGAATCAATATTTTGACGGGACGTCGGCCGCCTATGCGGAATTCAAGCGAGTCTACAGCATACCTCACGATGTTGAGGTACGGCTGCTCCCAAACACCGACCCGAGGGACCTGCCCCACCGAGAAGGGGCACTAATCTTTCCACTGATGGCCATAACCGAAGGAGGGATTCGATTCCCCCTCCACCAATTTGTCAGAAGAATTCTCCGAACCCTCAGCCTTACCTCCTCCCAGCTCACGGTGAACTCGTATAGAATTATTACGAGCGTCATAGAGCTGAGAAGGCAGTATAATCTGACCTTCGGTATGGAGGAGCTCTTCGGGGTTTACCTACTTGGAGTTAACCGCGAGCATCAGCGGTATTACCTGTCTTGCCGCTCCGGTTACGACTCATTTCTGATCGATCACTTGCCCGACTCCGAGGAGTGGGCCGGCCTCTATGTGTCGGTCACCGGGAACTTCATGTTCGGTCCCGGGGAGAGGGCAGACACAACCACCACAGTGCAGTTTGAAAACGGAATGCCTGGTGGGTTAAATCTTCCCTTTCGGTACATTTATTTAACTTAGCTGCATTTAGCATGCTGTACTGATATCCTCTTCTTCGGTATTCTGTTTTTGCAGAACAGGGCGTTGTTGCTGCGCTTCGGGAGAGGGCCGTTCGTTCCAGGATCACTGCCGCCTTCGCCATCCCCCTTACGAGCCGGTTTGCCCCTGAATTGCTCGGCTATGTCGCGTCGTATACCAGCTTTTTGAAGAAGAAACCAAGGCAACAGGGCCTCCCGAGAGCAGGCAGGGGACGAGGCCGAGGAGGAAGGGCCGGAAGAGGGGCAGGACGAGGGAGTGGAGCGAACGAAACGGAGGGCAACACCTCCGAGCCTCTGGGAGTCATCCGAGAAGAGGTTGACCGAGAAACACCAGAAAGGACCGGGCTAAGCGCCGAGATGTCTGGGCCGGGGACAAGAGAGGTACTAAACCTGAGGCGTCAGAGGCCGAGGGGCAGCGGCCGAGGCCAGACTTTTTCAACGCCGGGCGCTGGGACCTCGGGGGTGTCCCCCGCCTCTCCACAAGAGCCACCGGAGAAGAGGGCTCGGTTGGAGGAAAGGAGGGATGCTGCGGGCGGGGGCCAAGTGGCCATCGATCTCGCCGAGGGTGAGCGTCGGGAGAACGAGGGGAACAAGGACGGCGAGTGGGTCAACCCGAGGGAGCTTCCCTGGGCTCCGGAATTCCGCCATTTCGCAGGTCGTCCGATTCATCATGCTGACACCGTGAAAAACCTCGGGGTGGCGTTCGGTATGCTCAGGGGGAGCATCCTTCCTCGGGATGCCCGGGCAGTGACAGGCCTGACCGAGGACATCACTGCTGAGATTGCACAATCCCTTTTCCATGTAAGTTGCTACTGCTTGTTACTTCTATTGCACTTTGCTTCTTTCAGCCTAAACATTCAGAGCTCATATGCTCCTCGGTTCTTGTTTGTAGGCCGGCGCTCGGGTAATGGTGGTCAATGACCGCTGCAAGGCGTAGGAGAAGGAGATCGAGGAGCTGAAGCAGGCTCTTGGTCGAGGGGAAGACGACCTGAAGGTGGCAAGGGAGTCCTGTGAGCTTTATCTGGCCGACTTCTGAAGATGCGACGGCGAGCGGGTGCTTGCCGAGGCCCGAGCTGCCAAGGCTGAAGAAAATGTACAAACGCTTAGGGTCACCCGGGCTCGGGAGGTGGAGGCGGCCAAGAACAAGGGCTATGACGAGGGCTGGGACGCGGCCGGCGTGGAGTACAAGAAGCAAGTCCGGGAGATAGAAGCCGAGCTGCACAAGGATCGATTCTTGGACGGGCTTCGGTACGAACACGAAGCCTTATTGAGCAAGCTCGACCTTCCTGCCGACTCCGAGCTCCGAGCTCTGCCACAGCCACCTCCTGAGGAACTCGTTTTGCCAGAGGAGGAAGACGTAGTGGTGCAGAATCCTGAGGAACAACGTGCCCCTGGGAGTCAAACCGGGCATGACACCGCCGCTCCTACCGAAGGGTCTTAGGATTGTTTTTACCGCCTTCCTCCCCTCCTTTTTTTTTTTTTAAATGTTTTTGCAACTTGATTTGTTTCTCCTTGACTGGACGGCTCCGGACATATGGATTTTGCCGTAGCAGGGTTTGTAATAGTTTGGATAGGACTGGCGCCGAACTTTTGGCCTAAGCCAGGTCCTTGGTAGAATTTTTAACCTTGAATTTCATAACTTTTTGGCTTCCGTTGAATGAACGTCTTCTTGATTTATACCCGCTTTGATTGCTTGTTTGGATATGTCTATGCCCCTGCTTCGGTCACTCTTCTGAAGCAATGTTGCACCAAAGGATCTGCGGAAGCATGACCCGAAGCAATTTGAGCTCAAGAAGTGATGGAAAACCGAAGCCCCAGTTCAGCAAGATTAGGGCTAAACAGGTGATACGACTACGGGACTCTGAGTGGCGTCGTAAAGGGATATGGCCGAGACCATAGGTTTAGGACGCCGTAAGCCCGAGCAACAATAGACATTGGTGGGTCGGTGTAAGGGGCTCGGTGGGGTGCCGAGTGTCCTTAGCGCGAGTGACCAGACGTCCAAACGACCGAAGAGGTCGGGGTGACTTGGTGAGAATACTGTCCAAGGGTATCACCTATAGGAGGACAATATCCCAGAAGTCGGATAAAACGGTCCGGGAAAAAGGGAACCGAGTGTCAATGAGTAAGACAGCATGAACAGAGTAAAAATTAAGAAAAAGAAATTTTCATTTAAACTCAAAGGAGTGCTGTCATTACATGAGCGTGTTGCCCGTAACGCTTAAAGCAAAAAGAAATACAAGGAGGGGAATCGGGTAGTGTAACCGAGCGCTCAACCGTAGAACCTTTTGAGGTTGTTGGCATTCCATGTCTTAGCGATGGGTGAGCCGTCCAATTTTTCCAACTTGTAATTTCCTGAGCCGAGGTGCTTAAGGACTCGGTAGGGGCCCTCCCAATTGGGCATCAACTTTCTCTTCTTGGACTTCTCTACAACCTTCTTCCATACAAGATCGTCTGGCTTGAAAGAACGAAGGCGAACGCTTCGGTTGTAGCCCTTTGCAATTTCCTGTTGGTACGAGGCAAGCTTTATCCTTGCATTCTCACGTTCCTCCTCGGCCAGGTCGAGGTCTGCAGCAATGTTGTCGTTGTTGACTGAGTCCTCAAAATTCTCTGTGCGGATGGTGGGGAGCCCGACTTGGATGGGGATGACAGCCTCCATGCCGAATGCCAAGAAAAAAGGAGTACGGCCAGTGGACCGGCGAGGCGTTGTTCGGTAGCCCCAGAGTACCCTGGGTAGTTCCTCGGCCCATTTGCCCCGTCGAGATTCGAGTCGGCGCTTAAGTTCGGATGAGATCGCCTTGTTTGCTGCTTCGGCCTGTCCATTGCCTTGTGGGTAGGCCGGGGTAGATGTGTCCCATTTAATGCCGTACTCATCCAACAGAGCTCGGTATTTCTGACCCGTGAACTGCCTCCCGTTATCCGTTATAATGGCGAAGGGCACGCCGAAGTGTGAAATGATGTTTCGCCATACGAAGCGGATGACGTCCGTTTCTTCGATGGTGACCAGAGGCTCCACCTTGACCCACTTTGAGAAATAGTCGGTTGCAGTTAGGAGGAACTTGAATCCGCCCGGAGCAACCGGCAGCTTTCCAACGATATCCATGCCCCACTGGGAGAAAGGCCAGGGACTGGTGAGGGGGCTAAGATCCCGTGCCGGCTGGTGGATGATGGGAGCGAACATCTGACACTTCTTACAACACTTGACAAATTCTTCAGAATCCTTCTTCATCGTTGGCCACCAGTACCCCTGAGTAATGGCTCGGTGGGCGAGGGACCGTCCACTGGAGTGGCAACCGCTGTCGCCCGCGTGAAGCTCTTCGATGATGCCTTGAACTTGGTGTGGATGTGCCACGAGCAAGTAAGGTCCGGTGAACGATCTTCGGTAAAGCGTGCCATTGGGGTTGAGCCAGAAGAGGGCAGCTTTATTCCGGAGGCGGTGGGCTTGTTTCTTATCGGGAGGGAGGATGTCATCGCGTAGGTAACTGACGATTTCATCCATCCAGCTTGGACCGAGGTCTATGTTGAGGACCTCGTGGGATAAGGCTTCAAGCTCGAAACTGGGCTTGTCGATGGAATTGAAGGAGATGGAGCGATGTTCCGAAGAGGAGCAAGCCGAGGCTAGCCCAGCGAGAGCGTCGGCATGTGCATTTTGTTCTCGGGCAATATGCTCGACGCGAATGGCCTTGAAAGTCTTTAGGAGCTGAACAGCAGAACTGAGGTAGGTCCGCATTCGGTCGTCCCGAGCTTCATACTCTTCCGACAGCTGGTTAACGACAAGTTGGGAATCGCTGTAAACCACCAATTCCTCAATACCGAGTGCTTGAGCGGTTCTGAGTCCTGAGATGAGTGCTTCATATTCGGCCTCGTTGTTAGAGGCAAGGAAATTGATTGAAATGGAGCTTTCGTGCATGACGCCAGAGGGAGAGAGGAGTACGACCCCAGCTCCGGCGCCTCGGCTGTTAGACGCGCCATCGACGTACATCTGCCAAATATCGCCGTGGAAGAGTTTCCAGGCGGAGCTTGGGGTTGACTGGCCGTGCTCTTCGGGACGCGGGGAAGGAACCGAAGCGAGTGCGTCGGTTGGAGTAAGCTCGGCAATAAAGTCGGCGAGTACCTGAGCTTTAATGGCTGTCCGAGGCTGAAAGTGGATTTCAAAGTTAGCGAGCTCAACAGCCCATTGAGAGATTCTGTTAGAAAGGTCGGCCTTCCGTAGGAGAGACTTGAGGGGGTACTCGGTTAAGACAACAATGCGATGCGACTGGAAGTATGGGGCAAGTTTTCGAGAGGCGGAGACAAGGGCGAGCGCAAGTTTTTCCAAAGGGAGGTAGCGCGTCTCGGCTGGAGTCATAGTCTTGCTGGAGTAGTAGATAGGCTGATGCTCCCTGCCCTCCTGTCGAACGAGTACCGAACTTATAGCATGCGCGGAGACCGCTAGGTAGAGGAGCAGATCTTCCTGGTCCCGGGGAGTGACTAGGAGTGGAGCCTCGGATAGGTAACCTTTCAACTGCTGAAGAGCTCGGTCACAGTTCTCTGTCCAAGCGAAGCTGCGTCGGCTGCCTTTCAGAAGCTCGAAGAAGGGCTGGCATTTGTCCGAAGAGCGGCTTATGAACCGATTCAGGGCGGCGGCCATGCCCGTTAACCGCTGAACGTCCTTTTTGTTGCGGGGAGCTGTGAACTTTTCGATGGCGAGGAGTTGAGCAGGGTCAGCCTCGATACCGCGTCGTGAGACGAGGTGACCGAGGAATTTCCCGGAGCTAACTCCGAAGGCACGTTTCTCGGCGTTGAGACGTAGCTTGTGTGTCTTCAGGATCGCGAAGGCCTCGGCAAGATGTCGGAGATGATCGCCGGCGCGCATGCTCTTGATAACCATATCGTCAATGTAAGCCATCATTGTGTCGCCTAATAAGCGCTCGAACATCTTGGTTATCATCCGCTGGAACGTGGCACCGGCGTTCTTTAGACCGAAAGGCATAACGAGGTAGCCGAAGATGCCGTGAGGGGTGATGAAAGCCGTATTCTCGACATCGTTCTCATTCATTGCAATCTGGTGGTAGCCTCGGTAGGCGTCCATGAAACTGAGTCGCTCATGGCCGGCCGTGGCGTCAACAAGTTGGTCGATCCGAGGGAGAGGGAAGAAGTCTTTAGGGCAGGCGTCGTTAAGGTTGGAATAATCGACGCAGACGCGCCACTTGCCGTTCTTCTTCTTAACCACGACGGTGTTGGCGAGCCACCGAGGATACTGTACTTCACGGATTGCATTCGCATTGAGGAGCCGGTTAACCTCCTCGATGACGGCTTCGGAATGGATGGGGGAGGGCCTTCGTGCCTTCTGCACTACCGGGCGTTTAGCCTTGTCGATATTGAGCTTGTGGCAAATGAAGGAGGGGTTGACCCCTGGCATTTCGTACGGAGTCCAGGCGAATACCTCAATATTGTTTTTGAGAAAGTCGACCATCTCATTCCGCTCGGTGTCACTAAGTGAGGAACCGACAAGGAAGAAACGGCTTCCATCCTCGGTGATTGGGACCGTAACGAGTTCTTCCACTGCTTTATCGTCGGCCGGCCTACCGACGTCTTCCAAAACTGGAGCCTCTGGGACCTCGATAAGATTGACCCGAGACGTCCGCCTGCTGCTTCGGACAGCGTTGACATAACACTTCTTCGACGCGGTTTGGTCGCCGTACAGGTCCTCCTGTCGTCCGTTGGCGCCGATGAAGCGGACCACTTGGTGATAGGTCGAGGCAATGGCCTTGAGCCTATGGAGCCAGGTTCGTCCGACGATGGCATTGTAAGGGCTAGGGACGTCGACTACCACAAATTCCATATCCAGGACAACCGAACCGGCGCGGACTGGAAGTGTTACCGTGCCGATTGGCCAGACCGGAGCCCCGTTAAAACCGATGAGTGGAACTTCGGACGGACGGAGCTCGGTTTCTGGAATCTTGAGGTCTCTGAATAGAGAGTAGTACATGACTTCAGCCGAGCTGCCCTGGTCCACGAGGACGCGTCGGACGTTGTATGTGCCGATGCGGAGCGTGACCACGAGGGCGTCATTGTGCGGAAGCTGGACACGGTCGAGATCTTTCTCGGTGAATGTTATCGTCCACCTAGAGCCGTCGTCGGTTCTTGGGCGTTTTGGTTCAGGGCCGACGAGCATTACCTGTTTGGAGGAGGAGGAGACCGCGTTCAATTCGTCATGGATGATACGGGCTGCCTCGGAGTTGAGGGGCCCGTGGATAACGTGAATCGTCTGAACTTCCTCCTCGGTGTTGTTTTCGGCGCGCTGAGCCCGGGACTTCGTTTTCTCTTGATCAATGAAGTTGCCGAGATGTCCTGCTGCAACG
Organism: Rhododendron mucronatum var. ripense; assembly: GCA_019656295.1. Taxonomy (NCBI): domain Eukaryota; kingdom Viridiplantae; phylum Streptophyta; class Magnoliopsida; order Ericales; family Ericaceae; genus Rhododendron; species Rhododendron mucronatum. The sequence continues at coordinate 4,921,239 of BPLT01000006.1, forward strand.
AGCTGTTCCAAATAAGCCTTGAAAGGCTTGCAGGCTGTGGTGAAATGGCCCTGCTCGTTGTGAAAACTGCAGCGGACGATGGGATTCTTAATTTTCCCGTTTTCAGTCCCTAACTTCTGGTTTGGAAAGGAGAAGAAGGGCTGGTCCTTCACTTGATCGATGATTCGGTAGATCGGAATGGTGAAGACGGTCTTCTCGGCATTGAAATCGCTTGGCTTCGGTCCCCTCTTCTGTGACTGCTTTATGTTATTGACCTGTTTCTTCGGCGTCGGTATGGGTGCCGAGATCGGTGTTGAAGTCGAAGTGTTTACCGTCTTCGAGCTTGTTGGCTTTCCGATGCCTCTCTCCGCCTTGGATTCGATGAGCTGGCACCATCCCTCTATTCGAGTCATGAGATCCTTCATGGAGTTGGGCTTATGGCGAGCAAGATCGTCGTAGACCTGCTCGTCCTGGGAGGTGAGTCCGAGCTTGAACCCTCGGGCGGAGATGACACCGTCGCAACCCTCTATCTCATTAAATAATTCCCAGTAGCGTCCGGCGTACTGCCGAAGCGTCTCGTCGGTTCTTTTGCGGAGAGCCAGAAGAGAGTCGATCTCTTTCTCGTGCTTATTGCTTGTCACGAATCGGGCCATGAAAGCATCACAGAGGGAATCGAAGGAGGAAATCGACCGAGCCAGGAGTTGATTGAACCAGGTGAGGCCTAGGTTTCCGAGGCTTGCGGGAAATACCTTACAGAGGAGGGCGTCGTCCGAGGGCTCGTTCCTTAGAAACAGCGACATAACGAGCTTGTACTGGACCAGGTGAGTGTAGGCCTCGGTTTTGCCATCGTATTTGGCAAATTTTGGCTGGGCGAATCCTTTGGGGGGCGTGACCGAGTCAATTTCCCTTGTGAAGGGGGAGGTTGTGAGCCGGGTAAGCCGTGCGTCGCGGTGAGGTCGGATCGAACGGTCGAAACCGTCTGGACGCTCTGTCGCCGAACGCTTTGGTGGAACAAGCTTATCTAACCTGTCGAATTCCTTTCTCTTGGGTGTGGTACTGACCGACTTTGGTGGAGAACGCGCTCGACGGCGCTCTCGGTAGCTATCTCGAGCCGAAGGCTCAAGGCGCTCGGTCACCGGACTTCTGCTGTGGACGCCTGCGGGGCGCGAGATGATGGGACTCCTGGCCCTGGAGCCCCTCTGGCGTTCACGATACCCTCTGGTCTGGAATTCTAGAAGGCCGTCATCTCCCCTGGGTACCCTTGTGAGGCTAGGGGTAGATTCTCGGCCCGCCTTGCCTGTTCGGACCGAGTGGGTGGAGGAGGCGGAGACACTCCCTGTACCGAGCCTCTCGAAGGCCGATGGTTTTCTTCGGAGCTGGACCGGGGAGCGGGAGCGGTCCCTGCGCGACGTGGTTCTCGTGGCTATGGCGCCCGACGCCCTTGGTGGCTCGAGACGATCTTTGACGGAGGGGCGAGATCTGTGGTCCTGGAGGTGGCCGACGTTGTTGCTGTGCGGAGGAGTGTGGCGACTTCTTCTCCCGCTTTGACTCCCAGAGGAGTGAGATGGGGAGATTAGGAGGTTTTTGATCTCCGCGAGCTCGTCTCGGACGTTCTGATCGAGCTTCACCACCGTTGTTAGATCGTCGATTTTCCGCTCGAGGTGGCGGATGTAGGAATGGAGCTCGGAGGACGGGCCTGCATCTGGAGCTGAGATCCCGGCGCCAACTCCGACGGACATATGGGCCTTCCCTAGGGCGATGGCTCCGCCAGAGGCCAGGCTGTGGTCCACGAGGGATCCGAGCCCGTGGGTGGAACCGCCGTGTTGTGGGTCGTCGACCTCCACCATGCTTGAATTTCCGGAGCGAGGAATGAGGCTGAAGGGTGAAACGGACGTTGGATGGATGGCTAGGTCCCCAGCAGAGTCGCCAATTGTGGGGGTTCGAATTATCAGGACCTAGACGGGGTGAGATTAGGCTCCTTCTTCCTTCGTTCCTTCCGGCGGACCTGCAATCAAGTCACTAGGGCTTGGATAGCCCAGTGACCCTCCGATGATTAAGTTAGATCTCAAGGGAAAAGCTTAGGTCTAGGGTTAGGGAAGAGTAGCATACCTCACACAATGAGTATCCCTTCATATTTATAGACCTAGGTTTGCTTGGCCTTCAAGCCAAGGCGTGGAAGTCACGCTCAGGTAACCGTCTCGGGTGACGTCATTCACGACGTAAGGAACGAAACGGTTACGGAGCATATGACCTGATCGAATCGATTGCTGCATTAATGGACTTAACGTGGGGTCCATCCGTTGTAACCGCCTGGCTCTACTTCCCTGGATAGTTCTGAAGCCGAAACGTATCCCCGGGCACGGTACCGAACCAAGACTGGAAGACAACAACACTCCTCGGCCAAGCGGCCGGGCTCGAGGAGACATTGGCTGGTGCACACGGCTCGGTTACCGGTATGATAACCGGAGCCCACACAAAAAATACTAACAAGGTCAAACCCTCTAAAACCTGCCTTACGATCAGAGGTTACTTATCAACAGAGGAGCATAGACAATGCTAGGTGTAATTGCAAATAAGGAATCAAAAACTATTTTCGACGGTTGGTAAATTAACAAATCGAACTTTGTGAACCGTTCGGGGCTCATTAATTTACGGCTCATTTGAGCTAGCTCGTTACCGATCTAACTCTAGCCTAATATTGAATCTCGATTATCGAATGATTCAAGCACAAATAGAAGGGAGCTCAGCTTGGCCAACATCGATTTCCTGATTAGATATACTACATACGTTAAGTTATTGTACATATAGTATCCACGTTATATCTACTGACTACTGGAGTTCGGCTTAAATAATGTTACTGTTAGAATTTGGGACTGGTCCGGGACCAAATTGGGTCGCCCATGTGGGCATGATCCGGTGGCCCAGATATTAGAGAGTCCTATCTTATCTCGGAGATAAGATAGGAGAAGTTGAAATAATTCTAATATCTTAAGATTAGAAGACTTCTAAAGTATCTTAGATGCCCTCTCTCTATTTATTTTCTGCAGGAACATGTGTAAAAAAGACACCAGAGGTATACTAAAAAAAGAATAGAGTTCTGGGAAACTCTCTCTCTTCGATAGTTCTCTCTCTCTACGATTAAAGAGCAATCCGAGCTTTCGCACATTAGAATAGAGGGTGATACACGATCCTTGTAGTATCACTTCATCGCAGGAATTTGTCGCTGATTCGGTACGTGATCGAGAGTTTGTAATCCATCCACACCAAGGTCCGATTCGGTTAAAGTTCGCCAGGTAACCCAAACCATGCACCCGCTTCCGCACTATAGTTATATTTTTCTAACAGTTACTATATATGTTTGACCATATGTATATTATTTCTATTGTATCCCATAACAATGCACAAAATTAAGTACCAGCATCGTGATTTTTTCAAAGACTAATATGACGAACCTCAAAAACAATGAAAGAAGATATTTGCATTTTTTCAGAATTTGTCTTATGACCTATATACGATTTTGAATATACAATTGGGAAAGAAATCGAAATGGTCCTTGTAGTTTAGTATTTGTGTTAACTTGGTCCCTACAGTTTGAATTGGCTCGATTTAAACTCTGTAGTTTTCATTTTGTTCCAATTTGGTCCAATTACTAACGACCGTTAGATTCCGTTAACTCCCCTTTTTCTAGGATTAAAACCGTAATATATCATTCTCCTCTTATTCTAATATACATTTGAACCAAAACACAAAGCCTCATTGTTCCCTTCTCCATTTTTTTTTCACAACTTTCATTCTCCATTGTCATGCCCGGGATTTTAATCTTGTTCGCCTTCATAGGGAAGGAGTGAGAAGGATTAGGGTCTGAATAAGTGATCCGATTCCTATGGATTGCGACATGGTTCTTAAAGAGAAAGAAAAAATGACGAGTTTTGTGATCTATAAAAGGGGTTCGGATATTTTTGAAAAATGTTTGAATTTTAGAAGTGGGTTTTATTTTAAAAAGGGACCGAGCTTTCATCAAGCTGCCTACATATCCTCGGGTAAAGGAGAATCAAGTCTGGCCAAAGTTCGGGCCAAAAAAGGGGTTTAGAAAAAAACTTAGAATCTGCACCGAGTATAGAGTTTAGGTGTACATAGTCTCCTCTTGAATATCGGAAGAATAATCCAAGTATTTTATAAAAAAAGAACACAGGCCAGAGAACCTGATTTTTAGAAAAAAGTGATTCCGTTTTGCTTTTTAGGAAAAAGGTTTTAGGTCTGCGAGGTTAGAAAAAACAAGAGTTCGGTAATTCACTCGAAAAGGGACCCATTTGTGTCTCGGGTTAACGGAGGCTAACGGCAGTTAGTAATTGGACCAAGTTGGAACAAAAAAGAAACTACAGAGTGTAAATTGAGCCAATTTAAACTGCAGAGACCAAATTGACACAAACACTAAACTACAGGGACCATTTCGATTTTTCCCTTATTATTTTGTGGTAATAATAGATGTCCACTACCAAGCATAAATACGGTGTTGTGTTTTTTGAGTGGTTGCATGACAAAAGACAAAGAATATGTAAGGGAAAAAAATCGAAATGGTTCCTGTAGCTAAATATTTGTGTCAACTTGGTCCCTGTAGTTGTAACTGGCTCGATTTATACTCTGTACTTTTCATTTTGTTCCAATTTGATCCAATTGCTAACTGTCGTTAGTTCGCCGTTAGTCCTTTTAAATGAAGACAAAAATAAGCTAATAAAGACAAAACTAAACCAATAAGCCAATTTTTTTCGTCTTTATTCAAAAAAATTGGATTTTGATTGTAATTTTTTATTTTTTAGGTTCCTTTCGTCATGACTAAGAAATAATCCCGAAAAAATTGACTAAAAACCTAACAAATTTGAAAAAAATTGAATAAAGACAAAAAACATAAGCCACTTAGCTTATTTAACCTAACAACCACTGAGTTTACGTAATATTCTAACTTTTGGATATGATTTTTTATCATGTTGTGACTTTTGGATCTATATCATATTGTGACTTTTGGACATAGTTCTATATGCATTTTTAGTACTATGCAGAAAAATAAGGCATCTCAGTATTTATTCACAAGTTAAATTGGTAGACAATACCAATGGTTATGTTGCCTCATGGCTGATTATGAAAATGCTGAATTAGAGGGTAACTTTTTGCAGAAAATTATAGCCAAATTTCTTCTCAGGTGCCTCCTTATCAATGGAGAATGAAAGAATGAGTTGTGCTTCGGTTCAGAGGTATATTAGGTACGCCTGTGCAAAAAACTCGTCTACCCGCGGACCCGACCTGACCCGAAGGGGCTCAGGCGGGGTCAAATATGTGCTTCGAACGGGTATAGGAATCAGATTTTGGTTCGGGAGTCCGGGTTAGTGTGTTTCTTACTCGACCCGACCAATTCATAAAGATTAATTCGATTTTTAGTCGGACTCAACCTGACGTAAAGAATTGGGATCGTGGACAGTTTTTACCCCTTTTCGGTTCGGTTTTCGGGCCTAAAACATTTATTACCAGCCATGTCGGGTTGGGTTCGGGGGTCAAACCCAACCGCCCAACCCGTGCACACCCCTAATATTAGGGCAATAGGGAAATGAGAAAATTACTGTTTTAACCCTCAAAAAAGGGCCATTTGACTTTGTTGTTAAAAAGACTAACGGCGAACTAACGGCGGTTAGTAATTGGACCAAGTTGGAACAAAATGGAAAGTACAGAATGTAAATCGAGCCAATTACAACTCCAGGGACCAAGTTGACACAAACACTAAATTATAGGGACCATTTCAATTTTTTTCCCTATACAATTTAAGGGTGTGATTTTCACACCCCCCTTTTGATATCCACTCCCTTTTTTAATTTTAGTATTGAAAGTGAATATATATACACACACTTTATTCACAAAAAAGAGAGTTTGAATTTAAAAAAGGGCTGTGTGAAAATCAATATATTCCCCTTTTAAACTCGTTAAGCCTTGTGAATAATTAGTTTCCATAATATTGAGCTCAAGGTTGAGCTCGAATGGTTAAATTTTCATTGAGCTCAAAAGCCTCCAAATTGAAACACTAACAAAAAAAAAAAAACTCCAAAACTGAATTGTATGCATTCCAAGTTGGGGAGTTCACCTCAGGTTGGTGCTATTTGTCATGTAAGACCTCATATTGAGAATAAGCTAAAAAAAGAAAAGAAAATAATATTCATTTTGTTTTATTCAGAATTAAAAAGAATAGAATGGGTATTATTTATGTTGTAGTTTCTAGCATTGGGGTTATTAATTAAGTAGATAAGTTTGTTGCATGGGAAGTCTTGGTGGCTAACAAGTATGTGTGTGAGCACGTGGGGTGCTGGAAATTTCGTGCAAGGCCTATATAAATTTGAGAAACAAGACAAAACGAGGGAGAGAGGGGGGTTCGTTGAGTTGGGACCAACTCACTGGGATTAGGGGAAATTAGGCACAGGAAAGGTTAAGGATAGAAATTAGGCACAGGAAAGGTTAAGGATAAGAAAAGAACGGAAAGTGTGTATGGAGTTGTGTTTGTAACTTGGTTAAGGGTTTTCAAATTGGATTTGATGTTTATTGTGGGGGTTATGAGAATTTGGGATGGGGTGTTACAATCTGATAGGTAAGAGCGAGATTTGTGTATGAAAATTATGTAAATAATTAAGGAAGTGGTATTGGCTTTTAGTTAATTGTCGGTCAGCTTATATTGGTTTGGTGATGTAAAAGATCCGATTTTGTTATGGCCTGACTGTGGTGCTTGTGGATGCAGGTCGTTACATGTCAGTTCATCCTCGGTCTAAGACTAAGTTCCATTAAGGAGATACCTCAAACAACTGATGTTTCTGCGAGTTAGAGGGTAGAAGGAAATGATTTAGCTACGGAACTGCATCTTTGTTTTGGTGTACATTTATGCTGCTGCGAGGAGCTCGACTCACCATGTACTCCTAATCTCTAAAAACAATTTCTCGCCATGTGCCAGGTTCGCGACAAGCATAACAAATCCTATTAAGCTGTGGAACTCCCTGTTTCCTGGATGAAGTAGATGGTCTAAGATTAGTTTGGTTCTGTGATAGCTAATTTGGTTCTCTTTGCTTTTTCCTCCCTTGACTTTCAACAATCCCTGGCGACGTAGTTACGCTAACGGTTAGTTGTCTTTGTGCACTCTGTGGTTGAAGCTGACTAACAATTAGCCTTGTTTCTGGTTGCTATACTAAACCAACTCATCATGCATTATCTTCCCCTGAGGACAGTTCCTCGCGACATGGTCAAACTCCTCGTAAGTAAAACAAGATTTTTGACCCCTTTGAGATTAAGAAAGAATATGACCAGGCTGACCACATCGGTGACACACAATCTGATGCTTGAGGAGAACTCCCGGAGTCTCGGAATGAGATGGTTGTTTTAGGCCTGCTGGCCTAGCAAAGACTGATTTGGTGCCCTTGATTTCTTCCTTCCTAAACTCTCAACACTCTCGGAAGATGATCTCGCGCTAAAGACTCGATGTCTAGTTTTTCCCACATTCACACCGTTCTGCGCACCCTCCAGTGTCTCAACACCTTTTCGCGTACTCAACGATCTTAGAAAACATCACCACATCCCTAGTATATTGACTTGCCTCATTCTCCCCATAAGCACTACAACCCTGGTGATCATGATCCCCAGTCTCACCCCACCTAACTCCACATCTTGATGACATCCTACTATAAAAGCATAAGAAAGAAGATCAACAACATTAATTACATCGCTATTAGATGCAAGGCTCCAACCTTTCCAACATGAGTCAACAAATCCACGCCACACTACCATTGTATAAATGCAATTTCACATCTATGAACTAATATCGTTCATGCAAGCACACATTTGTGTTTTAAAAAAAAATATACAGCAGTTTTTGAACCCATGAGACTAAACGTCTCCCCACGGTCTCAAGGACCTATACTCTGATACCAAGTTGTCACACCCACGATTTTAAACATAAATAATAATAACATTTGATAATTTAAATCCTCGCAGGAGTTACAATTAATAACACAAAAGATAGTTCAGTCCCCAAATCCATAAATACAATGATCCAAAAAGAAAATACATAACAGTGCGGTTTATTTTACAAGGATAATAAAATACTCTCCAAAAATTAGCTTTAAACCATACATCAGCATGCACTCCAAGCACTCCATGACAGTGACCTGTGATGTACCTGAAAATAATAGGGTTGAGCAAATACGTGCCCAGTAGAAAAATCTATACGCATGTTATATGAAAAAATACAATGAGTTATGCTTCTAGAGTGAGTGAATATAGACAAAAATGTCCAAGGTACACATGACAATCATCTAGCAGCACACTATGGCCAAAAGATTCTAGACATCTATCTAACCTGCAGTATCTATCATCCCATATGTCTAACTAGAACCAGTCACATTCCCACATCAATCATAATAAACCAAATATCAAGTCAACAACCGTTTTACCACATCACATATGATTCCACAATCATTTCTCACTTCTTTATCACTCGTCATCAAAATCCATTTCATCCATCATCATAATCCTTCTTCCAAAATTCCTTTGTTTTCAAATAGAAGTAATGTAGAGAAATACAAGACCTACACTGGTCAAGCTCTGTTGATTCAAGCTTGAATAAAAATCCTTTTCCCTTTTAAAACAAGTCAATTTGGTAAAAACCAATCTTTCTTCCTTTTTTTGATAATCTCATATTATAACAAATAAGGTTTTCGCATGTATCGCTTGTGGTCCGGTCATCTCACCGAATGTCCATGGTGATACCCGTCGTTTCAAGTTCACATTGTGTCCACAATCTCATCAATCAATCATGTCCCATTTTACTACAAACAAACAACCATATCATATATCAACAAGTACATAGTTCACACCATTTCCCCAAGTATAACACCACGCCCTACACGACATTCTAACCATGAGCATCCTTACAACATCTACCCACTAGTACCGATACATTAAACCTTAAATGGGGACGCCATTGGAAGATTGACTATTGTTCAACGAATCTAGAGGATAAGAGATCCTTTTACCACTCGTGTCACTAGACATGCTCACACCTACCCCATAATACTCACTACAATGCCTCGGTATAGCCTACGGTACTCCTAAACAATCTTACGGCACGTATTCCATTTATAATGATACTAAGATCACGCTTAACAGGTATTAAAGGAATTGAAACGATCAACGAGTCGTTGGGACATGAGTAATCAAGCTTAGGGATGGTTCGAAGGAGTGATCAAAGTGGTTGGGGTTCAAAATAATCAAAGGGGATTTCACGTTCTCAAAACTATTTTCTGAGCACTAGGTACCAATACCACAAAACATAGGTATCGGTACCAAACCAATCCAAAGAGCAACCCGGAGAACAAGGTATTGGTACCTCAAAAAGTAAGTATCGGTACCAATGCATTACAGCGCGTGATTTACAGAAAATCAAGAATAAGCATAACTATGAAATCCAACGAACCACGGCACGATCCCGGTATATAAACATCACATAAACTCATAACAAGAGTGAAAAATCCCTACTTCACGAAACCCAAAGAGAGATCGAGCCCTAGCTTCCAAAATCGACACCGAAAGCAATACACATCCATCGAGCTAGCCAACGAAGTACGAGCTCCAATATGCAAGTAGATGATAGATTGAAGGTTGATGTGTTTGGGTTTTGAGGTGTTTTGGTGGAATTTTGGGTGAGAGAGCAACAGGGTGAGAGAGAGCCGAGAGGGAGGGAGAGATCGGGAGAGTAGAGAGAGAGTGGGATGAGAATTTTGTTCTCCTACACACACTTATATACTAGCACACTCACAAATCACACTAGCACTCCCTTAAATAGCAATCCTAACACATTAACCCCAAATCAAATAAACTCAATAAATTTCACATTTTCCTCAATTTCTAATATTTATAAAACTTTTAAATAATATCCAAAAAATACAGGTCCTTACAATAGGAGTGATTCACTTTTGAGATATTATTGACATCATTAATGATACCAAAAAGCGTGTTGATTGGAGTTAAGTAGATATAATTTCGGCACATATTTTTCCTGGGATAATTGTGGTATTTTTTTTTGGTCAAAAGTGAGAAGATTATATTGATAAACGTCAAGCGGCACTTACAAAACAGAAATCATTACAAAGAACTTGGATAAAGTCAAACTAATCGTCTGACAAATATAAAACGAGTAAATTACAAGGCAATCGATGTCTTTTATCCTAACTCAGGCATGGTCTGACGCAACAACGATACTTTTAAACTGTCTAACATCTAATTAGGAGTCTTAAACAAGAAAAAATGCAAAATTAAGGACAAAAGACACCAAATACCCAGATGATTAGATGCACTCCAATAAGGATGGACGCACCAATGAACTCTTAAGAACTACAGATCTACCAAGCCACCACGAATTGTCCCACCAAAGACATCGTGTAGGGATAGAACGCTAAAGCACAAATATCGTCATGAAGTAATCTCGATTGAGAGAACCCGATCTGTAGACAAAATTCGTCTAAAGACGAAACTAACAACTCTCATAAAACGAGAGACAAAACTCTCGCAAATCAAATGACAAGTCGTTGATTTGGAGAGACGGAATAAAAGCAAGGAAAGAGAGTTGGAATAGTACCATGACCGTCCTCTCCCACTGTTGCCGTACAAGGGTATGGACCCACGGGGGGGAGGGGAAGGGAGAAGAGAAGTTGTGGTGGCTAGAGTTGAGTGAGAGGGAGAGAGAGAGAGAGAGAGATAGGGTCGGCCAAAAAAAAAAACCCACTCTGGATAAATGTGGTATAAGGGGTTTGGATCCAGTGTTTCAAAATATTACTAGTTTTTTATATAAGATAAATGCATGACAATTTGATAAAATTCATAGTATCGATGAGATTTCAAATGCGAATGATTTCGATCAATTTTTCGGATACATATATGACCCTAAAATTTCCTCATCTCCGTAGATATGCTTACTCCTAAAACGAATAGGGGGTTTCGTTGTGCCCTCAAACGGATATTTTACCTCTGTTTCTAATTGTTAATTTATTATTTCATTTTGGGTCGTTACAAAATATTTATCTTTTTCTAAAAATGGAAGGAGAAATTTGATAATTTTTCTAAGTGTCTTTCACAAGTGAATATAAGTGTTGTAAAGTAGGTAGAATAGTGAAAATTCACCAATACAAGGGTACACGATTTTTTCAGTACAAAGGACTCCACAAATCGTCTAGCTTTAGAGCATCTCAATCCAGCTCCAAAACTCTAAAATGAAGAATGAATATTGAAGAGAGATTTTGTAATTTATTCTCTTTTCTTTAATTTTTGTGATTTATGGGAGAATTTTGGAAGAATCCATCGTCATTTTTAATGATTTGGTCTAAAAAATATGGACCATTTTTGGAGATACAAAAGTAAAATTAGAAACCGCCTTGTTACACTTGGACCCGGGGGGGCTGCTCTCCCCCTTGGGGAGAGCAGCGTGCTGCTGCGCCCTTTTTGGGGCCTATCCCGGTCTCGCTCCGATGATCCGAATCGTTCACTTTGTAGGATCGTCGAGTAGAACTACTATGCAAAAAATCAGCTTAATTGGATATCATTAAGTACCTGATCGGAGCCTATATAACTCTTGGTCCATTGGGAATAATGGATTTGATCCAGTGTTTCGGATCCATTCTTTTCAAAGTAAAAAGGCTCCGATCAAGTACTTAATGATATCCAATTAAGCTGATTTTTTGCATAGTTGTTCTACTCGACGAGCTCTACAAAGTGAACGATTCGGATCATCGGAGCAAGACCAGGATGGGCCCCAAAAAGGGGACAGCAGCACGCTGCTCTCCCCAAGGGGGAGAGCAGCCCCCCCGAGTCCGTTACACTTAGGCCTCATTTGGCTTCAAAAGTCAAACAATAATTTATTTTTTGGTCTCTATTCAAATTTTTTTCGCATTTTTTAGTTTTGCGTCAAATTTTTGTGACTTATTGATTTGTCTCAGTAAGAGGAATCGGAAAAGTAAAAAATTTTGATCGAAACTCATAATTTAAAAAAAAAACAAGAATAAGTAAAAAAACGTTGTCTTATTGACTTATTTTTGTCTTTACTCAGAAAATTATAGGTTTTGATAAAAAAAAATTTACTTTTCCGATTGCTTTGGTTGAAACAAATCAATAAGTAACAAAAGTTTAAAGCAAAACAAACAAATGCAAAAAAAATAATAATAATAAAATACAAACAAAAAATAAGTCACCCTACTTTTCAATCCAAATCCACCCTCATTATCCATACTTTAATCATTTCTCTCTCCATTCATTATCCTTATCTCCAATTATTACTCTCCTTTTTCTCTCTCCACTCTATCTACAATCATCTCTATTATAAAACAGAAGAGTGGGGACAAGTTGTTGGAATGGCTAGAATTGGTTTGATCCAAGGGCTGAGAGGCATTCTCCTCATCTCATTAAAGAGCCCATATTTTAAAGCTAATTACACAACTGTCATCTCCTTCCAATAGGGATGCGTAGTGCTGTAGGCATGAACTAACACTAGTTATTCTTATTTCTCTTCACTCATTACCTCTATCTTCAATTATTACTCTAATTTATCTCTCTACTAATTACCCCAAAAATCAAATTCAAAAAACTTCCAAAAGGAAACCGAATGAGGCACAAATATCTAAAAAGTACGATGAGTCTCTCCTAAATTCTTACATAAAGTATAGAAAAACTAAAATGTGTAACATATTGAGGGTTGATTTTATAATTTATCCCTTATTTTCTTCGACCATATCTAACTCATATCTAAGATTCCAAAATGAAGAATGAATGTGACATATTAAGAGGAGATTTTATAATTTATTTCAAAATTTCTTCACTTTTTGTACTTTGCAGAGGATGTAGGAGGGATCCATTGTCCTCTTTAAAGATTTGATCTTCAAATTTACTTTTGAGTTCCAAATATGAGAAGACACATTTCCATTTTGGATATGAAATCTCAAATTTAAACCCCATTCCACTAAGCACTAGGGTCTCATTTGATAATAGTGATAGATGGTTTGGATTCACAAGTAGATGAGATTAATATTGAGATTGGTAATAAGTACGTTTGTTTGAAATGAGATTAGATGATGAGATTATTAATATCATATTTTAAAATGTGAAATATAATGTGAATATGAGATTTGGGGCCAATGTGGTAAGGTTGTTAGTGGGGGGTGTGAGTGTGATTGGTGTTGGTGCTAGTATAAATAGGTGGGGGTGTGTGTAGAGAAGGTTAAAAAAAAAATCCTCTCTTCTCTCTCTCTCTCAGCCGACTCCCTCTCCCTCTCTCTAGCTCTCATCTCCTTCTCAACTTCTCTCTACAAATTCATCTCCTTAGAGTACGATTCCGGAGAAAGTTTAAGAATTAAAGATGCTCTACGGAGCAAGAGCTTCCTATCAATCCAAGAAAAATCATCATCGAATCACTTTGGAGTTTTCTACATTTTCGGGTTGCTTGGATGGGCGACCAAGCACTTGAGAAATCGTGAAATCGAGCTTGGAGGGAGAAGTTCTTGGTGGAAATCGCGTGTTCCAAGTCGGAGGAGGAATGTTCTTTGGTGGGTTCAAATTTGAGGTCTAGGACTTGGAGGATCCTTTAGGTTTTGCTCAAAACTCATGAGGTAGGAAAATCTAACTATTTTTATGTGTTTATGAGTTAGATTGATGCTTGGATGTTGGGTTTAATATCCCTCTTTTTGATTGTTTGAAGTAGTCCAATCACAAGTTTTCCCCTTTTCGTTCGTTTTTCTATTGAAAATCACACCTTCAGGACTCGTGGTATCCTTACCTCAACATGGGGTATCGATACCCACTTCAAATATAGAAATTTCCCTTGAGGTATTGATACCTTAAAAATGGGTATCGATACCCCTGTATTATTTTGGCAGATTTTTCTTGTAACTTCGGACGGGCATAACTTTGTCACCCGGACTCCACTTGGGGCAAATTTTATATCGAAATTGATGTGCTCGGAGTATACTTTCTGATGGTGGTGGTTTCACAATCTAATTCTTAACTGATAAAATGTTACGGCCAGAATACGGTGGGCTGGTCGCGGATTGCATGTCAATTTTAGAAGTTAGGTTGTATTCTGACTTCACTGGCGGTTAGATACACACCTTGGTCGTTGGGACAGGCATGTATGTCTACCGTGGCATAGTGTGAGTGATGAATGATTGAACTATTTAGTAATTTATCGTATGGTAACATTAATGGATTTGTATTAAGGGGAATATGATAGCATGTAAAGTATAACACATTGTAAAAAATGAGAATTTATGATACAGTATGAAGTAAGAAAGAGTGGAACAGGAAATTACGGACACATCATGAGTGACATATGATTTCTATGAGAATGATGATTGAAATGAATAAGTGATTGGGAAATGAAACTCTTAACGATATACGGTTCGGACTATTTACCGAGTATTTGACATGTGTTGGTGTAAATCGGTGGTATGAGATCGATATTCTTGAACATAAGAACATGTATGATGTGAAGGGGATAGTGTGAGGTTCCCAAATGCTCGGTTATCCATCCATGATGATAGATTGAATTTGAAATGAAGAAGGGTTAAAAGGAATAGGCTGGATAAAATGATTGAGTACAACGATAAACTTGAAAGGTTGACATGAGTGTGTATATGCCAATGAGACGTGGGTTTGTGAAATGGAATGGGAGAGGGAAAGTGGTCGTTCAGGAATCTAGGGTGTGTTTTAGTTTTTGAAATGAAAATGTGATAGTAGAAGGTGATATCGGTAGCGTAAATGTTACTTGAGCATTATGGATGTGACGTCAGTTTACGACATAAAAGAGTTGGAATTGGGTGTCCTTATTTTTAAAGTGGTGAGGACAGGATTCTTTACGCTGGTTGAATCTTGAATTGATTTGATTGGTGTGCTGGTAATGTATTGTGATTAGAGAAGTGTTGGATGTTGAAATTGTTCAATTGATGAGAACTAGTGATGTGATACATACGGATGGCATGGACCTATTAAATGGTAAACGTGACAACATGGTGGATAATTAAATCGTAATCATGTAAGCCACGGATCCACCGAAGGGTGTGATGCAGGCATGAATATGGGACGCACGGGATCCCTAATGCTCGGAAGTGCACAAGAAAGTCACGGATCCATCGAAGGGTGTGATGCTGGAATGAACATGGGACGCACAGGGTTCCTAATGCTTGGAAGTGCACAAGATAGCCATGGATCCACCGAAAGATGGGATGCCGGAACAAACGTAGGACGGACGGGGTCCTTAATGCCTGAAAATGAAATCGAAACAAGTGACACAGCGAAAAAGGAGAACCTTGTTATTATTTAGTATTATATTAAGATTGAAATGTTAGTTTGAGTTGGTAACTTAGATTGTCTAAGATGTCGATACTAGCTTATTTTCCTTCTCATAGGTTTCCCAATCATTAGAGCTTGTTGTGCTAATATCGGTTTGAGTAAAAGACATGTGTGTGTGGTGTGAGTTACTCATATTGACATGAAGAGTATGACACTAAGGGTAATGAGAAGGGATACAATAAATAATGACTTGATATTTTAAGAAGTGAAGTAATTGTGTAAGTTCCTTGATGCCGATATTGCCGATCTATTTATATTGGACCTATCATGATGCCATTATATAAGATTGAGTCCTTGGATGCTTGTTTGATGTTAGTAGCATGATAAATAGAATTTGGTAACTCGTTTAGCATGAATGTATATTTGATATTTTGTGGGGTGATATACACTGTGAGAGATTTATAAGGGTATTTGCATGTTAAACTTAGAAAGGAGAAATTTAGTGTAAAAGAAATTTGGTAGATGACGACTGGACACTAGAACGCAAGTCGTGGGGTGAGAAAGTAGTTTAAATAGTGGTATATCGACAATAACAAGATGATGTGATAAAAGGGATAGATAGAGGATACAATAGAGATTAACTTGAGTTATTTAAGATAGAAGTGGGTGCGTGTGGATGTATAGCTGAGAGTGTTGAAGTGAGTGAAGAAGAGTTCTATGTTTTTTTTTAAGGATTGCGTTGTAAGTTCTACCTTCAGTTAAAATATTTTTTTCCTTACTAAATTGTTTTCCTAGCACTTATCCTCCCATTAGCACATAAAGTTAGTTAGAGATTTTCCTATTAAGCTAGTATAACTCACCCTATCATTTTTAGGTACAAATCATAGGAGTTGACATGGCAAGCTTGTTGTGCATATTTGACCTAATCTTTGAAAGGCATACGTGAGGAGCTACATTGCATCTGATTTGAAAGAAGTATTTGTAAAGATGTGTATTGTAACAGTGATATTATTTTTCTTCGGATACTAGTATTTTGATAACTTGTGGCCTTCGAGCCAGGAATATAATATTTGAATTTAATTTGAGAACAGGGGAAAGTAATGTTGTTTGGGTGTTATCCGTATTACAACGAAGACTTTATTTATTAAAAATGATCATTATTTTTGTTAAAAATCGAGGACGTGACAATACCTAATCAAACCAACTCAAACCCAGATAAATATTTTTTGGATCAAACCAATTTTCCAGAAAACTATCACAACATCAAAAAAAATACTTTTGGAAAAAAATTATTACGTAGATGAAAATTTCAAAAATATATCGAACAGTTAGTAGCAAACCTGATCTATATATCAGTAATAGTAGCAAACCTAATCTATAGTCTGTAATAGGGAGGAGGCATTGGTCATTAGTTCGTTTAAACAAGGATAGGAGAGTAATTTTGCATGACTTATGTTGGGATTGAATTATCAATACCAAGTGTGAAAGGGTATTGTGTATATCCCCTAAGCCCACCTTGGAAGTCCATTGGAATAGTAGTCCCAACCCATTTTGGATTACCAAACAAGGTGTTGGTAGTCCCTTGGAATTGAATTGATAGTCCCTTGGAATTGATAGTCCATTCCTAATGGCCTGTTTGTTAGCATGATATAGGAGTGGGATATGGGGAGAAGGAGGATATATATATATATATCTGGGTGGGGTATATCCCTCGTTTGTTTACCAAGTGAAAGCCGGATATATTAGTCCTGGGATTTCTATATCTCTTTGTAGAAGTCTAAGATTTAACCATCCCCACCTCAAGGTTATATTATATCTAGTTGGCTTAGTGACCAAAAAGCCCTTCAGGGCCCACTGTGTTATCCCCCCTCCCTCCTCCCCGAGTCTGGATTCGCTATTCGACTCCCCTTGTCTAACCTGCTTGTCTCACTTCTCTCGGCTGCTGATCTCGCAAATCAACTGTTGAGATGGGCCGAACACTTTTTTCTCAAAACGATATCGTTTTGGAGCGAAACATGCTCGGCCCATCTCAACCGTTGATTTACGAGATCAATAGTCAAGAGGGGTGGGACAGGTGGGTTGGACAGGGAGAGTCGGACAGGGGATCTCAATGCCTCCTCCTCCTCTCTCTGAAGCGAGCATAGAACTGAACAAACCCCAATTGGATTTTTGCATAAACTGAACCAAAATCAAATTCGATAACACAAATTATCTACTCCAAATCGTGAACGACGACGAACCCGAACTAAACAAACCCAAATTCAAACAAGAAATTCAGAGATTCTTAAAGAACACAAGAAATAAACGGGCAGGGAAAGTAAATTATCTTAAAACAAATAACTATGTTCATCGCCGGTTGTTGGAGCGAGACAACTAGGGCTCTGTTCTAGAAAATACCTTCTTAAAAAATAAGTACTTATTTCACATTTTCAAACTCAAAAATAATGTAAATGAAAAATAATTTTTCAATTTTTTTTTACACCGTATTAAAGATCTCAATAAGATCTATCAAACAAGATCCATAGTGATAGAAAAATTATTTGCGTAAGCACATGATTTTTGAGCTTGAAATTGCATTATTAAAAAATAAGTACTTATTTATAGTTCTAGAACGGGGCCTAAATCATGCCTCTGTTCATCGTTGGTTGCTAGAGCGGACGGAGGAAGCATGGCCATATGTCGACGGAATCGATTTGTCTTCCCCACTCATATGTTCGTACGACGACACCACCATTGCCTTTGGGTTTGTGCATGTGTGTGTGTGTGTGTGTGAGAGAGAGAGAGAGATGAGGAGGAGGAGGAGGAGGAAGAAGGGGAAGTGGGATTTATCGCCGATTTGAGAGATTGAGAGAGAGAGAGAGAGAGAGAGAGAAATGAGGAGGAGGAGGAAGAAGGGGAAGTGGGATTTATCGCCGATCTAAGAGATTGAAAGCTGATTTGGTCGGGGCCTGTGTGTGATCGGTTTGTGGGAGATAGAGAGAGAGAGGTTGAGATTGGTAAAACCAGGAGAGGTGTGAGATCCTCCTGGTGTTGGTCAGTTAAGAGAGGGAGAGAGAGGAAAGAGACTACGTTTTCTTTTTTCCAAAACAGCTCCTAACCAGGGTAAAATTAGAATTTCGCAAACTTTCACATCATCCACCTCTTATATCTCCTCCTGCAAAAACTAAACAAACCAAGTAACCTTTTAATCCCCCTTCTAAAATAATCTCCCCTGATTTTATATTCCCTTTTATTATATCTCCCTTGTCCCTACTAAAACATATCCCTCTACAAAATGACCTATAAGGGCTAATACCTTATCAAATGAGACATAGAAGACTTTTTATTTTTGTCCTTATTTGAAAATTTTTCTCTTTTGATAATTTTGTGCCAAATTTTCTTGATTTTTTGATAAAAGTAATTTTTTTTACTTTTACCAAAATATTTTGAGAAATAATCACTTTTAAGTAAAAAAAACTCGACTTTTTATTTTATTATTTTTGTTAAAAAGTGGTTATTTTTTAAAATATTTGGGTAAAAGTATTTTTTTAAATTTTCCGATTCGTCTTGAGATGAATCAATAATCTATAAAAATTTGGTGTAAAATAAATGATCATGAATTTTTTTAAATAAGGACAAAATATTCTAAAAGAAAAAGTTATTCCACGTCACCTTTTTAAAAAATACTAAGTAGTTATTTCATATTTTCAAACTCAAAAATAATATAAATGAATTTTTTTGTACCATTCAAAAGATTTCAATGACATCTATCAAATAAAAATTATGTTTTAAAAAAAATTATTTATATAAATACATTATTTTTAAATTTAAAATTACTATTTATTTTGACTTATGAAACGGGACTTAGCTGAATTGGGTCTTGCTGGTGATCCGACGTGCCCTCGATTTATCTCTCACCTCCAACTTCCATTTGCACCGTAGATGAACCGTACCAAAACCCTAGGAAGAAAAAAAAAACCCCTAATTCGGTCATTAGCTCAGCCTCTTCGATCTTGGAGCTAAACTGGTGAAATGTACGAACCCGAGGTAGCTACCGACGATTCAGAGCGAACCGCTTTCAGGAGAGCGGAGAAGAACTACAAACTCTATTACGACCAGAATCCCAAATCCAGCAAAAAGTAGAACTTCTTAGCCCTGTTTTTCTTATCTTTTCCATCCCCTGTGAGTGTTTCTATGGCAAAATAGGGGATGTGTTTGTGCAGTATCTGACGTTGCATTTGCATATAGGAAAAAACAACCCAGGCCCATAGATTTGTCGGAAGTCATCGATTTCAAGGTCATACAGGACTCGTTCAATCGAAATAGTGAAATTCCTCCCGGAGTAATCATGCTTCGATGGGATTTCGATAGGCCCGTTTTCTGCTTGGAAAATCGCCCAGGTATTGCGAGCTTTGTTCCTGTTATGGTGATCTTGTTTGCACTTGTTTGGAACAGGGAAAGTGAGAGAAAAGAAAGGAAAGTTAATTGTTTGGATTGGAAAGAAAGAGGAAAGAAAATAAAGAATTCAAGTTTTGTGAATGGTGATATTTTCCTCACATTTTCCCTCCAGTTCCAAACAAAGTATGGCCTACATTGTATTGTAATTGAATGAAATATTCATTTCCTGGAATTTTGAACTATCATCAAATTATTTAAATGCTTTCAGTCCCTGAATTGCCCCATAGTGTTTTACCCAAGCAAGGCTTTTGGGGCCAGGCGAATCCTCAAAATGGGACCTTCCATATTTTCAAGATGAAATATATATATATTTTTTTGGTAATTGATGCATTTTATAACCAACAACCAAGAAAACCTGAGGGATAACCCAGAAACAAAGGTAACCAATACATTGGAAACCTACAACAATCTGCAGGAAAGAATCAAAACTCTAATGAGGGGGAGTTCGCAGAATTCTAATAGGAAGGTTCCAAAGTTGACATAACCTTGCATTTTCCACTGAGTTTGGAAAATTTTTCCAGGTAGAAACTCGAGGCCTCAAATTTTCCTCTAAGCAAGCAAAAATCACTTCAGAGGTCCACAGTCTTCCACCAAATACCCTAGAATTTCTCTCAAGCCAAATGTGATACACTGCTGCAGCAAAGGACAGCTTGATAAGAAGAGCTCGAAATGAGTTACTTTTGCAATGAGCCAATATCCAATCCAGTTCCATATCAAAGTTCCCAGAACTTCTAATAGTTTGAAACTTGGTCAATATAGACTGCCAAATCTGACAAGAGTAGGAGCATTCAAAGAAAAGGTGATTGGCAGTTTCATCATGTTGCAAGCATAAGATACAATGAGGGTCAATAGGCATACCCCATCGCATTAGTCTATCTCTGGTGGGCAGCTTGTGAAGGCAGGCAATCCACAAGATAAAAGCCCATTTAGGGACATTTTGAGAAAACCAAACAAGAGAAGACCAGGTTACCTTAGGATTCTTGTTTCTGATAGCTTTCCAAGTATGTTTAGTTGAATAGCTACCTGAAGGGGAGCAAGTCCAAGTGACCACATTCTTACTGTCCCCAAGAGGAAGAAGAGAGGTAGGGGTGGAGGATTGGATCTGCTGGATGACCCTATTGCGTGGTCTAGGCCAATGCCAAGCACCATGCTCAATTACAGAACTAACTTTGTCATAAAGGGATGAGCCAAGCCTGGATACAGTTCTATCATCAAAGAGTTTGTACATACGGCCTTTTGGGTGCCAATTGTCCAGCCAAAGGAAGGTAGACTTGCCATTGCCTATAGTGTGTTTAACAAAGAGCTGACCCAAATCTCTTAACTTCATAAGTTTCCTAATTGTCCAAGAACATTCAATGGGGATAGGCATGTACCAGATGTTATGATGTTTGATGATATAGCTATGCACCCATTGGACCCATAGAGTATCTTCCTTTTTGCTTAAAGCCCATAAGTGCCTTAACATGGAGGCTTTGTTCCACATTTTCAGAGATTTGAAACCCAATCCACCCTCTGCTTTCGGAGTACAAACATCCATCCACTGCACTTTAGCCCCAGCCTTCTTTAGATTAAGCCCTGACCAAAGAAATGCTTTGAGTAAAGCTTCCACTTCTTTAATGACTTTTTGAGGGAGAATAAACAAAGAGCACCAATAAGTTTGCATACTGAAGAGAACAAACTGGATCAGAAGAGCTCTACCCCCAAAGGAGAGGGTTCTATTTGTCCAACTTGCTATTCTTTGTTGGGTTTTTTCCTTAGGCTGTTTACAATCCTCATACTTCAACCTTGTAGAGATGAGAGGCACTCCAAGATATCGCACAAGTAATGAGCCTTCTGGGATGGGGAGTATTCTGAGAATAGCAGCCTTCATCTCATTACTAACACTTGAAAAGAAAATCTGACTTTTCTGCAAATTTGGCTTCAACCCTGAGGAGTGGTAGAATTCATCCAATACATCCTTGATAAGTTCAATGGAGTGGCAGTCAGCACCAAACAAAAGGACAGGTCGTCGGCAAAAGCTAGAAAGGAGATGGAAAGGTCCTTGCATCTGGGATGATAGGTGAAGTGCCTTTGGGAAATATTCCTTTGCAACAAAGCATAAAGACCTTCCATGACCAGCAGAAAGAGATAAGGAGAGATAGGATCACCCTGTCTAAGGCCCTTTTCCCCTTTGAAGAAACCTTCAAGCTCCCCATTAATGACAACAGAGTACATAGCAGAAGAAATACCAGTTTTGATCCAAATAATAAACTGAGTAGGAAAATCCATGGCTACCATGACTTCAAATAAAAAGTCCCAGTCCACGGAATCAAAAGCTTTCATCAAGTCAAATTTAATAGCACGTCTAGGAGGACCACTGCTTCTTTGATAATTCCTAACTAACTCTTGCATCAACAAAATGTTATCTGAGATGGACCTACCTTTGACGAAGGCGGCTTGAGCTTTGTTGATGATATAGGGGTAGGATAGGCTGAAGTCTGTTAGCCAATACCTTTGTAATAGTCTTATAGAGGACATTACAATAGGCAATTGGCCTGTACTCCTTCATAGTTTGAGGGCAGCTTGTTTTCGGAATCAAAGTAAGGGCAGTAGTGTTAACATCTTTAAGGAGAAAACCAGATTGGAAAGAATAAAGAATTGCACCAGTTACCTCTTGGCCCACCAAACTCCAATTCTTTTGAAAGAAGCTAGCATTGAATCCATCAGGACCAGGGGATTTATCACCATTGATTGAGAATAAAGCCACTTTCACTTCTTCAGGTGTAATAGGGGAAACTGATTGAGTCTGAAAGGCAGGAGGAACAGTGTTGATAAAAATTAACCTTTCCCCTTGCCGTTTCTGGTCAAATCTAGTACCTAGCATCTTGTAATAAAACCTCAGAATCTCAGACTTGCCTTCAGCAGGAGTATCCAGTCTAGTCCCACCCTCTTTACAAGTGGATAAAATTTAATTCCGCATTCTGTGACTAGCCACTTTCTTATGGAAAAACTTTGTATTATTGTCACACAACTCAAGCCATTTAGCTCTTGACTTTTGTCTACACCACGCTTCTTCTGCAGTACTAAGCTCATTGAGAGATAATAGACAGAATTTTTCATATGCCAAAAGAATAGGATCTCCAGTAGAATTGGCAATACAGGTTTGGATAGAATGGAGCTCATCTCTAGCAAGCAGAACCTTCTTTTGAATATCACCATAAAACTCCTTATTGAAAGTCCTCAAACAAGGCTTTTAAGTCTTCTCAATTTTTTGTAAAGGACCAACATAGGAGACAAGAACTCTTCTACTGGGTGCTCCCATGATTGAAGGAGGAGAGGAGCAAATCCCTTATGAGACATCCAAAAATTGAAGAACTTGAAAGGTTTTTGCCCTCCTTGATAAGGGAGAACAGAAACAACAACTGGACAGTGATCAGAAATACCTGGAACAAGAAAAGCTGCCTCTGATTCAGTATATAAGCTTTGCCAATGAGAGTTGACAATAGCTCTGTCCAATCTACTACTACAGTGATCATGACTGGTTCGCTTGTTTGACCAGGTGAACCATAAGCCTTTAGAGTTCAGATCTTCCATTTCGACATCCTCCAAGCAATTGTTAAAAATCTAAAGCAGAACTTGCATCAAAGTGAGTGGGATCAGATTTTTCACCATGTCTTCTAACAGTATTGAAATCACCAACAAGAATCCAAGGTTGATGCCCAAAAGACCCAAAGCAGAGTCTCAAATCATCCCAAAGCTGCCTCCTGGAACTGGCTTTATTACTACCATTGACAACTGAGATGACAAAAGACTTCGTATCAAATTCAGCAGATAAAAGGATCATGTGGTCAGAGGAAAACAACTTTCTCACTATTGACCCCTGCTTATTCGGAGCCACCACAATTCTAGCAACAGGACCAAAATCCCCACTGTGAACAAAATCCCAATTAGAAGGAAGACAATGTAACATAGCACCAGCCATATTTTCTTTCCTAATTTTAGATTCAACAATCCCTAGCAGAGATAAACTATTAGCAAGGATAAATTTCCTAATTTCAGCTTGCTTAGGGGGATTATTCAACCCCCTCACATTCCATGAAGCAAACTTTACCATTTATGCTTTGTTTTTTTGCGTCTATTCCCTACTCCAAGGTTTCCCCCTTCACAAGCCTTCTTTGAGGATTCTTCTTCCAAAACAGATAAGGCTTGAAAAACAACATCAGGGTCCTGTAAACCCACATCAAGAGCGGGAAAAAATCAAAGGCTGCAGATCCCTCTTGGATTATGCAAGGCCTAGTATCTGGCAAGGTTAAAGATGTAGCATTATTTCCAGCAGCAACAACATTAGGAGCAGGAGAGGTAGGTTTGTTCTCATCCCCACATGGTGAACTTACCGTCCCTTCTCACTTTCTGCAGGATCATCGATCAAATTATCTTCAGTCTGCAAGGATAGAAATTGATTGGAACAAGGAACATTCATCACTGACTCCTTAGGGGCAACTCGATCTCCAGAAGTGTCAAGAAAAGTATTAGGATCACCCTCAGACCTATTGCCTTTCACAACCCAAACTTTATTCTAAATGGAATCCTGAGCTTTACGAGTAACCTCCAACTGAATTGGAGGTTTAACTAGCTTACTGCATTCTGAATGGCCAAAGATATTGCATGAAACACATCTCAGAGGTCTCCAAGGATATTGAACACCAACCTTAACCATCCTTCCTGTTGAAGTAATAAGATCGATAGAGTGAGGTAGGGGAGATTGAGCATCCACTTCTACACAGATTTTCGCATAACTAATTTGACTAGTCGATTCAGTCATAGCATCAGCATATAGGGGTTTCCCAACAGCGCTGGCTAGATAACTAAGACCTGCTTGGGTCCAATACTGAAGGGGAACATTATAAAGTTGAATCCATAGAGGCAATTTATGTAACCCTTCCTTTTCATAATCCATCTCGGAATGCCACTCTTGCAGTACCATCAATCGTCCAATGCCAAGCACCAATCTCAGAGATTTGTCTATAAGCCCCTTCTACTCCAAACACAAAGAAGAAAAAGCCCTTGTCGTTTGTGAGAACATCCTTGAGTCCATAGTCACGCCAATTATTGAAAGCAATTGACCGAACTAACTTGAAAGGGAGTTTCCTATCAACAAAATGCCCAACTATGCAATCTCTCCACTTCTCAGAGCCCTGAAGCTCAACATATTTAGGGGGGGGGGGGGGGGGGGGGGGGGAGACTCGAACTGTTTCCCCTTCCACTTCAGGAGGAAAAAATTGCAACTTCATCCTGGGGCAAGCCTCACTAGGAGGAGAGACCTTGTCCTTCCAGGACATTCCTAAACCTAGACCATCAACTGATTGAGTGCCTTGATCCTTCAAAGAATCAAGCAACTTATTCTTTGTGTCAAGTTCATTATGAAGCGACATCACCTCCGTCGAAAGATCTTTGATCTGTTTTATAGTAGGAGAATCAATTGCTTGGACCTCGAGATGATCATTGTAAGAGATAGTAAAACCTTCCAAAACATCAATCAAATTGACCTTAGTCAACGAATTGGAATCTTGTTGTTGCAAAGTCGGAACAACTGGCTTCAAAAGGCCTAATTTCGAAGAAGTAGTACAATGCAAACCTAAAGGAGGAAAAGCAGAATTAAACTCATTACCAGAGACCACAGCAGCCATTACGAGCAAAGGAGAAGAGCAGAAAACCCTAGCAAGAGGACGAAGAGATGGAGACACCAGATCACCACCACTTTCTAGAGCGAGAAGCCATGGATGTTGTTAGTGCTATACGAGTGAGAGTTATGTTTCAGAATAAGATAGATTAGAGCTACATCCAAGATGAAATATTTAACAAGACACATGTTTGTTTTTAGATAATCTGAATAATTTGAAGGACAAAACCACAAAAATTACTTATCAATTATCTTTACATGAGTTCAATGAATAAGATAGATTAGAGCTACATCCAAGATGAAATATTTTACTGGACACATGTTTGTTTTTAGATAATCTGAATAATTTGAAGGACAAAACCACAAAAATTACTTATCAATTATCTTTACATGAGTTCAATGCACAGAACCACATATAATTACATATCATTATAATAGCCGAAGAGTGTCACTTGATACCCAATTCGACTTGATGAATTTGGGTCTTTATTTTCTCTTCCTAGTTTGAAACCAAATACAATTTCAAGAGTATCCCTTGACCAAGATGTTTAACTCAGTCAACTTGACATTATTTTGCTGTCAATGGACATGTACTGGCAATTAACTTCAGAGTTTGCATCCACAACCACAAGTAATATTTGTTGGTAGAATTCACTCTTGACTCTACATTTACGGTAGACCATTTTATTATTTCATTCCGTTTTGCAAATAGCTATTCAGATTATGAAATTCTCTTTCAATTTTTTTTAGTTATTCTTGTTCAATGCAGGTTTTTATTTCATTCCTGGGGCAATCAGTGTTGAGGAACAATGCCACTGGACAAGGGAGAGCTTAACAATTTTCCCACAGCCTCCTAATAGAACTAACCACAATGCAATTTATGGGCCTATAACGAACTTATTTGTTGCGTCTAGAGAAAGAAAAGTTCTAGTTGAAGAGGATATTTCCTGTGCAGATGAGGATTCAGTGTCTAGTTCTTTTGTCAGTAGTTTCGATGGTCTTAGATGGACATTTTGTGAGGAAACTGGTACAGCATCAAGAGGAAATAGGTCCAAATCGATACCAGCATCTGTTTTACTGCGGAAGTTACGTTGGAGTACTCTCGGCTTGCAATTTGACTGGTCAAAGGTCATTCCCAATTTCATCATCTTCTTTTCCATTTCTAATTTCAAAATGATTTACCGTTGTCCTCCAAGTTTTGTGTCATTTCAAGCTTCCTGATCATCAGTTCATCACTATGGATTATTCTTCTTGTTTTTTTGTAACTTGTGTTCCATGTAAGGTTTCTCATCAGTTGCCTTGATTGGATCTACTGTCTCTCTTAACTTTTGGGAGCAAAGCAGCTCTGAGTAGAGTTGAGTGTGGTTTATACTTTATACATTTCCAGAACTGTGGTCATCTTGCATTTTGCTATAGAAATTATTTGTTTCTGCCAAACGTGAAAGAATGATGGTTCCTGCAGGGGTTGTAGCTGAAGTTGCTGTCTAGAAAATAGATTTGGAATTTCAAATCAGCATTTTTTTTCTTTAATTTTTTCTTGGCCACTTGATTTCATGGAATTTTGGCCCGAGGTATATTGTAGATATTCACACAGTTTCCTCATTTTAGTCTATCAGATGAACAGTTCATTAGCTTTGAAAGTAAATTTTTTGCATGTTCTTTTGCAGCGGAATTATGATGTATCTCTTCCGCACAACAAGATCCCTGACGCTCTTGCTCAACTAGCTAAGAAAATGGCAGCTCCTGCAATGCCATTGGGGCAAGAATTCCAGCCAGAAGCAGCTATAGTGAATTACTTTGGTTTAGGTGCTCTTGTGTCATTGGTGTCTTTGACATTTTTGTATTTTTCTGATTGACCTTCTTAACATTGTGTGTTTTAAATTTGATTATGAGATGTTCTCTTTTTAAGTCCTCCAACTGTTTCCTGAAATTCAGCAACGTAGATGTAAGAAGGAAAGAGCTGATAAACTTGAGAACCTGTTGACCCGGACCAGTTTACCTTGATGGTTTACTTATAAAAAAAAAAAAAAAGGTTTATCTTGAGGGTTGAGGCCTTTTGTTATTGGTTAAAAGGGGTTTTTGTTCATTCTAGGTGATACACTTGGGGGCCATCTTGACGACATGGAAGCAGATTGGAGTAAACCTATTGTCAGCATGAGGTATCATACAATTCTGTACACGTGTATATAAACTTCGGGTTGTTTTGTTTTTTGTCATTTGAGTAGGACCGCAAAGCATATAAATTTTGATTAAAAGAGCTGAAAAGTTGTGTTGGGGCCTGAATTATGTTTGCCTTTCTTTCAGTTTGGGTTGCAAAGCTATTTTCCTTCTTGGAGGCAAGTCAAGACAGGATCTGCCTCAACCGATGTTCCTTCGAAGTGGTGACGTTGTACTAATGGCTGGAGAAGCCAGGGAATGTTTCCATGGTTAGTATACGGTTATTATCTTTATTTTGCCCAAATAAGGGGACAATTGGTTGCACATATCTCATTTTTATCTTCAGTTAAGTATGTTAGTGGTATTCAATAAGTGATAAAATATGTACACAGAATTTTTACCGTGATGTTCAGAGAAAGGTAAGCCTGAGGCCCAGATATAACTGAGACATAATGCAAAAATGTTAAAATGGCGGAGGTTCTTATCATTCGTTATTGACTTGTGGTGGTTCTAGCTTAGCATGTTTTGTTAGTAGAGAAGTTTTGTGACTTTGACATGCATGAAGGAAACTTAGTTTAATTCAGAAGAAATGGTATAGAATCACTTGCGTATATGAGTTAATTAGTTTTGGCTTTCAAGTTCACGTGAACTTGGTTTGCTTTGTCCCAGATTGGTTTTGCAAAATCAAACTGTCTGGTTCACACTTCCATCATTTGATTCATCATTGTAAATGCTGGAAGATTAGCTTCTACTTAAATTTCATCTGCATGCCTTGACATCGATCTCATGAAAGCTGTATTTTGTAATATAAGTCTCATAATTTTCGTCCATTTCCAAGATGCTTGTTTAATAGAGTCAGTCTGATAAATGTGTATGGACCAATATTATTTCCAGGCCCTGAGTTGTCTGCTTGGTTTCTTATTTTGCAGGTGTGCCCAGGATCTTCACAGATGAAGAAAATTCTGAAATGACTCCTCTTGAGCTGCAATTATCACATCCAGATGATATTTGTTACTTAGAATACATAAGAAAGTCGAGAATTAACATCAATATCAGACAAGTTTTTTAGTTGATTTAGTTTCATTCTTTATTTTAATTTCTTTTTGCTGCCCGGCAGATTTTGAGAGTTCATTCTCATGTCTTCCTAATATTATTTTCTTGTTATATGATGTTTATTATGAAGTGTCAAAATCTAGTGCTTTAATTTTGTGCTTTTATTCTGTTTCTACCATTAGTTAAACTTGATAGTAGATATTACCCGGTATAATAGGGTATCTTTTATGGTTTGCTGAAAAATATGAATTAAATAGCATCAGGTCATGAAAACAACGTTATCGTAACACCATAATTTAGGATTGATGAGCCATGATCTCACTCCTTTTTTTGAACTTTGTTGCAAAGCTGTTAGAGCTCGGAGCGTGATGAACAAAGGAGTAAGGAAACGACGTGGCGTTGGTAGTAACTAGTAAGCCATATCTGTGAAAGGTTCACACTTCACACTCCATCTTTGATTAACTCTGTACACACTTGTCAAGTGTTAGCCTTAATAGTGCAGTGCGTTCATTCACTTTTTATCGTTACCGCCAGGCAACTTAATAGTTGTATATATTCATGACAGAAAATCTATCGATCCTTATACTTGATGGGGCCGGATCCCATCCATGTGGTACCATCCAGTTCGGTCTATTTGGTGCATTCGAGCTGTCTAACCGACTAGTTCGGTCCATTTGATGCATCTGAGCCGTCCAAAAGTGTTTTGGACGGCTCGGATTTAAAGGGGTGTTCTTTTAAAAAATAAAATAAAAAACACTCACTATAAATGGACCGAACTGGTCCGGAGCAAATGGGCTGGATCCAACCCCATACTTGACGTCATTAAGTACTGTTGATTGTTATACTATAACAGTTCTGGCCAAATAACATGTTGGTCTAAGCAGCAAATCAGGCAAAGGGAAAAAATTGAAAAAAACAGGGTTTTCTAATAATCCTTAAAAAATCTTAACAGTATGAATGCGAATCACCAAGTTATACTATCAGCAAAACTATGCAAGCAATTAATCTCACAACACAGAGATGCACATGGAAAATCCCAAAATGGGTAAAAACTACGGAAATGAATCAAATCACTATAAACATTGTGCAATTGCATCTAAACAAAGTAAATCTCGCAACGTTTTATGTATTACGTGTCGAGTCGTATACCGCACTCAGTGATCTTGATCGCCAACGACCTTGAGTCCACGAGCCCTCCAATCAACCTAACGGAAATCCCCTTAGGAATAACTCTCAAAAAACAGCCCCACATATGTGCTTCTGCCGCTATATCTTTTGCTTCCGCCGCACCCTTTTTCTTGTTCTTATGTCAGCATATGTATATGTGTCATACCTTTTTATTGTGTGTTGCCGTCCCTATTAAAGGCTGTAGCCAAACCTAGGAAGCAAAGAAGATTGGCTCCTTGTTTTTTCTCTTTCGTTACTTTTTCTTTTAAACAGACTGAAGATGCCATTGATAGGCAATAGCCGGGTCGACCCGTCTTCGCCAAAATACGCCTCGCTGTAGTCAACTTCTTTTTAATTCAAAATGTTTACTTTCGATTATAAATAATAATGATTTCTTCCATTATAATTCTATACAGACTCACTATCCTATAAAAAATAATAAAATTACAACTCGATGTAAAATATGTGTTTTGTCACAAAATTGTCAACACACGAAAACTCCGGAATTTGGTCCTTACAAAAACAATATGGGTTTTTGGTATATGAGAGATAATACTGTTTTGATGTCAATTGTCTGACTTGCAAAAAGCTAATGATACTAGTGTGGTGCCAATCAACACTCTTCCGATACCTAAGTCCGTCGATATTGTCAAAAAGTAGATAAAGAAGAACTCTAGGATTTCTTGCTCACCCACGGGGACTTGCCGTGACTCCCCACGCTCGGCCATAGTGTTGGGTTTCCTCCTTTTAGTTGGGGGATTCCCCAATGTCGCTTACAACTTCGGCGTATTTTGAATGCTTGTGAAGAATCAACAAAGAAAAGAAAAACGGGTTAGGCGTACATTCAAGTAGGGTAAATTAGTACTTATAGGTCTTGACATATACTCGGAAATGTAAACAAAAGTATTTGTACAAATAAACCAAAATTCCAATCCTCCAACTAATTATTTAGTTGTCTTGCAGCATCGACACTTAGATGCATTGACAATTATTTTCATCACGCATTATTGTGAGGTTTATACCCTTAGTCCTGCAATCTAAAAAATACTCTGTATGCGGTGGAGAAGAATGTTACGGCACCCTGAGGCAAGGGTTAGAGATCACCCAATACTTTTTCCCAAATAGTAATGAAATGAGAAGCTCAAGAGAGAGAGAGAGAGAGGGAGAGAGGCAACACGTTATCGGCCCCAAAACATCTTCACTTCCCTCCAAAAATTAAGAAAAAACCCGACGACCATCCAACTCCACGAACTGTAATCTCGTCGACGCGTACAAACCGTTGCCACTACAAAATACTCCCCCCCCACATGAAACAAAATTCAAATTACTCATTCCACCTTCACCCCAAAAATCTCTCTCTCTCTCTCTCTCTCTCTCTCTCTCCCCACACCCAAACTGCCATCATCATCCTCCGCTACCAGAAAAATTTCTGTCTGTTGATTTGAGAAATTGATTATGAGTCCAATTGTGTTGACTGAGCTGGCGACGGGTCTGAGCGTGTTGGCCGGGGCGGTTCTTGTCAAGTCCGTGATAGACCAGAACCCCGTGATGGGTGGTGGTCCAACCCAGTTCCCGAGGTGCCCGAGTTGCAACGGCTCTGGCCGGGTCGCTTGCCTCTGCTCCCGCTGGTCCGACGGCGACGTCGGTTGCCGGGGCTGTTCCGGGTCGGGTCGCACGTCGTGCAGCAGCTGCGGAGGAACGGGTACGGGTCGACCCATCCCGGTTCAGATCTCTGTTCGTAAGCGGTCGGACTTTTAAACTATTCAACTCCTCCTTATTGACTATTAGAATCCCATTATTCTCCTTCAGCTTACGTCGTTTGTTTTGAATGGAATCGTACTCCTATTATACTGTATGTTGGGAGTACTTCAAAAGAAAGAGATGGATAAATTATTTGTATTGTACTCACATTGGCGAATTTATGTTTTGCACAATGACATGGCTATTATATTACAAAGTACGGATGCTATTTTTGTTTGCTTTGCGAAAGTCTTAGTGTTATTTGCAGAGTACATGGTGCCTACTACTCTACTTGCGAAATACCGATACTATTGATAAACATATGCTATGAGTCTACGATAAAAGATGAATTTTTTGTGGCATGATCCTTGATGCTTATGTCTCTAAGACAACCCCTCATACCATGATAATATTTACCTAAAAAATTAGGCAATCCTGGACGTTTGTAGGAAAGTTGACCTTTTAGCTGTATTGGCCGACAAATACAATGAATTTAGTGTTGACGTAATCTGCCTTAAGGTCTGGTTGCTGACTGAATGTTGGTGAGCCGAAAGGAAAAAGAAAAAGGAAGATGTTGCAGACACAATGATTGGGAAGAAAAAAAAGAGTTTATTGTAGTTTTTGAGAGTGATGTTACGGTTGAACATTCATCCAAAGAGGAAGATGATTCCTTCATCCCATGAACTGCAAAGAGAAACTCATCTGTGGTGAATATGTTGATATTTGATCAAACGAAAACAATCGAATTCCTGACACAATGCAGATTGATAGGATTAGTCTAATCACCGAACATGGTTCTTAATCTTTTACCCTTTTGTGGTCTTATAAGAACCTGAACGGTATTGTTATTATTATATTTTGAAAAGCACTTAGGCACCTGAATGGTATGCTTGAACCAGCTTAAAATCGAAATAGCAAATATTATTATATTCCTTTGCTAATTGGATCTATGGACCTAATTCTGTTTGGAAGAGCATTTAATTACCTACTGTTGAAGCAATTAGTTTCTGATTTCTCATCTATATACTGATAGTTTCATATAGGGCAAATGAATCATACTATTTGTCCGATTAAACATGGCAGAAATAAAGTAACTTGATAACTGAAACAAGTGGATAATAGAAAGTATTATTATGTTAGTTGAACAAGGTAAATAGTAAAATTGATTTGAGTTCTAGCAAAATTACTCCGATGAAATTTTCAAGCAAACTTCATGTCTTATCAATAGCATCAAAGTGGCTTGTTAAGTAATTTTGTCCACTGGTGATGGTTATAACCTTGGCTTAAAAGGCCCAAGGGAAGAGGAAAGATGAGCGAAGATTTGATCATAATAAATGCCATTCCACCTGTGGTGGCCTCGATTACCGTCTCGGTAACCTGGCCAGGTGTTCCGAGCCAATGCCCCATGGGGGTCTGGTCAATGAGTTGGTGGAAGCTAATGGTCTTGACATGCTGCTCGGTTTATCGCTCGGTAGAAAGACTGTCCGAATTCGGTGAATGCGAGCAGCACGTGTTCCTGCTTCGGTGCCGAAGCCGCCTAAGAGAGGTAGTTAAGCCAGATGGGGCCCATAATGATCACATGGCAATGGTAAACATTTGGATCAGGTCTGGCCATGTGCTCCGTAACCGCTTTGCCCCTCTCGTTACATATGACGTTACCCGAGGCGGTTACCTGAGCGTACTCTCCACGCATTGGCTTGGAGGCCAACTAAACCTAGGTCTATAAATACAAAGGGATACTCATTTAGTGAGGGATGGATTCTACCCTAACCTTAGACCTAAATTCCTCTCCTGAGATCTAACTTGATCGTCGGAGGGTCACTGGGCTACTCAAGCCCTAGTGACTTGCTTCAGGTCCAGGAGCAGGAATGCGGAGCTGCGGAGGAAGGAACCTAATCCTAACTACGGTCAAGGTCCTGACAAATTGAACCCCCACACCACCCATCATGAAGTCCATCATGGGCTGTTCGATAACTTACGATAGTTTCAATTAGTTTTGCAGTTTAAAAGCTTGATTCGAATCAAGTAGAACATGAGCAGGCTATTGGGGAAGATCAGCCTTTATCCCTAGATGAAGTATGTAACCGAAAGGCTAAGAATATGCCGAAGAAGGACTTTATTTTTTACGTCTGTTCCTGGGAAAAAAGTATTGCAGCTGAGTTTGGTATTTAGTCATGCTGTTTTAACAATTTTTTTCCAACCCCTTACCCGCCGTTCATGGACTTGCCACTGAAGAAAGAGCTAGGCCTCTTTCTGTTAAAGCATATGAGTTAGTGACGACTAGGTTACACCTTCTGGCATATGAAGATGGAAGTCTGTCAATTGCCCCAAGTAGAACTCACTTACTTGTTTCCTTAGCTGGTTGATGAGATACATAACCAAATTAAACTTTTCCTCAGTCGAACCTTTCTTAAAATCTTCATTCGTATTCCCAAGAACTAAATTGAATTCCGGATTTGAAACTTACCAATAAGTAAATGCACACGTTAATCAGTGAAATGACAGAAGCTAGTTCCGTATCTTTGTATGATGGTGCTTCTTATCTGTTCTATGTTTGCTTCGTTATACTCCGTACAAGAAGAAAAGTCCTTGGCAAACTCAAACTCAAACTCAATCAGAAATGTTCCTTTTAGGAAACAAATAAATGGATTTGAGCTCCTGATATCAAGGTTGAAAATTCAAATACCACTCGACCTAAGTTACCGAGTCAACGCCATACAATTGTCTGACAGTATGAGAGCATGAGGTTATTAGAACAGATTGGGTTGAGCTTATATAATTATGATAAGGTGGCTGAATTCTTTTGCGTCTCTATATATGTGCCACCAAGGCAACACAATGATCTCAGCGAATTTGAATGACAGGTTCCCAAATCTCCACATAGCATGGTTGCCGACAAATCTGTGTCTCTGCATCGGAGATTCAGAACTTCTTTCCCATCCGTTGATGTAAATGACTTTTGCTTTCTCTACTTAGGTCTCTTTTTGCGCTTGTTTGATTAATTTCTAGTTCTTTATAACTTGAATGGGTGTCCATTGTTTTCCATAACCCGGGATTTAGACAACTTGGCTGCTCGAGTATAAATCAGCATTTCTTTCTTGTTATCATAACTAGGCAACAAAAGTTTGCAACTTTGAATCAACTCTGATGCAACAGTGATTTTGTATATGCAGGTAAAGAATGGTGCACCTCCTTGTGACTTTTGTTGATGACTCCACTTCTGGTTCGCTCGGAAATTTTGCTTAACCAAAGTTCAACTTCGTTGAGGCACCTTCATACCGAGGGCACTGGGTTCGCCTTTGCAGTTCAGCGTAATCTAAGTCTTCTATGTTATTCCGTTATTCTCTTTGTGCATTGAAACCTGGCCCTTTACTCCTTTAGTATTTGTGCTTAGCAAGAGCTATGACTTGGACTCGCCTGGCCGAGGATTCTAGTATTGTGTACATTTTGTATAATCAAAGTACTGGTAGGATGTCATGTAGAAGACCTTTTTTTATTTTTTGATTGTCTCTTGTACAAGACTTAATCAGGAGATAATTTTCTTTTAATCATTTTATGCCTCCATGAAAACTGAGTCTACTAGGTCAAAAGAACTCCGTCGAAATTGTCTCTTTCCCACGCTCAAATCCCTATAATTTGGATTTTCATGTCTAATGGAAACAACATTATCAGCATCAAACTTAAGAGTTATGCCTGACCTATGTGCAAATGATGACATTTGCAAATGTTTGACATCTTACGGGATTAGGCAGTACAGCTAGAACATTTCCTTATGTGTGATAAGTTCTAGTTCGCTTTTGAACTGTGGATTTGTACAATTGTAAGTCAATGAGCATTTGATGAGTAATAATGCATTTGCTATATGAAAATTAAGCTTAGATCAACCCCATTGGGTTAATTGCGTGGGAACAGGGTAGAAGGTAAGGATTACATCGCCGAGCTCGTAGGTTAGACAGTCACAGCCAAGAAAAAAACTTTTGAGGCTACTGCAAGTTTGCCCGGTCATTAACTTAGGGCCTAGGATTAGTCGAGTTGCGTGTATGCTATCTAGACACCCAATTATGATTAAAAAAAAATAATTATGCCCCGGATCCACATTAATGCATGTTGTGTTCGTTATAAAGATGGAAAATTGCCAGTTTACGGCTTGTCTGTCATGTAGGTTGTTCCTTTGTAACTTTAGTTACTAATAAATTACCTGAATTACATTGATGGTGTTGAAGATCAAGCAAAAGAGGTGTTTGTACGTTGCATGGTCTTCTACAGAAGACATAAACAGATAGGTAATGCAAATTCTCGTCTTACAAATATTACAGTTGGAGAAACAATTGCCTAACTCCTTCCTTGCACAAAGATGTTTGCGTTTTGTTCCTCCATCACATAAATCCTTGTTAGCATCTTGATAACTTTCTAGCTCCTATCACTTGGGGCTGAAAGCCTGAAATTGACCATAGAAGCAGTTAAACACAAACATTTCATTCAATGCAGTTTCGCAGGAATTATAAAGTAATATAGTTGTTTCACATGCTTATATGGTTACTTATTTCCATTATATATGCTTCTGTCAATTGATGATATATTATTTGTTTGTTGTTGTTTCAGAATCAGGTTTCCGCGTTTCTTTTCCCAAAAGCTTTTTGGTTGGGAAATATGAAAGTTGTTTAGAAGATTTGACCTATTTTTAAGGAACACACAAAAGATGTTTTCAAACTTAGGAAAAAAATTTAGCTAGAAAATAGTTACTTCTCAATGTGATGGGCTTATGTTTCAAAACAGATTTCTGGAAATTTTTGTGAGAAAGTGATTCTGAAATAACTACCAAACAAAGTCTTTATAGATCTTTAGACATGTGTTTCCCTCTTCCGTGTGTATTGATATCTCAACAAGTTAATCAACGTTTAGTTACACTGATTGTAGGATTGTGAGGGCTTACAGCGAAAATGGTGGCATGACCAGGATCAGCAAGGTGGGCGAAGAGGTTGTCAATCGGTCCAGTACCCGTATAAATGGCTTGGAACCAAGCACCCATCACAGCCAACATAGCCAGCCGTCCATTCTTGATCTCCTTCGTCCTCAATTCCATAACCTTCTCAGGAGACCCACTGCCCCATCCAAGTGGGTCAAACCAGAGCCCACCCGGGTACCCAACGTCTGTCCCTGTAAGCTTGTTGTTGGGGAAAATGGGGTCTGTATTCACACAACCTGGCTTGAGGATATCTGCCCACCGCCTCCCCTCGGCCCACCCTATGAAAATCAGCTCCACAATGAAGAGAGTGGTTTTGTCAGTGAAGTATTCAAGCTCTCCGGCAGTGTACCACGACGGGGTGTTGAGAATTCCGATTTTTGTCAGGAACTCGGGGATGAAGATACCGGCGGCGCCCAACATGGCCCACCTGCAGTGGACTATCTCCGATTGTACCATCCATTTCAATGTCTCCGGGTCAGATCCTGTTTCAACTTGCTTTCATCAGTCCCTAAATCTATACGGTATTGGTAAAAACTTTTAGACTGTTAGCATAGAAATGATGGCTTCTCAGAAAAGCTTTTAAGCAGCTGTTTTCCGTTGTTTTTGCCTTGTAACAAAAATAGAAACTGTGCCAAACAAGTTGGCCTAGGCCATGAATTGCTTAACAAATTATGGGTAATACTCCCAGTTCCTTCTTGCCAACTTTGAAAAGGATGATGAGATTATTTGGACTCCTTCTCCTAGTGGACATTTTTGTATGAGATCCACCTGGAAGGCTTTGAGATCTCTTGGGGTTAAGATGCCGTGGACTTCACTGGTCTGGTTTTCTGGTAGGGTACCTGAATGGACTTTTATTTGTTGGCTTTGTAGTTTGGAGAAACTTGCTACTAAAGACAGGTTACGGATTTGGGGGGCATGAATGTGGATGCAAATTGTGTTCTGTTACGATGGGATCTCTCTTTTAGTCTTTTTACAGCCAAAAGTCGTTTCAATCTGAGGTGATTAAACTCTCGTTATCAGCTGCAGTCTACTAGATATGGTTGGAAAGGAACGCCAGGGTGTTTGTAGGGGTGTAAAGTCTGCAATTACGTTGATTGAACCAATCACAGCTGGTGTTAGGGCCAGAGTGTATTCGTGGGAGGATTATCCTGGAACGGCAGACAACAAGGATCTCTGCTTGAGATGGGGGCCTGGGGGGGGGGGGGGGGGGGGGGGGGGGGGGGTGGGAGTTGGTGGGAGTTGGGGTGTTCTCCCTTCAAGTTTTAGGGAGTGATCAAGTTAGATAATTCTTCTGTTGCGATACATGTTTTGTTCCTCTTCGTTTCTTTTGTTGCTCCTCTCAGGAGCTTTGGGTTTCTCATTGTTTAAGGACTGAGTCCTCTTATACATTGGGTTATTTGGTTAAATAGAATTAACATTTACCACAAAAAAGAAAAAAGAAAAAAGGTTGGACAGTTCTTGAGGCACCGAATCCAAAAGCTGTTAGAAAGTTTTGACACAAACAATGGTTAAGAAGGTGATTTCTTGAGCTTTTGTTTTGACTTACCAAGACCGAGGGGATCAAATCCGAAGTCTCCGGGGAGGCTGCATCAAAAGGGTTTTGCATCAGCTTCAAAAACATATCACCAGAGAGAGAGAGAAAGAGAGAGGGTTTGGTACCGAACCTGCCGTCGAGCCATGGGGGAGGGATGCTGCCTGGGAACCAAATGGGCCTTTCGGGATTAGCTGCGGCTGCGCGAACGGTAAGTGATCGTGTTCTGGCCGGTGCTGTGTGTGTTCTGAGGCTCAGTTTGCTTCCTCCAAAGAAAGAAGCCTTTGTTGCTCCCACAATTGATCCACTCTTCTGGGAACTGTAATCACATCACCTTACTTATTTTACTGAAGTATTTTCCAAATTTCCAAACTCTGTTTGGTTCGAGAGTTTATACAGAGATTCGATAACGTCAGAAATTTCCGTTAACAAATTAAGGCTGTGTTTCCTCCCATTTTCTTTTCCATCGAAAAATTTCTCACTGAATCCTTAGATCCAAACACAATCTCAAGAACTAAAGAGTGTCTGTTTTCTACATAAAAATCAAATTATGCGTAAAAGAATTTATTTGAAGAATCATTTTACCTGGGCGAAGAGAGGCCAACAGCTGCAATAGCTGAAGAAGCACAAACAGAGGAGGCCATGTGGGCAGATTTTTCTGTGTCTCTCTTTCTTTGAATTTGTGTTTTTGTGATTTGGTTTGAATGGCTAGTGGAGGATATGCGTAGCAAGCAGCAGCACTTGTTAATGTATGCATGAATGATGAGCCTTATCTTCAAGGATTGGATTGGACTGGACTGGGGGATGTCTCATTGGCTGGTGGGTTGACACGTGGCAGGTAGAATCTAGTAGTAGAGCCTTACACCTCCAGTTTCTATTGCTTACCTGGAATAATCAGAAGCTGGTGGTTCACATTGCAAGTTTCCCAATAGCTTTGCATATTCTGCTGTCACTTTCTAAGGTTCATGATCTGTGTCTTGACAAGAAGAACAATTCTTTTTTATGCGCGGGAAAAATCTATTTCAGAAATTGAGCTGCACTACATCATCTAGGGTCAGTTTTGTCTTTGGCCAATTGTAGGACATCTGTCTCTAATAATACTAATAAGCTTATTATGGACTAATCCCGCAAAGTAGTGGCGGACGCAGAGCTTACTGCAACTATTACATGTATGCATTGCTAGTTGTTAGGTCTGAGGAAGATGCAAAATGAATGTAAGTAGCCACCATTTAATTTTATACACATGATAAAAATAAAAAATTTAGAGACTATTTTTTGCACATATGTCGGAATAGTAAGAAATTTTCACCCAAGGGATTGTAGGGGCCACTCCTATATAAATTTTTCAAATTAACTTGAAAAATTAGTATGTAGAAATATATGAGAATATCTGGAATTGTGAAAGGGTCAGGGCATCCGTCACTGCCAAAGAAAATCCTGTTGTCCACTAGTAGGGCCGATCAAGATCGGGATCCTTTGCTCATTCTATGGTCTTTGCCCCTGCCTAATTTCGTCAAATCCTTCTAACAAATGTTTATCAAATCGCCTGCATTCAATCATACGTCCTTGGTGCTTCATACGACTTCAGGTAAACGCGAGTCTTCCTTTCTCGTTGAATATATCTTTCGTCATATTTTACAAATTTTTCTTCCTCTGAAATGGCTCTTTTGGTGCTAAAACTTTATTTACATGGTATCCACGAAGTCTTGTATGAACTAGCCTCACAAGAATTGATAACAACTAATTAACGCTATAGAATTATGCATGTGTGCTTAATTTTGTTCATTATTTCCTCTTTTGATCGATCATTGGTAATTTAATAACGATGACAAAAGAAAATCATTGCTAATAACAACTCGTTACTGGTGCTCATCGATCTCTGGCAGTTTTTTCTTTAGGTCTAATTCTCTTTGAATTTTCAACTTCGTAGAATAGAAATTTGGGATGAATAATTTCCCCCTCTCTCCCTTGGCAACACGCGTGCATGGATATATTTTTATTTTATTTTCCCTTAATTTGCGTATAAAATGCATGCTCCTTGAATCTATAATGCATACACAGCCAGCCTTGCTGTGTTATGATCCAATCAATCTAATTACAGCTTAGCTGCCTCTTTCGGGTTTTTTTTTTAATCTCTTGATCAGACACCAACCTGCATGTCCTTCAAAGTCTGGAAAAAGAGATCATAATTAACCGAGCTGCAAGCACATTTTTTTTTTTTTTGAACCTGATGAAAATTTATTTTTTTAATTAACAAGGCAAATCCTATACTACTACTACGACTAATCTAGCTAGGGGAAAGTGGATGGGAGTGGTGGATTTTGAACCCTCGCGCCTGGTGTAATAAGTAGTAGTATATGTGATGCGTACCACTTGGCTATGAAACTATAATTGGTTTCTCTTTCGGCTAGAGAAATGGGCTTGTCCTGATCTTTATAACCGGCCGGCCCGCGAAAAAGCAAGCATGAGAAGTGGTCTTTAAAGTGGCCGGGATTGTCCTGGTCTTGGATATATCTCATCAAAATACGTGGGCTTTGAGAATCATTTAAATAAGCCCATTTATTTATTAATGGAAATAAGCCAGTTGGGCTGGGCTAGTCGCACCATCAAGGTCCATATAATGTATGGATATGGTGGAGGAGAACACATTCATTCAAAGAATTAATTAATGCCAAATACTCCTAAATGGAGAGAAATTTCAATGTCAAGGACAACCACAAATTGAATGACTATTACTACAACTTTTGGTTCATTTTTTATCACGATGACGAAAATACCCCATATACTTTTTGCCTAAGATGAAATTACATGATGCGATGTTAAGCTATTTGAAATTTTCCCGTAAACAAGCTACGTTTATTAAAAATTTAGAGATTGATTTACAAATGTATCATTCACATATAAACTGATGTATAGCGAGTATTTTTTCTAAATATAGTAACTGATATTGCGGCCTAATCTGACCTGAAATCCTAAAATTTTCTCTATTGGTTTCATTTTGAAAACTCTTCAGTATACCACATTCATGATGTGACTTCCGTCTTCCGATTGTTTTAGATATCAAAAGTGAACGTGCTTTAAAATTTCCGCGTCACAAAAGAAAATGTAGGTGTGATTTCTCAAGATAGCACTTTTATTCTTGCATGAGGTACGTGCTAGCTATAGTGATACACACTCAATATAATCAGCCTTATTATGGTCCAAAACGAACTTATCAATGTCGAACCAACAGGCAAATATGTTTCTCCCTTCTAATGAAAAAAGAAAGAAAGAAAAGATTTCGATCCCCTTTT
The DNA here is from genome assembly GCA_019656295.1 of Rhododendron mucronatum var. ripense. Lineage (NCBI taxonomy): Eukaryota > Viridiplantae > Streptophyta > Magnoliopsida > Ericales > Ericaceae > Rhododendron > Rhododendron mucronatum. The sequence continues at coordinate 4,962,572 of BPLT01000006.1, forward strand.
CCATCTTTTTAATGCATGTGCCAGCCGCGAGTCTGGTAATCATGTCTAATAGAAGTAAATCTATCACAAGTTAGAGTGTCTTACAATTTAATTAATCATAGTACTGAGACACTCTCCTCTCTCTCTCTCTCTCTCTCTCTCTCTCTCTCTCTCTCATAGTACTAAGACTCTCTCTCCCTCTCTCTCTCTCTCTCTCTCTCTCTCATGTCATGCAAGAAATTAAAGAAATGGGGGTCAATGAGTTAATTTCCAACCAATTTGTATCTACTTTCTGAGACCTTTTACCACCCTTCCTACGTTGCGGGGTCAACAAGCGAAGAAGCAGTACTCCTCCACAATTGGTGACCGATCGAGTGTGAGGGACAGAAAGTGAGATCGATAGAACAAAAACAGTTTGGCTGCCATGATTACCGATCCAACTCTTTCCCAATAACAGTTTCACAAATTAATAAGGTGGATTATTATGTCCTTCAGCTGGTCCCCATGAGACACACATGCAAATGCATGCATTCTTGTAATTATCTTTGTTGTTGTTGGTGGTGTTGTTCAATTTCAATTATAGGTTTCACATGGAAGTGATAGGACAAATGCCAAATAGTTGTGAACAATGGGCAGAACCAGGAATCTAATTTGCCTGGGGCCAACCCCAAATATATAGTATTAACCAAAAAGAAGGGGAGTGACGTTAACAAATAAGGAGTGGCAAAATTAGCTGCTAAAAGAGTTCTATTATTAATATCCAGCAAACTTATACATGAATACATAAATGTTCAAAAATAAACAAAAGAAAAGTACAAAAAACGTACACTATCTAAGGTACCCTATTAAAGTTGTGTCATGCATTGTTTCAAAGAGTAGAAATCATTTAGTATCATTGAATTTGAGTTGATATCTTCAACAAGTTCTCTTTCAATATATAGATAATCATAGAATGAGATGAGCAAAAATTTAATCGGCTAAAATTATACCCATAAAATTTTCTTTTTTTGATGTCCACCTGGGCTATAGCCCAATCCACTTTGAACGTAGTTCCGCCGTTAGTTGTGAACCATTAAAGTATTAATTAGATTGACAAGAACTATATATGCTATTCCTTGTACAAAATTTGGGTGAGTGTATTTTTAGAAGAATAACCAAATAATATTATAAGAATACATCAGATTGGATGCAGGTAAATGTATAGGAAAGTATGTGCAAATAAGGCCTTGTTCTCCTAAGGGCTTTTGGTTTTTTGGATCTTATCTTGGATATTTCTAAAAATATTATATATGGTAAAAGTCATAAGGACAACATTTAAAACTCCCAAAAAGTCCCAAAAGCCCTTAGGAGAACAAGGCCTAAATAACCACAAACGTAGAACTGAACTCAACAAACACAGCGTAAACAACCTGTAAGAGTAGAGTAAAGTTTTGGGTTATTCCTCTAGAATATATTAGTCGAGAAGGTGCATATAAGCTGGCCCGGAAACAATAGTTATAAAAAAAAGAAGTTAGGAGCTATGAAGACATAGAAAAAAACAGAAACAAGAAACAAAAATATATCAAGGAAAAAGAAAAAAAAAAAAAGGCAGGATGGATGGATGGAGGAGACATAACTACTAAAGTGTATGTTTAATTGAAGTTAGACACCGGCCTACATCAGGATGTTTTAGTTGTTAATTAATTTTACGTATTGATCGATGCAACCAATTGCTTTCTAATAAAACTCACCTAATCTCTTCTATATATATATATATATATATATATATATATATATATATCTTCATCATCGATCGATCATATTTCAACCTAGCTTTTCACTGCTACTAATTGATCGACAAGGTCGGTGTTTTGGACGGCTGAATTCTGTCATATGTTACTTACTTGTGTTATGTCGCAATCAAACCTTAATTATTAATTTATTATTATCAAACAAACATTGTTAATTAATTAGTTTATAAATGTAATTAAAAAAGAGCTAGATAGAGGATATTGTTCTTAATTACTCCCTCCGTCCCATATTGTTTGGACTTTTTCGATATTCGCACCATTTTTTAAACTCTTATATCTCTAAATTTATGATATTTTTTATAATTTTGAAAACTTTGTATTATAGATCTAATCGAGAACTATCAAACAAGATCCATATTGCACATTGTTGGAGATTCATGTTGGAAGATATAAGCGATTGAAAACTGACACAAATATCAAAAAAGTCCAAATAATATGGGACGGAGGGAGTATGAAGTTACATGATTAATTAACACTTTCCTGAAATGTTTAGGCGTCCATGTCGAATATATATACTGTATGTAATTTTCAGAACAAGTAGAAGTAGCTAAAATGGAGCTCTCAAACGTGACATTACGCTAGTTTTTCTTTAGTCACAATGCGTGCTTTTGCTAATCTATTGGAGTTAGTCAATTTTATAAACACACACACACACACACACAAAAAAAAACAACAACTTGGCCGCTCCGATCCCCTCTTGGCAACTTAATTAATGGTGTGTTTTCACTAATCAACAAGTTGTGAACCGCAACTTTTGGTTGTCCTTATTCAAATTCTTTTCGCATTTGTTATTTTGTGCCAAACTTTTACTCCCTCCGTCCCTTTTTAAATGTCCTGCTTCGTAATTCCAACTTGTTAAAAAAACATCATCATTATACCTTTCACATCAACTTTTTCCTCCACTTTCCCTACTTACCCATCATCATTACACTTTTACTTACAAACTTTTTAAAATGGAATATACTTTTAGGGGCAAAATAGATAATGCACCAACTTTTATCCACTAACTTTACAAAATGGACACTTATTAAGGGACAGCCCAAAATGGAATACCGGACTCTAAAAAAGGGACGGAGGGAGTATGTTTTATTGGTTCATCTCGATGGAAGGATTTGAAAAAGTAAAAAAATTATGACTTTTACACATGTATTTTTTGGAAAAATATCCAAGAAAAAGAAACTAACTTTTTGAGCTTTCGATTGGATATTTCTCCGAATACTTGTTTAAAAGTCATAATTTTTTTACATTTTTTCCTTTCATTGAGGCAAACCAATTTTACATACAAGTTTGACGCAAGCTAACAAACGTGAAAAATTTTGAATAAAGAAAAAATCAAAAAATTGTGGTCCACAACTTATTTAATAGGAACACCAGCCAATTGCTGAACTCAAGCTAAGATGATTTGTTCCTTGTCTAGGTCCATTTCATTGCGCTTTTACTATTTTGCCCCTTTCTTCACAACTACGTACCTGACTATGTCCGCCTACGGCCTCTGAGGCTTTTTTTTTTTGTGTTCTAAACTTTATAATATTGTAACTTTCACTGTACAAATCTACTTTTCGTAAATGAATTTTATATGTTTTAGAGTCAACTGAAAAATATCTATGAATAGCGAACTTGAAAATATGAATATAGAACAAAACTGTTTTGATCGAAATTTCTAGAAATATAACTACGTCTGTATCCGTAGTATTTTTGCACGACATTAATTTTTCTTAGGTTAAAAGATGTGTGTTCGAAAACTACTTGTAGAAGTTTTGACATAAGCTATGCAAAGTTCCATTGTATATATTCTTTGAATGCTCGTTATTGCCGAAAATTATGGATCTCAATTCACTGTCAATTTAATTTGATCGATTTTGATGAGGTCAGATTGAACTTGAATGGTTCAAACGGGTGGAAGTAGCGGAGGGCATGGCAAAGCACAATGCATTTGACGTTTACTCAGAATAATCTACTTCTGTTTCTGTAATCATTCTATTTTATGATTTTTTTTTAACTAGGTTTTTAGGGTGGATTCTTTCCTAAAAAAAAAAATTACGAGGCCAATTATAGTTTCTTAAAAAAAATAATCTACAGGCTCTAGATTTTCTAAAAAGACGTTGCGCGGGCAAAGTTAATTCTTCAAATATGTAATTTACAAGTGGAGAACAAATTTAAAATGTTGATAGGGTGCTTGTCCATAATCATCCCTGATCTGTCCTCATCATCACGGATCTCAAATTGGTGATATATAAGTTCTTCAATTTAAAGTTCTCTATACAGATTACTAATTTAAATTTTAAGAGGGTATGACTGTTGCGGAACAAAAGTTCTCTGTATTTATTCGGAAAAAATGGACCACAAGTAGAGAGAAATTTTGTTCACCCTCACCTTATATTTATTGAACTTGACATAGCAAATTAGGGTATTTTTGATCGAGTACTTAATTACCAATGTCCAATTGAGGTGAGTTTTTGCATAGTATCCTACCAAATAAATTCATACACAATAAGAGGTTCTGATTACCAAATTAGAATCTGCACCATACCTCTGCACCATACTGGTAAAGTTACCCTCACTCAAAGTGAGGGGGTGCTAAATTGCTCTCGATAATTATGATTGTAGAAATAAACCTTCCGTTATGTAGGCACATTCATCAAATCTATTTGAGTCCTTTTCTGGTTTTATGTTTTGTCCCCCCTTGATTTGGTGAAGTAAAAGGGTCTCCCTCGATTTGGTATGAAAAGGGTAAAGGACTCCAGGGAGATTTGAGAGCTTTTACTCAACTTTTGAATCCAGAGGCTGGGTCGGTTTGGGTAACGGTTGGAAATGCTCTTAGGCGATATCACTACAAGAAACTACTATAGGTAATAGCTAGGTGACAAAATTGGTTTTCATAGCAAATAGTACACATTGGTGACGATTTTCGCTGCCAAATGTAATAAATTGGCGATTTTCATCGCCAAATGTACCAAACCGGCGACACCAATTTGTCACATTTGGTGACAAAAAATTTTGTCACCAATTTGTCACATTTGGTGATGAAATTAGACCTTTGGCGATGAAAATTTTCATCCCTAATTTTGTTACAATGGTGACAATTTTTTTTTTGGTCACCAATTTTGTTACACGAATTTTTTCCTACAATCTACTCTATTTATTTTGTTCTAAGGCTTTCTTAGGGCTCTCATTGAAAGCCTTAGAGCCAAAAAAATAAATAAAATGATTAGAAAAATAAAATTTTCGCACCGATTCAAACAGATTGAAAATTGGAGCATTAATTTTTTAACCATAATTTCACTTACAAAACAAGTAGACAAAAGAAATTGAAAACAAAAAGAACAAAAAAGACATGACAAATAAAAGAATAATAGATCTCCTCTTTAATTATCACATTTGACAATTATGAAATCAAAAAGTACCAAAAATAAATGCTAAACAAGTATGTGATATTAACAATCAAAGAAATCAAGATCATTCCCCAAAACGGATATCTTATAGAAATTTGGGAAAACCAATTAAAATTGAAAATCAGAAAAGAAAATAAGATTATAGAAAAAAGAATCAATCGAATCAGAGTTATATGGAAAGAGTAATCAATGATCCCGTTCTTTCCAAATGCAAATCTGGTTTACATCATTTAATTTTTTTATTTTGAGAAACGAAAAGGTAAGAAGACTCTTACAAAAAAGAAACAAATAAAAAGTCGATGTACTTTTTGAGAAACAAAATTAGAATAGGTATATATATAAAATCTTTGATATATTTACATGAAGTGTGGTGTGGTATGGTGGTAAGGTGTTGCTTGCATGGCCCAAGTGACGCGAGTTTGAAACACGGGTGGACAAAAAAACAGGCCCCAGATGAGTGGAATTAGTGTTTTTTTAACTTTAGCGATGAAATTTTTTCGTCGCCAATTAGCTAAATAATGGCCAAAACAACAATGGGTGACGAAAATGGTTGGCGACGAAATAATTTCCTTGCGAATTAGATAAATAGACGACGAATTTGTTGTCGCCAAAAACTATAATGGGCGACGGAATTTATGTTTGGCCATTGGCCCTATTTATAATAACACAGTTGTATTGTAATTAGGGTCAAAAGAGTTTAAGAGAAGACAGAGAGAAGAAGAGAGAAAATTGTGAGAAGACTTGTACTCCATTGTTTCTTCGATTATAGTACATTGATGTGACTTCCGTATTTTTTTTCTTGTGTTAAGATTTTTCATGTATATTTGTGTTTCCTTTCACTTTTGTTCTTTACGCATTGTTGTTTTGTTTGCCCTTTAGGGCGTGTTTGATAACAAATTCCATTTTGGAGAGATTGGTAATGAGGTGGGATTAGGCCGAGCAAAAAAATGAGGTGGAATTAGGATTGAGATTGGTAATGAGATGAAATTATTAATGAGGAGATGAATATTTTATTTATGTTTATTTTGGACAGAATAAGATTGTAGGATTGTGAATAACATGTTTGTTTTGGATAGAATTGTGAACAAAATTGTCTTTCCAACCTAAATCCCATGGGATAGGATTGTCAATACCCCCACCCCTAGGGATGGGTAATCCTATGGGTTTGTGGGATTTGTAATCCCCGGTATTACGAATCCTTAGGTTGTTGCCAACACCAAACAATAATTTAAAAGCCCTCATATGACTCACAATCCTATCCCAAGCTCAAATCCTGCTATTCTAGTTTTTAAGGGCATGTTTAATAACAAATATTGTTTTGGGGGGATTCATAATGAGGTATGATTAGGATTGTTATTGGTAATGAGGTCGCATTGCTAATACCCCATTTTGGGGGATTAATAATCACATGGGACAACTCTCTGTTGGATGTTTGTTTTGTTTTGTCTTGCTTCCTTTACTCTTTTTTTGTTTAACCTTGTAAGCATTGTATGCTTTCGATGCACCCCCTCGTTGTATCCCTTTCGAATTTTATAAAAAAATTCGTTTGCCGAGAAAAAAAAAATCCCATGGGACAACTAATTCCTCTCCACAAATGTAAAACCAAACAAAGTATTAGGAGTCCCTCACCTTCACGATCCCAATCCCCCCTCCAAGAGGGTTATCAAACACGCCCTAGCTAGTTAGATTCGTAGAGGCAGGCTTTGTGGTTGAATGTGCATGTAGTAGTTCAATTCCGAACTTTATCGCCCGGGCCACTGGATATAAAAAACCAATATGCATGTGTTGTACCTCTAGCCTGTCTGGTCAATTTATTTAATCGTGAACGATTTTACTTGGATTAATTACTTCTGAATATGTAGAAGAAACATATATAAATTGAAGTCATTATACAAGTGACGGCCGGAGTCAAAATCAACTTTTAAATATCATGCATATATAGATAGATTGTCCTTCAATAGAGGCCGGAGTGCCGACGTCATACACTTTCACGAGTATGTTTCTAAAAAAAATACTAAAATTATATCTTATACGAAACTAATTCAAAAAGCAAGATGAAATTACTTATATTTTGGGAAAACTAAACAAAATTTATTTAATCTTTTAGAGCCCAAATAACTAATTCTACAATACATTTAGAAAATCGACGGGCCTGCCATATACACGGAATATATTTAACTAAATAAAGAAAACTTCGTAATTTTTTTGGAGGTGACCCCTGCATTTCACACAATTCATTCAGAAGTATAGATAATAGAGGGTGTTTACAAGTAAACTTAATTATCTTTTAGCTCTAAATTCTGGATTGGAGATTATAGATTCCTGAATTATAATGAGATTAAGCGGCATTTTAGAATCAGCTCCTCGGGGTAGAAATGTTGGACAAGAGCCATTAACATGACAAGAAACCAACATGAATTTAGAGGGGTTGGGTCGACTATTTTTTTGAACAAAAAATAATCAAATATGAAGTAAAGAGTCTAGGTTGACTAAAACACGAATACTATAACATTGTTGGATTCGCCTTGAGAAAGATATGAATAATTAATCGTTTAGTTTCCATATCAAACCATTAACCAGCTGAATGACACGACACAACACAACACAACGTTATGCCTAGCTATTTAGTACAAATTAATATGTTAGTTTATTACCTACATTAAGAAAAAAAGAGGGTACTGTAATGAATTTTGATACTGACATATATAGTTGCAGCTGAAGGCATTTTTTAGTCAAAAGAGTTGGCCGTTGTTGATTGTATACCATTCCATAGTTTGTATAATTATTAATAATTACTTCATTGAAAATGCATGTATTCTTTTTGGTTGTGGGATTAAATGGGTGCATCCGTCATCGATCTGTGCAACAGTTTCTCGTGTATAAGTACTGTTTTCTTTCTTTCTTTTTTTTTTTTTTTTAAACGGTAAGTCCGAATTTCATTTAACTACGGAAAAAAGGAATTAATACTACAGGAGTTCAAAGTTCATGAGAGGAAAGTGTAACATCACAAAAGCTTAAGCACAAAAGCATAAACACAAAACAAGCTCCGGGCTGATCAAAGAGGTGCCCAATATTCGTGTATATATATTCTATAATTAAGTTTATGTGTTTGTTTTAAAGAATTTTAACTAAAGTGATTAATTAATTGATAGTGTCTATTCGGACGATTGACACACGATCTTAACTAAGTTGGGTAAGTATAAGGCTAGCTGAATCATGACTCGTACGTGTTCACATACATAATTCCTTTAATTAGTTGAATGCCCCCAACCTTGGCTCATGACACGCATTGGACATGGCATAACATCCGATCGAATTGATATTATTTGAACGCATACGATACAACAAGACCCGGTCTGCCCTCTCCGCTTCCAAACTCGCGGAATGCAAAATACTCCATAATGGCTAATGCATGCATAAGGGAGAATTGATTAGGTTCGTATTTCCAAGGAACTACTGCATGGGCAGGGGGCCGGCCGGGTGGGGGTAGTAACTTGCGGTGTGGTTAAAAAACTTCACTTCCCAAGTACGCAAATATAGTCTGTCATTGTCCCAACACTAGCAGACAATTACCACCATATCTCATCTCATTTACGTTAATTTGTCCCTAATTTTTCACACCAGAATTGATTTTTTGGGGAAGTACCACTACCACCAAAATTACAATGCACATGCATGGAGTATATATTTTTATTACTCTATCTATTGGCCATTGCGTTGTACTTTTTCTACGCAAATGTAGCCAAAATTAAAACACTAATTTAACGGTTTGAAAAGTTTCTCCAAGATTGTCCCCAAAGGGTTTTGTTTTGCGTAAACAAAAATAAAAACTGGGCGATTTGAATGAGTCATGACCGTGGTAAAGGATTACTGTTTCTAAATTACTCCATAAATTAACGTACCAAAGGCATAACAATAATTCTAAAAAATCACACACAAATGCTTACACAAATTCTCTCACATTACATGTGGGCCGCCACACATATGAGAGATGTGTAGTGTGTGAGAACCCCACAGGTGATTGAGTGATATATCGTAGCAAGACTCAAAAACATAAATTAATACTTTCTCCTTTTTAAACTGAGAGTTCATTATTTCATTTTGGATTGTTCCAAAATAATGATCCTTTTCCAAAGAATGAAATTCGATAATTTTTTAAAATTGTCCCTCATATATGAATATAAGTGTTATAAAGTAGATAGAATATAAAAATAATAATAAAAATGATAAATGTATTGTAAATATAATCATTACATATCCCTTTAAATAGTTAAAATTTCTGGAAGAGACTCTCAATTTAGATAGAAACGAAAGGTAGTAATAATACTCTTGTCAATACCTCCTCCACACCACTGATGTGGTAGCCCAGTTGGCAAGGGCATTACTTCTCCCCAGCACAGACGAGGGTTCGAGGCCCCGGAGACACTTTGGTGTAAATTTCCGGTGGTGCCTCATGGCTTAATTTCGAAACCCGTATGTGAACCAGGGAGGGGGCTTCTATGCCAACTGTGCACTGAAGTGGTGTCGTGGTGACGGCCCGTCTTCCCGGACGGTAGCTATGGCTCGAACCGGACATTCTACGGCGGGTTTGGAGCCCCTATGGTTACGCCCAAGGGGGGTTACTACGCTGGTCGCCCCCTCCAGCCCTTTTAGTTTATCAAAAAAAAAAAAAAAATACCTCCTCCACGTACTAAAATAATACTCCTACTAGTAAAATTGGAAGTTTTCACTGAATTTGAGGGAGAGAGAATGTTACATTGGCTTGGAAATTACGCGAACCATGGGGCCCAGTAAATGTGCACGCTCACTGGGATTCTCTGCACGCAATTGGAGGTGAGAATGAGATGATCGACAAGGTGAAAAAACCCGTCTCCTACAACTAAAGGAAAAAACAAAGAAAAAGAAATGAGAGTGTGGGGTCCAAGAAAGCAGAAGCCAAATTTGTTAAGCAACATCGATCCTCTCTCTCTCTCTCTCTCTCTCTCTCTCTCTCTAATTCCATGTATGATTCGTTACGTTAAAATCGCACAAATCCCCACTAATTTTTTTTTCTACTAGTAATTAATCAATTCTTAATCAACAAAAAAGAGTATGAGAATGAGAATATTGTGGGAATTTTAGTTTAGCCTTCTTGTTCAACCCGCCATAAACACATGGATGGTAGTCTTAAAATAATGCATGCCACGTGGTTTTTTATGGGAGAATATATTTCTTTTTCCATACTCCTTAATTTGTTTTGTAATTTTTTTTTGAGGAAATAGTCCTTAATTTGTTGCCTTCACCGTTACTTTTCCTTACTTCCACTCTTAACTTCTAGTATTAACTTGTGCATAAGATAGTAGATTAGCTAGTGTTGTGTTCATTCGATACATGAGAAACAAAAAACCATTTTTCTTTTTATTGTGTATCATTCGGTCACAAAGTTAATTAATAAAGAAGAGACCAATCAAGAGGTGTTTGGAATCTGCGAACTATTTTTTTGTGGGATATTAGCTGATAAATCAACGTTAAAAAGGAATTAAGTAGCTACTCATTTAATTCAAATTGAAATTCTGGTAGAAATAATGCATTGTAAAGGTATAACGTAGAGTGCGCATAGAGAATGACATGTGAGACTAGGGAAACGAGTGGACTAATTTAAAGAATCGAATTAATGGGCTGAAAAGTCAACTGATACGTATTAGCGTTATGCCCGTGTGACGTGATGCATGAAAAGATATTATTCTATTATTTTACATGACATAGTAAAATTATCTGTTTTCTAGTCTCGTATTTGGTTTACATTTTTATAAACTTGTTTTGAGAGTATTTTGGCGAGGACCCTATTAGGAGAAAGCATCCCACTAAAAAAGGAACTGCACGAAAATATGTACGTATTTCTTTTAGAATATTTATATTGGGGAGTGACTTTGCCACTCCTTTTTGTGTCTTTATTAGATGATTTATTTTGTAAGAGGAGAGGAGTGATAATAATAAAAAGAGGAGTGACAAAATCAATTCCCGTTATATTTAGAAATATCATCAACTATTTTTTGAAAACGGGCGACAACCAAACAAGGCCGGTTAACCATGATTTTGCCTTAAAACTATCTAACAATTAATCCTGAAGGGAAGACGAACAAAGCTTGTGCTTTGAGCCCTCAAATTTGCTATGAAAATTAGGGGCCCCGAGATTTAATAGTGTGTTGTATTGTGTATAAAAATAAACATATCATGAGTAAATCCATAGAAAAGGCACATTGTGCCATATTAATCCAAAACCAAAGTCTAGTATAACGAAAGGGTGCATGATCAGCTTTTCAAGTTGAAGTTTGTCGAAATTAATCTTCGCTCAACCATGTTACAAGAACGATTGGATGAGTTTTTTTTTTGAAAAGCGAAAACAATTATATTAGTCACAAAGAAAGCAGTACAAGATAGAGGAAGGATAAAAGGCATCACAACGGGTGAATAATATCTCAATTATATTGGTACTCTAAACGCTCGACAATCATATGCCATCCCAAAGCCCCATGGAACAACACTTAATCATTACTTTTGGGTATTTACTTTCACTCACAAAACTCTTTTCCTCCAGATCAATAGATATGCTATTTATTGCAAAAGAGATCAGGAAAAAATTAATATACAACCGTAATCATTAATTTTACTGCTAAAACGATAGAATAACACTGTAATATTTCGGTGATAGTTTTAAGCTATAGTAAGAATCAACTACTTTTGGGTATTTACTTGAGTAAAAGTTATTTTATGTTTCTAGATGATTTATTGTTTATTTTTTGAATTTAGTCTTGTAAAGTCAATAAATGGTCCCAACCTAAAATTTCGCTTTGGGCCCTCAAAATTTTGTGCTTGAACTCTCCGAACATATTTTTCATTAAAAACTTCCCTCATTTGATAGGGATGGATCATCTATATTTAGGACTTCAAGGGTACCCTTTATTTATTTATTTATTTATATAAACTACGATGTTGGGATCGGATTATGTACATGTAGCCAAACTAATTTAGTGGATCAGCCAACCATCCACTAGGGGGATGCATAGTTAAAATTGGGGAAAATGACGGCCAATGATGTGTTTTGATAATTAATATTTGTCAAGAACATTTTCAGCATTAAAAAATGTTCTCAGTATGTCCTTAGCAGATATTAATTATCAAAATACGTCATAAGCCGTCATTTTCCCTTAAAATTGGGAAAAAGCTTCATATGGACTGATACTATAAAAAATGATAGCATGCTGCATGGGCCTGAGAAATTTTGAATTTGAGACCATACAAGTGAGAAAATCTAAGACTTCAAGAGTACTTAAACCGCAGGACCGGAAAGAAAAGTAACATGCACAATGAGTTTTCTTTTTTGCATCCTAGCTTTTGTCGCTATGGTGCTTTTATCCTCGATGTATCCCTTTTGAATTTTTACAAAAAGTTTCGTTTGCCGAAAAAATAAAATAAAATGCACAATGAGACAAATAGTTGTTAGATGGTTCCATGCCATGTTGTGCTACCTCTATTGACCTCTATACGATACGATTGAGTTATAACTTCCCAAAATGTTTAGTTAGGGTTAGATGCCGACCATGTCTTCTGAAAAAGATTGATAGAATTAATTAGGTCAGTTATCCTAATCAGACGACGGTTTCTTAATTCTTATGGTATGTGAATTTCTAGAAAACTACTGTTAAAGTCGATCGGGAGCCTATGAAGTTTACGTAGGATTGGTGGAAGGTCAAGTGGGTATGCCCTGCCTCGGTTCCGATTTTAGCGAGTTGATGGTTTGATAATGGGTACCTCAACCTAGAGAAACATATTTGGGAGTTTTGCTTCTACGCTACACTATGGTTCATTTGGTTGGTAAGAAACGAATATGTTTTCAACAACTCTTTAAAGAACCGTGGGAGTTGGGGGATCTGGTCAAAACTAGGGTAGCGTTGTGGATGAAGACGAAATTCAACATCAAAGTCTACATTGTGAAGGATTTTAAGGTTTTCTTAAATGGCATCCGGAAATTAAAATTGTAATGTAGTCTAAGGTGTTTATATATACATATATGTGTGGCGGCAGGCAGCTAGGTAGCTAGCTTTAATGGAGTAGTAATTTTATGGTATGGTAGGGCTTTAATTAAGAAGGGACTATAGCTTGTGCTTAATTTACTTGTGAAATTTTGGACGCATCAATCGTCATTTTGCATTAAGCAGATAGATCATATTGCTGTCAACAACGACCACAGACGGCGCCAAACCTTAACTGACCATAATATAATTAATACTACTACTTCTGATAACTTAACTACTGTACATACCATTTTATCGCTAGCTAATAGGACGTAGGACGTAGGACGTAGTAGTTATTGAATAACGTACCCTGACCCTGATTAATTAATGTACCCATCCTGCCATGCATTGCCTTAATGCATGCATGTCTACTGATAACTACTGTACGTACCATTTTATCCCTACCTAGCTAATAGGACGTAGGGACGTAGTAGTTGTTGAATAATGTACCCATCCTGCATTGGGAGCCTTAATGCATGCATGTCTTGTCATCATACTTTAAATTACTCCAATTAGGGAGAACACGCGCCGGCCACGTTGTCTGAAATCAATCTCAGCCACCTCTGTAGTTCGTACCAGTGTTTTAAAATCCGGACGGGCCCGGCTGGTTCAACCGTCAACCGGCCTCTGTACCGGTCCGGACTGATAAGAGAGAACCGTCAATATTTCAAAATTGGCTTCCTTTGTGAAAACTCTGGGCCAAAGCGGTTAAACCGGTGAACCGGCCAACCCGAACATGGGCTGTCCGAACCGTTAGTAAAAATTTTAGACTATTATGCCTTGTTCTCTTCACTTTTCAAAAAAAAAATTTCAAAAAATATCCAATAGATTTCCCCTAGTTTTAATATTTCTCTCTCTATTTCGCCTACTATTTTTCAAAAAAAATTTCAAAAACCAAATCAAAGACAATTTCAAAAACCAAACCAAACACAGCATATATACTTTCTTTTACTGCAAAAGCTAAGCAAGTTGGTGGGGACAACTGAGTTGTGAGGACATGTGTCTAAGTCACTACTGAAGTTGGCCCTTGTTACCCTTTTATAGTTGCTGAAGTGTTTCAGAAGCCTTTTCTCCCCGATGTGGAACTAAAGCAAACATAGCTATCTCTTATTAAGCCAAGTTCTTCCACTTTCACTTTTGGATAACGAGGAAAACATATACATTCTAGTTTACTTTATATTTTAAATATATTATTAATATATTTTAATAATATATTTAATATATTTTTAACATATTTATGACATCACAGGTTAATTTCAGTTCAATCGCGGTTGAACCGGTGACCCATCCATCCGAACCCTTTTTCGGTTCGCTAACCGGTCCGGTTTTCAAAACATTAGTCTGTACAAGATAGAGAGTCCACCAGAAGAGCTCATTCAAACCTATGTAGTAACATATATACCTGGGAGTGGGAGCGAGAACATGCACAAGCATGAAAACGTCTTTGATATACATTTCAATCTACTAAAATTTATGAGAGTGAGTACTGAAAGCGTGAGTGTAGTACGAGAATTGAGAGCGTGAGCCAAAAATATTTTGAAAAATTGTGTAAGTAACTGACTAAGGTTCGGACAATTGTTGACCGACTGTCATACTTGAATACTCCATCTAACTCACTTTAAATGTTTCCTATGAAAATTTGTGCATTTTCAAACTCACTTTAATTTGGTGTAAGATATAAAAAAAATGTAAAAAAAAATATTTTTTTTAGGGTTTGAAATTGCATGAATTTCCATAGGGAAAATTTAAAGTGGGACGGAGGGAGTACTATTTTCAAAGATTTTGAAGAGTGATGATAGAAAAAGCTACAATATTAATTTGTTAGCTTGGTACTTTTTGAAATTGAGAATTGCTCGGACATCATAAAAAATATTATTGCGTTATTATATAGTACTTCTTCCCTCTCTTTATTAGAGTCCTATCACGCTCTAGATTTTTAACATAAATAAATAATCCATTTTGAAAATAAATCATCACATTAGATAAATAATACCTAAAAGCGAGTTCCCAATTGATTAACTTACAAACCAAGTTCCAAAGTTTAGAGAGATTACATCAATGGCACACCGGCCCAAATTACATAAGTTCAAGCACGAATAAGTTTAGTGATTACAAAAATACTTCAATCAAAAGAGGTTAAGAAAGATAAGTTACAAATACATCTTTGACAAAAGGAAATCACTACAAAGATGGCTAAGTAATTCTCTAAGTTAGCTTCCAAAATACGATTCTTCATTCCAAGCATACTGTGCATGCGAGCTATTGTTCAACGTTCGAACCTAAAAATGATAATAGATTGAGCTATACTAGCCTAGTAAAAACATCTTCTACCAATTCAATTTGCTAATATGATGACAAGTGCAAAGAAGGAAAACAAGGAAATGTTGTTCAATAAATGGATAACCAACCAACTCACGAGTATATCAACATTCATTCCGTTTCAATCTATAGCATGGTACCATCTCGATCAACTAATTGTAATTCATGCAAGCAACTCTGACGTTCACAACACGACACTATATCACAAGTCTCCTTCAACTGTATTTCCACCCCTTGCACTACAGTATAACACCCCTTGAGTTACTGTATTTTCACCCCTCACGTTACAGTAAACCTTAACAACTTGGATCACTGTATTATCACCCCTCATGTTACGAGACCCACTTGAGTCTCCATATTACCACCCCTTGCATTACGAAACTCCCTACTTCAATTACCAATTTTTACACTCTCTTAATCAACCAATATGCATACTAGGACTCTCCCTTATTCACATTCTTATACGTATCACCATACGATATGCCAATAACATTGCAAACATGCCACAATCATTTCCACATACAATCAATCACATACGATGCATTTAGACATAGTTTTAATCAAGTTACTAATCTTTCTTTAAATAAGGGAAACCAACGGAACAAGGACAACTTCGATTAACCCAGGAATTCAATTAAACATGCTTGATATAGTTTAGGAGGTGTCAAAAAAGATTCGAAGCGATCGAGGCTCAGTACGGTCGAGAATAGGCAAAACAGCATGAAAGCTGTTTAGAGAGGGGAGGGATTGATCCCCCCATGACCAGGGATCAATCCCCCATGCACGGGGATCGATACATACACGATTTTGGACGATTTTCTGTAGATTTTGACAGATTTCAAAGGCACAAAGAAGGAAGAACCGAGCTTGCTTTCCCCATTCAACATATTAACACATAAAAGAGGAGAAGAAGTCCCTAACTTGCAACTAAGGCCAAGATCCATGCGATACAAGCAAGCCGTAGCCTCACGAACTTCAAAATCAACGAGAGTTCCCTCGAAGCTTGACCCAACGAAACCCGAGCTCAAGAGCAACCAAGCAAGGTGGAATGGAGGTGAATCTTGTGGGTTTTTGAGTGAGAGAGAGAGAGAGAGAGGATCGATGGAGAGAGAGAGAGAGAGAGAGAGAGAGAGAGAGAGAGAAAATCGGTGGAGAAAGAGAGAATTGATGGAGAGGGAGAGGGAGAGGTGTGAGGGAGGGATAGAGATAGGAGGAAATTTTTATCTCCTACTCACACACATCACTATATATACTAGCACAAGGGCAAATAATACATACACTCCATCTAGTTTTCATTCCTTCACTTTAAACCCCAATTCAAACAACCACCACATTATTCGATTTTTCCCAATTTCGGCATTAATAAAACATTTCGATAATAAAAATTATATGGGTCTCTACATTTTATCCTCCTTAAAGAAATTTCGTCATGAAATTTATGACTCAAGCCAACTAGAATCATGTATCTAGTAAACATGCTCATGCCACAACACATAGTATCAAACAAAGAGTTAACAATCATAAGGTTGAAATTTGGAACTCACATTGATTCAATTTGGAAATAATTACGGGTACTTTTCTGTAACTTCGTCTTCCCTTTCCCATATCGACTTTTCCTTTCCGAGATTTCTCCATAGAACTCGCACTAACAGGATGGTTTTACCCCTCAAAACTTATTGCGTGAATCTAGGATACGTATCGGCTCCTCCCCGTAAGATGCATCGACTTTTAACTCCAATTCGAAACACTATAGCATGTGTGACGGATCCAGTTCATACTTTCGTAACATTGACACGTGGAACACATCATGTACGCCCAGTAGCTTTGGTGGCAAGGCCAATCGATACGTAACTTCCCTAATATTCTCGATAATGTCAAACGGTCCGATATAACGCGGTGAAAGCTTGCCCTTTGCCCAAAATGAGATAATCCCTGATGCGGTGATACCTTAAGGAATGCAGATCCCCCACTTCAAACGACAATGGCCGGTGACGATGATCGGAATAACTCTTTTGCCTACTTTGCGTGGTTAGCAATCGTTGGCAAATCACTTTGACTTGCTCGGTGGTTCTCTCTTGTACTTCAAGAAGACGTTGGTGAATCGTTCTCATTCTCTTGGAGGTTTCTTTGATCAATTTTGGCCCAGCTAACGTTGCTTCGCCCAACTCGGTCCAACATACGGGTGATCGACACGGTCTCCCATATAAAGCTTCATACAGTGCCATCTCGATACTTGTCACGCCCTTGATTTTCAACATAAATCTCGAATACTCTTTTGACAAATAAAGTCCTCATAGTAATACAATTAATACCCAAAAGATCTTCCTTTTCCCTATTCTCAAATAAGATTCATATATTACATTTTTGGCTTAGAGGCCCAAACTATCGAAATGCCAATGTCTGAAGAAAATGATATTACAGCTGTAACAAATGTCTTTCTAAATACTTCTTTCGAATTGAATGCAAATAATCGCCTCTTTTATACCTTCGAAAAAATATGATCAACAAGCACGATATGTATGCCATGCCAATTTTCTTGCTTTGTACTTGAAAATGATAGGTTGAGCACTCCAGCCCAGTAGAGAATTCTATACTCAAGTTATATGAAAATTTGATGAAGTATACACTAAGCGTGAATGAGATTCAACAAGCGAATATGAGATACAAAGGGTTGCCACAATAAACTGGCGGACTAGGATGGCGGGATTCTGGACATATTGAAGATAACCCTAACCATTCATACATCAACTAGAAGCAGCATAAAACTCACATCAATCTAAATAACCTACGACAATTTCTCAACCATCTAATGACTTTTCGAATGAATGCCACAAATAACTTCCTCATTTCATCGCATTCGCCATAAAGCGTCTTTTCATACAAACTTTTCTTTTTGATTAGCAAAATAATTTAGAGAAAACTCAAGACCCTTACATGTCAAGCTCCGTTGATTTGAGCTTGAATGCCGAAGTCCGTTGATTTGTGCCCAAATACCGGATCCGTTGATATGCCCAAGAATACCAGAAATTTTTTGATAAAAATCCTCTTTTCAAAACCCAAAATTCTTTCTTTTCAAAAACCATGATGGGGTCGTTCGTTTATCTCCTTTTTTACGGTCACAATCTCAAGTAGCAAACAGTTCAAGAAAATAACATTTACTTCTGAAGTCGACTATAACACCCATCATCTCGTGAGAACTTCAATTGTATTACCCACCTTGTGTTACAGTGAACTCTTTCCACTTGGGTCTCTGCATTACCACATCTTGCATTACGGAACCCTCTTGAGTCATTGCATTACCACACCTTACGTTGCGAGACTCTCCTATTCAAATTCTCAACTCAAGCATACACACACACACACACCAGCAATCTTTATACAAGCAAACAACGTTCCTTAGTTCACATTCTTTCATCCATTATCATACAAGGCAAGACAAACATAGTAAACATGCCATATTGTACATTGACAATACGCACATTCGCTTTATTCCGCTAGGTATATCATAACGTCCTTCATCACGTATTGAACCCACAAATAACTCTGCGATGCACCACCTGCTAGGTTTTAAACTAGAATCTTAGAGAACGAATGCCAAGGGGATTTAGAAAGATAAATGAGACGAATAATGAGGATACGAGTTACCCTATTCTCATCCGGACCATTAGGCAAGTCCCCATCGACCAATTATGCACCCCACGTATACCTTATAGCCTACAATACTCGATAACCTCTCTACAATATGTTTTCTAATTCACCAATCACCACTTCATATCATAGCACCTAACATGTCTATTTCGTTCGTCACATCATGCCACAATCATTCCTAAGTACAATCAATCACATAAGATGCATTTCGATCAAGCTTTAACCAATTGAGTTATTATTCTTTCTTTAATGATGGGGGACCAACGAGATGAGGATGACTTAGGTTAACAAAAGGAATTCATTTATGCATGCTTGAAATAGTTGAGGAGGTGTCCAAAAGGGGTTAGAAGTGATCAGGATTCAATACAGTCGAGATTGCGTAAAACAGCATAAAGTTGTCTAGAGAGGGGAGGGATCGATCCCTGGTGTTGCTGGATCTGAGAAATAGCTAGGGGGATCGATACTCAAGCGATTTTGGGTGATTTTTCTACAGATTTTGATAGCTTTTCAAGGACACAAAGATTGATGATCCAAACTCGATTGAAGCATGAAATCAACTCATAAACACATAGAATGAGTAAGAAATCCCCGCCTCAAAGTGTATAAGCAAAGATCAAACCCAATCAAGTGAACTCCAGCTCCGAGAGCTTGAACGAACCGAAATACCCCTCTCCGCTTAACCCACCGAGATACGAAATCAAAACCGCTAGATGAAGGTGGATTGAAGGTTGATCTTCATTGGTTTTGTGTTTGTGGTGATGATTTGTGAGATGGAGCAAAAGAAAGAGAGATAGAGGGAGCCAAAAGAGAGAGAGAGAGAGAGAGAGAGAGAGAGAGATGAGAGAGAGTGAGATGGGTTTTTTTTTTTGTGATCCCCTATACACACACCCACATATATATACTAGCACACACACAAAATACACTTGCTCTCTCTCAAGTAATAATCTTATCACATTGACCCCAAATCTTATAAACTCAACAAAATTCATATTTTTCTCATTTCTTTTCGATTATAAATCTTTTGACAATTTTCCGAAAATATGGGTCTCTACAATACTAGATTGGTAACTATTGTTGTACGCAAATTCGCCTAACGGTAGGTGATCTTTCCAATTATCTCGAAAATCCATAATGCAAGCCCGAAGCATATCTTCCAAAATTTGAATCATTCTCTCGGATTGCCTGTCCGTTTGAGGATGAAACACGGTGCTAAATAAGAGATTGGTGCCAAGAACGGCCTGCAAACTTTGCCAAAAGCAAGCGGAAAACCTTAGATCTCGATCCGACATGATAGAAATGGGAATTCCACGAAGACGGATAATCTCGCAAATATATAAACAACTAAGTGTATCGATCGTACCTGTATAGGTAAGAAATGTGCTGATTTGGTTAATCAATTAACTATCACCCAAATGACATCATGCCCCTTCGGCGATCTCGGTAAACCGGTAACGAAATCTATTGCCACGTTCTCCCACTTCCATTCGGCCACTGGTAATGGTCGTAACTCCCCCGTGGGTCGTTGATGTTTGGTTTTCACTTGTTGGCATGCAAGGCATTTGGACACGAAAATAACGTCTCTCTTCATTCCAAGCCCCCAAAATTGTCTACACAAGTATTGATACATCTTCCTTCCCCCCAGATGGATGGTGTAGACACCCCAATCTGGATCTCGGAGGTTTTCTTTAAATATCCCGATGATGAAATAAAGGAAACAATACCTTCGAGAGCTTGGATGTAGGATCCCTCTAAAACAAAAGCCCAAAAACCCAAGACAAGGGCCCAGAATTGGACCCTTAGTACCGCATGGCACACCTCTACACCGTATGGCATAACGAATCTCATTATGCCGCACGAGGTCATGAGGTCAACTGCACAGTATTTTGGATAAAGTTCTGACTGGCTCAGCTACCTGTCGACCACGCTCATTTGAGCCACAGCTACAAGTTAGCTTAGCTGAAAAAGCACTTCTAGCCCGCCCAGAAAATACCTCCCCCATTTGAATTCAAAATCCTTGGCCCTTGCCTATAAATACAACCCTCCACTCAAGAGAAAAGGGCCCTTGAACTCTCTTTCTCTCTCATTATGCTGTCACACCCACTCCTCACTTTTAAGTCTTGAGAAAGTTACTCTAAAAACATTCTTAAGGCTTTTTCTTTCTTAAAGCCCTCAATTTTTCTCCTCATCATTGAAGTGAGTCCTTTTTACTCACTTTGAGGCCCCAACTACCTAATTTACCCATCTATTACTCACATCCACAACCTTCTTTTCTCAACTGGTGTCATCCGCGCTCATCCGTAGCCGTCCATCCTCATCCAAGCTCAAGATCAAAGGTATAAATTAGTTTACTTGGGATAGGTTCTATCCTTATTCCTGAGGGAACCCTTCTGTAGTCAGCATCAACCCCTTTTGGTTAGATATTGACTTGAAATCGTTTTCAAAAATAGGAACAGCCACTGTGCTGGGTGCGCTACGCCGCGCGGCGCTTTCATGCATCGCACGACATAGTGTACTCAGACGCATGGCGTTCCATATAGCTACTATTTTCTTGTTTAAACTGTCTGGATCATAGTCATCCTCTGTCAGGCCTGTTTTGTTGCTAAAATATTAGGCGTTTGTGCTTTCAAAATAAGACCATATCTACAAGCCATGTTTGGTTTTATAAATAAAGCTTCTTCGATCATATTGGATGATTTAAATGTATAAAAGATGATTTACGTTCATGGCTTGAAGGAATGGTGCTCTCCTAGAGTGATCCAATGACAGAAACACCATCTGATGTTTGTCAAAACCCCATGCGTACAACTTAATATGTGCGGCAGTGTTCTGAAACTTAACGATGGCTTGAAGATAGAGCGGATACTCCGCACGACATATTGCAAAACCGTGCTCGGTATTACAATATGCCATGCAGAAGGAAACTGAGATCCAGACAGTTTCTATTAAAAAGTTCTTTCATTCTGCATCATCTTTACTATCCTTGTACAAATAGCACCACGTGCACGTCAACGTGTTATATTTTCCATGTCCCTTTCCCCCTTGTTTATTAAAGAGATTGATTTTCCCAAAAGATGTTTTAAATCCCTCTTTTGAAAGAGTTTAGTAGAGACCGATTTTGCCGGGCGAGTGGGGTGCTTTTTCTAACGAAATCTTCCCCATTCGTTACATGGCTTCCGAACCCAAAATCTTGACGTTTTCGTTGGACTAAAATGCCTTTTTCAAACGAACTCTCGATTTCTCGGATCATCCATCTCAAAAATCCGGGTGGCGACTCTTCTCTTGGGCGCGAGCCAGTACGGGGAGCCCATAGTGGCGACTTTGCTGGGGAGGTATTGTTAATCAAAATTTGAAGATTAATACATAAATGAACAATCTTTCAAAAAGGCTGTCAAAACAGCACGCTCTATGCTGCTGAAGAACGGAATGGTGACGTAATAGGATTTTGCATTCGACCAATCCGGACTGGGACTTTTACTATTGTTCGCTCGTGTAGTTTTCTCCAAATTATTGATTAATAAAAGCGAGCCAAGCTCGAAAAACACTTTCAAAAAGGAGGAATTTTCGATATCTTTTGGGTAGTCAAGCTCTTTCCTCCTGTACACTCTACACCGCACAAGCCTCGCCAGTGTGTTTCGGCAATCTTGCCCGGTTCACCGGCGACAAGCTCTCCCGGAATGCCATGCAACCCTCGGCGATAATGAGCCATCATGCTGTTCGACCATTGTCTTGCAATATACTTGACATGGGGAGTACATCTTGGCTCTAGTCTTGGGAACCCTTTTAAGACCCAAACCAGCCTTTACACTTGTAGATAACCATAGAACCATCCCAACTAGGACAGGAACCCGCAGCTAGGACTTATGTGGTATATCCTATCTATGTGTTTTCCTTTTCCATACATACATGTCATTCATGCATCATTGCATTCAGTAGGCTAGGGGTTAGGACTCCCTTAGGATTTGGTCGGTCTAGGAGACTCTAAATCCATGGAGTTTGAGATACCTCCGGTTTTTGAGGTGCCCGAATGGCTCCCCTGGTCTAAGACGAACCTTAATGGTGCGCGTATCTGGATTTCGATAATCGTATTGCCCTGTCTCGAATGGTCAAGATAAGGAGATTTGCTCTGATTCCGAAGCGTTCGGAATTAAACCTGCCTGACAGCACCAACCTGGATTATCGATAATCTTCTGTACAAGCGCCTTAAGGAAAGACTGGATCACGGTAGGTCTTAGGCCTAGTTTCTAGGAGGTTCGAACGAGGGAAGGGCAAACATTCGTGATGAGTTGAGAGTTTCCCTTTTTGCTTTGTTGCCAGCTCTATGATATTGGTCGACCGCAAGAAGAGGCTATACTCAATTGGTTCCGTCCTCCCGAAGACTGGTTCGCATAGACATCCGGGAAGGCACGGAATTGTTTGAGGTTCAGATAGTGCAGAAAGGTCAACTGTCAACAGAAACACCACAAGAGCCCTCCATAGAAATACCATTCGAAAGACCCTTGCCAATGGCTAACCAAGGAAATGGGGTAGAGGAGCTTAGGCAGAGCATGACTGCTTTAGATGCTCAATTCAAACAGTCTCTTGCCCATGTCGATGCGCAACTCAAAACCTCTGTTGCATCTATGAAGAGTGACATGATCATGATGATGGAAGCCATGCAAGAAGTAAGTGATAAACTTCAGGCCAGACCTTATCCGCAGCCTGAACAAACCAAAGAAGAAGAGCCCGCCACAGATCCTAAGATGGCTGCTCTTATGGCTAAGATCAGCAAGCTAGAGGAGTCCATTCAAGAAACCCGGCGACTTGGGAAGGGAGAAGTGGACATGAGCAAGCTATATTTGTTCCCTAACACTAAGTTACCGGAAAAGTTCAAAGGTGTGGACTTTGCAAAGTTTAACGGCAACGATGATCCAATGGCACACCTCCAGGGGTATGTTGGCTCTCTTTCCATGCGAGGGATCGAAAATGAAGCTATGGCGCAGTTATTCCATGAATCCCTGTCCGGTCCTGCCTTGCAATGGTTCCTAACTCTCGAGTCGTCGAATAAAAGGACTTGGGATGACATTGGAACAGCCTTTGTAGCCCAATACGACTTCAATGTTGATCTGAAAATTACTACCCGAGAGTTAGAAAGCAGTAAGATGGGTGAAAAGGAAAGTTTCGCTGACTTTGTGAAATGTCGAAGGGCTAAGGCTGCACAAATGCAAAACAAGCCAGATCTCAAGGAACAAATACGAATCATAACCAAGAATCTGCCAGGCTCCTTTGCCCCATACATGGTTCTCTCAAGCTGCCCCAAACTTCGAGACTTTTTATGATTGGCTGTAGAAGAGGCTCTGCGAGATGGCACCTTGGAAAAAAAGGAAAGGGTATCCAAAGCCAAAAGGGTATATTCCGGCAACAGCAATGTCCTTCTTGGGAACACCAATTAGGCCGGGACCTCATCCGCTAAGCCAGTAGAAGTTCACCAGATTTCTGAAAAACCGAAATTCCAAAACCGAGATTTCACATAGTTTAGCACTCCTAGATCTGCGTTACTCAATAAGCTTACGGAAGCTGGAGTACTGAAGCCTCTTCCACCACCACAAACCATTCCACCAAACCTAAACCAAAGTGTTTACTGTGAATTCCATCAGATGCCCGGTCATACCACCGACAATTGCATTTGCCTTCGTCATGAGATCCATAATCTCATCAACAATAAAGTTATTGACACCCTTCCCTTAGATAAGCCGAATACCATCTCAAACCCTTTGCCACAACACAACACCACTTTTTGTGTCAACCAAATCGCCTTGACCTCAGATCAAACCACCTAAGATTTCGATTCAACCCTCTTCATCACCCCCAATACCGAGCCCAGGCCGATTGTGAAAATTCCTGAAGAAATTGCTTTCTGCTTCTTCGGAGAATGGGAAAACGCGTGGAAAAACCTTATTTCAGATTGGGAAGAATTCGAAACAGCCAACTTTCAGGGGGAGGCTGAACCACTATTCGAGCCAGGATGGGAAGATGACTGGCAGAATATTCATGTAGGTCCCCTAGACGGGTTTTCTTTGAACATGAAGTTTGAAGGCCAGTACAAAAACTATCAGATCCCTCAAAAAATTCTCGGGTGGGAGTGGGACACAACCCCGAGCGAGTATTAACTTCTGGCTCAGGATGATCCGCTAGATACGTTCTCCCTACCAGCAATATTGGATGAAGGATACCAGCCTGAGATAACGACTTATGTTTGGCCAGAATTCCACCCGAACTTCTCTGGGTACGACATTGGCAATAATTTTGGGTATGCTCTGTGGCCTAAAAATCCAGGATTCCCAGAGTTAGAAGAAGAAGTGGCCGATAGTGAATTTAATCCTATGGATTACCTTGAGGAAGAAGTAGAATCATAACCATCAGTCACCTTCCCAAAAGATGTTGATGTTACCATGATGAACTTATAGGAGGAAGAACCAGGAGCCAAAGTAGGACCTTGGGCTAGCTCTGAAATTGTCAACATAAAGGTGGGAAATGAGGAATGGACTGCAAACAGGGCAGTGATGGAAGCCGAAAGGTGGAAACCAAAAGACCTTTGGGAAGATTTGGTCATTGCTAACCTAGCCTCCAATCTCCAGGATACTACTATTGGAACCAAACGCAAAGCCCCCGTTGACTTATGGAGTGAAGAACCAAAGTACCGTCAGATTAATCATCTGACCCGAAGTGGGCGTATCTATCAACCTCCCAACCTTCAAGTAGGGGAATCCTCTGACCCCGCAGCGCCACTAGCCAAAGAACCCTCAGACCCTTTCACTACCCCAGTCAAGAACACCTTCCAGCCTGTTGCCCCACCAGCCAAGGAACCCTCTCGTCATGAGAAAAACCCCGAAGAAATGATTAAGCACCAATTCAAACGAACTCAGGCAAAAATGTGTGTTTGGGATGTGCTTGTTCACTCCACTCGCCATCGTGAGGGACTCATCCAAGCCCTCTCCCGCCTAGAGGTTCCTTCCACAATAACTCCCGATGAGCTTGTAGCACTTATCAAAACCATACCGATCAAGCACGCCATCACCTTCACTGATCGAGACCTACCCGCTGAAGGAACTGATCATAACAAACCACTCCACGTCACTCTAAAGTGCTGCAATAAATGGGTTCCGGTAATCCTGATTGACAATGGGTCCGCAATCAATGTTTGCCATCTCCGCATTGCTTATTGCTTGGGGTACAAAAATAAGGACTTTTCACCTTCGGAAGTCAAAGTCCGAGCCTATGACAATACTCGTCGAGATGTGGTTGGAACCCTTATGCTACCAATGACCTTTGGATCCTACCAAACGGAGGTAGAATTTCATGTGGTAAACATCCCTGTTTCCTTCAATCTGTTGCTAGGCAGACCTTGGCTACATCGACCTAATATCATGGCCGTACCTTTTACTCTCCATCAGAAGATTCGTCTAGGTCTTGAAACGGGCATGCTCACTATCCATGGAGATTCTGGGATCCGCGCACCTACCGAAGACGATGCCCCACTCTTGGAAATCCAGCATGGAGAAGAAGACATTGCTCTGGGTGGCTTCTCGCTAGATACCTCTAATTCTGTCTTTTCAGTCAAAATTGATAATGACTTTGTCATCAGCAATGTTGCCATGAAGATAATGAAGCAGATGTCCTACATGCCGGGTCTAGGAATGGGAAGAAACCTGCAAGGTCCCTCAAAGTTCGAAGCTCGTAGAACTCTGATGCGCACTAGTGGGCTTGACTATTCGCCTTCAAATGGTAGTAAGGTGAAGAAGGGAGACAGACTAGAAGATTATTTTGTTAAGGAAAAGGCAAAACCGATTTATCAAGGGCAGTTAGAGTCATTTTTGGGACAAAGAAACCAATACTCTGCTTCCGAGGTTTGAGATATTCGCCAACGACGTCTAGCTAGAAAGCAATGAAGAATTTGAGGCCACAAAAAAACTGATGAGGCCAACTGATTGGATCAAGGTCTTTGACATAGGGAATCTGGCAATCATGTTTCAGGAGGACGAACCAATGAGTACAGTTATGGAAGCAGAAGTCTTGATGCTAGGACAAGAGGTCCTTGAAGACCCTACTTCGCTCATCATGCATGCCGCAGGAGATTACAAGAATTGGGTTTTCTTACCAAGTGCAACTCACCATGGATCTGAATCTGAGTCCGAGTCATCCAAGTCATTCGAATCCTCCGAGTCTGCTAAGTCTATCAAGTCTAAGTTGGTGCCTCTGGGCCCAACCTCTCATCATTTGTACTTTGAGTTTGAGTCTACCCGTGTGTATGATGCCCCCGAGGCCGTTGCTAGTGATGAAATAAATGAACCTGATTCCGCTTACTTCCTTGATTTTGAAATAAATTGTGTCGACGCTGATGATGAGGAGATTGATTTCGATGGGGATGTCCCTAAAGAAATCCAATCTCTAGTCGAAAGGGAAGGTGAAAGGCATGCTCAGCCTGTAAAAGAAGAAGTTTTAATAAATCTGAGAGATGAAGGGAATCCCCAAATGATTAAGATCGGTTCCGCGTTATCTGTAGAAGAGCGACAAGCCCTCATAAGCTTGTTAAAAGAATTCGAAGATGTTTTCGCATGGTCGCATGTTGATATGCCCGGAATCGATCCTGAGATCGTGGAACATCGGATTCCCCTTTATCTTGATGCAAAACCCGTAAAACAGAAGCTAAGACGCATGAGACCTGATTCGGTGTTCAAAATAAAAGAGGAAGTCACTAAACAGATCAATGTAGGATTTTTAATGGTAACTGAATACCCTTAATTGGTCGCAAACATTGTTCCTGTCCCTAAAAAGGATGGTAAAGTTAGAGTCTGTGTTGACTTCAGAGATCTCAACAAAGCAAGTCCAAAAGTTGACTTTCCGTTACCTCACATTGATGTACTGGTTGACAATACCGCCGGACATGCTCTGCTCTCTTTCATGGACGGTTTTTCGGGATACAATCAAATCCTAATGGCCCTAGAAGATCGGAAAAGACCACGTTCGTCACCGAATAGGGGACCTATTGCTACCGGGTAATGCCTTTTGAGCTGAAGAATGCAAGATCCACTTATCAATGAGCCTCCACGACCTTGTTACACAACATGATTCACAAGGAAGTGGAGGTTTACGTTGATGAAATGATCGTTAAGGCAAAAGAGCGGGAAGAACACCTACCAGAACTCAGAAAGTTCTTTGAGAGAATCAGGAAGTACAGGATGCGTGTAAACCCGGCCAAATGCATATTCGGGGTGACAACTAGAAAAATGCTCAGATTCATGATTACCACCCGAGGTATCGAGGTTGACCCGTCCAAGATTAAGGCTATTCTCGAAATGGAACCACCACGATCCGAAAAGGATGTAAGAAGCTTCCTCGACAAGGTGCAGTTTATCAGTCGGTTCATTGCCAAGCTAACCTCAACCTACGAACCTATCTTCCGCTTGCTCAAGAAGGGTGTGCCATTCAAGTGGGACGACAAGTGCTAGAAGGCCTTTGACGCCATTCGAACTTACCTACAAAATCCTCCAATGTTAATGCCCCCACACACAGGGAAAACCTTTGATCTTATACCTGTCAGTCACCCCAACTTTTATGGGGTGTATGTTGGCGCAAGAAGGAGACGATGGGGTTGAAAGGGCTGTCTACTATCTAAGCAAGAAAATTGTTTGGTGTGAGGAGCGGTATACTCCTTTGGAAAAACGTGCTAGGCATTCGTCTGGCTTTCAAAAAGTTGAGGCACTATATGCTAACCTATCCAATAAGGCTCATTTCTCGAATGGATCCCCTAAAATACCTATTTGAGAAACCAGCCCTTACCGAAAAGTTGGCGTGATGACTACTCATGCTGTCAGAATTTGAATTAAATCATGTCACCCGGAAGTCTGTGAAAGGAAGAGATGTTGCTAATTTTCTAGCCGATTGCCCAGTTGAAGGAGGTGAAAATGCTGAGTTTAAGTTCCCCGACGAAGACATAATGACTCTAACAGAAGACGTTTGGAAGTTGTACTTCGATGAAGCTGCTAATCAAAAAGGGTTTGGAATCGGTGTGTTGTTAATAGCGCCTAACGGATCTCACGTTCCGCTTGCATTCAAACTGAATTTTGAAGTCACCAACAATCAAGCGGAGTACGAGGCTTGCATTGTAGGCATGGAAGCAGCCATCAAAATTGGATCAAGGAAGGGAAAACCCTCCACAACTCGTTTTATTATAATAACTGCTTCTAATACATAAGGCTGAGCACGACTTTCAGAAAAAAAAAAAAAAAAAAAACAAAGAAAAAAGACAACATGATCAAAGTAGGTCCACAATTTATTTCATGATCAGGGTAATAGGATTGAGTTAGTTTCCTTGAGCCCCAGCCCTTACTGCAATATCCCTCCTTAGCCATTTCCGATAGCTCTCGTGAACCATCACAGAAGGATAAGGGTGCGCATCAGTCACTTCACGAGTGCTCCAGAACCGCTGATAGTTGCAAAGAACGGAATGACGAAACAAGGGCAGTACAACATCAATTAGAACATCTGCAGGGGCCTCCTGTCTAAGGCCGAGTTAACGCTGAATCCGGTATGGGATGTAGAAAATGAAGGCCTCCAAACCAACAAGGACGACCCACTGGGGGCCCATGAAGTGCACGGTCATGGGAGGGAGGTCAAGCCATGAACACCTCCATGAAATGGTCTCAGCTTGCAGACGCCTAAAGAAGTCGACCCACTCAAGAACCTGCCTATCGGCAAACTCAAAGCATCGGAGTGACAACAGACTAGCTTCATATGCCCAATTGCCAGGAGGAATTGTCAGCACATTCACCTTATCACAGAGCCAGATTTGCAAAGGACAGGAAAAACAAGTCAGAACCCATAGAAAGCCGAACCGAGCGTTGAGGTAAAATGAGAACGTGAGAAAAACCCGAAAAAGGAGAGCTGAGTGAGAAGCCAACGTGTAGGAGGAGAGAACTATCCCCAAAAGTCTCAGTCTCTCTAGAGCAAACTTTATCCAAACCCATCAGTGTTTCAGCCAAAACCATTGGAATCACGTCCTTTCTAGCCTCGATTTGAACGCTAATGCTGACCAGAGCTGAGCTAGCATGACCAGTGGAAGGCACCAAAAGGTAGGCTGCAAGCAGACACATGCAGAGGGCAATCATATGCTAAGTTTGATAAGTTGTGTCCGCCGGATCACCGGGGGAGGAGAACTTTTCAATAAGCCGCATCACATTGAGGCGACCATAGCTAACTAAGTAGCGGGCAGCCCCGTTACCCAGTCCAAGGGCCGCAGATAAAACCTTATGGATGCTCTCATGTACCGAAGGGATAATGACTTCTCCCAAGCCAAAGCCGCCTAGGTAGGCGCAAAACTCCTCCACAGTAGGGCAAAGCTCTTGCTCGCCAAAGCGAAAAACGTGAACTTCCGGATCATCCCAAAAACTCGTGGCTGCCTTCAAGACCTCAGGGCGAAGGCGGATGTTGCGAAGGTACCTCATGGAGTAGAAGCCATGAGCTCGGAAGTTGAGCCAATCAACGTCTTCCATCGAGACTAACCATGGGCGAAGTGAGTGGGTGAGTGAAAGGGTCATGGGGAAGAAGAGTGAGCCTTAGAAGAAATGAGACTTGAGTGGGATGGAAGGAATTTGAAGTTAAGGGCTTGGATTTAAAGGAAGGGAAGGGGAGATAACCTCGGCTTTCAAAGAGTCTCGGGTTCCAAAAATGTGTGTTCCCAGTGAATTTTGCATAAGGAAAGACTTGGTCATGGCATGGGAAGTAACCCCGCGCGGCATAACGGATGGACACATGGCAAACTGAGGCCAGGGAATCAGCACGGTGTAACATTAAAACCCTGTGGAAACAGGGGTAATAATGCATGGTGTTTTGAACCAACGCACAGCATATTGCGTCTGCATTTCTGCAGTTTTTGACAACAAAGGCATGGAATGGATTTGAGGTATTTAGAAGCATTACCAACCCCCAAAACACACTCCAGCGAGTATATGGGACTTTGGGGATGTTTTGCTTCGGGTCAACTCCCGGGATTCGAGGTCGTAGTACAAAAAGTCGATAAAATCCTGTTTTCAAGACACATCGGAGCATCGAATCGCGTTTCAAGTCATTTCTTTGAGTCACACAGATCATAATGGTCAACAGTGACTTAGTCCAAGTTCCAGTTCGAATCCCAGGTCAAGATTTGAAGTTGTCACCTTTCAAAGTCAACATTTTCTTACTTTTCAGGTGTATTCCGAGTGTAAGGTCAAACTCCCAAGTCACACCTCAAGCTTTAAAGATTGTCATTACTATAAATAGTAATGTTTGAACCTGCGGCAAAGGCATTTATGAAAATTCTTGGATGTAGCGTCAATTTTTCAAAGCTTATTCAATTACTTTTTTGATTTCTATTCCATTGTCAATAAGTCCCTATTATAGACCCTGTATTGGGCTCAGTTTATCATCTATGGTTAGTTGCACGTCTCGATAAGAGTCTTAGTTACTCAATTTTCTTTGAACAACAGCAATAAAAGAAATTGAACGACAAAAGACAATGAAAAGGCAATCTCTGTACATGTAGGAATCCATGAGTTGAAGAACAAAACAAGGCATGCGAGCCCGGTGCCTAAAATCCTATCTACTAAGGGTAAATAGGCACCCAATCAAAAAGGAAGCACGCAGGCTCCACCAAAAGGCAAAAAGCAAAATAAGGAAACTCAGTCCTCGTCCTCATCTCCATCCTCTCCCTCCTCCTCGTCCTCTTCAGAGACCTCCTCCTCCGCATTGGAGCTGACAACCTCCTGAGTGTGAGTCGCCCTAGGCACAGTACTACCAAAGGTATCCTCCAGATCGATTTCTATCGGCTCCTCAGTCTCGTCTGAAACGGCAATAGGCTCCTCCTACGTGCCGCCCGAGTGTTGCTGTCTCTTCGATGGGCGCTCCTCCCGAGAACTTGCAGACGAAGCCTGTGCATAAGTATGCGAACAGACTTCCTGCGTAGCCCCCGGGCAACCCTTCCTCTAGCCTGCAATAACACAGCATTCATATGACATTCGCATTATAGCCATGATTAAGAGTAATGGAAAGCAACCAAAGGTCAAGGACGTACCAGTGACCCTCCAGCGCGAGCTAGTACCGGTAGGGAGTGGCCCGTGGCATATTGCCGCACAAGCTACTCCAAGCCCATCATGGCCGCCGCCATCTCCCTCGCGCACTCCGGAGTCACCTGCCCAACACATGGGATGGTTAGCATAAGATGTGCTGAAAGTAAAAATACGAAGATGACGGAAACATGTAATACCTAAGCAAGGAACTTCGGGGGCTCGACCACAGGGTGTGGGACCTCCACCAGGCCAAGGGACTCCCTGAGTGGTCACCACGTCCACCGTCCAGGAGAGCGCGGGCATCCCGACTCCACCCTGACCTGTACCACCACCCCGAGGGCCCTCACACCCTCTGTCTCTACCTCCTATCCTTCCTCCTGCCAGCTCTACCACCGCACACCTGTCGCGGCGTCTCCTAGGCAGCATGGATCCCAAAGCTCTGCATCAGGTATCGAGCCTGGTACTCTACGTAGTCGACACCAACCTAAAACAACGGCTTTAGCTGAGGGTCCGGTTGTGTGAACCGCTCAACCTCCTCTAGTGTATACTCGCTCGTCGTCAGCAGGAGGAGAGGGAGCGGCCTAGGGACTAAGAAAGTGTTTAGCCTCAGCGACTGACATGACACCCGGTCACCCAGGTACCACTGCCAGCCGTAAGGGGACACTCCAGAAGCACCCTCCCTCTCATCACAACCCGGCTACGGACCACAAAAGGGACCTCAAAGTGGTCCCAAATGTGTCAGTGTACCTGCAATTAGAAGCACGCATCAGGAAAGCAATTCGATATGTAAGTAACAAAGATCGAAAAGCCAAGGAAGCACGAATACCTGGTAAGGACGCAGCTCATCCAGGTACAGTCGATAGGCGTTCAGGTCGCCATTCCCCTTCTTCACCCCTCGGTACTCCTTCGACCAACGAAGGGCTCGAAGGAGTACCATGTCATCAGGGCACGACGTCGTGGGAGGATACATGTCTAGTACCTCATATGTCCAAAGCTGCAAAGTTCAAAATATCAAGAGTTACCACGAAATGATACAAATGTGTGAATGGAAAGCCAACTAGGTATAGAAAATAAAGTTTCGAAGCATACCTCCCAGACTCGCCAGTAGCCGCCGAGGCTCTTACCCGCGCCTCAGGAAAGAGACCCAATGAAGGCGTAGCACGCCCCGGTCAAAACGGGCTATCTCCCCGATATTCCCCAGCGCAGGAAGGAAAGATAAGTGAACCCGGTTATGCCTGTTGGGAAACAGGGACGCACCGAGCACGTACAACAGAAAACACCTCGCCATCTGTTCCTCCTGGAACTTACCCACCGAAGGCTCTGTCCAAAAGTCCAAAAGCTGGGCGTACAGAGCATCTCCCTTCTCCACTTTCAGCCTGTGCCCCAGGAGGTGCCTCTGGAGCTCTGGGTCTCTCCCCGCCATGGTGTCATAGGGGATAAGGTCACCTCCGACCCTCAGCCCGGTGATCGCAGAAAAGTCCAAAGGCGTCACCGTCATCTCACCAAAAGAGAAGTGGAATGAGTTCGTCATGTCCCGCCACCTCTTGGCAAGTGCCCGCACCACCTGGCGATCATTGCTCACCCTCGTCAGCACACTGACGAACTCTCCAAAACCCGCCTCCCTTACCATCTCCCTCGAGGCCTCTGGGAGCCTCTCCCAAAACTATGGCACGTCGCTCGCACCACCGTAGCACGAGATCCTTATTTCCTGTCACAGAAAGAGACATGATTCAATGAACATGGCATGATGATCAAAAGGCATTGAATCAGGAAATATAGTACATTGCATTGAAATTCAAATATCAAAGCATACCTCGGCTCTGCGTAAAGACAGGTGCTGCTGCGCGTCCCTTAAGACAAGGGACTCGTCATAAACAGTCCTCTCTGGCCTGTAGGCGTCCAGTAGCGAAGGCACCAATGCGAGATGAAGTGGCACATAAGACTCCTCGGCGAAAGACCGGTCCTGCCCCAGGACCGCAACCGCCACGTCCACCACGGTCCTCCGTGGGACCAAAGCCTCCTCCTCTTTTACCCGTGGCCCCTCGGCCGCTCCTGTCTGGAGCTCCCGTGGCCCCTCAGCCTGGAGCTCCCTCTCCCGAGACTCAAGCAAAGCCTCCGCCAGCCCGGGTACACCCCGTAAAATCTCCATCAAGTCCTCAAGGGACGCTGTCTCCAAGTAGTCACCCACGCCTATGGGTCGTGACGACCCTGCACCAACGCCACTACTGACAAACATGGCTGGTGTCTCTCGCGCCACCACCAGCTCATCCTCGACAATGGGGGCCTTCCCCAAGTTGGCCCGGGGCTCCCTCAGAAGAGAGGCCTCTGTCTCCTCTGCCGCGGCCCTCTCCTCCGAACCACCGACAACTCCTGACTGGCCCACGGCCACCTCTTCACTACCCAGCTCCACTGCACCTGAGCTCTCCGTGCCTTGGCTATAGCCGGCCAACACCACACCACCACTGCCGCCGGCCACTGCGGCTGCGGCCTCCTCGTCCACGGCTACTAAAACTGAAACCCCAGGAATCTCCGGAATATCCCCGATTGCTGCCTCACTCTCCGGAAGGACCGGGGGCGATGTAAACTCGACCCTTGGTGGTTGATCACCACCAGGTATATCGTCACTACGATCCATAAGAGAGAGAAAGTATCGATCGATCGATCGAGAGAGAAAGAGAGAGAGAGAGCCGAGAGAGTCGAGAGAGAAAGAGTACCGAGAGAGAGAGAGAAACAAGAGTAGAGAGAGAGGGCATGAAAGAGAGATTTTTGAATGGTGGGGCGTACTATGTACGCCTCACCCGTATATATATACCCTTTCGAACCAGTTCGTCTGGAATTAAAAGAAAATCGGGTTCACAGCCTATAGCGCTGCACGACATTTTGGATAAAGCGAGCAGCATAATGTTTCGTCTATCGTACCGCACGTTCTTCTGTAAGCTACGCATGGCATTCTAGGTTATTTCAATAGTTCGAATTTCGAGAACAATTTTCATGGTGATTGGGACTGTGATGCACAAACGAAGAAGAGGAAATGCACAAGCAGATATAAGGAGAAAAGGGCTTTCATTCTATCAATTCAACTGGGCTAACACTCGGAATTTTCATTACATTTAAAAAAAAAAAGAAGAAAAAGAATGCAAAAACAAAAAGAAAATCCTACTGTCTTTTTTTTTTTCCTTCTTCTTCCTCGTCCTCCATCTCAATCACTCCCTCCCCCGAAAGCGTCATTCGCACCATCCGAACGGTCGTCAAAACAGTTCGGATTCCCCTCTAAGTCCTCCGCGGTCTCATCAGACTCGCGCTCTAGTGCGTACTCGGGGTCATGCTTGTCGTCCAGTTGGTCGAAGGCAAAGTCCTGGAGGTTGGAGACCGCACGGCGGAGGGTGCAGATGGTGGAGATCAGCCTCGCGATCTACACGGTCAAGTGCTCGATCTCCTCCCGGTACGAGGCAATCTCGGCCTCTAAGGCAGTGACTCAAACAGCAAGGCTGTCGTTGTTCGCCATTCTTCGAAAAACTGTTGGAGTATGAAAGAAGTACGAAAGGAAACGAAGAGACTTGAGAGATTTTTGGCAGTGGTGCATAGAATGAGGCACCACCACCCTTATAAAGACGTTGAAGCCGTCGAAAGGCCACGCCTGTATTAATGGGCATCCTTAAACTAACCGGCTATTCTCGGAAATTGAAGAGTTGCATGGGAAATTGAAACACCGCACGTAGCAGTGATGAGCCGCGCGGCATTCCAGTTTTGCATGGGTAAATCACTTTTCTCGGAATTGTTCAACCCAACCACCTAAATCCCCTTCGGGAATCAAACATCCCAGTCATTTACAAGGAAAATCCATTAGGATGATGTGCCTTGGTTAAAAGATGTTTCGACTTTCGTCCTCCGGGACTCATCGCCATTGTCGTCCTTCGGGACTCATCTCA
This sequence comes from Rhododendron mucronatum var. ripense, assembly GCA_019656295.1. NCBI lineage: Eukaryota > Viridiplantae > Streptophyta > Magnoliopsida > Ericales > Ericaceae > Rhododendron > Rhododendron mucronatum. The sequence goes on from BPLT01000006.1 coordinate 4,998,762, forward strand.
ATTTTCGTCTCACCATTTTTCGTCCCTCGGGACTCGTCATAATTTTGCCTCTTGAAGGCCCGTCTCGAATTTTCGCCTTCCGAGGGCTCATCTCGTTTCGATTTGCCTCCTGAAGGCCCGTCTCGCTAGTTTTGCTCTCCTATGGCTCGTCTCGTCTCAATTTACTTCCTGAAGGTTCGTCTCGAATTTTCACCCTTCGAGGGCTCATCTCGGCTCCATTTGCCTTCTGAGGGTCTCGAATTTTTGCCCTTCAAGGACTCGTCTCGTCTCGATTTGCCTCCTGAAGGCCCATCTCTCTATTTTCGCCCTACAAGGGCTCGTCTCGCACACACAGTCATTTACATTTAATTCATGACACTCAGCACCACCGACACTCAATCTTCTCAAGGTTTATTGCATAGTTTTATTATTTATCCCCCGGGACTCATTTCGATCGCATTGTCCCAATTGAACTACGTTGGTCTGATCCCTACAATGGGGTACGTAGGCAGCTCCACGAGCGCGACCACCATCGTCATTTACTTGTATTTCGATTTTCACGTGTTTTTGTCTCTATTTAAAAACTTTAAAACAACGGATTGGGATGCCTATTCTTTAAGCGTCACTCGCGCCAACCAATGGTGTCCGAGTTACGTTAAAGAGGAACTACTGTAGACACCCCAATCCGGACCTCGGAGGTTCTTTAAATGTCTCGATGATGAAATAAAGGAAATAATACCTTCTAGAGCTTGGATGTAGGACTCCCAGAAAACAAAAGCCCAAGACAAACCCAAGGGCCCAGAACTGGACCCTTTGTACTGCACGACACACCTCTACACCGCACAGCATAACGAATCTCATTATGCTGCACGAGGTCAAGAGGTCAACTGCACGGCATTTTGGATAAAGTTCTGACTGGCTCAGCTAGCTGTTGGCCACACTCATTTGAGTCACAGCTATAAGTTGGTTTAGCTGAAAAAGCACTTCTAGCTCGCCTAGAAAATACCTCCCCCATTTGAATTCAAAATCCTTGGCTCTTGCCTATAAATACAACCCTCTATTCAAAGGGAAAGGGCCTTGAACTCTCTTTCTCTCTCATCATGCTTTCACATCCACTACTCACTTCTAAGTCTTGAGAAAGTTACTTTAAAAACATTCTCAAGGCTCTTTCTTTCTCAAAGCCCTCCATTTTTCTCATCATCATTGAAGTGAGTCATTTTTACTCACTTCGAGGCCCCAACTACCTAATTTACCCATCTACTTACTCACATCCACAACCTTTTTATTCTCAACTGGTGTCATCCGCGCTCATCCGTAGCCATCCATCCTTATCCAAGCTCAAGATCAAAGATATAAATTAGTTTCCTTGGGATAGGTTCTGTCCTTATCCCTGAGGGAAACCTTCTGTAGTCAGCATCAACCCCTTTTGGTTGGATACTGACTTGAAATCGTTTTCGAAAATAGGAACAGCCACTGTGCTGGGTGCGCTATGTCGCGCGACGCTTTCATGCATCGCATGGCATAGTGTACTCAGGCACACGACATTCCATATAGCTACTGTTTTCTTATTTAAACTGTCTGGATCATAGTCATCCTCTGTCAGGCCTGTTTTGTTGCTAAAATATCAGATGTTTGTGCTTTCAAAATAAGACCATATCTACAAGCCATGTTTGGTTTTACAAATAAAGCTTCTTCGATCATTTTGGATGATTTAAATGTATAAAGGAAACTGAGATCCAAACAGTTTTTATTAGAAAGTTCTTTCATTCTACATCATCTTTACCATCCTTGTACAGATAGCACCACGTGCACGTCAACGTGATATATTTCTCATGTCCCTTTCCCCCTTACTTGTTTATTAAAGAGCTTGATTTTCCCAAAAGATGTTTTGAATCCCTCTTCTAAAAAAGTTTAGTAGAGACCGGTTTTGCCGGGCGAGTGGGGTGCTTTTTTTAACAAAACCTTCCCCATTTGTAACGTGGCTCTTGAACCCAAAATCTTGACGTTTTCGTTGGACCAAAATGCCTTTTTCAAACGAACTCTCGGTTTCTCGGATAATCCATCTCAAAAATTCGTGTGCCGACTCTTCTCTTGGGCGCGCCCGGTACGGGGAGCCCACAGACGGCTAAAGGTGAATGGTGAAATTCTCTAATGATTTTCTCCCGACACAAAATCGGTATAAACAACTTTCCTTGGTATCGCAAGCTTCGATCGGCATGAATCATCCATTCCTTTCGAGCATTTCTGTTAAAAAATTCAGTTCAAAATTCCCCCCACTTCTTCATCTTGTTGTTGAAGCCTCAATTACTCGAGGCGACAAGGTTGATTGAATGGTCAAATTACACAAAGTAACCCTATCCCGAACTTCTTCAAAATGCATCGTATAGAAGCCTAAATCATTCATCATCTTCCACTCATGAATGACTAAACTGGCAAGATGCGTCGATTTTCTACTTAACACATCCGCTACCACGTTCGCATTACCCGAGTGATATTGCAACTCAAAATCATGGTCTTCTAAGTGCTCCATCCAATGGCGTTGTCGCAAATTAAACTCTTTTTGAGAGAACAAGTATTTTTGACTCTTGTGATCGGAAAAGACTTCAAACCTTTCACCATATAGATAATGACGCCAACTCTTCAAAGCAAAGACGATGACCGCAAGTTCTAAGTCATGGGTCGGGTAATTCCGCTCGTGAGTTTTTAGTTGCCGCGATCCATGTGCCACTACTCGCCCCAATTGCATCAAAACACACCCTAATCCTTCTTGAGAAGCATCACAATACATGGAATAACCGACTCCTCATTCAGGCATAATCAAAACCGGTGCAGTAGTTAACCTTCTCTTCAATTCTTCAAATGCCATCTCACACGCGTCACTCCAAACAAAACGAGTCCCTTTAGAGTCAATTTAGTCATTGGAGCCGCTAGACGAGAGAAATAAAGAATAAAACGACAATAGTACCCGACCAAACCCAAGAAACTATGAATTTCAAATACACTCTTTGGTCATTGCCAACTCATTACGGACTCTATCTTTCTTGGATCAACGGACACTGCATCTTTCGACACAACGTGACCCAAAAACTTAACTTCCGATGACCAAAATTCACACTTGCTAAGTATGGTATACAAACGGTGCTCTTTCAAAAGTTCAAGAACGATGGAAAGATGAGTTTGGTGTTCTCCTTCGTAGGCGAATAAATGAGGATATCATCCACGAAGACAACCATGAAACGGTCAAGATAGGCACGAAAGATGCGGTTCATTAAATCCATAAAAGTTGTCGGTGCGTTTGTCAATCCAAAAGGCATAACAACGAATTCGTAATAGCCATAAAGAGTACGAAAAGCGATTTTAGGAATGTTTTCTCTCCGAATCCTCAATTGATGATAACCGAACCTCAAATCGATCTTAGAGAAACAAATTGCACCTCGAAGTTGGTCAAACAAGTCGTCGATTCTAGGCATTGGACACTTATTCTTAATGGTGACATGGTTCAACTTTCGATAATCGATACATAGATGAAGCGACCTATCTTTCTTCTAAGCAAACAAGGCCGGTACTCCCAACGATGACGTAGTCGGATGGACAAACCCCCAACCCTCCAATTCTTGCAATTGAGTCTTCAATTCCCTCAACTCGGCGAGCGCGAAACGATAAAGAGGTACGGGAAATAGGAGTGGTACCAGGAAACAAATCAATAGTGAATTTAATTTCTCTCTTAGGTGGTCAACTGGGTAACTCTTTCGAAAATACGTCCGGAAAATCGCAACGACAAGAGGTAACTCCCCACGCCCAGATACATCCTCATCTAAGGCCAAACTTGCTAATAAGGCATACGCCGACTCCTGCTCCTGAGACCCACACAAATATGGTTCTAACGGTTTTCGACGCTCCCCGAAGAACTTAAAACAAACACCCCCAGGTGGACAAATACGGACTTAACGCTTCAAGCAGTCAATGGTAGCATGAAACGTGGACAACCAGTCCATTCCCAAAATAAGATTGAACCCCGACATATTCAACACAATGAATTCAAAAGTAAAACAGTGATCTAGAATGATAAGTACATAATCCCGGCAAATACGATTTAGTGGTGATCCACCCCCTAAGGGTGTCTCAACGAACAATGGTGGATTAATATTTTCGGTTTTCATTTCCAAAGCACAAGCAAAAGATGCAGCAATGAATGAATATGATGCTCTAGAATCAAAGAGTACTCTAGCAAAGGAGTTGAACAAAAGAAATGTACTCCTCACAACCAAAGCTTTTGGAGTCAGAGATGCGATAGGAGGTGGAATGGTAGAAGTGATAACAAAAGCCCTTCCTTGAATGATCTGACTCTGAACATGTTCGCCCCTTTGACCAGAGCCCTAAGTAGGTGTGGAAGAACTCGCTTCTCTCTCAACCTGAGATCTCTAAACTGAGGTGGTCTACCGAAAGTGAGGCTGTTGTTGCATTTGAATTCCCCAAAATGACTATCGACTGGAGCCCTATCCACCCCTCGCTTGCTGCATTGAACTAGATTCGCTACGTGCTACTTCCCCATGAGGACAATTTCTTGAAAATTGGCTAGTCTTTCCACAAGTAAAACATGGACCTAGAAGCCGTGGACACTGAGCATGAATGTGCCTCGCTTGGCCACACTCGTGACACATGATCGAAGGTCTACTAGGAACTCCTCGAGTCCCAAAGGAATCAGGTGGCTGCTTAAAGTTCGACGGACCCTACAAAGCTGAAAATTGATCAATTTGTCTTTTCCTTCCCTGACTCCTAAAACTCCCCAAAGAAGAACTCATACTTCCACCTACCGGTTGCCTAGGTTCCCAAGCCTTAGGATTTCTTGGTGCCTCCTTAGGTATTTTGATGCTCCTAGCACACTTGACGACATTAGAAAATTTTCCTTTGCGTTGTACCACAACCAATCTCCTTACAGTGTCATGCAACCCCTTTTCGAATCGCCTACATTTCCTTTACTCAGTAGCCACCAACTTTGGTGCAAAACGGGACAAGGATTGGAACCAAAGCATACTCCGACACGATCATATTTCCTTGCTCTAGCTTCTCAAACTCATCTCTCAGTTGGTCATGACTAGTTTTCGGAAAGTATTGCTCCTCGAAGAGCACCTCAAACTCGGCCCAAGTTCTCCACATCCGGCTCATTCTCTTGAGCTGCGGTCCTTACCGCTCTTTTTGCATCCTTCCTCAATTCGACGACGGACTCCCACCACTCATTAGCCTCCCTAATGAGTTGGACAACCATGATATTAACTCGCAAGTCATCCTCTGTAATCTTAAGAGCTCTAAAAAGTTTGCGAATTTGAGCCAACCAGTGATCGGCCACAGAAGGGTCACTATTCGACCCATCAAACGTCAGTAGATTTCTATGGCTAAACTCTCTCATTGTTGACAATGCACGCTTGTCTACATGCTCTTTAGGAACTGGATTTAGAAGATTTGCCGCCGCGAGAGCCCCAACAAGGTTCCTAGCAAAAGGATTTTGAGCATGCGGTGTCTTTGCACCCCCTCCGATCCCGAACCGCGGATTCCCACTCGGATTCTCCATGTGCTGACTAACCTCATCTTCAAGAGGCACTCCACGGCCATGACCACGACCTCCCTGATTTCCTGTTGCACCCCGTCTAACACGCAATCTTGGAGGCATCTTACTATAAGATATAAGAAAAAAAGTTTCATCAATCACAACATCATATTATCAAGTCTAAGCCTCCAACTATCCTAACACGGGTCAAAAACATCTCTATGCCACTCTACTATATAAACATTCATTATGTTTCTATCTATAGCATGCTACCATCTCAATTGACTAATCATAGTTCATGCAAGCAACTCTGACGTTCACAACACGACACTCTATCACAAGTTCCTTCGACTGTATTTCCACCCTTTGCGTTACAGTATAACACCCCTCGAGTTACTATATTTCCAACTCTTGCGTTACAGTAAACCCTAACAACTTGGATCACCGTATTACCACCCTTTGCATTACGAGACCCGCTTGAGTCTCCGTATTACCAACCCATGCGTTCCGAAACTCCTTACTTCAATTACCAACTCTTACACTCTCTTAATCAACCAATATGCATACTAGGACTCTCTCTTATTCACATTCTTATACGCATCACCATACCATATGCCAATAACATTGCAAACATGCCACAATCATTCCCACATACAATCAATCACATACGATGCATTTAGACATAGTTTTAATCAAGTAAGTTACTAATCTTTCCTTAAATAAGGGGTACCAATGGAATGAGGACAACTTCGATTAACCCAAAGAATTCAATTAAGCATGCTTGATATAGGTTAAGAGATGTTCAAAAGGGATTAGAAGCGATCGCGGCTCAATACGGTCAGGATTAGGAAAAATCGCATGAAGGCTGTTAAGAGAGGAGAAGGATCAATCCCCCCATGACCAAGGATTGATCCCTAATGCTGCTCGATTAGAGATTCGACTAGGTCCCCACGCGATTTTAGGGCGATTTTCTGCAGATTTTGACAGATTTCCAAGGCACAAAGGAGGACGATTCAAACTCAATTTTTACACCCATTGAACATATTAACACATAAACGAGGAGAAGAAGTCCTTAACTTGTAACAAAGGCCAAGATCCATGCAATACGAGCAAGCCCTAGCCTTACAAACTTCAAAATCAACGAGAGCTCCCTGCAGGGAGGTATTCCCGAACAAGCTCAAATAGCAGCCTAAACAGATGGTACGTGGGGACACAAAACAAATGAGATAAGATGAGTCGCCGTGGAAGATGGTGATCGGCAATAAGGATTGATGACATGAGAAGTCATTGGTCCAAGCAATCAAGGAGAACCGATGACATGGGAAGTCATTGGTTCAAGCAGTCGATAAGGACCAAAGACATGAGAAGTCATTGGTCCAGGCACTCTGTTCAGCAATAAGATGGCCGAACAAGAGTAGGAACTCTGATAGATATTGCCTTAAGTGATATGGCGGTAAAAACACTCTAGGAGGATCCGGAACAATGGTGTTCCCTAGGGAATAAGATCCCAAAAATATAGGATCTAGGTAAGATACCTAACGGGAATGGGATATTCGGCCGGCCATGGAAAGGAGTCTTGAAAGGACTAAGGAAATAAATTGATAAGGGAACGAGAATCCAGAATATCCTGGGTTTTGTATACGTGATTGGAAACCTAGGGCAACTCGGATACTTGGGCAGCAAGTAAATGCATATTTATAAATACAAGGTAAACCTAAAGGTGAAAGGTACGCAATACGTTGCATTCATTCTAATTTTTCTACTGATAAGTAGAGTTTTCACTAATATATGATATTAACTTAGGTATCGGAGGGCCTTTGCCACAAGAGGCAAAGGTGCGCTCACCCCTTATTTGTTTTGCAGATTAGGGTACCGACGATGAATTAGGGTTCTGGTCAACCCTCCAAGCTTGACCCAACGAATCCCGAGCTCAAGAGCAAGCAAGCAAAGTGGAATAGAGGTGGATCTTGTGGGTTTTTGAGAGATGGAGTGGAGTTTCGAGAGAGAGAGAGAGAGAGAGAGAGAGAGAGAGAGAGAGAGAGAGAGAGAGAAAATTGGTGGGGAGAGAGAGGGAGAGGCGTGAGGGAGGGATAGAGATAGGAGGAGATTTTTATCTCCGACTCATACACACCACTATATATACTAGCACATGGGCAAATAACACATACACTCCCTCTAGTTTTCATTCCATCACTTTAAACCCAATTCAAACAACCACCACATTATTTGATTTTTCCCAATGAGGGCATTAATAAAATATTTCGATAATAAAAATTATACGAGTCTCTACAAGTCCAATGTTTTATTTCGGCCTCCCCTAATCAATGTCCATTTTGTAAAGTTACTGAAAAAAAGTAGATATATTTTTTCCATTTTGCCCCTAAAAATAGATTCATCTTTGAAAAGTTAGTGGATAAAAATGTAATAATGATGTCTTTATAGATGGTAGTTATGAAAAATGAAGGTAAAAGTTGATGTGAAAGATATATTGATGATATCCTTAATAGTTCTAAAGCTGGACAATTAAAAAGGGACGGAGAGAGTATAGTTTTGTGTAATTAACCGTACCAAAGAGGAAAATAATTTCCAAACACTTTTTTTAGTCATTCATACTCCCCTTTTTGTTTTATCCAGATGAATTTACAATATTATTCTTGCATGGGTGAAGAAGTGTATTGAATAAAGGGCAATATAATAAATTCAAGTGGATAAAGAATATAAAAAAAGAGTGTGAATTTTAAAAGGGAGAGTGTGGAAATCAAATCTCCAAAAATTATATTAACCTCCTAAATTCATTCAAGGCTTGGCTTTGATTATTCGAAGGACTTCCACAAAGGAAAAAGGAATAGAATAAAGAAAACTTGTTTCATCATTTTGCCTCTTGTTAAATGTCCTGAACTTCAAGTAACTAGCTGTCCGTTCATTCACTTGTCAAGTCTGCCTGGCCAATGAAGAGTAGACATTGAAGACATATAGTAGTATTATTCACTTAATTTGATAGAGACGAAAAAAAAATTCCTTCCCAAATTATAATCTGTGAAACCAGATACAAAAAATTATAAATGTCTTTTTTAAGCCATTTATTTTCCTGAAATACATGCATAGTATATTTATGTATCTATCTAATCGATATATATCTCCGGTGCATGGGGTGCTGAGAAAGACATAGTGTGGGGGGCTGATTTCTGATGAACCGTCTTGATTTGTTTGAACCGAGTGACGTGGCACCGGACGTCGCGTACCTGCAGAACCGGAGGGGATTGTTCCTCCGGGAAGAAGCTCCGACGATCTAGTTAGAAAGAGGAGCTAAGAAGAGAGAAGTTTGGTAAGAAATATGCTCAAGGAGGAAGAAGAGTGTTGAGAAATCTGACCTCTTTCTTGGTGGAAATACTCATCTATTTATAGGCTAAGATGAAGGGAGTAAGTATGGTGCAAGCTGTCTCTGACGTCCATGTGCTCGGATGACGTCATAAGTCAGAGGCATTAATTGACTGCCGCCTGTTGGGGAAAGGGGAGCCACCCAGTCAGAGTGAAAGGGGTCACATCAATCAGAGATGTCACCTCACCTATCAGAGAAGCTCTCCCACGTTTCTTTGGAAGCTTCTAGAAGGTTCTGGAATGGCAGTCTCCGAGTGAAGCCATTATAACCGAAGAAAAGAAGAACGGAAGACAGAGTGCTTTACCAAACAAATGAGATTGTATCACTGTCTTATCCGAACGAAATGAATATGTCATCCTTCGGAATGGGATCGAAGCTCGGCTAAGCACTTAAGGTCACTTTATCCTTCGGATAATACGTACACATGACGTACTCAAGTCTCTCGAGGAACAGATGAACTGAGACAAATACTTGGACGTGAACAACGCATCCAATCCCTTACGAGTCATCCGAACCTTTCGGACCTTCGGATATTTCGCTCCCCTACACATAGTAGAAGGTAAAGATATGCGTTCCACCCACCCACTCCAATCCACTCCACTCCACATCTCAAATCTTATCTACTACACTACATGCATCGATCACTCTATTTCTCATCCAATTCTTAATTAATTTCTTTGTTTAATTAAAATCCAAGAGATTTTGATCAGGCTGGCCAGATCAACCAATCAAAAAACACAAATTACTAAGTACTCCCTCCATCCGGATTTAATAGTCCTTTTTGGGAGTTCGTACCATTTTTCAATCAATTATATCTTCCAATTTATAATGTTTTATGTGATTTCGAATATATTGTATTATAGAACAAATCGAGATCTATCAAACAAGATCCATATCCGATATGAAATTCATTACAGATTCTAAAATATAACCCATTTTTTAGCCGGTTAGAATAGAACTATGGACAATTAAATCCGGACGGAGGAAGTATCACCTTTATTGGTCACCACACATGGATACCCAAGATTAGGGATGGCAATGGGGACGGGTTGGGGACGGGGGTACTACCTCCACCCCCTATCCATTACCCCCTACCCCATCCCCATCCCCGACCCGATCCTCAATGGGGATTTGTATTTTTCCTCCATCCCCGACCCAAACAGGGAACGGGAATCCAAAACGGGGATTCGGGGATTCGGGGATTCGGGGATTTGTATTTGTGGCACATAATAGTACCTCCATTTCCTACACCTGTATTTCATAATTTTAGCATATACTACCAATTTTCAGCGCATAACAACACATGTTATTCACTGTTTTAGCAAGTACTATCAATTTTCAGCATATAATAACTAATTCCAACACATAAGTTAATCTACAACATTGTTTTTCCAACATTAAGTTAATTCCAGCCAGCACTAATTTCATAGTTCCATAGTTTTTCCAACATTACCAAAACAGGACTGATATATAATATAGTATATATTTATTTATTTTTATATATAAGTATATATTTCGGGGATTCGGGGACGGGGCGGGGCGGGGAACGAACGGGGAACGGGGACGGGTAGGGTTCGGGGCGGGGACAGACCTATCCCCGGTCCCCTACCCGATCCCCGAATTTTTTTAAAAAAATTCCCCATACCGTACCCGATCCCCAAACGAATCCCCGAAGTTCAGGAATTTTTCGGACAGGGAACGGGAAGGGTTCGAGCGGGTCGGCCGAGATTGCCATCTCTACCCAAGATTACCTTTATTTAGCCAATTAGCCTTAATTAACCTTAACCAAAAGGAAAGAGAGGGCCAATTGATCAAAGCTGTGGTGGAATATACTACTGTAGTATATATGGAACACCATAACGACAATATATGGTAGCCCGGCCCCTAGCCTGCAGGTCAATTTCTGATCGAGGTTCACTTACCATGCACGTAAAGGCGAAAACTTAAGCCAAAGTCTTTGTCCCTGAAATAGCAGGCAAAAAGCAACCTCGCTCTAATTGCTTTTACTTTGCATGGTCAAGCACGCACTGATGTATTGACCGGAGTTACTAGTAGTATATAAAGGTTGAATTGACAAAATTACCCCTTTATGATGAGTTTCCACGCTGCCATGCAAAAGCTGAATCTATCTGATCGATGTTCCTGCGATTTGAACTTTGAAGACTACTGCGCGCTCTGTGCGCGCGCGCAGAGAGAGAGAGAGAGAGAGAGAGACAAGATGGTTGTGTGTTATAGAGGGATAGGCGAGAGTTGGCGTGTCAACCTTATAGACTGGCTAAAAGTTACTAATACATACACATGAAATCATACACCAATTTAATAAAAAGGACTGGTCAAACACCAGGCTTAACTCTATAGAGTCGCTAAAAGTTAATACTTGCGTCATTTTATACCTGCATGGTGTCAAAACTAAATACTCCATTCATTTGATTAGATTGAAAATGTTAAATAATAAAAAATATAAACAAAAAGAGATTAGTGTAGCACATAATTAATTATGATTAGCCTAAAACTAGTAGAAAGTCTCCAAATATAATTTTCTTGTACAAAGCATGTCTCATATCTTTCACAATTTTTATTTTTATTTTGGCTAGATGAGCGTTCTTTCTTTCACTTGTCTTACTAGAAACGCAAGCTAGATAACTTGTGAAAGTCAGCAACATTTACTCCATTTGACATCTCCAATCTAATACTCCATTTTTACCTTCATTTCTTCATTTGAGAGTATCAAAATAATATATTTTATTGCAAAAGTGATTTTGGAGGAAATCTAACTCCAACCCAATACTCTATTTCAACTTCTATTTCTTTAAAAATTCATTCCAAATCTCAAACTTCCCCACTTTCCCTCCAAAACTCAAATTTTCATTTTTCTAACTTCATTAAAAAAATACTCAATATGGGTCTTATTTTGAAGCTATTGTACATATCTTTAGATTGGTACCAATTTTATAAAGGATTAGCATATGAAAACTAATTTGATCAACCAAATGGGATTTGGTGAGGATGAATAGTGAAATGGAGGAGATCCTCCATTTTTTTCTCCATCCTCCATATTTGGAGTACCAAACTTGATCCTCTCAAATGGAGGACAAAATAGAGGATGGGTTGGAATGGTATTTCCTCCAAAAATGATCCTCTCAAATGGAGAAATAGAGGAATGGAGGGTGCATTGGATCGGAGATGCTCTTATACCCACAGCAAGTGGTTCATTTCCTGTCATAATTTATTTATACATGCAAATCATTATTTGGTAACTATATATATATAGATTACAAAATTTTCTTGTAAACTAATTAAGCATGAAAAAGAAATTTATTTATTAATTTATTAATTTTTAATTTGTTTTAATCGAACAGACCATAAATAATAGTATTCCGAGAAGAACACGAATAATATTGGAGGGGCATAAATGTGATTTTTTGGAGCACCATTCCAACCAAGGTATTATATAGGAATGCTTCAGATTATACGGATCCCCAAAAAATATTATTAGTTCTTGTAGTACCTACTAGTAAAAAGTAGTTTGGACACTTGTGTTGACTCAATATTTGACTTGTGTTCAGTTCACACAACTTTTGTGTACTATAAATGGTATATATATATATATATATATATATATAGCACAGTAGTACATGGTAAAGTAAGATTAAAAGCAAAGAAAAGGGAGAGTTTTTAATAAAACAAACAACACGGCTAGCTGCCACTGCCAGCCAGCCGGTGAGCCGGGTATTTATTACAGTAATTGGCTTAAACCATACTCGATCAATTCATTAGTACTCCACCAGGCCAGGCCAGGTTGATCAGCAGCCCTATCACGTGCAAGAGTTTTTGTGATTGTAATTAATTAAACTCTCGATTCTCGACTTACGAGGAAGCCTTAGCTCGTCCCCTAACTACTGGAACGTCTGGACTACAAAATGCATATATGAGTCGGAGATTACGTTAAGCAACATCCCATCCTCTCAAGTCTCATCGATCTGTACTTAATTCCCGGCCCCTATAATTAATTCTCTTTGTTTACTCCCTACCCTATATGTACGTACGTGTATACCTTATTCAATTAGTATATATATGCTTCCCAATCCCGACATCAAGGTGTGTCTCTGTGTGTGTGTGTGTATATATATATATATATATATATATAATAACTATATAAAGGAATGAATGAGATTGACATTTTTTTACGTTTACTCAATTCCTTGATTTGTTCTCAAACTCTGACCCATTCACACCAATGTTTTGCCAAAAATATACTAAAAGAAATATTCCTTAAAAGGACTCATGTATTTTTTTTTTTTTTTTCCGGGACAAAGGACTCATGTAGTCATTATCGGTACTTTTGGTTCACCTCTCAAAAATTTTCTTGCAGAAATATTTGACAGTTTCATTATTCATGTTTTTTTTTGTCTTTATTGATGTTTTATCGAATTTTTTGCTCATTTTTTGCTTTTTGAATGTATGTAATGTACACTTCTATTCGAAAAGTAAAAAAAATTGTTGAAACGTTAAAAAAATTGACTAAAGACGAAAAATTACATAAACCTATAGAACTTTTTTACCTAAAAAACTTGTCTCAAAACTGACAACCAAACAATGTGTGCCAACCATTTTAATCGAAAACAGATGGGTTTTGCCCCGTTCTTTTAAGGGAAATAACCACTTATTTAAGTACTTGTTATTTGTTGAATTAAAAGTGATGTATTGTGAGAGAATGACCTATCCTGTTAAGCGAAAAATAAGTACGCACAAAATAACACGAAATTAATTGGTCTTGTTAGCGGAACGGAGGCAATTGGTCTTTACAAGAAATTTAGAGATTCGTTGATGTTATTAAATTCTCAAATTTGAAACCTATGTGGATAGACAAAGTTTTTCTGGGAAAGGTGCATACGGTGTGGTTATCAGAGATGCAAATGGAATGTTCAGGGCTTTAGCATTTGGATGCTTGTTTTGGTGTAGAAGCCCAGAAATCGCAGACAACATGGCGGTTCATCGTGGAGTCCAAATGGGGCTTCAACTAGGACTAAATGCAGTCATTGTGGAAAGTGATTCTAAGGCAGTCATTGACATGATAAATGGGCATACAGTAGTCAGCCAAAGCGTGAATTCTATCATCCATGATGTTAAGGTTTTGAGCAATGATTTTCAAAGTTGTATGTTTTTGTTTGCTCGCCGATCTTTTAATTCGGTTGTACATACTTTGGCTAGTAAAGGTTTAGGTGGGTTGGATTATAATCTTTGGACTAAATCCCCTCCTGTTTGGCTTCTTGATCCCTTGTCTGGGGATGGAGATTCCTGCTTGACGATTTCCTAGTCCTAAATTAATGGGTTGCCCCAAGCGTAGGGCGGAGATCGACGTAGCACAATATCTGGTAAGTCCGGAGTCGAATCCATAGAGACGGTGACTTGTGCTGACTAAAATTTGGGTTTTATTAATTAAACATACTCTTAGGTAGCCACCCGTTATCGTTTTATGTGGAGATTAATTAAAACCTAGAAATTGATTGTACTTTTCAAATAATTAAAAGGAGGTATAGTCGTAGGGTTCATAACTCTCATGACCAGTCCGGATTAATCTGCTCCGCTTAGTATTCTTAAAAACATTCAATTTTATATTGAAAAAGATACCCCGCAAGATGCCAACCCTTATGGTCGCTGTTTATCCATGCATAACGGAGAATGAGTTTTGGACCCTCATTCCCCCGTTCACATAGACTCCGATAATGCCCAGGTTTGTCTCACGAATGTTTTTAATTAACCTAAAATTGCCCTTTCAATTTTTATGTCAGAATACAGAAGTCCAACCTGGCCACGGTGTACTAATCACCCCGCGAGTCCGTGACCCTACCCCGACAACTACTCACTCATTATTAAATAAAAAGCAAAAGAAACCATAATTTGAGACATGCTTCTATTAAACGAGATGAAAAATAAACAATAAATAACAACTAATCAAATACCACTGAATAACTTTTATTAAAAATAGAAATTAAAACAAATTACTGGAATGCGAATAATTGAATAAGACTTTTTTTTTTTGTGAACAGAATTGAATAAGACTTTAAATAATTGAAAGAGAACACGAAACATTATTGAATACAGCCCCGTTCTTCGTTGTTCGTTCGAAAACTTTTCCGCAGCCTAAAAAACACTCATCAGTCAGTAGGGCAAAACATTGGTTTTATATGGATTGAAGGTATTAGTCACATAGTGGTCCTTTGGGTTTTGTCTAATAATAAATTGACCATCCAAAATTCCAATGCACTTCGCACTTCGATCCAAAACTTTTGCTAACTTTCATCTTTACCCAAATATCATGAAAATCGAGCTCGAGCAACCTGTAAACGTAAAAACACATAATAAATACCAATTAACAAATATAAAAGACTAGTAAATATAGATTGGAGGGCCAAAATATGTGTATTTTGGCACTTATCAATTCCTCATGATGTATTTGGTTTGCAATTTATAATACCATCTGTTATCGTCTTGAAAAAAAATGCTAGTTGATGATAAGAATAGTTCCTCCAAATACTAATTAAGATGCACATAAAATGGTCAGCATAGCTTTGTTATTAAAAAAAAATGATACAAAGCATTATGTAATCAAGATTATTAATTTTTGTAATCAAATTATAATAAATTGCAGTACTACTTGGCCATCTTTTATAGAATAGTATATGTGATCTTGATATATTTACAAGAGTAAATTACACTAAGTCCCCCTTAACTAACCCACATTTTTACTTAATTCCTTCAGACTACAAAATCAGACATCGTGCACCCTCTAACTATCCAGAGTTGACACTTAACACCCTTCTGTTAGGTCTCCGTCCATATGGCAAACGGAAAAAGGCAGTCAGCTTAAATGAGGTGTTTAGATCGAGCACTTATACAAAATCGGATGTCGTTGATTCCCGCGAAAGCCCACTCGATTTTTTTTAAAATTTTTTTGGACCGCTCGGATCGGCCTTCCGGTGGCCGTTGGTGCATTTTCCCTATGGTACCATCGGTACCAATATCATTTTCGTTAATTTTTGGCTTTAGGGCTCTCGTACAACCAAATAGGCTAATCAACGAGAATCAATGGTATCCGACGTGCGTATGTGCTCGACCCAAACACCTCATTTAAACACCTCATATGGATGGAGACCTAACAGAAGGGTGTTAAGTGTCAACTCTGGATAGTTAGAGGGTACACGATGTCGAGTTTTGTACTCTGAGGGGGTTAAGTAAAAATGTGAGTTAGTTGAGGGGGGCTTAGTGTCATTTACTCTATTTACAATACTCCTAACTGCTAACGTGTGAATTTTACTTTGGGACGATAAAGTCACCCGAATATTTACCATTAGCTAGTGTGAATAGACTTCGGTTTTATTGCAAATGGAGGAAAATATGGCAAGAAATCAATATATTTCTCTGTGAACGACGTAATTTACTATTTTACACAGCTTATGGCTAACTCCAGCGGGTGATCAAAACGTCTAATATTTGCTAAAATTGGCTGGAAAGGTTGGCAACTCAGCTTCGTAATGCATTGCGATACTTGCTATGAGATTTTCATAAAGCTATATATTTTGTATAGCGGAATGCAGCAATTGCTTTTATTTGAAAAGATTGTAAGAATAATGGCCAAAAAAAAAAAAGTAAGATTTAAATTTTAATGGTAGCGAACTTTTATAACCTGAGATTGTGAAATCTTGTGGGCTTTTACTATTCCTTTTCCTTATGTTTTGTGTTATTTGTATGTTATATGGTTTATTTTATGTGTTAATTATTGTCTACTACGTCAAAGTGCAAAATCAACACTTGAGATTACGCTTATGCCCTTCTCACTTGGAAGGATGTGACAATTCTAACTTGAATTGAATAACAATTTTAGCAAATTCAAGCTTTTAAAGTGAACCAATTGAGGCTAAGTCAATTGGTCAGGACTCTTGAATCTCATTAGGAGGTTAAGAGTTCGAGTCTCCTCACCTGCGTGTGAGTGTTCTTCCCTTAGAGGACTTTTCCTTTCTTTCTTTATTTCTACCTTATAATGGATTTATTTATTCATTGGATTGATTGAGTTATTGGTTTTGATTATAAAATGATCTCTTCTATCGATTAAAAATTAAATAAAAAAAAACTTTTAAAGTGCTTTTAAAGTGTATCGATGAGATTCACCTAATAAAGGAAATTTCTTAAATAGGACATTTCTTGAATCAATATTGGCACGGAATTTTTTCCTACTGACCTTTCTTTTTTTGAAGAGTGAATTAACTCACTCTAAAAAATTGATACAATCACAATGAGAGTTGATTTTGGGAATTCTAATTGCCCTATGCAACAACATTCTCCCTCCATCCCAAAATAGATTTCCATGTTAAGGGATTCAAAACATTTTAGAGTATTCACAATGGTATAACCAAAACTGATAGGTTTTTAGAGTTAACAATGTTAATGCAAAATATGACTCACAATGTTATAATCAAATTAGCAACCTCCTTAAAAATATTCAAATTTTAGACTTTGGATAACCAAAACTAGCAACATTTTGCCAATAACCAAATTTAATGAACCTCACATTCTCAATCAAATCTACATTATTACAAAAAAAATGTTCTCTCTCTTCCCTTTTCCCCTCTTTTTTTTTCAACAATGTTTTCAAAAAAATATTTTACTTCAATTTTTTTTAAAACTGTTTTCCCCCAAAATTTATTTTTTAACTGTTTTTCAAGAGCATTTTTATACAAAAAAATTTGTTCTTATTTCGAATTTTTTTTATACGAAAATGTTTTTTTCAAAACCTTTTCTTAAATAAAAACTTTTTTTTTTCAAAAACCGTAGTTACACAAAAGCTGTTTTCCTTTTTTAAAATAATGGAAAAAGTTTTAAAAAAAATTTGATTTCTAATAAATAGTTTTTATTAGTCTCAAAATTATTTTTAGAAAAATCTATTTCTATGTTCACAGTTATTAGTTTTTTTGTAATTTAAAAAGGTGATGTGATAACTTTTGGTTATCCAATTTTTGATTATGCTATTGTGGACCTCTACATTGCTAACCTTAGCAATCTCTTAAGTGAATAATTAAAAGCTGATGTGGCAACTTTTGGTTATGCATTTTTTTATTATAGCATTGTGAATATCCTTAGGCGGCACAATCACTAATCTTTTATGTTTACTCTATAACTTTTCAAAAGGTGATTGAGTTTCACACTCTTCTTTTTCATAAGTGCATTTACAATATTACCCTTCAAAGTGTGATAAAATTTACTCATGAATGGCTAATTATGTAAATCTACAGATAAGAACACAAAAAAATGTGGATGGTTATTATAAGGCCTTGTTCCACCAAGGTTCTAATTATTATTATTTATTTTTCGCTTTACGAGACAGATCATTCTCTTATAATACTTCACATTTAATTCAAAAACTAAATACTTATTTGACTTATTTTCATTAGCGGATCATTTTTTTCCTTTTGGATTTTCTTTGGTGTTTTTTTTTTTTTTTTCCATCATTTGGACTAAGTTTCTTAATTAGTTAGAGAGGAGTAATGTTGAAAGTCAAAAGCCTCTAACGGCCTCCATAACAAATTAAAATCAACTTGTCTTGAAATTTTATGATGTGAGGAATTTATATGTTTGGAATTGAAAGTCTTGAGAGTTGTTTTACGAAAAGAACTAAGAAAGCCTATTGATGTGTTCAATTACTTGAAGACAATAGATAGTTGATGGGTACAAATTTTTTTTTTTTTTTTGACCATTCCGGTTATAGTTGCTGTTGGAGAAAGAAGTTTTTCAAAATTAAAATTGATCAAAACTTAGGTGGATGATGTCATAAGAGAGATCAGGGTGTGTTTCACTAACTAAAATAAGTATTAATTTATTGAATTAAAGGTGATGTATTGTGAGATAATGATATATATGTCCTCCTAAAGCGGGAAATAAGCACTTTCAAAAATACGAACCTTAGCGGAACGGGGTTGAATGAATTGGCTATGTTGCCTATTGAAAGGCGCGCTATGGTGGAGAAACTTGATTATGCGTTTGCTTATAAAAAAAAAACATGATTATGGGTGTTTTAACTCATTTGTAGCTAAAAACGCGAGAAAAGTAACCTTTATGTAGGGAGATAATTCCCGAACAGGCATTAATAAGGGCCGAACACGTGGTATGCGGGGTAAACGAGATGAAACAAGTAAATTAAGACGCCGAGCAAAAGAATGGACGGCGGTTAGGTCCGATGACATGAGGGGTCATTAGGCCAGGCAGTCTGTTTGGCAGAGACGACCAAAGACACGAGAGGTCAATGGTCCAATTGATAGATGAAATCCAGTGACGTGAGAAGTCAATGGTCTAGACCGATCTGTTCGGCTAAGAGACCGCCGAATAGAAGAACTCTAGAATAAGATAGCCTTGAATGATAAGGCGGTGAGTGTTCTAGAGGAAGAGCCCAATACTCGGATGAGATAAGTAGAGAAGACAGTCCCAATATGGAAGAAGTTCCGTAAAGGGAAGAATCCTTATGAGTGTGGGAATTCAGTTGATTGGGGAAGAGGATCCCCGAAGGCTAGGTTTCCTGTGTAAAATAGGAAACTTAGGGCAACAAGGATGCTTGGAGAACAAGCAAACGTGTATCTATAAATACAAGATAAACCTAAAGGCAAAATGTACGTAATACTTGGTATTCACATTGTTGGCAAAATGTACGTAATACTTGGTATTCACATTGTTCTCCTACTGATAACTAGGGTTTTCTCCGGTACGTGATACTAACTTAGGCATCAGAGGGCCTTTGCCACGAGAGGCCGAGGTGCGCTCTCCCCTTGTTTGTTTTGCAGATTATGGTTACGGCGAAGGCATTAGGGTTCCGATCGAACTCCACGAGAAGTCGTTGCAGAATAGTGCTGTTCTAGGTATTATTCATTTTTCTCCACTTACAATTGGCGCCGTTTGTGATAAACGAAAGAGTTCCCTTTGAATAAACGACCATGGTGGAAGGAGATCCGTTGACGCCTCTTGACCCAAAAAACCTGCTGGGAGGGGGAGGAGATAAGTCCTTTCTAAGGGCTCCGAGAAAGCCCAATGGCGGACATGGGAAGAAGACAATTAACAAGGGCCATCCCCTGACTATCCATGATGATTCCAAGAATAGGAAGGGTAGGACAGCCACGGAATCTACAAGGAGAAGTAAATCCCACCGTATGGAAGAGTCAGTCACACACTCGAAAAATGTGCACCATAGTGAAGATCTCCTCGATACAAACAGGAAGGAAATCGAGGAGTTCGCTCGGCTAATCTAGAGACGAGAACACGAGATCCATGAGATAGAACGGATTCGAGAGCATCCTGAGGACGCTGGACTTTCACGAAGAAATTTCAAGGGAGACATGTATGCCATGGTGGACTATGAGAAAGCTCCTTCGCAAATAGGAAGAAGCAGAGGTAGGAGTCCTACTCCGAGACGGAAAAGAGCTTCTTCACGAAAAAGAAAAAGCAAAAGTTCAGACCAGAGTCCAACTAGGCGGAGGGCATCTTCATGAAAAAAGTGGAACAGAAGCCGAAGCTCCACCCTCAAGGGCGAAAGAACCAGGAAACACCATAGGGACAGGTACGAGAGACTTGATACCAATTGGGCCAAAATTGTGGCTCGCAAAATCAAGGAACTTGAGGACGGAACAATGATTGCACGAGAAGTAGCACGGAAGGCCCTAAGTAACATAGCAGCTTCCCCCTTTGCAAGGAGGCTACAAGAGGCTAGGTTGCCGAACAGAGTGAAGCACGGTACGTTCATTCTTTACGAGACAGACGGGGACCCCGTGGCTCACATACATCACTACCAGCAGGCTATGTTCGTGCACGATGAAGATGATGCCATCATGTGTAAGATGTTCCCTTCAAGTCTCGGGAAGGTGGCTTTATCTTGGTTCCATAAACTGGCCCCGCGCTCCATACATGGATGGAGGCAGTTGGCCGAGGAATTCACTGCTCGGTTCTTGACAAGCAAGAGAGCCCGAAGATGCTCGAGAGCCTTTCCACCATGAAGCAAGCAGAAAGCGAGCCGATCAGGGACTATGCTAAGAAGTACTCGGAGATTTTCAACGAGATTGAAAGTTACAGTGAAGAGTATGTGATTGCTACTTTCAAAATTGGCTTGCCTATTCGGGGAGAGTTGCACCGGTTGTTGAATATGCATCCGGTAGCAACATTAGCTAAGCTAAGGGAGCAAATTGAACAACATGCCAGAATGGAAGATGATATACTCCGAGAAGATGGTAAGGCCGTCGCCGAACAGCCTAGGATACCAACAAAGAAGGTGGATAAACCATAGCCCAAGACTTACAGAGAAAAGAAAGAGTACGAGCATGCTAAGAAAGAGCCGTACAAAGAAAAGCAAGCACCTGATCCTAAGTCCTTCTTTTCAATAAACGCAGTTTGGAAGGAACCAATCTATAGGATTCTTTATCGAATAAAGAATCAGCTTTATTTCAAATGGCCCCCAAACCAGGGAGGAGATAAGGATGCAAAGCGGGCTACGAATTATCACTATAGCTACCACAAAGATTGGGGTCATATGACTGAAGACTGTGAGATGTTCAAGAGGCACCTTGATGATTTAGTCTCTCGAGACTACCTCAAGGAATTTATTCAGGAAGACCCCAAAGATAAAGTGTGAACCATGGAAACGGATTACGAACTGAATCCTAAAGGAGTAATCCATATGATACATGGATTAGTCACACCTTATACGAGAAATGAGGTCTACTCCAACGATAAATTAAACATGACCAGCACATGATGCGATTGGGAAACAAAAAAGGGCGAGGAAACGATATATGCAACGAGAGTATAGTGTTCACAGATAAGGATCTGGGAGAACCAAGAGCCCTACAACGATGCTTTGGTCATCCCCTTCGAATTGGGGAGTATGACATTGAGAGAATCCTAGTGGACTCGGGGAGTTACACCGAGGTGCTGTACTACGATGCATTTAAAAAGATGGGGCTGACATAAGCAGATATGGTGCAGTCAGTGACCCCCTTGGTTGGGTTTGGTGTAGGGGCAGTGTGGCTCCTCAGGAGGGTGACATTGCTTGTTCGAGCAGGATCAGTAGCTTTGAGAACTGATTTTCTAGTTGTGGATGTTCCATCCTCCTACAATGTGATCATAGGAAGGACCTGGTTACATAAGATGAGGGTTGTTTCCTCTATTTACCACCAGATGGTGAAATTCCTAGGTTCTAATGGGATTGAGGAAATCAGGGGCAATCAGAAGGTAGCACAACAATGCTTGATCTCCATCATCAGAAGAGTCCCAAAGGCCCATCATGTTCATACGGTAAAAGCAACGGATCAACTTGAATGCCCGAAGTAATCCACATCATAAGCCAGTCATTCAGAAGAAGAGAAGGGCAGCCATACAACATGTTGACACTGTTATCGAAGAGGTAGATCGTTTGCTGAAAGCCAAAGCAATACGAGAGGTTTACTATCCATAGTGGTTATCCAACACTGTGGTGGTGAAGAAGAAGAATGGAAAGTGGCGTGTCTATGTGGATTTCACAGCCTTGAATAAAACATGCCCAAAAGACAGCTTCCCTCTTCCCAGAATTGACCAGTTGGTAGATGCCACTGATGGATATGAGCAGATGAGTTTCCTCGACGCATATCGGGGATATCATCAAATTGCCATGTTTGGGCCTGATCAAGAAAAGACTTCCTTCATTACACCACGAGGATTATATTGTTATAGTGTCATGACCTTCGGGTTAAGGAACGCAGCGGCAACGTATCAAAGCAACCATCATGTTCAAAAGGCTCCTAGGTAAAACCATGGAGGTTTACATTGATGATATGGTGGTGAAAAGTAAGACCAGACAAGGACACATAGCGGACTTGAAGGAGGCGTTCGGAATCTTGAGGAAATACAAATTAAAACTCAATGCCTTGAAGTGTGCGTTTAGAGTTGGTTCTAGAAAGTTCTTAGGCCATCTTGTGACCATAAGAGGGATTGAAGCAACCTTGATCAAATAACAGCTTTACAAAGGCTACAGAGTCCCAATACAACAAAAGAAGTTCAAAGGTTAGCCGGAATGGCTGCAGCCCTCCACAGATCCATCAGTCGGTCAAGTGACAAGTGTAGGCCGTTCTTCCAGCTATTGAAAAAAAGAGAAGGATATGAGTGGGGAGCAGAATGTGAGCAGGCATTCCAAGATTTGAAGAAGTATTTGGCTGAAGCTCCACTTTTGTCGACTCCAGAACCGGGTGAGTCTCTTGTTTTATGTTTGGTAGTTTCTGAGCATGCTGTTAGTGCAATTCTATTAAGGGATAAGGGATCCGAACAACTCCCAGTATACTATGTGAGTAAAACGTTGTTAGATGTGAAAACAAGATATCTGCCCCTTGAGAAGCTGGTCCTCGCATTAAGGACAGCCACAAGGAAGTTAACTCATTACTTCCAGAGCCACAAGGTTGTGGTCTATACTGAGTTTCCATTGAACTCATTGCTACGAAAGGCAGACTTCTCAGGACGGATCTCAACTTGGTCCGTTGAGTGCCAGTACGACATTGACTTTCAGCCGCGCACTGCAATCAAAGGCCAAGTATTGGCTGATTTTGTGGCAGAATTTTCACTTACAGTAGCACCTCTGCCTCCTACGAGAAAGGAGGCGATGACTGGTCCACCAACCAAGAAGGACAAAGCCCCCAGCCGAACAGGATCCCCTAGAATGGAAGTTGTTTGTTGACAGATCAACATGTAATACTAGTTCAGGAATCAGGATTGATCTTTTTCCTCATAATGGAGTAATGTTGGAACTATCTGTTCGGCTGGGTTTTAGTGCATCAAATAACGTAGCAGAGTACGAAGCACTCTTAGCCAAGTTAAGGAGTGCAAAAACCTTGAAAGTGAAATGAATAAGAGTGTATTGCGATTCATAATTCGTGGTGAATCAGCTGTTCGGGGAATACGAAACCAGGAATGAGAAAATGGCAGCCTATGTGGAGGCAGCCAAAAACTTGCTGGACGAATTCTAGAAGGTTTACGTCGAACAGATAATTTCAGGACAGAATGATCATGCAGATTCTTTAGCTTGGTTAGCTACAGTTGTGCCAACTGAGTTTAAGAGGAAGGTAGCCGTAGACTATCTTAGCGAGCCTAGCATTGGAAGAAGTGTGGAGTTGGTCTTGGATGTGAACTAATGACCAAGTTGGATGGATTCAATTATGGGGTTTTTACGAGATGAATTACTCTCCTCTGATAAGAGGGAAGCTCATAAAATAAAGACCAAATCTGCTAGGTTTTGGTTGTCACCGGCCAGAAGGAAACTTGTATAGGAAGTCCTTCACTGGACCATACTTGCTTTGTGTGCATCCCGAGATGATGCAAAAATTCCTTCACAAAATTCATGAGGGAACTTGTGGAAGCCATGCAGGAGGCAAGTCCATAGCCCATCGAGCAATTACCCAAGGATATTGATGGCCACATATGCAAGACGATGCCAAGGTCTATGTGAAAATTTGTGAAAAGTGCCAAAAGTTCTCACCAATGATTAGAACACCAGCTGAGGATCTAGTACCATTGACTAGCCACTGGCCATTCGCTCAATGTGGAATGGACATCGTGGGTCCACTCCACAAAGCAACTGGGAACAGAAAATTTCTGCTGGTAGCGATAGATTATTTCACGAAGTGGATCGAGGCAGAGCCTCCGGCCAAGATAACCTGGCCTATGATAGAAAGGTTTGTTTGGAAAAGTATAATTACTCGTTTTGGGTTCCCTATTCTTTGATTACAGATAACAGGGAGCAGTTCCAAAAGAAATTCAAAACTTTCTGTTCGCAGTATGGGATAAGAAACTACTATTCGACTCCAGCTTACCCTCAGAATAATGGGCAAGCAGAAGCATCCAATAAAAGCATTCTTGATGGGATCAAGAAAAGGTTGGATAAGGCTTAGGGGAAGTGGCCTAATGAGTTACCACTGGTGCTGCGGGCACACCGTACAACACCTAGGAGGTCTATAGAAGAGACCCCCTATTCAATGGCATATGGTACAGAGGTAGTTATACCCCTAAATGTTGGTCTTCCAACCAACATGACTGCATTGGTTGAGAGTGGCGGCAATAACAGGGCCCTTGAAATTGAGCTTGACCTTGCCGAGGAAAGAGGGAAAGGGCCTTGGTACATCTAGCTTCTTATCAGGAACAACTAATGAAGAGCTACAACAAACATGTTCACCCCCAAGAATTTGGTGTTGAAGACCTTGTACTTCGAAAAGTACTTGGCAATACCAAAGTGTCAAACGAGGGTAAGCTGGGGGCAAATTGGGAAGGCTTATATCAAGTGACTAAAATTGTGGGAATAGGGGCCTATAAACTGGCAGACTTGGACGGGAACCCGGTGCCAAGGCCCTGGAATGTCCACAATTTGAGGAAGTTATTTGTTTGAAAGACTTCAATTTATTTTTATTCTGTTTTAGGATTACGTGATTGTGTGGGAATTATGAATAAAATGCCCTTGTTTTTCATTTTGATTAGTTGCAAGCGGTAGGCGTAACGCCCTTTTGAGTTCAAACTGATTATGAATGAAATCAATTTTTCTGCAATGAATTAATTTTTCAGAAATTTTGTTTCCCATTTTTTCTGTTTTCTTCTGTGAATACGAAAAATGGCCTTGTTTTCCTTTTTTTTGTATTGGGGAGCATGGACTAGGAATGCATGCCTTGGTACGTGCAAATATCATATTAACTCTATTTGAGTACAGGATACTTAGGTTATACAAGTATGAACAAACTTGTATCAAATGTTGTACGAATGTGAACAAACTTGTACGGCATACATGTATGCCCAGATTGCTCAAGTACGACAAAACTTAACTTTCTGTTTCAAAGTATGATTATAGGCAGGTATGAAATGCTTGCTGCTTGTCTAGGTGAGTAATACCAAGACAGGTGTGAACACAACGAGCATATGTTCAGTGTGATTATGACCAAGTACGAAACACTTAGGATGCAATCTAAGTATGAGAAACTTAGAGGTATACATAATCTACAAGTACGAAACACTTAGTAGTTACCAAGTAGAGAACACTTGGGTATGGACATAATGAAATTATGCCTGTTATGATTAGTGTAAATATGAAATACTTATATAGGTGTATTCATCAGAATACATGCATTTGGAGCACACACGGCTCTCTTAAGCTACACCTAGTAAGTATAAATTTATTCTTACAGTAGGATAAATGAAAGTTTTTATGGAGGTATGAGATACCCAGGAGATTGTTATACTCGAACAAGTGTTTATGGCCACGAAAGGTTGAGCAAAACATCAAGGCCATACAAAAAAATAATATTGTTATGCCACAGCGTGCCGAATACCTGTATCATCAAAATATAGTCGAAGTATGGAACATATTGATGCCTCGCAGGGCTCAAAACCATGGTCACGTAGAACCAGCCAAAAGGTTTGAAGGCGTTTGAAAAACTAGATGAATACTTACCAAATCAGCCCAGGTTCTGGATCTCTGGGAGAATGTTAGTCGTGACCTTTGTATTAACTTCAGTGCTGGGGCCACCACCAGCAGCAGCATTCTCCTTTAGGTTGACAGTCTCATTAGTAGCCTTCCGAGCAGGTGAACGTTCGATTGGAACATCTTGGGTCTCCATTAAGATGTCCTCATTAGCATCAGCAAATACTTCAATCTGCTACTCGACGTCCTTTTCAAGTTGCTCATCGGAATTATGAGATGGCTGGAGGCGGCTGCTGGGCAAGTCATTCTCTACCCAAAAGGGAGAATCGTCTGCAACACCGGCCTTTTTTAAAGCAAGCCTCCCAGCATGCAACCCAAATTTGATCTTGGATGGCTGGCATCTGTTCAACATAACTAGCTATTGCAGCATCAAAGCCTTTTTGATATCCATCATCACAGGCTGCCTTCTTTGTGTTATCAATCTTAGATAGTGCTTGGCTAAGGCTGTCTTCTGCAGCAGCAAGCTTTACCTTCATTCCATCAGCTTCCAGCTTTGCTTTATCGCTCTCTCCGTCCAATCTGGAGATTGTCCGAAGGAGCCTGTTATTGTCATTTAGGAGTCTAATCCGCTCAGACTCTGTTTCTTGAAACTTCTGGCCAATTGACCATCTTTTGGATATGCTGAGAAGTACAAGAGGCGGGACATATAGTTGGGCATCTAAACACTACGAGCAAAGTTAAACTTAGATCATGGAAAACAGATTACCTTAATTCCACTGACGAGTTCAGTGGACACCAGCCGATCAGAAGGGGATGCGAACTCCTTCTACATATCCACTGGCAACAGCAGACCCTGGGCAAGCGCCATTATGGCTTCTGAGGAACTCGCACTGTCACCAATATTTATAGGCCGGTCACCCCTAATGAGCTTAGAGGTCCAGGCTTGAGGAAGTACTTGGGGACTCGGAGAGAGGGGCGACTGAGTAAATGTATCGGCATGTGCGGCGGCACCGGTTGGGTCCTCGGTCCTTGGACGTTTGTCTCAATATGCAACACTGGCTTCGAGAGCAATGTCTGATCCCCGAGGAGACGAGGAGGATCGAGTAGAACCCCCTCTATTACGACGAGGTGGCGGGGGAGCGTGGCAGGGTCAATGCCACCCGACCAGAACCACGACCTCGGGCAGACACAGTGAGGAGAGAACTTAGGTTCATGGGTTGTCGAGACATCATACCTGAATTTGGTGGGGATGGGGAATAACCGTTTAAAAAGGATTGATTAGTGTCACGATAAGCAACTGGCTACTCGGGTTGTCATGGAGGAATGACCTGGCTTTGAGAAGACCTTCTAAGCACCACACGTTGCAGGGGGATGCCTTCAGAAATTGGAATTTCACCTGGCTCTTTGGCAATTGTCACTCCAGCATTAGATTTGGAGTTCCTTGGCTGGGGAGCAGTCGAAGTTGAGGCAACGCTTGTACTTGGGTTGGCAAGCCATCTATTGATGAAGCCTTTGTAGGAAGGATCATAGCCTAATAGGACGGTCGCGTCACGACCCCGACCAGCTGTCAATGATCTAGGCTCTCCTGTGTACTTGAGAATCCTGTTGATTTCTACTGTTCGAACGTAGCTAGGTTCGCGTCTTGGACATTTGTTAGCATTATCCGCTGCAGAATTAAAGTGCAAACATGAATTAGAAACATGTGGAAGCTATGGGAAAACAATAAACGAGAATTACGAAGTGAATTAAGAGCATACGTGGGTAGCCCCATATGTGGGGGCAATGGAAGCCCACCATTTGGCCATCTTCCCCCATTGGCTCGAAGGCTCTAGTGACATAGAGGAAGTCCATTTCATGATCACGGGCTGAATCTGACAAGTTAAGCACGAGACGCTTTTCTGCTTTCCTTACTTTGAAATAGTAGTTGTTGTATTCAAGGTTTAGCACGATGCTATACCACCATTGGATGTCCCAGATTCCTAGTTAGGTTCCTAGGATCCTATTTAGGGCTACGACCCCCATTACTAATTTGAAGAAATTAGTGGAAACTTGCATGGGCGTAAGACGGTACCAGTTTAACACACGACGAAGTAATGGATCAAGAGGGAAGTGAACCCCACCCTCAACAATAACTACGATAGGGACGCACATCCTATCCCATGGTCTAGCATCCCTATCTGCTCCTAATGGGGCAAGTTCGAGCCCTACGTTTTCAGGAATGCTATAGTCTGTCCTAAAGGCAACCATGACTGTGGGGGTTTCGCAGAGCTTCCTAAATTTAACGGTTTTAGGAGCATTATCATCCTCATCTGCCATGGAAAAACTTGAAAGGCACTAAAAGCATATCGAAATCTGGAAATGGGATCGAACAAAACCCTAGACGTAGGAGAATCCCAGAACGAATGGACAAATAAGGAGGAATGAGAATCTTACGAGAATGTTGCAGGGGTCACCAGGGGTCCAATCGAGTTTGCAAACGGCAGCAATAGAGGAAAAAAGATGAGCCTTTCGCCTGGTTTTCAAAGAGAGAAATGGAGAATTTGAATATAGGGGTGAAAACCCTATAAAAGCCCTTAAAGAGGTATAAGAGGCTGAGACGGGTATGAAACGATGCCTTCTTACTCCGTTACACGAAACGTAACGAAAAGGAAGACTTATAAGAGGATGTTCTAAAGCCGCTTTGCTGGTATGTCAGTCCGTATTAAATGCGAAGTGTACGAAACATACCACGTGGAGTCATTATTTTGAGAAAACATAATGACCAAGCCGCCAAAAACGTCAATGGGTGTAAATATTGTGTCTGCACGGGGCCCCAAAGGAGTTCGATCTTAAGTCTATCTAAGCTTCACCGTTTACCCCCGAACAGTGGCAACGAATAAAGCTTGGGAGCAATTGTAGGGAGATAATTCCCGAACAGGCATAAATAAGGGCCAAACACGTGGTATACGGGGTAGACGTGATGAAATGAGTAAATTAAGATGCCAAGCAAAAGAATGGACGGCAGTTAGGTCAGATGACATGAGGGGTCATTAGGCCAGGCAGTTTGTTTGGCAGAGAGGACCAAAGACACGAGAAGTCAATGGTTCAATTGATAGATAAAATCCAGTGATGCGAGAAGTCACTGGTCCAGACCGATCTGTTCGGCTAAGAGACCGCCGAATAGAAGAAGAACTCTAGAATAAGTTTGCCTTGAATGATAAGACGGTAGGAGTGTTCTAGAGGAAGAGCCCAATACCCGGATGAGATAAGTAGAGAAGACAGTCCCGGTATGGAAGAAGTTCCGTAAAGGGAAGATTCCCTACAAGTATGGGAATTCAATTGATTGGGGAAGAGGATCCCCGGAAGGCTAGGTTTCCTGTGTAAAATAGGAAACTTAAGGCAACAAGGATGCTTGGAGAACAAGCAGACGTGTATCTATAAATACAAGTGCTTCGTCCAAAACCTAACCGTTGAAACGGGTCGTTTTACCCCGAGCGTAGGGCTAGGCCGTTGTCAGCATAAATACCGGAAAGTCCGGGATCGTACCCACAGAGATAATTCCTTATAACTTGCCAGGATTTTTAGTGAAAGGGTTGCGGCGTTTAGACAGCCAACTTTTGGTTTTCCTTTGAAAGGTGAGAATTGCTCGAATGAAAAGACTAGAAAATGAGTTTTTACTGGATTAAAAACAAGCGGCAAGGCGTTGGAATGACTAACGCCCGGGATTTAAGTTATCCAAACTTTCTCAAGGAAAACACGGTTGAATTGTACGGCTTAGGCTATCAACCGGAACATTTAGCGGTGAAACCAATAAAAACTAGAAGTGTGACATGGAAAATGAGTGAGTCCTTTCATTCTTTTGGCAAACACAAACCGAGACATCGCTCACGGAACCATGTGAGCAAGCACATGATCACCGGAGATTAACATCAGTTAGTTTTGTTACATTAAGGCCGAACAATGCTCATTTTCCTTATCAAACTTTAAGTCGGGAGTTGAGAAAGATAGGATAAACGTAAATCTTGGAGCGTTAATCACTCCGAAGCCAAGCCTAAGCGACTACTCACACATATTTGAAAGACTAGAAGATATGCTAAATTTAACCAACATTTTTAACCGATAGAAACGAGAATAAACTTGAGATTAATAAAGATGCAAACCACACGATTAACTTTAATAAACGAGAAAACAAAGAACACGAAGAACTTACTTGAGTTTAATAGAAATTACACTTGAAAAGCTTTGGAAGACATTAATGGAGAAAAACCTAAAAACGTAATAAGCTAGCTACCAAAGAGGGAGAGAGGTGGCCCTATATATACACAAAAGACTTTCTCTCTCCTCAAAAGTCAGGAAAACCCCCAAAAAGTAACCTATAAAAAGAAAGTTTCCATAAGTGGAAAGTCTGAAAAAGCAAGAAAAATATCTTCGCGGACAAAACGTTATCGATAACAGTGAAATTGTTATCGATAACGTTACTGAAATGGCCACCCAGGACAAAACGTTATCGATAACATTACTAAAATGTTATCGCTCTCCTTGCCTCTGGACAAATTCTGGCCAAAGATAGCGCAAGGGTATCGATAACTTCACTCAAGTTATCGATAACAATAGGATTTCTGGTAAGCTGGGGGGAACGGAAGGAAAACGTTATCGATAACATTTCTTAAGTTATCGATAACATTTCTGCAGAAATCTTGAACCAACTTTCTGGAATGTTTTGAAATCCTCGTCGCCTCTTGGACTTCGTCCAACACTTTGTCTTATGGCTCTAGAACTTGGCGGGGAATACTCTTCATGACCGTGAGTGTTCCGGAGCATCCATTGGCATACAAAACCGCCTTGTTAGCAGGAATGACCTGAAACACTCGACAGAATACCTTGCGTGCAACATTTGAAATTAGTGAACAAAAAGACATAGAAACGTCATACTTAGGAGGATTTAAGCACCCAAGCATGTGCAATCTTGGGCGCTTATCAACAAGGTAAACCTAGAGGCAAAAGGTACGCAATACTTGGTATTCACATTGTTCTCCTACTGATAATTAGGGTTTTCTCTGGTACGTGATACTAACTTGGGCATCAGGTCCTTTGCCACGAGAGGCAAAGGTGCACTCACCCTTTGTCTATTTTGAGGATTAGGGTTACGGCGAAGGCATTAGGGTTCCGATCGAATTCCACGAGAAGTCGTTGCAGAACAGTGTTGTTCTAGGTATTATTCATTTTTCTCCACTTACACTTTAAATAAAAAAGTTTTTGGTATATTATAATGGTTATCGATTTTGGGTACTTATGCTATTGAACGATAGGGGTGAGCAAAAAATCCGTCAAACCGCGAATCCAGTCCAAACCAATCCAAACCGGAGGGTATGGTTTGGGTTTTTAATAGTATGGTTTGGTCGTGGTTTAAAAAAATTAGAAACCGCGTTATATGGTTTGGTTTATGGATTCACATTTACGGTTATGGTTCCAAACTGATCCGAACCGTATAATACATACATGCATGTATATATATATATATATATATATAAATTAATTATGATTCACCCAATAAATATGAGAACTTTTAGTCAACTTCTTTATTAATTTATTGATCCCATTAAATTCACTACAATATTTAATTTTCCTTCGTTATCAAGATAATAATATGAACTTTGATGTAGAGTGATATCACAAGTTGGTTTCTATCATGCTGCTACTATTGTCTTTTTGCTACCTCATTTCAATTCAATAGTTTTAGAAATTATTTTTAGCCTTTTATTTGGTTAAACTATCTTAAGATGTTTAGTAATTGGTATTCTTAGTTGGTTCGTTTTAGTGACTTACCAGCATTTTATTTTCTTAGTTTAAGACTTGAGGTAATTTTTGGTATCCTACTCTTAATTAGTTGGTTGATATTAATGTGTTTTAATAATTTGAATGGAATTGATTTAAATATATGTATTTTTTTAATTTATCTTCATAATGTTAAGTACTTTAAATATTTTTTGAAGACAATAGATTAGTTCAAAGCAAACCGTGGTTTAAAACCGAAACCGAACCGTATTTAAATGGTTTGGATTGGTTTGGTTTTATGCATTTTTAAGGGTTGGTTTGGTTCTCCAAATTCATAATCCGTAAGTAGTGGTTTGGTTCTTGATTTAGTATGAAACCGAACCAATCCGGACCATGCTCACCCCTATTGAACGATAGTAATGACCCCTAATTTTTTTTTTCCCGGTCAAACGGAAATTGTAATGACTTCTATATGAAGGGTTTTTTTTTTCTTCTATATTTTGTACTATGCCGAGTAGAAAGTAGATTGAGGGGATCACTTCCGGACGAAACGGACAATTAATGTGAAACAACCACCTTTTAAATGGTAATTTATTTTGGGATGGAGGGAGTGTTATAAAAAAAAAAAATTTTGGTGTATAGTAGCGGTGTAAAGTAGTACAAATTAAACATTGGTAATTCGCAGTAGGGGCAACACAGACTCGATCCATCAATGAAAACCAATTAAAAACTTGCTTTATCAACACAACACACCCCATGGAATGTAAACGTGAGGCGAAAGGAAGGCGAGGCGAGAGTGAAGTGGAGGGTGAATGATGCATGCATGCATATATTCAGGGCAGCCCAAATGGCGGAGCTAGCCCCTGCATGCATGCGGCCGGCATCCACTCCCCCCCGCCGCCGTGGTAATTAAACTTAATTAACTTAACCCACCAGTAGCACATCACATGCACGCAGGATCCGCCTTGGCGTTCACTAGTTTAATTTGAATACTAGTAATTAATTACAGCACTAGTAGGGTAGCTAGTTGTAAAACTCAGAATTGGTACTCCTACTTCACCCACCACATATATGCATGCACGCCTCCTTTGTTTCTTTTTTTTTTTTTTTTTTTGTTTCTTTTTTTTTTTTTCCTTCTTTGGGTAAATGCACGCCTCATCTCATCTCATCTCATCTCATTGCTACTCTAGTAGGAGTAGTATAATAAAAGTAGGGAAAATTCACGTAGGCACTTAACCTTTCACACATAAACACTTGACCTTTCTTAAATTTCATATAAATACCTGAGCTTTCTAAAAACTCACCAATTCAATACCTGACCATTCTTAAATTTCATATAAACACCTGAGCTTTCTGAAAACTCATCAATTCAACACCTGCTGTCACCCCTCCATCTAAAACCAAACGGAAAAAAAGTTAAGTGATCCAATTTTTTATTTGTTTGAATTATTACGAAGATCTTATTTTTCTGATTATATTATCTTAAAGAATCATAATTAATTTTTAACTCTAAAGCTCTCGTTAGTTATCCCTATGAAAGTCCTATAATCAAATATCTCTTACGGCTAACTAACGAGAGCCATAGATTTAAAATTAAATATAATTCTTTAGGATAAAATAAAAAAAAAAAATAAGATCTTCGCACTGGTTTAAACGGATTGAAAATTAGAGCTATTAATTTTTCAATCATGTATAGACCGTTTATATATTAAAAAATATAGTTAGAAAATTAAGTGCTCAAATTTTTAATTCGTTTGAACCGATACGAAGATCTTATTTCTTTCTTTGATCATTTTATCTTAAAGAATTATAATTTATTTTTCACTCTAAAGCTCTCATTAGTCAGCCCTAAGAAAGTTGTAAAATTAAATACCTCTTAGGGCTATCTAACGAGAGCCTTAGAGTCAAAAATTAATTATGACCCTTTAGAATAAAATGATCAGAGAAATAAAATTTTAACATTGGTTCAAACGAATTGAAAATTGGAGTAATTAATTTTTCAACCATGTATAGACCGTTTATATATTAAAAAATATGGTTAAAAAAATTTAGTGCTCAAATTTTTAATCCGTTTAAACCGGTGCGAAGATCTTATTTCTTTGATCATTTTATCCTAAAGAATCATAATTAATTTTTGACTCTAAGGCTCTCGTTAGTTAGCTCTGAGAGATATTTGATTTTACGACTTTCTTAGGACTGACTGACGAGAGCTTTGGAGTCAAAAATTAATTATGATTCTTTAGGATAAAATAATTAGAAAAATAAGATCTTCGCACTGATTCAAACAAATAAAAAAATTGGAGCACTTAACTTTTTTTTTCGTTTGGTTTTAAACGAGAGGGTGACGGCAGGTATTGAATTGATGAGTTTTTAGAAAACTCAGGTATTTATATGAAATTTAAGAAAGGTCAGGTGTTGAATTAATGAGTTTTTAGAAAGCTTAAGTGTTTATATGAAATTTAAGACAGATTAGGTATTTATGTGTGATTTGTGTAAAAAGTGACGTGCCTACTTAAAATTTTTCCAATAAAAGTATGGTGGTGATCCTTCCTTCCACATGTCGGGAATTAGAAAAGAGACGTGCTGCGTGCAGGGGGATGGATCGGATTCGAAGGAGATCGAGACCTAGCGGAACAAACAAATTAACCAGCTGTCCCCTAACCTTCCAACAAAGATTGTGGGGCCGGCCCCTGTTTATGCCCGCCTCTCCCGGCCCCCTAGCCTAACAAATTCTCTCTAAATTTACCCCCAAAACTTGCTCCAATTACCATATGTATATATATGTGTGTGTATATATATATAGTCCACTTCTTATAAGGGCGCCCTTATCGTAATACGGTAAGGGCTTCCCATTTTCTCCCATTTTCTGACCAAATTTTGATGATTCGAGCCGCTCAATATGTTCAGAACTTGATTTTAAGAGTACCCGTGAGAAATCAGCAAAAAAAAGGACCAGGAAGGGCTTGATTTAAACAGTTTTTATTTGAATGGTTCGATAAAATACAAACAAAAACTGCTCGGATCAAGCCCTTTTCGGTCTTTTTTTTTTTGCTGATTTCTCGCGGGTACCCTTAAAATCACGTTCTGAACACATTGAGCGGCTTGGATCATCGAAAATTGGTCGGGAAAGGGACGTCCTTACCATATTACGGTAAGGGCGCCCTTATTAGAAGTTTGGTGTATATATATATGTATTAAAACATTCGATTAATTCACTTGGAACCTAACTCCATATATATATACTATTGCTAACCTGTGCCTATGGCACTACGCATTCCGGTTGGAAGGGGATGGCAGTTGTGTGATTTAGGTGAAAACCATGGGCACTTAACCAGAAAGTGGAAGGATGTACTATAGCCTTTTGGATCAAATGAATCTAAGTCGTTCTAACAACTTATCCCTACACTCTTCTGTTTTATAATATTGATGGAACTCTCCCTTTAGCTTGCCTTGTGTAACAACCCACCCACTACATGCAAGCAAAGCATGCATAACTCCATTATCATCTCCAAAAGTATTACTCCTATATATAAATGTTTCGTAAGATCGATTGAATTTAAAGACTATACTCAAGCCTTGGAACCGTGTCTTTATTAGTTCCTACATTTATCTATTTATTCTATAGATAAATGGGCTATTCCTCTTTGCTTACAACTTTACACATTCACAATTTCACATATATATGAGTTGCAACTTTATACAGTCTTATTAGCTTTTATACAAATTGTTAAGTGGAGTACAACTTTACACATTCATATATACTAATATGCATGACATGCAGAGCAATCATAAACACCGAAAATACGTTAATCCTTTTGGCTTATCATAGAAAATTAAATTTTTTACCTTTCTTTTTCTTATTCTTGGTCGGACCCATATGGTTGCATAAATTGCCATCATAATTTGGAATGATTGCATGCGCAAATATATATTTTGCTAAAATGGCAAATAGAAACATCATACTGGAATATGCAGGCATATGGGAGTCGGGAGAGATATATATATAGTCCGGATTCTATAAGGGATCCCGCACGGGCTTACCATGCAGGACTCCCCTTTTTCGATTGAATTGTAATAATCCGAGCCGCTCAATGTGTTTAAAACGTGATTTTAATGGTGCGGGATCCCTCATTGGAAATGTCGTCATATATATGAGGAAATATTCAATGAGGGATCCTGTACGGCCTTACCGTGCGGAACTCCCCTTTTTCGAGCCAATTTCGACGATCCGAGCCGCTCAAAATGTGCAAAACGTGATTTTGCGGCTACCCAGGAGAAAACAGCAAAAAAAAAGATCGGAAAGGGCTTAATCCGAGCAGTTTTTTACTGAACCGTTTAACAAAAAACTGCTCGGATCAAGCCCTTCTCGATCATTCCGCTTCACATGAGAGGGTCCTCATTTTAGTTAAAATGCAAACCTCCCCATTTCTCCTATTTTTCGATTAAATTTCGATAATCTGAGCCACTCAATATGATCAAAAAGTGAGTTTAAGGTTATGAGCAAAAAATTGGCAAAAAAAAAAAAAAAGAATTCATGAAATAGTTTGATTTGAGCAGTTTTTATTTAAACCGTTCAATAAAAAATTATTCGGAACTGTTCGGATGAAACCCTTTCTACCAAATTTTTTGGTGATTTCTCATGTGTACCCTTGAAATCGCGTTTTGAACACATTGAGCGGCTCCGACTATCAAAATTCGAATGGAAAAGGGGGCTCCGCATATTAACTAAAATGAGGACCTTCTCATTTGAAACAAATCGTATATATATACAGTCCGGATCTAGTCAGGGATCCCGAATTTGGGCTTTGGTGTGGAGTTCTTTCCTCAACCGTTGGATTGTATTTTGAATAGTTAGGATTCGCAAACAATTTGTTTGCGCGATCCCAGACTGTAAGCTTCCTGTGAGAACCTTAAATAGGCTTCTTAAGTGCGGACCTCCTCAATTCTCCCATTTTTTCGATTGAATTTCGATAATCCGAGCCACACAATGTGATCAGAATGTGATTTAAGGGTACCCATGAGAAATCAGGAAAGAAATGACCGAAAAGGGTTTGATTTGAGCATTTTTTTTTGGCACCGTTCAATAAAAAACTGTTCGGATGAAGCCCTTCCCGGCCATTTTTTTGGACGATTTCTCGCGTACACCCTTAAAATCACGTTCTGATCACATTGAATGACTCGAATCATCGAAATTCAATCAGGATCTATGGGGTCTGCACTTAAGCTAAGTAAGGGATCCCTCATAAGAAGGTGTTTTTTTGGGTGTCTCTTGAACCGCCCCACTATATATATATATATGTATATGTATATATATATGTATACACACACACACACTTTATTTCCATGAGGGATCCCGCACGGACTTACCGTGCGGGATTTCCCTTTTCCGATCGAATTGCGACGATCCGAGCCGTTCAATGTGTTCAGAACGTGATTTTAAGGGTACTCGCGAGAAATCAACAAAAAATGATCGGGAAGGGCTTAATCCGAGCAGTTTTTTACTGAACCATTCAATAAAAAATTGTTCGGATCAAGCCCTTTCCAATTATTTTTTTTGCTAATTTCTTACGGTTTCCCTTAAAATCACATTCTGATCACTTTGAACGGCTCGGATCGTCACAATTTGATCGAAAAAGGAGAGTCCCGCACGGTAACCAGACCACATGGATTTGTGTAGCCCGAAAACTATTCTAGTGGCGCATGAAAGAATTGACACTTTCAAATGTGCTCTGAAAGACTAACCCTTAAATTAATGTGCTCTAAATTAAAGACCAAATGGAGGTGCTCTATCCGTTCCGCTTTATTTTTAAACCTTCGTTTTTTTTAAAAATGTAATTTTAAGTTTAAATATAATGAAAATAAAAAATAATTTTTTAATTTTTTTTGAACCGTTTAAAAGATTTCAATGAAATCTATCAAATAAGATTCATATTGATAGAAAATTATTTACGTAAATACATAATTTTTAAGTTTAAAATTACCTTCATTTTCTATCAAATCCCTACGTTTTTCTGTCTTAGCTTTCTGCGCGTTAAAATTAATTCATGATGCATGTCGGACAGACAAAGCTAGCTATCGAATTGCATGTGGCTTTTCCATATGCAAGCATCCCACATTTTACCCTCCATCCATATATATATAATATATATATATATATATAATAGCATTAATTCCACACCAATATTAATTTCTTTGTTAATTTCTCAATACTCCTTACCATTTACACCCTTGATTCAAACAATGCATACGCCATTTGGTGTACACAATGTACTCTAGATTGTGTGGGACCAGCTTTGAAATTCTCTGTAAAAAAATCGGAGCCGCTCAATTTATTTGAAATAATTTTCAAAGAATTCCTTAAAAAAGTTAGCTCAGTTGAATCAATTAAGGCTTGGTCAATTTTTTCGTTCAATTCCCCAACAAAAAATTTAACAAAGTATTGATTAAATTATTACCGGTATTCGACTGATCTGATCTCTTACAGAAATTTCTAAAAATTATTATAATAAATTTAACAGGTTCGATCAAGTTCCACACAACCTAGTGTTAATTTGCATGGTGTATACCGAATGGCATACTCGTAGTCAAACTGATTCAATACCGGCCATCATGAAAGAAGTTGCCTTTTTCCGCACCTTTTTTTTTATTCATTTCGTAAGTCAAAACGATCCTATTTACTGATTTACATGACCGTTATTCAATTTACTAAAAATAAATTATTATTCTAACTTCTAATACGCGGGACAATCTTGTTTTGTTTTGTTCTTTTTTTGTGTGTTTTTTATCGGCAACAATCTTGTTACTTTAATATCAAGTGAACGATGGAATATTTGGAGCTGTGTTCGCTTTGGGTCTCTAAAACTAACCCACTTTTCTGCGCACGGTACTCAATAAATTTTTTGTCAAATTACCACTCATTTTTTTTATTTATCTTTCTCCACTTATTATTCCAAAAGCTCCTTCAAAACTCAAACTAAACAAAGTGATTTTGGCTTTTGAATTGGTACGAGATGCGGATAAAGTTACCGAAATCAACTACGCATACTTTAGTTATGATCTTTGTCTGTGAGAGACAATTCGATCAGAAAGGTTAGGTACACACTATATTTGCACAGATCCAACCACATATCTCTCAACTTTTATTTGGGTCCCACCACGTGAGTTACATTGGTGGAGCCCATATATATGTAAGAAGAGTATGGTTGGATCGGTGCAAATGTAATGTGTATGTAGAGTGTAATTCTATGGGCTCATTTTGTTTCTAGAATAAAAATGGCAAGATTTAGGGAATGAAACACATGTAAACCAAGTCAAACCAAAACATTCGTTAGGTCCCAACAAAATAAATAAGGATTGACTATATGAATCCCGTTTGCATTATTGAGCTATGTCAAAGAATAAAAAATATCGTTTTCCATTTGAGGAATGAAAAACATTGTTGGAGCTTGTTGTTTTCTCTCGTGGGTTTTTTCTTCTCCGGTTTGATACTGCTTAGGACCCTTTTAATCGAGTAATTATTCAGTACTCTCAGTGTATACTCCCTCTCGTCATATAACATGTGGGGCCTACATGTGGATCCCGTGTGAACCCTATGTATTATGTGATGGGAGAGAGTATACACCAGGAGTATTGAATAATTTTCCTTTTTAATCTATGTAATTTATTTTCAGGATAAATAAAAAAAAAAATTCGCCATTCAAAAAAAACATGTGGCCCGTGTAATTTTCCAAGTTCCTTATGCCTTCGTCGGTTGTACATGAACCCTCTGCAAAATTAATCCAAATATGAATCGACTCTGAAAACGAAAGTAGTTCAATATTAACGAATATGGATAAATCACGGATCAAAATTTCTACTAATACATTAGAGCATGTACACCAATAAAATGTATTTTACTTACCCAATAATCTATTTTTTTTATTTTACCTACTCAAATCTCTCTCAACCCCACACCAATCCTATCTATTGTACCTCTTTATCCTTATAAAATATACTATAAGAGAGACAGAGAGAGGGGTACAGAGAGAATGAGGGAGTGATAGGGAGGAGAGAGAGGAAGAATAATATTTGTTTATTTATACATAGCTACAGTTGTTCGGTATCTTTGCCGAACCAAATTATTTTACCTTGGGGTTTTGCTACTTTGGTGTAGCATGTTTTTTCAAGGTTTGCATAGTTATTTTACCAAAATCTCGTATTTACCTATGCTGATGTTGCTCTTACATGCCTAATGAGCAACAAATGTGAATTTTATTTTATTTTTTCGGTGAAACAGAAATTCAAATGTGAATTACTTGTGGTGCAAAAAGGAAAAAGAGACATCCATCTGGTTAGCACACCGGAGTAGAGTTAACTTGGTAAAGTTGTTGTTGTTGTTGTTGTCACTTTTTAAGGCAAGAAAGAAAAATACCCAACGATCCCTTGCTTTATCCTTACCAAGGAGAGAGAAGGTATCACATCACAAGAAGCATCCATCCACTTGACCCTCTTCTTCAGTACCACGCAATTTAATTTATAGTAGTAGTAGTATATATGGGAATGGGAATGGGAATGGGAATGGGAATGCTAATGGCGTCAACAGCACCCCACCACGTGTCATCATATGCAAAAGCCAGCCTAATATCTTACTTAGTACTACGAGAAAATTTTACCATAAAATAAGACGCCAAAGACGGCCGGAGACTTTGAGGGCTTGCTGTGGTGTGCTGTCCCCCAATCCTTGGCAGGGCATGTATGTCTCTAAAATAGACTTCATTCGGAGCCTGCCTTAAAATTGTGATTTAATTTCAAATCGTTTCGATTCATGACAAAAACCTGATCAATCAATGACTAAAACATTTCTTGTCAGAAGTCAAGTTGAGCGGAAAAAGTTTGGTAAAGACCTGGTTGATATTCATTTTCGTGAGAATAATATATTTTTTCAACTACTAGCTTAGCTAGGCTAGGCACGTAAGTTATATAGATTATTGATGTTCGATCAACTTGTAAATTGTGTGGGGATTAGATTTTTGGACTTGGGATGGAATCCAATTTAACCCTGCTGCCACTTTAGATTCGAAAAACAGATAAATAAATAAAAAGTCTCCTCTACGGGTCCCATTTTTTGAAACTCAAAAGATCCCAACTACTGCAACAAAGCGGCTCATAATCCTTCTTTTGTAAAGTTGAAAGCTCAAACAAAGCAAGAAAAATACCGCCCTCCCACAGAATCTATAGTTTAGTATTAGGAGATTAATCTGGGAACTATATTAGTAATTCTCGAAAATTATATAATGTTAGTTGAATAATTTAATCTTAGCTGGGATTGGGGCCAACCAACCGTGATATCAATCGTTCCGTCTCAGCCAATGTAGGATAAAGATTTCGTAAAAACTTGATACCGCCCTCCCACCAAAAAAAAAAAAAAAAGAAACGGATTTCTTTGTGATAACAAGATCGTACTCATACTCTGAGATCATTAGATTTTATTCCGATAAAAAAAAAAATTAGTACTTCATGGTATTATTCAATTATTCATATCTCAAATGCTCCTGTCTCACTTGGTGTACAGATTTTGCCGACGAATTCAGTCCTTCTCAAGTTTATCGTGCCAAGTGGATTTGTGGCCCTATAATAAACAAATAATCCAACCACTTCCTTGTTGATTTTGATCTTTGATTTTGTAACTTAATGTGTAATGTTTTACTCCAATCAAGAGAGAGAGAGAGAGAGAGAGAGAGAGAGAGAGTGGCAGTATACCAAATGAGAAGAGAGAGAGAGAGAGAGAGAGAGAGAGAGAGAGAGAGAGAGTGGCAGTATACCAAATGAGAAGAATAAGTGAGAAATCATCGAACCAAGGTAAAAGCCATCCCATCAATTACACCAAAAACTACAACACAATCAAAGAGAGATCTTTCTTTTCAAGATTGAAAAGAAAAGACTAAATAAAACATGTAGGAGTATTATTAACCTAAGGGTTGGCTTCGGACTTAGTGTTCTCTATCCTAACATCTCATATTTGATTCTCCTTGTCAGCAACTTTTAGACTTATTTATCCAACGCATAAACGTATGAAACGATTATGGAATAAGCTATAGTGATTTGTCTGAGGTACATGTTAGGTGGCCGGGATCCCCGCATTGAAAAAAAAACGTATTCACTCTGTTCTAAATTGATGGTCTGATTCGGTTTCTGATGCAATTTTTAAATTGTTAATTAGAATGGAAGTAGTGGTACGTCTTTGACTCGTTTCATATATTGAAGTGAAAGTAAGCTCCTTTGAAGTTAAGGAACCAACCACCTCAAATTATAGTTGTCCATA
This sequence comes from Rhododendron mucronatum var. ripense, assembly GCA_019656295.1. Lineage (NCBI taxonomy): Eukaryota > Viridiplantae > Streptophyta > Magnoliopsida > Ericales > Ericaceae > Rhododendron > Rhododendron mucronatum. The sequence goes on from BPLT01000006.1 coordinate 5,041,177, forward strand.
AATCCAGAATTACTCTTCACTTAAACGTGGTCAACCACGTTTAAATACTAGCAGATTACAATGATAAGTCTCAGTAACTAAAGAATAATAATAAACGTCGAAATCATGTCTGCTGATAATGCCGATCGACGGATTGGAAAGCGATTTTATTTTAAATTGGGTATTCCAATACAATGTATGGAATGTGCATATATATGTTATATAAACGGTCATGGCTAGCAAGGTTATCTCTTCTTCATCACGGCACGTTCGAATTATTTGAGATTAATTTACCAATTTGTGTTTTCAACTAACATAACGTCTGCTTTATGCACTCCATATCATATTCTCTCTCTCTCTCTCTCTCTCTCTCTCTCTCTCTCTCTCTCTCTATATATATATATATATATATATATATATATATATATATATATATAGCCCCAATCTATACCGGGCACAATCTCGGCTTTAATTGGGCCCTGATTAAATGACAGCGGGATTGAACCCCAAATTAGTTAGTTATGAGTTCTAAAAAAAATAAAAATTTACCGAATAATTGACATGTTCTAAAAAAGAGAACAAATTATCGAATCACTGACACTTAATTATTGTGCATATATTTTTTTTTTTGATTGACGAAAAATTTCATTCATCAAAAGAATAAAAATAAATAAATTCAGTACAATAAAAAAAGAACAGCATTGAGAGAGCCTCAGAATGCACAATAACTCGCATATAGGTCTCCACTGCTGTACCAGTTTGAATCTTGGCTAAAAGTTAGGTTTTTTGCACAATTTTCTCTACAAATTTTACGTCTTCTTATCATTTTTCGTAAGTTGGTTTTCATGAAGTCACTTTTAATAGGTACTCATATTTAAAAGAAAATCTGAACTGTTCTGTGGAATTTTCATGCAGTGGTTTTCTTTCTTATATTGGCACATGATTGAATATATAAGAGCATCTGCAACCCTAAGCCAAATTAAAATTCGTTGATGCATGCCAGAAAAACCATCTTCAACCCTAAGCCAAATTCGATCGTTGCTAAACTGGCTCACAGGATTTGGGTTAATCCAAGTTTTGTTTGTCTAACTCGTTTTTTTTTTTTTTATCGGATTGTCTAACTCGTATTTGGCCCCAATAAAATGGCTCCAACTAATTTTAATTTCCTCCCATATGATATGATAATTCTTTTTTAATCATTTGAGCAAAATTGCTAACTAACAACCCTTTGACACCGTAAACAAGGACTTGGGAAGTTGGGAGCGCGGCCCTTTATTGGGTTGGTTAATTATTGCTTCAAATTGTTTATATATATATATATATATATATATATATATATATATATATATATATATATATATATATATATATGAAGAGAGAGTTAATTATTGATAGAATCTTCTTATTTTAAGAGACCTTTTCAAGCTCAATTGTGAAATGTACTTTAAATTTGTGTCTAAAATTTCATGCTTATTTTCAAAAAACTTGGGAGAAAATATGAATTTAAAACTTTTATGGTTAGTAATGCATGTCTAGGTTTTAGTATTATCTTATTAACATGATTGATTAAAACAAATAAAGTTCGATGTTAATTATAATTGATATAAGGTACCTCCATTTGGTTAAATTTCTAAGCGCTACTACTCGGTGGCTTGATGTGCACCCGTAGGCTATTGTGAGCATCATCGATTCTGGTTTATTAGTTTGGTTCGAACCTCTCTTCTTTCTTTTTTTAAGTCATTGAGTTTTTTTTTCCTTATTTTGATCGGCGAGTTTTTGTCATTTGACTTAACAAAATATTGTGGATTAGACTGACTTAGTTGCATGAACCAAACCGGTTTTTCTTGAATTTATCTCATTCCACTTTCTCAAATAAGTACTTGAAAAATAAGAATCTATTTTCAAGTTTAAAAATAATGAGCTTACGAAAATAATTTCTAAATTTTTTTACAGGATTTGATTGATCTCATTGACATCTATTAAATAAGGTCCATATTGCATATTTTTTATTTCAGTAAGTCTATTATTTTTAAGTTTAAAAATTGCAAAGAAATACTTATTTTTTAAGGTGGTAAAGTAGAACACCACCTTAACGGATCGATATGATTTTGATAGTAGATAGAGTATGTATCAAGATAAATGTGTTGTAATTATGTGAGTATTGGTATCCAATAAAATTAGTGGGCCGGGATTGTGCTCAGATAAGATCAACGGCCCTAGCCTCTAAGCAAATCAAAAAACACATTTGCTTTTGAGAAAGGAAATTGATATTTGCGCTCCACTTTTTATTGATAAACAGAATGTGCGAATAGAAGGTGGAACCCACGTGTTGCGTTGTCTCAATCGATCTCACAATCGTGGTGTGGTGGCTCTCCTTTAAGAGAGCACCGCAGCCAATTCGCATGGAGATGATCCACCTGCGCGCCAATTCACTTGGCGGCGTGGATGACACAAATGCATCGCTAGCTGCAAACCAACGGAGTTGTTCCTGAGGAGTACGTACTAGGCTCGTTAAGGATTGAGCTCGCCTTAATTTGTTTGGTAAGAGCAAGTACATGAGACTAGGTAAAAAGCAATTTTCTCCATTTTACCTAATGAAAATGAGAAAAACCCCTCACAGTAGGCTCTGTAAACATGAAGGTAAAATACCTCAACCCACTCCTCCTCGGTAGATATACCAATGCACTATTCATGAGCAATCCTTTATTTTATTATCTCTCTCTCTCTCTCTCTCTCAAGTAATCCTTTATTTTATTATTTCTCTCTCTCTCTCTCCTTGCTTTATTGTAATATTTTCTATTACTTAATGTATAGAGAGAAAACTATAGAGAGATTGGTGTAGCGTGGAAGTAAAAAGTGGATAGGTAAAATAGATTTTGTACCTTTTTGAATAGGTAATTTACCAAGTGTTGATGTACATGCTCTAACAGAGTCTAGCTAAAAAAACCTTTTAGCTCGCATAGTAAACGATTGAGTCGAACTCGAATTAGTAGTGGCTCTCGGCTTCTGTAGATTGACTGGCGCATTTAATACTCACACCGATCTCAAAGTACTCTTATATAGTGGAGTAGTATTAGATAATTGAGCTCGAGCTCAAATTCGAATATTTAGGCTTGATTTGAAGTCGAGTTCACCGTACGTATGTTAAACAAACAGGAATTGAACATCCCAAAAAAACCAGGGATGCTCCAATTAGTGTACACCAAATGTATACCACACTATGTGGGATCCACTTGAGGTCTTACACAAACGATCGGAGCCATTTAATTTATTTAAAGATTTTTGTAAAAATTCATCTATGTGGAATATACGTAAGAGTTTGATCAATTTTCGATCTCTAATCATACCAACCGAAGAATGAATCTATCAAGTCCTTACCAATATTATCAAACTGATGTCATAAAAATATTTTAAACAAATTAAACGGTTTTGAGCATTTGTGTGCAGTGATAGAGCTGTTCAGTGGCTGGAGGTGACCACGCCCCCTGGAAAAAAATAGTTTGAACTGGAAGGTGAAAAAAGGCTTTCAAAGTCTACAACATTCTGGGGTTTCAAACAAAACAAACCAACGTTCTTTTTGAGTTCTCTCTGTATTCTCCTCGCACAAACTCTCCCACTTGATCGACTTCAATCCGTCTAATTACCGTACGTCGAACTCGAAATTAAGCTGATCAAGAGGATCCTCAGCAATGAAATCTATTTTCTACAGTTACCTGCGCCGAAAATTTACGAACAATGAGCGATGGCTACCTCTTTATCTCTCTCTCTCAAAACATAAAGATTATATGACTGTCCATCTTGAACAACCTTTATAGTGCTATGTGCTTTTCATAGCCGAAAGATTGTTTTGATCACTTGTCCTTCCTAGATCCTAAATCCTAGCTCCGCCACTGTTTGTGTGAGACCCTAAATAAGTCCACAAAGTCCGGTTCACAAAATCCCATATATATTTGGTGCACACCAAATAGCAGGGCTTGTTTGTTTATTATTAGAATTTTGAAAACTCTTGAAGGAGCTGCCTGTATTATGAATCGATGAAAGTGAGAATATTCTATTTAATTGTTTTGATTGATATCGTTAGAATCCTCAAGAAAATCAACATATCTTTACTAAATTAAATTTTTTAGTTATTCTAAAATTGTAAACTCTTGTAATGAAGATGGATGGAAAGGTGGGCAAGTTGAGAAATGGAAACTGTCAAGAAGAAGTAGGATGTTTCTGTTTAGGGGATATATGCCATCTTTGTTTGAGATATATTTTCTCGCATAGATGTTGTGGGGCTTATCTCGTCGTACTGATGTGTTTTGAGTTGATAAAATTTTTTTTTTTTTGGCTGATAAATAAAGAAGAAGTAGGATATTCGCGAAACCCATGACAATCTTCTTCTTCATGTTAGGAGTACTAGTTGTGTTAGGGCACCGGCACGTGGTGATCGATGTATGCCCTCTTCTCTAGGCCATCATCTCTTACAAGAATAATTAAACAAGAGAAAGAGTGAGCTGTGGGAGATAGGTTTTTTCCCGATTGTATTACATGTTGAATAACTCAAAAATTTCCTCTTAATTGTTTTTGTGTGATTTTTTGAGCATGACATGCAATTGGTATCAAAGAATCAGGAAATTGCAGAACACATCATAACACAAGACATGCCGCCATTGAAGCATTGGCACGACAATTTCATATTGCCGAAAATTGTGGCATTACAAGTTGAACAAGAAAGATAATATTACAAATATTCATTTCCTGATTCAGAAAGGTATTACTTGAACATCACCTTTATGACATTCTTAGTGGTAAAAGTAAGTACTAATTAAGCTCTTAAAATCAAGCTATCCACCCTATCACTTACACTGTACAACATAACTAATTCATTCATCTGACGTCATGTATAGGAAGGGTATATAAGAGTATTAAAATTGTTGAACCCCAAGATTTGGTGAAATTTGGAGATGAAATTTGATGAAATTTGGATATATATATATATATATATATATATATATATATATATATATATATATCCAAAACCGATCCTACTTTCTCAGTGAATGCTCTCACCCAGCCATGTGTGGCATAACTAATTTTAAAATCGATCTCTTACATTAATTTCTCGCAGCTCGTAAACTTTTTCAGCCTGTTTGAATTCTTTCACGTATGCTATCTTTGATGACCGTGTAATAGTTAATGATACACAATTTCATATGAATAAAACATCGAATTAAAAGTAAGAAAATAAATAAACATATATAATGTCTTCGGAAGTATTGTATATATATTCCATGCTTTGTTAGATTGATTATCGAATAGTTTTGTAATTCTTTCGCCAGATAGTACACTCAACTACCAACAAGGCAACAATGACCTCTTACCGGGTATGTCTATTTTCATTCGATTCTAATCCCACTAATTATCAAATAGGTTCTGAATTTTTTAGGACAAATAGTTTCAGCCTCTTTTCCTTAGTGTTTTGGAGACAAATGTCAAATGTGAATGAACTTTCCAAGCTCTTTTTTTTAGCAACGAGAATACTAATCTTTTTCCAATGATTTGTATATATATATTGAGAAGTTTAACAAAACTGACCTAGTAATTTTTTTTTTTTTTTACCACAACCGACCTAGTATTGAAATCACAAACTTCATTCAAGAAACCACACGGCCTTCCGCCTTCCCCTCTTTTGATCTGCCTATCTTTTTGTGACTCTTGAAATACGTGGTCAACATATTTCTTTTGTCGTTCTTCTATGACTAAATAGAATTCTGATTGGACTCATCTAAAAGCCGGAAGGTGCAGGATATCAATAGCCTTTTTTTTTTATTCCATACCTAGTTTCGGAGGAAGGGGGGAGTATTTGCAACCGAAGTGAGCCGAGGTTTGCTAAGCCTTTTTTTTTTTTTTTGAAAATCAGAAGATTCATTCAAGAAACCACACGACATTAATTTACAAGGACAACCCCTACCAAAAATAGAGGAAAGAACAAAACCTACATCTTCAAGACTGAATCGTCATATATGACAAAGCAGACCGTACAATTCTTAACTACTGTCGGAGAGGGATTATAATTGTAATTCTCAGGGGAGGAACCGTAACATGAAAAAAAGTTGTGGGATCAAAAATCAAAACACCATTTTTTTTTTTTTTTTTGTTCTTCTTTGTTTTCCCCCACACGAGTTAGCCAATTAATATGTTTTTCACAAAATTCCTCGTATAACTGTGGTGAGACCCACAAATTAAATGTTTGGCTATCAAATCCTTTTCACATCTTTCACAGACAAAATTAACCAATAAGATCTGTCGGCATCGGTTTTTAACTTTTTATATTATAGGCAGGGGAAAATTCTAAAACCCGGAACAAATGCACCACTTGTATAGGTGTGTGGGCTTCAAATTGGGGATGATGCTATGCAATGGTGTGCGCAGTATCGTGTTGCGCATCTTTAAGCCGTCAGATCGTGCATCCAACGGTTCAAATCTCATCTCGGCAACTAACGATCGAGAGCCGTTCATTGTCGAGATAAAATCCGAGCCGTCGGATATACGATCCGATGGTTAGGAGGTGTGCAGCACGGTGTTGTGCACTTCACTACCACAAGCAACGCATTGGGCATGGAGCCGTATAGTGATTGTAGAATGATTGACAAACATGATATATAGTGGCTTTCCATATATACTGACGACATTTTGAGCACATATAAGTTGAAGACTTATCGCTGGAAGATATATAATTTTTGTAGTATTATAGAAGTGTAATAATTCATGTGGCAAGCTCTTTTTGGAAAAATAAATAAAACAAATTTAACAAAAATGAAACGAACATCCACCTCATTTCTATTTCTTCGCTTATAATCTTCCTTCTCTCATTTTTCAACGATCGCATCACCTGCATCATGCACGCGGGTGTCAGTTGTTTTATGCTAACATATATAGTGGAAAACACTACGTACATAGAAGGTTTGAAATGAATCAAGATCCTATCAGTATCATGTATATATTCGTGTGAAATCATTGGTGTGATGCAGATCGAAGGGATTTATTTTATATGCTCAGAAATTTTTATCAATCAAGCAGAAAATTTGGTACGGAGGACGTAGGGAATTACTTTATCGTACACCGTAGGTTTGAAAGAAATGAGCAGTGAGAGTTAGGCTTCCTTGAGTTGGATATAGAGGCCAGGTCTTGTCAACAACAAACACATCGAGATTTATAAAATAAACTATTTAAATCACCATATGAACCTAATGAAGATTGTCTACACTGGCAAGAGGTTTGCTCTTACCCTAAAAGTTTGAGTTTGATTCTCGGGCTCTAGGGAGGTATGCCAACCATTGGGGAGGTAAAAAAAGTCTATGTTTGTAGACTCATGGACGCGTCTAGTGGTTTCCCCTCCTAGCTATTTCTAACTGTTTTTTTACGGGTATTGGTTTCATGTGCCCAACCCTAAATGGATTAATCTTATCCCGTTAAGGTGTGGCAATACCTCCTATGTTTTCAAAAAAAAATCACAAACCATATAAAATCGGAATTCGTCTTATTTTATGTTGTACGAAAAACTACGTAACGAAAAAACAAACTCACAAGAGAGTATTAAGAGACGACCAAATTATACAAGAGTTCGGGAGTACTGCCATGTGGTATTCCGAACTATTTTACAACCACACGTTCTTGTGATTTCTACCACCAAGTGTATGGACCCCGTAGGAATGTGTGGTTGTAAAGTGGTTCGGTGTACCACATGACGATACTCCCGAACTATTGAATAACTACTCTTAAATCAATGTGAAATCACTCAATGTTTTTATTTTGACAATTCTTTTTGGGAAGGAAAAAGGGCTATGGAAACTAAACAGAGAAAGAGTAATTACTTTGTAGTCCGAGCCACTCCAACCAAATTCACATATTTGTATAGGGTTCATATATTTAATCATGAACTCTGGAGTAATTTGTTGTTGTGGAGGAATTAGTCCGGAGCATCACGTAACAGTGCTCCCGGACAATATTCCACAAAGACAAAGCCTATGAAAATCACAAACAAAAGATTTTCCAAGCAAAACAACAAACAGACTAGTAACTGATCATCCTCTGTAAGTGATTTTCCAACCTCTGTTAGTGCTGAATCATCCTTTTGACCTTCAGTGGATTGGTCGTCTACTAGACCCCAGAATTTGCTACCTGAATTTGTTTCATAGAAACCTTTCCCCAAACGCGCGTTCCAAACACGTGCATCACAATCCTAACGGATTTGTTGCTACTGGACTGGAGTATCATATTTAGCAGATTTTTTTTTTTTTTAAATAAAAAGTTCACCCTTTGCATGTCATCTGTTAATTCCAAATAATGACAGTGTCAAGTTTGGAACAAACATTGTCCGACTTCATTCAAGCCATTTTCTTTAAATTGAAAGGTGAGATGACTTAATTCAATGGTCAGGTTGTCCCGAAATGACACCGAACAAGTGAGCGACATTGCCATTTTTTTTTTTTTTGGTTTCTTAACTTTGTAGCAATGTCCCAAAAAAAATTTAAAAATGTTAGTTTTCGCACCGACGGATGGACTAACTCTAAAAATTTAGATTCGTAATTTTGTTGGTAGTAACTTAATTTCAAGTTGATCAAAAAAACGTATAGAACTTCAATTATATAGTTTGGGTGCGTAATAATTTCCTTATCTAGTATATCAATAGGAAGAACCGAGTTTACTTCAGTTTGTTTGTGAAAATCGCGCTTTTAAAATTTTTACTATAGTACTACCGTTAGAAACAAAATAATTAATTTTATGAATTATAAGAACTTATTTCTATAGATTAGTGTATAAGAAAAAAGTGCCATTGTCTTCCTTAAATTTTAAAAACGAACGGCGAAATAAATAGATAGCAAATTAAATAACAAAGAAATTTCACAGATCTAAATTCATCTGGAACTAGATAAATAGAAGAATACTTCAAAAAACACATTATGTGCTTACCAAAAAATGCCAACTTTTGAGAGTAATTATGTCTTCACTGCATTTCCAAAGATATTAGGGAATTGATATTCGCACTCCAATATTTACTGTAGGCGCTCCACCTTTTTGTTTTTATACTGTGATGTTGCTGGCAACATCACAGTGTAAAAACAAAATATACACTGATGTTGCCAGCAATATCACAGTATAAAAACAAAAAGGTGGAGCGCCTGCAGTGAATCTTAGAGCGCGAAAATCAGTTCCCAAGATATTATTGTAATATTTGTAATCTAGATTTACTGAAAAACTTTACTTCTTCTTATGCTTAAATAACATGCTTATATCGTTTTACCGCGGATAATTTTCATTGAAAGTGGTAACCATGCGTCATAATAATCGGAACTGTTTATCCTACGATCTGTTCAAAATGGTTTCAATAATAATCGAGGTTAGTTGCTTTTTACAACAAAATTAACCGCTTTTAAAAACAAACCATGTAATTTTAGAGAGAGAGAGAGAGAGAGAGAGAGAGAGAGAGATTTGTGTATTTATGTTGGACTTGGTGGGGAAGGGAGGATTTATGTTGGACTTGGTGGGGAAGGGAGGAGGAGGTTGTTTTTGGTTTTTTTTTTTTTCTCTCTGTCTCTCTCTAATTTCGTAAAGATAGAAGTACTCGTTCTTCATCAGTACAGAAACAGCAACCGTCGACGACGGACGGATCTGGTCAACCCCGTATGACCGACCTCCCCTAATAAATATAACGACAACTCAAGGGCTATTATGGTAAATAAATACACCCACCCTGGGTTATTTATTTTATATTTCCGCTCTGTCCTTATTCATGTCGTTGTTCTCCTCTCATTTCCTCTCTGCTCTTTCTTTCTTTTTCTTTTTTTTTTTTATATATAAGGTCTCAGCTTCCTTTCCCCCTCTTTATCTCTAGATTAGAGAGAATCGAAACCATACATATTTATTTACTATAAACCTGTATACATAAGTAGTACTCCTAGCTAGTATATAATATAGGAAGTGAGAGGGATATATGAGAACGAGGGCGAGGATTTGTTCTCTAAAACTGGACATGTATTCGGAAAGCACTGTAAATAAAAGAGGAAGAGATTCCGCCGGAGAACTCAAAATTTGTCGGAAACGCCAGAGGATTTCGCCGGAGACTGCCGGAAAATGTGATTTATTCGACGCCTTGCCTGATGATCTAGTCCTCTGTATCCTCTCCAAACTCAGCTCCTCCGCCACCTGTCCAGCGGATTTTACCACCGTTTTGATAACGTATGTGTTCTCTTATTGGAATTAGTTTTTTTTTTTTTCCATTTTCAGTCTCGTTCTTTCTGGGTTATCTATTCTCCCCTCCGAAAGATTCGAGTTTTCCGCAAATAACCTCTGTGTAATGGCCTCATTTTTTTTAATTCTCTTACTAAATTTCTGGTAATTTGTGTTTGTTGAAGAACAAAAAAAAGGATCCTTTTTTATTTTTATTTTATATACATAAAAGGTTCTGTTTTGGAGTGAGTAAATTTTAGTAATTATTATTATTATTGGTGTTCTAATCTGATGGTGTGGATTTGTTTGAAAACAGATGCAAGAGATTAAATTGGTTGGGACTTCATTCCATGGTCCTATCAAAAGCTTCAACTAAAATGCTCGCCGTATCAGCCAAAAACTGGTCCGAGTCGGCTCACCGATTCATCAAACAGTGTGCCGATTCCGGCAACGTTGAAGCCAGCTACACTCTCGGCATGGTCAGTACATACATCCATAAATATGTATGCAAATACAAATATATACCTATACATATATTTTTACTACTATTTATTTATGAGTATTTAACTTCTACCATTTCAAGATGCCAACATTCCATTTTTTTATAACTCGCCATTAATTACGGGATTAATTTAACCGCTCCCATTACTTGCAACTGCAGATTCGTTTCTACTGCTTGCAGAACCGGGGGAGCGGAGCCTCGCTAATGGCCAAGGCGGCGATTAATTCGCACTCGCCGGCGCTTTACTCCCTGGCGGTGATTCAGTTCAACGGCAGCGGCGGCTCGAAGAACGACAAGGACCTCCGAGCCGGCGTGGCCCTCTGCGCCAGAGCCGCCTTCCTCGGCCACATCGACGCCCTCCGCGAGCTGGGCCACTGCCTCCAGGACGGCTATGGCGTCCGCCAGAACATCGCCGAGGGCCGCCGGTTCCTCGTCCAAGCCAACGCCCGCGAACTCGCCACTGCCCTCACCGCCCGCTCGTGGCTCGCGTGGAACCCACTCGCCAGCCACCGCCACCTCACCGGCTCCTCCGCCGCCGCAACGTCTCCGGCTGCTGCTGCCTGTCCGTTGCTGAGCGACTTCGGCTGCACCGTGCCGGCGCCGGAGGCGCACCCGGCCAGCCAGTTCATGACGGAGTGGTTCGCGGCTCGGGGCGGCGAGCCGGGTCCAGGTCTCCGGCTGTGCTCGCACGTGGGGTGCGGGAGGCCCGAGACGAGGAAGCACGAGTTCCGTCGGTGCTCCGTTTGCGGCGCCGTTAACTACTGCTCGCGCGCGTGTCAGGCGCTGGACTGGAAGATGCGCCACAAGGCGGAGTGCGCGCCCATGGAGAGGTGGGTTGAGGAAAACGGTGACGGTAACGGTAACGGTAATGCTAACGGGGAAATGGAGGTTAATGATGAATATGAAGGAAATGCCATGGTGGTGGAGAGTTAGCGGTAACGGCAATGGATGGACAAACGGGGACTGTGACTGTGACGGTAACGGCACTTGAGTCTTTTTCTTTTTTGAAGAATGATAATGATGAGAGAGGAAAATTCCAGCCATTTTTGGTTGGAAATTATAACTGGTAGGAGTACAACTTTCCTTTTTCTTTTTAAATTTTTTTTTTTTCCATGGGCCTGTTGGCTGTAGTGAAAGGAGTAATTGGGAACCTTTAAGAGGGCCTTTCTTTTTCTTTGTAAAATTAGAGAATTAATTAGCTGCGTTAATTATCAGAAAATTAAAGACTTTTATTTCTCGAATCAGAATATTTAAGTCCATTTCTATAACTTTTTTTTTTTTTTGCTTATGGTTTCCTTTTTTCGGATACAATGAACATGAGTTTCTACTACTTCCTCCGTCCTTAAATAAGTGTCCAACGCACAAAATTAGGCCTTACAAAATATGCATATTTTTCATTAAAAATTTTAATTTTTTTTTACAATGTAATAGAATTCATTGCTATCTATTGATTTGTGAAAAAAATTTGATATTTTCAACGAAACAAATGCATCTTTTTAAAGGTTTAGATTTGGGTGTCGGACACTTATTAAGGGACAGAGGGAGAATTTTTTTTTCTTTTGTCTTCGGACTAATGGCAATAATCGAGATTTTTTGTAAAATAATATTTTAATTTATGTACATACCTAAAAATCCATGAAAAATGGATTTTAGTCCATTATTATTCCATTTAGTTTCAGGAAAACTCTACCCTAGGATAGTGATTGGTGATGAATAGAAAAAACAGTAACAAAATTAGGTAAGGGGATGGGGATGAGAAAGCTAGCCAGCAAGCAAATTAGAGGGGCAAAATGTGGCTTACCTTTAGGGTAAAGGGTGAAGGGAAGGTATCAATCTTAAATGTGAAATAAAGGTGGAAGTTCAAATTTCAAAAGAATACAGCTCAGATTATGAAAGTCTAGAGTAGTAGTGTGGATTTGTGAGGAAAATAAATGGGAAAAAGGCAATTAAGTTAAATAGAGTAATTAAGGTTAATAGTAGTAGAAGGGATCCTCATCCTCATCCTAGGTCATTTAGGCTCCGTTCCAGAACGGGTTTAAGAACTTATTTTTTGTTCAATAATAAGGCTTGTTCCATAAATAAGGAATAAGTATTTATTTTTTGGTTAAGGCAACTTCAAGCTCAAAAATCATGTGTTTACGCAAATAATTTTTTTTATCAATATGGATCTTGTTTGATAGATCTTATTGAGATCTTTAATACGGTGCAAAAAAAATTAAAAAATTATTGTTCATTACGTTATTTTTGAGTTTGAAAATGTGAAATAAGCTGCTTATTTGAGTTTTGTGGAACAACCCTTTTTATTTTCTTTGAGAATATCCAAAATAAGTACTTATTTTTTAAAAAGGTTTCTGAAACGGACCTTATTATCATTTGTCTGTTTTACATCTACCCTCTTTATACGGAAACTGGAAAGTGCCCTAATTTATTTTTGTTTTGTTGGTCAAAAAGGAGGATGACACACAGAGAGTAGGATATTGACCCACGAAAAGATGAAAAAGAGAGTGGATTAAAAGGAGGGGAAAGGAATAGTGCGATTTGCAAGTGGAAGATGTGGTGGTGTTTTGGGCAACTTCCTTTTATTATGCCAAATGTCATGTGTAACCCAATAAATAAATAATTTTAAACAATGATGCCCATCTGCAACTCAAGGAATGAAATGGAATAAATATGATAAACAAATACTCCAGTATAAAATGATTTTGTGCCATAAACACAGTTAGTTCCATGCAAATTAGTAGTAGCTGGTAATTTTTCATTTTTTTAATTCATCTCGTCATGACAAAGTAATAATTTATAAAAAAAAAAATTAATAAAAAATTAACAAATACAAAAAAAAAAATAATAAAGACAAAAAAATATATACCAATTTGCTTATTTTAGCCAAAAGGACAGCCCCCACGTGTTTGTTTGTTTTTTGATCTGCTAACTGGTTTGTTGGGAATAACAAACCATAGAAATTTGGAAAAACGACGGCCAAAGACGTATTTTGATAATTAATATCCGCCAAGAACATTTTCAGTATTAACAAATGTTCTTAGCTTGTCCTTAGCGAGTATTAATTATCAAAATATGTCCTGGGCCGTTATTTTCCCTAGAAATTTCGATCTTTTTTTTTCCAGGAAGAGTACAAGAAACCCTGACTCTCTTGGTCTCTCGTCTTATTTGCTCTGCTTAAATGGGCTCCAATCCCCTACTTCACTTGGTTTTCTTACTTATACTTAATGATAGTTTCATTATTGGAAATAATTTTTACACTCCCCTTTGTTATTGGCACTTATTTGTTTGTATTTTATTCATGTGAAATTACTAAGTTGCTCTTACCTCTTGAATCACTTTTTTCATATGAGGGGTAATTTGGTTTTTTTACGTGAATAAAAACAAATAAAGGTGTGCCAATGAATAAAAAGGGAGTGTTAAAATTATTTCCCATTTTGTAAATGACTACCAAGTTTACAAATCAAAATGCAATATAATGAAAATATTGGGGGCGTGTAATTGTATTTATTGGATTGTGAGATTTATCTTCATAAAGAATTGCAAATTAGTAGTAGCTGGTAATTTTTCATTTTTTAAATTCATCTCATCATGACAAAGCAATAATTCATAAAAAAAAATTAATAAAAAATTAACAAATACAAAAAAATAATAATAAAGACAAAAAAAATATACCAATTACTCCCTCCGTCCCATAATATTTGTCCGGTCCGCAAAACGGAGACGTAAAAATAATACTATTTTTGTAAGAAAAATTGGAAAAAAATTTAACAACATACTAGATCTCGACGAGTTCTTTTAACTTGTGAAAAAAATTTGAATTTTTTTTGAAAGAAATGCATTATTTTGTAGTCTCCGTTTTGCGGACCGGACAAATATTATGGGACGGAGGGAGTAGCTTATTTTAGCCAAAAGGACAGCCCCCACGTGTTTGTTTGTTTTTTGATCTGCTAACTCGTTTGTTGGGAATAACAAATCATTGAAATTTGGAAAAACGACGGCCAAAAACGTGTTTTGATAATTAATATCCGCCAAGAACATTTTCAGCATTAACAAATGTTCTTAGCTTGTCCTTAGCAAGTATTAATTATCAAAATATGTCCTGGGCCGTTATTTTCCCTAGAAATTTCGATCTTTTTTTTCCAGGAAGAGTACAAGAAACCCTGACTCTCTTGGTCTTGTCTTCTTCTCTATGCTTAAATGGGCTCCAATCCCCTACTTCACTAGGTTTTCTTACTTATACTTAATGATAGTTTTATTATTGGAAATAATTTTTACACTCCCCTTTATTATTGGCACTTATTTGTTTGTATTTTATTCATGTGAAATTACTAAATTGCTCTTACCTCTTGAATCACTTTTTTTATATGAGGGGTAATTTGGTTTTTTTTACGTGAATGAAAACAAATAAAGGTGTGCCAATGAATAAAAGGGGTGTTAAAATTATTTCCCATTTCGTAAATGACTACCAAGTTTATAAATCAAAATGCAATATTGTAATACCCAACAAGGATACATTGTCTCATTGGCGGAGGGGTTTGTCCCACCATGGAGGTGTGTGAGCTCGATTCTTAAAGAGTAGACCAACCAGTTAGGAGGTGAAATTAAGTTTATGTGAGTAGCCTCATGAGCATGTTCAGTGGTCCCTCCTCCAATTTGCTTAAGGAATTAGTTTAATACTGGCAAAGTATGTTTCATCTGTTGTGAATTTATTTTATATTGTAGTTGAAAGTTTTATATTTTAGTATGTCTCGACGAGAGTAATCAAAATAGATTTATATTTTGTCATTTCTTTTGTTTTAATCGGCATTTTTTTTTTTGTCATTTCTTTGTATGACTTGCCTATTGCTTTCTTCTTCTTGTTTTTTTTTTTGGGTGTGTAAACCATGACATAATTTTTTTACTGTTTGAATTTTTCTTGTCCAAACAATAAAAAAAAAAAGTTGATTACTTTTTCAATAAAAATATGAGACTGCCCAAAACAAAGATGGAATTCGGATGTGGAGTGTTTTTTTTTTTTGGGATCTGCATGTCGTTCATTTTGTTGATCTCGTTGACAAGATTAATCATGAAAAAATCATCCTAATTAGATGTTGATCGATATCATTTTATGGCACATTTATCTCTAAGAAAAAAGTTGATTAATTCACCAAATCTGAATTCATTTACTTTATGATTTTAAATCACATTTATCATTTCTTTTTACGATATTCAATTAACTTGATTTTTAACATGGTTGAACTTCTCAACGAATTCTACAATCCAGTCATTGAAGTTGGGCCTGGAATGGAGCAAAATATATTCAGACTTGGTTGAGTCAATTGTGTTTTTTTTTTTTTCCTTAGGTGATCGAAGAGGATCCTCTTCCAAACCAATAAACCAAGCTCTAAAATTCTCGGGACTCTAATAAACATTCGAATAATAATTATACTCTTTTTGTCCCAAAATTTTAGTCCATCCATTGTGAAAAAAGCGCGTGCTTTTTCCAGTTAAAAATAAACCACTTATGTGCAAATTATTTAATTTTTGCACGGAAGTATTCTTTTAATTTTTGCACGGAAGTATTCTTTTTAAAAGCTAAATATAACACGTCTTTTCGTAAAGAACTTAAACTCTAGAGAGAGGTAATAATATACTTTAAAATCTCTTCCTCACTCTCATTTTGGTTTCTAAGCTATTGTTGATTTGTATGAAAAATAATAATGAAATGCATAAACTCCTATGCGTGACTCTCCTCTTGTAGTAACTCCGCCAATAATGATCGAATAGATACGTAACCTCGTATATACGCATGACTTTCCTCTCGTAGTACGTAACTCTTGTGCAGAAAAAATTCTTAGATGTTTTGATCTAAATTTCATATTGGTGTACTGATGCATAAGAAAGATATGCTTTGATAAAAATATTGTAATTGCTTCACCTATGCCATCATTGTACTAGCTTAACGTACATCGAAATTCGAAAAGTTTAAAGACATTCATCATTAGACATGACTGATATCGTTTTGGAAAATATATATTTTTTGAAGATGACGAGATGTACGTTTATTAAGAAGATAATCCTCCCCGCTATATATAGATATCCCTCGATATGAAATTTTTGTTATCGATCTATGATCTATTCATTTTGTTTATTTGTTGGTTTCTTTATTCAGCAATGGGCTATGATTGAGTTTTGTATGTGTTTATTGATGAATTTTTTTGCTATTGAAGTACAATTAATCAGGCCTTAGCCGGCCTAGCTGTTGAATATTATGGCTTTCTTTTTGTGAATCAAGTTACATTAAACTGAGATCTGCGCGCCGTAATCTACCAAATTTAACCGGAATTGATATATGGAGAAATAGTCATGATCATCTTTTTTGGATGCGAATAATAAATAAAGACATGATGAAATAGAATAGATAAGTGAGCTCATGGTGTAGGAGTGCACTTATATATTCTCGTTATTTATTTATTCCAGAATAAATATTGAAAACCAAAGGAAAGGTGAAAGAGGTGGTCCAGAGCAGAGCAGAGCAGAGCACAGCAGACTATTTAAAGGCAGTGGTTAGGTCGGCAACTAACATGGTTGGGAGTGCAAGGACACCACTGAGCATATATGGCGCAACGTACAGAAAGTTGAAAATGCAATGCTAACCACTTTTTGAGTATCTCTTGTTGGAAGGTCAACCCTACATGATCACATGTCCTAATTACTGTACTAATTAATTTCCATAGGATTGGAATTAGAGTGTGTTAAATTCTTTTCTATTCTATATATATTCTAATAACACCCTATTTCATGAGATAATTAACTACCTAGTGTCAAAATAGATTCAGATGGCATATATAGCGAGAAAACTTATTATATTATATTCTTCTTGATCTGTTTTTCCAATTTTAGAGTTTCTGCCTCTCAAAAAAATAATTAATCTATACATTAAATTTTATGATTTTGCAATATTTTCCAAAAGAATGGATTGGAATCCATCTATAGATATAAGGAATTAAGGATATATAAAGATGGGCACAACTCTTCTCATGTTTCTAAATTAATTTAGTTAGACCGTGGAAATGAGCATATTTTGTATACTACTATCATTTGTCGGTCAAAAATGTAAATTATATTCTCTAAACTATAATTAGTTGAAAATATTTAAAATGAATCTTATTTAAGAGATATTGTGAAATCTATCTTTGGTATTAGTATTAATTAAGAATAGCTATTAAGTTCTTCACATAAATTACATGTTGTACGCATTGTTGTTGATATTTTTCATTCTTTAATCATCATCTCATGAACGAAATATTTAGAGTACCAAAACTCATATTCCTCTCATATGGAAGATGATTTTGGAGGATGAGTTGGAAGGGACATGATATTGTAAAAAAAAAAAAATGAAGAAATGCAAAATAAAGGGGTTGGTTGGAGATGCCCTTAAAAGATTTAGTTAAGAGCATGTTTATAATGATTCTATTATCTATTCATTGGGTGAACAAACAGAGCATGATATATGCTTTATTAGATTCTCCTCGATAGGAAAAAGGGAAAAGAAATATTTGCCAAAAGAAAATACACAAGGCAAAACAGAACGGAATGAGAAAGATTCCAACTAAGCTGTCTCCTTTCATAGAAGCTAAAGAAAATGTGTCAATGATGTCATGATATTCTTGTTCAGTAGTCCTTTAGCTCTCGATCGGCATCTTAATTATATTAAGGCAGAAAGTCTACTGAAATCGACGAGGCACACAGACGGGCATGTGGGATCCACTCCAGATTCCGCACGGATGATCTGAGTCGTTCAATAATTTTTTTTTAAAAAACCGAGGGGGACATGTGAAAAATCAGCTGAATCCGATATGTGTAGGTATCCAACCTTCCATTTTTTTTCACGAATCCAAAAAAAGAATGAAAAATAAAAGATTGGATCGAGTACCTACACATACTTGGATTGAGCTGATTTTTCATTAGGCCACTCAATTTTATTTTTTTATTTTATTTTTTTTGTAATTATTAAACGGCTCAGATCATCTGTGCGAGACTCGGAGTGGGTCCCCTGTGCCCGTCGGTGTGCCTTGTCGATATGTGTAGCAGGATTGTATTTAAGGGCAAACTTGTAACCACCATTCAGCATAGGTTGGCCGAATTGGTAGTGAGCCCTCCGCTCAACTCGGTTCGTGTAGTAAAAGGGTAGATCTTGAACAAATTATTTTGCTCATTCAGTAAGCAAGCTAACTAAGCTCGAGCTAACTGTAATAGTATTCCCGTAGATAAGTTCGGCTCCTACGTATGAGCTCAAATAGTTACTCAAACTTTAAGGTCGAGCTCTCAAATACCAATCCATCTCAAGATCAAATATTTAGACTCGATTTGAGCTCGAGCCGAGCTTGATATCTCATTGAAATGCAAACAAGCTAGCCGAGATTGAACATGCATCCTAAGACTCGGCTTTGCTCCACTCGTTTTGACCCCTAATTCTGCAGGCTTGGGACTGTTGTGCTCCACATTAGCCTTATATATACATTATATAGGGTGCATCGTTTTGATTTGAATTGTTTATATTTTTTACTTCGTCAGATTTATCCTTTTGTTTTTTAAAATGAAAGGTCGTAATAATTTGGTAATTAACTACATGAAAAAGGACTTATTTTTATCAAATATTTTTTACGGATTTAATTACAGGAATAAACTTTAAAACAAATGTATTTGAGTTTTAACTAACACTATTCACTTGACATAACATACAAAATGAACGGTTTCAATAAAAAGTTCTAAGTATTAATCAAGTATGATTCTCTCACAACAGGCCATCAAGTCTCCATTGTACTTGTTTTACTATAGATTTTATAGAAATACACTAGAATAATTGATTTTACATTTGCTACATTTTCTTACAATATGTATTTTGAGGTGTAAATTAATCAAATGAGCTAAGTCGAGTCACATACTCACTAGTTTAAGTTTGTTTTACAATTTAACAAGTTTAAAAAATGCAATCATGCAAATTAATTAATTGTGTTTCGATTGAGTACGTCATTCTCAAAGGAGATTGTATTAGCCGATAAAAAGAGAAAAAAGAAAAAGGAGATTGAATTAGTCCACACTCGAGTAATTTAACTTTTTTAAATCAATATACGCTTCTTACGTCGAAACATAAAATGGCATGAATTGTACCAGTACCAGTATGATTTGAAAAGTTATGAAAGAAAATGCTGATACGTAATTCATTTTTACCCAAAAAAAATGCTGATACTCGTTTATAACTAATTAAGTCAATCTTAATGGAGTTTTTAACGCCCACAACCCAAGTGGAGCTGGCCTAGCTAGCTACCAAGTCTTAACACGGCAGTATTGCATGATCAATACATTAATTACATTACAGTATGCTATTTATTAGTAATTGTCAACTCTTAATCTGTCACATCAGCCGCTATGCAAATGCAAGCGTGCAGTGGTAACAAAGTAAATGAACCACATCAACAAGCAACCCAAGTGCGTTCACAAAATTTGCTACCAGTAGCCATTGATTTTGGTGTGTTTTAGCTCAATAATTGAGCTAAATTTTTTTGTCTTCATTAAATTTACTAATTTTACGGAAATTTTTTATGGATTTTTAGCTCGTATTAACGAGATAAATCCAAAAATTAAAAAAATTATGAACCAAACTAAATTTTTTTCGAAAGGAGACAAAAATAATTTAAAAAGTCAGTGAATTTGAATTGTATTTGTTTTTAGTAATCTTTTTAGATATATAAATTTTTCTCATTGAGATGAATCAATAATTCAAAAAAAAATTCATTGCAAAACTAAAAAATACGAAAAAAAATTGAATAAGAATAAAAAATAATCTGGCTCAATACTCCTATATTACCGGGCTCAATATTTTGGGTCCTTTTTTTATGGGCGGGTTTCAGTCATCCAATTTCCGTCCCCAAGTTCTGTTCTGGAGATATAAAAGCCCAAATTGATCTAAACCGAAACACGGTATGAAGCCCACTTATTTTCAAACTTGTGGGCCGCAGCCCAGATCCCTCTCTATCTATCTGGAGTATACCAAAAGCACACACTATTCTTCTTCTTCCACTCTTATCAGTGCATGTCCAACTGCAAGTTCCTCACAAGTCTCGAAATCGAAACAGGTAACCTTTCTGTTCGATCGATCTCTTACTACCTTTGTTAAATTCTGCTTGAATTTCCACGTCAATTGCGTCTCCAAAACCATTTTCGATTTCAAGTCTAAAGCTAGGGTTTGAATTTGATACCTTATAGGGCTTATATCAGGCGATTAGGGATGGGGTTCATGATGGAGTTCGCTGAGAACTTGATACTGAGGATGATGGAGGACCCGAGGGAGAGAGATCGAAAGTTCAGGGAGCATCTGTACACGTTGAAGGATCGGTGCAAAAAGACCAAGGAGATGTGGAGCCTTCCTCTACGTCCCTACGGTTTCTGGACGTTCGATCGCCACAACGCTCAGCTTTTCTGGGACCCTCAGATCAGCCAGGTCCCTGGCCGTCGCGATCCCTATGATGACCTGCTTCAAGATGATGCCTATGGCACCTCCACTTCCACCTCCAAATAATTGTAAGCTTTGTATTTTTGACATACTGTACATTTTTTTATCCAAATGTCTGGGAACACAAATATATCCGGACACAAATGTATTCGGAGGCATGTATGTGGCTCACGTGCATTGTAGTTAACAAAAGCAGAGACATACTGTATGTAGAATGGAGATTTAAGCTAGGCATGTGTGTGTGTACAAATTGTTTGAAATTCGGGAATGTTGTTTTTGGAGTTGTCCATTCGGTGCTTTTTGCTGTAGCAATATGGTGTTCAGAAGCTCAGATTTTGTTGAACTTTCATGTTGGTGTTATTAACCTTTGTTATGTGCCTTTGATTTAGTCTGTGGTTACAATTAGGATAGCTTGCGTCTGTGGTGAACGTGCTATGTACCAATCAAGGTTTATAAGCCATAGATGATAACATGGCTTATAAGGACTATACAAGAATAGAAAGGCAAGTAGTGGCCTAATAATTTGCAGTATGGAGAAAAGGTTAAATACTCTCTACTGCTACTTTGCAAGTAGTTCATAAAAATTCTATCCTTTTAAGCTGCCGTCGACGTTTTAAATACCGGCGATACTTTCATGGGAAATATGGCAATACTTCTACATGAGATTACAAAGTAAACTTTTTTGCTCTTGTAAGTAAACTATATTTTGTTACTACGTGGATCTCGTTCACTACATTTTATTGTAAACAGTAATAAACTCTATTCTGGGGTGACATGCACATGGATAGTGAACCTGGAATGGAATATACAACATAGTTACCTTTTCCCACAACTTGGTAATGATACCGAGTGTGAATGAGCTACCTATTATGGTACCTAATGTATAATATGGGCACAACTGAGGATGGATTTGCAAGTCGTGTTTGGCCTACTGTCTGGACAATCACATAGTAACGGATCATGAAACATGTTGTCGACGTGGCATTGCTACCCTGTGAATGTCGTTGAGTTGTTTGCCTAATGCTCTTTAAGGGCAGCAACAGGTCATGTGGTGTTATCATAATACCATTTAGGGAACAGACTTCTGTGGTGGTGTCTAAAAATTTTGTATATAGGACCTTTTAACTTTTGAAGACCGTGAAAATGATTATTTTTTTCATTTGTGA
Source organism: Rhododendron mucronatum var. ripense (assembly GCA_019656295.1). Lineage (NCBI taxonomy): Eukaryota > Viridiplantae > Streptophyta > Magnoliopsida > Ericales > Ericaceae > Rhododendron > Rhododendron mucronatum. Next base: position 5,063,534 of record BPLT01000006.1, read on the forward strand.
AGATGTTTATATTTAAGTACGGGACACATTGTTGATGTTGGACAGAATGAAATAGGGTTAAGGATAATCAGGAAAAAAAAAAAAAAAAAACCTGTTTTGGGGCTGCAAAGGTGTATGCAAACAGTAGATAAAGAAAAGAAGTCTAGGCCTTACACAATTACACATAGATAAAACCTTAGGCATCACAGCTAGGGCCTCTTTAGCATTACATGAAAGAATATGCTTAAAGCTGCTGGACTTATTACATTCTCATTCATGAGATGGATGAACCTAGTTATGGATGCACACATTGCGTAGAAACTATGGCAGTAATGTGATCGAATGAACCTAATGAATGCTTTCAATGAATAGAGACATGTGATTAAATTTATCTAAGTGCAAATTCATGTAACTTAGTAGACTCATATAAGACTCATGGAATGCACCCTATAATCCATGACTTCCAACCTTCTGAAATTACCAAAATTCTCATGCCTGTTATTATGGATTGCATCAATGGTTTCACTCCTTGCACATTGTAGGGAGGTAATCTTGAAAAGACACAATGAGTACCTGAGCCCGTGGCACAGTGGGCTTCGCCACCGATGAGTGTGGTGGTCGGCATTAAGGACAGATGACGTGAGGGGTCACTGGTAGACGTTCGGCTATGAGATGGCCGAACAGAGGTAGAACTTTTGTCAATACTGCCTTAAATGATAAAGTGTTAGGAATGTTCTAGAAGGCTCCAATACAACTATACTCTATGATGGAATAGGATCCCGCGAATAAAGGATCTGCGTGAATATCCTAATGAAAGTAGGATGTTCGGCTAACTATGGAAAAAAGTTCTAAAAGGACTAAGGAAGTAATTTGATAAGGGAACGAGAATCCAGAGCATCATGGGTTTCCTATATGCGATAAGAAACTTAGGGCAACAAGGATGCTTGGGCGGCAAGCATACGGATGTCTATATAAACAGAATAAACCAAGAGGTAAAAGGTACATGATACATTGCAATCATTCGTATTTTTCCTACTCATAATTAGGGTTACTCTAGTACGTGATACTAACTTAGGTATCAGAGGGCCTTGGCCTACGAGAGGCGAAGGTGCGCTCACCCCTTGTCTATTTGCAGATTAGGGTTCCAGTCTAGAGGCATGAGTTGCCGTTGCGTTCAACGTGCTATTACAGGCACCATCAGTTTTTGTCCACCTGCAATTGGTGCCGTCTGTGAGAAAACGAAAGTTCCCTTTGAAAAATGACTATGGTGGAAGAAGATCCAAAGACACCACTCATCCCAAAGAACTTGATGGACGGAGGGGGAGACAAATCCCCGCCAGGTACTCCAAGAAAGCCCGAAGCAAGACACGGGAGGAAGACAACAAGCAAAGGGAACCCTCTGACTATCCTCAATGGTTCTAAGAAAAAAGAAGTCAGGATGGCTACGGGGTTCACACGAAGGGAGAATTCTCGTCGATGTGAGGAATCTGTTGCACACTCGAAAAGTGTGCGCAACAGTGAAGATATCCTCAATAAAAAGTGACAGGAAATCAAGGAGTTTGCTTGTCTGATCAAGAGACGAGAATACGAAATTCGAGAGATAAAGCGGATCTGGGAAAATCCCGAAGACTTCGGACTTTCACGAAGAAACTCTAAGGAAACCGGACGAGCACTAGTATAGTACAAGAAGGCTCCTTCACGAAGAAGGAGCAAGAGTTAGAGTCGTACTCTAAAGCGGAAAAGAGCTTCTCCACGAAAACGAAGGAGCAGAAGTCAAAGCCATACTCCAGAGCGGCGACAGGCTTCTTCACGAAAAAGGAGCAAGAGCCGGAGCCCCACCCCCAAGGAAGGAACAAACTCTGGTGTGTTGGGGTCAATGTGGGAAGGTTGTTCGTAGAGGGGTGCTTGTGCAGTTTGTGATGTGTGTGAGTATATATATGTATGGGTGTGTGTAGGGGAGAGAATTCCCCAAAATTCTCTCTCACCTCCCGGCCTCCCTCCCCTCTCTCGGCTGCTTTCCCTCTCTCACTCCATCACTCAAGAACCCCACCCCAAACTCAAAACCCAAGACAATCAACCTCCAATCTATCATCTAGGCGCGTATTGGAGCTCGTATATCGTTGCCTAGCGCTCGGTGGATGTGTATTGCTCTCAGTGTCGATTTTGGAAACTAGGGCTCGATCTCTCGTGGGGTTTGGCTATGATACTCGAGGTAGGGATTTCTTACACCCTCTATACGTTTATGAGATGACTTTCTATACGTTTATGAGATGATTTTGTCCCATGAATCGTGCTTGTGGTTGTTATTGTTGTTGTTGTCGTTGAAATCTATAAGAAATCTGCAGGAAATCTGCTCGAACACCCATCTGTATCGATACTGATATGCTCAGTATCGATACCAGCTTCTCTGGAGCATTTTAAGCTACTGTTGTATCGATATTGATAGTCTTAGTATCTATACAACAGAGCCTAAGGCCAAATTTCGTCATTTTGTTCCAAACTCTATTGTTTTGACCCCCGATCACTTCTAGCACTTCTAAAACACCCAAAATCCATTGTTTTGACCCCCGATCACTTCTAACACTTCTAAAACACCCTTAAACCATCTCTAAGCTTGGTGGCTTGTCCTTTGGTGACTCGTTGATCGTTCCCATTCCCAAGACACTCGTAAAACGTAACCTTGGGTAACGTTGTAACGAATGATACATTGTATGGTTGTTTAGGAGTGTCGTAGGTTATGCGAGGCATTGTGGTGAGTGCGAGTGGGTAGATGAGTGTCCGTCTAGTGATTCGAAAGGTAAGACCAAAATCCATGTTCTTATGATCCGTCTTGTTGTTTTCTTTTAATCCTTTGGGTGCTTATCCCATGAGGTCTAGGTGTCAACAATAGCAAGAGATATGCCGTAGGGTGGTGATGGGTTGGTATGTAACGTGTGGTATTATGGTCTACTTAAAGCGAAGGATGTGTATTGATTTATTAGTTGGAGTCATGCTATGGTTGACAATTTGTAACGTTTTGAAATGTAATCAATGTGGTGTATTGGTAGATCATTTAGAATACTTGAAGTTTAATCGATGTTGTGATAGAACTGTTTGGGATGATTAAATTGTGATTGATTAAACGGCCTTTGGTTTCGATTGAATGATTTGATGTTTGTGAAATGGGAATGTGGAAAGAATGTAAATGTTAAATGGACACAAAGAGGACTTTCAGGGCTCTTAAAGGAGTAAATGTCTGGCAGGAGCTAAATGCTCATATTGTATGCATTCAGAGCTCTTAAATGAGTAAATGTCTGGCAGGAGCTAAATGCTCATATTGTATGCATTCAGGGCTCTTAAATGAGTAAATGTCTGGCACGAGCTAAATGCTCATATTGTATGCATTCAGGGCTCTTAAATGAGTAAATGTCTAGCCGGAGCTAAATGCTCATATTGTATTTTTTTTTTCAGTTCTCTTAAATGAGTAAATGTTGGCAGGAGCTAGATGCTCATGTCATTTGTCTTCAGGGCTCATTATCGAGTAAGTGCCTGGCAGGAGCTTCGGCTCAAACTCTTAATAATATGTTATTGGTTTATGAAGTTAATGAGAGGATTTTGGTTTTGGTTTTTGCAACTTATTTTGAAGTAAAAATGAAAGTTTTAAGGGAAAGGGATTTGATATTCCGTAATGTGAAATTGTCATAGATTGTGGTGTTCACGCTTGAAGTAAATGAAGTGGTTGAGAACCTATTGTAGGTTTGTTCGGTTTGATGTGAACTTAGTATAGCTTCTAGTTTGACTTGTGCGTTGATAGGAATCCCGATAAGATGCTTAGAACATTGAAGTCGACATCCATTTGTCTATTGTGGTAAATCTTCGTTGCTCATGTTTGTTCATTGAAACTCATTCATCTCTGGTGCATATTTCATCGCATTTTCATATGGCTTGTGTAAAGATTTCTCTACTGGGCGCGTGTTTGCTCAAACCTACTATCATTTCAGGTGAAATTCAAAGAGTTGACATGGCGTACTTCTTGTGTATGCATGATCATAGTATTGAAAGGTATTCAAGAGGAGAATTTGGAAGAATGACAATCATAAATTGTAATATTATCTTCTTTGGGTACTAGTATTTGATAATTTGGGCCTCGAGCCAAGATTGTAACATTTGTATTTAATTTGAGAACAGAGAAAGAAATGTTATTTGGGTATTATCTGTATTTCAGCGTGGGTTTTATTTATTTAAAATGATTATTAGTTATGTTGAAAATCGATGGCGTGACACAGCTAGCATAGGAATTCATTGTTCGATTTTTTACGAGCAAAAGAGCACTGAAGACCTTTGAGAGCCTCTCCGCAATGAAGTAGGGAGAGAATGAACCGATCAGAGACTATGCGAAGAAGTATTGGAGCGAATCGAACAACATGTAAGAATGGAGGATGACATACTCCGAGAGGATGAGAAAGTTGTAGCTGAGCAGGCAAAGGAGCCCGCCAGAAAGCCGGACAAACCAGATCCCAAGACGTACAGGGAAAGGAAGGAGTATGGGCAGGCAAAGAAAGAGCCGTACAAGGAGAGCAAGCTTCTAATCCTAAGTCTTTCTTTTCAATAACCACGGTCTGGAAAGAACCTATCTATAGAATTCTTTATTGAATAAAGAATCGTCCTTACTTCAAGTGGCCCCCGAGATTGGAGGGAGACAAAGATGCAAAGCGAGCTACAAGTCAGCACTGCAGCTACCACAAAGATTGGGGTCACATGATAGAGGATTGTGAGATGTTCAAGAGACACCTTGACGATCTGGTGGCTCAAGGATACCTTAAAGAGTTCATCCAGTAAGGACCCAAAGAGAATGGGAGAGCAATGAAGTTGGATACGAACAAAATTCAAAGGGTGTAATCCATAGGATACATGGATTGGCTACACCTTATACGAAAAATGAGGTGAGGCTGTTCTAAAGGTAAGTCATGCACAACCAGCATGTCATGCATCTAGGAAAGAAAAGAGGACGTGAAGGCGAAATATGTGATGAGGGCATAGTTTTCACGGATGATGACCTAGGAGGAGTTCAGGTGCTGCACAATGATGCTTTGGTTATAACCCTACGAATTGGGGAGTATGACATTGAGAGAATCTTGGTGGACTGAGGAAGTTATATAGAGGTGCTGTACTACGATGTGTGTAAAAAGCTAGGATTGACTCAGGCGGATCTGGTACAGTCAATAACCCCTTTGGTCGGATTCAGCGCAGGAGCAGTATGGCCGTTAAGGAAGGTAACGCTGCCTGTTCGGTTAGGTTCGGTGGTGTTACGAACCGACTTTCCGATAGTAGATGTTTCGTCCTCCTATAATGCGATTATAGAGAGGACATGGTTGCACAAGATGAGGGCAGTATCCTTTACCTACCACCAGATGGTTAAGTTCCCAGGTTCGAATGGGATTAAAAAGATCAGAGGCAACCAACAGGTGGCACAGTAGTGTTTGATTTCTATAATCAAGAAGGCCCCAAAAGCCCAATGGGTCCAAGCTGTGGAGATTCTGAATCAATTGACCATGAGGATGTCGGAGGAAACCCCGCTGAGAAAGTGATTGAAGGACTAAAGAAAATACAGATCAATGAGACTGATCCAGAGAGATATTTTCTAATTGGAGATACATTGGGTGAAAACGAGGAAGCAGAATTAGTTGGATTCTTAAAAGGAGCACATCGACGTGTTTGTTTGGATTCCCGAAGAGATGCTCGGGGTGGAAGCAAATGTGATTTGTCATCACTTGAACGTGGATTCTCAGCATAAGCCCGTAATACAGAAAAAGAGAAGATTGGCCGTACAACACATGGACGCTGTCATCAAGGAGGTCGACCGTTTATTGGAAGCCAAGGTTATACGAGAAGTTTACTACCCGGAGTGGTTATCTAACACTGTGGTTGTTAAGAACGGGAAGTGGCATGTCTGTGTAGACTTCACGGATCTAAACAAGGCATGCCCCAATGACAGTTTTCCTCTCCCAATGATAGATCAATTGGTTGACGCGACAACTGGCTACGGAAGGATGAGCTTCCTAGATGCATATCGGGGGTATCATCAGACTGCCATGTTCGGGCCCGATCAAGAAAAGATTTCCTTTATTACACCAAGAGGGTTGTATTGCTACAGCGTAATGCCCTTTGGTTTGAGGAATGCCGGAGCAACATACCAGAGGCTGGCAACAATTATGCTCAAGAAGTTGCTCGACAAGACTATGAAGGTATACATAGACGACATGGTGGTCAAAAGCAAAGGGAAGCGGAACCACATAGCTGATTTGAAGGAAGCGTTTGAGATCCTGAGGAATTACAAGTTAAAGCTCTAACGCTTTGAAATGCGCGTTTGGAGTTAATTCAGAAAAATTCTTGAGCCACCTAGTAACCATGAGAGGGATAGAGGCAAACCCTGATTAGATAACAGCCTTACAGAGGCTATAGAGCCCAAGGACCACGAAAAAGGTTCAAAGGTTGACTGGGATGGCGGCAGCCTTGAACAGATTTATAAGCCGGTCAAGTGACAAGTGGAGGCCCTTTGTCTAGCTGTTGTAAAAGAGGGAGGGATATGAATGGGGAGCAGAGTGTGAGCGAGCTTTCCAAGACCTGGAGAAGTACTTGGCAACAGCACCACTTCTATCAACTCCACAGCCGGGTGAGTCTTTGATTTTGTATTTAGCAGTTTCTGAACATGCAATAAGTGTAGTGTTGCTAAGGAATAAGGGACCCGAGCAAATCCTTGTCTATTACGTGAGCAAGACGTTAGTGGACACAGAAACGAGATATCTGCCCCTTGAAAAGCTAGTCCTAGCACTAAGGACAGCAGCAAGGAAGTTGCCACATTATTTCCAAAGCCACAAGATTATGGTTTACATGGAATTCCCATTGAAGTCACTTCTACGAAAGGCAGATTTATCGGGACGAATCTCGACGTGGTCGGTAGAATTAAGTCAATAAGATATTAACTACCAGCTGTGTACCACGATAAAGGGACATGTGCTGGCCAATTTTGTTACGGAGTTCTCCCTGGCTGTGGCTCCCCTGCCTCATTCGAAAGATGAACAAGCACAAAAAACTCCCTGTTAGGGAAAAGAAACCACCAACTGAACAGGACACTCTGGAATGGAAATTATTCGTGGACGATTTAGCATGTAATACTGGATCAGGTATTGGGGTTGTGCTCTTCCCTTCTGAAGGAATGATGCCGGAGTTGTCCGTTCGACTGGGTTCAGTGCATCAAACAATGTGGTCGAATATGAAGCACTCCTAGCTGGTGTAAGGACTGCGAGGATCCTAAAGGTAATGTGATTCACAGCTTGTGGTGAATCAACTGAGAAGTACGAAGCCCAGAACGATAAGATGGCGGCTACGTGGAGGCAGTCAAAAATTTACTCGATAGCTTCGAAAAGGTCTATATTGAACAGATAAGTTCTTGGCAGAATGCCCATGCAGACTCCCTAGCTTGGTTGGCCGCATCTGTTCCAACAGAGTTCAAGAGAAAGGTAGCGGTGGACTACCTCGATGAGCCAAGTATTGGAAGGAGTGTGGAATTGGTCTTAGATGTGAACCAAGAACCAAGTTGGATGGATCCAATCATGGAGTTCCTACGAGATGGGACGCTCCCCTCTGACAAGAAAGAGGTTCACAAGATAAAGATCAAGTCAGCACGATTTTGGCTCTCCCCCGAGGGGAAGCTGTATCGAAAGTCCTTTTGGGACCTTATTTGCTCTGTGTGCACCCCGAGATGGTGTAGAAGTTCCTCCATGAGATTCATGAAGGAATGTGGAAGTTTTGCGGGGGGGCAGGTCCATTGCCCACGGAGTAATAAGCCAAGGTTATTGGTGGCCGCACATGCAAGAGGATGCGAAGGTGTATGTGAAAATCTATGAGAAGTGTCAAAAGTTCTCACCCATGATCCGAACACCAGCCAAAGACTTGGTGCCTTTAACGAGTCCTTGGCCATTTGCACAGTGGCGACTAGACATCGTGGGTCCACTCCATAAAGCGACTGGGAACAGAAAATTCCTCTTAATGGCCACAGACTATTTTATGAAGTGGATTGAGGCAGAGCATTTGGCCAAAATTACAAAACCTATGGTGGAAAGGTTTGTTTGGAAAAGTATTATCACAAGTTTTGGGGTCCCCTACTCATTGATCACTGATAATGGGGTACAGTTCCAAAAGAAGTTCAAAGCTTTCTGTTCCTAGTATGGGATAAAAAACTATTATTCCACCCAACCTACCCTTAGAGCAATGGGCAAACAGAGGCATCTAACAAAACTATTTTTGATGGGATCAAAAAGAAGTTAGACAAGAAAAAAGGCAAGTGGCCCGATGAGCTTCCACTGGTCCTATGGGCGCACCGAACAACACCAAGGCGGTCCACAGGAGAGACTCCTTATTCGTTAGCATATGGGAAAGAGGCTGTTATACCACTCGAGGTTGGTTTGCCAACCAATAGGACTGCTTTGGTTGGAAGTGGGGGCAATGACAGAGCCCTAGAAATTGAGTTGGACCTTGCCAAGGAACGAAGAGAGCGGGCTCTAGTACATTTGGCCTCTTATCAGGAGCAGCTCATGAAGAGCTACAACAAACATGTTCATCCGCGGGAGTTCAGTATTGGAGACCTGGTCCTGCGAAAAGTGCTCGGCAACACCAAGGTGAAGAACGAGGGCAAGTTGGGGGCCAACTGGGCAGGCCCATATCAGGTAACTGAGATTGTGGGCATACACCAAAGTGAAGAACGAGGGCAAGTTGGGGGCCCACTGGGAAGGCCCATATTGAGTAACTGAGGTTGTGGGCATAAGGGCTTATCAGTTGGCAGACCTGGACAAGAATCCGGTGTCAAGGCCTTCGAATGTCCACAATTTGAGGAAGTTCTTTGTTTAAAAAGACTTCAGTTTATTTTCATTCTGTTTTAGAATGCATATCGTGATTGTGTGGGAGTTATGAATACAATCCCCCTTTTTTATTTTATTTTATATATTTTGTAGTTGCAAGGCGTACGCATAACACCCCCTTGAGTTCCAAATTATGAATAAAATTCTATTTTGGTATTTGTTTATAAATTTTTAGAAAATTTTGCTTTTTTCTCCACGGTTCTTTCCTATGTGAGTACGCATATGGAGCTAGAAACTTGCGTGCTCTTTCTCCATTCATATTGGGGAGCAGAGAATGGGCACATATACCTTGGCGCGTAAGAGCAAACACAAATTTGTCAAGTATGAGAAACTTAGGTGCGTACGAATACATGCACAAACTTAGGTGCCTACGATTACATGCACGAACTCTCTAAGTCCGAAACACTTAGGGGCGTATGAGTAAACGCAAGCGTATGAGCAAATGCACAAATATTATCTAAGTACGAAACACTTAGGTGCATATATTACTAAGTACAAAACACTTAGATACACGGTTTACTGCGTATGAAGAATTTAGGTGCACTGTTTGCAAGATATGAAACACTTGGATATATAATAAAATTGTGGAGTTGGAGCAATGAACAATGCTCAAAGCATATGTCCCATAAAGGCAAGAGATGTGTAAACATTTTCTGGGCCATGAGGGGCCACCAAAAGAGTTAATGCAATGAAGGGGCGAGCAAAACAACTAAGCCACGCAAGGTCACACAATAAAAATAGTGTTGAGCCACGAAGGGCCAAATACCTGTATCAAAGACTTGAGCTTAGAAATGTACCAGTGCCGCACGGGGCTGAATATCTATGGCCATGCAGGGCCTGCATACGTAGTGTTTTAGGTTTAAGAGAGTCAATGAGAGTACTTACTGTTCCAGGGTTAAGTTCTCAATTGCAGAATTAGATGACTGATCGGCTGCAACTGTAGTGGTAGTCCCCGCGTTGCCTTCTACACTTGCTCCACCGCTAGCTTCCTTCTAGCTAGGGTCAACAACGTCTTGAGCTCCTGGCTCCACGGGCGAACTCCCAAGGGGGTGGTCCATGGATTCAATAGGGTTACCGTCGGCATTAGTATAATTCTCAATCTGCATCTCGAAATCATCTTCAGGATGTGCGATTGAATCTTCAGTTGGGTGTGTTTAAGTGCTGGGCAAGTCATTCTCAACCCATAAAGGGGAGTCATCAGCAACACCAGCTTTGGTAAGGCACGCTTCCCAAGCGGTAACCAAAATCTGATCTTGGATGGACGGCATCTGGGCGACATAATGTGCAGTAGCAGCATCGAAACCTTTCTTATATCCCACCTCTTTGGAGTTTTTCTTTGTGGACTCCAGTTCGGCAAGGGGTTGACTAAGGATGTCCTCCGTCCCTTCAAGTTTAGTTCTTAGTTCTTCTCCAGCACACTTAAAGCCATCATTTTCCCTCTCAATAATGGTTTGGAGCTGCTTGGTGCTGTCCTTTAGTAGCCTGTTCTGCTCTGATTAGATGTCACTCAGCTTTTGGCCTTGGGCCATCATCTTTTGGATAAACTGATGAGAGCAATTGAAATCAGTGAGTAAACAATTAAATAGAAAGACGTGTTCTACGAAAGGGGAACAGAAAGATTACCTTAATTCCATTCACCATCCTTGTGCTGACAAGCCTGTTCGGTGTTGAAGCGAGCTCTTTTAGCATATCAGCCACAAGCAGCAGGCCTTGCGCCAGCCCAAGAGCGATCTTCAAAGAGCTAGCACTGTCTCCAATATGGACTGGCCTATCACCACACATGAGATGCAGAGCCCATGTCTGGGGTACGACGGGGGTGATAGGCACAACAGGTGTACCATCCGGTCCGATATTCTCATGGGACACATCAAGAGGGGAACTCCAGGGACGTTTATTTCTATGGGCATCCTCGACTGATAGCCCAACATTGAAGCCTGGTGGGGACCAAGCAGCTTGGGGGGATGGAACCCCGGCCACGAGATCCCCGGGGGCCACCGCGGGCATCATGGCCATAACTGCAAGGCAAGATGGTGAGCAAGGAGCTAAGATCCATTGGCTGACGGTCTATAACTTCAGATCCTGAAGGAGAAGGGGAGTACCCAGACGAAGAGGATTGGCTGGTTGAATGGTCTAGGGGTACTTGTTCCTGCTGCCCTAATTGAGGAGGATGGTGTCCAAAATTTCTTCTTACCTCGACATGTGGTAAAGGCACATTCTCAGAAATTGGCACCTCACCTGGTTGCCCAGCAATTGTAATTGGAGTAGTATGCCTTCGACTTGTTCTCTGCGGAGTCGAGGATGTGGAAGCAGCGCTGGAGCTTAGGACGATTAGCCTCCTGTCTATAAAACCTCTGTAAAAGGGGTGGTAACCAAGAAGCACGTCAGCGGAGCGGCCGCATCCAGCAAACTGGTTGCCCGGCGTCCCTGAGTAGTTCAGCACACGAGCAATCTCCGATTCACGAACGTTGGATGGTGTTTGGCGCGCCCGGTCATTGGCATTTGTAGCTGAGGAAAAAGCATGGAACATGAGAAGTTAGTGCATATTCTCAGTACAGTGGTCATAAAATGTTACAAACAGAATCAAAAGACATACGTGGTTGACCAAATACGTGAGGGTAATGAAGGCCCACCACTTGATCGTCCTCTCCAATGGGCTCGAATCCTCCGAAGACGTAGAGGAAGTCAAGTTCGTCACCCCTTGCAGAGTTTGGTAGGTCAAGCACGAAACGCTTTTCGGTCTTCCTAACCTTAAAATAATAGGTGTCGTACAAAGGGTTGTAAACTATGCTATACCACCATGGAATATCCCCGAGACCCAGATTGGTACCCAGAATCTCGTTTAGGACAATAGTCCCCATGATTAACCTAAACACGTTTGCAGAGACTTGCATGGGAGGAGGACGGTACCAATTCAGTACATGACGGAGTAATGGATGGAGGGGAAATTGAACCCCACCCTCTACTATGGCTACGATTGGGATATGTGCCCTTTCCCTGGAAATATTCTCCCTCAGAGCATCCAGAGGGGCAAGTGAGAGTACTACATTGTCTGGAACATTGTCTTTCTCCTAAATTTGTCCATGGCTATTGGGGTTTCGCATTGTCTCCTAAACCGACCGAGTTTGGGAGTATTGTCCTCTTCTTGGGCCATGTGATATGGCGACAGAAAGCACGCTTAAGAACGGAGGGTAATTGATGGGATGAAACCCTAGGAAAGGGATCAGAGATCGTAATGTCGGAGATAGAGAAAGTAGGAAGGAATGGGATACTTACTGGTTCGATCGAAGATTTGATGTAGAGTTTTGATCAGGTCTGGAGTCGAGAAAGCTTGATCAGGTGACCGTGGAGACGACGATGAACAATAGAGGCTGGAAACCCTTTTTCGCCAGAGAATGGAGGGAAAGATGAAGGGTTGGAAAGGGGTGTGAGATCCCATATATAGCCTCGGGAAAGTAGATAGAGGTGAGACGTCACCAACAAACGCCCTTTGGTCAAAAGCAATGTAAAAGGTGAAAGGAACTGACGCCGTCTCGTGATTTACCAAACGGAGGCGTCAGTTCACATTAAATGAGGAGCGTACGAGAGAAGGCACGTGGACTAGGCACAGAGAAGCACGATCGTGGAGATGCCAAAACATGATGACAAGACGTGCAGGCTCTGCACGGGGCCTCTAATGTAAAATGAGTGAACCAAAAGAGCTTTAACCAATACAATCGAGCACCTGTAGAAGGAAAAAGCAGGGGACCAATTGTAGGGAGGTAATCCCGAAAAGGCACAATGAGTACCCGAGCATGTGGCACAGTGGGCTTCGCCGCCGATGAGTGGTGGTCAGCATTAAGGACAGATGACATGAGGGGTCAATGGTAGACGTATTCTGTTCGGCTATGAGATGGCCAAACAGAGGTAGAACTCTTGTCAATACTGCCTTAAATGATAAAGCGTTACGAATGTTCTAGAAGGTTCCAGTACAGCTATACTCCGTGATGGAATAGGATCCCACAAATAAAGGATCTGCATGAATCTCCTAATGAAACTAGGATGTTCAACTAACTATGGAAAAGAGTCCTAAAAAGACCAAGGAAGTAAATTTGATAAGGGAATGAGAATCCAAAGCATCCTTGGTTTCCAATACGAGATAGGAAACCTATGGCAACAAGGATGCTTGGGTGGCAAGCATACGGATGTCTATATAAACAGAGTAAACCTAGAGGTAAAAGGTACGCAATACATTGCAATCATTCGTATTTTTCCTACTAATGAAACTAGGATGTTCGGCTAACTATGGAAAAGAGTCCTAAAAAGACTAAGGAAGTAATTTGACAAGTGAACGAGAATCCAGAACATCCTGGGTTTCCTATATGAGATAGGAAACCTATGGCAACAAGGATGCTTGGGCAACAAGGATGCTTGGGCAGCAAGCATACGGATGTCTATGGTAAAAGCTACGCAATACATTGCAATCATTCGTATTTTTCCTACTAATAAAGTAATAATTAGGGTTACTCTAGTACGTGATACTTAGGCATTGGAGGGCCTTTGCCTACGAGAGGCGAAGGTGCGCTCACCCCTTGTCTATTTTGCAGATTAGGGTTCCGACGACAACCGAGAGTTCCGGTCTAGAGGCACAAGTTGCCATTGTGTTCAACGTGCTATTACAGGCACCATTAGGTTTTGTCCATCTACACACGTCATGCAAGATGAAGCCCATGGCCTTCACGTTTTTAAAAGATACTCACCAATCCATGGTGATTAGGTTGTTTTCCCAATTGCCAACAGAGACGCCCTTTGATGTTAGACATATTCAAATTGAGATAGTCATGGATCTTGTGGAAACTTTACATCCAACCCAAAAGCATAAAGTATTAGGTAGAGAGGTCCCCACATTATATTAAATGATCGCCCATTTCATTCCCTAGTAATGTGAGATTGTATTTTCTTAACATTCCCCCTCATGCGCACCCTGTTTTTGAGGTTTGTCATGTGTAGATGTAGCCTTTTTTTGGGTGTATCATCGTGCAACTTTTTTGTTGGGTCTGAAGTGTGGATTATGAATTTCTAAAAGGTGGGGTGGAATGGGCCCCGCCTTGATACTATGTGAAAATCTTATATCCACTCCAAAAGCTTAAGGTATTAGGTGGAGAGGTCCCAACATTATATTGAGTAATCACCCATTTCATACCCAAGCAACATGGGATTGCATTTCCTTGTCAGATCCATACTCAATTGTGAGAAGTTTGGTTTCAGTCTTTTTCTTTTCTCGTCAGTATTGCAAAACTTAATACAAGAGGAGGAGCAATGGTATATTTTTCTCCTAATGCAATCTCTGACAGACCATTGAGAAGATGGTCTGTTTCCCAGGGGTGATATCATATTAATTCCTTGAACCATAGTCTTCATCAGAATGTAGCATGATAACAAACTTCGATATCGTGTCTCTAAAAAATTGAATGTACCAATCATTGGTATCCTTTGGAAATAGAAGAAACTAAGTTGCCAGGCAATATCTTTAGCTCCAAGATAGATTGTACATAGCTTTTAGTCATATACCTCTAAATGTTCCTCAACTGTGAAAATTGAGATGATTCTTTAGAAAGATTCTTCTGGTGAGTTTCAAGAAACTTGTTCCATTCTTGCAGGAATCTTTGTAGTTGTTCATTGTGAGATGCCCTTAAGGATGGAAGGTTACAACAATTAATTTCATCTTGATCTGTTGGTAATGTGAGTTATGTGACAAGAAGTTTGTAATGGCTGCATATATTTGAGTATTGTTTTTGTGTTTGAATAAAGACTCTTTGAACTTAATGCATCTGCTGATATTTGGAGAACACTCGTTAATGTTGCTTTTCAGACGCACTTTCTTCTTATCAACAATAATGTCTAATATGTGGACATGGATAGTATGTGTGGGTTCTTACTGTGGGTTATTTGTGCTTAATGATTGAGGAAATACTAAACCTGTAATATCCTTAGTCTTTAATTATGGTTTAAGTTAATTATGTGATATGTTTAAGGCTTAATATGTGAAATTGGGCTTAATTTGCTAGCTAAATGAAATTGGAGCATAAGTTGGCATATGGCACACACACACACAATAATTTTTCCTAGCCTAGCAAGACAAAACAAGTCTTCTACGTCTCTTTTTCTTTGTTCTTATCAAAACATAAAGAGAGAGAGAGAGAGAGAGAGAGAGAGACAAAGAAACGGTGAAAAAGAAGAAGGAGAAGAAGAGGGGAAAAATTAGGGAAAACCTTATTTGCCTTGAATTGAAGATTTACCTTGGTAATTTTTACATCTCCTACTTGAATTCATGTTTTGTATGTTGAATTCCATACTTCAGTAGTTGTATTTCATGTTTAGTTGATGAATTTTGTTGGATTTGAGCAGTGGAATTTCGTGTATGTAGCATGTGTACATAGCAGTTTTCTGACAGCAAATTGGGTCTCAGTTTTTACGTAATTTCTCATTCGTAAACTTTGAATTAGGTATTGGTTCCTTCACAAGTTAGAAAGTAGACTTAAAGCTTGTTCTTTTGCCGCTGGAATCGCCCCAAACCGTTGAGAATTCAATTTATAGTGATTTTCTGAAGTTTGGGTTGAAACCAGGAAATCTGCAGAATAGAAATTTCGTATTTGTCCTGATTTTGTGGATTTTTTTGAGGCAGTTCCTAAGGTCCAAAAATTATGAGATTTTTATAGAGAGTTCCTCTATGAGTCCTTTATCTATGGTCAAAATTTCGGGATCAGATTTGAAATATTGAATTCTGTAAAAATTCGTGACCATGTGGCGTGCAGTTTTCGGACTGTGCTGACTGCACAGACACGTGTTAGGAAAACGGCCATAATTTTGAGCTCGGGCGATGAAATTGCAATCCGATTTCTAATTTTGAACCTAGACTCGTAGACCTAAAAAAATGCATGAAGATCATGTCTTAGTTATTCTTGAGCAAAGTCAGTTTTTGCGTTAAAGTTTATGGAACTGCAGTTTCTGAGATTATTTTCTTGGGCTAGTTATCTAACTTCACATGTCTACCTTAGGACCTTAAAAATAGGCTTATTTAGCATCTTCTAATCATGTTTTTATTGCCTAATTATTTTAGGAAGGTCGGGTGGTTCGTAGAGCCGAGGTGAGTGATTTAATACCTAAACACATGGTTTTGAATTTGTTTTCCTTATCGAGCTTGTTTGAACATATTTTTTTTAAATTGTGTACTCCATGGATACCAATGGAAGGTGGACTTATTTGTGAAATGTTTGCGAATCTATTTAATGGCATTCCCAACGTCCGGTCTTGCTAGGGGACGGCTTAATGGCTAGTAAGAGTGTTTGAGGTTGGTGTGTGTTTTGGGATAATGCATAGATGTCTGGCTTATCCACTATCGGGGACGCCCGGTAGCTTTTGAATTTTGAATAGCGGAATGTGCATTATATTTGACTTATGGTTTTGAGTGCTTTGTTTTGAAATATTATCAAATTATTTTGCATTATCCATGGAAGGCATGTGAGTTAAATATTAAACATTCACACGAGCTTTGGCTTATGGATTTTCGTTTCCACCATTCAGGAAACGACGCGTAGGGTGGCGTGGTGTTTACTTTTGGGATGTGTGTATTTTTGGAAACTTGTAAAAAAAAAAAAAGAAGTTATGCTTGTAGACACTTGGCTTGTACATAGTTTGTTAGCTTTTGAATTTATAAGTAAGCAGCTTTGAGAGGTTCATCTTTTGGTTTGTAAAACCTAAGTAAGACTTTGGTTCGTTATCAATAAAGTCGTCTTTTGCTTCCGCTGTTATGTTTAGTCCCTTTTGATTATCGCTTGCTTAGATGATATTTGACTTGTGATTTGGCCTTAGTGAGAAATCACTGGCATTTGTCATGATTAAGATCTCAAGAGACGGGTTAGGGTCGTGACAAAACCTGCTGGAATGGTAGTTTTAAATATGTATGACGGAAATTTGAGCATCCTGCATCACTAGTCAAAATAAAAAACATACAAAACAGGGAACAAGCTGTATCATACATTGCTCTGTAGCAAGTTGTACCTCATAACATTCGCATGCCTTTTAACATAAAGTGGAGGGGTCACAGTTTTTGAGACGTATCGTTTAGTTTAATTTGATTTTGCATGCATATATTTGAATTCAATTACAATCAAGAACTGAAGGTTGGGACATGGAGCGATAGCAGTGTTATCTGCCCCCGCCAGTGTAGCATCGAGCATGGGTAAATTCTGTTTACTTACTACCTCTGAGTGAGTTTTTTGAGCTAGCTATAAGCAACAACTATGTACAACCAGCACTCGCTAGTCCGCATAACTTTTAGATTCGTACCTACCTTAGAAGTGGGTTCTTTTCTCAATTTGTAGAAAGAAAGTGATTTTCTCAATTTGCCTTTGTTGTTGGTAGATCCCCGCTTTTCAAGATTGAAATTGGCCCTGCTGAGAAATATGCAGATGCAACCGTAGATTTGTCCTTACTTTTCTTTCACATATTTTTAGTACTGTTCTTTGGAAAGGGGTGGCATGGGATTGACTCACAATCTAGTTCTAACACCTTCCGTACAATCTATCGTCAAAAGAAAGGAAAAGTGTAGAATCTAGATCTTGAAAATGGTTAAAGTAGCTAGAAGAGTGGAAAACTCAGTAGATTTCCAGGGTTTTGGGTGTCCAATTTGTTGCAAGCTTCGGATGTGGGAACCCCAATCGAGATTTCTCTAGTTATGGAACATTCTGAACTTTTAGAATTTACTTAATTTTTTGTGTCTTGCAGAAATGGTCCCTGTAATTTTACCATTGTCTCAATATGGTCCCTCCGCTTTTAACCGGCTCAATTTTAACCTTAAAGTTACAGATGCATGTCGATTTTGTCCAATAAAAAACAATGGTCACGTTTGTAACAAAAGAAGACCATGTGCAAGTCGTATGACCATTTCTTAGGGGCAAAATGATCAAATTTATTGTACTAACTCAACGAGCACAACTAGCATCTTCCTCCTTTCTTATTCTCTATTTTTTTCATCCTCTTCCACCCTTGTAATTAGGGTAAACTATAGTTAACCCCCTCTAACTAAGCCCCGCGTGCACTTTGCCCCCTCTAACTTTTTTTTTTTTGGGCACTCAACCCCCTCTAACTAACTGAAATTCAAACGGTCATAACTTCAAATGGTCACAACTTCTTCGTCCAAAATAAAAAATATGCAAATTATATATCGATTTTAAGGTCTTGAAGTCAGCTTTCTAATAACACCAAAATCACATCACGATTCAAAGCACACAGAAAGTTATGATCAAAAGAGTAAGGGCTGGTAGACAGAAAGACCGTTTTGATCATAACTTTTTATGTGCTTTGAATCGTGATGTAATTTTGGTGTCATTATAAAGCTAACTTCAAGACCTCGAAATCGATTTATAATTTGCATGTTTTCGATTTGGACGAAGAAGTTATGACCGTTTGAATTTCAGTTAGTTAAAGGGGGTTAACTATAGTTTACCCTCGTAATTAAGTCAATAATTAAGTCCAGTACCACCGATAGACCCACCTTCAACTAATTGCCATCGATTATGTACTTGTTTCCTATACTTACAGGAATGCAACAACTCATAAAGAGTGTAAATTGACCACCTCCTAGAAGATAAACTTTGGCCATGGAAACCCATCCACAACCACATCCCATCTCACCACCTCAACTATTAGCCGCCAATCCTTGTGCCCCCATTAGAATTGCTAAAACCCGCACTCCATTTTGGTTTTACACTTTTTTAGTAGTTTTTTTAGATGTAGTTGCTATGCAAGTGGTAGACTCTCGGCCTAAATTATACAGTGTATTTATGTATATGTAAACAATACTTATTCATCCTTTAATAAGAAAATTACAGCCATTCAAGCAACCCTGAAAACCCCTCATCCTCCATTAAAAATTGCACCCCAATCAATTGCCACCCACCATGCTGAAATCATACTGTCGCTATATCCAACATCACAACTGAACCTGTTGGAGCACACCACCCAAAATCAAGGATTTGGATTAAGAGACAAAGTTGTGGGGGGTTGTCAAAGTGATAAAGAGGGGAAAAGAGATTTGTGTGCTTAACAGAGACAAAGAAGTCTCAGACCGAAAAGAGACAAAAACGGGAATGAGTTAATTGGTGGGCTAGTAATGAGTTAAGTCATGAAAAAAAAAATATCCAAAATGCCCATCTACAGTGATCAAATGAGGAATGACGGTGACTTTCCATTAAAAAATCGAACTTCAGTTATCCATTGCACGAGAATGGCACCAAATCTAAAAATTGAAGGTCAATGTTGAGGCAATTGAAAATGGACCAATTGAGATAGAGAGCAAGCTAAAGGGACTATTTCTGTAATCTACCCTATTTTAGTTACAGTTGTGCACGAGATAAGAACCCGCAATTGCTTTGTTTCCCTAGTATATCACGTGGCTTTGTTTGGTTTGGATTGTTTTTTGGGTTTTGAATGATGTTTTTTGGGTAATGATTGGTTATAGAGAGATATAAATAAGAGTAATAATTAAAAAAAATAGTGGGGACTGTGTGCAAAGAGAAAATGTTAGATCTAGAAATCAAAAGTGAACACAATTGTGGTTAATAGTTTTGGTATTTGTCTTGAATTGCCAAATTTCGGTTCCTACACCTTGATATAGTCTTTGTGCAGCATACATATTTGCATTCGTATGGGAAGATTGTTTATTAGTAGTCCACATGAAAGAACTGGAACTGAGACATCAATTTACGGCAGAATCTAGAATAGCAATGTGTAGCCTAGCCTAGCACACAGGATGTAGGTGGCCAGTACGGAATACATCTGGAATGGTGGGTTCAATAATAATTCGCTTTGGATTTCTGCTCAAGAGTGAAATTTTATTAGAACTGTTCATATCCGGTTTGTGGAAAGATTATCTATTAACTAAACAATTCAATATGGACAGAAAAACGGAAAAAAGCCTGATGTATCTATTTATCAAGGAATGTTATTTTAACACTCCAGTTTTACCCGGTAACACTCCACTTTTTGTTTTGCAGTCTCACATGATCAACGACAACGAAACTGTAGGGACAAGGTCAAGTGCAGATTACCATTTTTCTAATTGATAGAAATGGTGTAAATTCCACATTTGCAATACACTTTTTGGTTAGCAATGACACCTTTTTGTAATGAAATCCATATCATTTCAACCAATAAGAAAGAAGATACTGTTCACCCTCTTATGTAGAGGGTGGACAAAATTAAATTGGTCAAGGTCTACGGACAATTCGGAACTCACCAAACATTAAAACCACCAAAGCAGTTTACGTCATTTACAATCTGATATCAGGAAGAGCAAGTCCAGAAACAGTGCGAAATGCACACCACCATACCATCACAAGCCAAACTTTTCCTAACTCAGTCACAGACAAGATCTCCACTCTAACAACAGATTAGAATCCAGACTACACACGCCTAATCCTTGTGTGTTTCTTCTTCAACTGCATAAGCATGACCTTTCTCTTTCTCCGCTTCAATCTTTTTATACGCCTTAGCTAAATCATCAATGGGAATATGAGGAAAGACGCTAAAGAAAGTATAACCCTTGGCAGTCAAGTCTTTGACCATTTCGTTGTATTTCTCTGACCCGTGAGCCATGGTGGGAGCAGCCATCTGTGCAACCTCGCAGAGGAGTGGAACCTGGTTGATTAGGAACCAAAACCTCGCCATTACACTCCAGAAGAACTGCATGAACAAGATACCAGCGTAATGAGCGGCTGCGCATGGGCCACCAGCTTGGGCTTCCTGTACCAAGGTTTGGGCTACTTCTGATGCCTTGTAGACTATGGTCTGGGCTTTACTGACAGCCTGCTTGGCATAAGGTGGAGCACGCTCATCGAATTTGTTTACCGCTTCATCGACCTGGAATTCACAACCATGTAATTTATGCTTAAGCGCTACAACTTTCCATAATTTATGCTTCAATCACATGAACTAATGCAATGAAACCTTGTGTTTCCGCCATAGATGCTGAGCTTTACAAAAGTCAACAATTTATGCTTCAGTGCCATGGTCAACTGATGCAGCGCTATTCTGCACCTAAACTAGAGTGTTATTATCTCCCACCTCGTTCCCTTCACAGAAATACCCCTCTCCGGAAATCATTACACACCTCGCGTTTCTGGCTATGGGGACATCCATTTGAAATGGTTTTAATGGGCTGTTGCTTTCATCTACTTAAGATAACAACAGTTTATCCCATCTTAATTACTATCCAATATAATCCTATCAAGAAATCTTTACACTCATGGTGTTCAGAACATGGGGATATCGATTTTAATGGTTTATAGAGGCAGTTGCTTTCATCTACCTAAGACAACAAACAGTATATCCAGTCTTGCACAAAAACAATATAAAGGAAAAACAAAATCAACATCAAAGACACAAATAGAAAGGGTAATTACCATCCAGGCTAACATCAGCATTTCTTTACTCAAAATTTTTGGAGTTTCTAATGAAGAACGAGACTACAGTTTGAACAACCCAAGGGATCAAGCCTTAGTCAAAATAAGAGAGAACCCATAACAACAATGATCAACAATCGCATCATGCGGGAAAAATTGAATACCATATATAATTTTCCGAATTTCTTCCCACGAAACTAAATATCTCAATTATCTCCATAATTTGGTGCAAAAAAATTTCAAAAATTATACATCAAAGTAATTTTTTAATTCAAAAAAATTTCACGCATGTCCGTCTATCCATTTGGAATGGAGGGAGTAGCTGATGGCATAAACCTCATATGCGCATTAACCCGAAAAGGATTATACGCGTGTACTCCATAAGCCAAGAGAATGTCAAAGATTCTACTTCCTCCATCGCCTGCAATTGATCCCTACGAAACTAAGGCTCTATTTGTTTGACCGTAAAATATTTTCCGGTAAAACATTCTACCCATTTTCCGGCGTTTGGATACCTAAATCACACATAAATTGTTTTTTTCCGTAAAATGTTTTTGGGCTATGGGAGGAAAATGACTTACTGTGGATATCCCCGTAAGTCATTTTACTTTGTTCACTGCTAATGCTCTCACGGCCCAATTGAGTTCTTCTTTTGGTGTATCTGTTTCTCTCTCCTCAGAATCAATTTCGACCCATACATCTCTCTCTCTCTCTCTCTCTCTCTCTCTCTCTCTCTCTCTCTCACACACACACACACACAAACATAACTGTTAACACCAGTTTTTCCTACGACCACATCAATGCAATAAAGATCACACAAATCCCTCATATGTACAACTTTCTTTCTTTAAGAATTGTTAAAAGGATTTCGAGTCAATTGGGTCTCCGACTCTCCGGTCCAAACTTGAAATGAATAGCAGAAATGAGGTCGGAATTGGTGAAATCTGAATACTTTGTCAATTGAGAGTGTGTGTTTGGGGGGGGGGGGGGGGGGGGGGGGGGGGAGAACGTTAACTTGGTTGATATTGAACACAGGAGAAATGTTTTGTTGCCAAGAATTTTTTTCAATTACCAACCAAACACCGTAAAATAGAAACGAAAAACTTCTTCTTCACTGAAATCATGTAAAATATTTTACTTCGAAACAAATGGAGCCTAAGTACAATTTTTGAACCTAAAAATAATGTACTTACTAACATTTTCGATATTTTTTACACAATTCAAAAGATCTCATCAAGTCAATCAAATTATATCCACATTGCATAAAAAATTACTTCGGAAAATACAATTTTTAAAACCTTAAATATTAAATATTGAATGTAACTCCGTAGGGGACCAACTCTATGGAACGTATCATTTCCATGGTAATTAGGCCTCTTTCTAATAAGGTTCTTACTTTTTAAGCTTTAATTTTCCGCTTTAAGAGAAAGATCATTCTCTCACAATATATCACATTTTAATTTAAAAATAAATACTTATTTAAAAATTAAGTACTTCTTTCTCTTAGAAGAACGGGCCTTTAACCAACTCAATTGTTCACGAATTCCACATACAAAATCCAAAACACAGCACAATCAGTAAAAACATAAAAAACAAGATTCAAAAATAATCAACAGTTCAATATAAAAAACAATTCAACGAACTAAAACAATCAAGGCTCAGATTAGTAGTACCTTGTCATCGAGGAAAACAAGCAGATCATCAGGCACGCCCCTGAACTTGTCGTAAACGGGCCCGACCACCGCGGTCACGGCATTCTCCACGGTCCCGACGGCGGATTTCAACGATCCAGAGTTGTTCTTCGCGTAGTCGTAGAGATTCGAGATGAACACCAGCGAATTGATCGCGTAAATCCTGACAAACCCTAGCCGCTTCAGCTCTCGATCTTTCTCCATCTAAAACAACAGAAAATAAAAAGTCAGCTAAAACAAGTTCAAATCAAAAGTGATCGAACGAAGAACACGCGTGGATCTTCGTCACTGACCTTGTTGGAATCCATTTGGCGCTTCGAGATCTCTTCTTCTCGATAGTTCATAAGTAGTAGTGTGCTCTTGGGAATTTCAGCGTAAAGGGGTGGGGTATGGAGTAAATTTTTTCCGTTCAAGCAGAGATTAAAGGGGTGGGGTATATATGTAGTCGAGATTCGAGAAGGACGTGTGATGGACGGTGGATATGGAACCACGTGGCGGACGTAGAGTGGGGGCGTCATGTAGATTCTTGGATCTGAGAAACAATAATTAGAAGATTCTAGGAGGAAGTAGTGGCTTCACGAGTGACAGGTGTCAGTACTGTTGTGGCAATACTGTACCTCTTAATAATCCGCTGACGACACAGTTATTTTTAGGACCAATAATGCTACAGAGCACGATCTCCGTGTTTATTACCCAAAAATAGAGCAGGATCTCCGATTCTCCACCCACTGCCAACAACACAACGCTGACGTGTTTCCACTTTTTTAAGAAGTTATTTTTTGAAAAAGAAAATAAATTTTAAGGTCAAAAATTATATATTTACGTAAATAATTTTCCTATCAATATAGATCTTGTTTGATAGATCTCATCGATATTTTTTA
Organism: Rhododendron mucronatum var. ripense; assembly: GCA_019656295.1. Lineage (NCBI taxonomy): Eukaryota > Viridiplantae > Streptophyta > Magnoliopsida > Ericales > Ericaceae > Rhododendron > Rhododendron mucronatum. Next base: position 5,087,422 of record BPLT01000006.1, read on the forward strand.
AACGGTGCAAAAAAAATTGAAAAATTATTTTTCATTTTCGTTATATTTGAGTTTGAAATTACTTTCTTTTTAAAAAAAAAAAGGTTGTTAGAGAAAGCGGAACAGGGCCAGTCCCACGCCAGCTTAAGCCAAAAAAAAAATTATAAATTCTTGAATTTTTTGAATCGGCCTCCAAATTAGATCCTGCTTCTCGCGTCAAACCATGCCTAGCTCGAGAACAGAGAGAGAGAGAGAGGATTGAGGAGGAGGAGGAGGAGGAGGAGGATGAGGAAGCCAACCACTAGCGTCACCTCCACCACAAGCAACCACCAGCTTCACCTTCACCTCTGGCGACCACCACCACCGCATCCACCTCCAGCAACCAACCCGTCGCAAAAATGGACGCAACACCGACGTCGAATCAACCACCAAGGTCTCTCTCTCTCTCTCTCTCTCTCTCTCTCTCGTCTATATATCTATGGGTTGTCGATTCAGTTCATTCTAGCTGGTTCAAATAAGAAAAGAATTAGGGCTTGTGTGAAATAAGGGATTTTTTGGGTTGATCCCTATCTATGTATTTTTAGTTTCACATTTTACGATTATTTGGGCTTCTTTTGATCAGTGATTATTTGATGGTTTCAATTTTTTATTTTTACATTTGAACTAATTAAGCTTATACCCTCCTATGAACTAACTAATTAAGGCAAGTGTATCTATAAATGATACTATGTATTGATCCCATTTAGTGTCCGATGCTCCTGCACATTTATTGGAACGATGGGCAAAGCTTTTTTGAGGAAGGCCAGTGCTGATTTTTGTAGTTGTTTTGGAAGTTTCTATGTATTGATCTTCATGGTAGTTTTGGAGACTAGATATCAGTCTACAATTTCAGTTTTCTTTGTTTCTTCTCAACTTCTCGTTGGAAGTTTTCCCCTTCTATCCCCTTCTCTTTCTCCCCCTCTCCTTCCTCGATGTACCCATTATCTAGTTTCTCATTAATAATATTTTTTCCGTTTCACAAAAGAATGATATTATACTTGGCATTAGTTGTACTCATTTTCTGATTGATATAGCTACACTAACATAAATTGATTATTCATATGCATATACTCCACTGGATTGACATTTCTTGATTAAAACAAAGAGATACGTTTTCATGGTATTAGTGCTTAATGTAGCACCGAGTGCGTGCTTGCACCAATTTATATTCTTGATTTCCGTTGTTTTCAAGGTTCTGGAATAGTGGCTTCTACACTTGATATTGGACATGCAATAATATTGTGCTTTGCAAAGATAAGCTCATGTCATAATTTTTTATTTTTTAACATGTAGGTGATGTTTCTGTTGCCATCACCATCGTCTTTGATGTCGCTAGAGTCTATTCCGTCGACAATGCCTCCTCGATCATCGAATCAAGATGAGATAGATACTAATGAGGAGGAGGAGGTATGGAGTGGACATAATGAATGTAGAGACCAGCATTTTTTTTTATGTTGTACTATTTTTCTTCTTTTGTTAATGTACAGCTCGACGAGATAGACGGTACGGATATTTGGTGTGACGTCTTCGTGGGAGGATATAAGGGTAAATGTGTGAGGGGTAGCACGTGTGAGTGTGTGGTGCGAGAAGCGGGGGATTGCGCCCCACTTCAATAATTCTCCCTCCCCCCCCCCCCCCCCCCCCCCCCCCAAGACAAACTTTCTCCCATTCTCTCTTTTTCTCTCTCCCTCTCGGCAGTCCCTCTCTCCTCTCTCCTCCAAAAATTTTCTTCTCTCTTCTCTTCTCGATTTCATCTACTTCGAGCATGATTCCGAGCAAAGTTCAAGAATTAAAGTTGTTCTACGGCGCATGGGCTTTCCGAATATCCAAGAAAAATCATGATCGGACCACGTGGGAGCTCGGTTGACTTGGTCAAAGGCTCGGGTTTTACTCAAAACCCATGAGGTAGGGATTTCTTACTCTTGTTATGCGTTTATACGGTGTTTATGTACATAGATCGTGCTTTGTTTCGTTGTTTGAGGTTGTCTATGCCATTTCCAAAAATCTGCAGCACAGGGCCTCTGTTTTTGGGGTTTTACGCCTTCTTAAACTCATGATTGAATTTTGATTTCTTCATATGAAATAGAGTAGACTTAGAGCCCGTTCTAATGCCTCTGAAATCACTCGAAACCGTTGAGAATTGAATTTATGGTGATTTTTAGAAAACTGGTCTGTAATCTGTCTCGTTTTCTGGGTTTCAGCCCACTTCGAACGGCCATAACTTCCTCGTCCGATGCCCGATTTATGAAAACTTTATATCGATTCGAAGGTCTTGAAGTTAGCTTTCGTTTGCCACTGGAATCGCCTTTAAAACCTTAGTATACAGAAAGTTATGACTGTTGGAATGGAGGTGTGTCAGTTTGCCTACTTCAAAGGTTGTTCTCGTTCCGTCGTAATGGCTCCCTATGTAAATAGAACATGTTTAAGTCACTTTCGGACATGATTTCTCTTGTCCTAGTAACTCGTTGTTTGACCCTATCTCTTGACACTCATTAGTGTATAATATTAATGTCATTTGAGTAGGAAATGTACCGTAAGATTAATAGAGGTACCGTGGGCTATAAGGGGCAATGTGGTGAGTATTATGAGTAGACATGAGCTCGTCTAATGATCCGAAGGGTATTATTATGACCCGTATCCTTGTGCTTCGTCTTATTGATCCTCCTAGGTTTCTTTAGCCCTCGCTCTATAATATTCTCGTTTAGAAACTAGCCGGTGATGTGTCCTGGTATCGTTGTGGGTCTGGTACGTGCCATAAGGCAATGTGATAGATTTAAAGGAATAACGTGGATCTAAAGTATTTATCAACGTGCAATGGGGTGTGCTTATGAGTTTGTATGCATTGTTATAATGATATAAGAACGAATGTGACTTGGAAAGTGACGTCTGCTTATATATGGTTTGATAATGCTTTTATGTTTACGTAAATTGTAAATTTTGAATTGAGGGTCCTGCAACGCAAGGTGTGGTAATGCGGAGACTCTAGAGGACCCGCAACGCAAGGTGTGGGAATGCGGAAACCCAGGTGGAGAGAATTCAATGTGACGCAAGGGATGGTAACAGTTGAATGTCTCACTTGACGAAGAGAATTATGGTTGACTTTAGAAGTTTATGTTGACGTCGGGATTGTTTGTTGATTAAGATTATGGCTGCTGAAAAAGAAAATGAAAGGTTGATTCTATTGAGGTTTTATTAAAAAAAGAAATTTTGTTTTGAAAAGAGGATTTTTTATCGAAAATCCTCCGGTATTCTTGAACGAATCAACGGATCCGGTATTTGGGCACAAATCAACGAATTCCGGCATTCAAACTCGAATCAACGGAGTTTGACCCGAAGTGGTCTTGAGTTTTCCCCTAAAATTGTTTTGGAAATCAAAAATTAAAGTTTTATGAGATGAAATCCCATAGTTAATGATATGAGTTGAGAAAGTTGATGTGGTGTTCGTTCGAAAAGTTATTGGATGGTTGAACAGTTGTTGTAGTCTATTAGATCGATATGAGTCTAAGTATTACTTCTAGTTGACGTTTGAATAGTTACTCCCTCTGTCCCATAATATTTGTCCGGTCCGCAAAACGGAGACGTAAAAATAATTCTATTTTTGTAAGAAAAGTTGGGAAAAAATTCAACAACTTACTAGATCTCGACGAGTTCTTTTAACTTGTGAAAAAAATTTGAATTTTTTCTTGAAAGAAATGCATTGTTTTGTAATCTCCGTTTTGCGGACCGGACAAATATTATGGGACGGAGGGAGTAAGAACGTTTGTGGGACGTCAAGGATTTTCCAGTCTTAGTTCGTCTGTTCATAGTGGTAACTCTTGTATCTTACGTTCCTTCATTAGAATTCATTCGCTCTAGTTGCATGTTTCATCGCATTTACTTATAGCTTGAGTATAGATTTTCTTACTGGGCTAGTGTAGCTCAACCTATCATTTTCAGGTAAAAAGCAAGGAAGTCGGCATGGCGTGCATCTCGTGCTTGTTGTTCATGTGTCTCGGAGGTATAGCGGATGGGTTGAATTTGCATTTTATTTGAAAGTAGTATTCGGAAGAATGAATATTGAAAATGGTAATATTATTTTGGCATTTGTATAACTTGGGTTTCGAACCAGGATTGTAACTTTTAATTCTAACTTTGAGAATTGGGAAAAGAAGTCATTTGGGTATTATCGGTACGTCAATATTGATTGTATTTATTGAAAATGACTATTATTTATGTAAAAATCGAGGGCGTGACAATGAAGAAAAAGAAGAGGTATCGAGTGATTCTTCAAAAAAAGTGTGTGATGAGATGGGTACTAATGAGAATGGAAAGGAGGCAATAGATAATTTTGTACTTACAGTTGAGCAATCGAAGGATGGAATGATGTTTGACACTCCAAGTGAAGCTTATTTATATTACTCAAGATATGCTAAAGAAAATGAATTTGGTGTGCAAAAAAATGTCATAAAAAGAGAAGAGATGGAATCTTGAGGCATTTAACTTTTCAATGTAGTCGTGGTGGAAAGGCGAGGGTGAGAACAATCAATCCGGTCAAACCATGGCCACAAACAAAAATTGAGTGTCCAACTCGCCTCAATTTTTCTATTTACCCAAATGGAAAGTGGAGGTTAAATCGGGTTGCCTTGGAGCACAATCATGAATATAGCCCGGAAAAGTCCAAGTTATAAAAAAGCAATAAGGTTCTTGATGAACATGTGAAAAGAAAGCTCATTTTGAATTATAAAGCTGGGATTCCGTTGCATAAGACTTTTGACTCACTTCATATTCAGGCCGGGGGACATGATAACCTTCCATATTATCAGAAGGATTACCGAAATTATTTGGATACTGAGCGACGTAAATTATTTGTTAAAGGAGATGCTGAGGTGATGCATAGTTATTTCATGAAGATAAAAGCAGACAATTCTGACTTCTTTTTTGCCATGGATTTGGATGATGAGGGTCGACTGAGGAATATATTCTGGGCTAATGCAAGGATAGGGCAATATGCAAAGAGTTTGGTGATGTTGTGACATTTGACACAACATACTTGGTAAACAGGTATGACATGCCTTTTGCTCCATTTGTAGGCTTCAATTATCATGGTCAGTCGATATTATTGGGATGTGGACTCGTCTCTCATGAAGACACCAAGTCATTGTCGTGGTTATTTAAGACTTGGATGACATGCATGTGAGATTGTGCTCCCAAAGCGATTATTACCGATCAATATGGCCATGAAAATGCTATAGAAGAAGTATTCCCTAACACCCGACACCAGTGGTGCATATGACACATCTTGAAAAAGGTGCCAGAAAGTTGGGAAATTGCGATGCGTATAAATCTATTTCACGTTCTTTGCACAATGTAGTTTATGATTCACTCACAAAAGAAGAATTTGAGGATGCTTGGGAGGTGTTCATCAAAAAGTACGAACTTCAAAATAATGAATGGTTACATGAGTTGTACTTGGAGAGGAATCGATAGGTGCCAGCTTTTGTAAAAGATGTATGAGTAAATTACACTAAACCCCCCTCAACTAACCTGCATTTTCACTTAACCCCCTTAGACTACAAAATCCGACATTGTGCACCCTCTAACTATCCAGAGTTGACACTTAACACCCTTTTGTTGGGTCTCCGTAGGAAAAATGTACCGACAGCCGTCTCCGGCCACTAGATGGCAAATCCGAGCCGTCCAAAAATTTAAAAAAAAAAACCGAGTGGGCTAACGTGGTAATCAACGGCATCCAACGTACGTAGGTGCTCGATCCAAACACCCCATTTAAATTCTTGAAGTGTTTGGATCGAGCACCTACGCAGGTTGGATGCCGTTGATTCCCGCGTAAGCTCACTCGGTTTTTTTTTTTAAATTTTTGGACGGCTTGGATTGGCCGTCCGGTGGCCGGAGACGGCCATCGGTGCATTTTTCCTACGGGGACCTAACAAAAGGGTGTTAAGTGTCAACTCTGGATAATTAGAGGGTGCACAATGTCGGGTTTTGTAGTCTGAGGGGTTAAGTGAAAATGCAGGTTAGTTGAGGGGGGGTTAGTGTAATTTACTCAAGATGTATTTTGGGCGGGAATGTCATCCACACAAAGAAGTGAGAGTTTGAATCATTATTTGATGGTTACATCAATTCAAAGACAACCGTGAAACAATTTGTGGAGCAATATGAGAATGCATTGGCGAAAAAGGTGGATAATAAAAAGAATGAAGATACAAAAAGTTCACAATCTAACATCTCATGCATAATTGAAAATGAGTTGGAGAAGTAGTTTCAAAGTGCTCACACAAACGCGAAAGTGAAAGAGTTTCAAGATGAATTTGTCAGGAAACTAGATTGTTCTTAACCGGAAAGAAAAGTATGTGATGTTTGGTCAGCGTATGAGGTAAAAGAGTGGCTTACATTCGGAGAAGGAGAAGAGAAAAATAGAAAACATGTGTCATTTGTCGTTAATTTTAATGGTGAGACCAATGAAGTCAATTGTAATTGTCGATTGTTTGAGTTTAGAGGTATGGTTTACAGACATCAATTGATGGTGTTCCATGAATAGGGGAGTTTAAAGAGTACCTGACAAGTATGTTTTGAGAAGATGGCGAAAAAATGTGAAAAGGGTCCACACTAAAATTCGAATCAACTATGATAACTCGTCAACAACAATTGAAACACTTTGGCATGACAATATATGCAATCTCTTTAATGAGGTTGCCGATTTGGCAAAAGATTGTCAAGAGAAGTATGCTAACGTGATGGGACGGCTACGCGAGCTAAAAGAAGGTTGATTGAATCTTCGGTTGCTTGTGGAAGTAATATGGGTTTAGGTATCCCTAATGATTCCTTTTCACTTGGAGATGGAGTTCTACCTTCCAAAGAGAGGAGAAACATCCTTGACCCGATACCTCTTCGTCGAAAAGGAAGACCACCATCTAAAAGAAAGCAAGGTGGTGTTGAAAAAATTTGTAACAAAAAAAGACAACAAAAAAAATAAGACATTGTCTAACGAAAAAGCGAAGGTATAACTTTTTTTTTCATTTGTTGCTTACTTGTTAATATAGACATACATATTTTGGATGAATGCTTACTAGTTATATTCTTGTACTAATTTCAGGAGGTTGAGGATATTGCGGATGACCATGTATTTGGGACATAAGAAAATGTCATAAATGTGAATGTAAGAAACTTTTTTTATTGCTAAGTTCCTTCTATAATTCCTTTATTAAGTTTCATGTTTTTTTGTTGGACAGAGTTACCCAAGCTACATGGGGCAATTAATGTGGCCAAACATGATGCCCCACAATATGCAACCAACTATGGCACAAGGTGGAACTATCCTCCCATGTTCTCCAACTTTATGTCTAACCAGAATAGGTTTTGACCAATTTTTTAACAACTTTCCGACTTCACAAAGCAACATGTCAAGTTTACTCAGTACTTATATTTGGAGAGGACAATCAAATATTATAGGTACTCAAGTTTGGGGAGGTGGACAATCAAGTTTTTTGAAAAGTCAAGGACAAGGTTAGGGAGGAGCACAACAAAGTTCTACAGAAATGATAAATGTAAGAGATAACGGTGAACTATAGAAAACTTGTTTGTGTATCTTGGTGTGTCTGTATTTTGATAAGTATCTTAGGTGTGTCTTTTTTTTTTAGGTTACGGCTTAGGGTTGGGAGTATGTAGTAAGTAGTTGTTGCATGGGTTAAGAAAATAAGATTGTTGGATGGTGATGTGATCAAGAAATATGTTAAATTAGTCATTGGTTGCTGTTGCTATATGCTAGTCTTATTTTGATTATGTTGCTGTTGGTTGTAATGAAGGGAACACATGATTCAAATTAAAAGACTACAGCTTTGGTTCTTCCATATTGACTCAATTTGTGTACATCATCTATTAATTTGGTGGAACTTGGAAGGCTATCATATTTTGAATTTTGTTCTTCCAGATTACATCATCTAGCAAAAAACCATTTGAAAACTATTGCGATGGTCTGATGGAAATACAAAAGTTAAGTTCCAAGATTAAGCAAAGCATGCCAATGGTTGTTATAAGTCATAACAAAACCAATTTAGAGCAGTACTCCCACAAAAGCAACAAATGATAGACTACCAATATATCCAAACTGCTAAATTTTATTGATACTCGGCAAAAGGTACATTGAGATAAAAGTCCAAGCCAAAACAAGAGCTACGTGCATAGAGCATGAAGCTAATAAAGGCTAAGACATGAAAAAGAAAAAAACATCCAGCGAACTACTGGATGCAAAAAGTACTAATGAAACAGATATAACATCTCATACATATATCACTAATAAAGGTCTTCAAGCATAACCTGAGTAAAAACTTCTGCAGCAAACATCCAGAGCAAGAACATCCAAATCATAGCAGCATCAAAGGAGAGCATATAATCCATAAGCTTAACATAGCAGAACCAGAGTACTAGCACAAGTACGACAAAAATCCATAAGCTTCACGCGGTTACCAACATAGACAATCCAGAAGCATAGATTATATAATCCATAGGACCAGATAGCGAAAGAAAAGCATGAGATTGCAGTAAAAATAGGAGCATCAAATCCATAGCAGTAGCAAGAGTGGAGAGAACCATTGGTCAAAAGTTTGAGATTTGGGTATAACTAATTAGCTCATTAGGGTGTCTTTGGGAACCATTGGAAACCTGCATGGCACCTACAAAACATTATTCCTGCACCACATTCCAACTTGCAAAGATTGATTTTTTGAACTTTCAATTGATGCAAGAATTTAAAACTCATGTATTGAGTTTCTACGGAAGTGGAACAGGTTGGCAACATTAATTAGAGATAATTGAAAGCATTTCAAAAGGAAAACTTCACTTCTGCAACCAAATTAACCAATGCCACAAAAGGAACAAAATGATAAGTATCAAGGATGCAATCAAGCAAGAAAAGCACTCCACTTTCTCCACAGGGGTTTTCTTTTCAAAGTAGTACCTGCCATAATCAGATCAAAAACCATCAATTTCAAAAGTTCAAGCTATGAAATTCTAATCGTGTGGTATTCGTGGGAATCAACAATATTGAACGCCATCACTCAGTTCGACAAGCATGGTTCAAAAGCCAAAACCTAACTGAATACAATGATGATGACTAAACTAAAATTTTGCCCTCAAAGCCATCAATGAGAATAGTATTTGACTATTGACATGCATATAGGAAGCAGAAATCTTAGAAATAGGGTTCGAAACAAAAAAAAAATCCCCAATTTAAAAAAGCCCTATTTTTTTTTCAATGGTTTAAACAAGTTATAGTCAAATGGAAAGGCTATAGTCGACTGAAATTAAGCTCAACGACAACCCACAGAAGAGAGAGAGAGAGAGAGAGAGAGAGAGAGAGAGAGAGAGAGGCCTTGGTAGTTGGTAATGGCGTCAGTTCTGGGCTCAGGCGATTTTCGCCGCTAGTGCCTTCGCCGAAGGTGAAGGATGAGGTTGGTGGTCGGCCTCCTCCTCCTATTCTCTCTCTCTCTCTCTCTCTCTCTCTCTCTCTCTCTCTCTCTCTCTTGAGCGTGGGTATGGTTTGGCACAAGGAGCAGGTCTAATTTTGGGGCCAATTCAAAATATTCAAGAATTTGGTTTTTTTTTTTTTTTGGCTTAAGATAACGTGGGGCCCAGTCCACGTCAGCATCATGTTTTTGGTTGTGGGTGGAGATCCAACTCCCTAGCATTATTAATTAGGACAATTATTTTGGTACTCCATTTTATGGTAATTACCAAACCGAAGGTGGTAGCCTAGTGGGTAAGGTGCCCTTCATCCCCAAGTGAGACTCGATTTCGAGTTTTGCTAGTGGCAAGGGGGTGTGTAGGTGAACACATATGTCCACTTGTACCTAGGTGGTGCTGTGACGACGGTCTGTCTTCCCATACAGTAGCTATGGCTCGAACCGAACATTCCATAACAGGTAAAAAGCCCCTGTAGTCACGCTCGGGGGGGTTACTACGCTGGTCGCCCACTCCCACCCTTTTTTGCTAATAAAAAAAATTTATGGTAATTATGTTGATTTCTCCACATGGGCTACTGAGATTGCAGCTGGATTTGAGGCAGCCAAAGGAGACTTTGACGCTGCCAAATCTGGACCTTAAGATCCTTGGGCTACTGAGATTGTAGCTGGATTTGAGGCAACCAAAGGAGACTTTGAGACTGCCAAATCTTGACCTTAAGATCCTCGCATGCAAAGAGCATTGAATGCTCTCAGAGTGTTCCCCTAATTTCTCCCTATAAATACATTTTGTATTTGAGAGGTTGAGTGTGGTAGCAGAATGTGAGCGTGAGAGGGTGAGGTCTGAGGGGGAGCCGGTTGTGGCTCTCCCTAGAGAGGTTTTTTCAAATTTTTTATATATTGTGAGTGTGTGTGTGTGTGTGTGTGTATATATATATAGGATGGAGTTTTTCCTCTGAAATCAATGTGTGTTGTATGGTCACCGGAAATGGCGTTCAAACCCACTAGTTTGAAATTGAGAAAAATACAATTTTTCTTACCCATGGATGTGGGCTCCACGACCGCGCGCGCCTGCAAGAGTCGCCACCCAGATTTTTGATATGGATGATCATTCGAGAAATCGAGGGTTTGTTTGAGAGAAAAAGACTTTTGACCTAGCGAAAACTTTAAGATTTTGGGTCCAGGGGCCACGTTAGGAATGGGGAAAGTTTTGTTAAAAAGTACCCCATTCGCCCGGGCCGGTCTCTACTTGAAATTTTCAAAGGGGATAGAGTCCCATAATGGTTAAGCTATTATATAGATAAGGGAACGAGAATCCATAAGATACTAGGTTTCCTATACGAGGTAGGAATCCTAGGGCAACAGGGATGCTTGGGCAGCAAGCATCTGCGAAGCTATAAATATGAGGTAAACTTGGAGTTGAAAGGTACGCAAGATCTAGCATTCATATTACGTTCCTACTGATAATTAGGGTTTGGAAACCAGTACGTGAGACTAACTTTGGCATCGGAGGGCCTTTGCTGCGAGAAGCAAAGGTGCGCTCACCCCTTGTCTGTTTTGCAGATTAGGGTTCCGACGAAGAACTAGGGTTCCGGTGTAGAGGCACGTGAGGTCGTTTGCAGTTTGGTACGTTCAGAGCACTAACTGTTTTCATCCCCCTATAATTGGCGCCGTCTGTGGGAAATCGAACCAATTTTCCTTGAAGAACAGTTCCGATGGAAGAAGATCCAGCAACACCGTTCAATCCAAAAAATCAGTTAAGCGGTGGAGGAGACAAATCTCCACCGGGTGCTCCGAGAAAGCCCACTGGAAGACAGGATAAGATGGCTACGGGCTCCACGAGAAGGAGCAAGTCTCACCGAAGAGAGGCGTTCGTAGAGCAATCAAGAAGTATACATAATAGCGAAGATGTCCTCGATCGAAAGAGGAAGGAGATAGAGGAGTATGCTAGTTTGATTAAAAAGCGAGAGTACGAGATACAAGAGTTGCAGCGGGTACGAGAACACCCAGAAGATTCTGGACTCTCGAGGAGGGATTCTGGGAGAGATAGACGGACTTTAGTAGTCCAAAGGCAGGCTCGTTCATGAGAGATAAGGGGCAGAAGTCCTACTCTAGGGCGACATAAGGTTTCTCCACGAAAAAGGAGAGACAGAAGCAGAAGCCCCACACCGGACAGACGAAGGGCTTTTTCGCGGAAAAGGAGAAGTAGGGAACGAAGTTCCTCACTCGCAGAAGAAACGAGAAAGCATCACCGTGACAGGTATGAGAGACCTAATGCTGACTCGGCCAGAGCTACGGCTCACAAAACAAAGGAAAATGAAGAAGGGTCAGCGTCTGCACGAGAGGCGGCACGTAAAGCCCTGAGTAACATCGCAGCCTCCCCTTTTGCAAGGAGATTGCAAGAGGCAAGGTTGCCGAGCAGAGTGAAGCACGGAGCGTTCGTACTTTACGAGACAAACACGGACCCTGTGGCTCACATACAGCATTACCAGCAGGCCATGTTTATGCACGACGGCGATGATGCCATTCTGTGCAAAATGTTCCCTTCAAGTCTAGGCAAAGTGGCGTTAAGTTGGTTTCATAAATTGGCACCACGGTCCATACGAGGGTGGAGGCAGTTGGCCGAGGAATTCACTGCTCGATTCTTGACAAGCAGAAAGGCCCCAAAGACATTTGAGAGTCTATCCACCATGAAGCAGGCGGAAAACGAGCCGATCAGGGATTATGCAAAAAAGTACTGGGAAACTTTCAACGAGATTGAGAGTTGCAGTGAGGAATATGCCATAGCAACCTTCAAAACTGGTTTGCCTGTTCGGGGAGAACTGCGCCGCTCATTAAATAAACATCCGGTGGCTACATTGGCCAAATTGATGGAGCGAATAGAGCAACATGCCCGAATGGAGGATGATATACTTCGCGAGGATGGCAGGATTTCTGCCGAACAGCCTAAAACGGCTGCGAAGAAGGTAGATAAACCTGAGCCCAAAACGTACAAAGAGCGAAAGGACTACGGACAGGCTAAGAAGGATCCGTACAAGGAAAAGCAAGCCCCTGATCCCAAGTCTTTCTTTTCTATTACTACTATTTGGAAGGAGCCAATCTACAGGATTCTCTATCGAATAAAGAATCACCCATACTTCAAGTGGCCCCCGAGTCTTGGTGGAGATAAAGATGCTAAACGTGCTACGAATCAGCACTGCAGCTACCACAAGGATTGGGGCCACATGACTGAAGATTGCGAGATGTACAAGAAACACCTTGATGATTTGGTCTCTCGGGGCTATCTCAATGAGTTTATCCAGGAAGATCCCAAACAAAAAGGAAAGGCCATGGAAATGGATTACGAGCAGAATCCTAGGGGAGTAATCCATATGATACATGGGTTGGCCGCACCTTATACGAGAAATGAGGTGAGGCTACTGCAAAGGCAGGCTAAGCACGACCAGCATGTGATGCGATTGGGAAATAAGAGAGGTCGAGAGAATGGTGTATGCAATGAAAGCATAGCATTCACGGATGATGATTTGAGAGAAGTCCAAGTACCCCACAATGATGCCTTGGTCATAACCCTACGAGTAGGGAAATATGACATCGAAAGGATTCTGGTGGATTTAGGAAGCTGCACAGAGGTGATGTACTACGATGCATTCAAGAAGTTGGGGCTGGCCCAAACAGATTTGGAGCAATCCACGACACCTCTGATTGGGTTTGGTGCAGGAGCCGTCTGGCCCCTCGGAAAAGTAACCCTCCCTGTTCGGGCAGGAACAGTTGTCTTAAAGAATGATTTTCTTGTTGTCAATGTTCCTTCTTCCTATAACGCGATTATAGGCAGGACCTGGCTACACAAGATGCGGGCTGTCTCCTCAAACTTACCACCAGATGATGAAATTCCCAGGATCCAATGGGATCGAAATAATTAGGGGCAATCAGAAAGTAGCCCAACAGTGTCTGATTTCCATTGTCAAGAAAGCTCCAAAGGCCCACCACGTTCACGCACTGGAAGTGCCAGATCAACCAACTATCGAACATGTTGGGAGGAGTCCGGCGGAAAAGGTGGTCGAAGGCCTGGAGAAAATTCAGATCAACGAGAATGATCCTGAAAGATATTTTCTGATTGGGGAGTCACTGCCGGCAGACGAAAGGGCCGAATTGATTGGATTCTTGATGGGACATATCGACGTATTTGCATGGGTCCCAGAAGAGATGCCCGGAGTTGATGCAGATGTAATTTGTCATCATTTAAATGTTGACCCCCAGCACAAGCCAATAATCCAGAGGAAACGAAGGGCAGCCGTGCAGCATGTGGATGCTGCAATTGAGGAAGTCGATCGTTTGCTGGAAGCTAAGGCTATACGAGAGGTATATTATCCCGAATGGCTATCCAATACAGCTGTGGTAAAGAAAAAGAATGGAAAGTGGCGAGTTTGTGTGGATTTCACAGACCTCAACAAGGCATGTCCAAAGGACAGTTTTCCTCTCCCAAGGATAGACCAGCTGGTTGATGCAACCGCTGGATACGAGCGGATGAGTTTCCTGGATGCATATCGAGGATACCATCAAATTGCTATGTTTGGGCCTGATCAAGAGAAGACTTCTTTTATTACACCACGAGGGTTGTATTGCTATAGCGTCATGCCATTTGGGCTTAGGAACGCTGGGGCAACATACCAGAGACTCGCAACCATCATGTTCAGGAAGCTACTTGGCAAGTCTATGGAGGTTTACATAGATGATATGGTGGTGAAGAGTCAAGATAAATAGGGACACATAGCAGACTTAAAGGAGGCTTTCGAAATCCTGAGGAAGTACAAACTGAAACTCAACGCCTCGAAATGTGCGTTTGGAGTTGGTTCTGGGAAGTTCCTAGGCCACTTAGTAACTATGAGGGGAATTGAGGCCAACCCAGATCAGATTGCAGCTCTGCAGAAGCTGCAAAGTCCCAAGACTACGAAGGAAGTCCAACGGTTGACTGGAATGGCTGCAGCACTGAACAGGTTCATAAGCAGGTCAAGTGACAAGTGCAGACCCTTTTTTCAATTATTGAAAAAAAGGGAGGAATTCGAATGGGGAGCAGAGTGTGAACAGGCCTTCCAGGACCTGAAGAAGTACCTGGCTGAGCCTCCTCTTTTGTCGACTCCACAGCACGGTGAGTCTTTAGTTTTGTACTTAGCTGTCTCTGAACATGCTGTTAGTGCAGTCCTGTTAAGGGATTTGGGAATTGAGCAAATCCCAATTTATTATGTTAGCAAGACCTTGCTGGATGCAGAGACGAGATATCTGCCCCTAGAAAAGCTTGTCTTGTCACTTAGAACGGCCACGAGAAAGTTGCCGCACTACTTTCAAAGCCACAAGGTTGTGGTTTACACTGAATTCCCGTTGAAATCACTGCTACGAAAAGCAGATTTTTCAGGAAGAATCTCAACATGGTCTGTTGAGTTGAGCCAGTATGACATCGATTATCAGCCACGTATGGCGATTAAAGGCCAAGTATTGGCAGATTTTGTGGCGGAGTTTTCTCCTATGGTAGCACCTTTGCCTCCTACGAGAAAGGAGCAAGCGTCCAAACCAGCACCCATGAAGGATCAGCTGTCAGCCGAACAGGACCCCACGGAATGGAAATTATTCGTTGACGGATCAGCATGTAATACTGGTTCAGGAATTGGGGTGGTAATATTTCCTCCAGGAGGTGTAATGATTGAGCTGTCTGTTCGGCTAGGTTTCAGTGCATCAAATAACGTGGCAGAATACGAGGCACTCTTAGCTGGATTGAGAAGTGTAAAAACCTTAAAGGCAGAACGAGTCAGGGTGCACTGTGATTCACAGCTCATAGTTAACCAACTGTCCGGCGAATATCAGGCCCGGAACGAAAAGATGGCAGCATATGTGGAAGCAGCCAAAGATCTACTTGATACCTTCGATAGGGTTCATATTGAACAGATAAGTTCTGGACAAAATGCCCATGCTGATTCTTTGGCATGGTTGGCAGCAGCTGTTCCCACTGAACTCAAACGAAGGGTAGCAGTTGAGTATCTGACAGAGCCGAGTATTGGAAGGAATATTGAATTGGTCCTGGATGTGAACCAGGAACCAAGTTGGATGGACCCAATCGTGGAGTTTTTACGGAATGAGATACTCCCCGCTGATAAAAAGGAAGCTCATAAGATCAGAACCAAGTCTGCAAGGTTTTGGCTGTCCCCGGAAGGAAAACTCTATAGAAAGTCCTTCACAGGACCATATTTGCTTTGTGTTCACCCCGAGATGGTGCAGAAATTTCTTCACGAAATCCACGAGGGAACATGTGGAAGTCATGCAGGAGGTAGGTCCATTGCCCACCGAGCAATTACCCAAGGTTATTGGTGGCCACATATGCAGGAAGACGCCAAGGTGTATGTCAAAATTTGTGAGAAATGTCAGAAGTTCTCCCCGATGATTCGAACACCAGCCGAAGACCTCGTACCTTTGACAAGCCCTTGGCCGTTTGCCCAGTGGGGAATGGACATCGTGGGTCCCCTCCACAAAGCAACTGGGAACCGGAAATTCCTGTTAGTTGCAACGGACTATTTTACCAAGTGGATAGAAGCAGAGCCACTGGCAAAAATCACAGAACCTATGATAGAAAGGTTCGTGTGGAAAAACATTATTACTCGATTTGGGGTCCCCTATTCTTTGATTACAGATAATGGGTCCCAGTTTCAGAAGAAATTCAAGTCCTTTTGTGCCCAATACGGAATACGAAATTATTATTCGACTCCAGCTTACCCTCAGAGTAACGGGCAGGCAGAAGCATCCAACAAGACTATTCTTGATGGGATCAAGAAAAGACTGAACAAAGCAAAAGGGAAGTGGCCTGATGAGTTGTCGTTGGTGTTGTGGGCCCACCGAACAACGCCAAGAAGGTCTACGGGAGAGACCCCCTATTCGTTGGCATACGGGACAGAGGCTGTAATTCCTTTGGAAGTTGGCCTCCCAACCAATAGAACTGCGTTGGTCGAGAGTGGAGGCAATGACAGGGCCCTTGAAATCGAGCTTGATTTCGCCGAAGAGATAAGGGAAAAGGCCCTGGTGCATCTAGCTTCTTACCAAGAACAGTTGATGAAAAGTTACAACACGCATGTACACCCTCGAGAGTTTGGTGTTGGGGACCTTGTACTACGAAAGGTGCTCGGCAATACCAAGATGGCCAACGAAGGCAAGCTAGGGGCCAATTGGGAAGGCCCATATCGAGTAACTGAGATTGTGGGCATTGGGGCCTACAGATTGGCAGAGCTGGACGGCAATCCAATTCCGAGGCCATGGAATGTCCATAATCTCAGAAAATTCTTTGTTTAGAAGAATCAAGTTTTATTTTTGAATGCACTACGTGATTGTGTGGGAGCTACGAATAAAGCTCCTTTGTTTTTTATTATGACAAGGTGTACGAATAATGCCACCTTGAGTTTTCATGCATTATGTGTTTGTGTGGGAATTACGAGTATAATTCCCTTGTCTAGGTTTTATCTTGTTGCTTAGTTGCAAAGGATACGAATAATGCTACCTTAAGTGCAAGTTTATAAATAAAGTTTTTTCTTTTTTCACGTATATCCAATTTTCCAAAATTTTCGTTCTCGACATGAGGAATATGAAATTTGGAGATGTATTATCTTCCTTTTTTCATATTGGGGAGCACGGGATAGGCACGAATGCCAAAATTGAGACATTTGAAAGTACGAGATACTTAAAAGAACGAAAACTCTTACCAAATTCTAAGTACGAATATACTTAACAGAGTCCAAGTACGAAATGCTTGGACAACAGACATAATGAGATATGTCTAAAATTTACAACCACAAACTAAGACTTATGAGTATGAGTAAACTCATATATTGCATACGAACGCATGCAATCCGTTCAGATACAGTCATTTGAGTTAATGATTGTGGTAACAATTTAGGTATGAGATATCGACGGTACGAGAAAACCTACAAATACCTAAGTACGAATACACTCAGTACAATCCAAGGACGAAATATTTGGGTAACAAACATAACGAGCGTATGTCAGCTACTGATTTTAGGTGTGAGATGCTATCAAAAGTACGAAACACTTATAGATAAAAACAAACTAAACACGAGAACCAAGCAGAAAAAGATGTTTAATGCCACGCAGGGCCAGCAAACACTACGGTCACACAGGACCTGCAAATTGTTCCAAAAGTTGGGAATAATACTCACGATTAGTCCAATTCTTGGACCTCAGAAGCCAGTTGGTTTGTTGTTTCAGTGTTAGGCTCTGTTGGAACGCCATCACCAGTTTCTCCTTCCACAGCTATGGGATCATTGGTCGATTCCCGAGCAAAGGACTCCACAGCGACAGCCTCCGGGATGTCAGTAGGTGTATCTTCTTCAGCATCAGCAAAATCTTCAATCTGCTGATCGATGTCATCCTCTGGGTTCCCCTCAGGTTCGTCCACAGCTTGAGACCGTTTGCTTGGCAGCTCGTTGTCCACCCACAGCGGGGAATCTTCAGCAACCCCAACCTTGGTCAAACATGTCTCCCAGCATGCTACACATATCTGATCTTGAATGGCAGGCATCTGCTCGACGTAACTTGCAGTAGTGGCATCAAAACCCTTCTGGTATCCGTCGTCATAGGCTGCCTTCTTGGCGCTGTCGATTTCAGATAAAGCCTGGTTAAGGTTCTCCTCAGTTGTGTCCAGCTTGGCTTTGGTATTATCTGCTTCTAGTTTGGCTTTATCTCTTTCTCTCTCTAGCCTTGTTACAGTCTGTAGCAGCCTGGTGTTATCCCTCATGAGCCTGTTACGCTCAGCTTCGGTTTCTTGCATCTTCTGCCCCATTGTCACCATTTTTTGAATGAACTAAGTAAATCCCAAGTAAAAGGAGCAGTGTTACGAATAAAACCAGAAGGATCGCAAGGATAAAGCAGGCAAAAGGCTTACCTTTACTCCACTGACAAGTCCAGTGGCAACAAGCCGATCAGCTGTTGTTCCAGCTTCCTTTTGCATATCCACCGGGAGCAGCAGCCCTTGTGCAAGTGCGACTGCCGTCTCTGAGGAGCTGGCTGTGTCCCCAATATGCACGGGACGATCCCCCCTCATGAAAGGGCCTGGAGCCCACGTTTGAGGAAGCACCTAGCGAGGAGGTGACTGGGTTTGGTTGTTTGCCGTATCAATCGGCACATCCGAGGATGTAGGGCCTTCAGTTCTAGGACGCTTGTCCTGGTGAGCATCCCCAATCTCCAAAGAGCTATCGCGTGGGGACGAGGACGATCGTGTTGATCTCCCTCTTGTACGACGAGACTGGGGAGGGGCGACACCAGTTGATGCCACCCTGCTAGCGGCACCACGACCCCGTGCGGGCACAGTCAAAAGTGTGCTGAGATCAATAGGTTGTCGAGCCATCGTACCTGAGCTTGTAGGAGATTGGGAGTATCCCGAAGACGATGATTGACTTGTGACACACAGGGGGATAGCTTGCTGAGAATGATGTTCGGCGATGTTTCGCCTTCGCTCTAATCTTCTGAGCACTATGTGCGTCTGGGGGAGGCCTTCAGGAACCTGAATTTCACCTGATTGCTCGGCAAGAGTAACTCCTGCCTGCAGTCTTGAACCCCGCGGCTGGGGAGCAGTTGAGGTGGAAGTGACGCTTGTGCTCGGATGCGCAAGTCTTCTATCAATGACCCCTCTATAGGCGGGATCGTATCCCAGTAGCACGTCCGCGTTACGACCCCGACCAGCTGTTCGGGTACCCGGTTCGCCTGTATACCTTAAGATTCTATTGATTTCTTCTGTGCGGACGTAATTCGACTCTCTACGGGGGCGTTTGTTGGCATTATCCGCTGTAACGAAGAAAGCACTTATATGAATTAGAAGCATGAAAAGCTTCTTGACAAAACAGTAAACGAGAATTACAAAAGAAAATTAAGAGCATACGTGGGTAACCCCATATGTGGGGGCAATGCAAGCCCACCACTTGTCCGTCTTCCCCTATTGGCTCGAAGGCTCCAGTCACGTAGAGGAAGTTGATCTCATGGTCCCGAGCAGAATCTGGCAGGTTTAGCACGAGACGCTTGTCTGCCCTCCTAACTTTGAAGTAGTACGTGTTGTACTCGGGATTCAATACTATGCTGTACCACCATTGGATGTCCCAAATTCCCAGTTGGGTCCCCAGAATCCTATTCAAAGCTATGACCCCCATTACCAACCTAAAGACGTTGGTTGAAACTTGCATGGGGGTGAGGCGATACCAGTTCAGAATCTGGCGGAGTAATGGATGAAGGGGAAAACGGACTCCGCCTTCAACGATTGCTACGATAGGGATGCACATCCTGTCCCACGAGCCACCGTCCCTGTCCGCCCCCAGTGGGGCGAGTTCGAGCCCCACATTGTCAGGGATAGCATACTCTACCCTAAAAGCCGCCATGGCTGTAGGATTCTCACAAAGTTTTCTAAACTTACTGGGTTTGGGAACATCTTCGTTCCCATCCGCCATGGCTATTCTAAAAAGGCTCTACGAGTTCCTAGAAATAAAACCCTAACGGTAGTCAAGTCTGAGGAGGAAAAATCTCAGAAACCAAATGAGGAAAAGGGAAAGCGAGATTCTTACGAAACTGTTGCAGCGGTTTCTCGAGATGCGATCGAGTTGCAGGCGGCGGCAATGGCAGTCGCACCTCTCGTCCGATTTTTGAAAAGATGGGAGGGAGGGTCTGCGTTTTGGTAAAAAGGCAAAACCCCCTTTTTTTGAGAATTTAAAACGAAACTGACAGAGTTGAAACGTCATCTCTTACGCCGTTACACGAAAAGTAGGATATCGTTCTGACGTCGTTTCAAGAAACGTCAGTTCAGAATTTATGAAGGGCATACGAAACGTGCCACGTGGAGTTATGACTCCGAAATGGTATAATGACTAAGCCGCCAAGGACCTTAAAGGATATTAATGAAATGGCTGTTCGGGGCTAGACAAGTATGGTCCAGACCCGTTGTAGCTAAAAGCTTTACCCATCGCCCCCGAGCAGTGGCAAACAGATAAAGCTGGGGAGCAATTGTAGGGAGGTATTCCCGAACAGGTATAATTATTCACCAGATACGTGATATGCAGGGGCACGTGATAAGCAAGACAAGGCTTATCGCCGGGCAGTAGATGAACGACGATAAAAGGCCAGTGACACGTGAAGATACTGGTCCATAAAGTCTGTTCGCCTGAAAAGGACAAAAGACATGTGAAGTCATCAGTCCAAGTATAACGACAAGGACCAGTTACACGTGAGGTCACTGGTCCAGGAGGACTGTTCGGCAAAGAGGAAGCCGAACAGTGTAAGAAGTTGTCCTAAATCATGATGTGGCAAGAATGCCCCAGAATGATAATATTCCGTGAAGAAATGAGATCCCTAGTATATAGGATTGAAGCAAGAGACCCAACGTGAGTGGGGTGTTCGGAAGATTATGGGATAGAGTCCCATAATGGTTAAGCTATTATATAGATAAGGGAACGAGAATCCATAAGATACTAGGTTTCCTATACGAGGTAGGAATCCTAGGGCAACAGGGATGCTTGGGCGGCAAGCATCTGCGAAGCTATAAATATGAGGTAAACCTGGAGTTGAAAGGTACGCAAGATCTAGCATTCATATTACGTTCCTACTGATAATTAGGGTTTGGAAACCAGTACGTGAGACTAACTTTGGCATCGGAGGGCCTTTGCTGCGAGAAGCAAAGGTGCGCTCACCCCTTGTCTGTTTTGCAGATTAGGGTTCCGACGAAGAACTAGGGTTCCAGTGTAGAGGCACGTGAGGCCGTTTGCAATTTGGTACGTTCAGAGCACTAACTGTTTTCATCCCCCTACAGATGATGCACAAAAACGAAATAACAGGATGACAACAAACTGCCTTGGTCACAAACAACACCGCACGATGCACCAGATTATCATGCACAATTTTCTGATAAACCATGCGGTGCACCAGCTTACTGCCAATCCACTATTATTGCTCAAAACCTCATACGGTGTGGCTCTCCACTCATTTTAGAACGTCTTTGTATTTTCAGATAGAAGCGAGCCATGGACTCAGGCATCTTTCTTATTATCTTTATGGAAAAACAGTTTGCAAAACTCTTTTTGATGCACTCGATCATCATGGATGATCATAAAACCCATTTTAATAAGCCAAAGACATGGTTTTGGATAAAACTACATTCTGGAACACACCAGTAACAATCTCTGAGCGATATTACTTTGACCAACAGTAGATGAATGTGATTAGAACAAACAAAATAGATAAAGAATGAACATTATAATACCGAATCTTTCGGACTTAGACCAGAAAGATTCTACAAAGCAAAGGCGAAGACTCTTCTTTTTTATTAGTTGATTTATTCAACGAGGTCTCAGACCTAAGGAGAGGTTGCTACTAGAAGAGCGCTCCCTTACTAATTGTCTTGTATGCTAGAGTACACTACATCGTGCGGTGTATAATAACATTGCACGGTGTAGTGTTTCCAGTACAGACGTTAGTTCTATTTCTGAAAATAGTTTTTAAGTCGACACTTAACAAAATAGGTCAAGTGTGACTATAGAAAGTCCCCTCAGGGCCAAGGCTGAGCTTGGCCTAAGGAAACTTGTTTTTACCTTCTATTTGAGCTTGGATGGACTTGAATAAGTGTGGATGAGTGTGGGTTTAGAACCTTTTTTTGGGTGGAGGAGTTCCAAAGCTAGTTGTGTACTAAGCTTTTGAAATGAAGGAGAATGGAATGTAATTAGAGAGAGAGAATGTATAGTTAGGGAATGTGGAATGTAAGGATGGGATTCAAAAACCCAGGGCCCTTCCTCTAAGAGGAAAGGTGTATTTATAGGCAAAGGCAAGGATTATCAATGCAAATGGGGGAGGTATCTTCTAGAATGGCTAGAAGTGTATTTTTTGCCAAGCCGTTTTCTAGCTGTGGCTCAAATGAGCGTGGCCGACAGCTTTCTGAGCCAGTCAGAACTTTTTTCTAAAATGCCATGCAATTTACCTTATAACCACGATGGAACAAAAGTTGTTACACCGTGCGGTGTAGTGGTGTCATGTACGGTATTCTAGGTCCAATTCTGGGCCCCGGTTGTTTCTTGGGCTTTTCAAGCTTTTTTGTGGCCTTTTAGGCTTTGTTAGGTTATGAGAGTCCATATTCAAGCTCTTAAAGGAATTGTTTCCTTTATTTCATCATCGGGGAATTTAAAAAACCTTAGAAGCCTGGATTGGGGTGTCTACAGTAATCCCTCTTTAACGGAACTCAAACACTATTGATTAGCATGAGTGACGCTTAAAGAACAGGCATCCCAATCCATTGCTCCAAAGTCTTCAAATTAAAATGCATGAAAACCGAAATGAATGCAAATAGTGATGGTGGTCGCGCTCATGGAGCTACCTACGTACCCCACTTGTAGGGATCAGACCAACGTAGTTCGATTGGGACAATGCAAGTAAAATGAGTCTTAGAGGACGAATTGTGAAAGTAAATAGTAAACTTCAGAAGATTGAGTGCTTGTAGCGCCGTGTGTCATTAAATCCTAGAGACGAGCCCTTGAAAGGTTAAAACGAGACGAGTCCTTGGGGGACTGAAATTGAGACGAGTCCTTAAGGGACTTAAAATTGAGATGAGTCCTTGAGGGACTAAAGCGACTCAAAAGGTGAGACGAGCCCATGAAGGATCAAAATTGAGACGAGTCCTCAAGGGACTAAAATATGACGAGTCCCTGGGGACGAAAATACGACAAGCAAGTCTTGAAAATATGGTGAGCCCTGGAGGACAAAAATACGGCGAGTCCTGGAGGACGAAAATACGATGAGTCCCAGAGGATGAAAATACGGCAGCTCCCGAATGACGAAAATACGACGAGTCCCAGAGGATGAAATAGAGACGAGTCCCGGAGGACAAAAATACGATGAGTCCTAGAGGATACAATTGAGATGAGTTCTGGAGAACGAAAATACGACGAGTCCCAGAGGACGAAAATACGACGAATCCCATAGGACAAAAATGAGACAAGTCCCGGAGGACGAAAAAGAGCCTTTTGACCAAGGCATGTCATTTTAAAGATTTTTAATGTTTAAACGGCCGGAATATGTCAATCCCGAGGACGATATGGGGGTGAGTCGAATGAACCCACAGAAATAATTTTAAATTCTAGAGGCCAGAATGTCGTGCGTCATAGCGGAACACCATGCGGGGTTTCAATTTCCCAGGCGTCTTTTCGATTTTCGAGGACAGTTAGTTGCTCAGGTGCGCTCATTCAATTCAGGCGTGCCTTTTGGTTGGCTGAGTCTCTTTATAAGGATGGTAGTGCCTCATTCCATGCACCATCATCAACATTCTTCAAGTCTTTTTATCTTCTTTCACCACTTTTCAAGAACAGGTTGTTCTTTTCCTGGCTTTTCAAACCCTTGTCTTGACCATCCGCACTCTCCGCCGTGCTATCTCCAATCTTCAGGACATTGCTTTTGATGCTCAGGATGACGAGTTTAACCCAAAATTCGCGGAGCAGCGCGAGTCCGAAAGCACTGCTGAAGATAGTAAGGGCAACCTGAACGGGTCGGATGACCGTTCAAATGGCGCTAATGACGCTAGTGACGGTGCCAACTCCGTGGGTGACTGAGGAGGACGAAGAAGAAGAAGAAAGGAAGCAGTAGGACCCTTTTCTGTTTTTTGTTTTTCTATTTCTCTCTCTCTCTCCCCCCCCCCCCCCCCCGGCTTTTTTTTTAAGGAATGTGTAAACAACCCAATTTGGCCTATCGATTATTTCAAGTCTCACCTTGGTGACCATCTCGATGAGGAATGGATACATGTGATTGTTGATTGACTTCTCGTAAACTCATGGACTTTTTGGTGAGTACTTTTAGCCACTTAGAGGATTCAATTCAGAGCCAAATAGTCTTTCAAGATAGAAATATAGCATCCTTGGAAGATACATCTTTCGGCCGTAACATTGATCTCACAACCTCAACTTCATTCTTTCACCCGTGAAACATGTTGCTTGAAAATCTCCCTGAGAGATTGATTCCTCGGTAGCCAAATCTATTCTTCGATCACCCAATCTATCCTTTGACAGCCAAATCCATTGCTCAGCCGCCAGATCGTCCTTTTTCCAAATTCTGGAATGTTCTGTCAAACGTTTGATCCGATCACCAAAATCCTAGTAGCCTTTTTTCGATGTGTTCGGGCTACGAAGCAGATTTCGTCTAGAGATCTTGTTACCCTATAATTCCTTATTGATTCACGCCATTTGATTGGCCAGAGTGAACCATCAATTGCATATATAAAGAGGCACTTAGGGTTCCAAAAATATATCAGCAATAGTACAAACTCTAACCCTAGGGTTTTTCGAGAAGCAAATCAGTCAATCACCTTCAATCCGAAGCAGTCAAGCAACTGAGGGATCAAGGTGGTGAGGCCCAGCAACCTATGGTTTGGTTCTTTTATGCTTTTATACATTAATCGTAGCGTTTTGATTTCCTGCTAATCATTTAGTCTGGTGTGAGGAAGAACATTGGTTAGGGCATCGATCCTTCGGCCGATATATCAATCTAGTGGGATCCCTCAGCCGTGACATCCATTCACCGGCCGAGAGATCCATTTTCCTAGAACAGCCTATTTTGTTCTGCTTACTTTTGATGCATGCTTCAATTATCGTTCTGGCTCACTTTATCAACTGCTAAAGGCTAAAATCAATTTACATGTTTAGAATTAAATAAAGCAAATACTAATCATATGTTGAACGATTATGGGCCAGTCTCACTATTGGGTAAAGAGGGGTGCCTAACACCTTCCCTTTATTGTACTCCTGGCTCTCGTACCCGAAATCTCTATCTTTTTCCTAATATTTATAAACTAGGTGGCGACTCTATTCTGATGATAACCGTTATCATGTGGCGATGTTCCTAGCCAAGGGAATATCCACGATCTTGGTTTATGAAATGGAACCAAACAAACTTGATCAATCTATATGGCGATGCCCCGTTTGGGGGGTGTCTACAGAATGTAATGAAATTCCAAGGGTCACCTGATTTCAATGAATGAAAATCAAGCTTCCTTCATATTTGACTGCTTTCAAGTATTTTTTTGTGCAATACTCAATCAAAAGAAAATGCTACGGCCTCAAATGCCAAGAAATCAGTTTCAGGAACTGAACCGTTGCCAAATGGATAACACCATGCGCTATTTCAAAATAACACACGGCCTTGTAGACAGAACACGGCGTTCTACGTTGAGATCAAACTTTTACAAAACCTCGAGCTACGGAGCATTTAATAGGCACAGGGCCCAGAAATGATTAGCGAAATTTTCAAAACATCTTTTGAATAGGGCTCAAGACCCCAGAATACCGTGTATCAAAACAATATGCCATATGTTTTGACTCAAAACACTGTGCGGGGTTATAAAGGTTAAACTCGGTCCAAGATCGATTCCAGGAGAACCAGCCGAAAGGGTATAAGGGTGAGGCGTACACTGTACACCCCACCATTCAAATGTCTCTCTCTCGTGTCCTCTCTCATTTCTCTGCACTCTTTCTCTCTCTCGGTGCTCCCTCTCTCTCTCGGTTACCTCTCTCTCTGTTGGTCTCTTACACGATAAAGGATAGTGGTGAGATACCCGGTGGTGATCAACCACCAACGGTTGAGATTACACCACCCCCAATACCTTTGGAGCGCGGCGCGGTGATCATGGAGGTTCCGGAGACCTTGGAGGCTTCAGCTTCGGTGGCCATGGCTGAGGGAGCTACGGTTTTAGCCTCCATAAAAGGCAGCGGTGGTGAGGTCAAGAATGATCAGGCTGCTACAGGTCCAGGTGCAATGGTGTCGAGGAGTGAGAATGACGTGGGTGATTCGAAGGAGAGGGTCACGGAGGCTCACGATGATGGTTTGGGTAGTGGCGAGGAAGAGAAGGCCACAGAGGCCTCTCTTGTGAAACAAACCCGGTCTGACTTGGGGAGGGACCCGGTTGTTGAGGAGGAACTGGAGGAAGAGCAGGAGACGCCTGCGATCTTTACCGGTAGTGGTGAGGGTGTTGGGTCATCACGGCCCATAAGTATGGGCGACTTCTTGGAGACAGCGTCTATTGCAGACTTGGCCGCGTCCCTGTGGGGTGTGCCTGGATTGGCGGAGGCTTTGCTTGAGCTCCATGAGATAGAGCTTCAGGCTGAGATTGAGGCTAGAGCAGGGGGTGAGCGACGGATTGAAGAAGAGGGTGAGGAGGTTCCCCGGAGGATCGTAGTTGACGAGGCGGCAACAGCTCTTGGAGGTTGAGGTGCTTTCGACGAGGCGACCTACGTGCCTCTTCAACACGCGATGGTGCCATCATTGTTGGACACTTATAGGCCGGAGAGGCCTATGTACGACGAGGCTTTGGTCTTGAAAGACCCTCAGCTGCACTTGTCCTTGCGACTAGCCGAGGTACATTTCAATACTTGCATTTCAATACAATCTATCATGCTTTTCAATTCCTTGCTTTGAATACTACGCCTATTTATTGAATCATGTCATTTATTAAAACAGGAGATAACGATCTCGTGTTATGGCGGTGCGGCCGATGTGCCGAAGTTCTGGGAGAGGCTCCCTGAGGCTGTTAGGGTGAGAGTTAGGGAGACTAGCTTCGGCGGTGCGGCCGATGTGCCAAAGTTCTGGGAAAGGCTCCCTGAGGCGGTTAGGGAGGCTGGCTTCGGGGATTTCGTCGAGATCTTGACGAGGGCGAGTAATGTTCGCCAGGTGGTGAGGGTTCTTACTGAAAGGTGGTGGGACACGACGAATTCGTTTCACTTCACCTTTGGTGAGATGACGGTGACGCCTTTGGACTTTTTAGCAATCACTAGCTTGAGGGTCGGAGGTGACCCTATCCCCTACGATGCTGTGATGGGGAAAGATGCAGGTTTGTAGAGGCTTCTCTTGGGCATGTGCTGAGGGTGGAGAAGGAGGATGCCCAGTATTTTCAGCTTTTGGATTTGTGGAAGGAGACTTCAGTGGGGATAGTTCAGGAGGAGCAGATGGCACGGTGCTTCTTCCTGTATATGCTCGGTGCTTCCCTATTTCCTAACAGGCGCAATCGAGTACATTTGTCTTCCTTGCCGGCACTCCGGGATGTTGGGGAGATAACCCACTTTGACTGGGGAGGCGCGACTTCAAGGGCATGCTATGCCTTCATGGGGTCTCTTTCTCGCGGAGCTGGGAAGAGCCTTGGTGGCTATTGGCGGGTTTAGGAGGTATAACTCAAAGCTTCACTTTCTTTTATTGCTAGTTAGCTTTCCATTCGTTTATGTATATCTTGTGCTAACTTTGTCGTGTCTTGAACTACAACTTTTGACGTACGAGGTATTGAATATGTACCCTCCCGAGACTTCTTGCCCTGATGACATGATACTTCCTCGAGCCTTGCGCTGGTCGAAAGAATATCGCAAGGTGAAGAAAGGGAAAGGCAATTTGAACGCCAACCGACTTTACTTGGACAAGCTGCGTCCCGATCAGCTATCACTACCTCACTTGGTTGCTCCATTCATGCTTCTCATGCATTTCAATCGAATAACATCCTGATGTATGCTTTTGATTGTAGGTGTACTGGCGCATCTGGGATCGCTTTGACGTCCCATACGTTGCTCGAAGCAGCGAGGTAACAAGGGGGAGAGTGCTTTTGGAGTCACCTTACGACTGGCAATGGTACCTGGGTGACCGGGTATCACGTCAGTCTTTGGGTTTGGACACTTTCTTGGTCCCTGGACCACTCCCTCCTCTTGTGCAGAGGACGAGCCAGTACATGCTGAGGGAGATGGAGCGGTTTACACTGCCAAATCCTCAGCTAGAACAGCTTTTCCAAGTGGGCACTGACTATGCAAAGTACAGGTCTCAATACCTGATGAGGAGTTTTGGGATCCGTGCTGCCTAAGAAGTGGAGCAGCAGGGGAGGGACGGTAGAGGTGGCAGAGGCGGTAGACGTGGAGGTAGAGGTGAAGGTAGAGGTGGAGGTGACAACGCAGGTCAGAGTAAGGCCAATTTGCCTGTGCTCTCCTGGACGGTTGACGTGGTCATTACTCAGGGGGTCTCTGGCTTCGTGGAGATCCCACGTCTGGTGGTGGAGCCTCCGGAGTTCACTGCTAAGGTATGACATGCTTTAATCTCTTTTGATACTTGCCATCTTTACAGCATGTTCTGATTGACATTCTTATTCTGCAGGTGACTCCGGAGTATGCAGGGGAGATGATGGCAGTCATCCTAGGCCAGAGCCAGTTGATAAGGCTGTACGCCATGGGTCATGCTCCACCGGTGCAGTCACATAGGGAAGGGACAGAGCTAAACTTTCATTCTCTCCTAGCTTTTATTGCTTTCACTTATGAATATGATGCAAATTTTGTATGAATGCTATGCTTTTATAGGCTAGAGGAGGGATCTCTCGGGGACACCACCAGAAGTCTGTTCGCATGCCTGCACCACAGGCTTCCGTTGCTAGCTCTCGGGAGGAGCGTCCCGAGAAAAGACAAAGGATCTCACCCCCTGATGAGGAGGAATCTAGCGCCGACTCGGACGAGACTGAGAAGCCAGAGGATATTGATATGAATGATACCTTTGAGAGCTCGGAGCCTAGAGCTGCGCACATCTAGGAGGTGGCTAGCTCTGAGACGGAGGAGGACGTTTTGAAGGAGGATGAAGATGAGGAGGGGAGCGAAGATGATGAGGATTGAGTCTCCTCTTTTTGCTTTGCTATTTTGACAAAGCCTACATGCTTCCTTTTTGGACGTCTGTTTGCCGTTACGGATAGGATTTTGACCATAGGGCCTGCGTACCCCATTTTGCGATGTACTTCGACTCATGGATTCCATTTGGCTTATGTATATAAGAATTGTTTCTTTATTATTTCCGTCACTCAATTCCCTTTATTATTGATGTACAAAGATAATTGAATAACCAAAATGCACACCAAGATGCATAACTAGCCATAGAACATGAAACTGAGTCTGATACATAGCCCTAAGTATGGAACATATTGATGAGGGAATAGAAATCAAAGAAGTATTTAAACAAAGTATGAAAAATTAACTCTATTTCTGAGAATTTACAAACAACCTTGTTAAAGGCTTGAACACAACTGCATATGTTAATAATGACTTTCGTGACTCGAGAGATGACTCGAAAACTGATTTCATGCCTTGAATTATGCTTGAAAGTGCAGAAATTTTGTCTTTTAAAGACAACGACTTTGAAGTTTGATCGACGACTCAAACTGAAACTTGGACTAAGTCACGTTTGTCTATTGTGACTTATATGACTCGAAAGAACGGCTTGAAACAACTCCAAATGGAATTTGATACTTCAACTTGGTTCAAGAATAGGATTTTATCGACTTTTTGTTTCACGACCTTGAATTTTGAGAGTTGATTTGAAACGAGCCCGAAATCCCAAATACTCATTGAAATGTGTTTTGGCAGTTGATAGCACCTCTACAGGCCTTAAATCCATTTTGACCATCTGCTGTAAAAAACTGAAGAAATGCCGACTTTGAAACGTTGTGCATGGTTATGGAATACCGTGCGTGGTTCCATTAATACACGTGGATCTTTGAAACACCGTGTGATGTAATGATGAAACACCACAACGTTTAAAAACGCCGTGCATTGTTATGGTACACCGAACAGTATTATTTTCCTGACAATTTGCAGTTTGCTACTTCCCAAGACAGATTGCACGACGGTTGAAGTTTGACCCCTGCAATGGCATTTCTGAGCTAATGCATGTCATTGTATTTCTATGTTATGACCAAGCTTTTTCCTATGTAAGACTCATAGAAAATTTGCACTTTTTGAAACCAAAGGACCTTAGAAAGTTGAAGTTGCTTCCTCTACTTCTCCTATAAATTCAGACCTTTATCTTCAAATTTTCTTCACCCCAAACATTCTTCATCTCTCAAAGACTCTCTTCTTTTAAATGGCTTTCTCTCTCTCTCAATGGTTCACTCCGCCCCTTGGTTAGTTGCCATGGATGGCGTTGATTGGCTTAACTTTCGCGCCCATGGCTTTTACTCTATGACGTACCTCCGCAACATCCGCATTCGCCCCGAGCTTTTGAAGGCAGCGGCGAGTTTCTGGGACCTGGAGGTTCATGTACTCCACTTCAACGAGTAAGAGCATTGGCTCGGGAGAGGTCATCATCCCTCCTGTGTGTGTGAACATTTTCAAGGTCTTTGGCTGCAGTTCTTAGATTTAGTGGTGGTGCTGCTCAATACTTGGTCCACGATGGTCATCTCAACATCATGTGACTCATCGAGATGTTCTCTCCTCCTGGTGACCTTACAGACATGACTTACCAGTCTCGGCACATGACGACTCTTTGTATGTGCTTGTTGGCAGCTTATCTCTTGGTTCCCTCCATTGGCCATGCTAGCTCGGCATTGGTTAGTGTTACTGTTCAGATTGAGGCTAAGAAGGACGTGATTCCAATGGTTTTAGCTGAGACCTTGATAGGTTTGGACAAAGTTCGTTTTGGAGAGACCGAGACTTTGGGGGCAACCTTCTCCTCCTATAGGTAGGCGTCTCACTCAGCTCTCCTTTTTTGGGCTTTTCTCACATTCTCGATTTACCTCAACTCTCGGCTTGGCTTTCTATAGTTTCTTACATGTTTTTGTCTCTCTTTTGCAGATTTGGCTTTGTGATAAGGTAAATGTGCTGACCGTCCCCCCGGGCAACTAGACATACGAGGCTAGACTGTTGTCCCATCGATGTTTTGAGTTTGCGGACAGGCGCGTCTTTGAATGGGTTAGCTTCTTCAAGTGCTTCATGCTTGGGAGCTAAGACCATTTTTTGGAGGTGCCCCTGGCTGGACCTTCCACCGATGATCGTGCATTTCATGGGGCCTCAGTGAGTTGCTCATACTGGTTTAGAGACGCCTATGGAGGTTCTGGTGGATGTTGTCTTGCCTCTCTTTCGCCCTTCTGACATTTACT
Source organism: Rhododendron mucronatum var. ripense (assembly GCA_019656295.1). Lineage (NCBI taxonomy): Eukaryota > Viridiplantae > Streptophyta > Magnoliopsida > Ericales > Ericaceae > Rhododendron > Rhododendron mucronatum. Next base: position 5,118,835 of record BPLT01000006.1, read on the forward strand.
ACAGGAGTTCTGGGGGACCCGCGAGATTACCGATGCAAGCTCCTATCCGTCCGTGCTGCCACACGGGAGCTATCGAAAGTGGCTTAGGAGGGACATTGCCACGAGGGCGAGAGCCCGAGCAAACTAACTCACCCGAGTAAGTGAATTTCAAAATCTAACTCAAAACGCAATTTCCAAATCACACAATGAGCCCTAAATTTTTAGAAAATTAGAGGCCGATCCCTTTTTTTAGGTTCAGTTTGAACACAACCCATAAATATTTTCCCAAACCTAATAGGCTTGGTTATGTTGCGTGATGGACTATTTTACCCCAAAATCACTGCTCATGCCCCTTTTTTACAACCTGCGGACCACGACGACTACAATTACCACTTAGATCAGGCTGATGCGGAATCACCACCTCTGTCATCTCTCTCTCTCTCTCTCTCTCTCTCTCTCTCTCTCTCTCTCTCTCTCCGCCCATCCTCCGGCGACGATGAGCTCTACCTTGGTCTATTGTCTCTCCGTCCAGATCTCTACCTGCACACCCGACAGCCATGGAAGCCCTCTCGGTAACTCTGCCAGATCCTCCGCCACGGAGGGCCACCTATCGGTATCGACGACCCTGTCTCTCCGCCGTGCGCGGTGACCACGCCATTGATGCAAGAGGTGCACGGGAAGGAGGCGGCAATTCCTTGAACTTCTTGCTTGCACGCCGCCATTCCTTGAAATAGAATATGAAATCTTTGAAGTAAATGAAGAGGTATCAATGATTGGAATGATTGCTAAGAAAAAAGGTATCTTCGAATTGGTTCTTGATGATCAACCGGATAAAAGAAGGCATTTAATCTAGAAGATCAACTAACAAGTAACAATTTCTCTCTCTCTCTCTCTCTCTCTCTCTCTCTCTCTAAGGAAACCAATTAGAAGAGAGAGTCATGTAGATGATGATTCCATCGTGGTAAGATCTTTACTAAAAATATAAAAAGTCCGGTTTTTACTGCTTGATGCCAATTCATTTTGATTACTTTTTTTTTGAAAACGGGGTCTATCATTTGATTTTGAATTTTTATTTTTATTCAATTTTTGTTCGTGTTTGTATTTTTTTATGAGAACTGTGTATTTTTCTATGAGAACTGTGTGTTCATGAGAAATATCTATGAGAACTGTGTATTTTTCTATGAGAACTGCATATTTTTCTATGAGAACTGTATATTGTTTATGAGAATTGTCTATTAGAACCGTGTATTTTCTATGAGAACCATATATTTTGTATGAGAACTGTGTATAGTGTAGTAAGACTGTGAATTCTATATTTTCAGTTCACATAACTAGTTCACAAAACTAGTTCTCTATGAGAGCAGTCACTTCTCATAACCAATTCTCATAGAATTGACTATGAAAACTGGCAGTTCTTATAACTCAGTTCACATAGTCAGTTCTCTATGAGAACTACTCTATGACTATGAGACTTGACAGTTAAAAATTCAATTCTAATTCAATTTATTTGCTATGTGAACTATTACTTTTTTACTTTGATTATTTTTTTAAGGCACGGCAATGAGAACATTTATAACTATATTTGATTTTGATTATATTTTTGTTTTTGTTTAATTTTTGTTCATGTGTGTATTTTTTTATGAGAACTGTGTGTTATTCATGTGAACTGTCTATGAGAACTGCGTATTTTCTATGAAAACTGTGTATTGTCCATGAGAACTGTCTATTAGAACCGTGTATTTTCTATGAGAACTATATATTTTTTATGAGAACTGTGTATTTTAGTGTGTGGTAAGACTATGTGAGCTGTGTATTTTTCAATTCACATAATCCAATTCTCATAACCAGTTTACAAAGCTACTTCTCTATGAAAACAGTCATTTCTCATAGCCAATTCACATAGAATTGATTATGAAAATTGGCAGTTCTCATAGAACTGATTATGAGAATTGGCAGTTCACATAGGCAGTTCTCTATGAGAACTGAGCAGTTTTTATAGAACTGACTATAAGACTTGACAGTTCTTATAGCCAGTTCACATAGCCAATGGTATTTGTGTCCGAAATAATATGATTCAGGAATTGATTGTAAAATTAGATCTCATGCCCTCAATTCTCATACACATAGTTTAGGGGTATTTTTGTCCAAAATAATATGTTAACTCGGACTATGTGAAATGGCAGAGATATTTTTGTCTGAAATATTATGTTAACTGGTTACGAGAATTGGCAGTTCTCATAACCAGTTCACATAGTCAAGGGTATTCTACTATTCTTGTCCGAAATAATATGGGTCAGGAGTTGATTCTAAAAGTATAAATTTTATTAAAAATGGATATGTAAATAAAAAGTTAAGAAGAATGAGATATTTTTGTCAAGACTAAATTAAATCCGAACCTATTTTTTGGGCTAGCCTCTAAATTCCCCTAAATTTTTCTCCCGCTTCCTAAGTACAAACTGTTAAGATTTGTTCTCACACAATACTCCACTACTGAAATTTCCCGCCGGTTCCAGAAAACCCCCAAAACGGCTTTCCGATCCCGAAATATTCACTCCCAGACATTCATTCGTGATTGAGAAGAAGTTTACTTTCCGGAATTTTATCACAAGGGTTCTCAGGTTCGTCGCCTATGAAAGTCGTACCGATTTGATGATTTCTTTGAATTACTTTCAGGATATATTTGGCCGTGTGAAATCATTTGGGAAAAATATACCCGCAAAATTCATCTGGCAATGTTTGTTCCGTTTGTAATAGCATATGAATGGATATGAGGTGCTGATTAGTCTCAGTATTCAACTGGAGTAGCCTACACTGTAAGGAGGTGTTTAGCTCGTATTATGATGTTGATGAGTGAAGTTATGTGCCTTGTTTTTCTTTGTTTTGGTAATGCATGGTGTCCCCAACCAGCTTGTGCGCATCTCGAACTAATCCCTACAGCTCCTCCAATAGCTGAGACCTTAGGAGGGAGCAAACCCCAAAGTCCCCAAAGTCTCAGGCCAAGGCCAACCTCTTGGGGTTGTGCCTTGTTTTTGTAGTACTTGCATTTCCCGGTTTTGCTGCGATGTTCATCTTCTGCTGCTATTTTCTGTCTTGACATAATTGGTTTTTAGTTAGTTTGATCTTTTTTGTTACATTGATTATTTGGTATTGAGCTCAGTGAGCTTGACTTCATTTGCTACTTGTAGTTTGTTTTCAGGACCGTGGAATTGCTTGTATTCTCTTCCCTGGCAGTTGTATGTGTTATCAATCTTTTCTGGTAATTTCTGTTAATAGAATCTTACTTGTTGGTGCAATATATTTTCGTTGTCATATATCTTTAAAAAAAAAAAAAATCAAGACCACTAACTTTCTTCTTTTTCTTTTGCCTTCAGTTTCATTTGATCAAGTAAGTGAAACATACTATTTCCAACTGGGCATCAGAGAATTAGTGCTCCTTGGCTGAAACCATGTTTGAATATATTGCTCTAAGTGAAAATAACTGGTTAAGGTGATAATGCATTGTACGTTGTACACATTCTACACAAAAGATTGTTTTATTTGAATTTCCTTCCACAAATCCCTTGAGGTTGGAGGTCAGGTTCTTTACAGACATAATTTGGATATGCAATCTTATTCCTCCTGCCTATGCAAAACAGGAGAGCGGTGATTTGGATACAGACCAACCCTTCAACATTGCTTCGAGAAAGTGACTGCTATTGACTCTAAACACACTGGACATAAATTACACCACAATTTATTGAACTGACATCACAACTGAGTTATAGTATGGGATTTTCCTTGTATTCCCTGAATTTTCATCATAGTCAGGCCCTGTATGTATCACCTGAAAATCAAGGCGAAAACGGTCCAGAATAGGTTGAGACAACTGAAGCTGTATCTTCTATCAAATGAGAAGCAAGGCCAGTTTGTGCAAATCTCTTTTGTCGGTGTGCTTTTTTCCCTTCTTTTATGAATGATATACCTTGTGTCACTGAGTTGATGCTATTTGATCCGAGCTGCTGTATACCTAGAGAAATCCTTCTGTTTAGAGGAGTAGCATTGGTAAAACCTCCATTTGAGCTCATGTTTGAAAGACGTCGACCGCTGGTGCTTGGCCTTGGTCCAAATAAATTTTCTTGCCCAACTACTACTTGACTCTGAACTTTCTTCTTTTCCTGCGGATATAAGGCCCACTTGTTAGAGAGTAGGTAAATTAAAAAGTTTTCACATGGGCTATGTATCTGTTTAAAGTTTCGTGCTGAACTTCATGCTCTTTGGCGAACTTGAGCTAATAATACTCACCCTTTGTCTTTGCTTCTCTTTTTCCTTTTCGTTCCTTAACATATTGTACTCTTCCATCATTGCCAGCAGAGGTACCTTCAAACATAGTCCTCCGAATAAGCATGAATTTGTTAATTGTTGCCATCGTTGAATGGCATACTCAAAAGATACCCAACAAAAAATTATGTGTGCATCTGAATTACACATGCTTCCATGTTTTCTACTGAAGCGGTATGAGTCCTCTTCCAATACTATGTAATATGCTTTTAACTTGAGACCATAAATGTTAGTAATATACCTTCGTCTGATGCTTTTGATTAGTTGTGAACTTACTAAAGTAATTTGCGGCTTCACTTTGTTGTACGCTAAATTGAAGCAGTTTTGTAGCACCTTAATGGAAATTCTGGTGAAGCCAATAAGTGAGAAAGTATTTTCTGTCATATGTTTTATGAAGCTGCTCCAAAGAAACAAATAATAACAAAACAAGGATTTTATTTGTGCATCTAGGCTGGGGTGTTGGGAGCAATGGACCAGTTTCTGATGTTTTCTAGGTACAGGAACCTTTAACGGAGAGATAAGTTGGATTGTCCTTAGCACTTAACTGATGGACATGCTTATAGAATCTCTACAATTGACATGCCATCCGTTCTGTAAATTACTCTGGCTTCGAGGAATATGTTATGTGCTATGCTCTTTCAAGCATGTGGAGCCTGTAACCCATTTGCTGTTTAATATGACATATAGAGGTTAATTTGCCCATTTCCATTGGTACCTCACCTTGCTTAAGAGTTAAGATAACTGGCACAATAATACCAAGTGTACTCATCAATAACTCAATTTCTTACCTCGTCATATAAGAAGGTTTTATTTCTTTCACCTTCCCAGTCTTTGGTCTTGGCTATCAGTGAATCCACCAAAGCTGCAAGAAAAACCATGACATGAATTACTCACTTTCTAGATCTTTTTGAGTTTTGATCATTCATTCGTCTTATCTCATAGATTTACAGAGTTAGATTTAAAACTGGTTGGCACACCCTACATTAGACTTCATACAAGCTAATAGATCTTCTATATAAATCTTTTCTTTTTTTGTTTCATGATACATGAGGTTATATCTGCCAAATATCAATACCATATAGCTGAGCAAAAAAAATTATCAATACCATATATAACGATTCTCTTAGTTGCTTTGTATTTTCTTTGAACATATTTCTTGTTTGTGACTTGATTAAATACAAAGGAAGTTACTACGTTCTGTTGCAGTTGTTAAGATTCATAAAACTTTCTTGAATCCTACCAGGTATTTTGTTCACCATTATTCGGGCACGTTCTGCGCGCCTCAGATTCTTGTGAGCACCTCTACTGACTGAATATCGATTCTCGTCCTGATAAATATAAATGGTTTGGTTAACATTCAGACAACACGTAAGTGATCAAATATGTGTAAATAAATGGGTCGAGGTAATTGACCCTGCTATATTCTTCCAGCCATCTCTCCTCTTCACATGCTGACATCCATTTTTCCACCTTCTCCATTATAACCTTTCTGCTAGAAGCTTCATCTTTTGCTTTGGATATTTGGTCATCCATGCTCATGAGGAGATGAGCATAATCAATCTCCCCTATTTGCAGGCATTAGTCAGTCTGTGAACTACCATTAAACTTGAGAAAACAATATTACACAACGTTAGATAATTTTTATGCACACAATCTCACCAGAATTTATTAGGTTTATGATATTATCCATCTCGGATCGCGAAGGGATCTCCATGTGTGATCCATGGCATATCTCCTCAAGTTCAAATTGTTTCTTGAGGAAAAGCTCTTTCATCTTGCTTGCTTTCAATTGATCTAGTCTCTTGACTTCAGCTTCAGCCTTGTAACAATTTGAAATACATCAAATCTTTAGTGAAGCTAACAATATGGAGAATAACAGACTGCACTTGAACTGACCTGCTGTATTATATCAAGAGTTAGTATTCCAGGAGTGGATATCTCAGCTGATGAAACTGACAGTAAACCAGTGATATGGGAGAACAATTGCTGGTCTTCATAAGGTGTGTCCATTAGGTTCCACAAGTTTGTCAACACTTTACCAAGATGGTGAAGCTGCAAGGACATAAAATTCATGGAAGAGAAAATTCATTCAATTGATGCTTTTTCTGAGCAACAGCCTAAATTTTATCTTCTTAAGGTTACTTTTACCTTCTCAAGTCGCATGCGCTTTTCGTCTTCCAGGGACTCCACTGTGCTGTTTAGCTTAGCTAAAATACTGTCGCTTATGTTCTTTGACAATCCAGATAGTTCATTTAAGCTTGGGTGAACTTTTGTGATGATCATTGATGAATCCATTCCCAATGTAGCAGTCAGATTCTGGACTGTGCTCATATATTTTTCCAATCTTTGGAGTCTGTCATTCTGTGACATCAATTGAAAAGAACCAGAAAATGATAACCTTTAAGATATCAGTTTGATGCAAATTCTATTTATTTTTTTTTTGGACAAAGGTCCTCACTGTATAATTTCAATTTGGTGTTATATTGTAGTACCTTCTCTTTATGAAGTCTCTGTAGCTCAGTTTGATACTCATCAAGTTTCTTCTGGGAAAGATCATTCTCATTTACTGTGATTTTGGATGGCTGTTCGTCGCATTGTGATTGACCTGCTATTTCTGCAGAAATTCTCCGTACTTGGTTTTGCACAGCTTGGAATTGCTTTACCCTCTCTTCTTTCCTCAATTGCATCTCCCGCAGAGCTGGGGTAATCGAATCTAGTTGCTCCTTCAGTGTTCCAGTCATTTTCTCTGGCTGTCAAGGACAAAATAATCATAAATAACCATCTAGCCAGGATCAATGATACCAAACTATGACCCACATCCATTGATCTCTTTGTCAGATAAACAATGAAGGTAAGAATGATTTACTGAGGCTTCCTCATTGTTTTTTAAGCCTTGAAATGTGTAGATCATGTTCCTGTTACAACTTTGTACTAGCTTGTTTTGTGTGAGATTGCTATTTTTGTCCTCCATCATATGGACATTCACAGACAGTCTTGTTTATTCCCAACATTGGCGCTTTCAAGTCTGCCCCCAGTTATTATTTTCTTGCAAAATTTCTGAACTTCTTAGCTATATATGTAAATATTGTTTTTCATGACTGATGATTCATGTCTTTTGACAGGCTATGGTCAATGTGGCTTGATCACTGCTATTTAATAAGCCTCTGAAGATTCTGTATCTTACTTTCCTATTGCTGGTGTGTAACTTGTTTCGTGCAAAGTCACTAATTATTTCCTTGTTTATATTAACAGCCAAGTAGAATAAAGTTTGTTCCACACATTATTGTTCTGAAGTCTTGCACCATTCATTTCATTTTTTTCCTTTTAAATGTATTTACTTTAGGTTATAGTGTCCTTTTCGCTAAACTACATACCCGTCCAGGGAGTGATCGTTCACCGAGGGACAAAAGAAGGTGTGTAAATTCAGCTTCTGATTCGGCCAACTCCTGATGAAGGCGAGCTCTTGAAATGTTGGCGCTGTCAACTTTTCTTCGGTAAACCTCTAGACACTCTTGCTCCAGGTCAAGTAGAACCTTTTCCCTTTCAAACTGATCTTCACCAACTTCATCCCATATGATCTGTTTTCAGTTAAAAACGAGTCAGTTATGCAACTATGGATGGATTATGTATATATTCACTTGAGAAGTGTTTGGTTCACTGGAATGACATAGGGAGGGAATGGAATTGTCATTTCTTGGTCTCCTGATGAAATGGCTATTCCCGTAATCAGTAAAGGATAATTCCATTCGCCTTGCTAATTATGCTACTAAAATGGTAATCCCATTTGTGATGTTGATTACGCTACTTTTTAGTGACAAATTCGTTAGAATTAGCATTCCAAGGGAATGAACAACATGGGCTCACTCCAATGAACCAAACACGGTGTTACCTGCAATTCTTGAAGCAAATATCCACATGATGTTTCTAGCAACGCGGAGCTTCGCATTCGCGTTGGTATTTGAAAGGATCCCATCTGGTTGTTATCTGGAAAAGGAAGAGCTAAAAGCCTAAGAGAGAAATCTGCACTGCCAGAGAGAGAGAGAGAGAGAGAGAGACGGAGCGAGTTTTCATAAGCAACCAAAGATTGCGGAGATTGTGGTCTTGTATGAGGAAAATATATGTGTGTGTGTGTGTGTGAGAGAGAGAGAGAGAGAGAGAGAGAAGGGTAGTGCTTTGGGTACGAGTACTTGCTTACAAGATAAGGCTGAAAGAGGTTGGTGATGGTGATGGTGAAGCTTTGGGTTTAAGGATTCACCATTTCTTTTGATCCCCCATGCTCTTTCTTTCCCTCTTCTGTTATTTTGAATTTGAAAAATGGAGAAAAACTATACTTCTCTATCTATTCGGGGAAGATCAAGTTTCCTTTTCATTTATTATAGCAATGCTTATGCTGCATCTATTTTATGCCACATACACACCTTTAAGGCTTTATAAGGGACTTGATTCCTAAGCAACCTGCGTCTAAAAGGAATTTGGTTTTGGTTTTTTAGGTTGATCTAGCTTCAAACTAATTTCAATGGTCACCAGAATCACACTTAGAATACTTGAACCTAGGTGGGGTACAAATGTTTGTCTTTTTTATACTTCACAACCTACATGATGCTTATAATACTTGAATGCCTGGCTTGCTACTATCATTATAATACTCGAACGTGTGTGGCTCACTTGTAGGAGAGAGTCTAATTATAACGTCGGAGGGCATGATAGCTATTATCTAAGTTCTTTTTTGAATAAAATTTTGAGTGAGGTGGTAATGAATAGCTAGCCACTATGCTTACTTGTGGAGAGAGTTTAATTATAACGTGGGAGGTCGTGTTAGCTATTATCTAAGTTATCACTTTTAAATAAAATTTTGAGTGAGGTGGTGATGAATAACTAGCACACCATAGTGGTAAACGTGGTTTTTTATTTACCGTTTGACTTTTGTTTTGATCTCACATTCGTTAGCATCATTATTGCATGAATTAGGGATTGGTTTAATCTTATCCTCGACAAAACCATCTACCTTACCCACCTTTTTCTTTAATATTGGAATTGAGCTATCCTTTTCTTTGAAGAAGCCTCTAAATTAAGTGTTCAATTGTTTTTGAAGGTTTACCTTTTTGGACATTATTTTGGTGTATTAAAAATCGATCTTGCTAATTTCCGTTCAAAATAAGCACTTTCCGGTCATATTTTTTTGCTAATTCCTTGTGTGGTACTCATAAAATCACATTGTACACACATTGAACAGTTCGGATCATAAAAATTTGATCGGAAACTATGAGATTGAGATTTGGGGTTTTTTTGTTTTTATAGGTGTTCCCGGAACCGCCTCATTGTATGTATGTGTGTGTGTGTGTGTGTATATATATATATATATATATTGCGGATATTAATACACTTTCATAAATATTAATTCATTTCTTAGATATCAATAAACAGTTTACCTATTATCTTTCACCATTTGGGCGGAGGTTAGCATTTTTCATTAAAAATTAGGGAAAATATTGACCGAAGTTTAAAAAAAGTCTATAACGAACATTTTTGGATGAATTATTCTTAAGCCCCCCAATTTGTTAAGCACATATAAATGCACAAAGAGGATAGCTCAACATAGCACGCACGGCTTTCTCCTTCAAGCTAGGCTGTGTTTGGAATTTCGAGAAACAAAGAGAAAAGAGTGATAGGAAAAGGGAAAAGGGAAAAGGGAAAAGGAGAAAAGAGTGATGGGAATCAAGCTAGCTATTTTTCCTTACCTGACTTTTATTTATTTATTTTTCATACCATTGAAGATTGTAGGTTTACCTCAGCTCCATCCCAAGTGGTACTTCGTATGAAGAGCTCAACTCTCCCTCTCACTCAAAACCCTAGCAGTCATATTTATCTTTCTCCTCCCTTCCCTTCTCTTCCCCTCTAAGGTTTCACTACTCTTACACGGCGGAGGGAGGAGAAGGCTATGATACTAGTTGACTAGTTCTCAATTTATATTTCTGTTTTTTAGTCTTTTAGTTTATTTTTCCCTTGTCTCTTTAGATCAACGATTTATCTTCTAATCTAATGCTTTTAGTAAACCATCCGCGATGCGACAACTAGTGTTGCCAATGGGGTACCTTTTGGCAACAAGTATCATGTCTGCAAAGGTGTTATATTTTTTCACATTAAACATACTTTCGTCAACGAAAAGAGTGTCGCCAAATCTACTACTTTCTGTCGACAGAGGTGTTCACGTCGGCAAATATCATTGTCAACATAGCAACGCAGACAGTGTACTTGCATCCACAAAACTCTTTGGCTACGCAAATACACCTTTGCCGATATACTATGTCGCATAACCAGAGCCGAATTTTGTTGTAGTGAGAGTAGAAGAGTGAAGTAGAGAATATGGTGAGATGAGAGAAGTGGAGAAGGTGGTTTTTTGTCTAGAAGAAATTAAATAGGCATCCTATTTATATTCTCATCCTTAAATTGGTCATGCTCCCTTTTGCCAATTAACTAACACACACACACATTCACACACACACACACACTCTCTCTCTCTCTCTCTCTCTCTCTCTCTCTCTCTCTGTATGAATACAATCAATTTAAAAAATATCCATGTTTTTCATGAATTATTTATACACTCTGCATAATGAAACATATGTATTCAAATACCATGATTATCATGAGCAATTTTATGCACAAATACCATGAAAAATTGAGGACAACCATTCCATGAGTTATTTTTTCATATACACCATGTATTCATGAAATTTTTTGGAGTATGGTCGAATCAACGATGTTTTTTTATTAATTATTTTTGCAAAATTACCATGAAAAACAATTCGGAACATAAAATTGACCATTTTTTATGGGTTATTTCTGCAAATTCACCATAAACGTATATAAAAATTGTTCAACTACACATTATTGTACACATGATAAATTTACAAGAAACATGACAAATACGTTACAAACATGATAATTTTGAAAACCCCCTCCTGTCTCCCCTCTCCACCACCACATGCATATCTGACCACCTAAACCGCTCAAGGAAATCTATCCCACCACCACCAGCACCACCGCAACAACAAACTTATAACAAAACAATGTCGCTGCCTCTGGCGAAACCACCGACCATCTCTTACCCCTTCAGAAACCTTGACGGAAAAAAAAGGGATCAAAACTCAACAAGAAATCGTGATTAAGTAAATCAAGAAACCTTTTAAATTAAAGTAACTATAAGTAAGCATGTATACTTGTATTCATCATACACGTAAGAACTTTGTAAACTGCTTTGCCTTTAATCACGATTTCTTGTCATCCCATTGATGGATCTGCTTTGCCGCTTGGTTTTTCCTTTCTCTTTCTTCTTAATACGGAGTAATAAATAAATAAATAAATAAACCAAAACTGGGTTTAGATGGAGAAGGGAATGGAAGGCGAGATTCTCGAGATTGTGGCACAGTCTATCCCGAACCGTTTGGTTTGGAGTTTTCGGATAAAATTAAAAAATAAACCATGAGCTCAAATAAAAATGATGAAGGGTGTTTTGGGGTTTTTATGAAAGTCAGAATGGGAACATAACCATTCAAACCAAAAAAGATGGGGACGTAAGTATTTATAGTGTACACTGTACATGCAGAGCCCCTATTTAACTCCCCATTGAGTCTAATTCCTTTGATTAAAAAAGTAAAAAATAAAATACAGTAGTGCTAAGTGAACTACACGTAGATTTTGAAAATCCAAACTGCCAATTTTTTTCCTAAGAAGAAATTCCTATTCTACCCTTACCCTTGGGAAGGGATGGTGCAGTTTAAAACCACCACCTTATTATGGCGTGAGTATATGATGTTAGGAAAAACAGTTCGTAGCAATTACAGTAACTGATTTAGAATTATAAATATAGAAACTGTAAAAGGATCAAGGAAAGCAAATCGAGGCCCGTGCCCATAAGACAAATTCGCCGTCTCACCAGAGGTGCTGGAGGTTGTGTCGGTGTTCGTCTCCCAGAAATACTCGGTCAAACTCAGTCGCAGAAACACCTCCTGAACTACCCGTCAAACTAAACTATGTTTATACTTTCTCCCTCTAGAACAAAGGAATCAATAGGAGTGGAAACTTTTTAGAAAGAAGAAGATTTGTATTTTTCTCGGTGTGTCTGAAACAAAAGACTTGTGTGCCTTTTATAGGCCAATGGGATGGACAAGTCTAGCTTGAGGGACCAAGAACAGCTGAAAGAGTGGTTGGGCAATTGAATTGGAGCTGCTGGTAAGGAACATCCTTCAATGAACCTGATAAGAACCAGCTCTCACCCAATAATTGAGGCTTATTATTGTGAACAGCAATTTCAATTCAAACCAAGTATGGAAGCCCAGTTTCAATAACAAGCGTTAGGCCCAGCAAGCCTAAACCCAACCAAAGCCCAAAGTTTATTATTTATAGATTTTGGACCCAAAGCCCAAATCAGTTCCAAACTCTCTCAGACTAGACCACAACCTCCCTAGAAATAAATTATTTCAAATAATCAAATTTTGCACTTTAGATAACCAAAACTAGTAACATTTTGATAATAATTAAATTTAATAAACCTTACATATTCTCAATCAAATACATCAATCATTATACAAAAATGTTCTATCTCTCTTCTCTTTTCCTCTCTCTTTCTTTTCGAACAATATTTTTTTAAAAAAAATATTTTACTATTTTTTTTTAGAAAACATTTTTTTAAAAATAGTTTTTTTTTCCAAAAAAAAATTTCAAAAACTATTTTCTATTTCTAGTGATCACAATTTTTAGGTTTTTGTAGTTTGGAAAAGAATCAAAAAATGATGTGACAAGTTTTGGTTATTCAATTTTGATTATGTTATTGTAGACACCTACAGTGCTAACCTTAGTAATCTCTTAAATGAATAATCAAAATCTAATGTGGCAACTTTTAGTTATCAATTTTTTATTATAGCATTGTGGATACCCTAACAGTCAATAGGACTATAAAAGCAATAAATTATTTATTTGTCTCGATGGGAAGGAATTGAAAAAGTTCACCAGATTCAAAAAATTAGCAAAATATGCTGCTTATTTTTCATGTTTAGTAAGGGTTTTTTTTTTTTTTTTTTGATCTGGTCAAGATGTTATGTTTTTTGAATTTGTCCCATGAATTTTCCAAAAGAAAAATTGTCTCTACAAGAGGAATTAAACAAACATAGAAAATTTTGACAGAACTAGTAAAAAATAGAAAAACAAAAAAGAAAAACCCAAATAAATATCTTTGCATAGACCAAGCACCTTCATTTTTAGCTAGACCTTAGTACTCTGTTCCTTTTAAATATTTATTACAGTTCAACGTACTATTTTCAATTGCATACAAACTTTTGAAAATAACACGAAAAATTGTATTGGACAGAGAGAGTACTATTATACTCCATTGGGTAATGGTCTTTAAATATATGCTCACCTATCATTCTGTACATAGGAGAACTACATAGTCGTAATTATTAGCGGAGGGGAACTCGTGTAATTATTTGTCGCCGAAAACCTGAGAATTCCCCCGATTCAGGTCCTCAGAGAGAGTGTGTGCTGAGTCTGCTAACAACGATCTCACAACAGAAAATGCCAGGTGGCAAATGGGCACAAACTTTGGTGTGAACCGAGGTTTTCGTGGCTCGCCGTGAATATTGAGAAGTTTTTCGGTGTCTGTGGCTGCCAAGTGGTTCTCGCTCGGTGCGTCTTGGTTATTCATTTTGATTTTGGACAGTTTGAATTTGGAAAAAGAAAAATGAGAGAGAAAGAGAAGCTTTTCGGTGTCTGTGGCTGCCAAGTGGTTCTCGCTCGGTGCGTCTTGGTTATTCATTTCGATTTTGGACAGCTCGAATTTGGAAAAAGAAAAATGAGAGAGAAAGAGGAGAGTGGTGGAGTGAGAGGAGAGTGGTGGAGTGAGAGGAGAGAGTGTGTTTTAATTTGAACTGTCTAATACACTTTTAGACAGCCTGAATAAGGCGAGTGGTACCATGTCGGCACGAATGCATGGCACTCATCCGGTACCCAAAAATTCGTCGTGAATAACTGAATATTCACTCGTGGAGTCGTCGACCATTAACCACATGTTCCTTCTGCATTTTCATTGCCACACACACACAAACTCTCTCTCTCTCTCTCTGTGTGTTCTGTGTGTGTAGAATTCTCGCAGGAAAGGAAGGATAGAGAATGCCTGGCCTAAGAGCCCCTTCTGATTATTCCCAAGAACCCTCTCGTCATCCAAGCCTCCTTATCAATTCCAAGGCAAGTTTTATTGTTCCTTCACCTCCGATCACCATCCGCATGTCTTCTAATTTGTAATTTCTCCCACGCACCCAAATCATTTACTACTACTTAATTTATAATTCACTCTATCGTGATATTGTTCTTTTCACACCTAAGATCGATAGATGTAATTAAAATGGGAATTGGGATATTAATTAAGGAAAAATGTACTAGCCATTCTAGAATTTAGATTCTACTAACCAATAAGACCACAAGGAAAAACTCAAATCTGGACATCATGTTTTTCCCTTCAAATTGAGTGGTGGATTATTCCTGCGTCATAATACATATGCCTCGCCATTTGAGTGGTTAATTCGTGCCGAATGGTTGTGTTCATGTTTCCGGTATTACAATCCCAATTTCTAGAACGAGTTGCCCCTGAAGAGACCACGGTCACCACACAAAGTTTGGACCTCACTTTCTCAGAGCTCATCCAGTGGCGTAGCCAGGAATATGTATTACTGGGACACTATGAAATAAGAACTTTAATAATAGCCAACTCAAACAACCACGTAGCCACATACTCACAAGTTGGGGGTTGTTGGTGATGTGACGATGCTTTCTTCTTGAAGCGTGAGAAACCAAGGAAAGTTACAAGCTTATTTGAGTGTTACTATATTATTTATCCATCTAAAAAGTAGGTGAACATTACTCAAATTTACTGTAGTCCACCTTTGGTTTTTACATAGATAATAAATATTCATTTGTAGAGCTTGATTTTTAAACGATTCAAGCAAAAAAATTAGTTGATCCCTGTATGTGTAAGTATTTGGTCAATAAGTATTTGGTCAAATAACAAGTGTCTTGCTTTAGAATTTTGGTTCATGATCTTGCCAAAATAATTGTATAATTTGATCAAGTACTTAACCAATTTGCAATGGTATAAGCTTTTGGAGGAATGATAAAAAGCTTAAGACTTACAAAATAAACGAATTAGATAATTGAGGTGGAACAGGTTTGTATCCCAAATGAAGTAGGTAATGTCCATCCTTTTTTTGGTTTAGTGAACAAAATTATATCCTTGCATGTGAGAGTATTTGTGTGATCCAAGAATTATCTAAATAATGATAAATTGATATGAGCTCATCAGCGGTTTTAACATATACGGAGTATATTGATGTTAACAGGTTTTTTCCTCAAAAAATATATATGAATAAATCACTTAACTTCTCTTTGATTGATGAAGTTTCTGTACATAATGGAAATTATTTTTCCCCATGTGCATATTCAACAACTAACAATAAGGCGTAATAGCAATATAGCTTATCAACTAGAGTCCTAAATGTGTACATATATGTGCAAGTACTTTAATAAATGAAAAATTGGTCTAAAGTTCACTAAAGGTGTTTGGACCAAGTCTCAGTCCACTAACATTTTTGAGCAAGGGCTAGGATCCATTAATTGTAATTCTAAAGAGTGGTTCACTTCTTTTTTTAATCAGATATCCTCACATGTATTGATTTACTTAACCTTTCATATTAAATTTACAATTAATTAGCTTCTCTCCCCATATCATCTAAAGTGTGATTTACTTTGGAAAGATAAGTGTTGTTACATTTTCATATTAAATGAAGTATATTAATTAATCTAATATCATTAACGCTAGAGTTTAGTTTCATTCTTTAACTGAAGTCTTATTAATTAATGTGTTAAGTTATACATGTACGTAGTTAATTGGGTTTCTACCTAATGACTATATATATATATAGGACTTCTTCAGGTGTTTCTAATGGAAGATAGTGATGTAGTAAAAAACAAAGGGAAAACTATTTTCACTATTTCGGGCAAAAAAAGGTGTTTTTATTCGGTGGAGCTTTGGGCTCACACCACTGGTGCAGAGTGTGTGAGAGCCATACAACTCGAGTGTTGGGCTGATGTATCCTAGGGGAGAATAGTTGTTGTCTGCTACATCGGTTATTTGGGTTTACCCACCGCAGAGGCTATATCTCCTTAAAGAAAGCGAGATACCCGCGCCTCAGCCATTCTGGTGTTGTTCTGAATTTATTAAAAACATAATCTGCGGAAATTTCACCAACAATTTTAAGGAGATAGTAAGCATGGAGCAAGCACCAGAAAAGACCAATGACAGCACTGGCGATCTCAACAGGCCCTTCAGGTTCAAGGGAGCCCATTTCAAGAGGTGGAAAGGAAAAGTTCTTTTCTACCTCAGCCTTCTCAAAGTTGCCTACATTCTCACCGAGAAAAATCCGAACAAGGTCAATGTCGACGAGATGAACGACGAAGAATATGAAGCTCATCAAGAGCAGGTGGAGAAGTACAACACAGATGAGTACAAGTGTCGGTATTATCTCTTGAATTGCCTTGCTGATCACTTTTATGATTACTATGATACAACTTATTCTTCTGCCAAGAAAATCTAGAAAGCTTTACAGAGCAAGTATGATACTGAAGAGGCAGGAGCAAAGAAGTATGCAGCTAGCCGATTTTTTTGCTTTCAAATGGTGGATTGAAAATCGGTTGTGGAGCAAGCTCAAGATTTCCAGACGATAGTAGCAGAGATGACATCCGAAGGCATCAAGATTGGTGACAATCTTGTGGTAGCAGGCATCATTGATAAGTTACCGCCGTCTTGGAGGGAATTTCAAAAGACGATGCGCCATAAGCAAAAAGAGACGTCCCTAGAGACCTTGATCACTCGCATCCGTGTGGAGGAGGAGGCCAGAGCGCAAGATGCACTATTGACACAAGAAGGTATTGGGCATTCCACAAAGGTAAATTATATTTCTGCGAGTAACCATAGCCAACCCAAAAATCAGTCTCCTAAGAATGCTTATATGCAGCCTCACAAAAAGATTTCTAAAAAAAATGGAAAATCTCACAACAAAGGATTTCATAAAAACTTTAACCAAGGACCCCCTTTGGAAAATCAACTAAACAATGGATGCTTTGTCTGTGGCAAAAGTGGGCATATTGCTCGAACTTGCAAGTTCCGAAAACGTGGTCCTGTTCCACAGGCGAACGTTATTGAGGAGCCATTTATGGCGATGATTACAGACATTTGCATGGTTCAATATGTAGAAGGGTGGTGGGCAGACTCTGGTGCTAATAGGCACGTCTGCTATGATAAGACTTGGTTCAAAGTGTATACTACCTTTGATGAAGAGAAAACGGTTATGCTAGGTGACTCTAGCAAAACAAAAGTGCTTGGGAGTGGTGAGGTTGATTTGAAGTTTACCTCTGGACAAGTGTTGACTTTAAAAGATGTTCTATACACCCCGTCCATGAGGAAAAATCTGATGTCAAGTTATCTTTTAAACAAGGTTGGCTTCAAGCAAACTATGGAATCTGATCAGTATGTGTTAACTAAAAAGGGAACTTTTGTGGGTAAAGGTTATGCATGTGATGGAATGTTCAAGCTAAATGTTGAAATTAATAAAACATCTACAAGTTCTATTTACATGATGTCTTCATTTAATTTCTGGCATGCTCGCTTGTGTCATATCAATAGTAGATATGTGGGAATCATGAGTAGTATTGGATTAATTTCCAAATTGACAAAAGTGTTTAACAAGTGTGAAACTTGTAGTCAAGCAAAGATTACAAAAAGACCTCATAAAAGTGTTCAAAGAACTACCAAATTGTTAGAATTAATTCACACTGATTTATGTGAATTTGAAGGAATTTTAACCCGTGGTGGGAATAGATATTTTCTCACTTTTATTGACGATTTTTCAAAATATACTACTATATATTTGATAAAACATAAAAGTGATGCATTTGAGAAATTCAAAGAATTCCTTCAAGAAGTTGAAAATCAATTTGGAAAGAAGATTAAGAGAATTAGAAGTGATAGAGGTCGAGAATATGTATCTTTTGGCTTTGACTCCTTTGTTCAATCACTGGGAATTATCCATGAGATTACACCACCATATTCACCTCAATCAAATGGTGTAGCTGAAAGAAAAAATAGAACGTTGATTGGGTTGACTAATGCCATGCTTATTGATTCAAGTGCCCCATCAAATCTTTGGGGTGAGGCAGTTTTAACTGCTTGTTATGTGTTAAACAGAGTACCACATAAAAAAACAAAACTCATACCTTATCAGGTGTGGAAGGGGCGTAAGTCAAATTTGGGACATTTGAGAGTTTAGGGTTGTCTAGCTTTTGTAAGGCTTACAGATCCTAATATACCAAAATTGGGTGTAAGAACTACCACCTGTGCTTTTCTAGGATATGTGGTAAATAGTACAACCTATAAATTTTTTGATATAAAAATTAATGTCATTATTGAATCAAGTGACGCTACTTTTCATGAAGAAAAATCTGCATTTAAATCAAGAAATAGTGGGGGTCAAGTTTTCTCAGAAAACATTTTGTCCGAACCTAATTCTTCTACTCCTCTTGTTCAAAGTCAAGTGAATACGGAAGTTGAACTTAGAAGGAGTAAAAGAGCTAGAGTTGAAAAAGATTTTGGGCCCGACTTTCATGTTTATAATGTGAATGATACTCCTATTTCTTTACAAGAAGCCTTATCGTCTCCTGATACTATATTTTGGAAAGAGGCTATAAATGATGAGATGGATTCACTAATTTCTAATAAAACATGGAAATTGGTAGATTTACCACCGGGTTGTAAATCTATTCGATGTAAATGGGTCCTTCGAAAAAAGCTTAAACCAGATGGGTCGATTGATAAGTATAAAAGCAAGACTAGTTGCAAAGGGCTTTAAACAACAAGCTGATCTTGACTTTTTTGACACATTTTCTCCAGTTACACGTGTGGCATCCATTAGATTGTTAATTGCAGTGGCTGCAATTTGTGATTTGAAAATTCATCAAATGGATGTAAAAACAGCTTTTTTAAATGGGGATCTAGATGAGGAAATTTATATGGACCAACCCGAGGGCTTTGTGGAGCCCGGACTAGAAAGCAAGGTGTAAGTTAACAAAGTCCCTCTATGGCTTAAAGCAGGCTCCTAAACAATGGCATGAAAAATTTGATTCCTGCATGATTGAGAATGGTTATAAAATTAATGAGAGTGATAAGTGCATCTACTATAAATCATGTGAGAGTTCACATGTGATTATCAGTCTTTATGTAGATGATCTTTTGATATTTGGCTCTAATATGCATATTATAAATGAGACAAAAAATATGCTTAATAGCCATTTTAATATGAAAGATCTTGGTGAAGCCAATTTTATTTTGGGTATAAAGATTACTAAAACAAGTGAAGGAATTTCTCTTGACCAGTCGCATTATGTTGAGAAAATTTTAAAGAAGTATAACTATCTTGATTGCAAGCATGTTGTTCCTCCTTTTGATGCTAGTGTGCATCTTTTTCCTGTTCAAGATGATAATGAGGTGATAAATCAAAAGGAATATGTGTAGTGGGGCGAAATATCCGAAGGTCCAAGAGGTTCAAGATACTCGGGATCTGATATGATGTTCCTACCCAGATAGTTGTCTCAGTTCATCTGCTCCACAAGGAGCCCAGATACATCAGTCGTACACATTATCCGAAGGATAAAGTGTCTGGAGGGACCCAGCCGAGCTTCGATTCTCATCCGAAGGAAGATACCCGTTTGTTCGGGTCCGACAGCAGACAGATTTCTTTCGTTCGGCGAAGTACGCAAACTGTCGCTCCTCGTTCCTTCGGATACGATAACTACACTCGGAGGCCACAGTTCCAGAACCTTCTAGAAGGTTCCACAGAAACGTGGGAGAGCCTCTCTGATAAAAGATGGGACGTCTCTGATTGATGTGACCCCCCCTTTATTCTGACTGGGCGGCTCCCCTTCTTCCCACAAGCGGCGGTCATTTAATGCTCCTGACTCGTGACGTCATCCGAGCATCAGTGAGCACGTAGGTGGCAGAGACTACCCGTTCTACACTCTTTCTTTCCTTGCCTATAAATAGGAGGACATCTCCACCAAGAAGGGGGTCAGCTCTCTACACGCTCTTTACTCCCCTAGCATATATTTTCTTACCAAACTTCTTCCCGGCTCCTTTTCTGACTAGATCGTCGGAGTCTTTTCCCGGAGGAACCATCTCCTCCGGTTCTGCAGGTACCTGACGTCTGGTGCCACGTCGCTCGGTTCAGAAGGGTCAAGATTGAGGAGAAGAAATCAGCCCCCCCACAATTGGCGACTCAGTCGGTCTCTCGACGGCTTTCATTTCCACCAACAGAGCTGGACGTTGCCCTGGCGGAGCAAAAACGCCAAGCAGCGGTCATAGCCATGCTACAACAACGTTTAGAAGAGCGGGACGGTAACCAACTTGCCACCCCTGTTGCTATCCATCAGGCTGGACCTAGTCAACCGGCGAGACACCGAAAAAGAAGCAGGCGGTCCCACCATAACCGAACTACAGAGCCAGCAGCACCCGAGAGACGAACCGTCTTCGAGCGTCTAGAACCCAGCGCTCGGCCACAAGAAACGGGCTCGCGTCCACGGCTGGAGAGTCTTGCCCGAACGGAGAGCACTCGTTCTTCGGCAACACATTCCACCGCAGGAACACACCGAGCGGCAGCATCGGGCCAAGGGCGTCGCCCATCCAGACATCACTCGGATATCAGAAGGGAAAAACAGCCCATGGATCTGAATGATTCACCACGGCGGAGCTACCGTGATGAATTCCCCGAGCAATCCATATCGCCTTATCAAGATTCCAAGTGTCGCCGCGACGGACGGCTAACGGAAGGGTCACGGGGTCGTCTTGTGATTCCAAGTCAGGAAGGACGTTCGGAAAGGGCTAACACCATCACCCTTTACGACCAATTCACTGGACTTCCGACAGTGTACCAACCGGTGGCTGGTCCTCGGGAGATTCCACAGACTCGGCCAGAAGGGTCCAAGCGGGCCCTTGAGCAAAGAAGGGAACAGGGAGAACAACGAGGATACCGGGCCGAACATCCTCGGCGGCCCCATCACGAACGACGGAGGACGCCTGAGCCTCATCAAAACTTGCCGCCTGTAGTAGTTCAACCGAGCCCCGTACCGGAAGACAATTCGAAGCTCGGGAAGGCGAAAGCGTCTCCCTTCGTAGACGCTATACAGCAAGAGCGACCACCGGAGCGGTTCGTCATGCCGAAGCTCAAGCGATACGAAGCCAAAGAGGACGCAGTCGCGTTCGTCTGCCGCTTTCGCCAAATGATGAGCCTCCACAACTTCTCTGACGCACTTATGTGCAAAATCTTCCCCCTCTCGTTAAGTGAGCCAATCATCCTCTGGTACAATCAGTTGAAACCAAAGTCCATTACCTGTTTCAACGAGCTTGAGTTGGAATTCACGAAGAGGTTTGTAACCAGCAACGTCCAACCGAAGACTCTCTCCATGTTGGTGAATATGAGGAGGACCCCGGGAGAAACTCTTCGGCTGTATACCGAGCGATATTGGGAAGTATACAATCTTATTCCTGACTGTGATCAGGGCGTGGCTGCTGAATCGTTTATGAACGGCTTGGATCCAAATTCAGCCATGTTTCGGGATCTCTCGAGAAACCCACCCAAGAGCATGGGAGAACTGATGACCATTATCGAGAAGGATTGCGTACATGAGGAGGCAATGGCCGAGCGTCATGTTCCGAAGGTCACGGAAACGGTTAAGGCTCATCCTGCGGCTCGAAAGCAAGTGGCCAACGTCGGACAGACGCCGAGGGTAAATCAGCCGAACAACCGAAATCGACCCCCGCAGCACCAACAGCACGTGGTGCAACAGAAACGGGAACCAAGGCCAGATGAGTACGTTGCCGAACAAACCACATTCACGGAGCCCATCTACAAGCTTCTCTCTATTATCGGAACGCTCCCATTTTTCTCTTGGCCTACGGGACTCCTCAGCACGGCTGGCCAGGGACCTGGGATGTGCTCATACCACAAGGAGCGAGGGCATTACACGACCAAGTGCCAGCCATTTAAGAGGTACCTGGGAGAGCTTGCCGCGGCTGGACATCTCAACCCCTGGATCAACACTCGGAAAAGTCCACTGCCGCCTCCGC
Source organism: Rhododendron mucronatum var. ripense (assembly GCA_019656295.1). Classification (NCBI taxonomy): domain Eukaryota; kingdom Viridiplantae; phylum Streptophyta; class Magnoliopsida; order Ericales; family Ericaceae; genus Rhododendron; species Rhododendron mucronatum. Next base: position 5,141,351 of record BPLT01000006.1, read on the forward strand.
CTCCATTGCTCGGTGGTAATGTCAGTGTAATTCAGGGGGTGGCCTCGGGGGAACGTATATCCGAGCTACAAAAGGAGATCAACACGGTCGTCGCCGCCTTGTCAATTTGCAACGTCGGTACTTCGGCCAAGAGGAAATTTGAAGATCCAAACCGTGACGGCCCAATTACTTTTACGACCGAAGATTTGAAGGGAGTTCAGATCCCACATACCGACGCCCTTGTCGTTACGGTAATCATTGACAAATCCACCGTTCAAAGGGTGATGGTTGATCAGGGAAGCTCGGCGGATGTGATGTTTTATTCTACTTTCAAGAGTCTCGGCCTGACCCCGAATCAGCTTCGGCCAGCAACAGCACCGCTCGTCGGCTTTACGGGCGCCCCGGTTTGGCCACTCGGTATGATCAACCTCCTTGTGAGAGCCGGTTCCCGAGTGATTGACGTCGAATTCATAGTGGTTAGCTCTCCTAGCCCCTATAACGTCATCCTCGGTCGAGCCTGGCTACACGGGATGCAAGCGGTGGCCTCCTCATACCATCAAGTTGTGAAGTTCATCGGGTGGAACGGAAGACAAGAAAGCCTCCGAGGAGATCAAGTGCAATCCAAGAAATGCTATATCAGCACAGTCACGACGAAACAAAGCTGCTTGGAAGTGCAGTGTGTGGAGAGTGGGGAAATAGACGTACTTGAAGACGTTGGGCTTCCGGCCGAGCAACGGTCTTCCGAGGAACTCATTCGCATGCCAATCTCGGAAGATGGCACCCGGTACTTTCTCATCGGCAGTTCTCTGACCGAAGAGGAGCGGAATGAGATGTTTGACTTCCTCCTGCGACACATTGAGGTATTTGCTTGGACCCCGCAGGAGATGCCAGGCGTAGATCCCTCGTTTGCAACCCATTCTCTGAACGTCGACCCGAATAGAAAGCCTGTGGTGCAGAAGCTTCGGCGTTCTTCGGCCCTTCATGTTGATGCTGTGATGGCAGAGGTGGATCAATTGCTGGAGGCAGGGGCAATACGAGAAATTCTTTACCCCACTTGGTTGGCTAACCCTGTTGTGGTTCCGAAGAAAAATGGAAAGCTGAGGGTTTGTGTGGACTACACGAACCTGAATGATGCTTGCCCAATGGATAGGTTTCCCCTCCCTCGGATCGAGCAAATGGTGGACGCAACTGCGGGGTGTGAGCGGTTAAGTTTTATGGACGCCTACCGAGGGTACCACCAGATCGCCCTTGCAAAAGACGATCAGGAAAAGACAGCCTTCATCTCGCCTCGGGGCGTCTATTGCTACAACGCTGTCCCGTTCGGTTTGAAGAACGCCGGGGCTACCTTTCAACGAACGATAACGTCCATGTTCCCTGGAATGCTCGGACGAATTCTGGAGGCTTATATCGATGACTTAGTATGCAAGAGCAAATTCGCTCGGGATCATCTTCGGGACCTTGGAGAAGTTTTCTCCGTGCTGAAGAAACGAAAGCTGCGGCTCAATGCTGAGAAGTGTGCGTTCGGAGTCAGTTCTGGAAAATTCCTTGGTTACATTGTTAGTCGCCGAGGCATTGAAGCTGATCCGACGCAACTCACAGCTGTGCAAAACCTCCGAGCTCCAACGACTATTAGGGAAGTGCAACGTCTTACCGGAATGGTTGCAGCGTTGAATCGGTTTATACGGCGCTCGGGAGATCTCTGTCGACCGTTCTTTCAAGCTATCAAAACCAGCCGCCGAAGATTTGTATGGACCGAGGAGTGTGAGCAGGCTTTGCAATCACTGAAAGACTACTTATCCTGTGCTCCTCTCCTCGTCAAGCCACAACCTGATGAAGATCTGTATCTTTACCTCGCCGTCTCAGATCATGCCACCAGTTCTGTGCTCGTTCGGAAAGAAGGGATAGAGCACCAGCCAATTTTTTACTCAAGCAAGACGATGACGGATTCTCAGACTAGGTATCTGCCTATGGAGAAGTTGGCATTGGCTCTCGTTTCGTCTAAAACGAGCCTTTTGCCTTACTTCCAATGCCATAGGATCGTGGTCCTTACTGAGTTTCCTCTCAAAGCGGTGCTTCGGAAGACGGATTCCTCGAGTCGGATCCTGAAGTTCTCTCAGGACTTGGCTAATTATGACATCCAGTTCGAACCTCGGACAGCGATCAAGGGGCAAGCGTTAGCAGACTTCTTCGCCGAGCTTACTCCAGGCTTGCAAGACGAAGCTAACGCCTTAACTTTAGCGGAGACCGAAGCTCGGATAGCTGCGACCGAGTCCCACATGGAATGGATCCAACAACCAGCCGACGCAAGACGCACAAGATTCACGCTCGGCCAAAAGCGCCCCGCTCATGAATGGAGCTTATTTTCTGGAGATGCTTGGCGGCTGACTGTAGATGGAGCGTCAAACATCCATGGGGCTGGGGCTAGAGTAGTTCTTGTATCGCCCGAGGGAACCGTTCACGAGCATGTTGTCTCAATCGGTTACCGAGCGACAAATAACGAAGCCGAGTATGAAGCCTTAATCGCTGGGTTACAAGTTGCCCTTCGGCTTGGTGCGGATTCTGTTCATGTATTCTGTGACTCTCGGCTGATAGTGGGACACTTGAATGATGACTATCAAGCTAAGGATGAACGAATGAACGCCTATGTAAGTCACGTTTTGGTTCTTCTGAAACAATTCGGACGGGTGGAAATTGAGTGGATCGCTCGGGAGCATAATGCTCATGCCGACGCCCTCGCAGGCCTCGCTTTGGTGTATCGAGCCTCGGGCAGTCGCACAATAGTGTTTGACGAAATCAACACTCCGAGCTTCGAACCCTCTGACCCACCGGTTGCAGCCATTTCATTCGGCACCAGCCAATTGGATCCCATTGTGTTGTATCTTCAGAATCAAACGCTGCCTGCAGACAAAAAGGAAGCTCACAAGATACGATGCCGTGCTGCAAATTACTTTTTAGATTCCCATGGAAGCCTCTACCGAAGAACTTTCACGGGCCCAGATTTGAAAGTGGTGTTTGAGTCCCAAGTGGACGCCATCCTGGATGAGTTACACTCGGGTAGTTGTGGGGCTCATTCAGGTGGACGAAGTATGGCGCAGCGAGCTTTGACTCAAGGGTACTGGTGGCCGAAGATGGTGAAACAATCCGAAGACTATGTGAAACGCTGCGTTCGGTGTCAGAAGCAAGCTTCCCTCATTCACCAACCAGCATTTCCACTGAAGATGATCACGAGTCCTTGGCCTTTTGCAGTCTGGGCTTTCGACATCGTGGGCAAATTGCCCAAAGCTCCTGGAGGTTTTGAGTATTTGTTGACTGCCACGGACTTGTTCACTAAGTGGGTCGAAGCCAAGGCAATGGTGAAGACGACTGCAGGTGACGTGGAACGGTTCATATGGAAGCACATCATCTCGAGGTTTGGTGTTCCATATGCCATTCTTTCGGACAACGGCTCACAATTCGTGGCTGCTGCCCTCAAAGCGTTCTACAAACGACGAAAGATCATGATCCAGAATTCTTCGGTCGCGTATCCGCAGGGCAATGGTCAAGCCGAAGCGTCCAACAAAACCATCACTCGGGGGCTAAAGCGTCGTTTGGACAGGAAGCTCGGATTGTGGGTCGAGGAACTCCCTCATGTCTTGTGGGCCTATCGTACTACGCCTCGGCGTTCCACGGGACGTACCCCGTTTTCAATGGCCTACGGCATGGAGGTCGTCCTCCCCTTATCCACGTTGATTCCCACAGCCCGTACGGAAAATTTCAACCCAGTGGCTAACAATGCTCTCGTGGGTTCTGAATTGGACTTTGCCGAAGAACTCCGCGATAATGACCTTCGGCACGCTGCGTATCAACAGGAAGTTGCAAGAAGCTACAACAAGAACGTTCGATCACGGCCATTCAACGTCGGGGATCTCGTTCTTCGGATGGTTGTGGAAGCCAAAAAACTGACGAAACTCAAGGATCCCTACGAGGGTCCTTACCGAGTGATCGAGAAGATCGGTCATGGGGTTTACAAGCTAGCTGAGATGGATGGTACTCCCATACCTAACCCTTGGAATGCTCAGAAGCTTCGGAAGTTCCATGGCTAGCTGTTGTTTCACATTTTTACTTTTCTTCAATTGTTATTTCTGTTCAACCTTGTAAGCCTTCGGGCCATTTTTAATAGAAGCTTCTTTTCTTATCTTGTTTGTTTTCTGTGTTTTCTTTTTTTTTGTAAGTATTGGGTATCTCACCTAGCCCACCTTTAGGCCGTTGGGCTCCGCATCGTGTTCGTATGGGTGAAATCCACTTAGCCCTCGACACATTCGTCCGAGCGATCTCTACTTCGCCCTCGGCGACTTCGTTTGGGCATCTCTTTCGTCGCCCTCACCCTTACGTTCGCTCGGGAAACATCTTCCAATGTGTGCCCTCGGATACTTGTTAATTTACTATCTGCTTGGATTCCCGCCTCTTTCCCTCGGCAATCCTAGCAGATAGGGGGCTATTATGGGACGACAGAACAAGATGTCAGGACAAAAACATGATGGAGCGTGACCAAAAACATTTGCAAGACAGATATGTACTTATCCGAACATCACGGTTAATTCATAAAGGAACAAAACACCGAATAACAATACTTGTGAAATTTCCTTGTATTTCAACAACCGAACAAAAATACTTGTGACAATTTCTTCACATTTCCAAAAACCTTACAACGACCTATTGTCTTACACGCCAACTGGCGAAAGTTTGTTCAAACTAACAAAACAAGCAATAAACAAAAAAAAAAAAAAAACAAAACACTAAACGAGCAAATCGCCCAACAATTCAAGGGGCTGGAGTGGGGAAGAGAGGCAGGGTAGGGTCATCTGTCAGAGGAGCTTGAGTGGTATCAACTTCGGTGGACGCACCTACGGCCGTCACGACAGGGTCAGGCTGCTCCTCAGCCTCGGGCTGTTGATGTGCTTCCTCGGCCTGTGGCGCTTGGGCTTGATTACGAGGGGGAACTTCAACCAGCAGTCTCCGCTCGTCATCAGCCTCCACGCCGGCGTCATTAAAGCCTGTGTTGTAGCCCAGCATGAAGCTTGCTTTATGCTGGTCTTCTAGCATCTCAGCCTGAGCCTCGGCGAGTTCTTCTGCTGCTGCTTCCTCGGCCTCATAGTATCCCTTGTCGTACCCTTTGTTGTATTCCTTCTCCAGCTCCGCCTTCATCTCCTCCCGCCCGAGGGCTCTCCCCTCGGCCAAGCCTTCGTCCTTCCCCTCCAACCTGGTTTTTTCAGCAGCCTCCTGCATGCCTTTTACCAGGTCGTTGAGGTTGAACACCTGAGCCTCGAGCGCTTTGCGCGCTGCCTCGGACTCCTCCCAGCTTTTCTTATATTCATCAGCTGCATCCTTGTTCACTTGAAGAGACTGCAGCAGCAATTTCTTCTTTTTCTCGTGCTCTGAGAGATGCAGGTTGACACTCATAATGGACTGGGAGGCCTAAAGGACGAGCAATTTATAAGATATTATTAGATAAGGAGACAGGGAATAAAAAGAGAAATGGAAGCGACCAGAACCGAAGAAACTCACCCTCGCAGCATGGTAGTAATACTCGGTGAGCGCAGCTTTGAGCGAGGGGGGAGATTGGACATCCCTGGGTAGGCCCACCCCGGACAGTAATGTCAGGGCGAGGGAAGGGTCCTCCCGGAGGCTGTCAGACTTTAGGACCTGCTTCTTGTCGGGTGTGACGAAGCTCGGTGCCCATGGAATATTTTCTTCGGTTGTTCCCTTCCCCTTGGCCGCCTCGGAGGCTCCGCCTTCGGTCGCCGCCTGCACCGTCTTTTGTTTTTTTCCTGCTGGGGCTTCCTTCGGTGAGAGAGGAGCAGGAGGAGCACGTTTCTGAGTGGAAGGTAGAGGCGCCTTTTTGCTCGGGCCAGAGCTCGTGGCCTCAGGTGCCCCGGCTTTCTTTGAAAGGCCCGTGGCCTTGCCTTTTTCGGCTGCCTCCAGCTTCTTCTGCAGCAATTCTTTCATGCTCCTTGGAAGCATGTTCTCTTCTTCGTCGAGGGTGGAGTCTTCGGTAGGTTCTCGGATGAGTCCTCGGAGAGGTCTGTCCTCGCTCGGAAGTCTCTCTTCGGGAAGCTCTGCAGATGCTTCCTCTCCTTTGTCAGCTTCCTTTCTTCGGATCCTACCTCCGTACGCCGCTTTGTACTGGAGAATGGTGGGAGCGTCTCTTTCTTCCCAAGGGATGGTGAGGAGGGTGGCGGCAAGCTTACAGCTCCTCGCAGCTCTCGACAACGCCTTGTTAACCCTTGTCGTAACTGTTGAACAAAACGAAAAAGCGAAACATCAGTCCGAAGAACAAAGATATGAATTAAACTGTATAAAGCAACTTAACTTCAAGGGAGCAGTGAAAAGTTACGAATTTCTTACGAGGTTCGCCCCTGCGTGTGGCAACTTCGAATTGCCCGTACTCCATTTGGGGAAACTGATAATTACCCCGAACCTCGACGTAGTCCGAGGCCCATTTCTCGGAGTCGTACATCCCTTCAGGAATTATTTTTGCCATGTTCCTTCGGGAACACAGATAGTATCTCGAGTACCTCACGTTGCGAGACATCGTGTAAGTCTCGAAAAGGTGATGGGCTTCCAGTGGGTACATTTTTAGCTCGGCGAGCTTTATTATAGAATGGATGATTCTATAAGAATTGACGCTCAGCTGGCAGGGAGTGAGCGAGAAAAGGGAGAGGACCTCCCTGAGGACCCTATGCATCGGGAACCTCAGGCCACCTTCGGTAATGGCCATCAGTGGAACCGTGATGTGTTCGTCACTGAACCTAATCCGAGGGCCAGGAACTGGTGTGACGACGACATCGTTCGGGATTTTGTAATCCCTTCGGAAGGACCTCATATCTTCTTCGCTCTCGAAGGATTTCCAGTACGGGCATGGATCCTTTCCTGTTCGTTCAGGAATGACGTCAGGATCTAGTGGGACTATCTTCCTTTTCTTCCTTTGGGGTTTGGATGGAGCTCCGATAGCTCCTTCGGCACCCTCGGCTTGACTCGACGAAGCCGTGGCCGCACCACCTTCGGTGACATCTCTGTCAGATATGGTTTCTTCGGCCTCATCGTCCCTTTCCGCCTCTTCCGTCGGATTGCCCTGCTCCTTGTCCGAGGGATCGTCCTCTAGATCGATTATTTGACTCTCTGGGGGCATCGTTTGGAGAGGAGTGATGCTTGCGGGGATGTCGGTTCCCGCAGAATCTCCAGAATCCTCGTTCCTATCCCGAACACGGTAATGCCGAGCTAGGTTGGAGATAGCGTCGGAAATCGCGAGATTCGAGCCTCCAGCGCCTAAGTCCGCGCTATCTACCGAGCGAAATGACTCCCCGGACGAAACCGAAGCAGAAGTAGCCATACCTATAAGCAAAAGTGCAAGGGGAAGGACCGTTAGCGAATTGCATGGTCAAGTCCTAGTGTGCCTATGTTCAGTGAAGCGTGGCTCCGAGGGAACCGATCCTCCCGAGAGACGACTAACCGAAGCAGAGATTCCGAGTTCCGAGTAAAAGATTAAAAACTGGAAAGAGGGCATTCTTATTGGTGCTCGTTCGGAAGAACATTCAACTACGTTCGGAAGAACATTCAACTACATTCGGAAGAACATATGAATATCTTCAACGTGTTCTACAGTTTTCTACAGTGCACAGGCGGGAAAACCAGGCGAAAAGCGAGAAAATCAACCCAGAAACGGTAACTGAGATGCATGAAGAAAGTGAGAAAGCAGAGATACCTGGAAATCAACAAAAAATCTGGGTCGAAGTCTTCAAAATCGTCGAAAATCTTCAGATGGCTTGAATATCTGGAGAGAGGGACGGCCGGTGCTATTCAAACGTCAGAGAGGAGGAGAAAAAGTGATTTTCTCTCTCCTCTCGCCGCCTCTTATACCTAGGGCGGAATTCGAAGCATCGCCGAGCCCCCAACCGTAGGATTTGGGCGGGAGATTGATGTGACCGTCGATGTCTGACACGTGGAGACCTACGGGCTGCGCCGTATCGATATCCAGTAGCGGATGGACGCGTGGCCTCTTATGAAGCTGGCGGTTGCAGAAGCATTAAATGAAAAGGTACGGATTTGACGATTCGACATCTTTCTGACGTTTGACATGGAATTGGCGTTCGGAAGTTCATGTCAACGGTTCTGGTTCGGTGGCGGTTTGTTCCTCGGCCACTACTGATTTTTCAACTCCTCCTTCCATTCCGAAGCTTTACAACTATGGAAACAGGAGTTGAGGGGCTATTGTAGTGGGGCGAAATATCCGAAGGTCCAAGAGGTTCAAGATACTCGGGATCTGATATGATGCTCCTAAACAGATAGTTGTCTCAGTTCATCTGCTCCACAAGGAGCCCAGATACATCAGTCGTACACATTATCCGAAGGATAAAGTGTCTGGAGGGACCCAGCCGAGCTTCGATTCTCATCCGAAGGAAGATACCCGTTTGTTCGGGTCCGACAGTAGACAGATTTCTTTCGTTCGGCGAAGTACGCAAACTGTCGCTCCTCGTTCCTTCGGATACGATAACTACACTCGGAGGCCACAGTTCCAGAACCTTCTAGAAGGTTCCACAGAAACGTGGGAGAGCCTCTCTGATAAAAGATGGGACGTCTCTGATTGATGTGACCCCCCCTTTATTCTGACTGGGCGGCTCCCCTTCTTCCCACAAGCGGCGGTCATTTAATGCTCCTCACTCGTGATGTCATCCGAGCATCAGTGAGCACGTGGGTGGCAGAGACTACCCGTTCTACACTCTTTCTTTCCTTGCCTATAAATAGGAGGACATCTCCACCAAGAAGGGGGTCAGCTCTCTACACGCTCTTTACTCCCCTAGCATATATTTTCTTACCAAACTTCTTCCCGGCTCCTTTTCTGACTAGATCGTTCGGAGTCTTTTCCCGGAGGAACCATCTCCTCCGGTTCTGCAGGTACCTGACGTCTGGTGCCACGTCGCTCGGTTCAGAAGGGTCAAGATTGAGGAGAAGAAATCAGCCCCCCCACAATATGCTAGCATGATTGGTAGCTTGAGATATGCGACTGATTGTACTAGACCTGACATTGCATACGCAATTGGAGTACTTAGCAGGTTTACCGGCAACCCGAATAGTGATCATTGGCATGCTATAGAAATAGTAATGAGATACTTATCTGGTACCAGAGCCTATGGCTTATTTTATAAAAAGTATCCTGCTGTACTTGAGGGGTATAGTGATGCCGACTGGAATACCTTATCAGGTGATTCGCTCTCTACTATAGGTTACGTTTTTACTTTGGGAGGTGGTGCTATATGTTGGAAGTCGAAAAAGCAAACAATTATTGCTAATTCGACTATGGAAGCTGAACTAATAGCTTTATCTTCAGCAAGTGAGGAGGCAAATTGGTTACGAGACTTATTGCATGAAATCCCTTGTTGGGAAAAACCAATTCCTCCTGTGTTAATCAGGTGTGATAGCACTACTGCAATTGGTAGAGTAAATAACCGTTACTACAACGGTAAATCCAGACCCATATGAAGAAAACACGGTATTGTGAGATCCTATTTGAGTAGTGGCATCATAAATGTGGATTATGTTAAATCTTGTGATAATCTTGCAGATCCATTAACCAAGGCCTTGGCAAGGAAAGGGTTTGGAGTACATCGAGGGGAATGGGGCTGAAGAACATACAATCATGAATCACATATGAGGATTGATAGGCGCGCAGAATTCATGAATTTTAGCGCCTAAGTAGGGAAATTAGCGCGTTAGACGTGCATTTAATTCTCATTTTCCATTTAATGCGTGGACGTGGTTGGATTTTGTGTTTGTGCTTAATTTGTAGGAAATTGAGATGTTTTGGCGCTAATGAGAGGTATCTGGAAAGTCTGTGATGGAGCTTGAGAGCGAGAAGGGCTGTGGAGACTAAGTGTTGAAGTGGAATTCACAAGGAAGTGGACAGAGCTTTAAAGAGTGCTACACCCTTTTTGGTGTAGCGCTACCTTTGAGGCCAAGGGGTCAACGCCAAGCAATCGGTCAACGGGATCTGGTACAGCAAAGGGGTTCGCGAGTGCTACACCCTTTCTGGTGTAGCGCTACCGAGGGCTTAAAAGGCTATGGAACAGCATCGTTTTGGGTTGTTACGGGTCCGATTCCGATTTATTTTAGGATTTTTAATTGTTTGTTAAAAGGGATTACTATAAAAACCCCGAATTAGGGTAACACATTCCATAACTTACGTTTCTAATTAACTTTTGGCTGCTGTTTTTCTGAGTTCTTATTTGCAGATTCAAGTTTTAATCTCAGTTCTTCAAGTTTTCCAGCTTTAAATTCCTATTCTTCTTTGGTAATCGAATCCGTTGCTTTTCCGTAAGTCTGCGGCATCGTGTTTTTATTTCTATTTCAATTGTCTGAAGCATGTTTAGATCTAGGGATAAAATTCTTACTGCGTTTAACAAAATCATGAGTGAGTAATTTTGTAGAGTGCGGCCGCGGGGCGAAGGCGTCTCGTGACTAATTTAATTAATGTTTTCACCTCGGGTTCGAATTAATTTAATCTTTAAGCAATTTTAGAAGACAAAAACTCTTCTAACAAACAAAACCCAGGCATCGCCAGAATTCGATTGCGCACGGAAACTGGCGACTGGTGGTGCGCATTCGTTAGGGATCCTTTTTCCTATTCTAAAATCAACAAAGTGAACAATTGTGGCCCGAGTGAACATTGGTTAGGCTAGTTGCGGACACTGAGTTCCCACGGCTGTACTCTCCCTTTTAAATCCTTATTTAATTAATTCAGTTTGGTAATTTAGTTAGTAAATCAACCTCATTGAACAAAGGGTGGCTACCTAAGAGCCAAGTTAAACTAGAATTCAACACTTTTGAATAAGCACCGTTCGTCCGTCTCTGTGGTTCGACTCCGGTACTTCCGGATATTGTGCTACACCGGTCGAGAGTCCTACGCTTGGGACGCGTCTTTATTTTAATTCATCCGGTCGGTCAAGCATTTTTGGCGCCGTTGCCGGGGACGGCGACGTGTGTTCTAAAGTGTGAGTTTTTGTGTCTTTTGTCTTTTAGTTGAGTCACCATAGGTAGAGAGAAGAAGGTGTCCTTTAAACAGGACCCTCTTTATTATCGCGACCCGACACATCGTTTAGTTCAGAAAGAACTGGAGTCGAGTCAGCCTGTGTTTTCAAGTTCTTCATCTTCTAGTTTAGAGTCAGACTTAGCTGAGCACCAGTCAGAGTCTATTCCCATTAGTGGTGTTTATATAGATTTGCCTTTTGAGTCAGTTCGTGTCAGCAATTCGCTTTTCCAGTCAGTTTCGGAGTCAGAATCAGAATCCGTCGAGATGGGAGATCGGCAAGTAGCTATTCAGCCGTCCTTGAGGTAACACATACATCCTGAGAGGACCACTCCTCTCAGACCCATTGTGTTCCCTCAAGAGACACAAGAGGCACGCAATGCCTTTACAGTCAAACCTGGTGTCCTTAATAGTCTCCCTAGTTTCCACGGGAGGGAGTGCGATGATCCGTACAAGCATGTGCGGACATTCGAGGGATTGGTGCGCAATCTTGCGTCTAATACCCAATATGAGAATGCGTGCCTAAAGCTATTTGAGGCAACATTGAGGGATGGCGCGCTTCTGTGGTTCCGAATGCAAAAGTCTCAGTCCTTCACCACTTGGGCACAAGTGCGTGATGCCTTTTATAGGAAGTACTTTTCTGAGGCTAAGACTAAGAGTTTCAAGCGTCAAATCCAAGGCTTTAGGCAGGAGATGGATGAGTCATTTCTCAAGGCTTGGGAGCGTTTCAAGGAATTGCTCCTAAGGCTGCCACACCATGGCTTTGAGAGAATTCAGTTAGTCGGTTTCTTTCATTTGGGTCTCAACTCTGAGTCAGTCCAGCACATAGAATATTCTTGCAAAGGGGACGATTTAGTGTCCAAAACAGCAGACCAGGCTTGGGATTTCTTAGATGACCTAGCTGATAGGAAGAGGGCTTTAAAACCATCCGATTTTGAGCGATCCGGACCTTCTGGGTCCAACGTTGTCCCGGTTACCATTCATGACCAGCGACTCCAGGCTCAGGTTGAGAAAATGGCTCAGAGATTAGAGGAGCTAGAGGCGAGGCAGGTTCGTCCAGTTAATGAGATAACAATTGAGGAAGTTTGCGTGTGGTGTGATTGTAAAGGGCACACCACGACCGTTTGCCCTGGGTTTACTGCCGCCAAGGGGGCGAGTCAGTTTAATCAAGAAGAAGTCAATGCAGTGAGGACTTGGGACCCTTATTCTACCACGTATAATACGGGATGGAGGATCACCCCAATTTTGGGTGGTCAGACTCCAGACTCGTAGGAGGAGGCCAAGCGCAATCCTTTGCGCTACCTCCGCCGCAGCAGTTTCAACAGGCCCAATCGTCCAGGCCTCCTCAAGGCCAGGTCATTCCATTTCACTACCAGCCACAACTTTGTAGGGGGGCAGGTCCATCCACTCGTGGTCCTCCCCCAGGTTATTCACAGATGACCGCCCGTGATCATAAGTTAGATGATACTGTCAATTCCCTGATGCAATCACAGATGACATTTCAGACGGAAACGAGACAGCAAATTGAGGCCCTTACAACCCAAATGTCATAACTCACTGCGGTTGTCGGTCAACTGCAGCAGGAGAAAGGTAGGTTTCCGGCCCAGGGTAGTACAGCGGGTGCCCATTATTTGGAAAATTCTTTAGGTCCTAATGCTCATAACCAGAATCAAGAGGAGGCTAAGTCGGTCACCATTCTCAGGAGTGGGAAGGAGATCGATAAGTCCATCCCGCCAAAGCAGAAACCAGCTCCACCCCCGGAGCCGGTTGATGCACCAAGGGCAACTCCTGATATTGTTGATGTCCCTAGGAAAGAGGTAAAGGATAATGAGGAGTCACCTGAGGTGGTGGTGCCTGCAGCTGCAGCCCCTACGACTCCAACGCCGCCAGCCGTGCCAGTAGCTCCATTTCCCCAAAGGCTGGCGGTGAAACCTAAGCAGAATATGAACCTTAAGATGTTCGAACTTTTTAAGAGGGTGCAATTCCCTATCACTTTGATGGAGGCGATTGAGTCCTTTCCCCAGTGCGCGAAGGTATTGAAAGACCTTTGCACAAAAAAGCACAAGAGTCAGAACAATGTTGTTCTGACCGAGTAGGTGAGCTCCATTCTTCAGACTGAAATTCCTACCAAGTGCAAGGATCCCGGGTGTCCCACCATTACCATAGATATCGCAGGCTAGACGTTCGATAAGGCATTGTTGGATTTAGGAGCAAGTGTTAACTTGCTTCCCTATTCAGTATACTTGAGGTTAGGCCTAGGGGATCTGAGAGCCACTCCTGTCACGCTGCAATTGGCGGATAGGAGTGTGAGAGTACCCAAGGGTGTGGTGGAGGATGTGATGATTCAGGTAGGTGAGTTCCAATTTCCTGCGGATTTCATTGTTCTAGACACTTGCCAAAATCCTGAGGTTTTAGAAAAGACTCCCATCATTCTAGGTCGTCCTTTCCTAGCCACCTCCAACGCCGTCATGAATTGCAAAACTGGCAGGGTCCAGTTGTCTGTTGGCGAGGAGATGATAGAGGTGGATGTCTATAATGTTAACACTCTTGAGGAGGATGATGAGGAGGTAGAAGAAGTGAGTTTGATTAACGTGCTCGTTCAGGAGCATATCGATACAGTCTTGTATAAGGATCCTCTGGAGATTGCTCTTACCGCCGAGGAGGTGTCATTTCTAGATTCTCCAGAGGTAGGAAGTTTATTAGAAATATTAAATATCGAGGATTCAGTGGAGGAAGTATGTGGGGTCTCTTATGACCCAATGTTCGAGCCTCTGGGCAACCCTCTGCCCAAGGTTCTTCCGTCATCGGTTCAGCCGCCGAAACCAGAGTTAAAGCCTCTGCCGGACAAGCTCAAGCACGCCTTTTTAAAGGGCAACGATACTTATCCGGTAGTGATCTCCTCATCCCTTGAGGAGAATCAAGAGAGGAAGTTGCTTGATTTGTTGAGAGAGCACATAGGCGCGCTTGGCTGGACTGTAGCTGATTTGCATGGTATAAGCCCAACGGTGTGTACACACCGAATCGTTCTTAAGGATAGTGTGAAGCCTTCTAGGCAGCCTCAGCGGCACTTAAATCCCCACATGAAAGAGGTGGTTCGAGCTGAGGTTTTGAAGCTCTTAGATTCTGGTATCATTTACCCAATCGCCCATAGTGAGTGGGTGAGTCCGAATCAGGTAGTGCCTAAGAAGGCTGGGGTGACTGTTGTTACCAATGAGCGAGGTGAGTCCGTGCCGACCCGGGTTCCTACAGGATGGAAAGTATGCATAGACTACCGGAAGCTCAATGCGAGCACCCGGAAAGATCACTTCCCTCTCCCTTTCATTGATCAAATTCTGGAAAGGGTGGCTGGTCGGGCTTTTTATTGTTTCTTGGATGGGTATTCGGGATACAATCAGATAGAGGTCGCGTTAGAAGACCAGGGAAAGACCACTTTCACGTGTCCGTATGGTACATATGCTTACCGTCGTATGCCCTTTGTGTTGTGCAATGCACCTGGTACTTTTTCCAGGTGTATGATGGGAATTTTTAGCAACATGATGGAACAGTTTGTGGAGGTGTTAATGGACGATTTTTCGGTTTTCGGGGACTCATTTGATGGGTGCCTCGAGAATTTAGGCAAGGTGTTACAGAGATGTGAGGAGAAGCACTTGGTGCTGAATTGGGAAAAATGCCACTTTATGGTAACCCAAGGGATGACACATTGTGTCCTCCAAGGGTATCAAGGTGGACAAGGCTAAAATAGACTTAATTCGTAAACTCCCTACTCCCAAGTCTGTCAGGGATGTGCATTCATTTCTTGGACACGCTGGTTTTTACCGGCGGTTCATTAAAGATTTCAGTGCTATCTCCCGTCCGTTGTGTCAGTTGTTAGCAAAGGACGCACCCTTTGTGTGGTCCGATGCGTGTGTGGAGGCATTCCAAAAGCTGAAGCGGAGTCTCACTACTCCGCCTATTGTGCAGTCTCCTGATTGGAGTCTTCCCTTTGAGTGGATGTGTGATGCATCTGACTATGCAGTCGGAACTGTTTTAGGACAGAGGAGAGGGAAGGACCCATTTGTGATTTACTATGCGAGCAAGACACTCAATGAGGCACAGATGAATTACACCACTACCGAGAAAGAGTTGTTAGCAGTGGTGTTTGCCTTAGATAAGTTTCGATCCTATCTGGTGGGGTCGCAGATCACGATGTTCACCGATCATGCGGCCCTGAAGTACTTGATGACCAAGCAGGATGCGAAAGCTCGCCTTATTCGGTGGATTCTGTTGTTACAAGAATTTCACCTCATTATTAAGGATAAGAAAGGGGCAGAGAATGTAGTAGTTGATCATCTGTCTCGCCTAGAGTCCGAGGATCCCACCTCGAATCTACCCATTAGAGATTCTTTCCCAGATGAACAGTTGTTCGCTGCTAACGAGTGCCCGTGGTATGCTGATATTGCCAATTATTTGGTAACCGGGCAGATTCCTTTCCATTGGTCTACCCAGGAGAAGCAGTGTTTCTTGCGGAGTGTCCAATAGTACATTTTCGATGACCCATATTTGTTCAAGTACTGTGCGGACCAAATTGTACGTAGATGTGTCCCCGAGTCTGATCAGCAGGGGGTCATAGAGTTTTGTCATGGGGAGGCGTGTGGGGGTCACTTCTCTTCGAAGAAGACCACTGCCAAGATTTTGCAATGTGGGTTCTGGTGGCCCGATATGTTTAAGTATGTGCATGCGTTCTGTAGGTCTTGCGACCGTTGCCAACGGCTTGGCAAACTGTCTTCACGTCAGGAGATGCCCCTCCAGCCCATTCTTGTGCTAGAGGTGTTTGATTGCTGGGGCATCGACTTTATGGGTCCATTTCCTATGTCTCATGGTTTTGAGTACATCCTATTAGCGGTGGATTATGTGTCAAAGTGGGTGGAAGCAATTCCCACTAAATCTTTGGAGTCTAAAGTCGTGCTAGAGTTTCTTAAGGCTAATATCTTGTCAAGATTTGGCGTGCCACGCGCCATTATCTCGGATCAGGGCACGCATTTCACGAGTCGGTCATTCGGGAAATTGATGGGGGAGTTTAAAATCACTCATAAGGTGTCCACTTCTTACCACCCCCAGACTAATGGGCAGGCCGAATTAGCAAATAGAGAGATTAAGAGGATTTTAGAGAAGACTGTAGGTGTGACGAGGAAGGATTGGTCCACCAGGTTAAACAATGCGTTATGGGCCTACCGTACTGCTTATAGGACCGTGTTGGGTGCTTCACTCTATCGGCTTGTTTATGGTAAGGCCTGCCACCTGCCAGTTGAATTAGAGAAAAAGGCCTATTGGGCCATTCAGAAAGTCAATTCTAGTTTGAGTGAAGTGGGTGAGCATCGGAAGTTACAGTTGTGTGAGCTCGAGGAGCTTAGGAATGACGCATATGAGAACGCTAGCATCTATAAGGCTAAGGTTAAGGCGTATCATGATAGGAATATTTAGCGCAAAACCTTTAGGGTTGGTCAGAAAGTGTTGCTCTATAATTCGCGTCTCCATTTGTTTCCAGGGAAGTTGAGGTCACGTTGGGACGGTCCCTATGTAGTGGTTCAGGTGTATCCAAATGGTTCAGTCGACGTCCAAGATTCTAAGGATGATCATGTGTTTAAAGTTCATGGGCAGCGTCTCAAACCCTATTTGGAATTTCTGGAAGTAGGTGAACCCGATGAAGAGTTGGTTGATCCCGTTTACAAGGGTGACCCAGTTGAGTAGGCTTTTTCAGCCAAGTTTGACGGGTAGCTCACGCGTACCATGCTCTTCATTGAATGTGGACCCGGCTCCTAGCAATAGGGGTACCCATCATTGACTTGGGTTTTGTAGCTTCGCACGTCGCTATTAAAATAAGGATCGTGTGCCCAGCCCCGGTTAGTAAGGGCAATTCTAATCTTTAGTTCTTTCTTTCTTTTTCTTTATCTTAACAGAAAACCAAAAATATAAAAAACAAAAAACAAAAAATAAAAAAAAAAAAAACAATTTTCAATCCACAAAGATTTTCTTTTTCCGTTTGGACTTTTGCTTATCGGTCTTGTATAGCCACCCATGTCTTGCTCCTCCGCTTGACACGGGAAGAAAAGTAGGACACGTGAGACTGCGTGAATGTTTGGTGGTGTTTTTTTATTTTGTACAGGTGCGGACTGTAAAGGCAACAAACTCCTCGAACATCGGCCGAGGTCATGGTGGTTGGCTGCCACCCCAGGTTCACTCTTTCCTTCTTGTTGTTCCTATTCTTCTTGGTCTTCATGCTCTGGGGACCAAGCGCATTTCAAGTTGGGGGGAGGGGTGTACTCTGTACACGTATATTGTTATTTTGAGCGGTGTTAGTCGGTTTAGGGTTCATTTTTAATTTTATTTGCGTATGGGGATACGATTGTTATGCCTGTTTGTATGAGTTGGGTCAGCATGTTAGATTCTTATCTCATTGTTTGCCAGTTCAACTCATTTACATGCATATACCTGGCATCTCTGTTTGAATACTTTTGCACCATAAGCAATATTGAGTAGGTGTTCCCACTTAGTTCACAGTGTGTCCCTAAAAGCATTCTCATGTTTCTTTGTTCATCGATTTCTGCAATTGCACAAAATAGTAGGCATTTGTACCACTTGTCGTAGTCTGAATATTTTGCATGCATGTTGTGAGAGTTGGAAACAGGCTTAGGGGATGAAACAAGGCAGTTCTTGTGTGATTAAACCATAATATGAGTCCCGTTGATCCATTTTAGACCCGTCCGTGTCTGTCAATTTCTGTGTCAAACCTAGGGAACCGGTGTTTGGATGGAATGTTAGCTCGGTATTCCAGCTCTGTGCACATTTTAGAGGTTGCGAATTGATGAGATAAAAGAGCAGTGTCATTATGGGGAAATTAAATAACTGCTTTTGGGTACTGTGTCTTGGTTAAAATTAAAAAAAAAAACCCAAACCAATTTTCCAGCCAAAACCCCAACCTATTAAGCCATTTTATCCCCACCAAAAATCCCGTGTTAATAAGAGAGAGTCAACCGTTTTTTGTTGACCCGTCCTATTCAAAAAAAAAAAAAAAAAGGGATAGCCATTCGGTAGTGTAGCGCTAGGGTCGTACCAAAAAAGAAAAAAAAAGGGGAAAGGTCGATCCAGGGGGGGGGTCCATCCAATCTCCCATCATTCTCAGAAACCCCCACTTCCCCATCCACGAAATCTCTCTCTCTCTTCTTTTCATCATCTTCTTCACCTTCCTTTAATTTCCAGACTCCCATCCTCCATAACCAAATAAAACCCTAACCCTTAAAACTCCATACATCCCTCAAAACTTCACCATTCTTCACCAAAATCCACAAAAACACTCCTCTCACCCTCCTCTACCATAATATCCAACCCAAAATTTTCCTAACCCCCTAAATTTTCAGATCCGAAAAATTTCAAAACCCACCAAGTCATGGCACCCAAAAAGCAAAATATTGGCAAAGGGTAGGCAGTGGCTGGAACCTCGGATGCACCAGAGGAAGTTCCAAGGGGCCGGGCTAAGCGTAGGGATCGTGAGCAGATTGAGAGGGATAATCAGGCAGCGTGGGAGTCGTCCATAAAGGAACGGGGGGGAGTAAAGAATGAGAGGCACATTATTGATGATGGTTTGTGGCCGGCGGACTTCGCCCCTTTTCTCGCCATTCGGGACCAACGTCTTAGGTATTGGTTCAAACCTAACCCTGGGTATAATAATGCGTTAGTTGAAGAATTTTATAAGAATATGGTTGTGCCGGAGCCGGGTCACTTTTTGACTCCGGGTGCCCGGATTACTTCGAAAATAGGTAATACCCCGGTGTTTATTGATGCGGCTGAGATAGCCACTGCTTGGGAGTATCAGAGGCCCATGGGACCCGTAAATTACCCTAGGCCGGATGAGACTTTTGATCAGGATGAGATGGCTGGATATATGTATGAGAACCGCAGGAATGCTAGGATTCCCCATTGGCCTGGTAGGTTCACGACAGCATATAGGTTTCTCAACCAAGTGGTTTGTCATAATTTGTATCCTAGGGGTCGGGAGGGCGCACCCCAGAAATCGGTTGGGAACTTGATGTTTGCGTTCATGGCTGAGGAAACGGTCTGTGATTGGGCCCTATATGTTTTTGGGCAGATGTGTGACTTTAGGGATGCCCCGACTACATTGAGGATGCCTTTCCTGTGTCTGGTTACCAAAATTCTCAGGAGCAGAAACGTTTCGGGGAGGCGATACTATAGCAATGATGAGTTACTGCCAAAGGAGTTGGACTCCTCGTTTATTCAGCGGAGTATGGCTCAGTTAAGAGGGATTGAAGGATCGTTGCTTTCTCCACCGCCGGCTAGCGCTAATACTAAGACTTGATTGGAGAAGATATTTGGTTGTGTGACGGGCATTGCTAAGAGCCAGCGGAAGTTGAAGAGGGAGCAGAGACAGTTGGCTAGGAATCAGATGGATTTACTTGATAGGCAGCGCCACCTGGAGGCGCAGATGTCTGGGCAAAATCCAGGGCCTTTCCGACCTAGACGGTGGCCGGTGTTGGAGGTGAGCGATGACTTCGTGGATGAACCTGAGGAGGAAGAGCACTCGGATGCTGGGGATGGAAATTGAGCATAGAGCTGGCTAGTGGTGGTGTTATTTTATGTGTCTTTGTCGAGTCCTGTCATTTTATGTGTTATTTCATGTGATGTGAGTTGGTGGTTAGAGCCTTGTCATTTCATGTGTTGTGTAATAACCCGTACTTTGTTATGTTTATGACTAATGTTTTGTGTTGAGCACCGGTGTGGTGACAGTGTCAAGGTGGCGGCCAGTCAGGGTAGGCTGTCCATGCGCTTCTATAGGCCGCCACCCTTTGCATGTTCCTTTTTCTTTTGTAACCTCGGTCGTTATAAGCCTATTAAAGTCCTAGTTGACCCGATGCACGTTGTTTGACTCTCTTGCATGCATGTTTTATATTTAGCTACAGATTTGTGGTATCTTAATTTCGATGAGCTTTCATTGTTATAATTGGAGTTGTTCTGATTGGCACGTGGTGACTTTTTGTTCCATCCCACGTTGGTCGCCAAGCGCCTCGCATGGGATGTTGAGTGTTCCAGTGAGTGAGCGTGGCATTGTGACTTTGTGGGGGCGTTTTTATCTCTATTCGTTTTGGTGCGGAATTGTTCGAATCGCAGTTAGGGCATGCACGTGACTGAGTTAAGGGTGGCAATGAGGAGGGAATTTTGGTGCTCACTAAATTTTTGTACAGGTTGCATAACCCTCATATCCCTTGTTGAGTTTTTATTTCTTGTTTTGTTATTTTTATTTCGTTCGTTGCTAGGGACTAGGAACACTCAAGTTGGGGGATGTGATAGGCGCGCGGAATTCATGAATTTTAGCGCCTAAGTAGGGAAATTAGCGCGTTAGACGTGCATTTAATTCTCATTTTCCATTTAATGCGTGCACGTGGTTGGATTTTGTGTTTGTGCTTAATTTGCCGGAAATTGAGATGTTTTGGCGCTAATGAGAGGTATCTGGAAAGTCCGTGATGGAGCTTAAGAGCGAGAAGGGCTGTGGAGACTAAGTGTTAAAGTGGAATTCACGAGGAAGTGGACAGAGCTTTAGAGAGCGCTACACCCTTTTTGGTGTAGCACTACCTTTGAGGCCAAGGGTCAACGCCAAGCAATCGGTCAACGGGATCTGGTACAACAAAGGGGTTCGCGAGCGCTACACCCTTTTTGGTGTAGCGCTACCGAGGGCTTAAAAGGCTATAGAACGGCATCGTTTTGGGTTGTTGCGGGTCCGATTCCGATTTATTTTAGGATTTTTAATTGTTTGTTAAAAGGGATTACTATAAAAACCCTGAATTAGGGTAACACATTCCATAACTTACGTTTCTAATTAACTTTTGGCTGCTATTTTTCTGAGTTCTTATTTGCAGATTCAAGTTTTAATCTCAGTTCTTCAAGTTTTCCAGCTTTAAATTCCTATTCTTCTTTGGTAATCGAATCCGTTGCTTTTCCGTAAGTCTGCGGCATCGTGTTTTTATTTCTATTTCAATTGTCTGAAGCATGTTTAGATCTAGGGATAAAATTCTTGCTGCGTTTAACAAAATCATGAGTGAGTAATTTTGTAGAGTGCGGCCGCGGGGCGAAGGCGTCTCGTTACTAATTTAATTAATGTTTTCACCTCGGGTTCGAATTAATTTAATCTTTAAGCAATTTTAGAAGACGAAAACTCTTCTAACAAACAAAACCCATGCATCGCCAGAATTTGATTGCGCACGGAAACTGGCGACAGGTGGTGCGCATTCGTTAGGGATCCTTTTTCCTATTCTAAAATCAACAAAGTGAATAATTGTGGCCCGAGTGAACATTGGTTAGGCTAGTTGCGGACACTGAGTTCCCACGGCTGTACTCTCCCTTTTAAATCCTTATTTAATCAATTCAGTTTGGTAATTTAGTTAGTAAATCAACCTCATTGAACAAAGGGTGGCTACCTAAGAGCCAAGTTAAACTAGAATTCAACACTTTTGAATAAGCATAGTCCGTCCGTCTCTGTGGTTCGACTCTAGTACTTCCGGATATTGTGCTACACCGGTCGAGAGTCCTACGCTTGGGACGCGTCTTTATTTTAATTCACCCGGTCGGTCAAGCAAGGATACCCAACCTGGGGACCAGAGATCCTGTAACCGGGTTCAATGGGAAAAACGAATCATATGGTGATCGTTAGAAATGCACTGATGTTATTTATATCCGTCCCTAAGATGTAAGTGCATTTATCCTGTAAGGTTGGAGGGTTGAGTTTTTAAACTCTTAATGAAAGTATGTAGCTTGTATGAGTGGGGTGTTAATATTACAGGAGCACTCTTGACAGATTTCACCTATGTAAGCGTGGGAGTGGGGCCGCTTCCTATGAGATTGGGGCTAATCTCAAATGCGCTTATGAAAACTGGGATCATCGCAAGGCCGTAAAGCGCTGGGTAATAAAGCTCATGTCAACACCTGAGTTATTATGTGTGAGCAGCAATTCTTTATTTCCCCTAAGCAGTCTTAGTTCAATGCTGAGCAAACTACTGACTCTGGAATAGAGGTTACTGTTTCACTATTGGAGGTTCAATGCAGAGCACACCTTCATGATGCGTAATAATTCCTCTTTGCCCGGTAATATATTTTTACTTTATTTAATATTCAAATGAGTGGGGGATTGTTGTTACATTTTCATATTAAATGAAGTATATTAATTAATCTAATATCATTAACGTTAGAGTTTAGTTTCATTCTTTAACTGAAGTCTTATTAATTAATGTGTTAAGTTATACATGTACGTAGTTAATTGGGATTCTACCTAATGACTATATATAGGACTTCTTCAGGTGTTTCTAATGGAAGAAAGTGAAGTAGTAAAAAACAAAGGGAAAACTATTTTCACTATTTCGGGCAAAGAAAGGTGTTTTTATTCGGTGGAGCTTTGGGCTCACACCACTGGTGCAGAGTGTGTGAGAGCCATACAACTCGAGTGTTGGGCTGATGTATCCTAGGGGAGAATAGTTGTTGTCTGCTGCATCGGTTATTTGGGTTTACCAACCGCAGAGGCTATATCTCCTTAAAGAAAGCGAGATACCCACGCCTCAGCCATTCTGGTGTTGTTCTGAATTTATTAAAAACATAATCTGCGGAAATTTCACCAACAATAAGTTTACCTGTTTATTATTTGGACAAAATGAACATAGATAAGTTTATCTTTTCATTATTTTTGACAAATACAAAGATAAATTTTGCAAATATAAGTTTATCTATTAACTACTTTGAACAGATGACGAGATAATCTTATTACATATATTAGATTATAATTATATGTACGTTGTTTTGTCATTTTTGGCAGATGCATAGATAAACTTGGCAAAGTTAGTTTTTTTGTTTTTAAAACATTTCATAAGATAAGTTTATTTTTTTTCAAAAATTCAATCAGAAAATTTATACATGTTCATAAATTTTAAGATGAGTATTATATCTGTCTGAAAATGCACCGGTCGGCATTTGTTTTTTTTTGCTTTCAAAAAATAGAAAGATAAAATATGGTCAGACGTGGTGTTTATAAGAGGTGGCCAGAGGTTTCCGAATATGTTGGTTGGAGGTCGCCAGAGGTGGTCAATGGTTAGAGGTAGTAGAAGGTGATCGGATGTCGAAGGAGTTGTTGATCAAAGGTCGCCGATTGGGGAAACTTATCAGAGCTAGTTGCCAGAGGTGTTGGTCATAGGAGGTCGTTGGTAGGAGGTGGTTGCGCGCGGGGGGTGGGGGCGGGGGGGGTGGGGTGGGGGTGGGGGTGTGGGGTGTGGTGGGAGGAGGGGTTCATTGGTCCCTGTTGTTGGTAGTTGCAGGCGATCATTGGAAGTGGGTTTTTGGTTGAAGGAGGTCGCCAGAGCCTGGAGGTGGTGTCCGAAAGACGAAAGTGGTAGCCTACAATTAGAGGCGGTGATAATAGCCTACAAATATATTTGTTGATAGCCTATTACTACCAACAAAAATACTCCTTTTGAATAATAAAAATAGATGGGGCCCTGTGTTGCAAGTTCACCTAAGGCCTCCAAATGTATAGGGCCAAACCTGATAATAGTGTCGCGTGTACATTTAGTCCAATAGCTTATAAATTGATTTGTGTTTGCAGTAAACTCATAACCAAAGAACAGATACTTGTGTAAGATATAATTCCATAGTTTGGCTGTTTGGGTTGGCAGTAAGTTGTATGATTAGTGCTCAAGATTAATTAGTTTAAGGTTCAAAATAATGTTGAAGTGTGCTCAAAGTTAATATCAAAGAGTGTTCATAGATAGATAATAGACTAACCTTAATTATTAGACATGTTAGCCATCTAGAAGACCAGTTCTTAAAATAATGAGGTGTTCATTCCCTTAGGGTAGAGCTACCAAACCATGTAAATACTCTTCTTTTGTGGTTTCTACAAAATCTTACCGTGACTTTATTCTCATCTGTAGGAACCCTTCAACGCTGAGCCCCCTCGTGCGACCTTGATTTCCTCTTATGTAACTCCGGTGGATTTCTTCTACAAGAGAAACCATGGGCCAGTTCCAGTTGTTGATGACATTGAGAGGTTACTATTCCTACCACCAAATCTCCACAGAATCCACCTTTTACTAACTATCATAACTTGTTTGGCAGAGCAGCTACCGGCTATCTATTTGTGGTTTGGTGGAAAAGCCGATGGAACTCTCTTTGGCCGATGTCAAGTAAGATTTACAACTAGGCATAAAATCTGATCGAAGTAGACTGAAAGTATCAGAGGCTTTTTTTTTTTTTTTTTATCAGCAAAAAAATGACAATTGTCGTTCTATGAAACAGGAAGCTACCAAAATACAATGTGACGTCAACCTTACAAGTATGTTTCTTTGTACTTGATTTTGTTGTTAGTTTGAATAGGGTCATTTATTTAGTACAAGCAGTATAACGTCTGTTTACAATTCAATTTGAATGGTTTGTTGGTTCTTCCTCATTTTTAAGCTAAGCAGTGTGCAGGTAATAGAAGGACTGCAATGAGTAAAACAAAAGCAGTGAAAGGTGTTGGCTGGGATGTGTCTGCGATTGGAAATGGTTTTTTTTCCCCTGCCCTCTATTCATATGGTTCACAATGAGTTTTAGATGTTCTCTTTTGTACTTTGCCTTATTCTTAGTTTTTTCTGACAAATCTTGTTTTCTTGATTGCTGGCTTCAGCCATTTGGGGTGGAGCTACACTGGTTGATGTCCTTGAACTTGTGGGAATAACTAAATTGTCGAGAACCACATCTTTTGGCGGAAAGCACGTAGAATTCGTAAGCGTTGATATGTGCAAGGTGAACATCTATTATCTGTTTAATCTATTCTCATAGGAGATATTGTTTGTTGGACTATATTCCTCATGAACTGATTTTTCCCACCTTTTGATGTCATTATTAGGAGGAGCATGGAGGTCCATATAAGGCATCAATTCCATTGATTCACGCAACAAACTCCGAAGCTGATGTTTTACTTGCATATGAGATGAATGGAAAGGTATGTTACTGTTAGTGCCTTCAATTCCTGAAGGACCTCCATGTATTCCTTATTGATTCTACACGTTAAGCTAGAAAGCATGTACGGAGTACTACTTCTTTCTCAATGGCAGAAACGAAATGTACATCCTCTGAATTCCTTGAATCCTTTTTCTCTGCATTCCATGCTTTTGGAAAAATTCAATTCGATGCGTGCAGCTTAGGGAGTACTAACTTGATTCGGCATCAACTTGATTTCTAAATGTCCAGCGTACAGCTTAGGGAGTACTATCACTCATTGTCCATGTTTTTACGTTTCCAAAAGAAAATATGACTCGGGTTTCTGTTCTGAAGCCTCTGAACAGGGATCATGGATATCCAATTCGTGTGATTGTCCCCGGTGTTATTGGTGCCCGCTCTGTTAAATGGCTGGATTCAATCAATATAATCCCACAAGAATGTCGGGTTTGTTTTTGGACTTAATCTCTAACATTTTTTTATGTCAGTCTAAATTATTTTTTGCACATGTGTAACAGGGCTTTTTCATGCAAAGGGACTACAAGATGTTTCCTCCCTGGGTTAACTGGGAAAATATCGACTGGTCTACCCAAAGGCTACAAATGGATTTTCCAATCCCGGTTTGTTAACTGTATTGGAAATGAATAGTTCATGTTGGGAGGACCATAAGCATTTTCCATCAAAGAACCACCAAATTGTTATTTGACTTGCACAACATCTTTGACTGGCTTCGCAGAGTGTGATCTGTTCGCTGGAGGATGTCAATACAGTGCAACCCGGAAAGGTATGTTGAATTTTGACTTTCTTAATTTTCGTTGAGCCCAATACGAAAATTTAAAGTCCCGCTTTCTCTTTAGTGGAATAATAGTGAATCAGTGATGATGATCTTCATCTTCCTCTTCTTCATCCTCGTATTCAGATAACAGTTCAGGGATATGCAGTATCCGGAGGTGGGCGTGGCATTGAAAGAGTGGATGTATCGTTTGTTGGAAATTTACAGAATTTCGGGTGAATGAAACCGGGATTTTGGAGGGTCTCCCGAGGCAACCAATCTCGGGTTCGTTGAATCTGGACGCACCACAATCAATAGACGTATTGATTGTGGGATTCTGTAACTCTCGTAACCCTCCTCTTCATGGTGCTTTATTTCCGTAACCTCCCTCATTCAAATGGCAGATTTGATGACAGCATTTGATGGCTGCAATTTATTCTCTGGAGTTACAAATGGCACCATCCATCTATAAAAGGGAGGCTCACGGTTTTGACAGAGCACAACAAACTCAGAGCACTCAAATACCTTCTGAAAATTCGTTCTTGAGAGAGAGAGAGGCAGGCGGTAGTCAGTTCGCCAAGGCGGTCGACGGCGGTGTTCCGGCGGCTTGCGGTATAGCCGAGCCAACCCTGGGAGAAAGGCGCCAACGCAACCTACAACACCCACGGTAGGCGGCGAACATTTCTTAAGGAGACCGTGGTACCACACGGGACTCGGTTTGATGTTCAAATTCAGTTTGTATCTCGACTGTTGTAATTCTGTTTTGTATTCTGTTTTTTGCTTTGATTATGTAATTGTTGCATTATGAATGAAACTGTTTTCTGGATTCTCTATGTATGCCGAAAGTTTTTCCAACAAGCTTAAGAAATGTTTTGATCTTTGATCGGCAAATGAATTCCAGAAAAGAGTTTCTGTTTCGGACTAACATTTGAGTTGCAAGAACAGATTCAAACAGAGAGGTCCCGTAGTGAAGTACCTCAGGCGTAAGGCGAGAAAACAATCTGCTCAACAGACTGGGCAGATTGGTTTTCATACGAGATTATGATAGAATGATTGATGGATCGAAATGAGAACAGACCTGATTGGCTACGGCCATGGCATGTCGTGCGCGACATGGCCACTGTTCAGAGATGGGATTAACAGAAAGGTCACGGCCTAAGGCAGTCGGGCCACGGCCTGGCCTTGGGGCCACAGCCTAAGGCAGTCTGGCCACGGCCTGGCCTTTGGGCCACGGCCTACGGCAGTCATGCGTGGCCAGGCCTTGGATCAATTTTGGTTGGCCTCTGGGGTGATCTACTTGGCTTTTGCCTTGACATCGCCTGGCCTTGATCCTGGGTTAATGATCTGCCCGGTGTGCAGTTCATGTTCTTGATGCCTGGGTTGCTTTCGGCCTGAAGTACTCAACCAGTGGAAGGTTTGAGTGCTCAGCCCTTGTGCACGGCAAGTGCTCTATTCAGGACATGGACTGGACTCCAAAAACAGAAGGGGAAGGTGGACGGCCTAAGTGTTGCTACTAGCAAACTGTGTATACCGTTTACCTTTCGGGGGCGCTGCCCCCGAGCCCCCGCCGGGGGGCGCGACCCCCTGGACCCCCGCGACCTGACCGGGCAGGTCGATCCCCGCTGAGGGCGCTGCCCTCAGACTCCCGCCCGGGGGCGCTGCCCCCAGGACCCCCGCCAGGGGGCACGGCCCCCTGAGACCCCTGCCAGGGGGCGCGCCCCCTGGGACCCCCAGGGTACATGGTATTGTGGGGGATGTTAGACCTAGCTTGTTTGATAGATTGTTAATCTATGCATGTATAGCTTGTCATTTTGAGATTGAGATTTGGTCTCTTATGTGGTTGTTCCTAATTTCAGGAAAACATGACAACTGAGCAAGGAAAAGCTACTGGCACTGGCAAAGAGAAAGAGACTGGCAATGTCAGTGGCAATGGAAATGGCGGTGTGGCTATTCCAACTCATGCTCCTATTCCTGGGATTCCCTCTGTTCCAATGTCCCACGTGGAGAGGCCGAGCAAATTTGTTGGGGTCGATTTCAAAAGGTGGCAACAGAAGATGTTGTTCTATCTCACCACCTTGAACTTGGCAAAGTGGCTTGTCGAGGAAGCACCTGTTATCGCTGAGGATGATCCTGACACTCAGAAGCGGATTGAGGTGGCTAGGTGGAAAGAGCATGATTACATGTGCAAGAATTACATCTTGAATGCTCTGGATGATTCGCTGTACTCTGTGTATGGTGAGGCTCCGTCGGCTAAGGAGTTATGGGAATCCTTAGACAGGAAATACAAGATCGAGGGTGCTGGGTCCAAGAAGTTTGTTGTGGGCCGGTTCCTTGATTATATGATGGTGGACTCCAAGTCTGTGGCAGTCCAAGTCCAAGAGCTGCAGCTCCTGCTCAATGAGATCAGGACTGAGGGGATGATTCTGAGTGAAGCATTCCAAGTGGCCGCGGTCATCCACAAGCTACCCCCGGCATGGAAAGAGTTCAAGAGCTATCTCATGTTCAAGAATAAGGAGATGACCTTGGAGGCTCTTTTCATCAAGCTCCGTATTGAAGAGGAGAATCGGGGTATGGATAGGAGTGCAAAGGCCTCCTACATGGCTAAGGCAAACATGATGGAGCATGGCCAATCTTCCGGTGGGAGGAAAAATCAGAATGACAGACGTGCTGACAAGCGTGCTGACAAGCGGTCTGACAAGCAAGCTGGCAAACAGAAGGACAGAAGTGTCAACCTGGGACCGAGAGGTGGTGTTGCCAAGAAACAGAGAGAGAAGTTTCTGGGTACATGCTTCAACTGCAACAAGGTTGGGCATAAAGCTTCAGAGTGTACGAAGCCACATAACCTTCGTACTCAAGCGCACTTGGCTCAGGTGGAGGCAGGAGTGTCCGATATTAACCTCTCGGCTATGGTATCTGAAGTGAACATGGTTGGTTCCAACCCGCAGGAATGGTGGGTTGACACTGGGGCTACACGCCATATCTGTTGTGACAGGCAATTGTTCACTACCTTCGAGCCGGTTGCTAATGGTGAGAAGCTGTTTATGGGGAATTCAGCTACCTCGGATGTTGCGGGGCAGGGGAAAGTGGTCCTGAAGATGACTTCGGGAAAGGAGTTGACTCTGAATATTGTGCTGTTCGTGCCAGATATTCGTAAGAATTTGGTTTCTGGTTCACTGTTGAGCAAGCACGGCTTCCGCCTAGTTTTCGAGGCTGATAGGGTCACTCTAACTAAAGCTGGAATGTATGTAGGGAAAGGTTACATGACCGATGGTCTGTTTAAGATGAATGTAATGACTGTTATCCCTACTATCAATAAAATGAAATCCCCTGTTGCTTATGTGCTTGAGTCTTCCTTTTTGTGGCATGGTAGACTAGGTCATGTTAATTATGATTCTATGCGTAGATTAATTTACTTGGACCATATTCCAGCTTTCCAATTTGATAAAAAACATAAGTGTGAGACTTGTGTAGAGGCTAAAATGCCGAGAGCATCTTTCAAAACAGTAGAAAGAAGCACAGAACCTTTGGGTTTAATCCACACTGATGTGTGTGATCTGAAATATGTCCAAACTCGGGCCGGTAACAAGTATTTCATTACTTTTATCGATGATAGCACTCGGTTTTGCTATGTGTATTTGCTGAAAAGCAAGGATGAAGCCCTGGATAAGTTTGTTCATTACAAGACTCAGGTTGAGAATCAACTGAGCAAAAAGATTAAGGTGGTCAGAAGCGATCGTGGTGGTGAATTTCAGTCACCATTTGGAGAATTCTGTGCCCAACACGGAATTATCTATGAAACCACGGCACCTTATTCGCCTCAGACTAACGGTATTGCTGAACGCAAGAATTGTACATTGAAGGATATGATGAACGCAATGTTGATCAGTTCTGGGTTGCCTCAGAACATGTGGGGAGATGCTGTTCTCACCGCTAATTACATCCTCAATAAAATACCTCGCAAAGATGTTGGTAAAACCCCGTATGAATTGTTTAAGGGTAGGAAGCCTACCTATACATTCTTACGAACATGGGGTTGTCTAGCGAAGGTGGCTGTACCTCCTCCTGAGAAGGAGAAGATAGGCCCTAAAACCGTTGATTATGTGTTCATCGGTTATGCAGACGATAGTAGTGCCTATCGATTTCTTGTATATGAGTCAGATATACAAGATATTCACAAGAATACTCTCATGGAGTCGAGGAATGCAGTGTTTTTTGAACACATATTCCCTTATAGATCCATTGGAGAGTCAAGTTCTGCTAAACGGACTCTGCATCCGGCTAATGAAAGCAGACAAGGCCAAGAAGAGGAAGTTGATGTTGAACCACGACGTAGCAAGCGAGCTAGAACATCAACATCTTTTGGTCCAGATTTTCTGACTAATCTAGTAGAGAATGAGCCTCGGACATACCAGGAAGCTGTAAGCTGCCCTGAAGGTCCTTTGTGGAAAGAGGCCATTAAAAGTGAGATTGACTCCATACTGCAAAACCATACGTGGGAACTGGTGGATTTGCCACCAGGCAGTAAGCCTCTCGGCTACAAATGGATCTTCAAAAGGAAGATGAAAGCAGATGGGTCAATTGATAAGTACAAAGCTAGGCTTGTTATCAAAGGCTACAGACAGAAAGAAGGCCTAGATTACTTTGATACTTACTCACCAGTCTCCAGGATTACATCCATCCGGATGATCATCGCGATCGCAGCTTTGCGTAATCTTGAAATACATCAAATGGATGTAAAAACAGCTTTCCTGAACGGCGATTTAGATGAGGAGATCTACATGGAACAACCCGAGGGTTTTTCTGCGCCAGGCAAACAAGGGAAAGTATGTAGGCTTGTTAGATCTTTGTATGGTCTAAAGCAAGCACCGAAACAATGGCATGAGAAATTTGACAATGCTGTGTTGTCAAGTGGCTTCAAAATCAACGAATGTGACAAATGTGTTTACATCAAAGACACAGACGAAGGGTACGTCATTTTGTGTCTCTACGTTGATGACATGCTCATTGTTGGTAGCAATGAAAGGGTCATTCAGTCTACCAAAGATATGTTAAACTCAAAGTTTGACATGAAGGATATGAGCCTTGCAGATGTCATTCTGGGTGTCAAGATCACCAGAACATCTGTTGGACTTGCGTTGTCTCAGACACACTATGTTGACAAGATTCTTGAAAAGTTCAACTCGTCTGATTCCAGTATCGCAAGAACCCCTGTGGATTTAAGTCTGCATTTATCCAAGAATGGGGGGGAAGGCATATCTCAATTAGAGTATTCTCGGATAATTGGGAGCCTGATGTACCTGATGAGTTGTACAAGGCCCGATATAGCTTATTCAGTCAGCAGACTGAGCAGATACACGAGTAATCCAGGTCGTGATCACTGGAAGGCAATAGTCAGGGTTCTGCGCTATTTAAGGTACACTCGTGAATTGGGGCTACACTACACCAGATATCCAGCAGTACTGGAAGGGTATTGTGATGCAAACTGGATATCAGATATGAAGGACTCAAAATCCACAAGTGGATATGTCTTCATACTTGGTGGTGCAGCAGTTTCCTGGAAATCCTCTAAACAGACGTGTATAGCACGTTCAACGATGGAATCAGAGTTTATTGCTCTAGATAAGGCGACTGAGGAGGCCGAGTGGCTCCGTCAGTTTTTGGAGGATATTCCAAGATGGCCGAAACCTGTGCCAGCAATTAGCATCCATTGCGATAGTCAATCTGCAATTGGAAGGGCACAGAGTAATATGTATAATGGTAAGTCTAGACATATTCGACGTAGACATAATACCATTAGGCAACTACTCTCGAGTGGGGTTGTCGCTATTGAATATGTGAGGTCAAAGGACAATATTGCGGATCCGCTAACCAAAGGGTTAAACAGAGAGTTAGTCGAGAAAGCTAAAGCCACTACGCTCATAGTTACCGTGAGGGTAGCCAACCTAGCTGACTGGAGATCCCAAGATCTAGGTTCAATGAGACTATCTTTCGTGAGTAGCGGAGAATGATCACTGAGGAGACTCGGTCTTTTGCCCATTCCTATGGTGTAGAACAGTGATACCTGCAAATGGAAAGAGGTTAAGCATTGCTTTTAATGACTCCTATGCGCTGGGATGCCAGGCGGGGTATAGCAGGATACCCTTTAAAGGAAGGTCACCTATGTTAGTATGAAGTGGGGCCGCTTCTTTGAGAATTGTGGCAAAATTCTCGAGAAAATACTCGCAGAACCAGGAAGAGGGTGTCATGGCCAAAATGAACCCAACAGTGAGAACTGAACTACGTCAGGAGAAGTCCTGTGTGACGTCTATTGTCTCGGTTTACATCGGCGGCGGAACAGTTCAAAGCGGGACCGCACACTGGTTTGCCAGTAAACCCGATAGGCTATCACAAGGGAAGGTTCCAGGCCAAAAGCCACCTATCCTATGCAGGAATTATCCGCTGTCGCTCTCTCGGATTAGCTTTGTACTCTGCACCAGTTTGCCTGCCAATTCCATTCATGGGGGGGATTGTTGGAAATTTACAGAATTTCGGGTGAATGAAACCGGGATTTTGGAGGGTCTCCCGAGGCAACCAATCTCGGGTTCGTTGAATCTGGACGCACCACAATCAATAGACGTATTGATTGTGGGATTCTGTAACTCTCGTAACCCTCCTCTTCATGGTGCTTTATTTCCGTAACCTCCCTCATTCAAATGGCAGATTTGATGACAGCATTTGATGGCTGCAATTTATTCTCTGGAGTTACAAATGGCACCATCCATCTATAAAAGGGAGGCTCACGGTTTTGACAGAGCACAACAAACTCAGAGCACTCAAATACCTTCTGAAAATTCGTTCTTGAGAGAGAGAGAGACAGGCGGTAGTCAGTTCGCCAAGGCGGTGGACGGCGGTGTTCCGGCGGCTTGCGGTATAGCCGAGCCAACCCTGGGAGAAAGGCGCCGACGTAACCTACAACACCCACGGTAGGCGGCGAACATTTCTTAAGGAGACCGTGGTACCACACGGGACTCGGTTTGATGTTCAAATTCAGTTTGTATCTCGACTGTTGTAATTCTGTTTTGTATTCTGTTTTTTGCTTTGATTATGTAATTGTTGCATTATGAATGAAACTGTTTTTTGGATTCTCTATGTATGCCGAAAGTTTTTCCAACATCGTTTGACAGCGGCAAGACATGGGTGGAAGCATCCAGATACCAAAAGAGTGGAATTCCATATGTTTCTGATGATGATGCAGAGAGTGATAAATGGGCTTGGGTGCTCTTTGAGGTCGCAGGTGATGTTTCCCAGAACACGGAGATAGTTGCCAAAGCGGTAAGTGGTTGCTAGACTTTGTCCACATAACCAATATAACCTCATTTGGTAACGATTAGTACTTGGTCTGTCAAAGCTAAACTCAAATGCAAGAACCTTGTGAATTGTTTTGGGACTCATTTTTGTTACCATTTCGTTTCCTATTTTCTGTTTTTGTTTCAATTGTTTTCGTAAAGTCGATATCCAAAACACATTTTAGAGCTGTTTATATCAAAAGAATGGTAACCTCCTACAAATTTTCCGAATCTTTTTTTACTTCATTTCAAAACGAGTTTTCAATATTTCCCTTAGCCTTGCCAACCCCTTGGTGCTTTCCCTCCCTCCCCACCGGCAACCTCCTCCGGCCCACCAGACCCTCTTATATTTCCTGCTTTTTATAAGGTTAGAATAATAAACTTAAAAGGGCTACCAAACGCATCCTCTTGCGTTGTTCTGTTTTTTTTTTCTTTAGACTTTCTTGTTTACTTTGTTGATGCATCATCTATCTTACCTATAACTGTGAACAGGTTGACTCTGCAGCAAATGTCCAACCTGAAAATGTTGCAGTGATATGGAACCTAAGAGGGATACTCAATACTTCATGGCATCGGGTCCAACTTCACATCAAACCCACATAGATGGTAAAAAGGAACATGATTTTGCCTTGGCTGATAATTCCATCTTTTTCTATTGATTGGTGAATAATTAGGCTGGACCCTCTGAAGAAGGAATATCATAGCTACCAAACATCATGTATTTCTCTTTCTGTAATGATGTGCCAATGTTATTGCATGTACGAATGTGCCCCAGGAAAAGTGCAGTGAATTAGTAGGGTGGAAAATTCTACAATAACAAGTGAGTGAATGTGGATTAAAAGGTGTAAATAGTACACAGAAATATGTATTTTCCTTGTCTTCTTGTGTGCTTATTGTCAGCTCACTGGGCTGACAATAGAAAGACCGATTCAGCTCAATTGAATGTTGGAGAGGGTTTGATCAATTCAATTATTTTTTGGTCCTTGTGAATTCAAGGACAAAAAACTAACGAATTAATCAAGCCCTAACATCTTACAGAAACTCTTAAAAACATGCTTCAAACAAAAAGAATCCAACAAAGTTAACTATCTCAAGAATATGCTCTCCATTTACATATGCGATAACTTTAATTTCTGCTTTTCATATTGGACTCTTTCTTTTTGTTTTATTCGCAGTCTATGTTATTCTACTTCGTGGCGAATTACGTTTTGTTAGTATTGCTCTCAAGACTTTTACTTTGAGAGTCATTCCTTTGGTTTTTCTAATTGTTGTTTTAGGATTCTAAACGGTTTGGGTAGGTCGTTTTAGGGTTTTTTTGTTGGTTGCCGAGAATGGGTGGCTAGGGTGGGAGGCGGCTACGTTGGTGGCTGTCAGAGGTGAGGGTTTAGGGTTTCAAGGGCGGTTTAAGAACCCGCTTTGATACCATATTGTTTTGAGAGGAAAAGGTGTGTAAGGTGTTAATTAACCTTCACACATAATCATTTATTTATATAAGAAGATAGTTCGTTACAAAATATAATTAAGCAATGTGGGACTAAACATGATATACTAGTAGACAAGTATACTAGTATTCCAACACTAATTACCAATATTAATTGGGAAATCATAATGCCAAAATTGTTTTTGTTGGTGCCAAAACTCTAGTGCACAAAAAGGCTTGTACCATGTGCAGTATACAAGATTTTTATGAGCTGAAGTTTTGACACTAACAAAGATAGTTTTGGTATTATCACTACCCTATTAATTTTGCAGGAATTGCAATGCATCGTCATCCATAGCTTTCAGTGTTCGAAGATACTATTAGAAATTAGTCAAGCTAATTTTGTACATAGCAATAAAAAGTCTTTTTTGGGTTATCGGGATACTATATTCCTAGTAGGTCTAGAATATGTTATCAAATGCTGTGTACGTAGTTGTTGTTTCGCTATGTAAACCGTTGTTATTTATTTTGGCAATCTGATTAACCGGATTGGAACTTGCTTTTCAAGCCAATCCCCAGATCTAATTGGTAAATTTGATTCCTTTCATAATTTCACTCACCTTCAGGGAAAAGAAATCAAGAATAGGTCGACTTCTGCAAGATTGCCTACATCTAGCATTAGTTTACATTTATAGTTTTATTATTTATATGTCAAATGCAATACTACTAATGGTGACATTATCTTTGTTTTGCACTATGTTTCTTTTAATGTTGACTAGCTGCAAGATCAGAAGATCATTGTGCAAAGGAAGTCTCTCGCTCGGCGAATTGATTGGGCCTCGAGTTCAAAGGTAATGATAATACTATCTTTGTTTTGCAAATGGAATACATGCAGATAGACAATTATACAAGGATTTTTTTTTTTTGGGTAAATCAGCTTAAAATTAAAAAGGAGGCTAACTGAATATACAGCCTACAAGGGGCATACCCCAAGAGGAAAAGAAAAGGAAAACCAAAAAGATTGAAGAAAATTTCTAAGGCCAAATGGCTACAAGGGTTAAATGATATGCATTGTTTCCAATCCATCTAGTCAGAGGGAAGGAAAACAACGCCAAATGAGCTTTGTTACCAAAAGATATGGAACTAATCTGGAAATAACTAGTAGTAGACTCAATGAATTAAAATGAGCTAGGAACTAGCAGACTCAATGAATTACACTCAAAAGGGTGCTACTGACTAGAGGAGCTACCAGTAGACTCATTTGCTGGACCAACCACAAATAGCAACAGCAACAAGACACGGCAGTAGCAATAGCAACAGTAGGGATCAGTCCATAACAGCTAGCAAGACAGAAACAGTTAACAACAGCAGTAGCAGTAGCAAGTCTGGTTCTAGGTGGGCTGGCTGGCTGGCTGTATCTGTAATAAAGCCAAGCCAAAGTACCAAACCAACCCTACTCTATACATCCATCCATTTTCTGCTCAAATTGGAGAAAAGCTAGCAAATTGGACAATTATACAAGGATTTTTGGTGAAGAGGAGGTCCGTATTGACAATGATAATAATAGTATATATGATCCTAGATTAACTTAGTCTTGATGATTATGGGGGGTTTTTGAGTGAAGAAGAGGTCCATATTGACAATAATATATAGTATTATCATTTTATGCACGGCAAGGGTTTCGAGTGATATTCGATGGAAGAAAATTATTTCCTAACACATTGATTTTATGTATAGTTTTGAGATGAAATTTGTCTTAAGAGTTTTTTATGTTATAAATCGTTTAGTCTTGTCGATTGAATTTGGATTTGGTATGACTTATGAGAGAATGACATGAATAAGGGTAATGTACGATTATTTTAAAATTAAAAGATCTTATAAACTTTTTCAATTTTGAGGATCTTTCGTCAAATCTCGCTCTTTTAAATCTCTCTCTCTCCTAATATTTTTTCCGGCCTCTCTCCCTTTCTTTGTTCAAATCTTATCTATCCTAAAATCTCAAATTATTATTTTAAAACAAATGCACAATTATAACATAGCACTTTTTTTTTTTAAAGAAATATACCAAAATTATGATATTGATGTTAAAGTAGTAAAAAATATTATGAAAATTTTCAAAATACTTCGATTATTTTACAAGAAGTATGACAACATTTGTTATACAAGAATTAGGATAAATTTACCATAGTTAATTTACCACCACTAGTAAAGATCGAAAGAACCACTACAAGGGGTTGGAACCTCAAATAGCCAACATCCAAAGCATCCTCCAAAACAAAATGTCTCACAGAGGAGACTTAACTATCTTGTTCCTATAGACGTAGGAATGGCGGACTGTGTGAATGGTGGGGTACAACGTGATCACAGGTGAAGGAATACTCTTCGCTTGTCTAGTCTTAATAAGGTTCTTTATTAATGTTTGGGCTGAACGACCTGTTCTGAGTGTCTCCACCGAGTGACCTAGCCTTCCAAGTGGCTCTTCACGGGAGCGATCAATTGCAGGGATCACATTATTATGACTCATTAACGGTATTATTTATTGGCATTGGGGACTTCATAAGACAATCTTATTTTTTAGCTTAAGTTTTGGAGATATTTGCTTAATTGGATTTTATTTGTTTTTTAGTAGATTTGGTGAATGATTTTTGAATTCTTTACGATTTAAACTAAACACAAATTTGTTTGATGTCAATTTACATTACCTCCGAGGACTTGTATTCGTCCCCATACATAACACGAATCTCATCAGGGACGGACCCAAAGGGGGTCACATGGGGCACGTGCCCCCACTCGAACGCGGTTCCCAATTGAAATTAAATTTTTTTTTATAAATTAGCATAATTATAAAAGTGTGTTGATATATAAACATACACACTTGCATATATTGTGAAAATACACATAAAGAATTAGTTTTATGCCTAAATTTTATTATATGATACATTTATAGTTGTTACTTTAGGAACTATTTATCTATTTGGAGCTATTTTTTCTTGATTCTCTTTATTTTAACCGTTTGGGAGAATTATTTCAAAATAAAGTTATTAACAAAATAGCTCGATCATTCTATAACTTATCGATGTTCATTAAAACCATACTTTAAAATGTTGTCTGAGATTTTGTACTCATTTTTACTTAATTTAACTTAAAATATGTATTGTAAACTTTTGTAGTTAGTAACGTATACCTTAATTTTATACAATCTTACTGTGGATGACTACAAAAAATGAACTTTCTCTATTATGATTAACAGGTGCTTCCACTATACGATATTTCTGGATCTGTTCTGGATCTCATGTTGTAGAGAGAAAGAGAAACACTTCTATCATTTGAGAATATTTTTGGTTTGCGTAGGACTTGGGGTAGGCATAACCATATGTCATCGGACAAGAGCTTTACAGTCTTTTAAGTTTGAGGTTTTCTGTTTTGATATTTTTAAGGCTTTTCCCAAAAAAAAAAAACCTATACTGCCACAAATGTTAGCGAACCCAACAATTTTTTTGGTGCGGAATGTCCCACGTGGTACCCGCTCAACATATTCGGGTCGTCTAATACACTTTTGGGCGGCTCGGATTGAAACTCGCTCTTCTCTCATCTCAACATCATCTCTCTCTTTTTTCTCTCTTTAAATCCGAATTGTCCAAAAACCCAATAGACAACTCAGATAGGCCGAACGAGCGCATGTGATACTCACTCAGCACTAAAAAAAAGTTCCCTTGGGGCCTATTTTTAGGGGTGAGCAAAATATCCGTCAAACCGTGAATCCAATCCAAACCAATCCAAACCGAAAGATTTGGTTCGGTTTTTTAGTAGTATGGTTTGATCATAGTTTAAAAAAATTAGAAACCGCATTATATGGTTTGATTTGTGGATTCATGTTCACGGTTATGGTTCCAAACCGATCCGATCCGAACCGTATAATATATATATCTATATTATAAAACAGAAGGGTGTGGGGACAAATTGTTGGAACGGCTTAGATTTATTTGATCCAAAGGCTGTAGTGCATCCTTCCACTTTCCAGTTAAGTGCCCATGATTTTCACCTAAATTACACAACTGTCATCCCCTTCCAACAAATACGTAGTGCCGTAGGCACGGGTTAGCACTAGTATATATATAATATGTATAGTTATATATATTTTAATTATGATTCACCAAATAAATATGGGAGCCTACTTTCCTAATTTATTGATCCTATTATATCCACCAATATTTAGTTTTCCAATTCCTATTCCTATAATTCTTCTACTACTATTACCAAGACTAATTACCCTAACTTTCTATATAAGAAAACCTATCCCTATACTATATAAACCTAATGTACTAACGTAGCATCCATCTCTTTGCCCATTTGTTTGGTTAAACTATTTTTAGATGTTTAATAAGTGGTATTCTTAGTTGGTTCATTTTAGTGACTTACCGGTATTTCGTTTTATTTGTTTGAGGCAATTAGTGGTATTCTACTCTAAAATTAGTTGGTTGATGTTAGTTTGTTTTAAGAATTTGAATGAAATTGATTTTAATATAAGTTTTTTTTTTAATTTAACGTCGTAATTTTAAGTACTTCAAATATTTTTTTTGGAGATGATAGCTTAGTTCAAAGCAAACTGTGGTTAAAACCGAAACCGAACCGTAGTCTAATGGATTGGATTGGTTTGGTTCTATGCATTTTGTGGGTTGGTTTGGTTCTCAAAATTTATAATCCGTAGATATTGGTTTGGTTCTTGGTTTACTATAAAACCGAACCAAACCAAACCGGACCATGCTCACCCCTACCTGTTTAGATGCCACAATAGAAAGGAGTAGTGTAATATACACCCTTCTAATACGTGAGCCCTCCTCTATGGTGTGGTTTGACAAGCTAATAACATGGGGATATCTTAATCTCCCCTCCTCCATAATCCCCCCTAATACCCCCTGAGGGGGGCTTATACATGGCTAGGGTGAGAGCCGGCAATGTGAAATCCCCCTTTATAATACCCCCTCTCTCTTCCATTAATCAACTACAAAACAATCTTATCCCCTCATTTTATACCTCATCCAAACTAAATATTATTTAATCCTCCGTCACATTAATGTGGACCCACCCTTCTTACGTAATACCCCTACCATCCAATCCATCTTCTTACATAATACCTCCAAACTTAATACTTCATCCAAACGAACCCTTACGTAGAAAGACCAAGAAAATACGATTAGAAAATGATGGGTAGTAAAGCGGATTGGTTGCTTTTGTTTCTTAATAAGGATAGCAATTGTAATTGATGTGTTGCTCTGATTAGAAGAAAAACTATGAAAAATAAGTGACAAAGGGACACTGGCAATTTGATGTATTGCTCGGATTGGCTTGTTGCACGTTTGTCCTGTTTTCCGTTTTCAGATGAATTCGCTATAATTTGCCATTTTTGGCTTTTAATGAAATGTGATTTATATAGATATAAAAAAAGAAAGTATTGCTCTGATTTCAGTTTCTAAAAAAGTTTATTACCATCTTTGACCCCAAGAAATGGGGGAGTTAGGTTCCTCTCATGGGACAATTTAACATATGGTCGCTTATATGACGCAACAATGGACTATAGAAACTTTTACATATACCGGGGATACCAAGTCCGTGGTATCCCCTCCGATCCGTTTTCTCATTTTTTGGTCATTTTTTGATCACATTTAGATGATCGATTTTGTTCATTTTGTAGAGTTCGGCGAGAACCTTAATCATACCAAAAATTGTGTTCATCAGATTTTATTTGATACATGATCGGCACACGTGAAAATCGGAAAAAAAGCAAAACTGAGTCAAAAACACACTGGATTAAAACCCAGTTTTGCTTTTTTTGCGATTTTCACGTGTGCCGATCATGTATCAAATAAAATATGATGAACACAATTTTTAGTATGATTAAGGTTCTCGCCGAACTCTACAAAATGAACAAAATCTATCATCCAAATGTGATCAAAAAATGACCGAAAATTGAGGAAAACGGATCGGAGGAGATTCCATGGACTTGGTATCCCCGGTATATGTAAAAGTTTCTCTATATTACAATGTCATTTAACATTTCAAATTGTTTATTCGGTAACCTTTAATTTAGAACGTTCATCATTCGCTTTAAAAAATAATGATATGATTAAACACAAGTATTCATCTAAACGACGCATATGTTGTACAATAGAAATAAACTACTAGAGTATAACAATTCGCTTCTCTTTCGTAAAAGTATGAATTGATCAACATTTTATCGACATCCGATCAATCCGATGTTTTTTTTGGTATAACAAATAAATCAACGTCTGCAAAACGAACAACTTATTTTTTTGGGTAAATTTCACTGACCTCCCCTCAGGTTTCTGACAAAGACAGAAACCTCCCCCCATGTTCCTGAAATTGCATTGTCCTCCCCTCTGCTTCTTGTCGGGTAACGCCTGTTAACGGGAAACTTGATTTTACTTTTATGCCCACGTACTTGTAACGGATAAAATAAATAAGTAAAAGGGTAAAAGCTAAAAAGGACTGAGAAATTATTGGTTGCCCCAAGGGCAACACGTCTACTTTGCCTGGTGGTACCTCCCACCAATAAAAATTTGCCTTCTGGGTAAATTGTCCGTCAGAAAGTCTAGCCCCGTTGACGTATTAAATCCATTGACACACGTTCTTCTCTCCACACACCCTCCTCTCGTTCCAAATTTCAATCTGTTTGAATGGGTGAGAAGATTTTATTTTTTTTATCATTTAATTCTAAAGGAGCATAATTAAATTTTGACTATAGGACTCTCGTTGATTAGCCCTAAGAAAGTCGTAGAATCAAATATCTCTTAGGACTAACTAACGAGAGCCCTAGAGTCAAAATTTAATTATGACCCTTTAGAATTATATGATCAGAAAAATAAAATCTTCTCATCCACACTTAATTTTTTAACCTGCAATTTATATATTAAAAAACATGGTTAAAAAATTAAGTGCTCCAAATTTCAATCCGTTTGAACCGATAGAAAGATTTTATCTTTCTGATCATTTCATCCAAAATGGTCATAGTTAAATTTTGACTCTAGGACTCTCGTTGGTTAGTTCTAAGATATTTGATTGTTCGACTTTCTTAGGGCTAATCAACGAAAGTTCTAAAGTCAAAATTTAATTATGACCATTTAGGATAAAATGATCAGAAAAATAAAATCTTTCTATCGGTTTAAACGGATTGAAATTTGGAGCACTTAATTTTTTAACCATGTTTTTTAATATATAAACTAAAGGTTGAAAAATTAAGTGTCCCAAATTTCAATCCGTTTGAATGGGTGAGAAGATTTTATTTTTCTGATCATTTAATTCTAAAAGGTCATAATTAAATTTTGACTCTAGGGCTCTCGTTGGTTAGTCCTAAGAGATATTTGATTCTACGACTTTCTTAGAACTAATCAACAGAGTCCTATGATCAAAATTTAATTATGACATTTTAGAATTAAATGATAAAAAAAATATAATCTTCTCACCCATTCAAACGGATTGAAATTTGGAACACTTAATTTTTTAACCTTTAATTTATATGTTCCATGCTGACCTCATCACCGTTAGTTGCTTTCCGTAACGGCAACCAAACGGTTGGGATAAAATGCAACAGACAATAGAAGCAGAGGGGAGGACAGTGCAATTTCAGAAACGTGAGGGGATGTTTCTGTCTTTGTCAGAAATCTGAGGGGAGGTCAATGAAATTTACCCTTTTTTTTTTTGATACAATACTAAGAATTAAGAAATTCATTTATACTAATAAATATTACCATCCATCGTTGTGCATTTAATACAATTGAAAAATGACCTACTATATACGATTGACTCAAATGACATATCTAAATTAAATGAAAGATACACTAAGAATAAATTTATAGACGGTAGAGATTAGGGAGAGGTAGATAAGAGAAAATCTATTAGAGATTGTGATTTTGAATATCCCAAGCGAAGTATCCCAAATAAAAAAAAAAAAAAACCCTTAATAAAATCGCAATGTGATTTTCATGGAAGGAAATAATCTTCACGGATCCTACCATATTTGTTTAGAGAAGTCAACTACCTACTACTATAATTCGAAAGAGGGACGACGTTTTACGATTGAGATTGGCCGATACAAACTAGGAAGGCTAGACGTTAACCCTTGAGCATCCGTTTACTTCTTCCCCACCCCACCTCACCCCACCAACTGATTTCCTCTCTGACAAATAGTGGAGTACTCCATTAAAACCAAGCATAGCATCTCCCGTTACTCTCTCTCAAAAAACAAAACAAAGCCGGCTCAGCTTCCAACACCTGACATACATAAATAAATAAATTAAACCATACATACGCCGACACATACGTTAGTATATACTAATACAGTATTTACTTCTTCTATGTATGTATTGATTTCAACTGAAACTCCAGGGCGCGATTTAGAATCCAAGGGCTTGGGAAGGAAAATGCCGATAATGGGTTTGAGTGCCGGAGACGTGTCCGGATTCAAATTGCTGATTTCGCTGGCGGTTATGTACGGGCTGATGTCGACTCTGGCCTACCGCGTTATGTACATGAAGTTCATTACCCCTCTCGGCGTCGACGCTCCGCTCGACCGGTTTTCTGAAGCCAGAGCCGTCGAGCACGTCCGAGTTTTGTCCAAGGAGATCGACGGTAGACAGGTCAGTCCAATTTCCACCGCCTTTTTTTTTTTTTTTTTCTCCTTCTAGTTTTGTGTTTTCCTGGTGGCTAATGTTGATTTTTGTTGTGTGCTTTCATGGCCTTGGTGGGGCTCTGTTTGTTTTTCTTTGCTGCTGCTTGGCTGCTTATTTCTTGTCTAGCTATGTTTTTTTTTGTTGGGGGTGTTTGACGGTAGGGGTGTCTGGGCATCTTACGCGCACGTTAACTAATCTCTTCCTCGGTCGGGCCGAAGGCAGGTCATCCAGGTCAAGACTCGGGATTTCACAAGAAATTAATTTCTTACCGGCAGACTCCAAGAATCATACCATTATCAAATGTGTGTGGCTTGTCTAGCTTTGTCATGCTAGGGAGTGGTAAGGTTCTGTTTTCTGTTGTATCTCAGGAGTATGCCTCAGCGGTGTTGTTTCAATGGTTGGTCTGTTTCAATACAATTTTAACTTGCCCGAAAAAAAAATATTCCATGTGTTAGTAATTACAGAGGCGGACACAGGAATTCAAGATTGGATGGGTGAAAGTCAAAAATTTGTTGTAACATATAAAAGACGATATGTGTTTTGCCAAAATAAATTGAAAAATACTACCAAAGATTGTCATATATAGTTTCTATCTAATCTACCTATTCAATTACTAAACATATGTTCATCTATTACTATTATAAATGCATACAATCTTCTGCGTCACTATCCATATTAAAAGCAAAATAATAGTACAAAACTAAAAGTATTGGTAATCTTTTTTTCAAAAACTCTTGGTTGGGCGGGCAAACCTATATAATGTCAAACTTTTGGGGAAAATTTGAAACCTGAGTAGGGCGGTCGCCCGGCTCATCCGTCCCTCAGTCCATCCTTGTTTAATTATCCACTAATTGGTAAATGGATAGTTCATTAATCACTTTTTTGAGGAAAAGAAAGGATTTGATAAACAAAAGTGTTTTATTTGGAGATTCAAAGAATGGTACGACTTTTTGGAATGGACTATATCGAACAGTTGCATTTTGCTTGATTTCGCGACGGGAAGTTCTTGATTAACCCTGTTCTGTTTGACGACGAATTAAGGAGGGAGGTAGTAGTCCAAATCAACTGGAACTTGTCTGTTCTGTTCTTACAAATAAGTTGTCAGTTTTCAAAATGTTGCTTGATTGTTTTCCAAACTTTGTTTTATACTTGTGTTTTTGTTTTTGTGTGGTCAAGTACCTATTTTTTTTAGAAGATATTGAAATTTTGTTTCC
Source organism: Rhododendron mucronatum var. ripense (assembly GCA_019656295.1). Lineage (NCBI taxonomy): Eukaryota > Viridiplantae > Streptophyta > Magnoliopsida > Ericales > Ericaceae > Rhododendron > Rhododendron mucronatum. The sequence continues at coordinate 5,185,814 of BPLT01000006.1, forward strand.
ATAATTTAAAAAAAAATTCTACATCATGTATAAGATATGAAAATGATGAGTGTTTTCATTTCTAAATCATTTTCTGGAAGTGTTTCTGCAACTGATTTCGGAAACAGCAATCAAAGAATTGGGAAATGATAATGCCAAAACTCTTGTGCACAAAAGACTTGTACCATGTGCAGTGTACAAGACTTTTATGCACTAAAGTTTTGGCACCAGCAAAAATTGTTTTGACATTATCACAACCCAAAGAATTAAGAGAGCAAAAACTTTCACGTGAATGAATTACACTGAAGCTGTGGAGCCAAGTTGAGGTTGACTTCGAGTTTTCCACATCATTGGAAGTGAAAATGGAAAGAGAGGACATAATATTGGTGTTTTTGTATGTAGTGGATTTATAACTTACTTTAGTCTGTCCTAGTTCCATTTCTGAGACACGATAGAATACAGTCAAAGTTAAACCGGCTGTATCGATGAAGTTTGTGGATTGTTTTCTGAAAATTTTCGGAGGATTTGTTGATAGGAAGGGCGTCAAGGATTACATGATGCTGCTCGATACATTAAAACACAGCTTGAAATGCTCAAGGAGCGAGCTGGATCTAATGTTAGGTTGGTACATGGCTGCCCATTCTCAAGATTTTTTAGTTTGTTATAGCAGTGATTTCTATAATGTGTGTCAAGGTTTTTTTTTTTTTTTTTTTGAGCTGAAAAGTTCCGGAATTGTCTTATTTGCAGGATTGAGATTGAGGACACCATTGTTAATGGCACCTTCAACATGATTTTTTTAGGTTATAGCTTATCTATGGGGTATAGAAACCATACAAACATTATATTAAGGTATGCACTGCCTCTTATTTATTTATTTTTGAGTTTTGCTAAGATAATTCTTTTATAAAAGAACCACACCAAAAATACGAGGCCAAGGGAGTATCCTTGAGAGCCCAAACAAACAAACAAATAACTAAACACCCCTATCCATTACAAACAACCAGACTAACTAACCAGCAATCTTCTATGCAAGTTCCACTCAAGACACAACAACCTATTTACATCATTTACAGGTATCTTGTTCCAAGCAGCTAGCATGCTCTAACATCACTGACAATATTATCAACAATACCAGCTTCATCCATCCTCTTATGGGAAAAAATTAGGTTGTTACTCTCCCTTGAAATGTGGTAAGTTGAAGCAGAAAAAGATAGTCTCTACACTTTACTAGCAGTTGAGTCATGGCTGCATGGCCTAAGCATCCAAGCTTTGGGCTCTGAAAACCTCCCAGGTGACCTCTGGAAACCCTCTGGAAAGCATTCTTCTTAGCCGAATGACCCCATACTTGTGAAGAAAAACAACCGAATAGGTGGTCATGGCTTTCCTGCCCAGACCTGCAGAGCACACACCTTGGATCTTGAGCAACTCCCTAGACAGTGGCAGACGTAGGATTCTTGATGTGGGGGGACCGAATCACATGTATTCATAAATTAAAAACAAAATATCATCCTCATATATTAATGACTCCATTTTGAGGGGACCTTTCTTCATAATTTTTACAAACAAACCTAAAATGTAATAGAATTATTGCGATAATTGGGGGGTGTGCAGGGACCCGTGCCCCACTTGCACCCCCCTCAGTCCACCCGTCCCTAACTCACTAACCCATCCCTCATGGGCAGCCTTAGCAAACCATCCACAAAATGAAAGGTGCGAATATGCTTCATAACCACACCAGCTTTAACCAATCCACTTAAGGCCTAATTTCTATGGCTGCATTCCAAGCTGAAACTGAGCTATTTAAAGCTGACCACACTAATCTATCATCCACCTCGTCATGAGGGACAGAAGATGCGAATACTTGGTAACGCAGTATGTGATTTGCAGTTCATGCTTGTTAGATGGAATAAACTTGTTCATGTCAGATAGAGCGTACTTATGCACCAAGGATTTACGATTTAGAAAAAAAGGCAGAGAGAGAGAGAGAGAGAGATTGTATGTGCTTATATATGCAGATTGGAGGTTCGGAGGGTTTGAGACCCTCCATCACATTAATGAGAATAATTGGGGAAATGGATCTGCCTCAAACCCCTAGAACTTACCAAAACTATCAATTATGGCTTCCACATGCATTCCATTCCTATCCTCAAATTTTCAACAGAGAGAGAGAGAGAGAGAGAGAGAGGTGTGCCTCAAACCCCTAGAACTTACCAAAACTATCAACATTACGGCTTCCACGTGCCTCCTATTCCTATCCTTAATTTTTCAACAACCTGGAATAAAAACCTACACCCCCAACTGAGATATTATCATCAGTTGGCTACTTTGTTCAATACTTCATTAAGTCGTAATCCATTAAATTCGTATCATCTGCTGTTATACTGGTCACAGACTCACAGTGCAGTTATGTTTATAGCTACAAGGGTTCACTTCTTTTTCCCTGGATTAGATACACCAACTTGGGAACCATGTGAATTATGTACATTATCTTTTAGTTTAGGTACGGGCTAGTGTAACCAAACATTTTACTAAATTTGCTCAATTGAGAGCAGACTAAATTTGGTGCTTAAGATATTTGTATCCTTACCCTGATCCGCTTATATGTAACTGGGATTTGGAAGTGAATTATTGGTAAATTTAATGACCCAATACACTGTCTTATTCCTATTCGTCCTCTTTCTTCTACTTAGACTTGCTGTTTGTACCTGTCAAGGCATCCAACTCAAAACTGGTTGGCAATGAGTGGAGAGGCCGCTCAAGTTCATATGCTAGTTTTTGAGGTTATAATTAATCAATGTAGGACAAACTCTAACATTCCACTGCACGTTCAACCCCTGACCTACACGTGGAGAGGTAAACATAGGATTTTTAGCATAGGGATCACATCGAAATACAGTGCGCTTAAGGCACAAACAATGCGGCAACCAATTGAGAGAGTCTTGTCCGAAGGACTTAGAAAGACTAGCTCTGATACCATGTTAAATTATCTAACTCAAAACCAATTAGCAATGAATGGAGAGGCCGCCCAAGCTCATATAGTAGCTTTGGAGGTTGTAATTAATTAATGTGGGACAAACTCTAACAGTAACTAGATTTTAAAAACTTGCAATATTGCATGTCTTGTATGGTGTTTCACATTCTGGTTGTTTTATGGTTTGCTAAGATGATACATTTTTTTTTTTTTTGGATCAATGAAAATGGAGTTAAGATGATACTATTATGTAAGATATTAGGGAGTTCTGTATTATGTATCCTGGGGAGAACTAGTCATTTGTCCGCTTTTTTTTTTTGTCTATTTCCATTTTCAACTAGAAAAAAGCAATAATGTACAAGGAACATTTTCTCATAGCGGTAATCAGTTTTATTTCTTATTGAATTTGATATGGTACAAACTACAATCAACCAATGAAAAGGTGTAGCTAAACTCACTTCCAAGGTACGATGATCATCAATTTGTGCTGTTTTGTGCATTCAGTTGCACAGCTTGCACTGGCAATTGTTACAATGTCTATGTCATACAAGGAAAAGAGCCATCATCAGAGAATGTCACCTTGAACTAACTTGATTGAGTCACAGGATATCATCTGTAGATTCACAGGACACTGACCCATCAGTTTTAGTGAATGGCCATTTTGATAGTCCACTTGGTTCTCCCGGCGCTGGCGATTGTGGTTCATGTGTCGGTGGGTTCTCTAGATAATCTTTATGGCTTTTGCGATGTCCTGTTTTCTAGACTTTTTTAACTGTAATCTATGTGATTTCCTCTTTAACAGCTTCAATGCTGGAAATAGCAAGGCTAACTGTTGATTCTGGCTGGGTTCCTACTCGACCAATTATTTTCCTATTTAATGGTGCTGAAGAACTTTTTATGTTGGTAAGAAACTTTTGTACTTGTTGCAAAGAAGATTTACCATTTGATATATTTTTGCTAAATTAGTGGCCAAGTGTTCTTTTATACCTCCTTTGAGCTGATATGACAGCATTTTTGGTTCAGATTTCTCATTTAATGTATAGTTATAATAGTACAGGAAACTCATGTTTTGTAGCATATAATCAAACAATGACTTGCTTTGACAAAAAGTACATTGATGTTGTGATCAACGGTGCCAACAGTTTCCAGTTGATCTTTCCACGGTGCAAGAGCAACATAGTATAGAAAGCTAAATCTACTAGTGCACATGCAGTTAATTTTTTTTGGCAAAACTCTTATTCAGAAAATTTTATGATGTCTTTTGATGTTGAGTAACAATTTTTTACTCAATTGCGAGCATGGAATTCGATCCGCGCATCATTACTTGTGTTGTGAGTCTTGTGACTACTCATCTATGTACTTGGGCAGATCATGATCTGTTTACTGTATCCGTTTGGAGTTGTAGAAACATAATAGTCCCTCCTTTCATTAGCGGCCCCTCGGGAATTATAACTACTAAATGGGACATGCACCTATGCACTCAATTCAAATGAAAAGGCATAGGTTCCAACGTTGCCCTAAATCTCCACTTTCAACAGTAATCATAACCGTTTGGTAATCAATACTGTTGAATAATGTATACAGTTTGCGGTTTGACTTTTCAAAGTGAATATGAATTTCGGAACATCCCAAATTGGATTATTGGACAAACATGAATAAACGGAGGGAGTGATATATTGTTTTGCATTATTATAAGCTAATCCTGTAGAAGGGCACGGTCTTCCTCTAAGATATGGTTTCCTATATTTCAGGGTTCTCATGGCTTCATGACAACACATAAATGGCGTGATACAATTGGAGCTTTTATTAATATTGAGGCATCTGGCACAGGAGGCCTTGGTAAGATTCTTCCACAGCTTACAGTTCTCTTGCTATTTTCTTAAATTCTTGATTATGTGCTTTTGATATCTGTTTGGACTGTGAAGAGCTTCTTCGTAGGTCATATTCTCTTTGGTGAGTTAACTGGCTAAGTGCCTGATGACCTCAAAGCTTGCACGAGGGGATTCCTAAACCAAAAATCAAACCAAACCAAACCAAACAAGGTCTTTTATCCCTGTCAATTTGAGGCGTTAGATTAGTAGATTACAGTATCTACCCCAACCCTCTGGTGATAAAGCTCACCTGTCTGGCATTGTCAATAGATGGTGCAAAACTGGAAAGAGACTGTTAACTGCCGAAAAACATAAAGAAGTGTTTCTGTCTTCACAATAGAAATAAGGAAAACTATCTTCTTGTCTCAACTACAACTTTAGTTCATCTGATGGCTTTTGGAACGTATCTATTTTGTCTATTTGTTGATGCATTATTGTCCAATGAACAGATTTAGTCTGCCAATCTGGACCGGGTTCTTGGCCTTCGCTTGTGTACGCTCAGTCAGCTTTATATCCTATGGCACATAGTGCGGCTCAGGTTGATACTTGTCAGTGTATTTCTTTTGAGCACCTTGATATTAGTTGATATTTGATAATGGAAGCATCAATTCTGATTAGTAAAAATGGTTGGAGTAAAGCTTGTATTCAGTTTTTAAATGTTTTTTTTTTTTTGGATAAAAGTTATGGTTGAAGATTTTTATTTAAACAATTTAGGTAAACATATGCATCTAACAAGCGATTAGTAACAAAAGACTGTAATAGATTTTTGTGGTGCAAATCCAACTGTTATAGTTTACATTACAGATTGCAAGTTTAATTTACAAAACTAATGGATTGCTATAAAGTTGTTTTTTCATTATCTCTTTCACAGGATGTTTTCCCTTCTTTTCCTGGAGACACAGATTACAGAATGTTTGCCAATGACTATGGCAAGATTCCTGGACTGGATGTGATTTTTATCCTTGGTGGTTATTTTTATCATACCTCCTACGACACAGTTGAAAGACTCTTGTACGCATTACAACTGCTATTTTTATATATTAAGGTTACTTAGAAGTTTACAGGTGTTTCTGTTATGTTTACTTGCTCTGACACATGTGCAAACTGTCAACCAGACCTGGCAGCATCCAAGCACGTGGGGACAATATTTTCAGTCTAATTAAAGCCTTTGCCAATTCTTCCGAGCTACAAACTGCCTTTGAACGAGAATCTCGTGGAGCTTCTACCCATAAATCTGATGATGAAAGGGCTGTTTTCTTCGATTACTTATCATGGTTCTTGGTATGCCAGTCTATTAAATCAAGATGTTAATAGAACTCTTAAAATTAGTACAATCACTAGAGAACCTCTTATTAAGAAATAAAAAAGTTCCTCCTAATTTATGAATCTTTCAGATATTGTACTCCAGAAGGCAAGCTATGGTACTTCACAGCATTCCTGTTGCTGTCTACCTTTTCATGCCCTTCCTATTGCGCCTAGGGAATTTTGGATTACATTGTTGGATAGCAACACTTTTTGACTTCATTAAAGGTAAATCCAGCGCTGCTTATTTAAAAAATAAGTCCTATTTATGTCTATTGTGCTTGTATAAACAACTTCAATTCTTGTAAATCTTCAGGAATGTTACTCCATGCTGTTGGGGTCATACTTGCAGCTCTTGTTCCAATGATCTTCTCTATCTTGAGAGTGCTTTTCTCTGGCCATGCAATGAACTGGTAGGGTTCTGTTTCTTTCTGAATTACTTTCCATCAATCATTTGCACCGAAGAAATGTTGCATGTATCCTGTATATGTGTTACCATGAAGAGCCATTTATTGTCCATACCTGTAAGGATATTTTGTTTAATACATCATAAGATCTCGCTAATAGTTTGACTGAAAGCAATATACTTCCATTCTTTAGTTGGGCCTCGTCTTCGAGGAAAACCTGTTATCTATGTATGATGCATTGCAAGAGCACAGTTCTTTTCTTCTTCTTCTTCTTCTTCTTCTTCTTCTTTGTCTCTGTTTCACTTAAAGGCGGGAAATATATTAAAATCAAGTGAACTGTATCAATGGTAGGATTATGTAAAACAAAAGGAGCAAAACAATTTATAAGAAAAGCTTGTATAGAGCTCTTCCTATCCTCTTCAGAAGTTGCTTAAGTTCATGATGTTTGAAATAGGCTACCAAGACCTACTCTCTTTTTTTGTTTTTTTGTTTCACTTGACAATTTCCATATGTATCCTGCTTTTCTGAGTGCAGGTTTGCTCATCCATACTTGGCTTTCATGATGTTCGTACCATGCTCACTTGTTGGTCTGCTGATTCCGAGAATTGTTTTGAGATCTTTTCCTCTCTCTCAAGATGTTTCTGCTCTTAAATCATCAGAAGAGGTACAAGTTTTAATCCTTACCTTATTAACAATAAATTGTTCTACTTAATACTGTATTTTGGTGCACAATGGAAAATAAAGTTCAGTTTTTAAGAATGGCATTTTGGCTTGGACAACTTTGGACTAACATTTCATGGTTAGTTTTCTTGCTGTGGAAACTATAAAAAATAAAAAATCTTGTTAAATATCTGCTTTTTGTAGGTCGCTAGATACATATTTTCGTACTCCACTTTTACACACTCAGACGACATACCACTACAAATCTTGCAGGAACTAGCTGGGGAAGCGAGGTTTTGGGGAGCATTTGGCTTTTATTCTTTGGTGACTTTGGTGTGTTATTTGGGCCTTTTGCTGAGTCATAATTCATATCTTTTTACAAATACTTTAGATGGGTATAACTATCGGGTATTTGCACAAGAACACTTAAATTAGAATTGGGCAATTGGCTGAAATGACTTCATAAAATCAGGCTTATATTGTAGCTGGGTTGAGTGGAGGTTTCTTGACGTTTTCCGTGTCAGTTTTTATGCTTCCTGCATGGATCTGCTTTTGCTTATCGCTCAAGTCATTTGGTCATCAATCACTCAGGTAGCAATTATGTCAATTTTTTTACAATATCTTACATTGTTTTTCACTGCATGAAGGACAGTCTAACGAGTGTCTTTGGTTTCAGGTCCATAGCATTTTATGTGATACCTCTAGTGCCCAGCCTTACATACTCGGTCTACTTTGGTGGGTTTCTTGCCCAATTCATAATTGAGAAGACGGGCATGATGGGTTCTTTGCCACCTCCTCATGGTATGTATTTCTGGGCAGTTTGAGTTTAAGAAGCTCCTGTAGGCTCATCATGATTTAGTTCCATACAGTACTTTTTGCTCTCTTGTGATGATAAATATTTCCTAGAAGAAATTTCATTGGACTTTAGTGAGGGAAACAGGAAGGACCACCCCACAGGCATCGCAGTGGATTTATTTGATATGTTGAGGAATATTTTGTTTTTGAATCTTAGTGAGATATTTTTTGTTCATCTTAAGTTTTGCTTTTTGTCATCATTTGGAAGAGCCTATTTAAAGGACTCGACATTATCTTTTTTGAATGATGGACGACTCAGATTAAACTTTATTTTTAGTAACGATGCAAATGATTTTACTTTCCGTAGGCGCAGATTCCTAGAGTTCATTAGGTTTGGATTCCTAAGGTTCATTCTTCAGTCTTTTTCTTTGATTGTCCTGCATCATCTAGTATCTGCATCCTCAGGCCATCTTCTCTTTATCTTGCACTGTTTACCTAGTCTTTATACAGGGTTAGTTCGTATTGAGAGATGTATACAAGCTTTGACATCAAAGTAAAACCTTTGCTCGCAGGGTATTTCATTCCTGACGTTATAGTAGCAGCAGCTATTGGAATTGTGACCGGTTTGTGTGTGGGACCCCTTATACCAGTCCTTGGCCATTGGTTGGCCAGATCTGCTATCATAAAATTCTTGCTGCATCTTACTGTGCTTTCCATGGCACTGTCATCTCAGTTCTTTCCGTATAGCATTTACGCACCTAAAAGGGTTATTTTCCAGCATACAATTTTGACTGCAGGTATTGAAGAAAGATTCTTAGAAACGTTTTAAGTGCTATTGTTGCCTAAACTCTTATTTGAAGACGAAACTGAACCTCCTCCGGCATTTGGTTTTGATTTCTATCCAATCATTTATGCTGAAACTTATCATCTTAGGTGAGGAGAGAAAAGGAATTGATAGATTATATAAGCATACCTGCAGGCTGCAGGTATTTTGAAAATATTTTTTGGTATTGAAGGAATGTTATGTTTTCCTGCGGCCGTGTCGACGTCATGATTAACAGGATAGATCTAATACACTGATTGTAAGTTGGGCATTTTTAGAGATGAGATTATGTATTAGCTAGTATACTAAAATGATGAACTCTCTCTCTCTCTCTCTCTGACTTGATGTTTTCTACAATTGAATTTTTCGCCCTATTGTAGTTTGTGAGAGTTTCTTCCCTTACCTTTCTTGATCTTTGAATTTTAGCATGTATCTGTTTGCACACTTCTTGTCTCCAATAAGTTACTTGTCCGTCTTATTGAAGTAAATTCAACTCTAAAAGGCATTGTAATAATGGACAACAATGTCGTTACTTGTCTGTATTAATAATGGACCATTGCAGTACAAATTAGGCTTGATTTATCACTTCCAAAATTCTTAGTTATCTCACTTCTGATTCACAAGGTGAAGAAGTTGTCTTCTCCTTTCTTTTTTGTAATAAATTAGCTACAGTTATTTTTGTTGCTTAAAGTGTTGATCTAGTGGAAATATATTAGCCACGTTTGCGTGTATATGTCCTTTTTCCTCTCTCACACTTTGATCTTTATGGTAAAATAGAAGGTACTTCCATATGGATTTGTCTTGTTTCTCTAACACGTGTTTTTACTACTGGCATTGATAGACGCAGGTCGCATTCTGGACTCCAGTTATGATTTCTCTGTAGTTGACTCGAATTCTTTAAATTATGTTTTTAAACATGCACCTGAAGTGGCGAAGGAATTGAAAATTGGCTCAGAGCTATCTTTTGGAACAACCAATTTATCTAGCCGAGAGGATTGGATGGTATGAGAATTGCATTTGTGCTTTTCGTTGTATGTTTTCACAACCATTGACGAGTTTTTTACACGGTCTTGGGTAGTACTCAACCCCAAAAGCTAGCCATTGAAGTAAGGGTGCCCTCACGCTTGTATTTTGCATATTACTTTGGTACCCAAGCGATGTGGGACTTCACTTCACACCCTCCCCCAAGCCCAACGTGCTCACTTGGCAGCACCTGGCGCATGCAGACTAGAGACATGCACCCTACCCATCCTTGGCATACCTAATACCATGTTACATGGTCTTGGGTAGTACTCAACCCCAAAAGCTAGCTATTGAAGTGAGGGTGCCCTCACGCTTATATTTTGCATATTACTTTGGTACCCAAGCGATGTGGGACTTCACTTACACGGTCTTGGGTAGTACTCATCCCCTAAAGCTAGCAATTGAAGTGAGGGTGTCCTCACACTTATATTGTTCATATTACTTTGGTACCCAGGCGATGTGGGACTTTGCCTCACAGGTTCTACTTAGGAGCGATAATAATTCTCGTTAACTTCTTTGGGTGAGATGTGAATCGAGTATCCGTTTCTTGTGCAGGCAATTTATCCACTTGTTGACTTGTTTTCAAGAAGCTTGAAGTTCCCCGCGAGAAGTGATGATATATTGGAGCAATATAGATATTTCCCCCATTTATCGAGTTATAGGCCACAAATGATTTCTGGTAGTGGTAATCGGAAGGTCTACTTGGAGTTATCCTTGGGGTGAGTAGATTGTAATGTGTGTACTAAAACTATTAAATAGCTTCATATTCATTGTTGGACTCATTTCCTAACAGCTTAAGCTAAGCTTTTAGGACTACTAGTAACTTAATATGGTATCAGAGCTCAGGTTGCAAGAGGTCTTAGGTTCAAGTCTTTCCATTTGCATTTGTTCCCTGTTTGCATTGTGCTTCTTCCCTTCGTGTTCTGTTTTGCTCTATCTATTAAAATCTGTATATCCACATGCAAGACAGGGTTGCACGTGAGGGAGGGAGTTAAATAGCTGGATACCCCTAACAGGTTAAGCTTTTGGGACTACTAGTAACTTAACAAAAACTCTTCCTTGATCACGATCTTGCTTACTTATTTACACTTCCAGTTTAGGTAGTGGAGATATTTATATGTTATTTTTGTAAAACACCTTAATACAGTTGAATTGTACGTAACCTAAATGTTATATGTGTTGCGTATAATTGACCGAGATGATAGTCAGCAGCATAAAGTCTCCTAGCTCGTTTAGTTATTTGTTTTTATAGACTACTTGCTCAAAAGTCTTGTTCTGTTTTATTATTTGGTATTAATAACTCGAAGTTTTCATACACGAAAGCGCAAGGCGAGCCAATTGACCCTCCATGCGGCGAGACGTACGCCTCGAGGCATTGAGGCGTAAACCTTTTGATTTTTGATTATTTAAATTATTAAATTAATAAAATAACTTTAAAATACAAAAAAAAAATGCGCATTTCATAAAAAATAGATTAATACAAAAAGATAGCATAAAGTAAATTATCAGTTAATGATTTATTATTACCTTATTAGTTAATAACTAATTGAGAAACCGTATAACATCACTTTATTAGTTATTAACAGAGCACATCAGCTCGTCACTTAGAAAAGGAAAATAGAGCACAACTATTTAAAGAAAAACAAAGCACGACCGTAGATGATGATTGACTTCAACAAGAGAGAGAGAGAGAGAGAGAGAGAGGGAGGGGTTTGAATTACGAAATTACCAAAATTAGATTAGGAAAATTTCTCTCCTGAGGCTTACGCCTCACCGATAAGCTTAAAAGGTGACCGAGGCGTACCTCGGTGTGCCTTAGGAAATTAGGCGACTGACTTTGTGGTTCACCGCCTAAATTTTCACGCCCTGAGGCGTTTGGCATTGCCTCACCGCCCCAACGCCCCGAGGCGAGCCCAGAAAACGCCTTTGAAAACATTATTCTAATAACAATGCTAGGCCGGGTCACACTTTTTGAGGTTTTATATGGTTTACTTTCAACATCAAAAGATAAGGTTCGGCATTACATCTTTCTGTACATTTCTCTCTTTCAGTTCTTCAAAGGAGGTTTGGGTTGCAATTCTTAACATCACTGGCCCTCTATCTAATTGGTCACTTGCAAACAGTGTACTTCCAGGTGACAAATATATCAACGGCTTCTGTTGTTATGAGTTTAAATACTTCTCTCCTTGTGTAATTCATGCTTGGAAATATTTTTACAGCTCCTGAAGCATTCAAAGGTGGTCCACCTTCATACATGTGTAGACTTAGTGGCACAAGCCCTGATAACTGGACATTCTGGTTGGAGGTAAAGCCCTAACCCCTTATAATGATTCGTTCGTATTCATCGTTGTAGTGCCTCCCTTTTTCAGCATTCTGTATTACAGTTTGCAATATCTACTCACATTTTAGTGTAGTTAAGTCCAATATCGACCTTTTGTAACCAATAATGGTCTTGCCACTGCTCAAAATGTGGTTTGCAACAAAATAACAGATACTTATGACCCATATTGACTTTTTGTAGCCGATAATGTTCTTTTCCTCTGCTCAAAATGTGGTTTCCTAGCAAAATGAGAGATGGGAACCCTGTTTATTTGATGGGGTCTTCTAGCATATGTTTACTGAACTCAATTCTTTCAATCTTAGATGGTGAATCAGCTTACTGAGTATGATTTATAATCAGCATTTCAATAGTTAATGTTGTTCAATATGCCAAGCTATTCTTATTTATAGTTGAATTCAAACTCTCCTAAATGATAGCAGACCCTCCTGATTTTATTCATCCTGCTTTATTCTTGTCCCCTCAATTTCAACTTACGAACCATAATTAACATGGATTTTCCTATTGGATTGGCTTCCTCACCAACAAAAACAACGAAAACCAAACAAATCCACTTATTAGCGAAAAAAGGTAAACGAGATACCATTATATTGCAAACTTCTTTGTCATACACTATGTTATAAAACTTCATTGTCATCTAATTTTATTTCAAAGATACAGGACAAGCCAGAATATTTGAAATCCTTAGTACATAGATTCTATTTTCAAAGATACTGGACAAGCCAGAATAGTAGTTGTCTTAGACTTTTTCATGCATAGTATAGGAGTTCTGTGCATAACTCGTGAGAGATTTGAGTTGGAGAATATATTTTGTTTGTCTAACTAAACTTACTTAACATGTCTGACTGGATCCCATACCCTTACAGATTTTCAATTGTCCAACACGGGTACTTTATACATTGTGATGGATCCATGTACCATATGTCATACCATCATAGTCGTATTAATTTCAGAAAATCATGCAGCCAATTTTCGTCCCTCTAAAACTCATGCATACAATCAGCTGATTTTACTTGCCTGTACATGTTATGACCAGACTTTTCTTTGATACAGTTTTTTGGTGATTTTGTCTCATTTTCCCTGCTACTTGTGTTAATTGGCAGGCAAGCAGTTCTGAAGCCATAAGGATTGAAGTTGCTGTGTTAGACCAATACTTGGTGGAAGATGCAAGGAAGTTGAAAGCCCTATTTCCAGACTGGGTGGATGTCATTGCTTACTCGTCTTTTTTGTCCAGTTACATCTTCTAGATCCCTTCAAAAAAAAATTCAGGCATAATTTATGAGCTGCCCTGATTTTGTTGAAAGTACCTTTTGTATGCGACGATTTTATTTGAGGAAAGGAATCTATAGTTTCTTTTGTAATTTCATTCTTGTGTTCTTGGATTGGCTTATGAGCAGGTCAATGGGAGGAATTGTCACAACCCCCAAAAAAGGTCATTCTTATTCTCGGAAGCCTGTGGCAAGGTTTTTAGACAATATGTTCTACCGAACTCTATGTTTTCGATTGCAAATGCTAAGGTGAGAATTATGATGAGGGAAAAACATATATTTACTACATACCCTTATCATACATCATGGTTCATGGTGGAAAATGAAAAGTTATGAACATAATGGGAAGTATCATAAGATGTGACAACTGAAAAATAAAATAAAATAAAATTTTCTTGTGTTTTGAGCAAGAAAATTGAAGTCATGTACTTGTACTTTAATGAGTTTGTACAAGAAAATTTACTTTCTGACACTTTTATAATTCATGCTAATCAAACACGAGAAAATGTCAATATTTTATTTTTCTTGCATTTTCTATAGCTTTCACTCTATTCAAATGGACCCTAAAGGAATTTCTAGTTTTGACAGTTTAGAGGCATTCTTGCATGTTTATAGAAATTTTTAAGGACGTTTTTGTATAGTCTATATTAGATTAATCTTCAAAGAAAGATAGTATATTAGAATTCCTCTTCTTTAAACAATCTTTTTTGGTACATTACACCAGAAATTTTAAGAAGATATACTGCTTGGAGCAAGCACGAAAAGAACAATGACAGCATTGGCGCTCTCAATCAGGGCCGACAATGGCAAAGGCAGGAGAAGCCTGAGCTTCTGGCCCCAAAAAAAAGTTTAAAATGAGGGCCTCCTCATGTGAAACAAACTATATATATATATATATACACACACATGTATATGTATATATGGCCCAAAAAAATTGCACTATCCTCCTTTACACAAAATAGGCCCAATTGAATTTTAGAAGCCACAAAATAGGCCCAAACGGTAGAAAATAAGGCGTTAAAAAAGAAAAAGAAAATAAGGGACGGCTGGAAGAACATATTGCGCAGATCCAAAAAAGAAGAAAGAAACGCAGCAAGCTGCAAACGCTTCATGCACGCTTGAGGAGTCGAAAGGAAGGGAAGACGACAACCGTGGACGGAAAATACTTGCACACGGAATTCCTTGATCAAAATTATCTTCGGTCAACCATGTCTCAAAAAAGATTAAATGGATTGGCTATATTGTCTATCGAGAAGGAGTTGATGAAGCAGTTTGACTACGGAGACTTAATTAGTACATTTGCAACAAAAAGTACGATAAGACTAATTTTCAAATGATGGATTTTGAGGTATTGTAATAGTTGCATTTTTGGGGGGGATAATTATATATATATATATATATATATATATATATATATATGCATCTATTTTGTTATGGTAAATATTTTGTAATGGTTTTTTTTAAAATACTCTTTGTAAACCACTTTTGAATGAAAAATATAAGACGGCCTCATTCAAGTGATTCGCTTCCGGCCTCCAAAACTTATGAGCTATCTCTGCTCTTAACATACCCTTCAAGTTCAAGGAGCCCATTGCAAGAGAGGTGAAAAGGAAAAGTCCTTTTCTACCTTAGCCACCTCAAGGTCGCCTATGCTCTCACCTAGAAAAACCTGAACAAGGTCTCATCATATAAGATGAACGACAAAGAATACGAAGCTCGTCAAAAGCAGGTGGAGATGAGTATAATTGTCAGATTATCGATCATTTTTAGGATATATGCCACACACACACACACAAAAACACGACAGAAAGAACCATCATAATTAATCTACTCTACAATGAAATGTAGTCTTTCTAGGATCAAGTAGAATACAAATAACAGTTTTAAAAAGTAGAATACAAAAATAAAAAAACAAAATGCCCCAAACACTAATCCACACTCTAAACACCGGCTTCTTCCAAAGACCAGTGGATAAGATCCTAGAATTTATCTATATTCAATCAAATTAATTTTTGCATAGTATTTTGTCTCGACAAGATTTACAATGAGAACGGTTCGGATCATTGTCCTTAGCCTTGTGGAGCCCACAAAATGGGGCTTTGATGGTTAAGGTGGGGACTGCTCCCATTAGCGTTACCTCAGACTGAACTATTCTCTTAATTTGTGTAGGCTTAAAGGCCCAAAGTTCAGTTGGGTCGCCCACTGAAGCTTATATGATCCATAAACTGAAAAAGGCTGAACTTTCTTTGACTTGATTGTTCATTCTCTCTTTGGTTTTTGTTCATTCTCACTTGGTTTTCAGACATCGTTGTCTTCTCTTCTTCTTCAGTGGACTCAAGGTCAGTCTCCTCTCGCAAATCATGCTCTTCACTTTTCATAAACTTTTAAGCGTGTTTAGGCTTTCCATCAATATACGTATGCTCGATGATTCTACGATCCGTAGATTGCGGTTCAGTTTTAGGATTCTTGTGCCATCCATTTCTATCTTGATCCATTTGTTTTTTAGCTTTTATATATGTAAGCATCGCATCTTCTATCGAATTTGGTTTCACAGAGTTTTTCAAAAAGGATGTGGAACGCGTCCCTTGCATGTGTGTATGTATTTGTATATGTGTGTGTGTTTCGTTGTCAGGTGCTATCAACTCTTTTGGGTCTGGTCTGTTGCTCCGTATTTAATTGGCCCCCACCAGTAGACGCTGAGATTGGTCCCCTGTATATCTTTATGATATGTTTCATGGATTGAATCTGTGCAATTTTGGAATCCTTTAGGTTTTTTGAAATAATTCGTATCAGATTTTTTTTAGAATTGTCTATGGGCGGCCAAAGAGTCTATGAGAAGAGGCTTTGGGATGACTAAATTCTCCATCTTTGTGCTCGGAGGCAATGACGCAGCCACTGAAGTTTTAACTGAGGCTCGTCTATTGCTATCTGGGAACTACACCCAATTCCCCCTTTCCATAAAGGCCCCCTTTTTGGGTTAAAGACCTGCGATTCAGTTCAAATATTGTTTAGTTCTTTAGCTGAGATTATTAACTCTGTATTGTAAGCGCAGACCTCCCAGTGACAAGATTGCTGCAGTACAAGTCAACATGTTGGTATTTGTACGCTATCTGCATTCCCATCATAATTGTGACATCATGAGAATGAGAGAGAATGTGGATATATTATTGGGGCAAAGGGTCTTAAGCCCTCTAAATTGAGAGATTTAGTCCTCGTATATGGTTATTTTTTTGAAAAAAAGAACAGTGAATTTTAATCACGTTGAAAGAGACGTTCACCCCACAATTTTTAAGGGCCTGATTTTGTTGGTATAGAGTTGATACTCTTCATGGTTTCTATGTTGATGGGTTTGACCGTTTGATTGTTCTGAAAGTTTGAAACCACTATCTAGTATTCAACCAGTGTAAGTGCAAATGCCTTTTTGTGATTGTTTTATTAAACTGTGTAACTGTGATATTTGGCTTGTTTGGGTGTAACGGTTATCTATTGAATTTGCCGCTATGAAGTGCGGATACTTCGAAATTAGTCACGTATGGGTATCGGATACTTGTCGAATACTGATATCGAAATTAGTCGCGTATGAGTATCGGATACTTGTCAAATACCGATATGAGCCCGATAAGTATCGGTTACGGCAAATAAGTATCTTGTATTTAAATATGTTTTAAATTTTGGATACACAAGAGATTCGCACAGGATACGTCCGGACACGTTTTGGGATAAGGCGGTGTCCTAAATGAATTTTTTTTTTTTTAGAATTATGTAGAAACTATAAGTGGGAAGCTGTAATAATACTACTATAAAAAAATCATAAATACAAAATAGAAAGCCATGATTGGGATTGTTGGAATCGAAAACCTGAGGCTTGAACAAGTCGATTCTTACAAACCCTAGATCGCGTTTCCAGACTCTCTCTCTCTCTCTCTCTCAAAATCAATCTAATTGTCTCCCTTCCCCTCTCTCTCGATTGGTCTCTCCCTGTTTCTTTCTCTCTATTTCTTTACTTTATTATGACATTGAAAGAGAAGCTCTCTGTATTTCCACTATATCAATTACAATGTTTACATGTGTTTATAAGGATGAACGAAAATAACATAAAAGGAAGGTCAAATACAATCCCTATAATCAGCACCTAATATACAGCAATTAAATCACTACACTAAAGGCTATAAATTAGGAAATCATATGGGGCTGAAATCAAGGCTGGGAATCAACGCTGAGATTCACTTAGCAGACATACATGGATATATGTTATATATTTGCACAGTATTCATAAGTGGAAGATAGATTGATATAGTATATACTAGTATATAGTATTAGAAGCCGTAATATTTACCGATGAAGGCGAAGGGGATGCAATTGAAGTTGACAAAGGAAGGCCAACGTTGATATGAGTGGATATTAATAGGAATTTTCACTTCTTGTTTTGGACTTTTGGCATGTATTGAATGTTGGATGCTTTGTATTACTTTTGTTAGAGTTCTCATTGTCTGGAATGACTTTTGATATGGACATGTGCTTAATGCTTAATATTGGCAATTCAACTACTCTTTTTATTTCTTTGCACTTCATTTTTATCCCTAGTAGGAGACTAATTATAATAAAAACCTAATGATTTTCACAACTGTATCCATATTCTATTTTTTAAGGTATTGCCGTATCCGTATCCCATACCGGTGTATGTGCTTCATAAACTGCGACAAAGTGAACTCAACTCGACGTAAACTTTCCTTTTGGTATCACCATCATATCAAACTGTTCTCCCTCCCAGTGTGGGATTCCAGAATTCATATAAGGTCCACAATTTTGTCTGACAACAGCTGAGCAGGGGTATTTGTTTGTGTAATTAAATGATTTTGATGAATCAACAAGGTTAGGCTAGTTGGCTAGAATCCTTGCACATCCTAATCAAGGGTTCGGCTGCCCCTCCCTTTGTCAAGACTTTCTCCCTCTCTGTGGTAGTGTATTTGTGGTGGATGGATTTGTTTTGTTTCTTTCATAGTGTTATCTCATGCATGGTTACAGATTGATAAAATGGATAATTTAGATGCATAGCAATGATTGTTCTATTTGTTTGGTCTGTTACTGATAGATTACACAGCTTATGCTTATACTCCGTAAAATAAAATGAGTCATGGTTAAGGGTATTGATACGAGGGTTGACGTGTGCCTGCCAAAGCTTGTCGTGGCTGAGCTTGAAGCCCCATTTGTTGGCAAACCAGACTTCCCAATGTAGCATGGGCAGAACGTTTTGAAGGCCAGTTCTGCTTGGGGCCAAACCTTTTTTTTTTTTAATGCTAATTGATAAGGAAATAAGTTTCCGACGGCGCAAGTCCCACCCTAGCATAGTTACTTAGGGGCGGCCAATTTTGGGGTAATGACTAAGAAAAAAGATAGCACAAAAACAAAATGAGGCTTTTTCTCAATATTTGTAATTGATCATATGGTTGATAAAAAATCAACCAGGAGAATAGAATCGTCAGAGGTCCCTGAAGGACAACACATGTAGCTGATTCTATTTTTCTTGTACTGCATATTCATAGGTTTGGTCTCAGTCACCATTGTCTTTCTTGGTGAACTAGATAGATCTCCTTTTGCGATCTTGATTTCCATTTTCCACTTAAATAGGATTTAGGATTCTAGTATAGGGTATCTAATCCATATACGTCTTTGTATAGTTTATGAAGTGCTCTGATAATCAGGGACGGAGGGAAAGGGTAAAATAATTTTGTTATATTTTCGTATATTTTGTAAAATTATGAAATTAAGTGTACTACTACACATAAACATGTGCATATATCTTGAAAATATACATATAACACTAGTTTAATGTTTCAATTTCGTCATATGGTGTATTTATACTTGTTGATTTTTGAACTATTTGTCTATTTGGATCGATTCTTTCTTAATTGTACTTAATTGTCTATTGTGGTTAACTAGAAAAATAAATTTTCACCATTATAATTAACAAAGTGCCCCCACTAAACGACATTTTTGAATCCGTCACTGCTGATAATC
The DNA here is from genome assembly GCA_019656295.1 of Rhododendron mucronatum var. ripense. Classification (NCBI taxonomy): domain Eukaryota; kingdom Viridiplantae; phylum Streptophyta; class Magnoliopsida; order Ericales; family Ericaceae; genus Rhododendron; species Rhododendron mucronatum. The sequence continues at coordinate 5,205,269 of BPLT01000006.1, forward strand.
CCAGTCTTTCTCTCTATATTAGTTTGTCATTTCTAACGACTCATGAAAAGTTAAAATTTGTTCTATTTTGTACTATCGAGCATGTTTGTTTGCTTATTACATGCATGATAGAATGGTTTCTGTAAGATTCTTAGTGTCATTTCTTGGACTTGGTTTCAGAAGGAATATAATCCATTATGTTTCTTTACTAATTGTTGATGTCTGTCTCTGTCTCCGTCTCTCTTCCTCGAAGGATTGGCAAGGGCAGAAGCTAGCGGAGCAGTTGATGCAAATTCTGCTTGTCGGTTTCGCAGTGGTGGCATTTGCAACAGGCTATGCATTGGGTTCATTCCAGACCATGTTACTAGTTTTTGCCTCTGGGGTAGTTATCACCACTTTGGATCACTGTTCCCAATTGGCCTCTCTTCAATCAACACCCTCTCAATTGGCTGGATCCAAGTGAGGCTGAAAAGCATCCAAAGCTGCATGATAGCTAATTCTAGTTCGAAGAAGAAGACCAATAAGAAGTAGGTCTTTTTCACTAATTGTAATGAGCCTCTAGGTTTTAAGGACTTTCCGGATGTAATAGGTAATCTGTCTCTGTGCGTTTTTGCTCAATGGACCAACTTTGTAGCCTTGATTTTACATCTTTGTACAATTACAGAAGGATTTCTTTTGGGGGCTTTCATCTTGGCCTTAATTTGCTTGGGTCTCGATTATATCTGTCGTTTAGTGCATGGGCAAAAGTCATTTCAATGTGGTATGGATCTCAGTATTGTCGATGGTTCAGCACTTAATAGCAGAATCTTTCTAAAATGGGTGCGCTCCCGAGACGGGAGCTCGAATCGGCACTCCCAAGATGGGAGCTTGACGGGAGCTCGCTCTCAGCTAACATGGGAGCTTATTGGGTGGTTAAGGTAACTATTTTCTTATTCTTAAGGGAGTTATGTCATTGTGGAAATAAAAATATGAAAATTTTATCACTCAAGAAGTTTTGCTAATTAAAAATATCTAACTTCCTATTAGTACCCTTTAAGATCATGAAAATTCTCATAAGTAATCACTTTTCTTTCAATGGTTAAGTATTTAAAGATACTTTATATACGTATTTATATGAAATCTATATACGTTTCTTAGGCGCTTCCAACCTTAGGAGCTTCTAGGTGCTTCCACTCCCGCTCCCTCTTCGTGCTACTAAGGTTAAGCAATACTTATTCTTTCACATGCATAATGCATTGGCTTTGTTGTTGTCCCTTGTACAGGATTTAACTATTTATCAGATGATTCAGATCTGTATATATTTATGTGCAGTAAATTTCAAATGAGGATCTCTTAACATGCGGACCTCCAATTTCTGGATCAAATTTTGATAATCTGAACTGTTCAATGTGATAAAAACTGCCCGAATTAAGCCATTCCCGGTCCTTTTTTTGTGCCGATTTCTCGTGGGTACTCTTAAAATCACATTTTAAAAACATTGAACAATTCGGATCTTCAAATTTGATCCAGAGAAGAGGCCAGAGCTCATACGAAGCTGCTTTCTCGTTTCTAATAGTATATTTGTGTGCTTAAAAGTTTGTCCAAACAAGTAGTAAGCCATAACAAAGCATGCAATTCTATTCCATAAAGCAGAGCGAGGATGCACAAAGTTGCCATTGAAGCCTACTAAGTTGGAGGTTTAGGTATGGCCATATATACACCGGATTCGATTCTCCAAGGACCAAGGCACTACAGAAACTAAAATGTTACAATTTCAAATCAATACAAGTGAAGCGTAGAAGAAAACCCTAGGCTCTCTAAGGCATTCGTTATAGATTGCAAGTGTCGACAATCACACCTTTGCAAGTGGAGCATGAGTGCGTAACACCGTCGTATGCAGATTGATTCTCTGTATCCAACCTTCTATCAATTTTAGCTTTCATCGAGCAAGTGCTTTGCTCCATTTCTAAAGGCAAATCCTCATCTCTTCCCATAGCACTTTGTGAACCACTCAACCGGGTAGAGCAATGTGTTCTTCCTATTATTTTGTTTGATCAAAAGGTAAAGAAACTATGCATGGTGTATAGGATGAGACATGTTTCCTACTGGCTTTCATGCCTCAAGGCTCTTAGTATGGAATCATCTAGCAAGTTGTCATCATCATCAAGTTCGTCCAGCTCCTCTATTATTGACTGGTTGACCGTCTTGCGAGATTGTCTCCGGTGCTTCTTACGCTCCAACCTTGGTTCAGCTTGCTTGACACCCATACCTCCCACTTTGTATCTGCAGGCATTAAAATACAGAGGTAAATCAGCACAAGAATCATGTAATAACACACATCCAAGGCAATAGACAAAGTTAATCACAGAAGCTAAACAAATTTCATCGAAAATCAGGACTTCTCAGTTCTCAAGCACAGTTTAATCACAATGGTCCAAAATCATTCCATTTTTTTTTTTTTATGTAGGCAATGAAAATATCCACAAATAGTTGGCTAATGTACTTCTTCAGACAATAAAAAATGAGTATGCCTGGATTTTCTAATAATTCCAAAAGTATTTCAGATACCTGCAAACTCCAACATGAACGATGAGGTAGGAACATTTTCTCAGGGATTGGAAGTTTATATCCTGAACAACTACATGGAGACTGCCAACCAAAAAAAGAGACTACATAGAGACTAACAGATGAAGGAACAACCTCAATGAAGCCAGTAGTTACAGCATATTCCTTCGAAGTGATCAGAATGGCATCATGGCAAGAGTTAGTAAATGCCACAAAATATAAAGCAACATGAGACCCATAAACAAAAAGGAATTCCCTTATTTACTGTGTTGTGGGTGTCACAATGAAGGACAAATGGTAACAGTGACTAGTACGAAATAACCAGTTCTGCAGCTTTGACAAATAGTCAAAAAATGTGACATGGTACATTGAAGGAAATGAACTTCTTGGCAGCGTCATTACATTAGAGGACAGAAAACGAGGATAGCATTTTCAACTTTTCCACGGGAATTTAATTTATAAATCACTAGTGATTGCGAGGTACCACATGAGTACATAGCTACTATAAGAATCATGTGGTCAACTTGAGTTTGTACACCACAACCAAACGGACAAGCATGACACATAAAGTTTCAGCTACGGATCATACCTTACGTCTCCCTCTCTTTTGGTTCCAATTGTTCTCAACTGAAATTCCTCTCTGATTCTTATCTCATCAAGCAGCTGGAAATAGTATGGATATCTTTCCCAATCAACATTTACAACGCAACCAGGTTCACCAACATGCAAGCAATCGTTAAACGAGCATTTTGTGGGTTCACTATCCTCTAGCATTCTCCGGATCTGAAGAGTGAAGGAAAGTAATGGCAGCAGATGAAGACAAACAAATGAGACTGGCAGACCAACATAAACAAACGAAAAGGCAAATGCACAAAGTCGTAACTAAGAACCTCTGGGAAATATTGGGCGAGTGATTGCTCTGTTACTTTCATTAAACTAGGTTGGCTAAACCCAGGAGTATCAGCAAGATACCCGCCTCCAGATAGCGGAAGTAGAGAGACATTGCGAGTAGTATGCTTCCCCTTGCCACTTTTTGTTGACACTTCTCCAACACGCTGATCTTCAAACCACTTGCTGTCTAACATCTGAAGCAGGTTACAGATAAGGGGAACAAATGACTGACAGGGAACACACAATGTAGACAAGACAACAGAATATCATAAGACCAAAGACAGCAAACCTACAGAATCAAACCAGTTATCCACTTCAGTGGCACCAAGAACTGGCTTATGGCTTCTCAACGCATTGATCAGACTGGACTTTCCTACACCGCTTGGACCCACGATTACAGAAGTCTGTTCTCTCAAAGAGAACTGAAGAGTATCGAGTTCATGTTTTGATTCAACACTGCAAAAAATTGGTTCATAGCCCCACTTGCGAAGCCTAGTTTTCCATGCCTCTAGTGACTGCAAAATCCATCAAGGTTTTTACAAGATTCAACAACCAACAGAAAAAATAACAATTAGAGTAAAATAATTAGAGTAACACACACACATACAACAAATCCTATGAAAGCAGGGGTAAATGTCAATGCATCAGTTCCAACAAGCAATTTCATAACAAACCTTTGCCAAGCAAAATCATGCTTGCAAGGGATTAAGGTACTTGTTGATTGGCTGGATTAGATCCAGAATTGTTACGAATCCTGCGAGAATTCATTTTCAGCATTCAAATGTTCCAACATATGTAATGCACAAATCCCCACCCCCCATCTTCTCCCTCCAAGTGAGAGAAAAAAAACATCAGATATACAAATCCTCAACTAATTGACTATATATCCCTTCACCATTAGTACAGCTAGTCAAACATGGCCTCAAAGCATGTGCATTTAACAATTTAGTGTGATTATTTTGCTAGATGTTAACTGACATGAGTCATTTTAGCTGGCCAATTGATCAAATAAAGCAACCCCAGCTAACATGTTTGGTCATATGGTTACACCCTTGCCACAGTTGGTGCTGGGTTTAGCAGGGAGGGAGGGATGCAGAGGGAAAAGGGTGTTGGGTTGGGTTGGGTACTTTTTTATGTACGCTCCACGATTACTTTTTGCATTTTTTCACACTTCAAGGCATACTTTAACAAACAATTACCACATCAAATGGAGCACCCATTTGGTCTCTAAACTAAACCTAACACCGACCAATCCTTACAATCAAATTTGGATCCCCTTTTTATTTTACCTATTTTTTGGGTAAACAACACACTTTGAGTAAACATTTTTGGCTGCTCCGATGTGCGTGCTGTCAGATCTCTACGCCATTAAACTTATGTTGCAAATAATCAAATTTGCAATGCAAATCAAAATCACAAAAGAATTCTATCGTACCCACCCAAACATAAGTAGACAAAACAAGAAACCGATACATTTCCTTTTCGTGTTCAAACAAATCCTTGAACTTTTCCTTTACTTTTTCCTATTTGTTAGCCAAATCCTTGATCCAAATACAGCCTCAACTTCAACTTTGTTGGGCCCGGAGCGTCCCCATGGATTTGGTTACATAATGTCACTCCCTGCAACCGCTCTAAAAATAAACTTGCGGTTGCGATGTCACATGCCATAAAAGACTTAATTGAAGCTCTCCCTAACACCAATTGGTTTTAAGAGAGATGGTGGAATAACGGTCCGACAACACTTCATATGACTTACGCAACTCAAAGAATTAAATTTTTAATAAGCCTAAAAGAGGAACAATTTGAGAATGTTGAATCCCACATACACCCCAAATTCATACATAAAGGCAATTAAAGCTCAAAAAAGCACAAGTCAAGCATTCGCAGTCAGTGTGCTTAAAATCCAACTTCAGGCGCAACATAAAATTGAATTCCTAATAGCCTAATACTATCATATCAATGAACCCTAAACTGATGCAAACACAGAATTAAACATCATTAACTCAAAACGTATTTTAGAAATAACCAAACCTCTTGATCAACAAGCTCCGACTTATTGAGAGCCAAGGTGAGTGGAATCCCAGTCGACTCAGCTTCCACCAAAAACCTAGTGAGCGCGAACAGGTCAATTTTCGGCTGATCCATCGAGAACAGAACCACCAAGTGGTCCACATTCGCCACGGGAGGATCCAGGATCTCAGACCTCCTCTCATACACATTCTCAATCATGCCCCTCTTGTCCACCCAATCAATGGACCCCACCAGCACCTTGTCACCAACCAGAACTCTCCTCTTTATCTTCTTCAACAGCGCCCTCACCACGCACAACAGCTCAACCCCCACTCTGTTATTACTAGTATTATCATTGTTATTGTTGTGGTCTTGCGAGCCCTCGGACTGGACGATGACGCGCATGAAATTGGCCTGCGCGGCGGCAACCAGTCCGAGGGCTTGGTTGGGGGAGAGGTGGGGGCGGTCATCGGGGGAGAGGATGGGAGCAAGGTTGGAGTAGTGCTTGGCGGTGTTCTGGCGGGCCTTGAGGAGGCTTTTGCTCGGCTGTTGGAACTTTCTGGATGGGTTGTTGCTAGGGTTTTGTCGTCTGGCGGTGACGGCGAGGGAGAGGAGGCGGAGGGAGATGGTGCGTGGAGTGAGGCACGGCTGAGGGAGGTGGCGGAGGATGGAAATGGAGGGGAACGGCATTTAGGGCTTAAGAGAGAGAGAGAGAGAGAGAGAGAATCAGTAGGCGAAGCTCGCTGAGTCGCTGGTTACAGCTACGTGAAAAGAGTCCGTTGAGAGAGAGCAGCGTTGGGAATTTATGGAGCAGATTCCCATTTGTTTCTCTTCCACTCTCTTGTAGCTCAACTCTCATAGAGTGGACAGAGAAAATTACTGGAAAATTAGTTTTTAAGTATTTCTTTATTATTTTATAAGACAGATTATTCTCTCATACATTTAAATAAATAAATATTTATTTCTCTTAGTAGAATTGAGCGTGAGATGAGAAATAACGATAATTTAAAGAAAATATTGAATTTTACTTGTTCAGTTAGGGATGTGCAAAAAACTCGCAACCCGACCCACCAAACCCGACCCGAAGGGTCTCGGGCAGCTCTGAGCAAGTGCTTCGATCGGATACGGGTTGGGTTCCGTAAAAAAAAAAAAAAAAAGAGTTTCGGTTCGGACTTTCAGGTTTGTGCGTTCCTTACCCACGGGGGTCGGACCCGACCAACTCAAAGGCTAAAACCGACCAACCCGACCCGAAGTAAAAAATCGGGCTCGCAGGCCAGTCTATACCATCAGTCGATTCGGTTACGGGCCTAAATTTTCCTTATCCGACATGGTCGGGTTTGGGTTTCGGGCCATACCCGGCCGCCCAACCCGTGCACACCCCTACGCTCAATATTTTCACCAAATATCATCTATTTTCATTAACTATTTTAGCAGTACAGGGTGAAAGCCCGCAACCTTTTCTCCAACTAATTTTTGTTATGTGAGTGTTAAAATGTAATTCCTTCCATTCTTATTCTTTTGTCCCTCGTCCTATCCTAATCGGATAAAAAATCTAATTATAACGTTTAATTGGTAATACCTTTTATATACAATATGGATCTTGTTTGATAGATCTCAATAAACTATTTTAAAAAATATTTTCAAAATCACATAAAAGATTATAGATTATAAGATACTCCTAAAATAGAAGAACGTACTTGTACAGTCATTAGTAGTTGGTTTCTTTTAGGGTGTACACGGTCCGGATTGGTTTGGTTCTCTAGAAAATCAGTAACTGGACCATTTTCAATAGTTCTAGGAAATTGGGAACCAGAACCTAGCCAGTATATGCGTGTAACCTAACCAGAACCAAACCGGAAAACCTTTCCGGTTTTAGTTCGGTTCGGATTCTATCCAATTAGCATCCAAACACTTATTCACATAATATAAACTCATAAAATTAAAAATTTAAAGCATCAAATAACTCATAAAATAATAATAGACATTTTATTAAGAATCAAAACTCAATATGGTTCACGAAATACTTGACACTCGACCGAAAAACATTGACGAAAATCACCACTAAAGTGGCCAAAATCACTTATGGAATAATTAAATTCAGCGACAAAAAAACATTAATGACCCATTATATTTAGGACTAAAATTAAAGTTGTATCATAAACTATAAAATATAGCAGCACGTCTTGAAGTAAAGAACAACGGCTCCAATGCCCAAAACATCACTTAAATCAACAGTACTAACTTCTTCCATGTTCAAAGAGTAGAGCAATCTCTACACATATAATTATATATAAGTTCTAAACAGTTCGGTCCGATTCTAACCACAGTTCTATAATTGAGAACTAGTAACCGAATCAAAATTAATGTTTCTTATTTTTTTGGAATCATAACCTGACCACAGAACCGCAGAAACTAGACCGAATAGGATGGTTCAGTCCAAATCGGACCGATTTTGCGATTCAGGTGGTTTTCTTGAACACCCCTAGTTTGTTCAAACCTCATTTCTCTCAATTAACTAAAAACCGTAAAATAACTCACAAAGATTGCAATTACTTAAGGCTGCTGATTTTGCCACTCTCTTTTTTGTTAACATCACTCTCCTGTAAGTGTATTTTTGGTGCAAAAATACACTTGCAGGAGAGTGGCGTTAATAAAAAAGAGAGTGACAAAATCATTTCCCTTAGTTAAAATCTTTTTATTCTCTTTTCTCTATGTATTCGAAAGGTCACTCCAACACGTGGAAGGAACTTTCTGCTCTGGACAAAGGAAATCCATTCTATTGACCGAACTGGAGTACTATACAACTCATTCATTTCCCTCCTAAAACGAAACGGCCTTAGATAATATCCTTCCCTTGCATATTTAGAATGTTTTAAATTCAATTCAATGATAATCTTGTACTCCGTATGTTGTATCCACCAGAATAAAGGGATGTTTCCACAAATTAAAGCCCTTTTTTTTTTTTTTTGCGAATTTCTAGACTGATACTTCTCCTCACATAGTCACATGTATCTACAAAATTACCATTCAACGGAAATAACTTGACTATTGTCATTAGCTTGAAGGCAAAAAAAATATTGAAAATGCACCCTCCTTTCTAAAGTTTTAATGATGCTCGAGTTTTGAAAAACAAAAAATACTCAACTCAACTGAACTCTCTTTATATTGGGTTTTACATAGAAAACAGACTTGTTGAATGGATCTGACCCAAGTTTTTCTCAGCCTCATATGAGGCCGCATAAAATGTCAACCCGACTAAATATAAGCACAAAAGCCCAAACCGAAACTAAAAGTTCATTACCAAAAGCCCAACTGGTTTTAATTTTTTTATAATCAACTGGTTTTAATTGGTGGTAGACTGGTAGCATATATGTAAAGGGACTTTGTCCATGGCGGGACAAATTCGTCCTCCACAGTCTTTTTGTTGATGATGGAAAATTATTCAATGACCTTCGGGCACCGCCACGTGATACGAGGTGTCCCAAACTCTTTCTCTACCACAAAATGTGTAGAGCCTATACAAATATGTGGTAGATAAGAGTTTGGAGCACCGTCACGTAGTACACCAAGGGCTTAGATTAATTATTTTATTAATGATTGTATCCAAATATCCGAGTGTAATCTTGGTTCCATAGATGCATTGGGTTGAAAATAACCCAATGTGTTTTATCATTCACTTTTATGGCTTAAATTAATCCCAATGTGTCCATATCATTCTTGAACTTTTACACTAACCTACTTCGTCCCTATATTATTGAAAGAGTCGTAATCTAAGTTCAATATAAATGTTCTCTCTCCAAATAGACGGTTTGAGTCACATGCGGGTTTGTACTGCCGCAATAGAAGGCCAAATGGAATTTTCACCCAAGCAAGTTATGGAAGAAAAATCTCAATATATTCCTGTGATCAATCTATTAAAAGAACAAAAATAAAAGACGGGAAAATAAGAAGAAATTAAGGGAGCAGACAACAAAGAGAGGGAAAACAAAAGCATACCTGAGTAACTATATATCAGGATTGTGTTGTTCCCTTGTTTTCTAGCTTGATCCATCATGCATACTGTCAAAGAGAAATCTTCCGATTGCATGCTAACGCAACAAACCCAGATTAATTTTGTGGGTTTTCGATGTGTCAAAAACCTTGGCACTTTTCAACTCCTAATATTTTGACCAACAAAATGGAATGGAATGGAGAATGTGAGATCCCATTCAAGTCCCACATCCGTGGGAAAAATGAAATTAAGTCAGTATATAAACGATTGCGAAGGACCTACTTTATAACTAGAGGTTAAATTTTGAGTCGCGTAGTTATGCTAAGAGTTAAGCAGATCAATTGACGCGGGGCCTATAGAGAGAATTGAGAGCGAGAGTAGAGAGTGTCCCCCTTGGAGGATTAAGCATTTTAGCCTGGAGGTGAAAAGTTGATTTGTAGAGACACTCTATTTTTCAGAGCAAAAAACTCCTAGTGAACCTGATTGCAGCCTTCTCAATAGTTTAGGGACAAAAAAAGGTTGGTTTAAAAATTTAGGGACGTCATAAGTACATTTAAAATAGTGTAGGGCATGAAAGTGAAAATAATCCTAATACTGTTGTCTGTCGTCGTTTAAAAATCACGTCTAAGCCTTAAAGTATCTCAAAAAGGTCGAGAAATGAATTTTCATCATTGATTTACCGGTCAAGATACTAAATTTAAATATCTTAGAAGAAAGTTTCATCTTGCAATACATACTCGAATGTTATACTATATCATATCATATAAAAAAGAAAAAGGGAAATGACAAGTAATAAGCTGAAATGAGCCAAAAGTGAGTTTTATCTATAAAAAAAACTCTCTTTCCGATAGAAAAACGTTCAAAATGAATTTTTCTTAAACTCATTGGTGAAACACAAATAGAAACCACATGATGTTTATAGTCATTTCTCTATCTTTTAACTCATTGCAAGAACAATTTTGATCAAGAGGGGTAAAATTTATTAGTATTTTTATTTTATACTTGTTGAAAGGTTCACCACTTTGGTCAAAAAGAACAAATTTATTACCCTTAGGCCAAAATATTTAGAATTAATAAATCCTTATTATTTATTCGGCTATCAAAAATGGTAAATTTTGTCAATATAATACACTTTTGACTAATTCCATCACATGTTTATTCAAATAGTTATTGGTTTAATGTTGCCGAGTCGGTGAAATGAAAATTGAATCTAAATGAAGTTTATTGTTGTTTGTCATGCTTGAAGTGAGTATCTATTATTAAAAATAACCATTCACATGATGTCATTACAAAAAAAATAATACAAGTGGCCAGATCCAAAGTCCAATGTTACCATTTTCTAAGGTGGCATGGCAGTTTGTGTGTGGCCCCAAGGAGGAGGGAGGTTTAGGATTCAGGCTTTTTAAAGACTGGAATAGAGCTTCCATGCTAAGACACGTATGGGCCGTGTGTTCAAAGTCTGATACGTTATGGATAAAATGGATTCACACCTACATTATTAAAGATCAAAGCGTGTGGAGAGTTAAAATTCCTAATGAGGCTTCTTGGACCATTAATTAGGAAGATTTTTAATCTTAGAGATCTAGCTCAACCTTGGATTAAATACGTGATTGGTGAGATCTTCCTCTACTTTTCTTTGGATTGATAACTGGGATGCTTTAGGCCCTTTATACCAGAAATTTGGTGATGCTGTAGCAATCGACAGAGGGAGATATTTGCTTACCAAAGTGTCCACCATTATACATCAAGGTACTTGAAAATGGCCTAAACCTCGAAGTATGGCCACAAGGAAAATTGTTGCACGTATTAACCACACCACCACCACCCCCACCACCCCCCCCCCCCCCCCCCCCCCCCCCCCCCCCCCCGACTTTGATCCTAAACATTACTATTCCTGATTCGGTTTGGTGGATCTTAACTAAGGATGACAAGTTTTCTGCCAATTCTGCTTGGCAGGCTTTGAGGGCTACTCCTTCTTAAGGTTCCATGGGCGAAAAGTGATTGGTTTTCCCATCATGTTCCTCGTTGGGCCTTCATAGAGTGGATTGCTTTTATGGGTCATCTTTCTACAAAGGACAGGTTGCTTAGCTGGGGAATGGGGAATGATGCTAATTGTGTCCTCTGCCTAAGAGCCATGGAGTCCCATGAATACCTATTTTTTGAGTCTCCATTTTCTAAGAAGGTTTGGAAAATGGTATTAACCAAGAATCAAACTGCAATAATTGTTTTGGGGTTGGCTGGGGAAATTGATTGGGTGTGTTCTCGGATGATTGGTGCCTCTATCCCTAGCAGAATCTATAAACTCTCGTTGGCAGCTTCTATCTACTGGATTTGGCCCGAAAGGAATACCAGAATATACCAAGGTAAAACTCTTCCTGCTCCTTTCTTGGGCTTTCATATTATTAATGAAGTCCGGGCATGCCTATGCTCTTGGAGAGGCCTCAAGAGGACTGATGGGAACCGTCTGCTGGCTAATATGTAGGGCTTAAATTCTAGGATTTTTAGTTCCTAGCTAGTTGTTGTTTTGGCTAGTTCTGTTGTTTTCTGTTAGCCGGTGTTTTAGGCGTTGGTTCTCATTGTTTTTTCCTTATTAAGGCTCCTTATTGGTAGCCATTTCAGAGTCTGTATTAGAAAACTCTGTATTTTCTATTTGTTTGCTCTAGAAAGTGGTTAATTTAACCAAAAAAGAAAAACGTTACCATTTTCTTAGCAACTTCGAACTTTCGTCCTACTTTATTGAAATAATACTCTATTTATTCAATAGGACAATAACAAACTCATATACAATACACCCCCAATGAAAAAGGTCGGGTAGGTCTAGGTGCCCACTGCCGATCGAATATTATTATCTTATCTTATCTTACCCTATTAATTAGCAGTCAAAAGTGTGGTTAATGATTAATCAGTTAACGATAGTATTATCAGTTTCTACGAAGTGACTTAGTCAAGGATTCAACGCCACGCTTATCAAATATGACTCCAACCTCGTGAAGGCACGACCATTTCCCTTCTATTTTTGTTTTTGAGGAATTATTTCCCTTCAATTTGAGTAATCAACCAATTCCTTATTGACCGTCCCGCGAGTCTATTTATTTGACGAGATATAGTCATTTTTAATATATAACCGGGCAAATTAATGGAAATGTCTTTATTTGTATGACAATTTAAGAACCTCTCTACTGGGCGATTGTTAGGTAATAAAAATCTGATTTTGTTTACCCATTTAAAAAGTGAGTGAATATTACTCACCTTTTTATTGACATGTAAATAGTTAGTTGTCAATTAGAAATAAAGTAAGGATAGTGATTTCACTCTCCTTTTTTATAACAACAAATTTTTTTATTTTTTTTGTCTTATTGTGATATGAATTTACAATGGTGTCATTTTAAGTGTGAAAGAGTATACAAATAAAAAGTTATTTTATAATTCACATCTCAAGAGGACAAAGAGGGAATGTTGTTACAAATTTTTTTTTTTAGGTTATATGAAAATAAATTACATAAGATTAAAAAAGGAGTGTGAAAATTAATTTCATAAAATAAAAAAGAGTGTAAAAACCGATTACATAAAATAACTTTTAAAACAGTTATTTATTGGGAGGAATAGTTTCAAGATTGTAAAAGGAAAAGTGAGCGGCCACAGCTCCTCTAAGAACATCTCCAGTAACTTCAAGTCCATTCTAGGCAAAGGTACTATCTAAAACGCCAAAATGATAGTTTAGCTAGCCCGTACAAGTATGAACTAGGGGTGATCATGGTACGGATTAATTGATTCAGTTTTATAATAAATCAAGAACCAAATCAATATTTACGAATTATGAATTTAGAGAACCAAACCAACCCACAAAAGACATAGAACCAAACCAATCCATACCATTAAAATACGGTTCGATTTTGATTTTAAACCACGGTTTATTTTGAATTAAGCTATTATTTTCAAAAAAATACTTAAAATACTTAACACTACGAAGATAAATTAAAAGAAAACTTATATTAAAATCAATTTTATTCAAATTACCAAAACACACTAACATGAACCAACTAATTACAAGTAGAATACCACAATTGTCTCAAGTCTTGGAAGTGAAGGAATTATAGGAATAGAATTTAGAGAAATTTAGAAATTGGGCCGTGCAAGTTGATTGATCGAGTGTTTCCATGTGCTTTTTGTGTATAATAAATTAATAGTTATAGAAAATTAGGAATGAGTTGTAAAATATAGAAGTTTAGTCTAAATTATCTTGACAGAGAAGAAAAACTAAATATTGCAGTAAATTTAATAGGATAAATAAATTAAAAAAGTTAATGCTCTCATATTTATTTGGTGAATCATATTTAAATTATATGTATATAGCATTATATGGTTTGGATCGGTTTGGAACCATAACCGTAAACGTGAATCCACAAACCAAACATATACGTAGTTTCAAATTTTTTTAAACCATGACCAAACCATACTACTAAAAACCTGAACCAAACCTTTCCGTTTGGATTGGATTCGCGGTTTAACAGATTTTTTGCTCATCCCTAGTATGAACCTCCCAACAGCCTAAGCAATTGGGCTCAAGGTTGTGAATATCGTTTCGTACCGGCCAGTACATACTGGTTTGGAGAGAAAATGGTACTCCAACCATACAATACCGTCCCAGCCTCAATACGGGCCGTTACCAGTGGTACCGGCGATTCCGAACGTAACCGGGCGAGATGGTGGTACCAGAAATTTCGGGTGCTATTTTGCTAAACTGGTCCAGATGACAACCACAGAGAGAGAGAGAGAGCGCGCCCTAAGTCCTACTTGTTTGCCGTGATTGTGAGAGCGGGAGAGAGGTGAACGCAACAATGGAATTGGAAGTCGGGGGCAGCTGCAGAAATTGAAAGGAGGAAGAAGGGCTTATAAAGGTGTGAAGCCCTAAAATTACAAAAGTACTTAATTACCCCTTACTTACTTTTGAAATGGTTGACCGTGGGCCTTCTGCAAAAAAGGCAAAAGTGATTAATTGAGAAAGATTTTTTCTTCTTTTCTTCTTTTCTTTTTTTGTGAGTCTAAAATTGTTTACGGAAATAAAATTTTAACTCTCAAGTTTTGATAGTTATGGGAGTGTTCATTGTCTTCCTTTCTTTTTTTTTTTGGATTTACTAGATGAGAGTTATATAATGATAGTTCTAAAAAAAATTATGTTATGATGAATTGGATGTCATGAAAAAAATAATGAATTTATAACTATATATTGGTAATTGCGCTAAATCCGAAACGGTATCGGTATTTGATCCGTACTGTACCGTACCAATAAGAAAATCGACACTCTTACCGGTACGGTATTTAGAACCTTGATTGGGCTATTCAAATCCCAATTACCATTTTTTTAAAATAAAAAACCCTCGCCTCTGAAATCGAAAAAGAGGACGCCGGCCACAGCTTGCCGGAATGCTCTTAACGATGACGGCAAAATGCAATTCAAGAACCCAAAAATTGAAATCAAATATACTAACCAAAAGATTGCTAAATCAAACCCCACAGGCTAACTCAGTTGGCCAGGATTCTTATATCTTATTAGGAGGTCAGGAGTTCAAGTCTCTACACCTGCGTGTGGGTGTTCTTCCCTTAGAGAGATTTTTTATTTCTTTCTTTGTTTCTACCCTATAATGGGCTTATTTCTTGTATTTGTTGAGTTGTTGAGTTTAGTTATCTCGTGGACTCTCATAATTGATGTAGTGTCCCGGATTTGAACTCTGTACTTTATAGCTCATATAAAAATGATCTCTTCTATCGATTGACAAAAAAATAAAAACCCCACCAGAATTCGACCAATGCGACATGGATTCATCAATTGACGAATCGGATCTTGCTCTCGTTGTCCCGCCGACGAACCAATGATGAAGTAGAAACCACAGCTCATTGGATCTGACCCTGATGATTCCTACATCAAACCCCACCAAAATCTGATCTACCACAGCTCGCCGGACGGAGAGAGAGAGAGAGAGAGAGAGAGAGAGAGGTGGGGCGAGGCTACAGTAGCACGCCAGGGCTGGCGTAGTACTGTAGTAGTCACAGATCCTACGAGGTGGGAGCGAGGCTGTTGCGTGAGGGTTTTGGACCTTCGGCTTGTCGGAAGTGGCGAAATGGGTGAGGCGACAAGCTTATTGGAGATGCTCTAAGTACTTATTTTTTGAATTAAATGTGATATACTAAAAAAATAAGAATCTTAGAGGTTCTTATTTCTTAAGTACTTATTTTTCGCTTTAGGATATTGATCATTCTCTCTCAATACATCACTTTTAATTCAAAAATAAGTACTCATTTGAAAAATATGTACTTATTTTAGTTAGCTGAATGGAGCCTAAGTAAGACAACGAGAAGATTAGTACCATTAACTTTGAAATTTGGAGAACCCAAGGGGTTGAAGTAGTGAATAAGGCTTGAGATTTAGGAGTTTGTTCCATTTTAAGATTTCAAGTTTGGAATCTCGCAGTTTCTATCAACTCGTTTGGGGTCCACTCATATGGAGCTTTGCCTCTGCCTTTAATTGGGGGCCTTTGCTAGTAGACATAGTAGATGATGGGAATGGTGCGTATAAATTAGTCCAGTACACTTGATTTATCAAAAATTTTGCTGTATTTGCCATAAATTTAGTAGTAAAAGTGCAAATGAAGTGGTGAAGGTATCATAGAAGGTACGAACAAAATGACGGGCCCATTTAGAGACACGGGGCAACTTTCTCTTGGTAATAAACTAGTAATTGCGAACTCATCACTTAACACTATTTATTTTTTGATTCTAGGGGGAATTCCTACCAGACAGGATAGGGTAAGGCTTGACTTCTAATATACTCTATTTTGGACCTTAGGAAGGAATGTCGCGTAGGTCTTGGCAAAGCGAGAAAGCATAGTTGCACGCCTCTCCATAACCCCTCTCTAGGCTTTTAGTACAAAGCACAAGGCACAGATTTGGAAGCTTTCTATGTAATTGCATAAAGAAACAAAAGTATGTGAACATCAGTGAGTTCGGGTTTCAAACTAGCGTCCTAAACTGAACCTTCCAATGCATTCAATCAGTGAAGCAACCCGGGGGCAAAGTGCCTCATCTAGTTGTGCGAAAACTTGTACCACAACAGCTATCAACTGTCACGCTCTCGATTTTCAACATAATTAAACAATACATTTTCAATAAAATAGTCTCGCTTAACATATACGTTATCCAAAAGAGTTTCCCACCTGTTTAATTTACAAACAGATCCTTAAGTTTAAACAATTACAACTTTAGTCAAAATGAAAATTCAGGAGTAGTTAGTTACAAGACCGTCTTGAACAAAATGATATCTTCACAAAGATGACGAAATAACCAGTGATGTCAGCTTCCAAACGTCTTTTACTGTCAAGCACACAATGCATGCAATCTATTGCCTGACATCAGAACCTGAAAAGAAAGATTTGGTTGAGCTACTCTAGCCCAGTAGAGAATTTTAAGCTCAAGTTATATGTAATTTGAATGAATCATACACCGAGAATGAATGAGCATTGACAGATACGCCTATAGTATAGGTGACTACCAACAAGCTACAAATTATCGTCTAAGGATCCTAGACTTCACATAAATGTCACTAGCCGTTTACTTCTCCAACTAAATACATTAATAAACTCACGTCGTTCCACATTTATCTATTATCAATTCAAACATCTTATTATTCGTCGTACAGTACAACAATTGTTCTCGTGTCCACATTGATCTTCATCAAATCCCTTTTTTTGCAAAACCTTTCTTTTCCTATAATTTGATATTTCCCATCAAAAATCACTAAGGTCACCTCAGGTCTAATTCCCTCGAGTGCAGGGTCACCCCGAGTCTTTTCCCTTAATAATAATAATCAGTTGGGGTCACCTCGGGTCTAGTTCCCTCGAGCGCAGGGTCACCCCGAGTCTTTTCCTCCAATAATATGAATCAGTTGGGTCACCTCGGGTCTAGCTCCCTCGAGCGCAGGGTCACCCCGAGTCTTTTCCCTCAATAACGACCACTTGGGTCCCATCTCACACTTTTCATTATCGTCATCATTTCATAATCCATTTCATCATCAATCTACTTATTGTACCACAAAACTTCAATTTATCATTACTGAACTCCCCGAATGTACACATTCATGCCTTTTCATTTGTTTACCCATTCGCGTTTGACAAAACATATTAAGCCTGCATATATATAATCCTACAATACTCTATCCATTAGTTTCTACACTTAAACCTCATAGGGAGAGTGCCAAAAGGATTGAAAGACTAGACGAGTCGTGAGGACATAGGTTGTCATATCATCTCAAACAGTTCTTTCATAACATTGACTTCATTTCAAGCGTTCTAAACACTCTACCAATCTACCACATTGATTACATCTCAAACCGTTGATAACTGTCATCCATATCAAGACTCCGACTAATTAATTAATACACGTCTTTTCCTTTAAGCACACCACAATCCCACACGTCCTCACCGTACCTCTAAGTACATCCTCCGTACATTCACAAGCCACATATTAACCCACGACTAGACTCTACGATGCCCGGTTATCTAGTTTCCATACTCAGAGTCCGTAAAAGCATGTACTAAAGGAATCTAAGAATTTTACGAGTCGAGAGACAAAACAGATTGCAATACTACTCGCCGAATCCCTAGACATGTTCACTCTAGTCCATTGGATGCCACTCTAAGTGAGAAACGAGTAATACTCTCCAAAACACTTGGAAGGATGCGTAAACAAACTCATTAGAGTCAATGAAAGGCTTCGACATGTGGGTTGAAAGATATAGGGAAACAGCTGAAAGATACTACAACAGCTCAAAGAAGCAGCTGAAAAGGAAGCAGCTCAATCTCCTACCGGTAGGCAAGCAAGTCCTATCGGTAGAATTTGACCTACCGGTAGGTGAACAAGTCCTACCAGTAGAAACTGAAAACAGGAAGGCCAATATTTCGGATTTGAGCTTGAAAATAGGAAGGCCAATATTTCGGATTTGAGCTTAACCTACCGGTAGGTAAGGAATTCCTACCGGTAGGCAATCAAGTCCTATTGGTAGAACTTGACCTACCGGTAGGTGAACAAGTCCTACCGGTAGAAACTGAAAACAGGAAGGCCAATATTTCGGATTTGAGGTTGAAAACAGGAAGGCCAATATTTCGGATTTGAGCTTGACCTACCGGTAGAAGTTAGATACGTTGAGCAGCTTTTGAGCTGCTGCTATACGTTTGAGCTGGTTGACGAAATTTCTCTATCGTTCTACCGGTAGGGGAAAAAGTTCCTACTGGTAGGGGGACCAACTTACAGACGATTTCAACAAATTTCAACAGAAAATTTCAAGTTCCGATCCAATCTTAATAACAACCAATACCAACTCGAATAAGGCGTAAAAACACTCAAATAACATATAAAGTGAGGTAAAATTCCCTACCTCGAAGTCGGAGCACGAAACGAAGTCGGAGCACGAAACCCAAGAAGTTGCAAGCCCTAGCTTTCCGAAAAC
Organism: Rhododendron mucronatum var. ripense; assembly: GCA_019656295.1. Classification (NCBI taxonomy): domain Eukaryota; kingdom Viridiplantae; phylum Streptophyta; class Magnoliopsida; order Ericales; family Ericaceae; genus Rhododendron; species Rhododendron mucronatum. The sequence continues at coordinate 5,224,183 of BPLT01000006.1, forward strand.
CTTGTTCCAACCGGAATACAACTTCTCCGAGCTCAAACTAGTGCGGTACGGGCCACAATACGCGAGTAGAAGATGGAATGGAGGTTATTTGTTGTGGGTTTTGAATTTGGAGGTGAGTTTTTGAGAGATGAGAAGGAGTGAGAGAGAGAGCCGAGAGAAGGAGAGAGAACGGGAGATGGAGAAATGGGGAAATAAATTCCCTGCCACACACACATATACACACTTGCACTATATTACACCAACACCCACATCTTTCCAACCTACATCAACCTTCCAAGGCATTCGATCAGTGAACCAACCTGGGGACAAAGTGCCTCATCTAGCTGTGCAAAAACTTATACCATGACAGCCATCATTGATCAAGGCTTCTAGTTGGGAGTATTAATCAAAGGTAACGGTTTGACAAAAAAGATAAAGAAAATGAAAAAGTGTGACAATAATTCAACACTCGAGATGTTACATGTGCAAAATCAATGGGTGCTAAAGCTGCTACAATTGCTTCAGCGGGCGATGTTATCGCTATACGAAACGTCTTTAGTTCCTCGATTCATTCCGTGGCACGAAATCCATCATTGTCTAAACGTTTTTTTTTTATATCTTATTTGTATTCTGATTCGAAGATTCAATCGCTGTCTACTGCTAAGCTTCTTGAAGAACCTGTGATGCGCCCTCTTACTGAATCCCCAACGGGATTAGAGCAACCTAGTCAAAGCACGTCTGAAGAGGAGGCGGGCGCCCTCTAAACCACCCAACCTACTAATGTATGAGGGGGCAAGCGAAGCCGGAAATGAACCGCAACGCAACGATTAGGACTCGTGTCGGAGGAGTTTTGAGCGTGCTACCATTCATGTAGCAGCAAGGACCTGCAGGTTACAACTCTCAAAGAGGCCACCAGCCGCCCGAATCACTGTAGCAAACCCTCCTTTTACTAAATAAATAACATTTATTCTCTTTACTCAAAGGGCAAAATCTAAGATAAGAGAAATTACGACAACTATATGCCGTGTCAATTATATGACATTGAAAACATTGATTTAGGTATATACCTATACCTAAATCTTAGCCCAGAAAATAAGACTATTTTTAGGCTACACACAACAACATAGTATTTATTTGGGGTGTGGTTGGCTTGGTGGTCAAAACCTAAAATTTAGGTATATTCTTTCTCATCTCCAAAGAAAGTATCAAAATCGAAACCAAACTATATTTGACGAACCACATAAACAAAACAATCTTCAAGGGAGAAAGTAAACTTACCACATTATTTTGGTGTAGCTCTCCCTAGATCTCTCTTAACCTTTGAAGAGAGAGAAAGTACTATCATAACGCTCCAACTTGTCACATAAGTCACCAAAGTTCATATTTGATGTAAAATTTTAGCTATTCTATTGGAGATGCTTGATTTAAGGTTTGAAACCTTTCGATGTTCTATCAATTTTTTTTGGGATCAATCCATAAAAACTTTGTCCCGTTTTTATCGGACCCCTTAGCAGAAGGTTGAATTGGTCTTCTAAACTTCATTAATGTGCAAGCAAAATAGTCTGAACACTTAAACTATAGTAAAAAAAATAGGAAGTTTTCCTCGAGATGCTTAATTATGGTGCGCTCAAATTTTTTTTATTCAAACTCCTGGGGAAAAAGATTTAAGAGAAAATACGACAATTATATGCCGCTGGGAGAGAGCATGGAATGGGGGTTGCCGTAGTGTACCCGTTGCGGCTGATCCACTCGTTTATTTTGGCACAGACAACTTGAATTTATTCCGAACTCTTACAAATCTGAGCCATCCGTTATTTGGATTAAAATCCTCCGAGTCGTCTATTGCCGAAATGGACGATTAGATAAGCCGCACTACACTGTATAGTGTGGAGGTGCACCACAATATCCCGGATCCGGAGATCACATCGTAGTACTCTCTCCATCTTTGGTCTTTTTCGATATTCACACCGTTCTTTAAACTCTTATATCTCTTAATTTATGATATTTTTCATAATTTTGAAAATTGTGTATTACAAATCTAATCGAGAACTATCAAATAAAATCTGATCCATATTGCATATTTTTAGAGATTCATATTGAAAGATATAAGGCCCCGTTCATTTTGGGATTTTGGATTTAGATTTGTAAGTAATGATAGGGTGTTTCTGGTAGTAAAAAATTTGTAAATTTTTATTTGTGATGGAAAAATTGTTAGGTGTTTCCGTTAATGAATAAGTTGTTGATGGGTTTGTGAGTAGAGTTACTGTAGCAAAAAAAAGTTTTTGTTGACAACTTTTTGTTAGTAAAATACGAAAACTTTTTTTGTTAGTGTGTTGACAACTTTTTGTTAGTAAAATACGAAAACTTTTTTTGTTAGTGAAAATGAGATGGTAAAATGCATTAAGTTTTAGTGTTTTTTGTTAGTGGAAACACCCCTTGAGTATAGAAAAAAATAGAGTAATTATTGAAAAAGTGATTGGAGAGAGATAGAGAGAAAAATGAGAGTAATGATTGGAGAGAAATTAATAACATAATAATTAAAATTCAAAATCTAAAATCCTAAAATGATCGGGGTCTAAGAATTTAAAAAATGACACAAATATCGAAAAAATCCAAAAATCTTGGGAAGGAAGAAGTATTATGTCATTATCGTACCCTCCCATTATACTACCTGCGTTCTAAAATATTTGTCTGGTTTGCAAAAACTCAAAAATAATTCATTTCTTTCAAGAAAAAATTTAAAAATTAAAAGAACTCATTGATATTTAGTGAATTGTTGAAAAAAATTAAATTTTTCTTATAAAAATTGTATTATTTTTACGTCATCGTTTTACGGACCGAACAAATATTATGAGACGGACGGAATACTAATACTTTGAAAAAGTCTATATTTAGAAATCCCCCCCTCCCTCTCTTCATTCATCACCGCTACATCCATTACCCTACCCCTTGGATTCCCACGCTCTCTTGATGGGATCCACCGTAACCAAGGTAGCCCATACCCTGACGACTTCGATCCAGACTCCCCATCATCCCTGCGCTGACCACTACCCCCCATATTAGTACTCCATAGTGTCATGATTCACGTGGTGCTTCCAACAAAATTAAAGTAATCGATAACTTTGAAGTGATGGATCATCTCCCTCTTTCAAATAAAATTCAATTAAAAATCCAAATTAATCAGAATTAATCAGACGTGGACTGTTGATCAAATTACTTTTAGGCTGGGAAACAAATGACAGTCATTTTCCGATGTAAAAATTGTTCAATAAATGAAGTGCTAAAATTTAGATACTTTTGAATATACAAGGGTAAAAGTTAGAATATTTAAATTTTTTATTCCTTTCGTTGAGACGAATAAATAATCTACAAAAGTTTGATACAAAATTTAAAAATGCGAATTTCTTTTGAGTAAGAACAAAAAAAAGAGAGAGAGAGAGAGAAAAGCTCTAGGCTTATTTTGGGAAAATAGGCCTAAAAGATGTTCAATTATGTTGATTTCTTACATGGCTTCTTGCGAGACTCTGGAAAAGACTTACTGTGGTGGAACCCTAAGTCGCACAATGCGCGGATGATCGATCAAGAAGTGCCAGAGCGAGTGTGAAACGGTGAAAGTGTCTTTCTAAAAAACTTTTCAAATAATTAATAAATTCGTGAATGTAACAGTTGGAAGTGCAGAGTGAGAACAGAAACGAATGTCATTTTATAGAGTGGGAGGGTGAACAAAACTCAACTCCGCTTTATAAGATTATGTGAGTAGGGTGGAACTCATGAGAACTTCTTCTTTACAAACTTCACACAGCGCGCAGTTGAGAGATTCACATCGTAACCTTAACTAGTTTATTCAAGAGAACTTCTGAGTGTCCTCTTCATTTCGGTGGAACTGGAATGTAGGAGTAGCTATCTGGGTCCATCCTCAATTATCCCCATCAGAAAAATTGAACGTCCCAGATTGCCGGGTTCGGGATTAGCCACACACGTGGCAGGCGCACAATGAAAATCACAGAAGTTTTTGTTTTGTGTGGAAGGGGTGTACGTAACAGCAAATGTGTATTTTTAGGGATCAATTCATTGAATAGATGTGTGCCATACATGTAGTTGGTTAAATGAACTCTGTTGAAAGCTTATATGCAAACACTAATTCTAAGAGAAGGTCGGCTTAGTGTGCTCAAAGCATTTTTTTTCGTGTTTTTAGACACGGACAAATTGTCAAACCTTAATACTATTATAAGGTGTTGCATTAACTAGTTGTAAACATCGAGACATCGGTTGCGATGGGGTGTTGTATTAGTCAAAATCTGTAATTAGACAGTCGACCACACAAGTTGCTGGTGGACGATGGTGATGCTCTCTCTTTTGCATCACAAAATCGCACGTCTATGTCAACGCATAATCAGCTAAAGACATACTCCACCAAACGAATGTAAATACTAAAAGAATCAAAGCAAAGTGATTAATTGCTATTTCTGGTAATTTCTTGTGTCTTACTATTTGAAAATTAAATTGCTTAGGCGGCTGCAAAATTTTACCTTAGTGGTACGAAAGATGAATAAATAAATATTCATATACAAAACGCAATATAAAGTAATGAATATATGTATTTGTTTTGGTTTAAAATTTATCAGACTTATGATCTACTTAAGTAAAAAAATTGAGTAGATTAGTTTCTTTTGTTTGGTAGAGCTATATGATCTACTTAAGCAAAAAATTGATTAAATTTTCATTAATTTTGGCCTTGTATGAATTATTCAGTACAAATAATACGATAGCAAAATTAAATTATATCTAAAAAAAATTAAATTTTTAGTGCATTTTTTGAAACAAGGAAATTCGCTTGAATTCCTTGAAAAACTAAGTAGAGCCGCCCATGAGCTTTTTATTCCCTCTATTCTCCCACTTCTAGAAATACATATAATTTTTAATGGATATTATATACAACTCAATGTAGATGATGGTTTATTAGATGATGGTTTATGGAGCAAATCAATGGTTACGATTTATAGAGAGATAAAATTCAAAAATCCTCCTCCCTTATTATGTAGATGACTTTTTTTAAAATCAAATGTAAGAATATATCATTTATAAATTATTGCTGGGAGGGGGAAAAAAAAGAGATAGAACAAAAATTGTGGATTGGAGGAAACAAAAAGAGAGAGAGAAAAAGAATGGAGGAAAATAAGAAAGGGACTGCCGGTGAGTCGAACCCGAGAGCCACGCATCTTTGACAATTGCAGCGACCATTAATAGCAAGCGCATGGTTGTGCTATAAATGGAAACTCTTTTAATTTATAATCTAACTCAAAAACTTTTTTTTTTTTTTTGGTTGCCCCAGCCTGGGGGGTTGCCCAAGACCGAGGGCTTGCGGGGCTTACCCCGGGGCCGGCCCTGCTTAGACACACTCGGGCCTTCCATTACGTCAAAACATGCCTTATTCACATGATTTACCTGAAAACACTAAAACAAATATTACGAGTAATATCAAATAAAAACGACTAAATTAACAATAAAGTCAACTATAAATAGATAACTAGCGCATCCTCTATTGTATTATCGGGTGCTTATCATTGTTCGATTTGGATCGGATCGGTTTTCTGGTTATTTTATTTATTGAACATTGCTAGAAAATAAAGCTAGTTGTTGTAGCTGTGGGTTAACTGTTCGTTAATATCTAGCGTCGCTAGATATTTGACACTGGATATTTGTTTCCATGGTGCTTGATGGTTTCATTGTAACTTTCACTAAAAAAAAAAAAATGACTAGCTAGGAAAACAACTACTCGTAGTCCTATATGTCACTTGTTGGGTCTAAAGTGTCCTTATGGGTTTAGTTACTCAATGTTACTCCCTACGATTGCTCTAAAAATAGACTTGCGGATGTGATATCGAATGTCATAAAAGACTTAATTGAAGCTTTCGTTAACACTAATTGGTTAAAGGAGAGATGGTGAAAAAAACGGTTCGACGTCACTAAATGCTGAAAATTGCTACATTAATTAGACATTGAACGTGTGCAGTATGCACCCGTTGAATTGTATAAAAACTTATAACATCTGCACATAAGTTAATAACATTTTCACGTAATTTTATTAAGTCAATATTGGGGCAGAAGAGATTTGGTGGGTTCAGTCGTTTTAGGGTTTCTACAGATAGGGGGAAGTGGGTTTGGGGATTTTGGGGACAAAGATTTTAGGGCTTTTAGATTTACGGGAGGGAAAGAAAGAAATATGTGGAAAAGGTTTTTCAGTTTTGTAAAGGGTATTTGGCTGCCAGATCACTGAAACTGTTAGCCCATAGGCATTTTCCGTCCAACTTTAACGAAACGGGTAACATTGAAATCGGGTAACAAACTATGAGGGTAAAATTGAAATCAGAATTTTTGTAAGGACGAAATTAAAACCAAGCCGATTTTGTGAGGACCAGATAAGTAGATAAGCCCTTTTTTTTTTTTTCACAACGCAATAATGCAGTTGTGTCTCTCCAAAAAAAAAAAAAAAAAGTTTGAAGATCTGTGTTTACTACCGAAGAAATATATCAAATGGGTACATGCAATACCGTCTCTAAAACGAGACATGCACTTAACGTAATTATTCATAGCTTCAAAAATACCGGGCCATTTGGGTCATAGTCCGAATTCTCAGACAGTACAAAAATATGAGTGTTTCTATTTTTCTTGAAAAAAGGTCTAGGACTCTTACTCTTAGATATATATTACGTACTTGATTCTGTAATATGTTAATTATATTTATTTTCAGTTAAACCAACATTCAGGTACATTGAATGTTAATATTGCTGTAGAGTATAGATACATAGTATTGTCATGATACACACCGAGATCGGGATGTTCTGTCTCAATATTAAAAACGGTATAAAGCCGGTACAAAATTTATAACTTTTGTCGATACAAATACTTTCTTCCATTTTTCCAAATATTATTATCAAAATAAAAAATACTACGAACACAGATAAAAGTGCACAGATCCAACTTGAAAATAATAATACTGTTTCAAGAAAACAGATAATCCCTCCGTCCCAAAATTTTTGTCCGGTCTGCAAAATAATACTCCTTCCGTCCCAATTTAATTAATAGTCTCTCTTTCTATTATAACTAGATAAAAAAGTAATTATATCTTAAAATCGGTAATGAGATTTATATCCAATATGAATATCATTTTATAGATCTCAATTAGTTCTATAATATAATATTTTAAAATTACATAAAATATTTTAAATTATAAGGTATAATCAATTGAAAAGTGACACAAACTTCCAAAAGGACTGTTAAATTGAGACGGAGGAAGTAATAATTTTTCAAGAAAAATTCAAAACTTTTTTACAATCTACTAGATATCAAAATAAGCTCTTTTAATTTATAAAAATGTAGTTTGTATTTTACCTTGAAAAAAATGACTATTATTTTTAAATTGATCTTTGGTGTACGGACAAATATTTTGGGACGGAGGAGGTAACACTACACATTAAAATAAGAGGGAAGGGGGAAAAACTGGTGGTTTCGAGGGAAAGAATAATTAGAGGGTCACTTTCTTCTTTCTTGAATAACACCACACCGGTTGAGCCGGAATCTCCTTCATTCTGACGTGGTCGGGATTTGGCAGGGTTATCCATCTTCTTCGCTGCATTATCGGGTCTTTAAATCCCAATTCCACGCTAACCGAGTCCCCCTCTCTCTCTCTCTCTCTCTCTCTCTCTACATCTATATTTAGAAATACCTATTATATATATCTCGCTCTCTCTTCATTCATCGCTGCTCTATCCACATCTTTATCTATATTGATTTGATTCACCCATTCCGAGCTCCTCAAAGATCTAACATTTTCCCAGGTGAACCTCTCAAGCTTCTATTTTTCTGGTTCGTAATTTATGCTTTGTGTCCGGACTCTGATGTGAGATCTATCACCATTTTAACGTATCACCTGAATCTGGTTGTTTTACGTAGATTTTATACTTTTCGAAATCTGGAAGCTAACGAAATGTATAGCCAAGATTTAGTTTGCCAAGAATAAAGAAGGCCCACTTCGCCCTCATGTTTAACTTGCGAATTCTTTATTTTTATGGAAGCAAATTGGATTTTCCGGGGAAAAAAAGTCAGCTTTGAGCTGAAATTTCGACGTGTTTGGATACAACGATTTCTCTATTTTGAATGAAGACATAAACATTGGACAAATAAAGAGATTCAAAAGTCTATGAGTAAAACACGTTCAAAGAGCAAAGTTTTTTCGACGTGTTTTAATTATTGACTTTGCTCTTTGAACCTCTTTATTTGTGAAATGATCATCGACAAGAATCTAAATTTTATATTTTTTGTTTTTTGTTTTTTTTGGATCTAATTTCAGCTGGACATTTTCTTGATGTGTGATTTTAAGTGATTCTGATGAACAAAATGCAATGAATTCTATGCTTCATTTGTTTTGCATTTTTCATTATTTTTCATCCATTCCTTTTTTTTTTGGTTACTTTTATCCATTCCTTTTGTGTTTAATAATTATATTTTTTTTTCCTTTTGTGGGTCGGTTGGTTGGTGTGGGTGGGAGTGGGGTTGGTGGGTAGAAGTAGAAGACTAGAAGCCATTTGAAAGTTGGGTAACTTGGGTTCCACTTTCATATATCACCGTAAAGTATGAATTTACTTTTTTCTTCTGTTTAGAGTTTGGCTGGTTTCTTTGCAAAGAAATATGCAGTACCTTGTATATTGCACGTTTAGAAGTTGAACTATGTGGCATCTGTGAACCATCTTCTGGATGCAAATAGTTAACAACCGCCGCTTTCTAATTCTAGTTGACTTTATCTTAGAGTTCCTGTTGGTTTATTTCAGGATAATTACTTTGAAACTGGAAGGTGTTATAATTATCTTTAGGCATTAAATTAATCGGCTTTCCTCTTTGGGTTTGCTATTGCAAGTGGTTACGCATCGCGACAAGATGGAAGTTACAGGGGGCTAAACTTGGCAAATTCCATGGCCTTGGCCGGTAACAACTCTTCAAACTCCTACACTTTGGATTCTGATGATGTGGTTTTCTTCTTTCCTATCCTGTTGTATTCTGTGTAACTTAACTTTATTTTGTGCAGGCAATTGGGCAATGTACCGAGTGGGAATCAATTCAAGGGAAGTAGTAGGAAGAACAGCCAAAAACAACCAATCTAGTAATCTAACGACTGGCATGGGAATTGAGTCTAGTCAGACAAAACATAGAAAATCATCTGCATTTACAGCTGAAGTGATCCGTTGTGCGACGAACTTCATGGCTTGGTCATTGAAAAATCCCTTTATCAGAAGGATATCATGAAGAATTTCTTTAGTAGAATGCTTGCTGTTTTGCTTTCTTTGTTTTAGGGGAATTTTCAATCAACCATGACAGTTGTGTTAGTCTCACAGCATGTGTGTGACTATACAATCTAGAAAATGCCTGGTCTTGTTTGCGGAAATAAGAGACTTTTGAAATCAAATATGCATTTCATCAATTCATTCCAACAAGATGTGGGAACTCATTCAAAAAGCAATTCACTGTTAACTTTAAGACCGCTGATGAATTTCACGGCCCCATCTTACCTGGTCTGCCAGATGACGTAGCAGAGTATTGCCTGGCTCTGGTTCCGCGTCCCGACTTCCCAGCTATGGGTGGTGTCTGCAGGCGGTGGAGGTCATTTATGCAAAGCAAAGATTTCATTACCGTCCGGAAATTAGCTGGCATGCTTGAGGAGTGGCTCTATGTCCTCACTATAGATGATGAAGGGGAAGGGAGCCACTGGGAGGTTTTGGATTGTCTGGGACAAAAACACAGAGTCCTCGCATCAATGCCTGGTCCTGTCAAGCTTGGTTTTGGGGTGGCAGTTCTCCATGGAAAGCTTCTGGTAATGGCCGGCTACTCTGTGGTAGGTGGAACTGGGGTTTCCTCAGGGGATGTTTACCAATATGATTCTTGCCTCAACAGGTTGGTTTCTGCCATGTTTCTCCCATTTCTTTGTGCCATTCTTGTTCTTTCTTATGTGTTTCTCTGATGCGACTCTGTAAACTAGTAAGGTTGGTAACTCTAGTTAGTTCATAGTTTATTAGAAGGTTGTAATGGTTTGTGGTGCTGCTACACTGCTAGAGAAGATTTTGATTTCTCACGTTTGGAATCTAATCTAAGTTGGTGGTTTTGTTCAAATTAAGTTGAGAAGTGGTTTAGAATAGGTTTGTTATTTATTTAGCCAAATCATAGAATCATTTACCCGAGTCATACTGACTTCCTCAAGATCAATTGTAGGAAGAGAATAAATTATATACACTGACGGTGTAAACATTTATTCCTCTAAATCAATTACATTGTGTCACGTCGCAATGTTCTATTAATTGGGACCATTGTTTTGACGACGTGGCGGTGTAAATAATTTAATCTCTTGCGGTCATGTTCATCTGTTGCACCTTAAATATGTTCACTCATTTTCATGAAACCATTTACTTAGCAACAAAGTTATATATTCTTTTGAATGATCCAATTGAGCTGTATTTCTATAAACTATGGCTTATGAGCCTATTTTGGAGTCAGGACAGCATGTGCTCCCACTTGGTTTGTAATTCAGTTCGGCATCTACCCTGTATTCTTCATAACTCAAGTGTCCAAGCAACCAACGCAAACCAACACTGGTTAAAGTTGGAATTTGGTTTCCTATTCCTACACCCATGCCTCTTTCTGATTTAATCGACAGTTTGGTTTGTGTTTCTCCTCCCATAATGCTCTATGGTTTTTTATATTTCTGTCTGCTTCATTTATTTTTTCCACATTAGTTTTTTTTTATTTTTTGTCTGCTTCAAAAGTTTGATTTCATTGGTGAGTCCTTCATTCAATAACAGGGCGGTGCTCTGACCGATTGAACTTCAATCCCAGGGAAATAAGGGATATATCCTAAAATTGGATTCTTTTTTATTCCTCTGTACCAGACCATTTGTGATCAAATCCCTTTCTCATTGACACATTGTCAGGGATTTTCAAATGGCAGTACTGGTGCATGGAACTATGGAAGCCTCACCTTTGTGTTATGGTGTCTTAATCAACTCTCAGTATCTTTTTCATTTGATATCGCATTGTGGTTCTGGAGATTCGTAAATCGTGGGTCATGCTTTCCATTGGAATCAAATTTCTTGTCGTTCTATTTGACAGTATCAATGCAAAACTTGTACTTGCAGGTGGAGCAAGCTAGCAAACATGAATGTGGCTCGCTATGATTTTGCTTGTGCAGAAGTCAATGGAATGGTTTATGCAGTTGGCGGCTATGGGATGGATGGCGAATCTCTCTCCAGTGCTGAGGTGTACAACCCTGATGACGACAAGTGGACCTTAATTGAGTCTCTTCGCCGACCAAGGTGGGGCTGCTTTGCCTGTGGATTTGAGGGCAAGCTCTATGTTATGGGTGGAAGGTCGAGCTTCACGATCGGAAAACTCAAAGTTTGTCGATGTGTACAACCCAGAGATGCATGCTTGGGGTGAGATGAAAAACGGGTGTGTCATGGTCACTGCACATGCTGTGCTTGGAAAGAAGCTATTTTGTATGGAGTGGAAAAATCAAAGGAAACTGACGATTTTCAACCCAGAGGACAATACTTGGAAGATGGTGGCTGTACCTGTTACTGGGAGCTCGAGAATTGGGTTCCAATTTGGGATTCTGGGTGAAAAGCTCTTGTTGTTTTCGCTTGAGGAGGGCCCCGGTTGCCTCACCCTGTTGTATGACCCCAGTGCAGCACCTGGTTCTGAGTGGCAGACTTCTCAGATAAAGCCTTCTGGTTTGTGCTTGTGCAGTGTCACAATCAAGGCATAGATTGTGTATCTGTGTTGAACTCTTTTATGATTTTGGAATGTTTCTGTTACTTTGATGGGACCTTGTTGGGAATACGTTTCTCATTGATTATCAGTGGTCTGTTCTGATGATTAACGTAAGCGTTTGAGTTTGTTTGCGTGACTTGTATTGACAGTATGATTTAATTATGGGAATGTTGATTCAGTTTGCTTTTGTTGTGGATGGTTTCCTGTTACTACTCTTATGCCAATACAAGTGTTGTTGTTCCTGATAGTACAGAAGCACACAATCGCATACCGGAGAAGTTATTTAGCGTTCTTGGGCAATTGCCATGACACTCGTTGTAGCTACTCATGTGTGAGTTCTATGCACTTGATGGAGGACCACGTAGATGTAGTTTCCAACATCCCAAGGGAGTATCATGATTTAGAACAATTTGGTGTACCAGTTAGCAATCTTCAACTCAAATTTGAGTTTATAGCATATATAATAGTAGAAGAAAAGGCCCATTATGACAGACCATGCGTATGATTGTGGAGGAATCACAGTGTTTGTTTCTTGTTCAATGCCTAAATATGGTGGAATGGTTATGGATTTGTGAGAAGTGAATAATCACTTGTTAACCCCAAGGGGTAGATCTGGTGGTCAAAGCCTGTAGACACAAACAGCATAAATATTTGATCTGTTCTTGGTGGTCAAAGCCTATAGACACAAACAGCATAAATATTTGATCTGTTCCAAGTAAAAGGAAGACTTGCATGTTTAAGTTTCTCAGCGACAGATTATATCATGGATTTTGTGGATAAGAGTTTTTTTACGGCGAGCAATGCAAAAGAAACACTTGAGATAGTTGATGAAAAATTATAATTTGCTTATGCAGTATTTCTTTTTTGAAGGAAAGACCAGAACTTCATACAATATTATTTGACAGTGAATTTTAGTGGGTTAGAAAGACTTGAACCTAAGATTAGATGAACTTGAATTGAGCCTAAGACTAGATTAACTTGGAGCAAACATTCAACCACGTCGACTAGCTTGCAAGTTCTATTTATGTTGTTCTTTTACAAATTCGTTTACAATCCGTTTGTAAGGGACAATATGATCCTGTTTAGTTTGTACGAATTGAAGCGTACAATAACCTCATAAAAAAATCAAGTCAATCGGATATAGGTACTTGTGTCCAAAATAAAATTGTAATGTCCTTTTAAATAATGTATTAAAAAGATCTCTGGACCTAGGCTTGGAATTAAATAAGGTGTGGAGCTGCGCTTCGTCGGCCTAAGTTTTAGGGAATTTTTTCCCCTTTTTTTTCCACCAGAAACAGTACTGTTTAAAAAAATAAGTCACTTGTTTTTTTTTTTTTCCTCTTTATTGAATATTTTTTCGCAGCTGTCACTTTTAGATAATTTTTGGAAATTGACTTCTACACTCCTATTTTTACCACATACACTCCTTGTTTTTGTCTTTATTTAGGGTGAATTTACTCTATTGCCCCTTAATGTGAAAAAAGTGAACTTATAAAAGGGTAAAATAGTAAATTTACATGAATAAAAACAAAAAATGGAGTGTAAAAGTTAATTCCTTTTTTGTGAATTATTTATTTATCTAGACTAGATGAATCAGAAAAATAAAAAATTATGACAAAAATTCATAATTTTTGAATAAAGACAAAAGTATAAAAAAAAATGTTTTTTTTTTCCTTATATTTTTTTAAAGCCTTTATTCAAAATTTTCGAGTTTAGATCGATAGAACTTTGGATAGGTATAATATCAAACTAATAAACACGGAAAAATTTAAGAGTAAATTACACTAAGCCCCCCTCAACTAATTCACATTTTCACTTAACCTCCTCAGACTACAAAACTCGACATTATGCACCCTCTAGACTATCCAGAGTTGACACTTAACACCCTTTTGTTAGGTCTCCGTAGGAAAAATGCACCGATGGCCGTCTTCAGCCACCGGACGGCAGATCCGAGCCATCCAAAAAAATTTTAAAAAAAAAACTGAGTGGGCTATTGCGGGAATCAACAGCATCCGAAGTGCGTAGGTGCTCAATCCAAATACCCCATCGAGCACCTACGCACTTCGGATGCTATTGATTCCCGCGATAGCCCACTCGGTTCTTTTTATAAAAAATTTTGCACGGCCAGATTGGCCGTCCGGTGGCCGGAGAAGGCCGTAGGTGCATTTTTCCTACGAAGACCGAACAAAAGGGTGTTAAGTGTCAACTATGGATAGTTAGAGGGTGCACAATGTCGGGTTTTGTAGTCTGAGGGGTTTAAGTGAAAATTCCAATTAGTTGAGGGGGGCTTAGTATAATTTACTCAAAATTAAATAAAGGAATAAATTTGAGTAAATTACACTAAGCCCCCCTCAACTAACCTGCATTTTCACTTAAACCCCCTTAGACTACAAAAACCCGATATTGTGCACCCTTTAACTATCCAGAGTTGACACTTAACACCCTTTTGTTAGGTCTCCGTAGGAAAAATGCACCGATGGTCGTCTCCGGCCACCGAACGGCGGATCCGATCCGTCCAAAAATTTAAAAAAAAAAAAACCAAGTGGGCCACCGCGGGAATCAACGGCATCCGACGTGTGTAGATGCTCGATCCAAACACCCCAAGAATTTAAATGGGGTGTTTGGATCTAGCACCTACGCATGTCCGATGCCATTGATTCCCGTGTCGGCCCACTCGGTTTTTTTTTTATAAAAATTTTAGACGGCTCGGATCGGCCATTCGGTGGCCGGAAAACGGTCATCGGTGCATTTTTCCTACGGAAACCTAACAAAAGGGTGTTAAGTGTCAACTCTGGATAGTTATAGGGTGCACAATATCGAGTTTTGTAGTCAAGGGGGTTAAGTGAAAATGCAGGTTAGTTGAGGGGGGCTTAGTGTAATTTACTCAAGCCGTCCAAAAATTTTTTTAAAAAAAACCGAGTGGGATACGCGGGAATCAACGGCATCCGACATGCGTAAGTGCTAGATCCAAACACCCCATTTAAATTCTTGGGGTGTTTGGATAAAGCACCTACACACGTCGGATGCTATTGATTCCCGCGTTGGCCCACTTGGTTTTTTTTTTTTTTAATTTTTGGACGGCTCGGATCGGCCGTTCGGTGGCCGAAGACGACCATCGGTGCATTTTTTCTACGGAGACCTAACAAAAGGGTGTTAAGTGTCAACTCTGGATAGTTAAAGGGTGCACAATATCGGGTTTTGTAGTCTAAGGGGGTTAAGTGAAAATACAGGTTAGTTGAGGGGGGGCTTAGTGTAATTTACTCAAAATTTAAGGGCCGGGCTAGCCCACTCTATTTCGGTAGGTGGTTGTTGAAAATCATAAATAACATTTCGGTAAATAGCTGTTGAAAATAAAATTATATTTCGGTAACTACATGTCAAAAATATATTCAATTTTTGGTAGACAACTGCCAAACATGCATTTTCGGTAAAATAGATGTTGAAAAAAATATCATATTTCGGTAATTTGATGTTGAAAATGTATCTTAATTTCGGTAACTAGCTGTCGAGTCTAATTAAAAAATTTTAACGAGCTGTAGGAGAAAATACGTGGCTGCGAATAGCCGCGCCCAAATTTAAATAAAGGAAGAAATTTTGCCAAACCAGCCCTTCCATTAAAACAACTTTTTGTGTTTCCTGTAGTTTCTTCCGCAGGCTTTTCCCAATTTCAAGGGAAAATTTCAAAAAAGCCCCCGAACTTTTTGACAATTTGCAAAAAAGCACCTGGACTTTCACTATTAACAAAAAAACACCTGAACTTTCTGACAACTTGCAAAAAAACACCTGGACTTTCACTATTAACAAAAAAACACCTAAACTTAGCATTCCGTTAACAATCAGACCCCTGCAGTCCAATTTTGTCAATTTGTAACGGATGGAGCTAACGGAAGGCGTTAACTTTTTTATTTATTTTTACTTTTTACATTCAAAAATTACTTTTTACTCTTTCTTTTTTATTGGTAAATATATATGCAATAAAGTTCTTTTTTTTCTTATTATTTATCAAAAATTACTTTAACCCTATTTTTTATTTTCAAATTTTACCCCCCCCCCCCCCCCCCCCCCCCCCTTTTTTTCTTATTAGAATCGGCTCCACACCACCAATTAACCCTACAACCAACCACCAAAGCCTTAGCCACAATTTCAAAAATTCAAAAGTTCTTTTAACCTCCTCTTTGTAACCTTTTCTTTTCTTTTCTTTTCTTTTTACTACTTTTACTTACAAAAATTACTTTTAACTCATTCTTTTTTTAGTCATAAATAAATATGTAATAAAGTTCTTTTTCCTTACTCTTTTCCAAAAATTATTCACCCCCATTTTTTTAACTATTTACGAAAATTATTTTAACACCCCCTGCTTCCCAACACCTTGCCCCGGTTTTTTTTTTTTTGTTACTTTCAAATTTAACCCCACAACCAACTGATAGAGGAATTTTAGGTTTCTCCAAACTGGTCAAATTTAACCCCACAACCAACTGAAAAAAAAAAATGGAGTTAAATTCGTAAAACAAACTGGTCAAAGAGGAGGTTACAAAGAGGAGGTTAAAAATAAAAAGTTAACGTCTTCCGCTAGCTCCATCCGTTACAAATTGACAAAATTGGACTGCAAGGGTCTAATTGTTAACGAAATGCTAAGTTTAGGTGTTTTTTTTGTTAATAGTGAAAGTCCAGATGTTTTTTTGCAAGTTATCAGAAAGTTTAGGTGTTTTTTTGTTAATAGTGAAATTCCAGGTGCTTTTTTGCAAATTATCAGAAAGTTCAGGGGCTTTTTTGAAATTTTCCCCAATTTCAACCTACGGTGAAAGTGAAAGCACTCCAGCAGTCCAGCACCTCCAAAAAATGGCGACAACTGTTCAGCCTATCTAGGGTTTCCCTCTCTCTCCCCCGCACGCACTCTATCTCTCTCTCCAAAAAATGTTCGGAGCTCAGTCCTCGTCTCCGTCCCTCTTCGGGACCCCATCACTGACCCCCAACCCCTTCGGCACTCCCTCCACCCCCTTCGCCACTCCTTCCTCCACCCCCGCCTTCGGCACCCCCTCCACCCCCTCCTTCTCCACTTCCGCCTTCGGTACTCCTTCTCTCTTCTCTACCCCTTCATTCAATCCCCAACAACAACAACAACAACAGCAACAGAGCTCCAGCGCATTCAACTTCTCCACTCCCTTCGGCCAAACTACTACTACACCACCAACCACAACAACAGCAATCACAGCTCACTCCGTTCGGTCAGTCAACGAATCCTTTCGGGAATGCTCAGTTGACTACTCAGATGGCCCCCGTGGCTCCTCTTCCTTTCTCTCTCGCGGATCGCGACATCCAAGTATGTTTCTCCAAAAACCCTAAAAAAATGAACTCTGATAATCTCTGGTAGGTTATTGTTTTAGTTTTTGGCGGTATTGAAAATTTTGCCCTGTGTGTGCGCGTTATTAGGCGATTGTTGATGCTTACAAGGATGATCCTGGGAACCCTAAGTATGCATTTAAGGTTTGATTCTTTCTTTCTTTCTTCCTTTTCCCCTGAAATACCTACTTTTTGTCTAGAATTTAGAATCTAGATTTGGTTTTGAATGTTGTAATATATGTTCATAAGCTACTACACAATGTAGTTAGGGCCGTTAGGCTTTGTTCCCGCTTAACTAAATGGACTAAAACCAATGTTCTCACAAATTTCTAGGCAGGTCATTCTCCTCACATACATCAGCTGAAATACCATTTAGCAGAAACAACTTGAGAATTGCCATTAACCTGTAGTCAAATAACAAATCGTCACATACATCAGCTGAAATACCATTTAGCAGAAACAACTTGAGAATTGCCATTAACCTGTAGTCACATAACAAAGTGAAAATGCACCCTTACTTAACTGAGCAACATTGACCTTTTCTTTGGTATCCCGATTTCTTGTTATCACTCTCCTTTTTAGAATAAAACGAAATAATAACCCCTGCTAAACATTGGATACTGTTGTGTGAAAATATATTGAAATTCGTATTGGAAGTCTTCAAAGCTTTTTTTTTGGGTACTATTTACACTTTTAACGACCGGCATGAACGTTTTGTTTTGATGCATTTGAATGGTTTGAACTCTTCTCTACGAATAAGTTGAGTTTTTTAGGACCCAGTGATTTACGGGATCTTTCTGTTGGTTTGGCAGCATTTGTTGTTCAGCGTGACTGAGCCGCAATTTAGGATAAAGCCAACTGGTGTATCGGATGTGAGTTGGTTAACTTGGCTACCAAACTTATTTTCTTTCTTATCGCAAAAGCTTTACACTTTTCCTTTTAGATGATTTTATGCTAATTTTGGAAAATAGTTTGCATCACCAGATCATGTGGGCGGAAGCTATGGGGCAGCTAGAGGGTATGGAGAGTTCTAACCGTGAACGCCTTTGGCCTCACTTGGTTCAGGGTTTCAAAGACCTCTCGCAGCGCCTCAAGGTACTTTGTCTTCGTATGTAGAGAAGAAGTTGTCATTTTGATTTTTGTTTGTGGTTATTTTAGCTCTACAAGATCTTTTTACCTAGTGAGGATGTAATTTTACGTCAAAACACATTTCAAAAGAACTTCCTAAAGATAGTTTTGAGAATGTGTGGCTGAAGTTGAACCCACTAATCTGAAAGCTACATGAAACAGCCCACAGACAATAGTCATCCTTCAAGTTGTAGGCTCATTCATTGATAACAGGGTGGACGTTCCTTATCAATGTTCGGATATAGGGTTCCTGTTTCAAATGAATAGTTCAACAGTCAAGGACATGCTTTATTTTTTCGGTAAGTATGTTTCGCTACACACTATATTATGATATAGCTTACTATAAGTATTGTGTTCCGTTTGTATGTTACGTACTCATTATGCTCATGCTTATGGGTTAGGAGTTAGGAACAACTCCTCCTAATGTCCAATACTATCTCAAGGATTCTTTTTTGTGTATTTTGGGGAGAAGGTATGGTTTAATTAAGATCTGAAATACTGCAGTTAACTGGGGTATACCCAAACAGACGGATTGTATCCTGTTAACTTCACGTGCATTTTTAAATGCGATATGATAGTAACTTTCTATATTTTCTCATGCATTTACATTCTGTTATGCCCGCATATTTAAATGCTTGGTTGGCTATTGTATTGTAAACAGCTTCTGCTGTGGTACTTTCAATTTTTTGACATTATGGGCTTGATTTGATGCAGCTTCAGGATGAAGTTATACTCTCTGATGCCGAGAGATTGCGAATGACTCAAAGCAATGTGAAGATGGTTCTCTCTCTCTCTCTCTCTCTCTCTCCACACCTGTGGTACAAAACAATTGATTTATGATGTTCAATTTCATATATGTGCATTGCAGCTTCAAAGGCATTTTCAAGCTGACACTCTTCCTTGGATTGAAAGATTGAGACAAAAAGAGCAAGGTCTTCAAAGGCGCCTATTAAGAGTAGACCTCTTGTTGTTTTAGCTTTTTAAATTATTACCTTCAAGATAGAGATGAATAAATGATAAAAGTTGTTGAACAAGCAACTAGGTTGTATCTACCTGACCAGGTCAATTATCATTATCTATTGCACTTCAAATGGTTAAGCAGCTTGGATGTGGCACATTTTGCCAGCTTGCTTGAACATTTCTGTTTTAATCACTAAAATATTTTTACTGATGCAACACATCTATCAGATCTGGTGGGATTGATAGGAGTGAAGCTTAGTTCACTCAACCACTTGGCAAATCAGACCCAACAGAGTAAATTAGTGTTAGTGTTGGTTTAGTGCTGTGGTTATATTTGGTTAGAGTTGTTAAGAGTGTTTTAACAAACTTTCACTGCCTTTCTTTGATCACGCCTTGTAATGCCAGAAAGACTGTAACCATTAGGTGCTTAATGAGAAAGAAAACAGATTCTTGTTGACTCTGTTTATGCATGATACAGTCTTATCATTCGCGTGAAAATGAACTCATGTGGGCATAGTACTTTTCCATCTTTATAGATGTTTTTATATGTTGTCCAAAGGTGATGAGAATAGTAGAGGCATTGGAAGGTAAGGGATGCAGAATGCCTTTAATGAAAGGAGAAGTTGAATTGGCTGAGAAGTTGGCTACGATAACTAGACAGGTTGGTGGTCCTTGATTTTGTTCTCCAGTCTTTCATGTGCCCTAGTCTTTTTGGCTTTGTGAAAAAGGTTCATAGTGACGAGTAGATACCTTTACAGTTGAAAGGATCTGGAGCAGAACTTTCTAGGAGGGTCCAAAATCTGCTCACCGTAGCTCGTGTTCAGGCAAATGGTGGCTGTGGTGGTGGTTCTATTTATCTTCCAGGATCAACCAAAATACACGATCAGAGTCTTGCTGATATGCAGGAGGTAAGTGCCAACCTTCAATATGCTGTACTTGAGGCTGGAAGAGAAAGCAATGCAGCTATCGTATTAGTAGTTGGTATTTTTTGCTCTTCTTTCTGCAATAACTATTAGCAAATATCATTTCAACTCTTACTTAATGTAAGTATGAATGTAGGGAATGTGAGTTGGATTGTTGTATATAGTAAAGGTCCAGGCATCCTAATTGATTGGGACATCAGACTTTGGTTTGGTATGGCCTGTTTAGGTCATTTACCTTATGTTTGGGGAAAAGGAAAAGAAAATGCGAAGTAAATCACCTTATCAAAAGAAATTTCTCTGATAATGCAAAATTAGCCATGTTCCTTATTCGGTACCATGGAAAACAATGAGGAAAAGTAAGTATGAGAGAAGCAATTAACTTCAATATCTACCCATTGTTTCTCATTCTTTATTACTTCTTCTCATCTATAGGTTCTATGTAGTTAATTGTTTTCCAGGCGGAAAGATCTGATAAAGTAGGTCCTCACTTTCTGCTGTCCTCTTCTAATTCCAAGTGCCCAACAATTAGGCTGTCTCTGAGTATTTGATTTTTGCAGGGATTTGTAGATGGAGAGATAAAAAAGATGTGAATATGTAGTTAACAAGATATATTTTAATTAATTAGTTTCTTCTTCCCATTTTGTTTCCTTTCCCCTCCACAAATCAGTACTTCATAAGTCCATGATCCTAACACAGCCTTACGATACCTCTAAATGCATGGTTTTAGTCAGTTGACATTGAATGCATGGTCTATTTTCTGGAGCAGGTCTTGCAACAGCAGACTGAAGCCATTGCTAGGCTAGGCAATGTGTTGAAGCGGGATCTCAGAGATACGGAGATTATAATGGCCGAGGATACGGAAATGAAAGAAGATGCTAGCTAAAAGAGATTTTTTGTGGCAGAGGCGTTGCATTTGACAAGTTCGCGGCAGTGGAAAAGAAATATGGGTTATTAAAATTAAAATTGTTGCCAATTGTGAGATAGTTCGGTAGAAATCTAGTTTGCATTTTGAATACTGACATGTTTTAGTCTGCTGGACACAGCTGAACTCGTAGATGATGTATTATTCTAGTTTGAAATGTTTTGATCCAAAAAGAAAGGAAGTTTGTATTGGCATTCTCTCAATGTTGCAAGCCTTAATCAATTATTGGTTGCATCCAGAGCGGCAACTTTTGCTTGGTTCATTTGGAAAGCTAGGTATGAAGCAATTTTTCACAAGTCCAGTGTCAATCCCATGACTATTTTGACGCGAATTGTTACTTCGAGGATGGAGTTTTCAGAACTTTTGAACCCTTTTTTCGAAGTCTTGATGACCAAGTTCCAAACCATGCAGTTCAGGGTTGGTTGCCACCTCCAATTGGACATATTAAAGCCAATTGCGATGTGGCGATGTCCAATGAGGGGTGGGATGCCATGGCAACTCAAGGTAGATTCAGTTCTCCGGGGGGAGTTTGCAGGCTATCCGGTTTGCGTGTGCGATGGTAATGGACCCAGGTTGGCAAAGCTTGATGGTGGAGTCGGACTGTAAACAGGCCATGGAACTGTGTGTTGCTGAGTTGGTTCCTCCATGGAAATTGCATAGCTCTTGTGGAAGATATTAAAGAGATGGCTGAAGGAGTATAACTCTGCAGTGGATTTGAAGAACAAAGTGGCAGGCAAGGTTGCATCCTTGCTTCGAAGGGCTCCTACCTCTATCATGGCGTTCTATTTTTCCTTCTACTTTAAGTTTTTTGTTACTTTCGGATGTAAGTTTCTGCGTAGACCGTTGTTTGGCTTCTCTCATAATCAAAAAAAAAAAGTTTATAGCTTTTTTTTGGAAACGGGAATTTCAATTTCATTGCAAAAGCTGAAAATCAATTGAGAGTATACAGAGTACAGGGGTAAATCCTTAAAATAGGGAGAGGGGTCACTAAAACCCAAGAATACAAACCATTAAGCACTAATCCATCTTCTGTATAGGAGTGGGATTTGTTCCAACAGGTGTTCCCGTGGTTGGTTTCTTACTAACCTTGGGTTTTGGATTTTGGATGAACATAAGATTATTCTAAGCTTTGTAACTCTGTTGGGTATTGGCCTAGGAATATAATGCCATCATTCATTGTTCTTGTCAATCTTTGAAACAATTTCAGATATTAATAAAATTTCTTTGCCTTCCAAGAAAAAAATTCTTCCGTTTAGATTGAATCCGAACTGACTACAGTAATGTAACATAAGCAAATCAGCTGAATCACAACCCAAGAAAGCAATGAAGGCAATTCAGCCTCTAGCTAATGTTCCAAATTTTGTGATTAATGCGAGAACAGCAAGAGAGAGGAGGGGAATACAAATTAAATGTCTATAAAAATGTATTTGCAACACAAGTGCTTATTTCAATGGGATATTAATATAGTACGAAACTGCAAATAGGACGATTTGTCTGTTTTACTCTTACCCTCTAATAAAAGAAAGTATCCGCTGTTATCACGGTTAAGATCGTCCTCTAATGCACATACTCTCTCCTCTTTCCTATTTCCTTCCTTAGACAATAAATTACCAGTTGTAATTCCTCTTGATCTTGCCATTTATTTTCTTGAAAAATCAGAAAAATGACTAGTCCTACCATTCACTATAAGCTTCAGCCATGATCAACAAGACAAGTGATGTCCACCCAGTAAATACACGTGCACCTTTTCCTTCCCCTTCTTCTGATCATACTGCTCCCAAAATACCCCGTCTGCTGATAATTCCGCACAATATTTCTGCCACATTACAATGAACAACATTAATGGGGTTTTTACTGTGATGTTGTGAGGCATTATTCAGAACAAAAAAGTCAAACAGTACCTAATTAAATTGCTCCTCAAATCACTGTACATGGGTCTTGGCTTTGTCTTTGTATGGTCCATTTTCTGCACGAGCCAATGCAGATGGTTTAGATTCTAGTAGAAACTACTAGGTTACTGTCCCCCTCACACAAAACACAGTATCTGTTTGTACCTTTTGAGTAATGGTGAAGTGAGGAAAGAATCAAGTAGTTCATGTTCATCCAAATAGGACCTCTCCAATAAGGTGGGTCATGCTCCGTGTTGCGTTTCATATACATTGACTGTGGCATATGAGAGGAATTTACCACTTAAGTTCTCCACTGGTTCAAGAATATAACTTGTAGTAAAGTAACATGTCGTGATATGTACAGATAAAGAAGCTCATAATTCAGCAACAGGATTATACACCATGAAAGATACATTGGATCACCTTGTTTTGGAAGAGAACGGAGTCCATAGTCTGGTCATAAAATGCTCCGGTTCGAAATGAGATCCAACTGTTTTTCTAGAAATCAATGAATCCTGTGCATGCAATTAGTAGATATGAATGGCATGTAACAACTCCTGATAAAATGGAAAAGGGGAGACAAAAAAAAAAAAAAAGCACTTCAGACTAAGGAAAAAATTATTTCCTGATAAGCTTCTTCACAGACTTACAGGTGGAAGAATCCTCCACATAAATGGGAAAAGGCTGACATAGCCAATATGAGGAACAAATCTCAACCTCGGCCTCTCTAAAACTTCCCGGACTAGCTCTCGAGTTGCATAATGGTTGGTTCCCCCTACTTCTTGCCAACTCAAACGAACCTAAAACCATGATTCACTTTTAGAAAATTAGCAATATAGACAGTAAGCTAAATTCACTTCATTTCTGATTTAGGATGGTAATCAAACAAAATGTGAATGCTAGATTGGTTCAGTTCCCTACAAGAATATCATCTAGTTGTTAAACGAATACAAGTTTGACAACTGTAGTCACCATAATCTACCAGAAACACAGCTACACAAGCAGGCAAGCAGCACACCTTTTCTGTGTGATTTCCAAAATCAAATAAGCTCCATATGCATCATCAAAGTGCATCTGCAAAAACATTAAGCAAACATGTATCTCTTACAGAACTTCTGAAACACATTCTTACATAGTAGGAACAAAAAATTATTTATAGTAAAGGCTTCACGTAATTTTATACTTTACTTTTCCCTTTCCAGTCTCTTCCTAAATATATGTTACAAAAAGAGCATTGATCACCACAACAAAAGGTAAAAAAGGTCTAGAAGAAAAAGAATTAATGGAAATATGAATAGCTTTGCACAAACCTGGTTTAGAATGGCAAAAATCTGAGAGTAGCTTAGCTGTTTGAACCATACTCCTGCATCATATCATCTTAGAGTTTCTTATGGCAAGAGATGAAACATGAGATGCAATTGTCAACTCTAAATGTCATACCTTTCCCAGTTCTTTTTCCTTCCTAAGAAGCTTTGAGATGGAATACATGCAATCTGCAGCAAGAAGCATCCAACATCTAAGATCCAAGTGACGTTCTTCATCACCCGGATGAGATGCACGTGGGTAGTCATCGAACCAGAGGAGAGTGTCTGGACATTCCAGTGAATGGTTAATAGAGCAGCACAACCCTTTGGTGTGTTAGATGAGCAAATCCATTTATAACCAATATTCAACAAGGAAAAGTAGGATAAATGGATGAACTAAAACTATGATTGGAGATCTAGAATCTTCAGAGTTCATACACTTCTACTAGTTCCATGGCTAGCCCCTTTCGAGTGAACTTGAGAGCAAGTACTTGACTATTTGAGCTTGACCCATCTCACCCAAGGTTCTTAAAACCATACCACCTAAGGTACTGTTTTTATTATTGCAATCGTTTGTACTGGTACTGGTGTAATTTCAGGTACCGTTTAAGGTTTATCACAAATTTAGTCATACATAAACTAGTGTATTGTATAATACCAGGACGTACTGATGTAACCTGGAAACTAGCACAAAATAAAGAAACTGCAGTTCTTATGTCTTTGAAGCACTCTCAAAATACATAGAGATCAAAGAAAGAGAAGAGAGAAACCTAGAGTCATTAGGGGCCTTGAAACCACAAGGAGAAAAGAGAGAAAGAAATAGAGAAACCTACAACATCTAGGGCACTTGAGACACAAGGAGAAAAAGTGGACACAACCAAATGTTGGATGAGGAGCAAGTACCAGTAAGGCAGAGGTAGTCTATGAAGAAAGGCAGGCCATAAATTTAGTGAGTTGGAGCAGGTGCCTTGATTAACATGATTCACATAGCAGATTGACATCTTATCGTGTGTAGAGAGAGGGTTCTGCACAGAGGAGGTTTCCCATTGGGCATTTGTTCGTATTATAGAAAGCTTAGTTATGAAAAGAATCCTACCATGTATAGGCCTATGTCCGATAACTAACATTTGAATGAAAAACATAAAAGCAACCTCGTTGAGAACTCAATTCCATATGATGCCACACCTAACCCAGAATCTCACGAAGAAATAAAGAGCCTTTTTTGTTATATTCATGGACGTAACAATAATCGTGTAAAGTGGTACCTTAGCATTTAAATTCTCGGGTAGTCGTATTGTCTCTTCCATGCCAAAAATAGCTAATCGTGGCCATACCTATTATCAAACACCAAAGAAAAAATAAAATACTCATAGAAATAAAGAACCTGCAGCACATATCTTCATTCTCTCAGAAACACGTGAAGCGTTTTCCAAGTTTGATTCAATATTGCCATAACAATCTTAAATTGCTTGACTTGAAGAATAACAATCCTTACATTTAGCCCACTATTTCGGTATTAAAGGCTAGACATGTCAATGGAGGTGTCCTGTATTAGTCAGAAGATCCAGAACTGTTGACGATTCAACCACATACAGGCAGTTACATCCTATCACAAAGAAGGCTAGAGGGAGGAAAAAGAGGCCACATTAGAACGCAAAAAATCTAGGTTGGTGTAGGATGGTCCACTGATATCTCCACATGGAAGAAATAATCACCCAATACATCATTGACAAAAGGTGTTGTGTGCTACCGTATATATATCTTACACAGGCAGCATGTGTATAACATGAGATACCTGACAAGTTCAACAGCCTTCGCTGAAACAAGTGCATGCAATACAAAATGCAACAAACACGAAGTGGTCTATTAGATCAATCCAATGAAGATAAACAGCAACCACAACAAAAAAATTAGCAATGCCATGTTGGAAGACAACCATCAGACAGAAAATTAGGAATGGTCAGTTCAGAAAAAAAATGCAATCAAATTTGCTCCCTCCTCCAAAACACTGAAGTACTCATGCTAAATCTAGCACATAAAATAAATTACATATATTAAAATAGGGAAATTAGAAGGGTTGAGGGACCATTATGCAGCGTCTGGAAGCCGTTAGCCCAGTTATTGTTTAATTAGAGATGAGGTCCACTGCAAATAAAATATTGAGACAATCTCTACATTTGTGAATAGTGGACATTTGCTACATCATAGACGAGGTTGTCACAAGTATATTATTAGCTTATGACCCCAGAAAGAAAGTTTAAATAGAAGTATAGATTACCTGATTGCGTAGTATTAAACCATTGAAACCATGCTTCAAGACGGACAAAAGCCCGTTCAAGGAAGGATGAAATTTGATCCCTCTCAGCAGCTGTAAAACTTATTTTTTCTTCATGCCAAAAACTAAATCTGGAAAAGCAATATTGGATCTTCGATTTAACTCATGTTCTTCAAACACGAGATCCCACTCTTCTCTATCAAATGTGGGAACATCCCCAAAAAAATTGACTACAGCTCAGCTAGAATAACAGGGAACTAGTATCACAAAACTTCAAGACCCACAATTACGCATGAAGGAACAAGTGGAAGATGTGCAAATACATGACAAGATCTCATTGAACAGGTACACATAATTGATAAGTTACCAATTGTCACAAAAGCTTAAGCTATAGAGAGTGGGTCCAACAATGCATATGAAGCCCCATCTTGCACGTGGATATGCAAATATTCATAGATAGAGCAAAGCAGAATACGAAGAGAGAATTAGAATGCAAACTGAGAACAAATACAAAAGGGAGAGACTTGAGCCAAACTGAGCTTACCATGTTATAAGTTACTAATTATCCAAAAGCTTAATCTGTTAAGAAATGGGCCCAACAATGTAGATCAAGGTTTCCAGGAGGGAAATTAACTAGTTGTATGTGGATGTAGTTAAAACTTAAAGTATCACTTTCCACATGCTTTACAATAAAATATTTCTTTAACTTCTCAGGAGGAATAACTTTAAATCTTCAAGTTCATAATCCACCTCTCCTTATTTACTTTATAAGGTATTGTAGAAGCTTTTACAACTGCACCATTGAAACATGCTTTTCCGATTGTGCCAAATAATGAACCAAATTCCTGACATTAAGTGCTTACTACCCATCAATCAAGCAATCACTACATCTAGAAGATTAAAACCCTGTGATGTCCATATCTGGCTCGTCTACTTTAATTTGTACGTCAAGGAGATAACGATCCACAGTAATGCGATCTAAGGCAATAATCCCTCAGATACTTAATATAAAGAAAGTAATAACCAACCAAAATACTCTTCGTAAGCATATTGGGGGAAATGGAAATGCTTGGCTAAGCAAACCAACATCAACATCAGATTTTCTAACAGAAGAAAAAGAAAAAATCTCTCAATGCGCAAATTAAAAATTTATTAAAACATGCAAACTTACCACGTAGAACCAAAAATAGAGTTGGAGGATTTCCATTTGTTGGATGCTGGAGAACAAATTCCTCAGGGACCTTACTGTAGGAAAAAAAAATGTTAAGAAATTAAAATGACAGATTATTCCAAACTTATCACAATGCATGCTCAAACAAGACACTTAGAATCACCTTAAAGCTTCAGCACCCAAAATTTGTTCACGTGGAATCCATCCTTCGACATTCATCAAGTCTACACCAATGTCCAACAATATCCAAGCATATTTGTATATCCCAACGCCTATTCAATATAATGGAACAATATTTACATGCAAAATAAGCAAGAAACTACAGCTTGATTGACAATTTCAGGAAATTATCTCCATGTAAAGTACTTGCTATAAACCTACAGATATAGACCAAGCAGTAACAGGCAACTAACCAGATCAGTAGTTGATGGAAACCTTCATCCCATAAAAACCCCCTGGGAAGAATGGTCGGACTGGGAAACAGCTGTATAAAGTTCAGCTGGCCAGTAAGAAATATATCTTTCACCACTTTTAAACTGCAAGATAGCATCGCACAGGATATTTCCAAAATGTCCAAAGAAAAATGACTAGTGCAACAAATTGAAGTTCTTTCTTGAGAGTAAAAGCATCTAAACAAACCAATCAAGTGGAATAGCGAGAGTTTTATGCAGTTTTGCTGCTCACCAGCTTGTGAACAAAAAAGTAAATGTGTCATGAAGCCCTAAAAAAAAAAGAGTCAAAAGTCCTTATCATCTTCTTTTTCAAATATAGAAACCACATCTGAAATCTTGTTCTGCATAAAAAGACGGGAAAATTTCAAAATATCCCCCAAAACTTTTGAAAACTTCAATTTTACACCTAAACTAGTACTCTCCGTCATTCAATTAGACACCTACCATTTAAATCTGTCAAGCTGACTTGGAGGTTTGGGCTCCGTTAAATATGCTTACATGGCATCTCATATCCGTTAAATATGCTTACATGGCATCTCCTTTTAAATCTCTCTCTCTCTCTCTCTCTCTCTCTCTCTCTGAACAATCAATACCCTTCTTCTTCTTCTTCTTAGCAGTTTTCCACCCCTCTCTCTTCTGCATGTACAAAGAGAGAGAAATGGCTGCCAACAAATTCGCAACCATGTTGCACACAAACACCAACAGATTGATTTTAAATCCTCATCAACACAGTTCTCGAATGGATCCTAATAATCATTCTCCTCTTTAACTCGCTGTTTTCTTACGTGATCATCAAATTCACCGACTACTTCGGCTTCAAAACACCCTGCCACTGGTGTTTTCAAGTTGGCCACTTCTTCGATTCCACGAAAAGTAAGAATTCCCTCAGAGATCTTCTCTGTCATCCCATGCCAAAGATATTCACAAGTGGGTTACTGCTCCAATCATCAGAAATTAGCCCTAATCACATGATATGTGCGAGGACTGTTCGTCATCGCAAACCGAATAACCATAGAATGTCAAAGACTTTAAGTTTATTTCCATGGCTTAAAAGAGTTCAGAATGATACAAGGTGAAGAAGAGAAAGTGGGTTTCAAGTGTTCTTGTTAAATGCTACTGAGATTAGGGAATTAGAGATTTTAGGGTTAGGGTTAGGATTTGGGGAGGGGAGAGGTGGCAAAGAGAGAGGAAGAAGAAGAAAAGATGGTAATTACATGAAAGCAAAAACCATGAACAGATGAACTATTTAACAGATTTCGACAGTAGGGTGTCTAATTGAACAACGGAGGGAATAGTTTAGATGTAAAATTGAAGTTTTAAAAAGTTTGGGTGTCTATTAGACATTGAGGCCAATGTTTGGGGGATATTTTGAAATTTTCCCTAAAAAGCCTTACACTTAACTTTATTACAGGAAAAAATTACAAGTCTATGAACTTAGTTGTGCCTACAGTTACTTAAACCGAAAGTTCACACTAAGTTGTAATCATGCAGAGCCTATTAAAACCATATAGGCGATCAAGCTAAACCAAATACACCTATTATAGGTAACCTGTAAACCAACCCAACATTCCCAAGACTTTTGTATTTGCAAGAGTTAATCATATTACATGGAGGTAGTTTTATTACAATGAAGTCACTAAGACAGAGAAACTGAATGTGATTAAGATAATCATGAACAAATCCATAAAACTTACATCAGAGGTCTTTGGTAATGAGATTTTTGACTGGCCATAGAAGTAGCCAATTCCACCTATCAAAATTGGCAACAGCAGCCTTACCAAGTGGAAATGGACTCAAAGTCAAGCTGAAAACAACATATGTTAATATCAGAACAGTTTCATTTCCTGAATTACGTAAATTTGCTGCAGTTGAATGCACTTAAAGAAAAATGAAATGGTCACAGCAATTAGTTTAAACTGCTAGACATGAAACCTGTGTTTATATATTAGTATGTTCTTTCAATGGACGATACGGTCTACCTTCTTAAATTTGAATAACCTTTTTTTCCCCCTTTAGAGCTGTTAGAATCTTAGATGTATGGATTAGACTATGGGATCGGAGGAATTGAATATCTGTTGGACAACCAATCCCACAAACGAGGCTATGGAATACCAAGTGATGTGTGGTATTAGCGTGCGTGATTACTTATTCTATATTAATTCAGTGGGATAGTATATCCCCTCAGGCAATTAAAGAGGACCTTAATTCTTCTTCTTGAATGATCAGGCAATTGACAACCTAAAGAGTCCACCGCAACACCTAGTGTCTCTAAAAGTGCCTCTGAAAACTTCAAGGGTATTTGGTTCAATGTGCAATGCTTTGCATTACAAATGTCCGAATAACCTAAAAGTTGGGCAGAATGCTTTTGGTTATAAAGCAATGCATAAAGAGGAGTTAACGTAAAATCAGTTATGTGAAATACTATGGCATGATATTATTTCTTGACTTACCTTGATAAAACCCTAATGTTGCTCCTTGTAAAAGGTACTCACGATCGTTATATAGTCAAGCTGTATATAACTAGACTTACAATTACCAATTAACAGCCTCTTATAAACAGGGAAAATGAGAAGTCATGCGGTCAGAACAAAGCACCAATATGGTTTGTGTCTTCACCAAAAATACACCCCGATACAATCTCAAAGTTGTCACACGAGAATTTGTGATTAAAGATGATTACTTACAATTTAACCAGCATTCAAAACAGAAAACTTCAACAATCACAAAGAAGGAACAATGCAAATCAAGACTTAAGTATTCACATGAGACCACCTAAAAACGGCTAATATATAGACCTGTACCTAAGGAGTTCATCATTTTCCTGCATTCAACAGTATGTCTAGCTTAAAGTGACTAGTTCCAAGCAAGAAAATTATCAGAGACATGCCATGACATATCAAACAAGGCCTAAATATCCATGTGGTGTCGTTTTCATAACAAGAGATGGTGAAGTAGAGTAAAAGAAATCCATATGAAGGGTACCTCATCGGTCAGAGAAAAGGAATTTTGAATTTGTCATCAAATTCTCTTTCCTTCTCATCTAGCCGAGTAGTCAACAAGGTACCTGAAATCATGAAGGAAAATTATCACAAGTTTTCATCAGTCCAAACAAAGAACCTCTAATATTTAAAGTTGACAGAAAATAAATATTTAGAGGGGGGAGGGTGGGGGTGTGTGGAAAGTCAATCATGTCCATACAAAATAGATTTTTATTGCAAAGGAATACATCAATTAACAGTTCAATTTCAAGCAATCCCTAATAAGATCCCACATTCAGCAGATATTTTAGGGCGCCCAAAACGGTGGAAAGTTTAGACTTTAGACAAAATTCAGTGTAAATAAACCAGGGAACTCTGTTGAAGGGAATGAATGGTCAGTAGAAGGACCGATATGCTTATAGTCAATGGCATTGACACCATCACATCACCTATTAACCAAAAATCTTGATCACGGTGGCACCATCATGATCACTTCTTCTAAGAACACAATTAACACACTCTTCCATTTCAATCCTGATATTTGTTTGATCCATCCTTTCTTATATCCTAAAATAACTCCTCAATCTATAGAAAGGACTCTCAGATTGCATCACAATGATACATCTCACTCACACATCACCCAAATCTTCCTACCCTCCTACCCACCCTCGCCCCTTCCAGCAAAGAAGAAGCTCCATCACCCCTCTCAGAAGCACCCGAAACACACTAAACCAACATAGGACTCATGTAACAAAGATCCAAGTCACTGAACAGTCCAAGGAAGGTGAGCTACTGATTCCAAATGTTGCTTAGACATGCAAAACCAATCAATCTTAGTCTTCTTCGGCAAAACCATTTTTTTAGTTGGAGAGGCTAGTTCCCGCTAGTTAAAGCTCCATAAGCTAGGGCACAATTGTAATAATAAACCAAAATTTTCTTTTACTCAAGATAGAAACATAGAAAGAAGATACCTGTAAGGCTGTTGAGACGGTCTTTAAGTCTTGAATTTCCTCCTAAGTCAGTTCCAGATACAAAAGCTATGTCGGCTCTGAAAGGAATGCTACCTGATATCTGCACAAGAATCAGAAAACCATGTGAGGTAGGGAAGAAATAAAACCTGAGAACAGCAACCATATGCTTTGAACTCAAGTCAACTATTACCTCCCTGACAGCCTACCTGAAATACTAAAATGTTCGAAGAATCATCGGACGTGTCTGAGAGCTGCAAACGACCAAACTTTCTCACCTAAAGAGACAGGGAGCACATGCACTCACATTCACACAAGCATCATAAATGAAATAATCATGCAAAACTCAAAGAAGAAACACAATGAATTTAACGCCCCTTTATGCTAATGTTGTCAGATGAAACAGAAATAAGATTGCGACATTGAAACATGCAAGCAAATGAATCATATGAATGTTTCGCCCATGGAATAAGTCAACAAGGATTAGCATGGGTGAATTATGACTAACAACTGAATCTCAATATACACATACTTGGGCTCCAAGATTTTGCTGGACAAGATCTGATAGATTGTGTATATGAGTGTCTTGAAGCCAGAATAATGGACTTCCAAATCATCCTGCGAGAGATTGGTTTAATAGTTGAATTCAGAATATTATTGGGGTCAGAAGTATATAAACATGGACGAGCACAAGGATGCTCGAGTAATCAAGTGGTGTGGGGCGACATAGTTTTAAAATCCTACACAAAAGAACCAAAAAATGCAAACAGGGCAGCCATTTTATGCAATTTGGACAAGTCTGAAAACCTACACTACTCAGGACTGCTGCAGATAGTTTAATGTTTAGGCAACAAGGAAAAAGTGAGTAACAGCAAGAATGTGTGATCTTAAAAAAAGTTGGAGGAAGCTTTAAGTTTGTCTATGGGGCCATTCCAGAAGATGCTAGAGAATACGTCCATGCTATATTAACATATGGAGGAGGCAAGCTATACGGAACTTCAGAATCTACTTTATTTATGTGTTTATAAAGTTACAGAAACAGTTGAGACAACAGAGAAGTGCGCACACAAGCTGCTTGACAGATATTCTGGCCAAGGAAAGCTCAGTTCTTACTCAAAAACCTGGAAAACCCAAGTCACATCCTTAATGCCCTCTTTCACAACAAAGATTACAGTGCATCTATCTGCCAACGTACCATTGATGCTAAATGTAGATGCCAACTGCCAATGTCTTTTCGTGATCCGAAAGCTAGGAGAGAATTATCACGAATGTCCAAGAGATCTCGACTCAGACTTAAAGCATTCCCATCTTCATCAGCGAGATAAAAGAAAAGGTGGGCAGTTTGCTGCAAGTCCTCAGTAAGTTTGGAACTGCAATGACATAAGAAACAAGAATGACGAGAACAATAAGCCATTCACTTCCAAAACTTGCAATCGAAAATAGAAGATAATCAGGATTCAGAAAAACATAGGATGTTACAATAATAAAATAATTTAATAATAACTTGGATTACGAGAAGAGGAAATGTGATCACCAATTGCTACAGAACATTTAAAGACAATTGAAAAAATCGATAAACCTCCTCGAGTCCAAGATGAGGCACAAAACTAGAAGGAGCCTCCTGGGCCACGGTTGTTTACTCCTAAATTCGCAAACAACCAATTATTCCCACCAAACAAAGACTCCCAAGATAAGAAAATTTCTAAGCTCGAAACAGTTGATTGCTTCCCATTAAATTGATGTGTTCACACTTTCTAGGAGGGGGTGGGATTTCCATATTCTTTGGATGTGCAACAATCAAATAGTGAAAAGGAACAAGACATTTTCCTATGATCCCTGTTTTCATTTGTATCCTGAAAATCCAGTTAATTAACACCAATCAAATTTTGCTTATGTGTAACTGTTACTCCACCAATAGATAGATCCGCAAGAAACTTTACCAAACCGCCCCCACCTCAACCCACCCACAACACACCCCCCCCCCCCCCCCCCCCCCCCCCCCCAATAGTTTATCCGTAAAAATGAGAAAAAAGTATTTAACACATTAGTAGGAGGACCATTCACACTCCGTAAAAGTTCAAAACAAAAACCATGAGCTTAATGCCCAAACTGCTAAAACCAAAATACTAACCAATTCTTCCGAACAAATCTAGCATATAAAACAAAAACCCAGGAAAACCATAAATAGATGTAAAAACATAACAAAGGATAATGATTGACTCCTCTAAGATGGTCAAATGAGGAGTGTATGGATGTAATCCAGACTAACAAACACAGACTTCTTATAATCCACCTCACATTCACATGCTATTATCCTCTAGGAAAGTTCTGTAGAAACTCTCCAACTTTGGGTATATGTCCACCAAAAAGAAAACAAGCTTATAGATGCATTTGATAAAACCAAAGTACAGTAAGATGTGTAGATATTTACTTCTCATTTCGCACATCAATTCGAACTGTCCAGCTTCCCCTCCATAGCCACTGCCATCCTCTTTGGATTTAAAAAAAACTTGTCATCAAGGTCATATCTTGGTCAACTAGCTCCTGATGTCCATAGTCCCCGGCCATTGTGACGCATCCAACCGTATTTCTTCAACTCGTCTGCATCTTGACAGACATGTCGCATGGAAAAATCTTCCATCCTTGACACCAGTCCACATCAATCCAGCAACCAAAGACTGGGGAGTCCTGATAACTACGAATGTTAACTACAAGAGACCAAGCCATTGACAAGTTTAGCCCAATGGCAGTTAAATTACCTTGCACGAATTCCGAGATAAACATTAGGGCGATAAGTTCCCCAATACAAGCTCTCCTTGTGCCCACCTTGAAACTACAACAGATTCATTCATCCAAATTGGTGAGCAAGGAAAATATGAATACAATATACATGCATACGAATATTTCCATAATGTGTGTGTGTGTGTGAAACTTCAGGGGCCAAGGGTTAGCCTGATGGTAAAAGGCCTGGACTTAGGGGTTCGCTCCCACCTAAGGTCTCGTGTTCGAAACCTCTCAACTGTTACCAACTCCTTAGGGGCCAGCAGTCCATAAGGGGACTTACCTAAAGGCGGAGGGATGTAGGGACAAATGCGGTCACTTGACCCCACTCACTTTCATTTTCCACAAGGATTTTTGATAGTTTGGAGTAAAATTTTGCCATTTCGACCCCACAAAAAAATTGAAAATCGCCCCAACTTGCGTTAAATGTTTAGAAATCATATGCATTCTCGTTCTCTGGAGTCGATAGTACTATTAATGAGGCTATTACGAATTGTTTTAAAACTATAACAAGTCTTCGGAAAAAATTATAAAGCAAATTCAGATTATCAGTGTATATCTACTTACAATTAACCTCCTACTATATATTTTTTCAAATTAGTAAATAGGAATAATATTTTGCATATGGATCTGAATTTTTACCACATTAACCAAAATTTATGGCTCTGCTCCCGGATTTACCAGACTTTAATTGGGGCTCCCACTGGTAGACGGTGTGATTGATTCTCGAAATTAGTCGCATATGCTGGCCCGGACAACTGAATTGTAGACATAGTCACATATACAAACATATAAGAGTTTCACCTGAGGAAGATCCATGATTTTTGGGGCAGGGAAAGGGGTGACGACCCTGGGCGTCTGAGGTCGTTCGACGGCATTAATAAGATGGTGCATCAGAAACAAGACGAGCAGAAACAGGACGATGCCGAACCCTAGAAGAGCTTTGAGATTGACGCTTGGGATACGAATGAGACTGTGGTCTCTGCTTCTGTCTCTTTGATATTGGGGATGGGGTTTTGGTTTTTCGATACGGAGAGAGCGATCATCGCCGCCGTCTGTGGAGGATTTGATTCGGGCCCCGAGCGCTTCGCCGGCCACTTCCAGTCATTTTCAGACTAGGGTTTATGGATGCGGAGACCTTTCCGCAGTGATCATCTGAAAGCTCTCAGATGTTGAGCACCGTCGCGAGAGAGAGAGAGAACGGGGAAAATTTCATTGACCTGCCCTCAGGCTTTTTACAAACGCGATGACCTCCCCTGGAGTTTCTGAAATGTCACTTATCTCTCTTTTTTTATGTGATGAAATATATATACGAGCATCTTTCGATCCTTATCCAACTTTGGGTCAAAAGCTCCATTTGGGTAAACCCTCACCAATGCTAAGCGCCCATGCTTTTACCAAAATCTATTTTTTTTTTTATATGTTTTCCCTCCGTGTTTTTTCTTTATTTCAATGTCTTGTTTGGATTGAGATTTGAAAAGTTTTTTGAAAAATAGTAGGGGTAATAAGTGGGGAGAGATAGAGAGAGAAATGTTGAAAATATGGGAAATCTAGGGAGAATCTAGGGGTATTTTTTGAAAAAATGCTTTTTAAAAAATCAAAAGGAACAAGGCTTCGTTTTCCTATAATTTTTCCCCTCTGCTCCCGTCCACTTCATCCATCCAATTCCATAAAAAAACGAATCAAACACCATACCAAATCAAGTACCCTACGGAGCCTTCGAAAAGTTCAGCACTTGCTTCTTCTTCTTTTTTCATACTCATCTTCATCCTCTTCTGATGATGATAATGAAGATACCGCCATAGCCACACTTATAGATCATTATGAGGCAAATCATACCTTAAAGCTAGAAATGTTAAGGCCTCGTTTGATTCGGGGACTAAAACAGATAGGATTAAGAGTCCTGAGATTAGTAATCCTGGACTATTTGTCCTAGTACTAATTTAGTCCTGAATCCTATACAATCCCATGTTTGAAATTCGCGCAGGATTGATATGGGATATCCCATGCTGGGGCCAATCCTATGTTTGGTTCTGTCACTAAATTTTGGGATTAATTTCAGGACTATTTCCCTCAAAAAAAAAAAAAAAACGGGCATTCATATTTAGTAACCTTTCTCAAGCAATACACGCTCTCAACAAAAACAAGTTTCAATGTTCTTTTTCCTCCACTTTCTTTGCAAGCAAACAAGATGTTAGTCGGATACTATGACGGGAAGATGATTGAATCAGGCCATGAATTCAATAAAATAAATACGGGGATTGCAACCAACAATAAATATGCAACTAACAATAATCTGGGCATTGCAACCGAACAATTCCACAATTTGGGCACATATTTTCCAACATAGTTACATAGAAAGTGCCATAACAAAATGTCAATTCCAGGGCTATTTGTCTTTCGCATAACATGCTAAAGCCATCACAAAAAAGTGCATGACATAAAGCACCACCTAACTTGTCGGCGAATTATTCATTCCAGAAAGAGCATAAAGCAGTACACAATTCCACCTGGAACTCATCCTTTCCATGATCATGTCATCTAACCAAGCAACTGCTCCATTCCTAGACTTGACGTCCCATGCTCAATCAATAACAAAGGTCTCTTCCTTCTCCGTGATCACATTATCTCCATCCCTAGAAAAACAAAAACTGATTTAGTCTCCTCTTGCATCACTAAAGAATCAACACAAGCTTGATCCTTATGTAATATTCCTTGTCTACAATGGTTATTTACATGGCTAACAAACCTAACCGAATATGCGTTGTACGGAAAATCCTTACCTTACAGTAGTCCTCCCAAATTATATCGCTATCTACTCCAATTGATCAAGCAAATCCAAATGATATGTGGTGTCGAGAGTAATATCTCTCAAGAGCAACATGGACCACAATTACAGCCACACCACACATCATTTGGATTTGCCTGATCAAATGGGTAACTACGATGAACACCTGGATCTCCTCTGATGTAACTACGATGAACACCTGGATCTCCCTGAACCCAATCTATTTCAAATCGGAACTCAAACAACTAGGACTTCTCAAATCGGATAGGGAAATCACAAGACTCCAAGATATCACAAGACACAAGACTAAGGACCACCAACGACAGGACCCCAAACACAATAGCAGGACACACAACAGAACACCAAACTAACTACAAAACAGAACACCACAATGACTACCCCAGAATCACCCAACAACAGACGCAAGAGCCAAAAAGCTTCCAAGTTTCTTGCACATCTTGTTCCAAGTGGTGACTGGGAACAAATTTAGTACTATTGTATGATGACTAGGGTCCATAAAAAAAACAACTGCGATCAATATTTGAAAAACATATGGTAATGCAGATTAGTACTGAAGTATTAATCTATTTTTGGTTAATAAGTCTGCATTTGCTTTGTGGAAGAATCAAAATACAAATATTGGCCATCAATTTGAAGTGATCTGTTGATTCAACACAAATGTTGGTTGAAAATACTTCTTTTAGCTTATCAAAATAGAAAAATAAAAAAAAATTCCCAAATCTTTGACGGGCTCATGCTAGAGAATAACAAAAAAAAAAAAAGCACAGTTTTGTCGCCTGTTTGGTGATACATATGATTCCCTCTCAAAAGTTCACTGAACAAAACACATTCA
Source organism: Rhododendron mucronatum var. ripense (assembly GCA_019656295.1). Classification (NCBI taxonomy): domain Eukaryota; kingdom Viridiplantae; phylum Streptophyta; class Magnoliopsida; order Ericales; family Ericaceae; genus Rhododendron; species Rhododendron mucronatum. The sequence goes on from BPLT01000006.1 coordinate 5,262,708, forward strand.
GACATTTAAAAATTGCAACACCTACTAGTCTACTACCAACCTAGCACAAATAGCATAATCGAAATCTAGGGTTACAAAGCGAAATCTGGTCAAAATTGATTTGGTCGAAAGAAATTTGGTAGAAAAATCGAGATTTCAAAAAACCTATTTCAAATTCTATTTGGTCGAAACCTAGAACCTATTTCGAATTCTATTTGGTCGAAAACCTAGAACCTATTTCGAAATCTATTTGGTCGAAAACCCAGTCGAAGAAGAACAAGAACATACGAAGAAGAAGAACAGAGGAAGAAGAACAGACGAACAGGAACAAGAAGAAGAACAGACGAAGGGATACCTGCTTCGGTCTTCTCCGATCGCAGACAAGAACTCAGGTGTAGGGAGAAGAGAGAGGTGTAACGACGAAGATCGAAGAAGAACAGTACGCTCTGCTTTGTAGGGTTTTGTTTTAGAGTTTTTTTTGAAAAACATCCCTCCAACTATCCACCAGATTTTTACTTAGTCCTCAAACTATCAAAATGTTTTATTTAGTCCTCCAACTATTGGCTTGCGTTCTATTTAGTCCTTCCGTTAAGTTTCAAACGGAACTTAACGCCAGGCAAACGTTTTGTTAAAAAAAAAAAAAAGTTTCCAACCACCAATTTGCAATCCTATGGAGTAGAAACGTGATTATGAGAGCCTTAGAGACAAAATTTGATTATGTCTCTTTAGAGTAATATGATCAGAATAATAAGATCTTCACATACATTTAAATGATTAAAATTTGAGCACTTAATTTTTTCGGACGGCAACGTTTTGTTTGAAAAAAAAAAAAGTTCCCAACCACTGATTTACAATCCTATGGAATAGAAATGTGATTATGAGAGCCTTAGAAATAAATTTGACTATGTCTCTTTAGAATAATATGATCAGAATAATAAGATCTTCACACCCATTCAAACGGATAAAATTCGAGCACTTAATTTTTAACTATATTTTTTAATATATAAAACCGTCTTAAAAAATTAAGTGCTCAAATTTTAATCCGTTTGAATGGGTGTGAAGATCTTATTATTCTGATCATATTATTTTAAAGAGACATAGTCAAATTTTGTCTCTAAGGCTCTCATAATCACATTTCTATTCCATAGGATTGCAAATTGGTGGTTGGGAACTTTTTTTTTTAACAAAACGTTGCCGTCCGAAAAAATTAAGTGCTCAAATTTTAATCCGTTTAAATGGATGTGAAGATCTTATTATTCTGATCATATTATTCTAAAGAGACATAATCAAATTTTGTCTCTAAGGCTCTCATAATCACTTTTCTACTCCATAGGATTGCAAATTGGTGGTTGGAAACTTTTTTTTTTTAACAAAACGTTGTCTTGGCCGTTAAGTTCCGTTTGAAACTTAACGGAAGGACTAAATAGAACGCAAGCCAATAGTTGGAGGACTAAATAAAACATTTTGATAGTTTGAGAACTAAGTAAAAATCTGGTGGATAGTTGGAGGGATGTTTTTAAAAAAAACTCTTGCATTTTTGCAATTACTTCCAACTTCCTTCCGTGTCTCTTCTATCCGGGATAGAATAGTCCCAACCCCCCCCCCCCCCCCCCCCCATGGGATAAAATAGTGACCCCGTATAAGGATAGAATTTGTCCCGGTATTAACAATCCCAGGCGACAAAGTGGGAACCAAACATGGGAAAACGCGGGATTAGGGCGCCCCTAGTCCAACTCCCAGGCGCCTAATCCCTGAATCAAACAAGGCCCTAAGAGTACAAGAAAATGCAAGCAATGGGGTGGCTCTGTTCCGGGACGTCCATAATTACCAAAGCTAAAGAGCAATGGGGCCCATGATCGAGTATTTGCTGATAATCCCATTTTCCCTCCTGAAAGTATTTTGCAGACGCTTTCGGATGAGGCGTGAGCTGTTTATGCGAAATCTTGAAGCTATTGAAGGCCACAATCCCTATTTCGTTCAGAAAGTAGATGCGTGCCAAGTGGATTGTCTCTATATCCAAAAAATGACATCCTCAATGTGAATGCTTGCCTACGGAAATGCCAGCTGAATGCAAATGATGATTACTTGCGTTTAGGACAAAGCACTACAATTGAATGCTTCGAAAAATTTGTTGGGCGATTATTGAAATATATGGTGACGTGTATTTAAGATCTCCAACGGCAGATGCTGTTTAATAGATTGCTTGCTATGGGTGAGGCTTGCGGATTTCCCGGAATGCTGGGAAAGTTTGACTGCATGCATTGGAGTGGAAGAATTGCCCAACGGCATGGAAAGGCGCATATATCGATCATAAAAAAAAAGCCAACAATAATTTTGGAAGCCGTTAGCTTCTTATGACTTATGGATTTGGCATGCCTTTTTGGAATGCTGAGATCCCACAATGACTACAATGTCTTAGAGTCGTTCTCCTCTTTTCGATGAACTTGTCCAGGGCGAGCTCCTCTCAGCTAATTACTCTCATCAATGGACATACTACAACAATGGGTTACTATTTGGCTGATGGCATATATCCTCATGGGCGACAATTGTTCAAACTATTTCATCTCCCCAAGGAGCAAAAAAATAGCACTTTTTCAAAAAGGCAAGAGTCGGTGAGAAAGGATGTGGAGCGGGCATTTGGGGTTCTTCAACTCGATTGTCAATTGTGCAAAGACCAACAAGGTTTTGGGGATTATAACATGTTTGGGGACATCATAAAGATATGTATTATTTTGCACAATATGATCGTTAAGGACTAGGGTGGTCGTTACAAAGATTTGAATTACACAAGAAAGGAAAAGAACCAAACAGTAGCTATTTCGCGAAAGCTTGATTATAACTTTGAATCCTTTATGTCTCTTCGTGCTGTAATTAGAAACAAGGATGCCCATCACGCTCTGCGCAAGGACTTAGGTCATGCATCTTGGGCAATGTCATGGAGAAATGTAGCTTTGTTTGCCATTGTAGATGTTTTTTGTAGCATTGGTATACTTTTTACTGCTACTGTCTCATCCTCTTTTTTGCTGCTATGGTGGAAGCTAAGTCTTGCATAGGTGAAGAATTTGACGGTTTTATATGTGCCCACATTGCTTCAAATGGTGAAAGTTTAGTCTAAGTATTGTTTTATGTTTATGCCTATGAATATCACTTTTGATTAACAGTCAAAAGGATTTTTGTCCATCACAGTTGCAAGTTTCAATTGAGCACGTAACTCCTTACTTCTTTCAAAAGCTTTATTATCCGTTTGGAACAATAAGAAATCTATCAGAGCTTAAACATATTCAAAAGGATGATCAAATGGAATTTATATTAAACAAATGAATCATACAGAGACATTTAACTATCTTTTTAAGTCTCATTGCCATAGATCCCAACATTAAGCCGAAATAATGAAGTTATATTATTACTTCCAAAAAGACACGAGCATTAACTAAGGCGCATATTACACAATATTCAAACATTGGTTTTTATACTCATTGTGTCCCATTTCGAGCAATGATTTGTTGTTGAAGTCTCTCATAGTAGGCTCTCTAGATAGGAGTTAATTTGGACTTGTCCATTGATATTATGTCATAATCCTCCTTCCTTTGCTCCATTTCATTGATTGCTGCTAAGTAGTGTAGATGTGCCTCCCTATATTGAGCGTTCCATTTGATGATACAACCTTTTGTTGGTCTCGTTCAATATCTCGAGAGGACATTCTTGTCAAGATATCAATTAGTTTACTCTGGTTGGCTGCCATTTGATCAAACTTGACATCCTCAATGGCCTTCTTTCGTGACTCGAGATTTGCTTTTATACCAGGTGGTCATTTCAATCCCTCTGGTGAAGGTTATTGGCCCAAATTTGCCTCAGAATCAGCGGATGCCGTATTAGCAATAGAGGGGTTTGAAGGTGTAGGTTTTTTTTATTATTATCTATTTTGGCCCACTTACTAGGATAGCGCAACATTTCCTGTAGAGACCCGTAAATTTATTTTATAATTTTATTGTCTCATAAATGGAAAAGTGATGGATTAATGAAAAATAAATAAAATAGAATTGGGAGTCGATGTGAAAGAAGTTGAAAGTCATGGGTGTTTCTATGATTTGTGCATGTGTGTGCACGTGTATACCAGGGAAAAGTTTTCTTTTTTTTCATTTCCACTTTTGCTCCATCTCTCTCTCTCGGCTCTCTCATCAATTTCTCCTCTCAACTCTCAAAAACTCACCTAATCACTCAAAACCCACGACAATGTACCTCAACTCCATCGTCTACTAGTATATTCGAGCTTGTATTGCGTTGGACAAAGTTGGTGTTGGAGTATTTTTGCTTGGTTTGGAAATCCAGAAACAAGGCTTACTTCATTTGTTCGATTTGTGTTTGCGTATTCGAGTAGGAAATTCTACCTCTCTTTATATGTTATTGGGTTCTCTTATGTCCTACTTGAGTACCTCCATGCTTTGTTTGAGTTTATATTGACTGTGGTTTGGTCTGAACGAAAATCTGTTAACTTATGAAAAATCGCCAAAATTTCTGGATTCCTACTGGTAGGATATTTTTCTCTACCAGGTAGAACCTTGTTTTCGTGATAACTTGTGCTCACTGCTTTGTGTTTATACCGGTAGAACTTGTTCCCTACCGATAGGATTACAAATTTTTCTTACCTACCGGTACTAATTATTTTTCGACCGGTAGAACTCCTTTTGAACCTTGACTTGTTCGCACTGCATCGGAATTGTACCGGTAGCCCATGGCTTCCTACCGGTACGCCACCTATCAATTGTCAGTGCCTCCTGTGCGTTGAAATCCTTCTTTCCCTCAGCCTTTGACCATTCTATGGGCATATATATTATTATTCTATTTGTGTATATGTTTTTATACAACAAGAAGTCATATGGCCAGATTTGCCTCCTTGTGCAAGGTAAAATGTATGCATCTACATTAAAATTGTTCCAATTTGTAAAACGACGGAGGGATAATTTGAACTTCTTACACATTGGTACGAACAATACGCTTGAGCTTGTGAACGATGCGCGAACAATGAGGGCTTATCGACGGGTGGGTGACCTGGCAGGAGATATTCAGGATCCCATAATTAGCCTGGCAGGAGCTAATGCTCAAAATAATCACTCAAGGCCTAACCTTCTACGTGGGTGCTTGGCAGGAGATATTCAGGGTCCCAAAATTAGCCTGACAGGAGCTTCAGCTCAGACACACAGACGACACGACATGTTGAGACATAATGTGACGAGTATGATTGTGGGTTGAATAAAAGAAGATTGAAGATTTTGGGACACTCGTTCATGATTATTTATGCTTCCTCCGTTGCCTTGATCTTCCATTGTCATCATCGTTTGTCTCGCTCATTTGCATATAGAGTTTGCGTAGATTTTCTACTGAGCTAGTGTAGCTCAAGCCTTAAATTATTTTCAGGTGCTAATCCGGAACCGTAGCTTGCATTGCTTGGAGTGCTTTGACGTGTGGACATTTCTTTTAAAGCTAACCAAGGAGTTACCTGTCCATCTTCGTAATTGCCTTTTGAAAGATGTATTTGTAACTAAATTGTAATTCTTTTTGATTTGGAATATTGTATCTATTATTCTCTTGCGAAATTCAATACTTATGCTAATTTGGGGGCCGTCGAGCCATATTGTAATAGTTTGGAACCGTCTGAACTTGAAGTATTTGTTTGGGAAATGAGAAGATGGAGATTATTTTGGGTACCGTACGGACATTTGTGTGTATTTTTTATTATGAAAATCATTTATATTTATGTTTGAAAACTCAGGATGTGACATTTCCCAACAAGATTCAAAGAGAACTTCGTATCTTGATCATTATAATATGTATGTTTTAGCCTACCCAATGTAGACACCCCAATCTGGGCTTCCGGATTAGTTTACTTACGTTTTTGATTCCCCGATGATGAAATGGATCAGAACGCCTTGGGAATGATAGCGTGTTTGAGCTTTGAGTGTTTGCAAAACCCTTGAACCTAACCTAGCCTAAGCCACTTCAAAAACCAAAAAACCCTACTGGTCCCGCCCGCGCCAGGGGCGCAATCATCTCGCGCCAGGGCGCAACCATCCCGCGCCCCAGGCGCAACCATCGCGCGAGGTGTTTCACTCCATCGCGCGACAGTGCGCCAGGGCGCACCATCGCGCGACAGACTCACTCCATCGCGACGATGGTCCAACCTAACCACCAATCTTTCTGAAGGAGGACAGTTGGCCACCATGCAACTCTCAGCAGGCCTCGTGGACTGGCTGAAGGCCTCGTTTCCAACCAGATTTGGCCCCCTCTCCGAATATAATACCCCCTTTGCCTCATCCATTTAAAGGGTCCCAAAAAAATTGAAAGGCTAAGCACAAGCTCTAGTGCTTTCTCCCATTTTCACTCTACAATCATTCAAATACCTTCAATCAATCTCACACTCAAAGCTCAATCTCTTCAAAACTCAACCAAAGGTATAGCTTACCTTCTGTTTCTGTTCTGATCCCTGAGGGGGGCTGGCAGGGGCCAAGGCTGGTAATCAATACAGTCCTGGTCCTAAAGCTTGGCGAGGTTTCAAAAACCGTTATGGTAGGAACCAGCGCGCGATGGTCCCACTCTCTCGCGCGACACTCCGGTGCTGCGTGAGATGGACCGCGTGGGGATTGGTGTCCTACTGTTTTGCATCCATGTGTATATAGATCACTCTGCAAGCATGATAATAACCTGTTTACTGCTTTCCTTAGTATAAACTGCGAGTTTGTAGTTAGTTTGTTGTGTTTTGTTGTTTCGGAGTACCACTGAGGTCTTTCTGGATCTGTCCCAGTAACCCAGAAATGTGTAAACCAAGCACTGGTCTGGTCCGCGCCAGGGCGCAACCATCCCGCGCCAGGGCGCACCATCGCGCGAGGGTTCACATTCCATCGCGCGACAGTGCGCCAAGGCGCACCATCGCGCGCCAGACTCACTCCATCGCGCGACAGTGCGCCAGGGCGTACCCTCTCGCGGCGACAGTGTGACTCCATCGCGCGATGGTTTGCCTCTGACCAGTGAATGGCCTTGCAACGGGTAGCTTGGATTTAGGGCTGTTATCTGTTCCCAACACTGTTTATGGGGTGTTTTATCAATTTGTAGGGCTTTTAAGCCTTTAAACTGTATATTATGCTGCCTATAAACTGCCGTGGTTTGTCCTGGGTGTGCACTGGTCCTTCCAGAGCCCAGAAGGTTTGAGAATAAGAGTTGTGGGTTTTAAGCTCACCGGCGCGTGCTTGTCTTGGAATTATGCGCGCAGGAGTAAACAATATGTAGTGACTTGTTCAGTGCATGTTGGTTTTCTCTTCCTGTGCACGTCCACTCCAAAACAGGGGCTCCCCAGTTGTTTAAACTCCCACAGCAGTCTGTTCTCATCCTATACTAACTGTTCATCCATGCTATCTATCACATCCTGCAAACATGTTACAGTTTAATCCCCTTTAACTGTTCCCTCGCCCTAATTGGTTAAAAATTGATTAATCAAACAGAATCGCAAACAAACAACATTTTCGCAAATGCTAAGTAGAGGACCGATCTCCGGATTGGGCGAGAGGGGTGCCATAAAACCCTTCCCTCTCGTAACCTGGCTCCGAACCCAGATATGGTTATGACGGACTGGTTCGCCTTAACTTTTTCAAATCAACACAGCGCGGCAGGTGCTTCGAAATACGGTTCCTTGGGTGTCGGACACTTCAAAACCCAAGTGGCGACCTCTGTATTGTTCGCGAGTGCTTGACGTCCAGCTTCCAAAGCGCTCCCTCGAACACGGCAGCATCTTCGGCAAATCGCATTTGCCCACACCCAAGTCTGAAAATCATGAGGAAAATTCAAGTCAGAAAGAACAACAAAATTTAGGTTATTTGGGTATAAAAGAAAATTATGTGATTCAATTTCTTCACTTCCACTTTGTGCCCTGATCCTTTGTACTTCATCAAGAAAAAACCACATAATTGGCACTCATGACTTGCTGAGTTGTTTTTGTTTGCCAACGTTTGTGATAACGAAACAACACTTCTCTGGGATTGAGGACCTGTTGGGAGGACAAAAATATGTAGCGAACACGATCCCAAAAATTTGTGTCGCAGACTAATTTGTACCTAAAACTAGATCTTGTGAACAGCCAAATAAAGCTCTACATAGAGCTTCATCCTCCACCATGATAAATGCCTTTACCCCGAATAGATTGTTTTTGCTTTGTTTGTTTTACCACAAACAAATTTTGAGTAATAATTTTTACTCCATTACTTTCTTCCAAACCGATAGACTCCTCATAATACTGATTAATCATCTATTGAGGTTCCAATACTTCAACTATGAGTATGTCAAACAGATGATGTTTGTATGCTGAGGGGAGAGATATTTTTTACGATGTTTGGAGGACAAAATTTAAGAAAGAGGGGTTTGGGGAGTGGTAAGAAAAGTGGCATAATCAAAGGTGTGTCTATGTGTGTGTGTGTGTAATTTAAGGCTGTTGCTCTTCATTGGAGAAGAAGAGTCGTTGCTCTACAATTGAATTCTTGCAAAAGAAGAGCTGTAGTTCTTCTTTGGGTTATTTACCTATACACCCCTCCAACTTTATCCACTTTTCACGGTCACCCCCCCTCCCTCGAATTTCGCTACGGCCAGACCCCCTCCGTTATCTTTACTTTACCCATACACCCCTTCTGTTACCATTCCGTCCAGAACCGTTAACTTTTTAACAAAAAATGGTTTAAGCTTCCAATATTGCCCCTAACTCTAATCCCTCTGTTACCCTCTCTTCTCGACCACCACCGCCACCGCCATCGCCACGGGCTGGTCCTAATCGAGGTGTCAAAACTCGATTTTGACCAATGGGTCTTATGCATCTCACTTAGACGAGCTCAGTGGTGGTAACGGGGTCGAGTTTCTTCACCAGAGGAAGGCGCACAGGTTGTTCGACCACGGCGGCGGGGCGGCGATGTAGTATACTGGAGCTCAGACCAGGAGTGGTTGAACAGTTGTTTTCAGCACAGGGTTGTGTTCGTCTCGTTGAGACGATCCCGGCGATACTCGGATTGTCGCCGAAGGTGGCCGGAGGAGACTGCACGCGCCGGTCAACGGTGGCGCTCTGTCAATGTTGACCGGCGCGTGCGGCCTCCTCCGGCGTGCTCTAGCAACTTTTCGACCACTCTCGAAATCGTCTTGACAAAGCGCTCCTGGATCTGTGCTCGAATCTTGAATCCGAGCAACCACGACCTCGGGCTTTGCAGAACCGTACCTCGCCGCCACTCTACCGCCTTTGACCAGCGATTGCCACCACCTTCGAGCTCCTCCTCCGACGGGCTACCCATATCAGTGCTCGTCTCGACTAGACGAACACAACCTTGTGCTCAAAACCTCCGTCGAACACTCCTGCTCTGAGCTCTAGTAAATTGTACCGCCGCCTCCTCCCACCGTGTTCGAACAGTCTGTGCAGCCTCCTCCGGTGACGAAACTCGACCCTATCACCACCACTGAGCTCGTCTCAGTGAGATGCCCAAACCGCCGTACTCTAGTCATCTTCTCCGATGAAACCGAAAACTCTCGGTGGCGTTGACGGTGGTGACTAACTTAAATTTTGTGGGAGAGAGAGAGAGAGAAGAGAGATATATAGAAAGTGTGGACTGCTGTGGGTATATAAGAGAGGGTAAAATGGTCTTTTCATCGATTCCGTCCAAAGGCGTTAGGCCCCCCAAACGAAAGATTAATGAGGGGGTCTGGCCGTAGTGAAATTTGAGGGAGGGGGTGACCGTGAAAAACGGATAAAGTTGGAGGGGTGTATAGGTAAATAACCCTTCTTCTTTTTACCATTTGAAGTCAGAATGGCAAATGGTAATTAATGAGAGTGAAAAGAATGATTCAAAAATGGGTTTGGGTTTGAGTCTCCTCAAATTTGGGTGATGAAATGGGTAGAACTCAAAATGGGTATGAGATTGGAGATGAGTTCTTAAGCTTTTTACCCAAATTTTGAGTATGAGTAATAAAATGGATAAGGATTGGAGATTCTCTAAGTACCCCTTCTCTTGAATTATTCCAAAGTCCAAACAGTGTCAAATGCGCAATAATAACAAAAATACCCTTTGATTGAAAATACAATTGTTATAAGAAAATAGTTTTGAACACCGTTTGAATTTTTTTAACCTTTTTTCCTCCCTAGTCTCTTTTCATAGCCACCATTGAACTACTATCAATCATTTCCCCCATAAAAGCCGGCCCGACTATTATCTACTTCACACATTCTTAAGACTTCACTTCTGTCCCCCTTAAACAAATTATAGAAAGAAGGATAAAAAGAGAGAAAAATAAACCGTTAACTATGAAACATCACGCCGTCGATGCGTTGCAGAAGAGGAGCAATTGGAGCACTAGCATTGCCTCATCATCTCTACCTTCAACATCATTTACTACCTCGTGGAGGTATTGATAATTCTTATAGTCAATTTAAGTCTAGTTTTAACTACAAGGAGGGGAGCAACATTGATGTTGGCCTTGTTGAATTTTATGGAAAGTTTAATCCAAACAAGATTGAGGAAGATGTGAGCCTCAATTCGGATGAGTTTGAAAGGGGAATGGAACTCGGTTATTTCGATGATTTTCCTATCTTTGATGAGCTCTCACTTGAAGAGCTTGGAGTTGATTTTAAAGATGGTAGTTTCAAAATCCTCTCCGTCTTTGATGAGTTCCCAAATGAGGAACTTGGAAATGATCTTGAAGGTGACTCCATATTGGAGATTGGAGAAGATCTTAAGGTTGATAATGCCTACGAGATTAGAAGAAATTTTGAAGATGATCTCGTCTTTAAGAGTGGTGAACCGGAAGATGTTCCCATCTATGACGAGTTTGAAGAAGAGTATTGTGTTGACAATGAAAAGGGAACGCTTGTTAATATGATCAAGGAAAGCTTCCTTATGACTAGGCAAGAAAGCAAGGAAGTGATAGAAGAAGTTCCTTATGCTTTGGTTGTGTCACCGAAGATGGATGAAGTCGTTTTAGATCATCCACCAATGGTTGGAGATTTTGGAGAGCCAAAACTTGATGATTGCTTCCATCATTTGCCTTCTGAGTTGCACATGGTGCAAGGGGTGATCAAATTGGTTCCTTTTCCTAGTACACCCCAATCGGTATTACCAAAGAGAGAAAAGATGATTTAGGACAGCTTGTTGATCCTTTGGGATTTGTCTTCAAGCAAGCAAGTTTTGAACATTGTGTGGTGACTTTTCAAACATGATAAGGTGGCTAGGTTTTGGCACGACTTGGGGGTGTTTATGCTGAGCCACTTCAAAGATATTTTGATTCACAAGAGACATGGCACATGGTAATTTCTTGGCACATAAGCAAGGATGCGGTGGATGTACACAAACGAAAGCTCATATTGAAGATGGGTTATTGCATGAGGATGACGTGAATTAAGGAAATGCAGTCACATGCCTAATTTGGAGCTGCATAATAAATAGTTTTATAGTTCTACATTTTCTTTATTTAGTTGTCTTGAGTCTTGTGTCCAACTTAAGGACAAGTTTTTTAAGAGGGTGAGTCTGATGCAGTAGGTTTAAGGATATGTATGTCTTTTTAGTCCTTTGTAATAAAGGGTCTATAAATAGGAGTCTAGAGTGCTCATTAGGCAGTTGTTTTTGATGTATTGATAAAAGAATATAGAGAGCTTTTGCTCCTTGTATCCCATCTTGGGATTTATCTCTCTTATGAATCTATCCCTTGATTTGGTTTGCATCACACTATATGTACTATTTATCTCCCTCCATATATATCTTAATATTTGCAAAGAATTAATCATTCTGACTCAAACAGAAGTTGGAGTTTTGCATTTAAAGAGAGTAAATATTCATCAAAACTACTTCAAGAACACATACAAAGGGCAGTAAAACAATAAAACAAACTCAAGAAACGGGTTGAACTGGAAAGACCTTGCATCTAATCATAGCCAAGTAAAAAGGTAAAAGTTTGACTTCTCTTGCTTAATTTTCTTTCCCTGGTCTTTCTTTTCTATTTTTTTTTTGTTGGTACCAGCCAATCAAATATACAAAATTGAGATAAGATAATAACAAGGAAATGGGATGACATATAAAATACAAATAAACAGAACCCAAATAGTATTCACTGGAGAAAGTCATAATGCAGTTTACCTCTTCTGATTAAAAATATATGGAGATGATCATTGGCCCCCAAAATGACCAAAACTTAAAGAACCAAGCTAGACTGCACCCAAACAAATTTGTAAGTAAGAGAATTTTTTAGGAAAATAATTAAAGTAATTACATTTGCATGTTATAATTTGAATCACGTCCAATACTATTGTTTAAGTTGATTTGTGAGTACGTAGAATATTGTTGTATAGGGCTGTACTTAATTCATAATCCGTAATTCGTCACAAACTCTAACCATTATGATGTCAGGTGTGGGCTTACTATTGAACATCGAGTTCTTTTGGAATGGTAAATCTTTTCTTATATTCTCAAATCTGAAAAATTCAATGTTCCAAATCAAGATGAGACAAACTAATGTTCTGTGATTTCATGCCCGGCAGCCAACAAAAAGATACCACAATAAGAAGGATAAGACACTATCTCCAAAACTTTAAACTCGTGAGCTATTATCTCAATATTCTAAAGTCAAACTAAAGAAAATCACTTTCGATCTATTGGGTAAGAAAATCTTCAATCCGCCATGCCCATTAGTACCTTATGGCTAAGAAGATAACTGAAAATGTTACTTGGGATCACGTGGTGTGGTTCCCTCACCATATTCCTAGGTGGTCCTTCATTTTATGGATGGCCGGCCATAATAGACTATCAGCCAAAGACAGATTGTTTGTTTGGGGAGTAATTACAGAGGATAGCTGTGTTATTTCTCCTGGTGGCACTGAGTCCATAGACAACTCTTCTTCAAATACCCTTTACTTTCTCCGTTTTGAGGTATTTTTTTTTTTTTGAAATGTGGATACAGTAACTTCCCTACACAATGGGATGATATATTGATGTTGATGGCTGACCATACATGGGAGAAATAAATTCTAAAATTGTTCTTAGACTGGTTTTTCAGCTATGGTTTACCACTTATGGAGGGAAAGAAATAGCAGGGTTTTTTTTAGCATAGTGGAAGACCTGTTGAAGCTATTATCTTGGCCATTGAAGGAGATATGAGGGCAGGTCTTATGGAATAGAAGAAACTTCCCTGCTCTAAGGAAAACACTTGAATTGACACTACCTGCAATATGCCTAGCACTTGGGTATCTCATTAGTTTTGCAGTAGTTTGTAGTAGGCTCTCTTCTTTCATTGTATTTTTTGTATAGGCTCTCAAGGATCCTCCCTTGGCCTTCATTTGTGGTAGTGTTCTTTATATTACCCAAAAAAAAAAAAAAGACAACTGAAATGTCAAAACCAATGCGAAATAGAAGTCATGAACTTCAGTATCTAATTCACAAAATAACCATGAGGAAAATGCATCCAGATTTCAGAGTGAATGCCATGAGGTGAAAAGAAACCAAACCATCAGCACATATGGCAAATGAAAACACCAGAGACAATATATAATGGTTTGTATACATGTGAGAAAATAATCTACCAAGAAAGATTTGAAATTCTTTTCCTTCTTCACATTATGATGAATACAATTTGCAAAAGGTGCTTTGGAACGCAAGGACTTGCGAGTACTACTTTACCACCATAGCAGCAAAGATTTGAAGTTTTGTGGGAATTTCTTTGCACCAGAGAAAGAGCAATGTCTACTCCATTGTAGTTGAAAATCAGCAACAAAAATTATAGGCGAAAACAAAAGCCAACCACAAAGACATAATTATGGATATATCGACGTTATTGACAATAAGAACATTTACCTAGCACTGAAATCGTAGTAGTAAAACTTTGTCCACTTCCATCTATGCATGTTGTATTGTTTAAGCCGGTGGTTTTCAATCTTCTTCGATGGAAAAATGTTGATAGAGACAAATAGACAATACAAGTATAATGTGTATTATTTGCTCACTTCTAAGTTAGTACCTTACCCCATATAATCAACATAGAGTAATAAAATAGCAATTGATCAGCATAGTCTCCACTAAGCTCATTTGTCTTGGCAAAGCAGGAAACTGAAGGGAAACAGAGACCATAAAATAACAGGTTCATCCACCTACAAATCAAAAGAGTTTTACAGCATTTGACAATTAAATTTGGAATCCATTCAGGCTGCATATGGACAGCGTATAGCTTAGGTGATGTTATGTAGATATACACAATGATGTGTAGGGATAAGAAGCAATTAAGAGATCGGGTAAGTCCCACTGGACTATTAGCTTCAAAATAACTCGAAATGGGTAAGAGATAACAAGAAGTCAAAGGCTTGATATCATAGCTATGAAGACCGTGAGTATTAATGATCACAAACCTTAATGTCCTTAATGTAAGGGACATAGAGGACTTATACACAAAGCTCCAAAATAAATAATGTTCCTGCAGTTTAGAACCCACATTCTGCAGTAGCAAACAAGTTTCTGCAATTCTAAAACCAGTTGGCAAATAGAAAATTATGGCTAACAAATTTAATTGAACAGTTGGGGTGTGTAAAGTTGTAAACGTTTGAAAACAAAGGATCTGTGCTTTACCCAACATTGACTACTCAATTTCAAAACTAAAATTCACTCCTAAGACACGAATGGTGGAGAAAAAACATGGTTGGTTCAATCAATTAGTCTGACCCTTTTATAAGGAGTATAGATATGGATTTGTCTAGCTAGAGTGAACTTTTGAAATAGGGTGGAAGCAATTGAGGAGAAAAGGGGGCTCGCTTGGGTAAGCATCACTTGGGTCAGCATCGAGAAGCATTGTAGACTTGCAGTGCCTCCAAAACTAGAAGTCCCACCATTCCTCTTGCTTGTGTAAATTCATAACTTTGTCCTCTCGATTTGAATTTTTCCAGTAGGCTATGAGATTAGGGCAAATTCATTCAACAAAAACCAATCGCATAACAAAAAAAATACCGTGAAAGTGAATGAGACTATGAGAGTGAGAGAGAGAAGTCGACTTGACCCAAATGTGTTCATTGTACGCAGGAAGTTGAAAGTCGAGTTGTATTGAGCGGAGAGGGGCGGCAGGAGACCAATGCGGAAAACCCTAGCATCTTCGGATGGCAGAGTTCTAGCGTATTGAGGGACCATACCAAGGCCTGCAATACATATAATCGGTTGTTTACAGTTAAAATCAACAAAACAAGCAAAAAATACGAATGCACACACATAAGATTACATGGAGTGATTTGTCAACACACACGCACATGCACACACACACACGAGAATACTCTGATTGTGAAATGTTTAGTGTTTAAAGTAGAATCTGAGTTTCCCAAACAAATTGAGTTAATAAAAGAACAAAGCCTAGCCCTAAATTCTCAAATCCTTACGATGATCAAAATTATAATCAGAATAAACAGCAAATTAACTACCACACTTACCAAACCCCTCAAGAAATTTACAGATCCAAGAAAGCCCAAAAAAATCGAACACCTTGAAACCCTAAGAACAAAAGGAATGAGAATAAATCTACAAAATCAGGACCAATCCGTAGAGGGAAACAAACCTATACACAATAATCGTAGCTATTAAAACAGAGGATTGAGAAATCAATGGGCTAGATGCTTATACGGGGGGACTAAAACCCTAACCCTAGAACTGCGAAAAACTAACGCATAAGGTTGAAAAAGGGATCAATCGGTAGAGAAGACAAGAATTGAACGAATTTAAGGATTGATTTGAGGATTTGACGGTCGATTCAGAGGAGAATAAACTCATAGAGAAGAGAGGGACGGGGACCGTCGGAACCGAAACGCTAGATTGGAACAGAGAGACAGAGAGAGAAGAGAGAGAGGGACCGTTGGAACCGAAACGCTAGATTGGAACAGAGAGAGAAAGAACCGTTGGAACTTGGAACCGACGAGGGATGGAGGAGCCGACTAGTAAATTGCTACTCCCCCCCCTCCTTCCCCCCCCCCGACATACACCCCCCAGGCCCTACCGCCCATTTTCGGAATTACCCCCGCCCCTCTCTCTCTCTCCCTTTTCTTTATTTCTTTCTTTCTTTACAGTTTGTTTTTCTTTCTTTTTTTTCCTTTTCTTTTCGGTTTGGTTTTTTTTTTTCATTTTTTTTCTTTTTCTTTTTTTTCCGGTTTGAATTTTTTTCTCCTTAATAATAGGTTCAAGTTTAATTATAGGCTTTGTAAAATAATTGAGAGAAAAAAAGAATTATAACCCTTTAGAATTAAATGATCAAAAAATAAATCTTCTCACCCATTCAAACGGATTGAAATTTGGAACACTTAATTTTTCAACCTTTAATTTATATACTAAAAAATATGGTTAAAAATTAAGTGCTCCAAATTTCAATCAGTTGGAACCGATAGAAAGATTTAGTTTTCTGATCATTTTATCCAAAATGGTCATAGTTGAACTTGACTCTAGGACTCTCGTTAGTTAGTCCTAAGTTATTTGGTTGTACGACTTTCTTAGGGCTAATCAACGAGAGTCCTAGAGTCAAAATTTAACTATGACCATTTTGGATAAAATGATCAGAAAAATAAAATCTTTCTATTGGTTCAAACAGATTGAAATTTGAAGCACTTAATTTTTTAACCATTTTTTTAATATATAAACTAAAGGTTGAAAAATTAAGTATTCCAAATTTTAATCCGTTTGAATGGGTGAGAAGATTTTATTTTTCTAATCATTTAATTCTAAAGGGTCATAATTAAATTTTGATTCTAGGGCTCTCGTTGGTTAGTCCTAAGAGATATTTGATTCTACAACTTTCTTAGGGCTAATCAACGAGAGTCCTATATTCAAAATTTAATTATGACCCTTTAGAATTAAATGATCAGAAAAATAAAATCTTCTCACCCATTCAAACGGATTGAAATTTGGAGCACTTAATTTTTTAACCATTTATTTAATTTCTATAAATACACCCTTTGTATATTTAAAAATATAATTCAAGAATTAAGTGCTTTAATTTGCAATTCAGTTAAATCAGAGCAAAGATCGTTTTTTGGGTTTAAGGTCTTTCAATAAACACTCTAAAACTCATTATTTAGTTTCAAGACTCTTTTAGGGTGTCCATTGAAAGGCCTTGAAGCCAAAAATTTATTACGACCATTTAGGATGAAATGATCAAAAAATAACATCTTTACACTGGTTCAAACGGATTGAAATTGAAATACTTATTTTTGTAACTATATTTTTAATCTATAAGGACAAAAAAGAAAAATAAAACAGTCAGATAAATATGATCAATTGAAACACTTTTTTTTCTCTCAATTACTTTACAAAGCCTAGAATTAGATTTGAACCTGCTTTCCAAAAAAAAAAACTTGAATCTATTATTAAAGAGAAAAAGAAATTCAAACCGGAAAGAAAGAAAATGAAATAAAATGAAAAAAAAAAACCAAATTGGAGGGGGGCGGGCTGGGCGGTAGCAGCTCTCGCCGACTTATAAGCGGGAAAACATGTTTCTCTGTGAGTTGTGCCCTGGAAAGGAAAGACAAGGGGGAAATCCAAATGTTTACAAGTGGAGGGTTTTTTTTTTTTTTAATCCAATTACAAGTGGAGTTTTTTTTTTGATCCGCTACAAGTGGAGTTTTGCCATCGAAAATTCTAACAGTACCGATGGGTTGAGTAGCCATGGGTATGGACAGGGACGACCGGCGTACTCCCGGTTTTGTACAGATTATTCAAGCCGTTTATGCCTTGTTCTCTTTCATTTTTAATAAGAATTTTTTTAAAAATTTCCCCTAGATTCTCCCTACTTTTAACATTTCTCTCTCTACATCTCTCCACTTATTACCCCTACTATTTTTTAAAAAACTTTTCAAATACCAAACCAAACACAACATTAATAATTTTAAAAAAATGAGTAGACTCATAAAAAATCAGTTTAGTGTGATATTCAACCTTTGTAATGTCCTGTATAAAATCATTTCCAAAACTCTTGCAAATCGCTTAAATCACATCCTTCCCTCCTACATTTCCCCACCACAAAATGCCTTTATTCATGGGCCCCTCATAATGGACAGCTCTCTACTTGCCAGTGAATTTTCAAACTTTATACCCAAACGGAAAAAAGATCACAAGTATCTGGGGGCTCTAAAGTTAGATACAAGCAAGGCGTTCGATTGGGTCAGTTGGAATTTCCTCCATGTTGTTCTTAGTAAAATGGGTTTCTCAAACCATTAGCTATGATTGTGGCAGGGTAGAAACAGTGGTGTAACCAGAATTTGGCCAGAAGGGACCGATTTAAGAGTATTTTTATTCAAAATGTACTCAATATTTTGTGTAGCTTTTGTAGTACAATATTATATAGAAATTATTTTATTTTTTTTGTTGACAATTGCAACGCCCATGTGTACTTAATTTTGTGTATGAAAAAAATTAAGAAAACTTACATCACAATGTAAAAATTAAACTAGATCAAATAAAAATTGCCTTTGTTCGGTTCCCATCTTTGGAAAATATTTTTTGATGTAATGAGTGGTAATGAATGAAAAGAGATAAATAGATAAAGATATTGAGAAACGTGCGCAGAGAAAAATGAATTTATCAAATATGAGAACCAAACAAAGCAGTTTTTTGATGTAATGAGTAGAGAGAGATAGATAGGGAAAGACATTGGTCAGGTTAGGATTTCAAAAAAAATAAAAACTGTTTGTTTTGGTTCAATTATTAGTTTTCAATTAAAGATCCGTAGTTAAAACCAAACCGAACCGTTTGGTCAGCTTGATCCGTGGTTTTCAATTAACATGCTCGTTGGTTGTTAATTGTGGATATTTGATACAAGACAAATACAATATATAAATGAGTAAATTACAGTAAACCCCCTCAACTAACCTAAATTTTTACTTAACCCCCTCCGACTACAAAACCCAACAGTGTGCACCCTCTAACTATCCAGAATTGACACTTAACCCCCTTTTGTTAGGTCTCCGTAGGAAAAATGCACCGACGGCCGTCTCCGGCCACTGGGCGGCCGATCCGAGCCGTCCAAAAATTTTAAAAAAAAAAAACCGAGTGGGCTTATGCGGGAATCAATGGCATCCGACGTGCGTAAGTGCTCTATCTAAACACCCCATTTAAATTCTTGGGATGTTTGGATCGAGCACCTACGCACGTCGGATGCCGTTGATTCCCGCGCTAGCCCACTCGGTTTATTTTTTTAAATTTTTGGATGGCTCGGATCGGCCGCCCGGTGGCCGGAGACGGCCGTCGGTGCATTTTTTCTACGAAGACCTAACAAAAGGGGGTTAAGTGTCAATTCTGAATAGTTAGAGGGTGCACACTGTTGGAGTTTGTAGTCAGAGAGGGTTAAGTGAAAATTCGGGTTAGTTGAGGGGGTTTACTGTAATTTACTCTATATAAATTACATTCATACATGAGATGAGGCATGAAGACACAACCTCTAAATATAGAGTCTTGGAAAAGTCTACAATACATACCCCTTAAAAGGGTGTACCATATGTACCTATTTTATGGTTCATTCATAACATTTCAGCGTATTCGTAACTTTTGTTCTAGAATTCATAACTTTTTAGCAGTTCAATTCATAACATTTCCATTATGATTCATAACATTTTAGTGTATCTCGTAACCTTTATACGATTCGTAACTTTTTAACAATACGATTCGTAACTTTTTCTCTATAATTCGTAACATTTTGGGGGTGCATATGATTACTCAAATAAAGGGTGTGTATTGTAGTCTTTTCCGGGCATTAGTCGTGCATTCATTTTTTGCTTCGAGTTGAAAGGACACAAGTTTATGTTTTCTTCTCTTTGCAACTTCAAAAGAATTTTTCAAAAATTCCCCCTAGATTTCTCCTAGATTCCCATTACTTTCACCATTTCTCTCTCTATCTCTCTCCACTTATTACCTCTACTATTTTTCAAAATTTTTTTCAAATTCCAATCCAAACAAAGCATTAATCACACGAGTTCGAAACGTAGGCCTTGTTCTTCTAAGTTTTCTAGACTTCTTTTTTGTTTTGTTTTTATTCGAATTTTTTTCAAGTCTGTTAGTGCCACTAACTTTTGAGGTTAATGATTGTATCGAGTTACTCTCGACGAGAGGAATTGAAAAAGTATTTTTTTTTTACTTTACCTAAATATTTTTAAAAATATTCAGAGATACTACATCCAACTAACTAAATAAATAAATAAATAAACCTAAAAAGAAGTATACGTAAACAAAAACAGTGCAAAACTTAATTCTCTATAAATTATAATCAAGGTATCTATCGAATTTTAGTAAATACATGATTGACACACGTGAAATTGAAGAAAAATAAAAACTAGATTCAAAAACAAAATTGAATTGCAACTGAGTTTTTGTTTTTCTGCAATTTTCACATGTCAATCATGTATTTATTGAAATTCAATGAACACAAATTTTGGTATGATTACTGTTCTCGTCAAGATATACAAAATGAATAGAGCAAATTATCAAAGTGTGCTCAGAAAATGAACCAAAAATTGAAAACGGATCGGAGGAGGACACCACACCCTCCTATCCTTGAAATACATAAAAGTTTTTTTTGGCTTATCAAAAAAAATAAAAAATAAAATAAAAGTTTTTTTTTTTTTTTTGTCTAAAAGACAAATAGTATAGTCAAACAAACCAAAAAGAAGCGCGCAAAAAGCGCATTTTGGATGGTTGTAATTATTTTTTGATAATGATGAATGCTGTATTTCAATGGTTCCTTCACATTCAAACAATTACAGGTAGGTCCAGCGTCAGGAACAAACAAGTGAAATAATAGTACTCCCTCCGTCCTTATTTATAGTTCAGTATTTTATTTTGGGCTGTCCTAAATAAGTGTCCATTTTGTAAAGTTAGTAGGTAAAAGTTGGTGAATTGTCTATTTTGTCTCTAAAAGTAGATTCCTTTTTGAAAAGTAAGTGAGTAAAAGTGTAATGATGATGGGTAAATAGGGAAAGTGGAGGAAAAAGTGATGTGAAAGGTATAATGATGATGTTTTTTTAATAATTTTGGAATTACGAAGTAGGACAATTAAAAAGGGACGGAGGGAGTAGTGAATTATTGAGGGCGGTGGGACCCGACCGAGTACCCTTATTCCTGTTTCCTAATATGTGGTTTTTTTTTGCCATGGTTATATAGTATCACATAACAGAATACGCGTGTGAGGGGAGCACGAACAGGAAGCGTCATTCAAAAAATATTTCAAAACTAATCAAATTTGCAAAGCAAGAATTGAGGAAAGAGCACAAACTAGAAAGCATCATTCGATCACTAGGTTATCGACGTTCGTCGATTTGATTTCTTCCCTCAAAGAAAAAGGACAACAGCCCCCCCCCCCCCCCCCCCCCCCCCCCCCCCCCCCCCCCCCCCCCCCCACTTCGGTATATGGAACTGGACAAAATGAGGTAGCATCAACCTAGAATGCACTTTTGAATTTGTTAATTGTTGGGTTTTAAATAGGTCTGTCTTTCGAATTGAACAAAAATAGCTCAAATTCAATCCGGTTCTGAATTCGGTAAATATAACTTCAGGAATCCAAGTTTGCAAAATCAGATATCTTATCTGAAATTCAAATCCAAACAAAGTTACAGTATACTAATTATATTTAGTCTAAATCCAATGGAGTACTTGTTTTAGAAATTATCTCAACTAAAGACCTATTATTTCATAAGTCGGATTCGAATAAATACGATCCAATTAGCATTGGGGTTATAGAATTTGAATTGAATTTTTTCAGATCAAATTGGATTGAATTCATTCCATTGACAGGACTAGTTAAAACAAGGAGTTTTAAGAACTTTTTAAGATATTTTTGTCTTCATTTGTCATAATGTAACTAGTAAGAGAGGTCGTTCCATTTTTTTCAAGAAGTAACTTTTGAAAAAGAAGGTAAATTTTAAAGTCAAAAATTATGTATTTACGTAAATAATTTTCTTATCAATATGAATCTTGTTTGATAGATCTCATTGAGATCTTTTAAACGGTACAAAAAAATTGAAAAATTATTTTTCATTTTCGTTATATTGAGTTTGAAATTACCTTTATTTTTGAAAAAGAAGGTTTTTGGAGAAAGCAGATCGGGGTCTAATTCTTTTTTATTTCATAGAGATTTTTAGTAGTATAAAAGGCCAAATATTATTTCAAACAAAAAAAAAAACGTTGTATGGTTGTTAGTTTAGTTTTGTTTTATTTTGATAGTGGGTAGAGAGAGAAATAATATAATGATTGGAGAAAGATAAGAAAGTAATAATTTAAAAAATAGGATAATGATTGAAGAAAGAAGTAAGATAATGATTGAAAAATTAAACTAAAATTAAACTAAAATGAAAATGAACCTACTTGCGCAGTAGTCTAGTTTTAGTCTTACAATGCAATGCTCTGGGGGATGTTGGTTACTTGGTTGGTTCCATGAAGGAAAGCTGTAATTGAATTTCGATAGTCTAACTTTCACACAATTACCGTAGGTCCAAGAATAGCATCCGGGGATGCAGTCGAGCAGTTTCTTGTCGAGCGGGTGTAGAATGGTCGATTTGGCCGTTTATCTTAGCATGTATAGCTCGAATCAAATTTGAGCGCATATAAATTGTATACACATCTGAATCATCTATTGCTCGATTAAGATCCGAGCAGTTGATTACCAAGGCTGCTCAGCATCTCCCATTTCCCAAGAACAAACAAGGTGAATCATGAGGCGGTGGACTGAAAGGGAGCTGTCCGCCTTTTTGAGCCTTTTGAGTGAGACAGTCATGCACGTGCTCATTATTAACCCATGTTCAGTCTAACCTATCAAAATACTCCAACTGGTCTATAATCACATCTATTATCTCCTGGACTTACATTTTCACTCTGTTGCTATTTTTAATCCGATCTATTTTCTTTTTAGGAGCTTCCGAGATTACTTTGCATCTCTGCACTGCAACGCTGTAGTGCGGCAAAATGACTTATTTGCCCCCATGAAATGGTTAGGACTCGTTAGAGGCGGTCTAAACTAACATAAACCTGCAGATTATAAGCTATAAGAAATTTTGGAAGAGGAAAAAACTGCACTGTTTACTGCACGACACCACTGTTGTACACTCTTGCATAAATTCTATACGTTTTTGTGATGATTAAAGAAGTTGGATCACTCCATGACATTGCTCTAATATCACTTATCAAACTTAGTTCTCACTTTCTTTTTGGTTGAACTGATCTTAGTTTTCACGTTATCTATCACTATATCCACTTTAATCTCTCTCTTTTTTCTTCCCATTTCCTTCTCTCTCTTTTTTTTTCGGGGATAAAATAAAAGCCGAGAGAATAGAATTAGAAAAACATATAACACTCCCAAACACTGAGAAAGGAGAACACATTCATACAACTTTACCAGCTTATATCCATGCAGGGACAAATTATTGGATGATCTTGGGGTATCGTCACATGGTATCTCAACAACCTGTCAATAATGCACGTTCCTGTATGGTCTATCACTAATAAAAATGCATGAATCTCGTTAGAATGCGTGGTGTTGAGAGGTGATGGACACGACATGGGCGGTGGTCACAGAATACTGTATAATTTATTCGCAGCAGGGAGGAGTGGAGTAGTAACTTTTATGCTCGAATTTGAGGACAACTTCTGAGAGCAATTTTTGCTTTCCAGTGCACTGGAAAGTTGCCAGCTGGTAGAATATGCAAGTTCAAAAAGCATAAAAGTAAAGGCAAAACAGTAATAAAGGATGAGCAACTGGATCGAGTAGACAGGAAAAAACAGAGGAAGGGAACCAAAAGACAAAGCCAAGCAAATACAAGGAGGGTCAGGGCCCCCAGTTTTATATTTAATTAATGGTCGACAGACAGATGGATGGATTCATTAGGTCATAATTAATTCGGAAAAACGATTAAACCGACAATGCATTGGTGCCATGTGCAGCGAACATTACCTTCCGAACAAACATACAACATTGCTACATGCCCTGCTCTTTTATGCCTCTCATGAGAGAGAGAGAGAGAGAGACGAGAGAGAGAGAGAGAGAGAGAGAGAGAGAGATCTGGGCTCCATTTCCAGGATTAACACAACGCATTGTCCAGCTTTGGTGGTTCTTCAGTGTATCAATCAATGCAAGATGCAATATTTTTTATATGGCTAGCTCATCCATATCCGATGGCACTGTCCTGCTTTGAAGTGCCCTTTTTTTTTTTCCGACCGTCAGGGGTCTTTTGTCCCACTTACGTGCATTTCGATTATTTCCCTCCACAGTTTGGTTTAAAGGAAGGCCATCAATGTGATCCACACCGGGACTAGTAAATTCATAAGAGATTTTCTTTTACGGCCTGACCCCAAAAGGTTGCCAAATTTCAAACTCAGAAAATCTGGTTTACAAATTACAACTCATCGATATTGCCATTTGAGCTACTCGGATTGTTTGAAGCAGGCCTATGTTTCTACAATTACTTACCAAACATAAATGCCTTTTAAATTCCAGCTTTATACGTGCTGCAATTTTTTTTCCACATGTTGTACGTACTAACCTAAGTCTTACACTTTTTGATTAGTATATATACTTAATTTAGAGCTTACTTCATGTATTATGTGTAGAGCTTACTTCACGTATTATGTATCTAATTGATTTTAAGTTGGACGGAAAGACCTCACCTCGCCTAGTCTAGTCCTGGTCCAAGTCAGTTCACTAGTCTCTTTAATCCATACCTCCGCGTGATACTTGACTGCACGGTCTAGTCCTGGTCTGAGTCGATTCACTCATCTCCTCCGCATGATACTTGACTACAGTTAAAAACAAGTGT